>CM057459.1:692876666-694262083 GCA_016271365.2 Neoceratodus forsteri | reverse complement strand
TAATACACTTTTACAATGCAATATAAAAAAGTTAAGAGAAAAGTCTTTAATATAGTTCCAGCAAAATACATGACCAGATATTTCATATTTCCTGAAGTTTCTGTGATATCTTTAGAGACATCCTCTGCCTGTTGTGCCACTGTGTGCCACCAGGGAGAATCTCCTTAGATATATCACAAAATATCTATGGTTGCAACTCTTAAATCTACTTTTTATTGGTGCCAAGGTAGAGTCAATAATGTTTTCTGTGAAATGTGCTGGCTGCTCTCAGAGTCAGTACTGTACCACTCTTCAATACAAGCATTTGTCAATGCCAAATGTTTGCTTGCTGGCATTAGCAGTGGAAGTGCAGGAGTTAGATAGATGCAGTATAGGAATGGCAGTGATGTATTGAACTGACACCAACTCCACCCCCACCCTGCAGAGATGGACAGGCATTGGAGTATGCCTTTGGGTCGTCACCTATAATGGTCATGACATTTCAACTCACCCTATCCTGCAGACACCCTTGGGGTGTTTGGGCTTTACACTCACCTCATTCCATAAGGAAATATACTGAAATGGGTGCAGTATACAGTAAGAGAATGGTGTGAACTCTGGGGCCAAAGAGTCCAAGGTGCACCTTGATGCCTGTCACCGGCTGCAAAGAGGATGGGGTGGGGGTGGAATGGTGTGAGCATTACTGTTGACATTCCCAAGTTACACCCCTGAGTCTGTCAGTCCCTACAGGATAGGACAGATGCCTGTCAGACCCTACAGGGTAGGGTGCTATGGTCAGAAACCCTAAGACCCTGGGCATGTCTTGGTATTTTTACTTTAAGTTTTCAACATGGGCTTTTTGTGACCCCACTGCATGAACAGTGTCACTATCCGTTTGTTAGCCAAAAGGTGATTTTGTACAGTGACTGCGCCATTAATGCCACAGGTGCGAAAACATATTTCTAACATGATGTGAAAAATGACAGCTGTACTGTTCACGAGAAGGTGTAAAAAAATGGTAATGTTGAAAATCTGGAGCGAAAATATAAAAATTTGGTGAAGTCACAAGCGTGCATAGAAACTGCACAATGCACACCCGTAATGTAATTATTTGGGGGATATTTTTCACCAGATTTTCAATATAGGCATTTTGGGACCTCCACTCACGAGCAGTGTTACTGTGATTTTCTTAATCTGTCCCAAACACTGATTTCCCACAGCAACTGCACTGTTCTGTGCTGGAAGTGTGAAAACACATTTTGGCCAGGATGTGAAAAATGACAGCTGTACTGTTCATAAGAATGTGTGGGGGAAATGCCAATGTTGAAAATCTGGAGTGAAAATATAACAAATTTGTGAAGTTACGAGGGTGCAATGCACGCTTTTAACATGGTTGTTTTATGGACTTTTGTGACTAAATTTTCAACATAGGCATTTTAGGACCTCTGCTCATGAACAGCGTTCACGAATTTGCGAGTGTGCGTGGAAACTGCACAATGCACGCTCATAACACAGTCATTCTTGGGAATTTTTTCACAAAATTTGCAACATAGGCTTTTTGAGAGCCCACCTCATGAACAGTGACACTGTCATTTCATTAATCAGTCCTGAAAGGTAATTCTGTGCACTGACCGTGAAATCACCTTTCGGGACAAACAACCAAATGACAGTCACTGAATTCATGAGATGGGTCCCAAGAACACCATGTTGAAAATTTGGTGCAAAAATTCAAAGAATTGTCTGAGATATGCACCAAAGTTGAAAAAGACCTATGTACGCCATTATACAACTTACCAGCATTTTTTTCAGTTTGTGGTCGGCTTTGAATAGTGCACACGTGTTTCCGCTCCACTGAAGATCGTTGCACCATGCCCCGGAGGTAAGTATGGGGTGAGGGCAGTGTGGGGAAGTGGGGTACACAGAGGGTGGGTGCGGGTTGTGGGAGGGAGACATGAGAGTCAATGAGGGACCATTTTATTTTGTTGCAGGTTTTTTAATTTTTTATTTTACATGGATGATGTGGGACTTTTGCCACGCTGAAGTGGGCTTCCAGCATGGCATCTGGAAGTTTTGGGGGGCATTGGTGCCAAAGGGGGATTGGGTACTCCCATTAGCCATACTGTGTGTGGGGGACACATGAGGATGCTGGACTTCTGTCATGCTGGGGTGGGCTCCCAGTGTGGCGCCTGGACATTTGTTTTTTGGGGGAGGTGCACTGGAGCCGATGGGGATTAGGCACCCCCATTGGACATACAGTGTGCTTGGGAGGGAGTGTGCATGAGCCAAGGAGGATTGGGTACCCCCTCAGCACACAACAAAAGGGAGGCATGCACATACAACTGCCGCTACAATCAGTGGTGGTGATGTGGAGGCAATTTGCATACTGCTGATGGCAGGGCAGTATGCAAACTGCCTACACATTACCACTGCTGACTGTAGCAATCATTTGATTTCATCTGTACACCACTGCAATCTGAACTGCTGTCATAGACAGCTGGAACATTCATTGGTGCAATGCGGCCATACCTGCAAAAATGCTGAGGGCACTGGAAGTGGGGGTGCCACACTTACGAAAACTCGTATGGTTGCACTATGTTTCTTGAGCATACATGCAAGCAAACATAAACATGGAGTTTCTTCTATAAGCACTTTTTATTTGCAATTAAGTGCACTTTATTGAAAATGTTTAATAATACAAGAACAATGCCAACAAGTAATCAAACAAACACAGGACACAGAAATACAAAAACTGTAAAACATACAAATAACATGAAAACCCCAGCCCCCACCCCCATTTCCCAGGGTCAAACTGGACAGGAGACAACAAAGAGACCATGCAAAGTACGTTCCCATTACCTATTAGATAACCAAAATAAAACAGAAAACCCACTAACCTATAATTAAGTAGTCAAAAGTTATCATGAACCCAACCCAACAATGAACATACTAACAATAGCATGTGCAATGTTTCCCATCAAGATTCATAGATATGATAAGCTCTAATAAAAACAAGCAATACATTTCTCCACATTAAGGGCATGCAACATTTCCACCACCCACTCCAGCTATGATGGGGGAGTTGGGTTGAACCAAAGACTCAGTGTCAACAATTTAGCCACAACTGAAATTAAGGCCATGTGAGCACTCTTTGGACCCCAGAGATGTGGTCCTTAATCACCAGGGTTACAAATCTCTGGTGTAAAAGTATCTTGGAGACCCTGTATGGGCTCCAAATTATTTCAAGTTCAGTCCCAGAAAGGACATATACGTGGGAACTGCCATAACATATTAAATAAAGTATCCTCTTCAACATTACACCTAGGACAAACTGGAAAGGTTCTTCCTAATTTAAAAAGCCTCATAAGAGAAAAATATAGATTACAGTGGGTGTGAAATTATTGGAGTCTCAACCTATCCTGCTTAATGTATTTGTAAATATCAACCTAAATTTGAAACCAATAGTCTATCGGTTGAGACACTCCCAGTATTATCCCAGCAAAAAGCAACTGGAAAGGTCTGATCCCCCCAAACATGGACCTATAGTTTTATACAAATTAGAAATCAGGTGATATTGCTGGGCTAGGGTTGACAACTTTTCAAAAAGCATACTGTCCCTATTTGACCATGGAGGGTGGCCTAAAAAGTGGTAAATCCAGTGCCTATGTTGATGGAACTGAAAACATTTATTAAAAGGAGCCCCACACTTTTCTTGGAATGAACCAAAAGAAATGGTAGTATAATCAAATAAAAAAAATCTGCTGAGAAACTAACACCCATGTGCTGCAATTTCATAAGCAATAAAGGAGTATTATCAATACAGAAATTGAGGTTATTGAATAAGGGTTGGCAGATATCAGAAGTATAAGGAAATTTGAAATGCCTACAGAGTTGGGAATGTACCTGAAGAGATCACACAATTGGGCTGTGATGAAGGCCCAAGGGAAGTTTTATGTAAGGCACATAAAGTAAAGAGAGAAGGCTAATCTGATGTTGTGTGCAGTTACTGGCCAGGATGGTAAATAATCATGTTCTGCAGTCCCACCCCGGTGGCCCCGTTGAAAACATTTCCCCCTATGACATAGACAGAGGAGGCTATTCAGAGGAGGGCAACCAAAATGCTGCAGGGTCTGCACCAGAAGATCTAGGAAGAGAGAATAAAGCAGCTTAATAGGTATACCATCGAGGAAGGAGGGGGGGGGACATGATAGAAACCTTTAAGCATCTCAAGGGAATTAACAAAGTCGAAGAGGATAGCATCTTTCAGAAAAAGAGATGTGCAAGAACAAGGGGGCACAATTTGAAGATAGAGGGAAGGTGGCTCAGAGGTAATTTTAGAAAGTATTTTTTCACAGAGAGGGTTGTGGATGCATGGAACAGCCTTCCTGAGGAGGTTGTGGAGTCAAGAACAGTGAGAGAATTCAAGAATGCACGGGACAGACATAAGGCAATTTTAGTGGGAGGTAAGAGGATGTAAGCTTTTGAATAACTAGAATCTGAAGCTTATCCATCAGGTAGGGAAATGAGCAGACTAGGTGGGACAATTGGTCCTTATCTGCCATCAAATTCTACGTTTCTATGCAAAGCAAAATAATAGTGCAAAAAGTGAGGAAGTTGCAGGCCTCCATATTTCTGGGGTCATACCAAGTCCTCATAAGCCCTCTGGGGAGGTTTATCCAACCACAAAACTTTGGAAAGTATCCAGTGAAGATTCTTAAACAAAGTAACTGGAAGAACTATATTTAGCATCCGCAAGGGATACAATACTCTGGGTAAAATGTTAATTTTATAATATTTGCTCTACCCCATAAAGTCAATAGGTAATGTCTTCCACCTATCCAAGTCCAAGGTTATTTGTTTCAATATGGGGTCCTGGTTAAGAGTTTTTAAAGATGCAACATCACAAGTCATTTTAACCCCAAAATATGTAATAAACCAGGATTCACACTGCAATCCAATATCCTAAAAATCTTGCTTGTGAATGTGAGGGAGAGTAGTTAGACTACTGTTTTAGCAAGGTTTAGTTTATACTCCCAAAAAGCTGCCAAACAGATGAATCACCTGGGGGGCTGTGGTTAATAAATTCAACAGGTCCAACAAGTGCAACAAAACATCATCCGCATAGGTGAATATTTTTCCCTCCTGGGCACCCAGATAATACTCCTAATATGGGAACATAAGTAAACTTGTGAGTCAGTGGCTCAAGATATAAATTAAAAAGAAACGAAGAAAGGGGACAACATTGTCTTATGCCCTGAAAGAGAGGAAAGAAGTAATAGAGAGGACAGCATTGCATAATACACATGCAGTAGCAGAAGAATATAAAATATGGAGTCACTGAATAAAAAAATCGGGAATTCCATATTGACTCAGCATCAAAAATAAAGAAGGCCATGAAACTCGATCAAAGGCTTTTTCCACATTCCAGCAGACCAGAAATGCATCCTGTCTGGTCACCTGGGATGCAGAAATCAGGAGGTGGAGTTTCTGAAAATGGTCACTAGAGAGTCTCTCCCTCATGAAGCCCACCTGGTCAGGACTTACCAGTCCCAACTAGACCTTACTCAACAGGACAGCCAAGACTTTAATAAGAATCTTCACATCCACATTTATAAGAGAAATCAGCTTATAACTGTTTGGTCTAGAATCGTCCTTACTAGGCTTGGGCAGTAAAACTATACAACCTTCAAGAAGGGGAATCTCCAATAACTCATGAGTATGTAAATAACTGAAGACATGTCAATAATAGGGCAATTTCATCTATAAAATTTTTTTATGAAAATCAGATGTAAAACAATCTGGACCTGGAGCCTTATCCAACGGAAGGGAAGTAATAGCCTCTCTGACCTCCTCCTCCTCCTCCTGAATAGAGGCCTCCAACCCCGTCATTGAGCCAGGGACAGTTGAGGGAGGGAAACACTATCTAATAATTGGCATAAGGCATGACCCACCTCAGCAATGTGCAAATCCCCAGCATAAAGAGTAGCAAAATAATTCTGAAATATCCTGGCAATATATCCAAGATTGGCAGAAAGAGAAGCCACCCCCCCCCATCTCTTGCTTCCTTACTGCTACCTCAATCCTCCTCCTATGGCCTATGCTCGGTTGACAAGCCTCTTCTATATATCCCAAGATGTAAAACCTCAAAGGGTACTTGTGCTTTCTCTCACTCTGCCCCGAAATACTGGAACTCCCTACTCCTTGCCACCCATCTCTCACAGAGTCATGCAATATTTAAAAAGGAACTGTGAATTTCCTAACCAAATCTGTCCCTTGCTTGTGCCTTGATACGACCTAGTCCTCTTCCATCTAGTCCACTCACTATTGTCCCTTCCTTACCCAGGTTACCATACCTATACTGACTTACTCCTCAAAATGTCTTCCCAGCTCAAATAGTTCCTCTTCCTTTATCCTTTTGCTTATTTCCTTTGCTTGCACTTACCTGGTAATACACCAGTTTTGGGTCTCTGCCATATTTTATTTTCCCTTCCTATTTGTTGATAATTATACTCCCCATTCATTCCTCATTTGTTCAGTACTGTGATTGCACTTATCATTGTATTTATGCTTAGCTGGATTTCACTGTCATTGTCCCTCCCTCATGTTTTTGCTACTGTTTGTTTTTACCTACTTAATAACTCCCTCTGTTTCTCCCAAATGCTTTATGTGCCTGCATTTTCTATGAATTACATTGTACAACTAGGTCAAAAATGTGTCTCCTTTTATGTTATTTGTCTCTGCCATCATGTGAAATTGTGTTTGCTACCTCATTTTTTATTTCTCTCTATATATTGTATTTTCTCTACTTTGTAACCTCTAGGGTCATGCCTGAAAGTAGTCATTTCTATGTCTTGTGCGCCTCACCCGGTTAACAAAAACTAAATAAACAATGTATCACAGAGAGCCATGATCCAATGAGCAGCAAAGTGCTGCTTGAGACACAAGGCCAGCAATTTACTGGGCTTCTCATGACCAGCATAGGTAGCAAAGAGATTAGCAAGAGAGCATTCATCCAGTTCCAGGAGGTAAGCAGAGTATTGAGCCCCAAGCTGGGAAAACCATAGCCGTAGCTCCTCAGGTGAAGAGGGAGTTAACTGTTTTTCTAGCTCCCTAATACTACGAAGTGAGGTGGAGACCTGCAACTCCCTCTTCTTCTTGTGTTTCAAAGCTAACTGAATTAGCGCTCCCATCCACTGACATTTCAATGAACCCTACAACCAATCCAAGGCAGGTAACGAGGCCAGTTTCTCCTGGATTGATTGCTTAATGAATGTTCTCAAGCAATGTACCAAATTAGAGTCTCATAGCAACTGGTTGTTTAAAGACCAAGTATGGTCTCTGTCCGAATGCACTAAGATGTCAAGAACCAGGGTAACATGGGCATTGTCTGAAAGAACCATAGCTTCAATATGACAGGAATACAAGATGGAAATCAAGGACTGACTAATTAAAAAGAAATCAAGTCTAGAATAAGAGTTGTGAGGGGCAGAGTGAAAGGTATAATCACAGTCAAGCAGATGTTAAGAGCTGCCATGGTTCAATGAGTGCAACTTGATTGTATTGAATGTCTCCTTCGGTTCCCTTATTGACTCTTTGAAATATAGAAAAGGGGGGGTGCCACAAATGGAACTACTAAATTGAATTTTTGAGAAAAGATGTGGCCCTCAACCTCCAGATACAGGAGACTAACTTCCATAAAGAAAATTTCCATAATTTATTTTCATGTTCATTGTTTCAACATAAATATTACAGTCCACATATAATTCCATGTAGATTTCTCATTTTCATAAAACAGTTTAGCTTAGAACACAGCCTTTGTTAATCTTTTCTAGCTCTTTTTCACATTTATCCCACAAGTAGTTAGTTTCAGGACCACAATGTCCCTTCATCAGACCACAGAGTAGCTCAGTATACTGGCTTAAAAATTTATTAAAACATTCTATTAATGTTCCTGTCTCTGGTCCTCTCTTGGTTATTTATGTTGAAACAATGAACACGAAAATAAATTATGGAAATTCTCTATATGAAAGTTAGTCTCCTGTATCTGGAGAGTGAAAGCCACATCTTTTCTCAATAATTGAATGGTTCAATGAGTCCCAGCTGGTCAATAAATTCACACAGATCACATTGCACTAGCAAGAGGCCTGTCATAGGTCTATATGTCTGATCCAACTCTTTATTGAAAACCAGATTCCAATCTCCCCCGAAAATCATCAGCAAATGGACATATGGGGCCAAAACCACTGTCAGCCCAGGAAAAATGCAGGACTATCCACATTTGGCCCATATAGCAAACCTAAAAGCACCTCTGTCTGATCCAACCAACCATGCAAAAAAATATATCTGCCCTCCAAATCACCCACCTTGACCAAGAGGGAGAATGAAATTGTTTTAGCAATTAAAATGAGAACACTCCACTGATGAGAGCTGTTCCCAGCACCAAATACCTGCCCAACCAATTCTCATTTAAAAGACAAAATTGCTGTAAAGGAATATGGGGTTCTTGCAAAAAAGCAAGATGAACTTGCAGTTTTTGCAGATGTTTCAATATCCCATGAAGTTTAAGTCTGGCCTGCCCACCCTTAATGTTCCAAGAAATAACTTTCCAAGGGGTAGTCATAGCATGTCTAAAGTAACAACAACAAAGGTAGGGACATAGAAATAGAAATGTACCAATCCATCATGGCCAACCATCCCCCCTTCCCCAGTACACCATATACAGTAAAACACCCCTTAACACCAAGGAAAATGAAAAAGTAACACCAAGTAAGATAAAAAAAAAGCAATATAACACAACTCTCCCAGACTACAAGTGCCCTCTGCTTACCCACTGGTTCATGATAGGCTAATGGCATGGCAACCCCTCCCAGGTCAACCTGATAAGGTCTGAGAGTGATATATCACAGGGTTACTGGAGGGAATCAGTTGGTTCAGGTATATTTGATTTAGTTAGTTAGTTGTGAAGGAGTTGAGCACCTCATTACTAGTTGTTCAGAAACCTGTGCTATCTGCACTCTTAGGTGCGCTACAGTGAAGGAAGTTCCAACACTGATTTTAGGTGCACTGGTGCGGGGTCTAGTGCATCACCAATGTGGCATAATGGGGAAGATTATGGAGGGGGGGAACAGGGTTGCAGCTGATGGATTGGCAGCAGGGGAAGGGGGACTGATATAGGGGGCAAGAGGACCACAGATGAACCAGGATGGGAAGAATAGTATGTTGTAATGGATGTAGGGCAGCTATCTGGATGGAAACATTATGGAGACTAAGAAAATGTCCTATTTGTCACAGACTACGAGGGGTGGAGGCAGAGGTAAAGTGGTTAGAAAGGGAGTTAGAGAGGATTAGGAGAGGGATGGAGATAACTGGAACAGGGTGCCCACCTCCTCAGGGAATTAGGAATACAGAACCAGTGGAAATGGTGAGGATGGGGAACAGGGCAAACTATTATAGTAGCAGGAAGGAGGAAACTTGGGTTAGCATGAAGAGAGAGGTGGACAACAGGAGTTCAAGGTCAGGAAATAGATTCACTGTGATGGCTTCACTGCTGGAGGATGAGGGAGGGGCTCTCAGGGAGAGGAGAAGAGGAACTGGGGGTAGTACAAGCCCAGGGGGGGGGAGTGGTCTGGCAGAAGAGGGGGACAGGGAGTGGAGAGTAAGGAGAAGAGGGGCAGGGGTAGAAGGGAAAGCAAGGACAGAGCAGGAGAGTGGTTTGCAGCAGTGGAGGGAGAGAAGGGATCCACAATAGAAGGAGAAGGGGGTGATGATGCTGGGAGAGAATTGGGGAGTTGGGGGGCACAACCCAGATAGAGGGGCCAATAGGGGAAGGGGCAGGACTATGGTGGAGGCAAGGGACATAGCTGAGAAAAAGGACAGGCTGGCAGGGGAAGGGGGCATAGCAGAAGGGACAGATCATGCTGTGACTAGGCAGGACAGGGTTGTCTCTTAAAATGGGATTAAGGATAGTAGGAGGGCGTGTGGGCCCAAAAGTGAGAATAAGGGTGGTATCTTAGTGCTGGGGGACTCAGTCCTAAAAGGGGTCTGATAGGGAAGCAAAGGGGAGTGGCATAGTCACATATGGGAGGAATCAGTACCTGGATTGACTGCGGGTAGGGTGGGACAGTCGATTCACAAGTGTACAAGGAGAGGTAGGGAGAAAACCACATGTAGTGATGCATTTGGGTACAAATTACTTGGGAAGTAATACAGCTGAGCTGGTAAGGAAGAGGTTCAGGGAACTGGGAAAGTTGTGTGAGGAGGCAGGGAGATCAGTGGCCTTCTCGTAAGTGCTCCCAGTACCCAGTGCAAGCGTGGCAAGGAAAATAAGGATAGTGGAGTTCAACACTTGGCTGAGAGCACAGTGTCAAACCAAAGGGTATGGGTTAGTGAGAGACTGGGGGAAAACCTGGGACAGTAGTGACCTATTTGCAGAGGACAGGTTACATTTGAGTAAAGTGGGGCAGGGGGTACTGAAACAGAAGCTGGGGGAATTCATAGAAACTAAGGTGGATTTAAACAAGGTGTGAGGGGGAGCGAGTGTGCAGCAGGAAGGCAGAGTCACCAGAGAGAGGTACTGGATGAACTTACCCCCCAAGCTAGCAAGGATGGCACCTGAGATGGGCTGTGGGGGTTGGTGGGGGGTGAAATGGGTCAGGGGGGAAGGAAACAGGCTGTATGGTTGTTTCATTGAATGCAAGAAGCCTGAGGAACAAATCAGCTGAGCTACAGGCCCTACTGGCAAAGGGGGTAGTGGATATTGCAGCCATCACAGTAACTTGGGCCACCCAATACCAGGACTGGGATCCAATGATCCCAGGGAATAGGTTATACAGAAAGGATAGGGGAAAGGGAAAAGGAAGGGTGGTGATCTATGTAAGAAGTGGGATAAGGTGTACAGGGGAGGAAGGGGAGGAGGGTAGAACAGAGGCATTATGGATGCAATTCCAGGATTCGAAAAGTAGGACACTTAGGAGGGGGTAGTGTACAGGCCACCAGTTCAAGCAGATGACCTAGACTGGGAGTTAGCAGAGCAGATTAGGATGGTCGGCAGGAAGGGGAACACAGTGATAGTGGGGGACTTCACTCTACTAGGGGTGGATTGGAGCACCCCAGCCACCTCGAGTGCAAGGGAGCAAGTCCTCCTGGAAGCATTCCAGGACAGTTTCCTGACTCAGTTGGTCAATGAGCCAACTCGGTTGGAAAAACTTCTGGACCTGGTAATGTCAAATAGGGAGGCTGTAAGGGAGCTGTGGGTGGAAGACCGGCAAGTTGGGAGTGATCATCACTTGGTGTCGTTCACGCTCAACATAGAAACATAGACTTTGACGGCAGATAAGGACCACTTGGCCCACTAGTCTGCCCATTCCCTATGTATTGGATAAGCTGCTATCCTAGATCTCATACTGACTAACAAGGAAATTATCTCAGATCTCCAGGCAAGAGGACACCTGGGGCCAGTGACCATCATATGGTATGGTTCAATTTGGTTGCTAGAACTAAATCATCCCATTCCAAGTCAAAAAATATGGGACTTCAGAGGAGCCAATTTTGATAAGATGGCTAGCAGAGTTAAGCTAGCCATGGCAAAAAGAAATACAGGTGAGAGGGTACAGGCAAAGTGGGCAAGCATTAAGGATGCAATACTTGAAGCAACATTCCATTATGTTAGAGAGAAAAGGAACTGCAAAAGAAGAAGGAAACCACTTTGGTTCTCAAAAACAGTAGCAGAAAAGGTCAGAGCCAAAAGGCTGGCCTTCAGGAAATATAAGGGAACGCAGCAGGATGAAGATAAGGAGGCATACCAAACCTCCCTAAGGGAAGCAGGGAAGGCAGTAAGGCAGGCAAAGGCCCAACCTGAGGAAATGCTAGCACAAACAGTAAAAGAAGGTGACGAGACTTTCTATAGATACATTAGTGAAAGGGGAAAGTCCAGAGAGGGTATTGCTAAGATCAAAGTGGATAAGGAGGCATGTGAGGAGGAGGACCATGTCAAAGCATCTATCCTAAATAGATACTTCTGCTCAGTATTTACTGAAGAGAAGGTAGGGCAGGGTCCACAGCTCAGCACCATGGACACAGGGGAGAGAGGTGTGCACTAGTCCCTTTACTAAAGAAAGGGTCCTACAAGAGCTCCATAAGCTCGGGGTGGACAAGGCAATGGGACCTGATGGCATACATCCCAGGGTACTAAAGGAGCTAATTGTGGAATGAGAAGAGCCATTATCAGAAATGTTTAATGAGTCTCTGAGCACAGGAGAGATCCTAGAAGACTGGAGAAGGGTTCATGTGATCTCACTCCATAACAGTGGTAGCAGGGAGGAGGCAGGGAACTACAGACCAGTCAGTCTTACCTCACCTGGAATCCATAGGAGCACAGAATCTAAGACAGCATGGGTTTACAAAAGGAAGGTCCTGTCAGACTAATCTCATAGATTTCTTTGACTGGGTAACCAGAGTGGTGGACCAAGGAGGAGCAGTTGATGTCACCTACCTTGACTTCAGCTAAGCTTTCGATACTGTTCCACATAGAAGATTGATTATTAAGCTGGATAGGCTCAGTGTGGGTCAGAAGTTGGTCAACTGGGTAGCAAACTGGTTGACTGGCAGAAAACAGAGAGTGGTGGTAAATGGTATAGTCAGAAGAGATGCAAGTCACAAGTGGGGTAATTCAGGGATCAGTCCTGGAGCCAGTCCTCTTCAATATCTTCATTAATGACATTGCAGATGGACTAGAGGGTAAGATTTGTCTGTTTGCAGATGACACCAAGATCTGCAACAGAGTAGATGATTCAGATGGGGTGGGCAGAATGAGAAGAGATCTAGATAAACTAGCAAAATGGTCAGAAGAGTGGCAACTGGGGTTTAGCACAAAGAAGTGCAAGATCATGCACATAGGGAAGAGAAACCCTGAAGCCACCTATAGGCTGGAAGGGGAATTGGTGGCAGTCACAAGGGAAGAAAGAGACGTGGGCATCATCATCACCAATGACCTGAAATCATTCAAGCAGACCACTAAAACAGTAGGTAAGGCTAGGGGGATGTTGGGGTATATTAGTAGGGGTATCACAAGTCGTAAGAGTGAGGTAATAATCCCTCTTTACAAGACACTGGTTAGGCCCCATCTGGAGTACTGTGTGCAGTACTGGAGGCCACACCTTCAAAAGGACATTAACCAAATTGAGGAAGTCCAGAGAAGGGCAACCAAAATGGTGCAGGGACTGCATCAAAAAACATTTGAGGATAGATTAACGGAGCTCAATGTGTATACCCTAGAGCAAAGGAGGGAGAGAGGTGATATGATTGAAACATTCAAACACCTTAGGGGCATTAACAAGGTGAAAGAGTCTAACATGTTTCAATATAAGAAAAATAGCAGGACAAGAGGACACAGCATGAGTTTAGAGGGAGGCCAATTAAGGGGTAATGTGAGGAAGTTCTTTTTCACAGAAAGGGTGGTGGATGCATGAAACAGCCTACCTCAGGAAGTGGAGGATATGAATACAGTGCAGGCTTCAAACAGGCATGGGATAGGCATAAGGGAGCAATACAGATGAGTATGAATAGATAGGCCATTGACAGAGCAAAGGCCAATGGCACATTCATAAGGTAGAAAAAGAAATGGGCAGACTGGGTGGGCCTTGCAGTCCTTATTTGCCGCCAACTTCTATGTTTCTATGTTAGATTGTAGTTAACCAACAGCCTACTTCCTCCTACCGTTCACTATAATTGCCTTATGTCTGTCCCATGCATTCTTGAATTCCCCAACTGTTTTTACATGAGCAGGGAGACTGGGAGTATGGGAATCAGGGTGCTTGACTTCAGGTAGGCAGACTTTGGCAAGACGGGGAAATTTTGGGGAGGCATCTAGCAGAAATTCACCCATGATTGGATGCAAGCCAAAAATGGGAAATCATAAAACGGAGGCTAGTGGAGGCTACTGGGTCATGTACCAAGTCACAGAGTAAGAAGGGAAGAGATAAGAAACTTAGCTGGTTGAATCAGGAGGTCTTGGAAGGGGTGAGGGCTAAAAAACAGCATTTAAGAGGTTCAAGAAATCTGGGAGGATGAGTACTTCAGTTCAGTGTTCACGAAGGAGAAGGGCAGTCAACTACCTCAGGGGATGGGGAAGGTGGGTAGTGGAGGGGAGTAGGTGACAGATGAGGTATTTACAGAGGGCAGGGTGTTGGAGAGGCTGAAGGCACATAGGGTGGATAAGGCACAAGGGCCAGACAGCATTCACCCAAGGGTGCTTAAAGAGCTGGCGGAGGTGTTTAAGGGCCCGCTGGCAGACCTGTTCAGTACCTCCCTGGATACAGGCTGCATACCACCAGACTTGAGGATGGCTCACATGGTGCCCATCCATAAAAGTGGCCCAAAGGATGAACCCGGCAATTATAGACTAGTAAGCCTCACATCCATTGTTGGAAAACTGATGGAGACAATCCTCAAGGATAGGCTGGTGATCTTCCTGGAAGTCAATGGTCTCCAGGATGGTCATCAATACGGGTCTGTCTCAAGTAGATCCTGCCAGACCAACCTAACTGAGCATTACAACTGGGTGATGAGGGAACTGGACAAGGGCCATGTAGTGAGTGTCCTATATTTGGATTTCAGCAAGGTCTTTTAATTTGGTACCTCATCGGTGGTTGAGCTGGAATATGTGGGGGTAGGAACAAAGCTGGTGACCTGGATAGTGAACTGGTTGAAGGGGTGGAAACAATGGGTGGTGGTGATGGTGGGGCACTCTTATCCCCAAGGCCTGTGACAAGTGATGTTCCACAGGGCTCGGTACTGGGCCTGGTGCTGTTTGGGATATTCATTGCAGATATCTCACAGGGCATCAGGAGCAAGATCAGTCTATTCGCAGATGATACAAAGATGGGAGCAGTGATGGACGACATAGTAGGGTGACAGGAGCTACAGGATGACCTGACTAAACTGGAGGAGTGGTCAAAAACGTGACAGTTGGAGTTCAATGCCAAGAAGTGCAAGGTACTGCACTTCAGAGCAAGGACTCTGGGGAGAAGCTACCAGTTGAGGGGGTTCAATTAGGTACAACTGAGGAAAAAAAGGATCTGGGGGTGGTTATAATGGGGAATATGAACAACTCAGTTCAGTGCAGGAAAGTGGCAGTGAAAGTCAACAGGATGCTGGAGTGTATTGTAAGAGGAATCTCTTCCAGAAGTAGGGAGGTGATCCTGCCTCTGTATACATCATTGGTCATGGACAGGCCACACCTGGAGTACTATGTGCAGTACTGGCACCAATTTCTGAAGAAGGATGTCAGATTATTGGAGGGGGTACAGCGCAGGGTAACAAAGATGCTCCAGGGATTGGAGGACAAACTCTACGAGGAAAGACTGAGGGAGTTAAACATGTACTCCCTGGAGGAGAGGAGGGATCGGGGGGATATGATCGAGTCCTTTAAATACCTGAAGGGGATAAACAAGACTAGTACAAAGGAGGGGTTTAATTTTAAGAGGGGGAGGAATATGAGAAGGCATGGACTCAGATTGGAGGGGGGAAGATTTGAGAGAGAGATGAGAAGACATTTCTTCACAGAAAGGGTGGTAGCTAAATGGAATGCTCTCCCCAAGGAGGTGGTATCCTGTAAGACAGTGGCCAGTTTTAAAAGACGATAGGACAGAGTATGGGGGATGACTGTGGGTGGGAGAGGGAGGGGGCAGCTGCAGTGTAAGGGGGCTAGTTATGCAATCGAACAGACTTGGTAGACCACAAGGCTTTTTTCTGCTGGTGGATCCGTATGTTCATATGTTCATATAACAAGTGTAAGACTACTGCTCAAAAAAAAAAAAAAGAGAGAACTCCATACTCAAATCAGATCAATGCCCCATTACAACAAGGGGACAGAGCCAAAAAGAGAAAAATAATAAAATATAACCCCCCCCCCGAGAAACTTAAATAAACCAGCAACAGACAAGAAGCCCAAGGGACTCACGCACCCCCCAACCAGAATAATGAACCGAGGAATAATAGTAGCTGCAGAAGAACTAGTAAGTAAGTAACGTAAACAGCACTTGTAACAACAATATGGAAGAGAGAGGACAATTCAACCAGCTGGCCAGCACACCATAGTCCAATACCAAAAAGCTCGAACTTATACCAAAATCAATATGACAACCAAATTTACGAGGAGACTAGCCAATAATATGCTCAAAAAAATTACACATAGTGAAGACAAAACCCATGAGGGAAAAAAGCAGCTGGCATAAATAAACCATAAAGTGGTAAGAAATAAATATAGCAATCTAGTTTGCCTTCAAGGGGCTTTAGCCAAAGGAACTGAGGTAGCAATGGCAGGCCGGGTCAACCGTCCCCTCTCTAACATAGAAAAATAGAAATATAGGCTTTGACGGAAGATAAGGATTGCTTGGCCCACCTAGTCTGCCCATTTCCCTACCTACAGGATAAGCTGCAGATCCTAGTAAACCAACAGCCTAACAAAAAAAAGTCAAAGCACCCCATATTTATGAAAAGTCAGGTATAACCCCTCAGCCTCTACAAAACAAAAGCTCCCCATGCAGAGCAATTAACCAGTGAATCCCCCTACTTACTCCCACACCAAAGATAATACCCTGTGCCCAGTAACAGTATTACACACCACATAATTATGACCAAACTTTAAAATTGCATATATATATAATAAGTGTAACAATGAGACATATAAAAAATAAATAGAAAGTGCTGACAATAGCTGTATGAATACCACTGTGAACATTAACTCAGAACAACGGTATAAGCATGGCATGAATTACCACACAAATGGAATCATAAAGTAAGTAATGTAAAATAAAACCCAGTTCTAACCTTCCAGTAGGGAGAAGTCATTACAAAACCAGAGAAATTAAACTGTTGCCGGTATGCCTTTTTCCCTATACTCATAACCTATCCACACTTACATACCCCTCCTCTATTCTGTTACCCCTCTTACCCCTTGTAATTCTCATCCCACCCCCTTCCGTTTCTCTTCAACCCCCACCCCTCACATCAATTTGTCTGTTTTCTCCTCTCCCTCTTTCCTCCTCCTTCCTCTTGCCCTTACCACCTCTGCTCTGTCTCACCTACCTTTCCATCTCTTCTTCCCCCTTGTTCACCCTTCCCCCTCAGTCTTGACAAAGCCATCCCCTGGCTGCTGTAACCCCTAAATATGCACTTTAGTTTGTTTTCTTAGCCTTTATTAAGTACTGTGCATGCTATTTTGTAATGCCTAATTGCTGTGTAAACTGTTTTATATTTGATCTGATGTGTAACCTTTGTAAAATGTAAACTGTTTTGACTTTGATCTGACGTGGAACCTGTGTAAAAGAGCCTCTGGTTTAAAGGTATTGTAATCCGAGGAATAAATAAATAAAAAATTAAATTATAAATGAGTCCAAAATTGAACAGAGGAGCATATGCATATGAAACAAAGATGAGTGAAATAACCAGTCTTGGGAATGGCATGAAGTCATGCCCCCAAATGGAACGTTCGCAACCTTAATTGTGCAATATAAAATTAATGCAGCCAAATCCCATTAAACCAACAAAATAGACAGGCTCCCAATCAGTCCACAGAAACAGGTCCAATAAGACAATTCCCACAGAAAATGAACAATGTTAACAATTAAATGACCTGAAACAAAGATCACTGAAGGATATATGTTCATGACAAATAGGGGGCCAAGAACTAAGAACTGACTAGCACTGAACAATCATGACAACTCAAGGACAATCACATAAAACCATACAGAGTACCACTTGCTCCTGGGACATTGCTGATTCGCCCAATATAATTAATATGTCAATAGTTCCAATGATGTAAACTAAGCAACAGGAAATCCACCACTATAAGGACTTGCACTAAAAGCTATACCAGGCAACAATGAAGCTGAAGGCCAATGCCACACATAATGCCAAGTAGATTAACGCTGCCCATCCTTAGTTGAAGACAATAAATTCGGAAACAACAAGGGTAACTCTTGAACAGCATGGGCAGCTAAATCAGATCTTCTAACACCATTAATAGTAAAAACTTCTAAACAAGCAGGGTATAACATTTTGTGCTTAATATGGGTGGACCAAAGTTTAGACTTCATAGCATGACATTCTGCCTGTTTTTTCCAGAGCTGTAAAGTTACATCTTGCACCAGCCACAAACGATGCCCTTCCCATTGTAAGGACTGCAGTGACCACACTTTCCTCAAAATGTGTGCCCTATCAAAATAATTCAGAATGTGAAAAGTCAAAGGACCAGGACATTCACCCTGTGTGGGCATAGATTGTAGACAAAGAACCTCTGTGCGTAAACACTGAGGCAAGGGTTACCCCAAAGGGCATTTGGCTGGGAAGCCAAGTTTCAAGAAAATACAAAATCACACATGCCCCCACAATGCAAAGCATCATGGGCTGCATATGCAAATCACCACAGAACACTATGCTGGTCCAACTTTAAGCAGAATTGCATGGTGCCGAAAGGCCTCTCACACAGTTTGCAAAGGGTGCTAACAGAAGACATAGACACGTGTTTCGTCCTACCAGGACTCATCAGTATGCCTCATCTGTTTGACATCCCAGTGGAATGGACCAGCTACCCCTAAGGCGGTGTGCCTGGGATATATTGTGGTGAACCCATTAAAATAAAAAATGATTTAAAAGACAAAGAACCTCTGTGCGTAAACACTGAGGCAAGGGTTACCCCAAAGGGCATTTGGCTGGGAAGCCAAGTTTCAAGAAAATACAAAATCACACATGCCCCCACAATGCAAAGCATCATGGGCTGCATATGCAAATCACCACAGAACGCTATGCTGGTCCAACTTTAAGCAGAATTGCATGGTGCCGAAAGGCCTCTCACACAGTTTGCAAAGGGTGCTAACAGAAGACATAGACACGTGTTTCGTCCTACCAGGACTCATCAGTATGCCTCATCTGTTTGACACCCCAGTGGAATGGACCAGCTACCCCTAAGGCGGTGTGCCTGGGATATATTGTGGTGAACCCATTAAAATAAAAAATGATTTAAAAGACAAAGAACCTCTGTGCTATAGATTGTAGAGCCTAATGTGCACATTCTACAATGTAAGATGGGCTGTTTGGGGAGTGTCCCACAATTGTGGAGCAGAATTGCTGTATAAATTCAATGGCATTAGGACCCTCCTCTGATTCTGGTATACTGAGCAATACCCAACTATTGCAACAGCTCCTGCCCTCTAAATCCTTGATTTTTTTCCTCTAAATGGGACACCGTAAGGCACAAAGAGACAATTTCGGGGTCCATTCATATTTTCCTCCACCGAACTGAGCCATGCCTCTGTATCTGTCCCTCTAACCGAGAACTCTTGTAAGGCTGGTTTAAAAGCCAAAAAAAAACAATTGTGGCAAAAACAGCCTCCTTAATCAAATTTAATTCCAAAAAAAACTTCTCAGTAGTCAGGTCCAAGGGTGTTGGAGTTGGAGGAGGCAAAGCGGAATCACTATGTCTAGGGCATTTTGGCTCCAATGCTAAGGGCACAAAAGTTGAAGACTGCTGTGAATCTTTGGGAAGGGACGTTTCTTCTGCATACATTTCAGATTCCTCCAACATGATAACTCTATCAAGACAATCCCCATAGTAGAGAAAGTCAGATGAAATAAAAGCTCAATGAAAATTAAAAATTATAAGGGAGTCTTATGTCCTTTAAATAGCTGACCTGACAGAGCTAACTTACAGAGCTGTTACTCCCGAGAGTGCATCATGCCACTCTTTCTTTCTTTCTTTCTTTCTTTCTTTCTTTCTGATCTTGGATTAACACCTTTGAGAACAAGCTCATTACATAGGGTCCACGTCAGAGGCAACAGGTACATAAATGTTCTTTGAATAGCGCAGTGGTTAAAGACTCTGAGCTGCAAATCTGGAGACCTGGGTTTGAATCCCACAGCCCTCACTTGCATACTGTGTGACCCTGAGCAAGTCACTTAACTTCCCTGTGCTCCTAGGTCGCACCTGTAAACAAGCTTTCAGCTTAGTGTGTCTCACCTGGTTAAACAATTGGAAATTGGAATACAGCGGAGACATGTACAAATACAACAGTGCAAAACTGGTAATTCAAGTCAAAAAACTAAACATTAGGATGTATGAATGGATATAGGTAGTGATTAGAGAAAATGAAGCAACAGCAATGGACAAAAAAAAAAAAAAAACAAAGCTAGGAAAGAGAATGCAGATAGGCCAGGTTGAGGAGAGAGGTGATGGTGGAAGAGCATCAGCCCATAAGGCTTCATAAAGGGTGGCAGAAATGAGGTAGGCATCAGAATATGTCACAGGAAGGATGTTGGGTAGGGTCAAGGAAATCCAAGTAGAAAGACCTCAAGGAAAGGAGAAGCAGGATAAGAGAAAAAGGCAGGGGAGGAGCAGGACACAAGCTAAGTGCTAAGGAAGGGGAAATTGGTAGACTGGAGGAAATAAGTGCAAGAAGCAGCACAGAGCAATACTATTGAAAGCAGTTACAACTGGCCTTCCCAACCAGCAGTTGCCTCAGCTTCTTTTTCAATTGGCCAAGTGTAGCAGTCAAGGAGATGTCTGTGGGTAGGGAGTTCAGCCAGTGCAGGCCCTGGTAGGCAAATTACCTTTGACCCATGGAGGTTTGATACTGGGGAACTTTAAAAATGTGAGCTTTGGAGCTACGGGTGTGGCGTAGGCTATCACTGGTGGAAAGGAAGTTCTGTACTCCAATGGACTTTTTTGGCCAAAAGACATGATTGGTACATGAGTCTGCCCTTAAATTGGAGCCAGTTTTTCTGTGCATATGGATTGCAGGTGTGTATCAGACAGGGGGAGTCAGTAACAAGCTGGCAGGCTTTGTTTAATGCCAGAATGATATGGCAAAGGGCAGTGTCTGTGGCTGACTCATATATCGTCAATCCATAATCAACAACAGAGACCAAGGAACTGAGGACAGCTAACTTAATAGCCTCAGGGGTCACACTGTGTTTGTGCTTATGAGGTAGCCCAATGTGAATGTATAGAGTACTTTCAATGGTAATCCCCAGGCATTTAAATTTTTGCACAAGCTCTAGGGGAGAGTCTTCATCATTAGTTACTTAGAGGATGAGATTGATGCCTGTGATGGACAGAGGAGAACAGTATCATTTTTGCTTTCTTGTAGTTCATCACTAATTTGTAGTCTTTGAACCATTTTTCTACAGATGAGAAATTACTCTGCAGGATGTACTCAAGGGTATTAGGGTCAGGGTTACTGATGAACAGAACAACGTCATCAGCTGACAATAGTAGCTGACACTGACAGGCAGGAGAGAGTTGGTTAGGAAAAATACTGATAATAGTGAACCAAGAATGGAACCTTGTGGAACCCCAGATCTGATAGGCCTGCTAGCAGATAGTGTATTACCAATCTTCACTTGTTGAGATCGGTTAAGCAAATAACTATTGAACCAGGCCCCTGTTTCAGTAGAGGGACCAAGGTCAGCAAGTTGTTTGACCATCAGGGAATGGCTAACAGTATCAAATGCTTTGGATAAGTCAATGTATACTGCACCGATGAGAAGGCCTTGGTCTAGGGAGTTGTGGATATAACTCATGTATTCAAGCAATGCAGTAATAGTACTGTGCCATTTTCTGAACCCGTGCTGCTGCAGGCATTGAAGTTGGTACTTTTCAATGTAATCAACCAACTGGTCAGCAGCTATTCTCTCCAGTGCTTTCCAGAGAGGTGGTAGGATGGAGATAGGCTGGTAGTTTCTACTGAGAGTCCGATTCCCACTCTTGAATACTGGTATTGCAATGGCAGATTTCCACTTTTCTGGGAAATGCAAGTATCTACAAGATAAGTTTAAATAGGTTAGTGGAGCCAGGACTTCATCCAAGGTAAGTTCAATGAATTTTAGGTCAAGGTCTTCAGCACTGTACCTTGTTTTACCTAGGACCTTCAGGAGGTATTTCTTAGCTTCAGATGCAGTGAGGGCTCTAAAGTGAAAGGAGGGGCACAAAGAGGGCTGGTCCATGTCCCCAAAGGAGTCTGGAGGATTGGTCTCGCAGAAGAAGTCTAGGGGGAGTACCCCACTTGGATCCAAAAAGGCAATAGTGAAGGAGTTAACTATAGATCTGGGGTCCAATGTGGGCACCCCTCCATGTTAAGAATAGAAGAGGAAGAGTTGGGATCTTTACTGGTTACTTCTTTTAGGTTTTGACAGAATTTTCTGCCATCATTCCAGGCACAGGAGAGAGTATCTTTATAAAATTATTTTTTGGCTGCCCGTATAGTCCGGGTGCAGTCATTTTGAGCTTTCTTATAATGCTGTATATCTCCCTGTTTCCCTGAGGCTCGAGCACAATGCAGAGGTGATCCGTGAATTTTAGCATCTCAAGCAGGTCTGGAGACAACCAGGGATTACAGTGGCCTTAAATTTTGCGTGTTTTGATCGGGGCATGCTTATCACAGACAGAGTTAAAGAGGTGGATGAACTGTTCAAGAGCTGCATCAACATCACATGTGTTATAGGCTAGTGACCAATCTAGTTGCTTAAGCTCTGCTTTCAGTACCTCAAGGTGGCCATGAATGAGGACCCTATTAGTGACTGTCCTAGCTGGGGGCTTGAAGTAGTTATTTTCCCATTGGAAAATGACAGGAGAGTGGTCACTGAGCGCATCCAGGAAAACAGTAATACCAGAGATGTGTCTGGGGCAGTTGGACAATACCCAATCTAGTAACGTACTAGTGCCAGTGGGATAGTTCACCCTAGTTGGAGATTCCATGAGTTGGGACAAGTGGACAGCTAAAAGGGCATCATTGATAAGGTTAGCCAATGGTGTGAGACAATTTGAATTAAAGTCTCCAAGGAGTATAGTTTCAGTGATAAGAGTCAATGAGCCAAGGCATTACAAAATTGCAACATGGCCAGCAACCAATAGCTTAGGTGGGATGAAAACTGACATTACTGTGAGGGTTTTATTATGGGCCCCGAGCTATCACAGACAAGCTCCCTGCATATATTTCTATCCTGTTCAAATGTGCCTCTGGCTCCTATGGTCTCAGACGTTATGCAACTCTTTGCTTACAAGTGCCCAGATTGAAAACTAACCTTGGATTGTCCGCAATTAATGATGCACTCCCATCACTTTGGAACACTATGCAAAGCACATTCAAGCTTATTTCACTTCCAAGCCTCCTCTCCTTCAAAGCCCTACTAGTCGAGTATTTGCAGGAACCTTGTAGTTGCTATAGGTAATCTGTTCTTTATTTATTGATGTATCTGCTCCAATAAGTGTTAGTATGTTGTCCTCCTTCTCCCCTTGGGACTCCAGTACACATACTCCCTGCCCCATTCCATGGCTATCACTTCCTTTTTCCACCTTCACATATCCACTTGAAGGCCCCTGTCTGTTTTCAGTTTCTACCTTCCTCTCCCTTTACCCATTTTGATATCGTTTTTTTGCATATGTCTAATTGTGAGTTCCTGTGACGGACTCTGGAATTTTTGCATCCAACTATGTACCGCATCTGCTGATGTTACATTCATTGTATCACCATGTCTATGTATTTGTATTGTTCCTTGTCCAGGACCACCTTGAAAATGAGCTTGCTCAATGGTGCTGATGCCTGGTTAAATAAAGTTTGATTGATTGATTGATTGATAGTCTTACCACAAGTGCTTGCATATGGGCACTTGTGTTGGGCAGTGGCATGATGAACCCCTGAAGATTGTCTCTAAGGTATATAGCACAGCCACTGCCGTGTTTGGATAAGTGGTCATTCTTGTAGACAATGTATCCTCATATTGAGACAGAGGCATCTACTACTTTGGGTGAGAGCCATGTTTCAACCACAGAGAGTATATATGGGTTGTGCTGCAGGATCCAAGCACTTTAGGATGTCCATTTTAGGGAACAGGCTGCAGATATTAATGGATGCAATCATGAGAGATCCAGTTGTTCACTGAGGGGCAGCAGCTCCTAGTGGAGGGCTGGCATTAGGGTGAATATTGCCAGAGAGCAGTAGTAGCAGGAAGGCAAGCCTACAGAGATATTCTTTCATGTGTCTTTTGCTGTGCTTGTGTTGACTACTTTGTGATCTGTGTAGGTATAGCTTTTTTTGTGAGGTAAATATCCCTGGAAGAAGTGCCAGGAAGGAAGCCATCCAGGGCAGTTCTTCAGCTTTTGACTTCCAAATGGAGACAGCACTGCTCAATGACAGTTAGGAACCCAGGTAGTTGGGGTTGATGTAATTGTGCTGCATACATAGAGTGAGTTCCATTTGTGGGTAGTTAAGTCTGAAAGGAAAACATTATCAGGCACAAATACAGGGAGGAATAGGAAGGTGAACAGAAGTGCCCCTCCAGTTAGGTTGGTTACTTAGGGAGCCATGGTTTGGAATACTCAGTATCAAGGGCAGATGAATAGAAGAGAGAGAAGTGGCACTGAGGCCAGAGGGACAGTGTGAATGTGGATAAGAAGTGAGGTTAAAAGATGAACAAGTTGCAAAACAGGCAAGGGATTAAGCCCAACTGATTGATAGGAACACAATTTAAAAGTGGGAGTCTGCCCTTTAAGGGGTGAGAGATGTGTCAGCTACTGGCTCCTACTAGAAAGAGGGGTGGTGCCACAGTCTGAGAAAGAGCATTTAAAAGAGGTTGGGAGTGATGGTGGGTGGGAGGGAGAAAAAATTCAAGCTGAAAGCATGGTTCAAAAAAGCACAGTGCTCCAGTCTAAGAATAGCAGGAGGAGGTGGCTGTTAGATCAGAGCAGTGCCATCGGCTACACAGCTAGAGAGTCCTGGGGAGTAGGTGAACCAGTTGGGGTCTGCAGTTCAGGCAGAGAAGCCAGTGGGCATCCGGGCACCAACTAGAGTGAGCAATCAAAGTATTGGCTTTCAAGCCATGCCTGGATCCGATGACAGCTTACCTTAAGATAGCAGTGAAGGGCTGGTGGTCCTAGAAGGGTTTGGTAGCCAGCCAGAAGCAGGGCCTGGGGGCCACTTATAGCCAAAAATGAGCCCACTCAGGGCTAGATCTGCAGAGAGAGAAGAGAAGTGCATCAGTTAAAACTGAAGCAGGGACAAAAGGCAGGGCAAAATGGGGCAGGCAGAGAGAACTGTGAGAAACAGCAATTAAGGAAAATAAGTGCAAACAAAGGAGACTAAAGCATAGTGAGTGCGGGGGGGGGCAGACACAGGATACAGGTGGTTTAAGTAGCAGGAGAAGACAGCAGAGGGTTGGAGGCCGAAACAAAGGCCATTCACAGGGGTGGAAAAAACAGGGCAGGGAAGTGCTTGTACAGGAGCCAGCAGCATCTGAGAAGGCAGAGACGGGAAGAGATAGCAGAAATTAGCTAAGTAGGAAAATCCACTGGTTGCAGGAAAATGGGATAGAGCAGCTAGAACAGAAAAAATCAAGAGAAAACACCCTATAAATTTATTTATTTATTTAGTTTTTGTTGACCGGATAAGTGCACTAGATAAATCCTGCCTATTTTCAGGCACGACCCAGGGGAGCATTAAGTTTGAGCACTTCCTTTGTGCACCAGGCAGGTTTGGTTTTTTTTGCCCTTTTTATTATACATCCTTTTGTTCAGAACAAACAATTTCTCAAGTCCTATGAGTTTGTTTTTTAGTGATATCCACATTGTGTTAACACTATTATACATATACACACTTTCCCAATCCCAGCCAGCTAGTTCTCATCTGATCTTAATGAAGTCGGCCTTTTTATAATTTTTGACTAAGGTTTTACCCCTAACTTTGGTGATCTTTTTTTTTTTTTATTGCAAACTCTATAATGTTATGATCACTGTTACTTAGATTCTCCCTTATCTTTACTTTACTTATAACGTCTTCCCTATTTTTGATCACAAGGTCTAGGATGTTTTCTCCATGTGTTGACCTATATATTAACTGGTTTAGCCCTGATGTATTTAACATATCTAAGAAACTGTTGTTTATATTTTTCATAGCTTTGTTCTCTGCCCAGTTAATGTGGGGGTGATTGAAGTTGCCTGTTATTATTATACCCTTTTTCTGCACCATTTCACTTATCTCTGATTCCATAATATTGCTCAAGTCCCTGCCAGTATCTGGTGCTCTATAATATAGACCCAAATGTAATTTTTTATCTGATATCCCATGCAAGGTCAACCATAGTGGTTCTGTCTCTGGTTAAGTTTATTGCATAGTGTAGCCTTCAAGTTGTGTTTTGCATAAACGGCAACTCCACCACCTCTTTTGTTGCTCCTTTCCTTAGAAAATAGTTGATATCAATTTATTGCCCTATTCCATTCCACATCTTGCTCCCACCAAGTTTCCATTATCATACAGATATACTAATATACTAACATACTAAAATGCCAGCAGAATAGGCCTAACCGTCTTTCATGTGTGCTCGTTTGGTCAGCCCCCGCCCTGGGAGCTGCTGCTGCCCCCTCTCCCTCTCTGGCTTCTCCCTTCCCAGTCCCGGATATTCTTGCTGCACTGGTTTTTGCTTCCAGAACCCTTCCCCTGTACCTGTCCCACCCCCGCTTGAACCCTCCACTGTTTCTGCCTCCACCAGCCCCTGGGCAGTGCATTCCATGGATCCACCACCTCTCAGTGAAGTAGCACCTCCTTTCTCCTCTGAATCTCCTCCAGCTTCCACCCATGCCCTCTAGTTGTCCCTCTTCCTTTGAGCACCCTGACTGCTCCTCCCTATTCACCCCTTCATGTACCTGAAGACCTCTATCATGTCCCCGGTCCCTTCTCTCTTCCAATGTGTACATATTTAGCTCTTCAAGCCTCTCCCCATAGGTCCTATCCCCCAAGCCCCAAATCATTTTGGTTGCCCTCCTCTGGACCTTCTCCAGTAGTTCAATGTCCCTCTTTAAATGTGGCCTCCAAATATCCACTTCCTCTGTTAATAGTAATATTTCTAATTCTCATTTTTTGCTTGTGTTCAAGCTCCTAGCATTTAAAGTCCATATTCTGATTTCAACATTCTTTTTCCTGTTTTGTCTGTGTTGATTGTTGTCAGCGCCATTGACTCCAGAGGCATTCTTACCATTTTTCCTGACCCCGCTCCACTGACTGGTCAGTTTAAAACTTTGTTTACTGTTTTCCTTAATGTTAGACCCAGTTTCCTACTCCCCCTTTTGCTCAGACACAGCCCATCTCTGCAAAAATACTCTGGTTTATCCAAAAACTCTTCCTAATGGGTTATACATCCTCTATTCTCATGGCAAGTCCACTGTCTTAACCAGTTATTGATATATTTAAGTTTCTCCTTATTAAAAGTACTCTCTCTCTCTTGGTACAGGTAGAATCTCTGAGAAGTATACTTGACAATTTAGTTTCCTTGCTTCCTCCCAGATATTTTTGAATTCCCTTTTAATATTTGCCATTTCTTGACTGCCCAGGTTGTTTACCCCCATGTGTAACATTAGTGATGCTGAACCACCTCGTTCTTTAATGATATCCTTTAGCATATTTTTATATCTCCAATTCTTGCTCCTGAGAAATAACTTGAAGTGACACATTCCTTATTTCAACATGTTGTATATCTGTCCATGAATTTTATAATAGAGTCATCCAGGATATATACCATTTTCTTCACCATTGCTTCAGTAATACTTTGCTTCACCTCATTAACCTCCGTTGATGTTGCTTCATCATTTTGTTCTCTACTGCCTATGTCAGAGTTTTCTCCAGCTATCCTTTCAGCATTAATGTTCCTGCCCCTTTGGATGCCTAACTTCTCATCCCTAATATCCTCTCCTTCATTTAAGTGTGCATGGTTATTTCCCACCCTATCCCCTAAGACCGAGTGTACTTGAGGTGAATTTGTGTTTGGTGGTGCCGCTGCATGTATGGGACTTGTATTATTATGTGCTTTTGCACTGCAATCAGTCATGTCATTATTCTCAGACTCAGTGTTTATGTCCAAAGAATTACTTGGTACGTTTTCAGTCTCCTCATCTAATAAAAGTAATGGTTCAAACTGGTTTTGAAGATGTGGATTATTTGACCCTTGCAGTGTAACCATAAATAACAGAAGATTATTAGTGCCTATAGCAATGTAGACATCATGCCAAATTTGTTATTTATTAGAACCCTCATATTACAGTCATAAACCACTGTCTCAGTTCATAAAGTTTGTGCATATGTTGATGATACAATGTGCTATAAACACTCCTGGGCCAGCTGCAAGCAGAAATTAAAAGAAAAAAGTGCTTCAGTACTTTTATATAGATAGATATAAATATACAGTATTTTGTAGTTCTATGATTATCCAGCTTGTTTTTCCATGATCACACTGACAGGGAGCTTTTGAATTCCTCCTGAAAGATGCTGTGAATGTTACCCGCTCTCAAACTCTGCCACCCCTTTGGATCCTATCCTGTCACTCTGACTCACTCCTTCTTCTTTCTAATTGAAAACTTGTGGGTCTCTGAGCACTGTCTAAATGCCGGCTGGACTCTGACTTCCAGGCGACCTGCACCAAGTTCTCCTCCATTCTCTTCTCTCTGGGGCAGAGAGAGCTTCAGACTTCAGACTCCTTCAGTTCTGCTGGTTTTCAATCGAACTGAAAGAAAGAAAATTGACAGGAACCAAGGCCACAACACAGCTGGCCAGAAATAGGGATATACCACTCAGATATGTGGGTAACTATGTCATACTCTTACTAAAATACAGTCAAGCATAACATTCTCATTCAAGCTGCGACTCCTCAGTAACACTGGAACATGTTCACCATCTTGTCTGCAAAATCAGAACCACAGTGCCATAGTAATTTGAGGTCTGAAGGGAGTGTCCTGATACACCAGGTGGAGAAGAAAGGAAAGTTCAATGGGTGCAATATCATGTAAATGCAACAAGATGCAGTGGCATGCTTAATTGTTCTGGCTAGAGTTCTTATTGTTATATTTTTGTGCACTGTGTGTGCAATTTCTGGTTTACCTTGCCAGCTATTTTTATAGAATGTTTTGTTTTTGTTGAAAAGGAAAGCAGTTTGTAAACTTAACAAGCTGTCACACTGGCTTGTATTTTCTGTATGTTTGTAAACCTGTTTTTGCTTTTTAACAAAAATTGAATAAAGCTACTGTATATTTTTAAAAAAGTATATTAAATGAAGGTGAACACACAAATTCTTTTTACAGTGGAAATAGGGGTGGTCATCAGTAGAATCACTAAACAGAATACAAAATACATTTTTTTAAAGCTGCTACAGGTACCACCTGGTACATTGATAGCTTTCCTCCAAGCTGAAACAGAACTTTTAACTCTTAGGGGACAAGTTGTGCTCAGGAATTTTAATTTAAAGGCTAACAAATTTTATGTATGGTGCTTGATAAATTACCCAAGCAAGTGACTGGTTGCAAATTAATTGTCTAGCTTCTATACCAGCTGTCAGTCTGGCTTCTTCCCAGCCCACTCTAATATCAGTTCTCTCTGAATACTCAGTGACTCTATACTCACTAAAATGGACACTGACTAGTGCTGTGCAGAATATGGAATTCCGACGGCAAAATTAGCACGGGACAACCATTCTGCCGGCAGAATTTCTGCAGGAATTTCATTGGTTCTTCTGCAGAATTCTGCCTACTGTGATTCATGGAATAATATGCTGTGTAAAATTATTCTGCAACAGTTTCTGAGGAAAATATTGAGATCCATGGAATAGTATTCTGTGGAACAGCACTTTTTTCATGGAAAATCATTCTGCAACTATTTTCTGCAGCAGAATTCTACCATTCAGTTTCTTGCCAAATTCGGCTGATTTTCAATGGAATTTTGAAAATTCCACGGGATTTTGTTCCACTGGAAACTGAAAATTCTGCACAGCACTAATACTGGCTTATCTACTTGTGCCATCTTCTTCAGTCTAATGACGTACTGTAGTAGTAAAATCAGCTGTATAATTAAACATTACCCATCTATCATTTCTACACAGTTTTTATGTGTCATTTGTTGAGGTCAATTACAGGCAAATTAATGTACTGTACACAAAACAGATTTATGGTTGCCTAAAAAGAGTAATGGATATTCATTGTAAATTTTGCATGTACACTAGCTGCAACCTACTAACCTATGTAGCACTATATGTCCACTTCCCCTCAAGTCATTGACTGCCACCAGACTTCAGAGCAAAGTCTACTGGTTAGGCACTTGATACTTGGTTAGTAGTAAAAACTGCCAGCTAACAGAACCTTGTTCACTAATTTTAATAAGTATGGTTGAGAGTTAGTGGAGGTGAGTGAAAAACAAACATGATACTAAACATGCTACAAAATATTTAATGATTATTTAAACTGCAGCTCCATCTTCATGCACTTCTGGTTTCACTACTTTCACTCATATTGTGGTTCAAAGTGAATCAGCTAAATGGACAGCTGTGCCTCACGTGAAATGCTGCCTTCGGATAAAGAAGACTGTCAAAAAAAGATGTGGTTTTTAAAAATTAAATGGCAGGGTGGAGGTGTCTCTTGGATAGCCATGAAAGTTGCTTCCTAACTTCTTAGGGTTCCAGAAGGTTATGAGATAATGACACTTCCACCATGCCATTTATTTATGAAATACTGTAAAAGGGTACAGAATAGCTTCAGTTCAGAGCGTGTCAATCTGTAAGGCCACTTCCAGCACAAAGTTTCTGCTTGAGGTCAGTTCAGAGTTTGTTTGGATATGTGGAGGGCAAGTTTTCAGTTATCAAAAAGTTTTAGTCTGTGTGTTTTGAGCAGGAGTTTGAGATTTAAGAAGTAGTCAGATTAAATTACTGGTGTTTGGCATAGAGTGTTACTTTGAGTCTCATTATGACTTCTGTCTGTGTTCACAGCTTGTATTTTTTTTCAGAGAAGCCTGGTTAAGAGGTTGATTTTGAAAGTTCAAGTAAGATCTTAATTATTCAACATGCAAGCAATAAGACGTAATGGGGTGTGCATTATGATGTGATAATCACACTCCTAGGGGCGTAGTTAGGCACAAGGCCGAAGATCAAGTGCTGGTTGTCCCTAGCAGTGCGGTTATCACACCATAATGCACAACCCCGAAGTGTCTTATTTCACTCATAAAATGGCCCTTTATTTTTAGAAACAGCTTTTTATTTTGAAACACATTTTTAAATATGTAAAACTGTAAGTGAATCTGTGCTTTTAACATAAAATAACCTTTCTGCTTATTGGTGCTAGATTAAAGTAGTGTTATACAGTGTGTGCCTCTCTGCCCACTTAAGCTTCATATTCCCCTGCCAGTCACAACCATTCACAAATGCTGTGTTCCTCATTATAAGTATGACACATAGCCCCCTTACTTTATTTCTTTCTCCTTACTCTGCAGACAAAACTAAAAGGAAGCCATAAAATAGGCTTCTCAGTTCCCTGATGCTGCAAGCATGAGTGTGGTTCAAAACTGCCACACTCACTCATGAACTGCTCACTCTGTCCTAAATGCTAAACAGCAGGGTGACTTATTCACCACCTTTTCCTTTTGTTTATATAGTATTATTGCTTACTTTCTTCATGCTGTGTTTTTTTTCTCTCTGTTTCCCCACATTCAAGAACTGGAATCTTTATATGGAATGTTTACCATGGAATACAGGGATTCAGAATTCTGTTCAATTCCACTGGCAGAATGTTCCTCTACTAACATACTGTATATACACACACAAAGGCCTTTTCTAAAGTCACATACTCAATTATCTCACTGTCAAGGAAAGCAGAAGAGATTTCCCTGATGAGCATGGTAAAAATGAAAGGGGGATTTTTCACTGTCAGCAAAGAAACAGTTGTAATGAAAATTATAAACAATACTTATTGTTTCAAATTTGTTTACGTGTGTAAGGAGAGTGTGATGGTGAAGGAAAAAACATTTAATTAATTTGTTTTCTTTTTTATTAAAGGTAGTTTTATTTTTAGGGCCCAGTTGAAGGTTTTTACAGTGTAAAGGTAACAGCCATGTTTGTGATGGAAAATCAGTTCTAGATCTAGGGAGACTGATGGAAAATAGTTCTGGTTGTAGGAGGACTGATTTGCTTATTGTGTGATGTGGTTTAGGACCAGGATGGCTGTGCCTATATATAGACTTGATGTACGGTCAGCTGATGTCTCTTGGCCAATGATATTTCTAGATTTTCTCATGTCATTTTATAAGCTGAATTTCTGTGTGTTATGGTTTTGCCTTATTCTGTGTACTTGGGGGGATGGTGGATGAAATTTCACATGTCTGTGAAATGCAGTATTTTGCTTTTTATAATCTTGTTTTTTTAAATATCAGATCTTCTAGCAGAGATGAAAGTTTCTGTTGCTGTTGGGCTTTTAGTTTTGACTCATTTCTTCAACTTTATGTACTACAGCAATGAGAGACCAAGTGAGATGTAGGGCCAGATTCTCAAAGTGGGCTTGGACTGGTGCAAGCTGTGGAAAACAGCAGCTTGCACCAAATCCTGGTGTGCCATGGACCCTGAGCCTGATTCTCTAACAGGCAGGGTCCCAGTGGCTAAGTCCCTAGGCTTGCGGCAAGCCAGACCTGGTGCCAAACACATGGCACAGCATGAGGGCTAGCTGTAAGGTGGCTGTGCACCTGTCCAGCGGTGCCCTCGGTAGCTTGTGCCTCTCCCCCACCCCAATATGCCCAATAATATTTGATTTAACCTGGCGGGCTAGGGATCACTCTCCCCACCCTGATATGCCCATTTGTATTCCATTTATCCTGGTGGTCTAGCAGTCCCTCCCCACCCTGATATTCCTGGTATATATAGGATTAATATTTAATTGTACCTGATGGTCTAGCAGTCCCTTCCCCACCCTGATATGCCCAATATTATATGAATTCACCTGGTGGTCTGGTGGTCTAGCCACCCCACCCTCGGTGAGAACCTACTGTATTATATTATGTGATCAGTGACAGTTCAGTCAGGGCCAGCTGAGGTGGTGTGAGGAAGGCTTTGCCAGTCCTGACTCAGGGTACAGGTTGGGGGTGTGTGGGGTGGTGGGCACTTCTGGTCAGGTTGGGGGGGCAGGACCATTAGATCACCAGGTGAATTCATATAATATTGGGCATATTGGGGCAGGGGGAAGGACTGCTAGACCACCATGTAAAATGAAATATTAATCAATACATACTGGGCATGTCGGGGTGGGGAAGGGACCACTAAATCTCCAGGTAAATTTAATCATTAAACCTATGAATACTGGGCATATCAGGGTGGGGGGGGGTGGACCACTAGACAGTGTTGGGTAAGTTACTTTTTCTATTACTTTCTATTATGTTTGAAAACTTGTTCTAGGAAGCTCTGTGCAGTCATTAGCAAGGATGGAGACGTACTAGACAAAGCAATACACCTTGCAATTATAATTACTTATTTCTTTTAATACAAAAGCAATACAAAAATAATAAGTAACTATAACAGATTACATTTGTTGAAAGTAATGGATTAGTTAGTAGTTACTTTCAAATAAATGTAATCAGTTACAGTTATGTATTTCTTTTGTATAAAAAGATATAAGTAAATGTTACTGTAAGGTGTATTACATCTTCCAGTACTTCTCCATCTTTGCTAGTGACTGCAGAGAGGTTTGTGGAACAAGTTTTCAAAGTAATAGACAGTAATAGAAAAAGTAACTTACCCAACACTGCCGCTAGACCACCAGGTATGATACATATTACATTTATTAATATCGGGCATATCAGTGGGGTGTGTATGTTTAGGGGAAGGGGGAGACCATGGTACATTGCCAAAGCACTATACCATTCCAGAGGACATTCTTCTAAGTAACCTTAGACCAGCCCTGGCTGATTTAAGGGTACTTAGAAATTTGTCCTCTGGGTTGGTTTTGAGAATCCAATTTATGGGGATGTGGCAGTCTGCATCAGCCACATGCCCCCTAGCACCAGGTCGCAGCCCATTCTTGGGCGCACGGGAGGCGCAAGGTCTGTTTGGGGCAGGCAGCCGGATGTTGATGCAGACTGCCTTTGAGAATAGCTTGGATGGCATTTTCTGGTGCAAAGTACCACTTGCACCATTTATGTTGGGTACAGTGCCTTGTGCCATTCCCAGGACTTTGAGAATTGAGCCCAGGATGTTTAAAGAGGACAGGAAATTATGTTTATTTGGCAGCTGTTCATACGGCTCCTATTTTCAGAAATTATATTCACACCCCTAAATGATCCATATCTAAGTGATGCAAAAAACGGTATTTAGCGTTGTTTTGATTTTATGGCAGCATTCTGTTATAGTTCTTTTTGTGGAATGGAACCAATGATCTGGAGTTTGTACACAGAACTCCATGCATGGTTCTGATAAGTGAACAGCACATGCTGAGCATTCTGCAAACAAACCATGACATAGTAAAAATCTCCAAATTACTGATTCCATGAAGAGAACTGTGCAGAATGTTGTCCATTAAAAGAAAACAACAAAAAAAACAGTTTTTCACATCACACTGTTTATTCTGGTACAGTTAAATGTGGATCATTAGGAGGCATAATGTTCATTGCTGTAAACAGGAATATTAATAACTGATGCCAAATAACACATATTTCCTGTCCCCTTTAAGGTCACACAGTGTTCAGCAAGTGTTTTGTTTTAACAGGGTTTATGTACAACTGTGTGTGCTTTTATCTTTGTTAAGAATAAAACTCAGTGGTGATAAACTATTTTTGTTGAAGTATGGTTTCAAAGCTGAGATTGAAAGGTTTAAAAAGTGTGTTTTATTACGGATGTCACAGCTGTTTTATTATCAGGTTTATGTTATTTTGCTGATTATGTCATGATTTATTTATCAGGTTAGTGTTAGTTTGTTGATGATGGCGTTATTTTGTTGATGATGGCACTATATATATATATATATATATATGTAGAGAGATTCATTGCAAAAAACTTTGTTAATGCATCACTTAGTGCTGAAGCAACAAAAGTAGGGAAATGAGGCATTAGGGTTGAGATCCTAACACCCCCCACCCTACCACCCCACTCCACCACCACCCTCCACAGACCAACAGGCAATGGGGGTACACCTTGGGGTTATCAGCCCTAACTTTCACCTCATTCCATGTGTAAGAAAGCTGATATGGTACAGTATAGGAGAAAGGGGTGAGAGTTAGGCCCGATGACCCCAAGGCACACCGTGTCAACTGTTGGCCTGTGGAAGGTGGGGGTGGAGTGGGGTGGTAGGGTGGAGGGTGTTACTGTCTCAACCCTAATGTCACATTTCCCTACTTTTGTCACTTCAACCCTAACAAATGCATGAACAATTTTTTTTTTGCAATGAATTTCCTTACTTTTTGAGAAAGTGCATTCTTATCCTTTTATGGTTTGGGGAGTGCAGGGCCCTTGGGCCCAGTGTTCCCATGGTATCAGGTTTCTGCATCAATCAATAAGTGCACAGACATTGTAATGAGTGATCATCTCCCTATGGGAGTGCAGTGCCCGCTGGGCCCTGCGCTCCCAGTATTGCATAATGGATGGGCCAGCAGTCCCATTATTGCATAATGGTATCCATATGTACAGTAGGAGTGCAAGGCCCAGGGCACTGCACTCCTACTTACCTATAACTGTAGAGATGCAGCGCACGCCTAGACACATTCCAAGTAACCCTTGTCCTACAAATGGTGCAATTTCTCAGTAACAGTAGTAACCTTGGAAAAAATTCCACTGCAGTAGTATTCATGGACTGGTAACCTGCATACATGGGGTGTCCTATGTTGCGTTTAGCAAAAAATCTTTATCTCAAACTGTTTTTGAGATATAGGCACCAAAAGTCGCCACATTCACCACAATGTTATCCTATGGGAAATTTCTCAATTTCAAAATGCCATAACTATGTTACTGATGTAAATTTTTACACCAAACCAAGATAAGTCACATCCCTGGGACACTCCCTTTCCACCTTGCAAATTTCAAGCCAAAAGTCCTAACCGTTACTTTGCAGTGAAGTGATAAAGAAACAGCAACCTTTAAAAATCCCTGTTCGTGAACTGTCAAAATCCTTGTTCGTAAGCCGAATTCCTGTTCTCGAGGTGACAAAATCCCTGTTCGTGAGCCAATCCCTGTTCGTGAGGTAGGGCCATCTGGTCATCCCCTCACGAATGAGGATTTTGACAGCTCACGAACAGGGATTGGATCACAAACAGGAATTTTGTCACGTCACTAACAAGGATTTTGACAGCTCATGAAAAGGGATTTTAGGACCATCTAGTTGTCATCTCATGAACAGGGATTTTGATAGCTCATGAACAAGGATTTCTCATGAACAAGGATTTTGACAGCTCATGAACAGGAATTTTGACTGCTCATGAACAGGGATTCCTTTTTAGCATCCCTGTTCATGAGCTGTCAAAATCCCTGTTCGTCAGCCAAATCCCTGTTCGTGAGGTGTCAAAATCCTTGTTTATGAGAAATCACTGTTCACGAGCAAGGGCCATCTGGTTGTCATCTCATTAACAGGGATTTTGACAGCTCACAAATGAGGATCAGCTCACAAATAAAGATTCTGACACCTCAGGAACACGGATCGGAAGTGAGTCACGAGCAAGGATTTTTAAAATTTCAAAACCACATTTTGTGGCCAAACCAAAGTAAACCAAAGGCATGGGATTGTAGAGAACATCACTCTGAACAAAACCCATGCTTAGTTTAACTCACAACACTTCCCTGAATCAACTTATAACAATTTGTTTAATGAGGAAAAGTGAAAACAAGATGGCAGCTCGCAAACAGGGAATTTTTCCCACAAACAGGGATTTTATAAATCCCTGTTCGCGAACTGCCAAAATCCCCTGTTCAAGAAGCAAATCCTTGTTCGCAATTTATACACCTATTCAAAAGACTGAACTGAGAATGTTCAGAACCCAAAATTTCAAAATTAAACAACTTTGGAAAGGATTAATATGTTTTCATCAAATCAATGCTGGCTTGTTTTCTGGGGCAACCTCTTTCTGCCCTGAACATTTCAAACCAAAATTCCAAACACACTTTTTTCACTATGTGCTGCACAAAAATCGCATATCCAATCTAAATGAAACTTGGCACGTAGAGAGATCTTCCGCACGGGACAGAGTGTGCCAAATTTCATGCAAATCCGTTGAACATTTGCAAAGTTATTAAAGTGCAAAATGTGGGGTTTAACATTAAAATGCTTACTCAACCCTAACTATAGTGGTGCTACCATGCCACTATTTATATATATATATATATATATAAATATATATGAATATAATATATATATATATATATATATATATATGGTATTTCTTTCAGTTCTATTTCTCAATGGGGAAGATGGCCTACTCCTGTGAAAAATCACAATATACATTGGTAAATGAGGGAGGGGCAGTACATCAACTACAAACATTCACATCATTCTGTGAGTAACATTTTGCATGACTGTTACAGTACTATCCACACATTATGCATAAAAGCAACATGTCTAGACTTTCAGAAAAGTGTTCTAAAAAATTAAAATGACTGTTCATGTAGCACCACACATGTAAAGGTGAATGAGTGATTGTATGAGTGTAATTTTTAGTCTGACTTTGCATTACTGTGGTTGAGTGCTTCAGCTGAGTGTTCATTATGTATGCCTTCCTATGTTTGCCACTGATGGAAAAAGAAAAGACATGATTAATAAAATCTGAATGGTGTCAGAGAGAAGTCTCTTGGTTAATAAAGAACATCATCTCATAACCCATTATTTTTCCGGAATGGTATCTAGTGATATGGGCGACTCAAATTGAGCGACTCAATTTGAGCGCCCCTGAATACAGCGAGTGGGGAATTATAGTGACAGTAAGAATAGCGAGGAAATAGTACAACAATGGCAAAACATGGCGAGAGTGACAGTAGGAGGGATCTAAGATGATGGAGGATATAGCAAGTAGTTTGGCCTGGCAGTTTCCAGCTGGCTGTTTGGTCTAGTGGAGGCAATGTATCCCTCTGGTGTGGGAGGACTTGGGTTTTAGCCTGGGTAGGAGCTCTGTTTTTTTTTCTTTTTAGCGTTTGTACTTAGTTTTTTTATTTTGCACTCCCTGTTCCCCTCTCTCCTAATGGTCCCCCATTCACAGGTTGCTCCCCCCAAATAGCCCCCTCCTAAAGATTCCCAGTACCCAAGTGTAAGGCCCCCCCTTGGAGTTGTTTATAATTATTAAGGGGGGGTGAGGGGCAAAGCCCTCCTCATGGGGGGTGCCGGGGCATAGCCCCCACATAAAAAAGTGTGTAAATTTAGTGTGCCTGCCTGTGGAATGTGTTCTGGCTAATCGCTGTTTATGGTTCCACTGTAGTGCACATTGACACTGTTGTTTTCGGTGATATGCATATGCTGATATGGTGATCATTATTTTGTGTGCACTCATATCACATGGAACCTTCCGGAACCACTAAGCTTCACTTTGCAATCATCAAAAACTAAGGAGTCATAAAATGACACTCTAAATTTGCCAATAAACATCTTTCAGATACCATTCACTCATAGCAGATTGTTTGTGAGGCTATGTGGCACCTTATGGTTCTGCTTAAGTCATAGGCAGCCTAAATTTCTTCATGCTGATTTGCATATATTACCCATGATGCCTTGCATTATGGGGTTATGTGCAATATTATGTTTATTTAATCAAAAATGGATACCAAACAACAATATCAAACAGCAAATATCTTGTAATAAGACAGTTCTACTTTTGGAGACCATAAAAATGATCTTGAGGGGGAAATTATCTCCATCTTCTCTACAAGAAAGGAAAGAGAAGTAAAACAAAAATTAAAAGAATTGGGCAGCAGAATCAAATAAATATAGTAGTAGTAGTAGCAGCAAATGTTATTCATCAATATGAATAAGGCAGTTTTCTTTGAGCAATGCTCATTTGCAGGCGATACCTTTTTTAAATAATCCTCATTACAAGGGTAAAAAACACAGTAAAATAAATACAAAACTAACTATATAGTAAATTCTTGTCAACAAATATTTTGTTAATGCATCAGTTTGGGTTTATATTAAATGACACAAGTATGGAAATGCGATGTTAGGGTTTCCAACCCTACCATCGCCACCCCACCCCCAACCTCCACATACCAACAGGCATCATGGGTGTGCCTTGGGGTCATCAGCCCTAACGCTCACCCCATTCCATTTGTAAGGAAAATGAGATGGTACAGTATAGGAGAATGGGGTGAGCATCAGGGCTGATGACCTCAAGGCACATCCCGATGCATGTTGGTGTGTGGAGGGTGGGGTTGGGATGGGGTTGTAGGGCTGGAAACCCTAACACTGCATTTCCATACTTTCATCACTTTAATATGAATCTGAACTGAAACATTAACAAAGTTTTTTGACAAGAATTTCCTTATTTTTTGAGAAAGAATAATTGTAGTCTTATTCTCCCAACCATCAATAATTATTCACAGATTGAAACTGTATCCTTATTTCCATGTGGGAGCACATGGACCTCTGGGCCCTCTGCTCCCATCACTCCTTAATGGTATACCTATTTGCATGTGGACTCCATACATGCATATAGATGTAGGTTTGTAAGTGCAGGGCCCTACACTTGTACAGCAAGAGTGACAGAATTGTTAGCATAGCCATGTTATTACCTCACCTGGTGCACCCTGCACATAAAAGTTTTGAGTCTCCGCCAAAACATAATTCTGTGCAACATCAACACCATTCCATAATACAGGTGGGAAAACACCTTTTGGCAATGATTTGAAAAGTGACAGCTGTGACATACAGTTGGTGGGGTAATAACAAGTCTATTTTCATAATTTGAGGTAAAAATATTTTCGATGTTCAAAGTTACAAGCGTGCATAGTGAAATTGCAACAAATGGCCATAACTCTGCCATTTTTAACCATTTTGACCCCAAATTTTCAACATATCCTTCTTACAACCCCACCTCATGAGCAATATGATTGCTGGTACACAAATCCCACCCAAAAGATGATTTCACCAACTGACCACAAAATCACCTTTCTGGTGACGTTTACATAACAATAGTCACATTGTTCATGAGGTGGAGTCTTCAAAAGGCCATGTTGAAAATGTGGGGTCAAAGTTTCAAAAAATGCCAAAGTTATGCATAAAAGTTGAAACCCCCATTGAAATACATTGAACTGCATTTATCTTAGTTTCTCATATTGCAGTCACTGGTTGTAGCAGCAAGATGTGTCTTCGATTGAGTGAGCAGGTCTCGAACCTGGTATCTCTTCAGGAGAGTGAGGGCATGTCGGGGTGTCAAAGGTGTGTGTGGGGAGGTGGGTGCAAATTGGGAGGTCAGGTGGGGAGGTGCTGGTGTGATCTGAGAAAAAAGACCACACTGAATTTAAGGTATCTGGGAAGGGAAAGGAACTAAAATGTATTTATTCTTAATTTAAAGATTTATTTAGTCTTGTGTTTTTTTTTTTTATGTACCATTTTATAAACACAATAACACACTCCAGGCTTTGTGGTTATTGGGTAATTATGGCACTCCCAGAATTCATGATTGAAGGGCACTTGGCTAACACCTTGTGCCTCCAATCCAATGAATGGGGAAGCATGTGGTAATTACCCAATAACCACAACTCCTGTTGTGTTTTACTGCTTATGTGAACAAATGCCTAGGTACTTTATGTGGGTATACCAGCGAGCTTTATAAAACCTTCCAAAATTAATTTTTTCTACTGTTAAGAGAGCCCTTGTATCACATGCAGAAGACAATGGACTCTCTGTAGCCAACATGGGACCACTCAGTGACATCTATAATCACAAAGAAGAGGAAAGACCCCCCCACAACGTTCATTTTACAGGCCCATAGCAGTATTAGACATGGAATACAAGTTGTTAACAGCAATAATAGAAAAAAGACTAGAAATAATCCTCCTCAGATCATAAACTTAGACCAGATTCGTAACCCCAAGGCAAACACGAGTTAACATCAAAAGAACCATTCACATTATAGACCACATTAGACACAATAAACAGAGAGCCTTCTTATGAAATCTGGGCATGGTGAAGGCTTTCAACAAGGTCATCTAGAACACTTTATACTGAGTGATTTCTAAATTTGGATCTTTGGAAGCCTTCAAAAAAGTTCAGTTATATAGTGTTACTCATCAGTAGCTCATATCACTTCAAGTGGGAACTTATCTGAGTGGCTCTACCTGCAAAGAGGAATGCGACAGGACTGCATCCTCTCACTCTTATTATTTACAATTTATGTAGAGCCACTGGTGCAATGGCTTACCACAGAATAGTGATTTTTGTATAAAAAATAATAAGCAGCTGTAACTGTAAATATCTAACGATCACTCTGGTATCCTGCTGAACCCTCCCCAGCTGAACTAGACTCTAGAAATAATACTGTAACTGTAATGCATATTAGCTCATATTACCTTTTGTATTACTTGATATTGTTTTTCGTATTACATTTTGTTTTTTTCCTGCACCACACTGAGTTTAAAAATTACACTTATCTGGTCATTCTTCCACCCAAGCCCCTCACCCAGCTTACCTGTCAACCCCAACTCGAACCTGAAAAAGTCTTCAGGGGCACCAGTGTCAAGTCTCTTTTCCAGTCACACATAAACTAGGGACATCTGGCATCCTACTGTCCCTCCTATTAAGACTAACCTGATATTTGGTGCCCTGTTACCCCCTAGTATGCCTAAGACAAATAAATCATATCTGATGTCTGTCACTTCCCCACCAACTCCCCTGCATTTGTAAAATATCTGTTGTCTTGCCACCCTCCCTCAGTACAAAGCAAAAGTTGGTGTCCTGCTGACCCCCTTCCCAACTCCCTCTAGACATTATAAATGTATATGTTGCCCACTACTCCCCTCGTGAACTCCCCCATTATCTAAAAATATATCTGGCATCATGCCACCCCCAGCTCCCCATCCAACTCCCTACAGACTCTAAAAATATATCTGGTGTTCTGCAACCCTCCTCCTCCTCCTCATCTCACCCCAGACTCTAAAATTAGATCAGACTTCTTGCTTTTCCTCCTTCTCAATGTCCCAGAGACCCCAAAAATATATATCTGATGTCCTGCCACCCCTCCCCAACTTGTGTGCAGTTTTTCATTAACATTTTTATTTATGGGATTTTGTTAACTGGGTAGGTTCATTAAGACAATTGTCCCCTTTTCAGGAGTGACTCAGAATTAATTACATACAGAGCAAGAGAAAATTCTACATACAGTAGTGTCATGCAAGTAGCAATACATTCTTCACATTTTAGTTACATAAAATACAGTTGCCAAGGCTCCCCCACCACATTCCAGCCTTATAGAGTAAATCTTCAGGGGCCCAATATTCAAAAAGGCACAGAGCAGAGCACAAAGTCTTGTGCTGCACTTTGCAAGTTCCCAGGAGTCTGAGGATGCAATATTCTGTCGGATAGTGCACCAGAGCTATCTGACTAAATATAGGGCCATTTCAGTGCAGTGATAAGTCCAGTAGTGCTATCCGGACATGGATCCCTGCTGAGCAGGGAATAGAGCCATCGAAGTGAATAGTGCCAGAGTGCTACTTGTGATTTTCAGAGAGACCCATGCAAATGAGCCCATTGGGCATGCAAGGTGCCAAGGGGTAATTTTCATGCTCATTATGGGCCCTTTTGCATGGGTAGCAACAGCAGGTTTTCGAGGTGCCACCCCCCCCCATTGCCCAGTCCCATGGAGTGATGGATGTCCCTGGTGCCTAGTGGTCTCCCTTGACCTCTAATTGCCAGCCTGTATAATAGAAAAATGCTTCCTGGTGCCTTGTGCCCCCCTCTATCTGGTCAACAGCCCCGTAGCTGCCAGTTATCCCTGGTGCCTAGTGCAATCCTTGGTGCCTAGTATCCCCACCACCCCCTGATCACCAGCACTATAGTTGTCAATGTAATCCCTGGTGCCTAGTGATCACCCACCATCTTATCACCAGTCTTGTAATGATACATGCAATCCCTGGTGCTTAATGTTCCCCCCACCCTTCACCCAACATGGGCAGGGAGCTCAGTACTTGCAAGATCTCCTTTGTCCCTACTGCCCCCTCCATCCACTCTACTCCTGTAACTAGGGATTGCTAGAGGCTCCCAGGTTCAACTTAAGACCTCTGGGGCCCGTTCTTTTGCTTTTGTGGCCCCTACCCTGTGGAACTTTCAACCTTATCAGGTGAGAGAGTGCCTGACCCTCGAGAGCTTTAAGATCGCTCTTACAACATATTTATTCAGTCTGGCCTTTCCTGATTATTCTTTGGATCTTTGAATTGTGACTAATAGTGTATTTATGATGATTACTTAAAGTTTTTAACTTTCTGTATTTTATAATATTTTTAAAAGTGGTATGGTTTTACATTTGTTTGTTTGCATTTTATGCTAAGTTGTACAAGAGCTTTGAACTAACCTGGAATTGCACTTTTTATAAATAAAGTCTGATTTGATTTGATTTGATTCATTCGCCAGCCCTGTAATGATATGTGTTCTCCCTGGGCATAGTAGTCCCCACCACCCTCCGATCACCAGCCCTGAAGCTGCCAAAGTTATCCCTGGTGACTAGTGGGTCCCCCCCCCACCCGCTCACCAGCTCCATCTATGTCCAATTAGTCCCTTGCATCTAGTGCCCCCCTGCACTGCTGGCACTGACAAACCCACCCTGCCAAACCCCCTCTTACCATACACCAGTGCAACGGATCCCACACAATGACTGACACAGCCCTCCTCGCACCTCCTCAGCCATCCTCTGTATGCAAATCCAGAGATTGCACACCCTATATAATGCACAGGGTGCACATCCCCTATGTTACAGTAGAGGATGCATACCCTATATATTACAATGGATGGGCACTCACTATTTTTGCATATGGCAGCCAGCCAAGGAACATAGAAACATAGATTTTGATGGCAGATAAGGACTGCTTGGCCCACCTAGTCTGCCCATTTCCCTACCTACTGGATAAGCTGCAGATCCTAGCTAACCAACAGCCTTATTCTTCCTACCCCCCACAAGAATTGCCTTATGTCTGTCACATGCATTCTTGAATTCTCCTCAGAAAGGTGGTTCCATATGTCCACCACCCTCTCTGTGAAAAAATACTTCCTCACATTGCCCCTGAGCCGTCCCCCCTCTATCTTCAAATTGTGTCCCCTTGTTCCTGCACATCTCTTTTTCTGAAAGATGCTTCCCTCTTGGACTTTGTTGATTCCATTGAGGTACTTAAAAGTTTCTATCATGTCCCCCCACTCCCTCCTTTCCTCAAGGGTATACATATTAAGCTCCTTTAGTCTCTCCTTGTCTGGCTTCTGTTGCAGATCCTGCACCATTTTAGTTGCCCTTCTCTGGACTGCCTCCATCCTGTCTATGTCCTTGCAGAGATAGGGTCTCCAGAACTGGATGCAGTATTCCAGATGGGGTCTCACCAACTGTCTGTACAGAGAAATAGCAACTTCCTGTTTTCTACTGGTGATGCCTCTCCCTATTCATCCCAGTATCCCCCCCCCCAGCTCTCCCTACTGCCTTCTGACATTGCTTGCTAACCTTAAGGTCATCTGATATGATTGCCTTCAGGTCCCTTTCCATTTTTGTTGTTGTTAGTACCTCCTCCCCATTGTGTGCTCTTCCCCTTGGTTTTTATTTCCCAGGTGCATTACTTTGCACTTCTTTGCATTGAATCTAAGCTGCCATACTTCTGACCATTCCTCCAACTGTGCCAAGTCCCTTCTCATCCTTTCCACCCCCCCTTGTGTATCAACCCTGTTGCAGATCTTTGTGTCATCTGCAAAGAGGCATACTTTTCCTTCCAGTCCCTCTGCAATGTCACTTATAGAGACATTAAGAAGGACTGGAACCAGTACTGAACCCTGCGGTACCCCACTAGTAACCCCCTTTCTTCAGAGTGGACTCTGTTTACTATTACCTTCTGTGTCCTGTTGTCCAGCCAATGTTTTACCCAGGCTACCACCCTGGGACCCACTCCCAGGCTGGCTAATTTGTTTATTAATCTTTTGCATAGGACTGTGTCAAATGCCTTGCTAAAGTCTAGGTAGGCCATGTCCACAGCCCCTTCCTAGTCTACTACTTTGGCCAACCAGTCAAAGAAATCGATTAGATTCATCTGACATGACCTTCCCACTGTGAACCCATGCTGCCTTGGGTCCTGTGCCCCACTGGCCTCTAGGTACTCAACAATTCTTTCATTCAGAAGTGATTCCATCACTTTCCCTACCACAGAGGTCAAACTGACAGGTCTGTAGTTTCCTGCCTCTGTCTTGCTCCCACTTTTGTGAAGGGGAATCACATCTGCCCTACTCCAGTCCTCAGGTACCACCCCATCCTTCCATGATTTGTTAATTGGGGTAGTCAGTGGTGTCACTAGTTCTCCCCTTAGTTATTTTAGAATTCTGGAGGTGTGTAAAGGGCAATGCCGGTCACTGTATGGGATCCACAGCACAGGCAAACAGTAAGGGGTGGTTGGCATGGTGGGTTTGTTGGTGCTGGTAGAATGGGAGGGACACTACATGTGAGGTACAATTTGGAAATAGACGGGGCTGGTGAGTGGAGAGGGACCCACTAGGCACCAGGAAGTACAGATGTCTTTATGGGATAGGTGATCGGAGGGTGGGTAAACCAAACCACTAGGCACCAGGGACTGCACATAGCATAATGAAGCTGGTGATCAGAGGGAGGGGGGTACATTAGACACCAATGATTATTCAAGGACTATACAGGCTGATGATTGGTAGATGGAGGGACCACTAGGCACCAGGGCTTACCCACATCACTACTGGAAGGGGGGATCATGGACCATTGGGGGAGCAGGTTTGCTCCCCCAGTGGCCATCTTGGTTATTGGCTGCAGGCCGTAACTCCGACAGCCCCTAGGGTTACCCTGACTAAGTCAGGATTTTGTTTGGCAGTATTTGTGCTGTTCAAAAAGACTGCAATAAGCCCTTTTGCACAGCACAACTGCACTAAATATAGGTTCGTATGGATATTCCTGTCCCCACCCCTCTCTTTGCCCACCAACATACTGTATATTATGTTTTGTGCGGGCGCTAACCCTGTTTGCACATACAACTACTCCGTTTGAATATTGTGCTCTGGCACCAAACCCAGTATGTGCTGGCAAACAGCCATTTGTGCCTGTGTAAACTTTTGAATATCGGGCCCCAGGAGTCTAACCATCTCCTCTGAGCTAAGCACCCTCTTTAAACTTCAGCCACTGACACCTGATATAACCCACACTGCCCAATGACAAATACCACTGGATGTGCTAACATCCAGATAGTATACTGCTTGCTTCTGTGGTGCGAGTGACAGATCAGCTCAGCCTTGGGTTCCTTCCAGAATAATCTAGAATCCAATGCTGATCCTGTCTATCACTTACACCACAGAGGCAGAAAGCAGCATGCTGCATGGATGTTGAAGTATACAGTGGCAATGGGCTTTGGACTGGGCTGGCTGTGTTAGGCTTAGATCAGAGGAGATGGTTAGTTCCATGTCGTAAATGAAATTTTTATGGCAACTCGCACAAGAGTGAGTACATTTCGCTGAATACAAAATCAGCACTGAAACCACCTCAATGACTACCAATATGGTGATGGCACTACAATGCAAGATGGGGACATTAAAATTAACGTGAGCCTGCCCACACTCCCTATATTAATATAATCCACTCCATGGGGGGTTGAAGCTGAGGGATAGGAGAATACACAGGAGGGGGGCAACAGTCAACAGGGGGGATACCACAGCTGGGGCAACAGAACCAGAGGACAGACAGAAAAAAATTAAAACACATAAAACAGTTGTAAAAATGCACCTGCAGGCAGTCCCAAAACCAGGGATCATCACCACCATGGGCACCATTTGTAGCCACCATGCCAGACAGCCAGCTCAAAAGCAACAGGCTGCACTTCCCAATTTAGCTTGTAGCACCATACAAATCCTCATCATTCGCTGTCTCTGATCTGTCCCTCATCCCTCACTATTCCCTGCCCTTGCTATAACTTCACCATCGCTACTCCTACGGAAATGCAAATTGAGTCACTCATATCTGAGTCGCTCAATTTACTTCGCCCATATAATGGGATACCAGATGGTTGGATCTCTGAAGGTTCTATGTCATAATGGTGACCGCCAAAAGTTCATCCCCGTTATGGCGAAGTCAGATCACCAAAATCAATTTCGATGCTCTGTCTCCTAGCGACAGCAAAGCGGTGCCAGTGACTTGTATTTTTACATTTATGCGATCGGCTGCACCTCCTGCCCCACAGGGGCATTTGCCCCACACACTCCCTACTTAAGGATTCTCAACTCAAGGGGCGATGTCATGGGGGGGCCAAACATAAAAAAAATAAAATTCGGGCCTGGCGCAACAAAAACGTACCTGCGCCTTGACCTGAACCCAGCACCCTACCCACCAAAGCTGCAAACTGACCCACTAAACCATGGGGATAGCTTGGCAGCCTACCATGGTGCCACCCCTCAAAATCCCTCCTCACCCCTTGCCGGGCGTGCTCACTCCCACCCCCTGCATGTGACTTCCTGTCACTACAGTCATCAATCCACCCCATCCGGTCACTGTACCACCCCGGTAGCTCTTATGACATGCACCATGATTGAGTTGCCGTTTAGCGGGTGACTCAATCACTGTTGCGGATGTCATGGGCTACCTCTCTGAAGACTTATTCTACATGTTAGGGGTGAAGTTGTGCTTTGCTGCTTGGTGGAAGTTGGAGAGGTGGTGGCATGGCATCAGATACAGTTTTTCTGAAGCCTCAAGGTAATTGGGAATGGGGATGCAGGGCATCAGATATGTTTTAGAGGAATTTTTAGAGGAATTAGAGGGAGAAGCAGGGCACCAGATATTCTTTTGTATGCAGAAGGGAGAGGAAGTACCAAGAAGCTGTATTATAGTAATGTGTTACTTTGTATGAACATGTAATATCATTACTACACAACATTACAGTTTTATACAGAAATAATCCATTACAGTTACAGTTAGTAAAAAAGTAATATTACAATAGCACATTACTTATAATACGTACTCCCCAACACTGCAGGCGTATAGAAAAGAAGTCCATGTTGCCCATTGGTACAGTCCACTACCCCTCAGTATTTACATTTTTAAAATTCAACACCTATATACTGTATGTCTATTCAAGAACAACTGAAAGTTGTGTAGTGCCTCCATCTCTACCATATCCCCAGGAAGACTATTCCAAACTCCCACCAGCCTTTGGGAAAACAAAAGCTTTTTTGTGATTAAACATAGAAACATAGAATTTGACAGCAGATAAGGACCGCTTGGCCCACCCAGTCAGCCCATTTCCCTACCTACTGGACAAGCTGCAGATCCTAGTTAACCAGCAGCCTACTTCTTCCTACCCCCACCCCCTAGAATGGCCTTATGACTGTCCCATGCATGCTTGAATTCCACCACTGATTTTGACTCCACAACCTCTTCCGGAAGGCTGCCCCATGCATCCACAACCTCTCTGTGAAAAATACTTCCTTAAATTACCTCTGAGCCACCCCCTATCTTCAAATTGTGCCTCTTGTTCTTGCAACATCTCTTTTTGAAAGATGCTACCCTCTTGGACTTTGTTGATTCCCTTGAGGTACTTGAACATTTCTATCATGTCCCCTTTCCTCTTTTCCTCGAGGCTATGCATATTAAGCTCCTTTCATCTCTCTTCATATGTCTTCTGGTGCAGACCCTGCACCATTTTAGTTGCCCTCCTCTGGACAGCTTCCATCCCGTCTATGTCTTTGCGGAGATTGGGTCTCCAGAACTGCACACAGTACTCCAGATGGGGTCTCACCAGCTGTCTGTACAGAGGGTTATTACCTCTGAAAACTTTAAAATTAGTGAGAAGATTCAAATAGGTATGGGACAGGCATAAGGGATTATGTGGAAAATAGGTAACAGAAACAAAGAAGGGGGTATTATGGTCAGTGCAGAGTAGTTAGGAATGGTTTTCATTGAGTCATAGGTTAGGAAGCATAGGAAAACCAGGAGCAGTTATAAAATTCACAAGTAGAATTTTATTATTATCAATAACAGTAAAATAAAAAATAAAATTGTTCAGTATAACCATTTACAAAGGTAATACAAACACAGAAAACAAAGTCCTTCTTCTAAGGGTCTCTCGGGTATCTCTAATTCTAAGTTTCAGTCTCTCCCTCTAACAAAAGATTGCTGCCCTTTTTTAACAGTAAGTATTTTCCTGGCAATTAACTTCTGAAATAACTTGATCTCATTAAGGAATATCCTGTTTCTCACAAAATGTATTAGAACTTTGTCAATTTCTTTGCAGGTGCAACAAAATAGAACACAGCATCCTAAAATAATACTCACAGGGGACTATTGCTATATCAAGGGTCAGAGGACAACTCAGGTAGGTTTTCCTTCCCTGCGCTCCCCTCACACCATGGGAAAATTCTTCTAATTTTTAAATAACCCTTTTTACTTTCTTTCCCCTTATTTAGTGCTCAGGACTGGACACTCTGGGACTCCACTGTCACAACCAGCCCTCCTCCTGCACTGTGGGATAACTCAGTATACAGTATAACCTCATTTATCCGAATGTTCTGGGGAACAGTAAAATTGTTTGGATAAATGGGGTTTCAGATAAGTGAGGGAACTTTATATTAAAGTCTATTAATCAGAGAGACACACCACAGTTTTGGATAACTGAGAGTGTTGGACAATTGAGGTTTGGATAACTGGGGTTTTACTGTATTTAGAGAAAACAAAATGTAAAACTTGAATTTATTTACTTTCTTTGTTTAGTGGATGCTGGATGCCAAGGGTCTCTCCTGTGCTGTACACCATCTCCCTAGGTGTTTTTTGTCCCTTCCTCCCACCTCCAACTGCCCAGTCACTTTATGGACTCAACAGAGACTGATATCAGTGGCTAGGGAATTGTAGTGGGAACTGCAGTGTGACACCGAGTGGGAGCATAGAATGAGAAGTGAATGGGATACAGAGATCAACCAGATAAGTAGTGATTGTGTGCATTGGGGGCTTAAATCATTAGTGCAATGAAAATGGGCTAAAATTTGACCCCACCTTTTTTTTTCTTCCTGATCAATGGCAGGTGTATTCCAGTTTATTTTAGAGGTAACATTTTCAGTTTCCATTCTCATTTAAGAATTTTATGAAAGTTTTAAAATAATTATTTCTCAAGAAAGAAAGATGGCTGCCTCATTTTTGCATAGAAATAATATTGAGGACCTGAGGAGGGTAAGAATCCAGACAAAAGCACAAATGTACAGTACACAGCTTAGGAAGCATCCAGAAAACCAAAATCAACAGTTCTGCCATTATTTTTTATAATCATAACAGAAAATTAGCTTTTTGGAATAATTTTTTTCATTGCACTGCTGCTTTAAATGCTGGATTTTTATTTTGATGATTCTCTTGCTGCCTAGAATAAAATTGTGTGATACTGAACCACTTTGATTAAGAGATCCTATTATGCATTACTGATGCTCTTGCAGGCTTGGGTTTTATTTTGATGAACCTAGGAATAAACTGTGAAATACCTGAACTGCTTTGCTAATAAGGAATTTTTTAACCTAGGGTAAAACTGTGTGATACCTGAACTGCTTAGCTCATAAGGGACTGTTGAATGTTACTGTTGCTCTTGCCAGCTTGTGTTTAGTTGCAGGGGGAAGTCTGTAAACCCAATTTAACTTGTTACCTAGGAGTAAATTGTGCATTACCTGAGTTGCTTTGCTTGTAAGGTACTGTTTAACATTACTCTTGCTCTTGCAGGATTGTGTACATTGTAGGGTACAGTTTGTATTTAGCTCTTAGATCAGTTAGCCATGGTTGTCTCTATTAAGTGGAAGCACTAATACCCAAAAATCCAATAGATATTATAATTTGTCATAGGTGCGGGGCATTATTCTCTAGGGGACTGCTCTGGAGGATGGGCCATTGTTGCATACGTAAAACTCTTGCTAAATTCAAAACTTAGATGAATGCAGCATGGGAAGAAATATCTATGGTAGGCTGCATTACCAGTGATACTGGAGTTTACCCCCTCCATGTCCACTCCCTCAGAGACCCACTGGACCAGGGGGATGGAAGGTGGTGCAATGGAAGGGAGGTAAAATTGTTAGGAGGGACCAAAAGTATCATGTTCTGGCTAATGCCTTCTCAACTGCAAACCATTTTGCAGCCCTGGCAAAGGTACAGGAACCTGCCTCCACAAGAGCAGACAACATGTCAATCAAGCGGCCAAGGCAGAACATGGTGATGGCATCCTGTGGCACCAAAAGCATTATTGGCAAAAAAGAATAACTGCAGTAATAATGGTAAGAAATTGCTCATTGTGGGGGACTCCATGATAAGAGGAGTACAGACTCATTTGAGTAGAGATATACAGATAAAAGTGGCAGTGTAATGTCTCCCCGGAGCATCAGCTAAGTGAGACATACAGCGTATTGGGAGGATGGTGGACAGTGAGGGAGAAGGCCTGGGAGTCTTCGTTCATCTAGGCACAAATGACCTGGTGAGCCAGTTGGTAAAGGTGGCCAAACAGAACCTTGAAAGACTAGGCAAATGATTTGCTGCATGATCAACCTCCCTAGTCTTCTCTGAGGTTCTCCCAGTATGGGGCAAAGGAGGAAGTACTGGTAAGGTTAGAAATAATGAGATAAAAGAGTTCAATGAATGATTAAAACAATGGTGTCAAGAAAAAAAGGTATCCATTTGTAGGTGCCTGGGGGAACTTCTGGGAGAGACAGTTTTTCAAGTTTGATGGACTACACCTTACAAAGGAAGGGGTGAGAGTGCTTGGACAGAGGTTTGACATCTGTCTCAGATGTTTAAACTAGATGAGGGTAAGTATGAAGCTGGGGAACCTATCAGCACTAACATAAAAGATGGGAACTTAGCTGGCACTCCCCCACAAACGGAGATTAGTAACAGACACATATCACACAATAGGATTAGCAGGGGCCATAAAGGGGGTTAGGCAAGTGCTAGACAGCAGGTTGGACAAAAAGGGTGGAAAGAAAGGACCCTTACCAATTCATGGAAGGGAGTGTGCATAAACGCCATGAGCCTGGAAAATAAAATGAGCAATCGGCAAGCAACAATAGCAGATACAAACTGGACCTCACTGCAATCATGGAGGGGCTAACTTTGAAAAAATGAGACAGTTAGTCAGGGACAAACTGTCCAAAGCTCATGAAAAGCAAGAGGTAGAAGATACCTGAGGGCTGATAAAGTAATCCATTCTGGAGACTACTAAAGTATACATTAGGACAGTAATGAAAATAAACACAAGAGACACATTTGGTTCACAGCCCAGGTCAAGCTCAAAAGAGAAGCCTTCCACAGGTACAAAAAGAACCAGGGAGATAGGGATGGGAGGAATACACTCAGGAAGATAAGGTGAAAAAGTGGTAAAGGAAGCAAAGGTGGCAACTGAGCTTCAGACTGCTGCAGGGATCTAGTCTGTGGAAAAACACTTTTTTGTTACATCCAGGGGGAAAAAAAGGGAGAGGGATAGTAAGGACGGTAGATGGTGACAGGGTGGTTAAGGAAGATGGACAAAAGGCTACTGTCCTAAATAACTTCTGCTCAGAATTCACCAAAGAAAATTCAGGACCATTGCCTGAAAGTGGCATCAAGGCAGCTGATCAGGGAATCCTGCAAATGGAATCACTGTCAATAATCACAGACAGGGTCAGGGAGGCACTAGCGCACCTCAAGGTGGACAAGGCACCAGGGCCTGATGGGTTACACCCAAGAGTGCTGAGGGAGCTCACTGAGGAACTGGCTGACCCCTTGGCACATTTGTTTAGCCAGTCAATACAGAAGGGCGGTCATGCTGGGGAACTGGAGAAGGGCAGATGTGGTTCCATTCTACAAGGGAGGGAACAGGGAAAAGGCAGGAAATTACAGACCAGTTATCCTCACGTCTATTGTGGGGAAACTGATGGAGACCCTAATCAAATTGGACATAGCAGAATATCTGGAAATCAGTGGTCTTCAGGATAGGAAACAGCATGGATTCATGGCAGAAAAATCCTACCAGATGAACCTCATTACATTTTTTTATTGGGTAACCAAGGAACTAGATAAGAGCCACACAGTGGACCTCCTCTACTTTGACTTCAACAAGGCATTTGGCTTGGTGCCGCATAATCACCTGTTACAAAAGTTGGAGGATCTGGGTATTGCTAAGAGCATCATCAGGTGGGTGGGAAGCTGGCTCGGGGATAGATGACAGACTGGTAGTCAATGGGGTAAGATCAAGTGAAGGAGAGATCACAAGCAGTGTACCACAGGGATTGGTATTGGGCCTGGTCCTCTTTATCATGTTCATTAGTGACATCAGCATAGGAATCCAGGGCAAGCTTGCCTCTTTGCAGTTGACACTAAATCTGGCAGAAGGGTAGACAGTGAGGAAGGGGTTAGGGACCTACAAAAAGACCTCCTCTGGCTAGAAAAGTGGTCAAATATCTGGCAGATGAGGTTTAATGCAAAAAAGTGCAAGGTGACGCACCTTGGGAAGGGTCATCTCAGGACAGAATATTAGTTAAATGGGGCGAAGATCAACACCTGAGAGAGAGATCTGGGAGTCATCATATGCGACACCCTAAAATAATCAAGTGAGTGCAACAAAGCATACGGCAAGACAAATAAAATGTTGGGGTGAATCGGAAGATGAATAGACAGTAGGAACAAAGAGGTGATCCTCCCCCTGTATAGGTCCCTGGTGAGGCCTCATCTGGAGTATGGTGTCCAGTTCTGCAGACCTCACCTAAAGAAATATGGGAATAAGTATGGTGATACAGAGGAGTGCAGCAAAGATGATCCATAGCCTCCATGAACCCTCTTATGAGGAGCACCTGGGGTCACTGAACATGTACTCGCTTGAGACAAGTAGGGAGAGAGGGAATATGATTGAGACCTTCAGGTTTCTGAGAGGTAGAAATAAAGTGCCCTACACAGAGCTAATCAACAGAATCACCAGCTCAACCACTAGAAAACATGAATGGTAGTTGCAGGGAGGGAGCTTTAGGAGGGAACTAAGGAAGCAGTACTTTACTAAAAGAGTGGTGGAACCATGGAACAGCCTGCTGGCCAAGGTGCTGGGAGCAAGAACCATGGCAGCATTGAAACATGGGTAGGACAAAACACAAACTCAGATAAAAAAGTATTGAACTCAAGGTCAAACACCAGAAGGGGGATAAGATACAGGATCAACAATAGGTCCTGGGCAGCTAATTTTGCAGACTTGGTGGACCTTTGGTCTCCTTCTGCTATCACTTCCTATGTTTCTGTGTTTCTGTGTTTAATGTCGAGAACGCTACAAAAGAGCTTGTCCTGCATCTCAAGGTTAACCCTCTAAGTTCCAAATAGATTTCTGCAATCATTTCAACAATATAACCATATACACTGGTAAACAAAAAGATCCCAGTTTAACACAGTTCACAGAAAGATTCATATACATATATATATATAATACAAAATCACACATGCCCCCACAATGCAAAGCATCATGGGCTGCATATGCAAATCACCACAGAATGTTTTGCTGGTTCAACTTTAAGCAGAATTGCATGGTGCCGAAAGGCCTCTCACACAGTTTGCAAAGGATGCTAACAGATGACATAGACACGTGTTTCGTCCTATCAGGACTCATCAGTATGCCTCGTCTGTTTGACAACTCAGTGGAATGAACCAGCTACCCTAAGACAGTGTGTCTTGGTGATTTTCATATGCAGCCCATGATGCTTTGCATTGTGGGTGCATCTGTGATTTTGTATTTTCTTGAAACTTGGCTACCCAGCCAAATGCCCTTTGGGGTAACCCTTGCCTCAGTGTTTGCACACAGATGTTCTTTGTCTTTTAAATATTTTTTTTATTTTAATGGGTTCACCACAACATAACCAAGACACACTGTCTTAGGGTAGCTGGTTCATTCCACTGGGGTGTCAAACAGACGAGGCATACTGATGAGTCCTGGTAGGATGAAACACGTGTCTATGTCATCTGTTAGTATCCTTTGCAAACTGTGTGAGAGGCCTTTGGGCACCATGCAATTCTGCTTAAAGTTGAACCAGCATAACATTCTGCAGTGATTTGCATATGCAGCCCATGATGCTTTGCATTGTGGGGGCATGTGTGATTTTGTATTTTCTTGAAACTTAGCTTCCCAGCCAAATGCCCTTTAGGGTAACCCTTGCCTCAGTGTTTGCACACAGAGGTTCTTTGTCTCTTATATATATATATATATATATTATAACCACAGATATGCAAGGGGGAAGAAAAAACAGAAAGTGTGAGAAACAGCAAGTGAAGGCAGAGAGATAGCTGTAGGGGAGAATCATGAAACCATCGGAGTGATCAGTTCTTAGGTCTCAGGAGAAAATTTGATTGCACAATTGGACAGACAAGTGGAAAAAAGGAGATGATAGAACAGATCCTTGCTTTTAACTCTCTCTACATAATAAATGGAACAAGGCCTTATTTAACCCTATCACAATGGTAGGAAGTCTAGATGGGCCTGTGGGCTTTTTTCCATCGTCATTATCTATAAAGAGGATAATGTATAGGCAGCCAGACACAACAAAACTGTGTCTACATCGTAACGCTTCTATGGCAATCAAGAACCTCGAGAGTGAAGTCTGAGAGGTTCACTGGTTGCCATAGAAAATTTGTGATGAAGACATAGAGCTGTCTGTGTATGGGTGCCCATACATTATCTTTTATAGTATATGGGCATTCATGCAGATTTCAGGCATTCTGCTTCTTTTCAGTGAACTGGGGACGGGGGAGGAGGGGTATTTGAGGGTTGGTGGCGGGCTGAAATTTATTGATTTAGTGTGCTGCAGTTTTTTCTGTAAGTTCAACTTAAAAAAAAAAAACGGCTTCCAGCTTGATTGGATAGAGGAAAGCAGCTGTGTGGCAGCATTCTAAAGTTGTCGTACTGCTGTAGTGACATCACTACTGCAGCACAACAACATAATGATATCACTACGTCAGTACAATAAGCTTATTCCAGACATGGAATTCCATGCAGAACAGTTTCACCACCATACACTGTACATCTATGTGTATCTATGTATCTATGTTTGCCCTTCAGCTGCTCACAACCCTAGTAGTTACTTCAGCATTTCCAGGTGCTGTAAAATATTACCACTGAGGAGGACACCATATTTTAGGAGCCTATACATGAAGATGCTTACCATCCTTAATCTGCTCTTTTCAAGACTAAAAAGTCATAAGTTGTTAAAGGCTTTGTTGGTAAATCATTTCTTCCTAATCTCGTCTTGCTTACTTTCCTCTGAACCCTCTCTATGCATCTAATGTCCTTTTAAGGATGTGGTGCCAAACAATGACAGGAGCAATCAACCTGCAGCTTCACCAGAGATCTGCACGGTTGCAGCATTATGACCATTGTTCTGTTTACATTTATTTTCATGCAGCCCAGGACCCTGACTGCTTTCTAGGCTACTGTTGTACATTGCATACTCTGTTTCAAATCCTTCATAACAATAACTCCCAGATGCATCTCCTCCTGTGTTACCCTGAGTTTCTTTCCTTGCAGGTAGTACTCTGAACGTCTTTTTAGCTGTTAGGTGCATTACTGCACACTTGTGAACAGTAACCATCAATTTTCAGAGGGGGCACTGATGAACATGAATCCTAGTGCACATATCTGTTAAAACCCCACAAGAACAATGCTGTTTGCAATCCAAAAATACAATTTTCATATATTTTTCATAGAACTGAAATAACACATCTAATGCTGAAGTTGCCATGATCAAGGATGTACGATGACTGAAAGGATGGAGAAGTTTGTTTCCCTGAAAATATCAGGAAGAGAACCACTGATCCAGGGGCCAGCAGGCTCCCTTGGAGTGGTCGGAGCTGGATCCTCCCCCTGCAGTGCGACATCCAGAGCTGGGTACAAAGCCAAAAGCTGCAAAGAAGCTGACCCTAGCATCCATCTCTCAGACTTCGTCAGAATCTCCATCCAAAGCTTGTCAGTTGGCGTAGCAGATGGAACAGCTACTGTCAGAGATCTCAACATGGGGTGCAGCAATTGAAGCCCTTGTAGAGGGAACATAGAAGGCAGTAGAGTTAAATGAGAAAACTATAAACGCCCTGTCTGATAGAGCACTTACTGTGGAGGGAGCAGTGAATGCTTCTCAGCGTGAGCAGATCTCACAATATTCCAGGCTGGAATGACTGGAAAACATAATGCTGCTATAACTCTTTGCCTTATAGGCTTCCCTATTACACTGCCATTGAATGAATTAAAAAAAGAGGTGCAGAGGGCACAATTCTTTCTTCAATAGTTCCCCCCTTAGCACTAGAGTCTGTTTTTCATCCCCCTGCTCAATCAAAGCTCACACAAGGGGTATTGGTGAGAATATAAATGAATCCTCAGCCACTCAAACAACTGGTACAAGATATATGATAGTGACTTTTCAGTCTTTGGCTGAGAGAAATAAGCTACTGCAATTGACTAGACAGAAAGCAATTCATGTACAGTATGCTGGCTCTAGGCTGCACCTATATTCTGATATGTGTTATTACTCAAAGACGTAGCAGGCCATTTCTAATAATTCTTTATGAATTTAAAGAAGCTGGGTTTCCAGTCCCTTTACCTGCACTAGTTCAATTAAAAGTTACTATTTAAGGAAAGGTAGAGATGTTTGAGGACCCTCATGGAGCAAGTATTTTTTTGAGGCTAATGTCCAGTTCACAGAACATTTGGGCTCTGAATCTAAGATAGAAGAGGCAGAGGTCACAGAATATGGTCCCGTTCAGCCAGCTGCCCTGTGATCCATCTTTAAATGAGTCTCTAAATGGGGCACAAAGTGAACTTTAAATCTTGTTGAAAATCTCTTTACTTTAAATTTTGCTTTTATTTTTAAATTGATATTTGTATATGAGTAATATGCAGGATGTTGCAGTTTTCCAGTAATCGTAGTACTCTCCACAGGGAAGATAAATGCTTGGGGCCCGATTTTCAAAAGCTGGCAAGAAGAATGCAAAATGCGTCCAAGGCATGGGATATGCCAAATGCAACTGCGCCCATGTGAAAGGGTGGTATTTTAGAAAAAACACTATTTGCAGCCAGGCACAGAAAAATGACATGGGACGCAAAATGCGACATAAAAAGGTGTACAAATTGCATACTGGATGCTGACCTTGACACAAACAAGGACAGTGCACAAATAGTAACACAGAAGCGAAACCAGGAAGAAAACTGAGCAAAAACAAAGTAAGTACCAACGTGTACAGGACTGACCACATAAGCGCTGCACACATGCCGGCACAGCTGCAACTGTACTAATGTCTGCATTTGTGTCTTGCAGCACCAGAGACACCCCACAGAGTGGGACTACCCACCAGCTGTGTGGAACTCCCCCCAGGTAAAGTGCCTTGAATGTACGCATGTCTGTATGTATAACCACAGTAGGGATGGCCGAAGCACTGCACACATGCCTGCACTGCTGCAACTGTACTAATGTCTGTGTTTGTGTATTACAGCACCTGAGACCCCTGAGAGTACAGCTGTGTAGTATACGTGGGTTGGGAATGGCAACAAAGCAGGCAGAAAAGCAGTGATGTAAAAAAGAACTTTATGGCCGAGGAAACAGATGTGCTGCTAGAGTCAGTCAAAGCCAATGCTGCCCTGCTCCTCAGCCAAGGTGGGAACAAGGCCCATAGACAGAAGCAGAATGAGGCATGAGAGGCCATGGCCACCAAGGTGATCACCATCAGCAGGGTGAAGTGGACCATGCGTGAACTCCAAAAGAGATACAATGACCTCACCCGGGGTTCAAAGGAGAAAATGGCACAAATCCATAGGAACACCATGGCTACTGGGGAGGCCCACATGAACCTGTGCAGCTCACCAGTGAGGAGGAGCAGGTAGCATCACAGATAAGCAGGTGGAGCATCGAGGGGACAATAATCTTGATGTGTTCAGGCTGCATAGTGGGTAAGGTCAGTGATGCACAGTAGTAGCAAGATGATGAGGTGTACAGTACAGGTGCTGCCAGACTGCATGTGTTCCCCATATGTTTGAAAAACACACCACATGCAGGTGCAGCCATGTGCCTTACTGCACCCAACATGAGTGTGGGTGTGTGGAAGTGGCATAGGTGATGGACTACAGCACCATGCACATGGCAGCAAATGGTGGCTGGCACGGAGCTGTATGTGGTAGGGTACATAAACTGTGCAGATGCACAGTTAGGGTCACTGCTACCGAACACATGTTAGAACATGCCATTGTGCACATCCCATGACATGGGAGACACCAGCACAGTGGGGATGCAGGGCTGTGGCCTTCCACCACTGTGATCATTGGAGCAGAGGCACACCATAAAAGAACACATGGCATGCTGCACAGGGCATGCACACCTGTGTGTTGGACACACAGTAGGCACACAACACAGGCCCCACCATGCCCTGCTGCTGGATGACTCACACAGGACAGAGGCATACATAGGGCCACAGATGCCAGTACAGTGTGCTGAGAGGGTGAATGTGAACATCTGTACCCACTGGCCCCACAGCCCCATGCAGGGCAGATAATGCTGCATAATAAATGCACCACTGACACAGCCACTGTCAGAACTGACCACTGTCTTCTCTGTATTGCAGGTACCAGTGGAACATAAGGAGCAGTGGGGGCATGTACATCTGGAGCCACTGCAGGAAGACAACACAGCAGACACACACACCTGATACAGATGCACCTGCTGAGGACACATCCACCAGTGTTAGGGACAGTGACACAGATGGCAGCCATCATGACACCATTTAGCCATCAGAATATGATGACAAGGAGGATGGCGCTAATTCCACTGATGCAGAGGTGGAGGTGGAGGTTGAGGGTGAGGCGGAGATGGAGGGGAAGGGTGAGGAAAGGGTTGAAGATGTGGAGGGGAGGAGGGATGGCAGGGGAAGGTTGAAGAGGGTGGACACAGTAACACAGGGGTAGCCCAGAGGACATCCAAGATAACATTGCCCAGGAACTGTACCAAACAGCATTCATGCTGGAGGGAGGAGGAGGGGAGAGGGAGGCTGATGAGGTGAACACTGCAGGGATGTCCATGAGCATGGATGATGCGGACAAATTGTGCCACAACATGCTGACATCCAAACAGACCATGTTCCAGAAATTGTCAGCCATATGGGAGTACATTGGTGCACACAGCAATGCAGCCCAGGTGCATTAACAGCAACTGCACGAGGACATGGCAGGGGTCAGGGATACCATCGCCGAAGGGCTAAATAATGTTGCTACCCAGTGGCAATGCAGGTGGAGATCTTACAGGGGCTGCAGATGGTTATTGAACACCAGACCACCATATTGGAGCATGTGTCAGGTGCCCTAGGGCACCTAGTGTGGATACATGAGGCGGGAGAAAGGATCCCTGACCATGGCCACCCAGAATGCAGTGACACCACTGGCTAGCAACACTCCTCCATGTCCATGGCCAGACCCTCACACAGGGCCACCAATGCAATGCAGTGCGTGAGTGCAGCATGCAACCACGCCATCGTGCAGGGACACATGGCTAGTCCACAGTCCCAACATGCAACTCAGCCATTTTGCACAACACAGGCCACAATGGCCCCTATCTGGATGGATGGGGTGGTGGCAGACCCCAGTGCCCCACGCACAACTATGGAACCAACTGCAGTACACAGAATGGAAGGTGTAGCAGACAGGTGCCTGCCAGTACTCCCCAGCAGACAGTGGGTTGAAGTGGTCTATGGACATGCCAGCCAAACAGTATGGTCACACCTGTGCTGGACAGTGCACCCAACACAGCTGTGTCTCAGTCACAACACACTGGCATGCAACTGGATGCATGTGCAAACACAATGCAGGCCATGCACAAGGACATAGCTGATGACATGGATATGTCACTGAGGTATCCCAACATCAACAATGTGGGCACAGACACACCACCTGTAGCCATGGATGTGTTTCAGGACCATGCACCTGCTGGGTGGTCCACAGGGGATATGGTGAGCCTCACCTGGGGGACAGCACAGGCCAGTGGTGCACATGGACAGCCCCGGTGAGTAGCACATATGACATGAACACACAGGGTGCCTGCAGTACCACACCCACATGTGATGCTGGGCCAGGCAACATTGTGACACACAGTACAGAGTCAACGGGAAGTGGCAATGCTAATGTGATACATGTCACCATGTCCAGCACTGATGCACATGACCAATTAGGGTCCACTGTAAACACAAACAATGCAGAAGCTAATGTGGCAGGGCCTAACAACACAGCAACACATGAGGCTGCATTGTCCTGACAGGTGACGGTGACCAGGTTGCACCAGGCAACATTGCGACAGCGTCCAAGGAGACATAGGCCACAACTTGGCGTGCCTGCATCTGACCCCCATGTAGGATCCCAGTCGGGTGCAATGCCAGAGCTACAGAGGTCAGCCAGATACCCTGTCCAGTGATCAACAGCCACTACAGACAGTGGCAGTGCCATGCAACCACTCACGGGTAACATTGCCACCTGTGGCCCACCCATGGGCAGGGGGACATTGCAGGAACAGGAAGTCTGGCACAGGGCATGGGAGGGGCAAGTGACATGGTGTAACATGTCTATTGCAACATAGACATACATATGGATCACCAGGCCCAACAGGCCTGCACCATTCCCACAGTAGTAGGTGTTCATTGTAATCCCACCCCGTCCCACCCCAGAACTATCAACATGCCTGTTCACCTAGTACCTCCATTGCCAAGTGTCCCCTTTCAAATGTTTATGGCCCTCCCCCATAACTGCCACCCCATCCCACCACAACAGCGCATACCCTGGAAACACACAGGCCAGTCGTGGTGCCATTTCACCAGGTCTCCTTCAGTGCGGATATGCACATGTCCACCTGTATAATACAGCTGTCCAGGATGGGGGCTACATCCCACAGACTATGGGTATCGGTAACCATGGTAGTAATATTTCACTGCCCACCTGTCCAACACCAGCTACAAGGCTGATATGCTGCCTTCCTTTCCACCATGTCCTGTCATGTCGCTAACCCCAACAGACCTCCCCAAGCACCGTACTTTGCTGTACACCTGTTTCCTTACATACCATGTCCCTGGCATGCACTCCCTATGTTGTGTGTGAGGGCTGTGAGATTGACTCTGTCCCTGCTTCCCCACACACATGGCAGGTTTGCATGATCAGGAACGTTGTGGTCAACACTTCCAGCCATGACTGTCTGACACTGTACAATGCCGGTGTCATGTGTGTATTGCAGTCTGCACTGTGTGAATGGCCAACGGTAGATTGTTGTCAACACCACACATACTATTGCACATGGGGAGGTTGGGAGGATGTCCTGTGACCCATCTTGGGATGTGTTCTATCATGGGTGACATCATAGTGTGTAGTGGGTTTTGGAGCACAGGGTGCGATGGGTTGCACATGTGGAAATGTCATACTGTACCAATAAATGTGTTATGCAATGCTGCTATGTGTCTCCTGTACCTGCCTTCCAACACATACCTGCACACCATGGCTAGAGTGCCCCAGCATGCCTACAGTACACCACAGAATGGCAGACAGGGAAGCTGATGCCCACACAGTTGTGTGGCCATCGACAGCAATGCAGACATCTATGCCATGCGGCATGAACTTGTCCACAACCAGGATGTCGTGTGTGTATGACATGGACTGTATGCTTAGCACTGTTATGGCACACCCTGGGGAGGCATACAGTGCTGTGCACATCACGGGTGCATTATATATGAACATATGATGAGGTCAGCAGATAAGGGCCTAGTGGCCTGCCTAGTGTTCTTGAATGTGCAGCCCTCAGTGTTGTGCAACTGATACTGCTCCCCAACCCCTCACATCCCCTTCCTTACCAACTGATTCCACTGTTTTACCATTTCCCACCCTCCTCATTGTGAATCTGACCTACTATATCCCCCCCTTAAATACCCCCACCGATGACTGCAAAAGCAGCTCCTGTGGTAAAGCATTCCATGCTGTCACCACTTTCTCAGTGAGAAAGTGCCTCCTCACCTCCTCTGAATCCCCCCCTCCAATTTATACTCTGTCCCCTTGTAATCCCATCCTTTCTAGTTGTTATAAGGTCCTCATGACATACCCTATTAATGCCATTCAACTATTTATGTCATTATGTCCCCACTGTCCCTCCTGTCCTCCAGAGAACACATATTGAGAATCTGTAGCCTAACTTCATAGGGCCTTTTCCAAAACCCACTGAACATCCTGGTAGCTCTCCTCTACACCCCCTCCAACAATGTGATGTCATTGTTTAAGTAGGGATGCCAGATCTGCATGCAGAACTCCAAGTGAGGCTGAAACAATGACCTTTATAGCAGCAGGATCACCTCATCACTCCTTGCCCTGGGGGTAGGAAGAAATAGGCTGTTGGTTAACTAGGATCTGAGGCCTATCCTGTAGGTAGGGAAATGGGCAGACTAGATGGGCCTAGCGGTCCTTATCTGCCGTCAAAGTCTATGTTTCTATGAGGTGAGTCCCCTTGCTATACACCCCAGCATCCTATTAGCCTTTGTTGCTGCTTTCCTACACTGTGCAGAGTGATTTGATATATATGGATACACTGATGTACACATTGACAGTATGTAGAGGTGCATATACCCTGCCTGGCCCACATGGGGGCACACACCTGGAGGTCACACATCTACCTGTCCCCGTCATGTCTGGTGCCAAGCACTGTTCCCCACCCCATCCCAACCATGTCAGGCCATTACATGTGTACACGTTTGCAAATCTAGTCATGACACAGAGGCAGAGGGAAACGTGGAGGCCTTATAGGTCACCTTACGATCCCCAGCAGGAGATAAGGTCAAGCTGGGTGTAGTATATAGACCCCCCAGGATGGGTGATGTTCTGGAGGATGGTTTGCTGGACAACATCATTGCCCAGTGTGGACCATAAGGGGAAGGAGGTGTTGATGGGGACCTTAATATGCCAGGTACAAACTGGGAACCATGTCCTCTAAGGTGACCAAGGAGCAGAGGCTGCTGGATGGCTTCCAGGATGTGTTCTACAGCATGTGATGGAGCCCACAAGGGAGGGGCATGTCCTGGATGTGGTTCTGGCAGATGGGGATCTGGTAAGGGACCTGGTTGTAGAGGATCCCTTGACTGGAGCCGACCATAATACTGTCTGGTTTCAAATAAGCATGGGGGGGGGGGATCTAGGACACTGGCAGTGGACTTCAGGGGGCAGACTTTGTGGGCATGGGAAATATTCTCAAGGATCACTTGAAGGGGATTACATCAATGACAAATGTGGAAAGGAGATGGGAGGTCATAAAACGGGGACTTCATGAGGCAGTCAGGACCCGCGCTAAGGTGAAACGTAAGGAAGCATAGTCAGATAAACCATGCTAGTGGTCCAGCGAGGTTCAGGTAGCGGTCAGTGAAAAGAAGGTGGCCTACAAAAAATATAAAACAACAAGAGGGGATAGGGATAAGGAAATGTACCATTTTGCATCTAGAAAGTCACCCAGATGGTGAGGGGGCAAAGTCCAGTAAAGAGCAGCGGCTGGCACAGGGGATACATGGAGGGGAAAAGGGGTTCTTCCAGTACATTGGGGATCAGAGAAAAACTAAGGGCCACCTCAGCAGATTGAGATCAGAAGGAGGGTGGGTGGAAGAGGCGAGGGACCAGGCAGAGGTATTTAACGAGTACTTTGCCTCTGTGTTCACTAGAGGGGATGGGATATCTACGAAGCAAGGCACGATGGGGATAGAAGCGGCAGTGAGTGGGATCAAATGAGCAACAGAAATGGATCAAGAGGAGGAGAGAGTACCCCAGGGGTGTCACATCAGGACAAGGATAAAAAGGCCAGTAAGGTGGAGGGGACGGATGATGCTATCCCTTCCAAAAGGGTGTGGTTAGTCCTCAAGGCCCTAAAGAAAGACAAATCTCCTGGGCCGGATGGCATTCATCCTAGAGTACTATGGGAATTGGCGGACATACTGGCTGCACCCCTGGTGGAGCTCTTCAACAGGTCACTTGAGACAGGGAGGGTACCTAGGGATTGGTGAGAGACACATGTGGTGCCAATCCATAAAGGGATGTCGAGGGAAGTACCAGGTAACTATAGCCCCATCAGTTTGACCTCGGTGGTGGGAAAATTAATGGAGAGTATACTAAAGGAACGATTGGGGGTGTACTTGGAGGAGGTAGGAGGTCTGGATAGTTGGCAGCATGAGTTTGTGCCAGGTAGATCATGTCAAACCAATCTTGTGGAGTTCTACGAATGGGTAACATCAGAACTGGACAGGGGAAAGCCTGTGGATGTATTATTCTTGGACTTCAGCAAGGCGTTTGACTCTGTCCCTCACAATGGTCTGGTGGAGAAACTGATGGGGTTGGGAGTATGCCCTTTGATGGTCTGTTGGATTGAAAACTGGCTAGCTGGATGCACCCAGAGAGTAGTGGTCGGTGGGGAGCTCTCGAACCCTAGAGAGGTTGGTAGTGGGGTACCGCAGGGCTCGGTCTTGGTTCCGATCCTGTTTAATGCATACATATCGGACATCAGGGAGGGTATAGGGTGTGAAATGGATCTCTTCTGATGACTCCAAGATGGGAGCAGTAGTTGAGGGAGAAGAGGAGAGGTTGGCCTGCAAGGGACCTGGACACCCTGGAAAGCTGGGCTCACACATGGAAATTAAATTTCAATATCACCAAGTGCAGGTGATACATCTTGGGTGAAACCCCAAACACAGGTACACCCTGGGAGGGGAGGCCCTGGAGGCCTCAATAGGGGAAAAAGACCTAGGGGTCATGGTGGATGCATGTATGAATAATTCTGAGCAATGCAGGAGAGCGGCTAGCAAGGCAAATAGGATGTTGGGATGCATCGTAAGGGGGATCACCTCTAGGAGCAAGGAAGTGATTCTGCTGCTGTACAATGTACTGGTTAGACCACACCTTGAGTACTGTGTACAGTACTGGAGACCACACTTGAAAAGGGATGTTCAGCTCCTGGAGAGGGTACAGAGGAGGGCAACTAAGATGATACGAGGACTAGGGGACCTGACGTATGAGGACAGACTTGAGGAGCTCTGCCTGTTTTCATTGGAGGAGAGGAGAGACGGGGGGACATGATTGAGGTCTTCAAGTACCTCAAGGGAATAAATAGAGTAAACATGGAGGGAATCTTTAGACTAAAGCAGGGAGGTATCACCAGAGGGCATGGTTTGAAGTTGGAAGGTGGAAGGGTGAGAGGGAGAAGAGGAGGAGGTTTTTCACTGAGAGGGTGGTGGACCCTTGGAATCCACTGCCTGGCGAGCTGGTTCAGAGATCTACAGTGGAGGGCTTCAAGAGAGGGTGGGACAGACACAGAAAGTGGATGTATCAGATGATGGCCTGTCCCAGGGGGGTGGGATGGATGATAGGGTTTCTGGAACGCAAGGGGGGGAGGGCCTCGGCACCCAACTAGGGATCTGAGGTTCGAGCAGACTTGATATACCATAAGGCCTAATCTCCTGGCAAATTGTATGTTAGTATGACACCCATCCTACCTGTGTTGTTCTCAGCAGCACCTGTATGTACTGCAGCCTACACATCCTGCCCCACCGCTACAATTCCACATGTCTGTTCCCATGCATGCCTGATATACCAATAGGACCTACACAGGGACACCAGTCCATGTACTTGAACACTGCACAGTACACTACTACTGTGCACCACATGGCCTGATGCACACCACCCTACCGGGGTGACCTCTGCCATGACTGCTTCCACACACATCAGTGGCAGTATTGCCCAAGTGACACATCCCTGCAGCTGATCATGGCTGTGATGCACATGTGCCTGGGAGACAGTTGTATGTGTAACCATGAACCCACTGCCACACCCAGAACACTAACATGTGCATGACTGTCCCACCCCACCAGACCAATGCACACCATACCCATTACCGACAGCTGACACAGGTGTTTGTCTATAAACAGGTGTATTAAAATGTTTAGGGTGCAACAACAATAGCTATCATATATGGGCAACAAGAACAACATCAACTACAACAACTGCTGCTACTAATACTACCATACCTACTGTCAATATAAATAATTATCTGCAGAACTATACAATAACTGGCAACACAGTAAACATTACAACCACATACAGCACTGGATACAGTTAGAAAATGAGAAATTATTAACAGGGTAAGACTAGGTACACCGTAAAGGGAACAGGGAATGGGAAACATAAAAGTTACGGGGGGGGGGGGATGACACATTGGTACAGGTGGGTCGTTGACTGGGGCAAGAGCATTGTCTGTGGCATACCGGGGAACAGTTCCACCACAAGGTATGTGTCCATACCATAGCCTATATGCGCACACTACTGTAGGTATCACTGGATGGCCTTATCTATGACTTCGATCCTACCCAGCATCCAGCAGGGGAGGTTAGAGGCAAGCCCTTGTAAGCAAGCCTGCAGGATGGTGGCAAGGTTCGGTGTTGCTGTCCAGATGCTGACCGGTCCCACTCCACATCAATGACCTCAGGCGGTCCTCCATCTGCACCCCCTCACTGATGGTGTTGGCCACTGCCACATCAATATCCTGTGGAATGTCCACATCAGCATTCCCGATGTGTTGCATGTCCTCACCACAGTGCTGCACGGTGCCACCTGCCTCCTCCATGTCAATGCTGGTCCCCTGCACCTGCTGAACAGTTCCTGCAGACCCCTGCTGTCCATTCTGACTTGCATGTCCACCATGTGGCACTCACCTGTGGCTCTGGCTGATGAGCTCACACGTGGCCTCTAACCAACACCCTGTTGTGGCCTACCCAGGAGTCTTCTGGTCTGTATATCATATGCCTGTGCATCCCTGCGCTTGAGTTGGTGCATCGCCCTCTCCAGTGCCCTTTGTTGGGGTAAAGGCATCCTCTCTCAGGGCCTTGCATGTGTCCTGTCATCTGCGGAGGTACAAGGAGGGGAATGTGTCACTGCACAGCATGGGACATCTGACACAGTATGTTTATATCATCCTGCATAATGATGTCCTACTGACCACTGCCCTCTGCAGCAACTGTGTCTGCTGTTCAGTACACATGCAATAGCCTATATTGCACACTGACATGCAGACCCATGGTGCATGTCTGTCAACAGTGTGACATGTGCAGCTTTACATATGTGACATCTCAGCATGACAGAACTGACGGGCACATCACGTCATGCCACAGGGTCGGCGCTTGTGCATGTCAGCAATGCCACACCTGTGGGCAGCTGCACAGTGTGCCTATTCACCTGTAGGTATGCTTTGTGCTTGTCCCATGCTATGCACCCTCAAATGTGCTCGCCACACCACCCCTTGTGGGGTGTATGCCATGTCCTGATCTGTGCTTGCTGTGGTGGTGAGGTTGTGGGGAGGCCATGAGGGACACAGACTGGTGCCATACACAGGGTGCAGGGGTGCAACACCTAATATAGCAGTGGTATGACACAGGGAGTCACAGGATGGCTCTGGTGGGTGTTTCTTCACTGGCACATGTGTTACCTACAGTTGCTGCAGTGAGGGTGATGAACACATGGCATGCATTTGCACAGCGGGTGGTGAGTGCATGCACAGTGGTTGGATATGGGCTCTCCTGGTAGAGGCATACTGTTTGCATGGTTGTGTTCCTGGGTGGTGGCAGCTACTGTACCTGTTGGGTCACATGCCATATTGGGATGTACAGCTTTTGGGCACATACAATGTGCCTCTCAGTACCCTACAGCCACAAGGTACAGCCTCATGGCCAAGCAACACATCAGACATTGTAAATTCTAGCATAGCCCACACCCTGTCATGGTATATTGTTTAAGTATAGAGCAGGCAGCAAAAATTTTACATTCCACTTCCAGCGAGTACTGCAGTGACTCTTCCCCCTCCCACCACCGGAGTGGTCCAGGCATTTGAAATCTGTTTTTCAGGAGTCCAAATGTTCTTTCTATGACAGCCCTGGTGCTGGCATGGGCCTGGTTGTATTGTTCCTCCACCTTGGTTTGGGGATGCCTCACAGGTGTCATCAGCCAGGGCTGCTGTGGATAGCCACTGTCACCTGTGTGGGGATATAGCATGGTTACGCATGGTCACATGGCAATGCATCACTCAGCATCGCTCACCCCTCAAGACCATCCTACATTTGTCCATGTATGACATACTGTACACCATGAGGCCCACATACGCCATGTGTGCTTTGTTTTTTGAATGAGACATTGGCATGGCATCAGACATTGGTGGGACAACACACACTTCACATTTGCTGTGGTCCATTGCTTGTGTCATTCTAGCTGTACATATCATGCACCCCCCCCCACTGGCACCATGTTTACACGTGGCCAGTGTTGGCTGTCTCATCTCCAACTGGGCCTGACAGTGCCATGCTCAGGGGTGTGCTGTGTTGGGCCTTCTTGCTTGCCGTTCCCCTTCCCAACCATTTTTGCCTGTGCTAGGTATACTCTGATTGCAATGCTGACAGAGCTGGCTTTGCATGGCTGTCCTACTCCCACAGGGGACTGTGCAACTGTCCTGTTTGACATGGTATTCCTATGGGATTGACCCAGTAACACTGTATGTCCAATTGCACATGCAGCCATGGCAACCCTCCTCTCACTGTTCTTCCTATGGTGATGTACACTTAGCCTAGCATTCCACTCACCTACTAGCCAACCTCCTTGTAGAGCACCATGCTGGAAGGCCTCATACAGCCCATTCTGTTTGAATATGTAAGTGTCGTGGCATGATCCTGGGTACTTGGCCACGACATCTAGGATACGGCAACAGCTGTCACACACGACCTGTACGTTCAGGGAGGGGTACCCCTTCCTGTTCATGTACACATCTGGGTCATGGGTGGGTGCACGTATCACCACATGTGTGCCATCCACTGCACCCAGTACATGGGGGAAGTGGGCAATCCCATAGAATCCCTGCTTCACAGGTGCTTGCTGCTCTGGCTCCATAGGGAAGCTTATGTACTTCATTATCCAATGCAGCAGGGCATCAACTACCTGTTTGAGGCATGTTGACACAGCAGACTGCAAAATGCCCACTGTGTCCCCAGCTGGTATCTGAAATGTGCCTGTAGCCAGGAAGCACAGTGCTGTAGACACCTTTGTTTCAACTGGTATGGGGTTGCATCTCTGCGTACAGGTCTGAAGTTCCTCCCTGAGTTTATTACAGTGCTCCTCGATGGCATCCCAGGGCAGGTGGTAGAGTGCCACACACTGCTTATCAGTGAGGTCCCTGTAAGATGTTCTCCACCTGTACACCCTGGCCATGTGCTGTCTCTGTGACCAGTGCACCCTTGGCACATTGCCAGCATGTTGTGGCTGCTGCTGCCTCTGTTATGCACACTGGTGCAGCTGTTGGGCACACTGCTGGTGCATTCTTAGTGCCAGGCATATGGTCAATAGGGCTGCAAGCCCAGGCATTCTTGGCATTGTCAGTACACTAGTGCTTTTGCAGCTAAAGCTCCCCACTAGTGACTCAGTGCAGGCTTCTGTGCTGGGCCCTTTTATATGTGCTGTAAACCAGCTCCTCCCTGCTCTAACAGGTGCATCTAAAGTAGGACGCATGTCTGTGTCCTTGCCTTTCTAAATTCCCATTTTAGAGAATGTGGCAGCTGGCTATGTCAAATTGGATTTGCATTAGGGGCGGACGAAAGTGCAGATTTCTGCGTCATGGAAGTTCCATGAAATTTCAAAAAGTTTGTGGAATTTCCCTCTCTTTCGCCTGTGGCGGAATTTCAAACTTTTGCCAGATAACTGCGGATTTCCACCTAATGCTGCGGCATTTAATTACAAACTGCGGAATATTTACATGACATGTAGAAATAAAGCCTCTTGCTTAGTATTTTGCCTTGTACTATGTAATTATCCGTGGTTTGCATTACTTCTGTGTTTTTTCCCCCGCAGTTTAATACATTAACTCACATTTCTTATATTTATTCCACAGTTCTCAGCGGAATTTCCATGAAATTTGGTGAAATAATTTCCGAACTTTCGCAGAAGTAAAAACCCGCTGAAATTACACCGGTGCAATTGTTTTTCACACACCCCAAGTTTGTGTCAATACATACTGCCTCGTGGTGACTCAATTAGCATTTGCATTCTGGAAACCCTTGGATACAGTCACACTATGTAGGACACATTTATTTATTTAATTTTAGTAACCAGGTAGCTCAGATCCCATCTACTGAACCGGTGAGCTCAGATCTCATCTACCAAAATCTAACCAATGTTGCTGCTGCAAGTAACAAACTCTTGTCAGAGCCAATATGGCAGCAAATTGATTTGAGTAAATGTTCATATCAGGAATTAGCATATTGTTTTGTTGTTAAAGGTTCTATTTAAAATTTGTCATATTACATGTAAAATGGCATGCAGTATATGAAAAAGACATTAGCAGTCTGATACTATTGTGACACATCCTCAGGATACGAGGAGGCTCATAAAGTTACAACTGGCAATAAAGGTAATGAAAAGTATAACATCGGACCTGGTATTAACTACCCACAAGGCATATTTTCAACAGTTGGTTAGTAGATGAAAGTATTAAAAAAAGCTTTACATACAAACCACAGTATCAGTAAATATAAATTTATATCGAAGTCCATTTGCACATGTTGGGGTGAAGCCCTGAGGATATAAAATGTTTAGGTGTTCATCATATATACTGTATTCCTTCTCTTGAGAGACAAAAAAAATAGACTTTGATGGCAGATAAGGACCACTTGGCCAACCTAGTCTGCCCATTTCCCTACCTACAGGATAAGCTGCAGATCCTAGTGTAACCCCTCACCCCTCCCTTTTTACCAAAACAACAGGTGGCATGCTGTTGAACTGGCAGCAATACCTGGTGGGGACCTGGGTTCGGGGAGGATGAGGTTACCTGGCACAAGGGGACCTAGGTTTGGCTACTCTGCACTGGGACACCCAAGTAAATCCGAACACAGGAAGCAATAACTGTAATGTCCAGAACCAGGATTGGGATTTTTCAGTGTGGCTTTTATTCATAACTAGCTGAACATAACAAAGCATAGATGGACCCCCATGGGGCTATGTTTACTGATAATGCAGATTAGAGACTACAAGGCAGTCCACTTAAAGAATGAACCCATTTCTACTGTTTTCAGGCTCTGAACCCACCAGGCACACAGCCTGGACTTGCATGTGCTTTGGATTCACAGCCTGACTGGCCCGGCTCTCCTGCCGGCCACTTGACTGATGGTCCATTTAAAGAATTAACCCATTTTACTTGTTGTGACTCCCCACACCACTTAGAGTCTGCGACTCCTAGAGAGATTTTCCTCTTACTTCTTCTGACTCCCATCTCACAAGGAGAATTCTTTTCCCAAGTTGTGGCTCCCCACACCACTTAGAATCTGCGACTCCTAGAGAGATTTTCCCATTTGTGACCCACGTCTGGGTACCTACCTCATCAATGGCCAGGCGCATGAGGCAAGTAGCAATCACAGCAGAAATCCGTAGAGGTGGACCTGGTTACTAAAGATGCGGGGTTTGCCCACCTCCAGCTCCCACAGCCCATACCCGGCCATTTCTCTGGAAAAACTGAAACTTTGAAATGTAGATTAAACGGTGGATGGACTGTAGCACCCCCTCTACAACATTACTTGAATTCACACAGACTTTAGATTTTGACACTACTCCTAGTACAATAGGCCTCCCAAATAGTAGTCCAAAATCCCAGCTTTCTTCACATTTCCCAAACTGAAGAAACACATTGTTTGCCCTCTCAAATTAGAGCAAAACACTCACCCTTTCGTTGCAGGTGCCCCACAGGCGAAGTACAACTTCTTCCACTTTTAAGACCAAACAGAAACTGTAAAAGGCAGCTTTCTTCCTGTAGCAGAAATTAGGGATTGCCCCTGGAATCCACATAGGGATACTTTACCCCCCCCGGAGGGAGGGGGGCACTGAGACCTGAACAGCGGTCTCCACCACTTGAAACTGGACACTGACCTTCTCACACAGAAGGTAAACAAAAGACACTTCCTTCTCCCACAAAAGGTAAACAGAAACTGACTTTGAAAACCCCCAACGTTCTATCTCACTCCCTCTGCTGCAGATTCCAATGTGGCTTATGCAGCTGTGACAGTTCTATGGTGATGTCATCTCTCAGTCTCAGCTGAGACTGAGAACAGAGTGAGTCAGTGTGAAACCCATTTAACTGGAGTTTCACAAGCTGCCTTCCCTGCCTACCACTAGGTCTTACTGGGATTCTAGTAACCTCGGGTAACAAGGGGTTACACTAGTTAACCAATAGCCTATTTCTTCCTACCCCCAAGAATTGCCTTATGTCTATCCCATGCATTCTTGAATTCTCCCACAGCTTTAGACCCCACAAAATCCTCAGGAAGGATGTTCCATGTGTTCACCACCCTCTATGTGAAAAAATACTTCCTCACATTACCACTGAGCCATCCCTCCTCTATCTTCAAATTGTGTTCCCTTGTTCTTTTTCTGAAAGATGCTACCCTCTTGGACTTTGTTGATTCCACTGAGGTACTTAAAAGTTTCTATCATGTCCCCCCTCTCCCTCCTTTCCTCAAAAGTATACATATTAAGCTCCTTTAGCCTCTCCTCATATGGCTTCTCTTGCAGACCCTGCACCATTTTAGTTGCCCTCCTGTGGACTACCTTCATCCTGCCTATGTCCTTGTGGAGATGGGGTGTCCAGAACTGGACGCAGTACTCCAGATGGGGTCTCACCAACTGTTTGTACAGAGGGATAACAACTTCCTGTTTTCTGCTGATGATGCCTCTCCCTATACATCCCAGTACCCCCCCCCAGCCTTCCCTACTACCTTCTCATATCGTTTGTCAACCTTAAGGTAATCTGATATGATTACCCCCAGCTCCCTTTCCATTTTTGTTGTTGTTATTACCTCCTCCCCCATTGTGTAAGCTTCCCCTGGGTTTTTGTTTCCCAGGTACATTATTTTGTACTTCTTTGAATTAAATCCAAGTTGCCATACTTCTGACCATTCCTCCAACCTTGCCAAGTCCCTTCTCATTCTTTCCACGCCCCTTGTGTATCAACCCTGTTGCAGATCTTTGTGTCATCAGCAAAGAGTCATACATATCTTTCCAGTCCCTCTGCAATGTCACTTATAAAGACATTAAAAAGGACTGGACCCAGTACTGAACCCTGCTGTACCCCACTAGGAACCCCCCTTTCTTCAGAGTGAACTATGTTTACAATTACCTTCTGTGCTCTGTTGTCCAGCCAGTGTTTTACCCAGGCTATCACCCTGCGACCCACTCCCAGGCTAGTTAATTTGTTTATTAATCCTTTGTGTGGGACTGTGTCAAATGCCTTGCTAAAATCTAGGTAGGCCATGTCCACAGCCCCTCTCTGGTCTACTACTTTGGTCACCCAGTCAAAGAAACCAATTAGATTAATCTAACATGACCTTCCCACTGTGAACCCAAGCTGCCTTGGGTCCTCTGCCCCACTGGCCTCTAGGTACTCAACAATTCTTTCCTTTAGAAAAGATTCCATCACTTTCCCCACCACAGAGGTCAAACTGACAGGTCTGTAGGTTCCTGCCTCTGTCTTGCTCTCACTTTTGTGAAGGGGAATCGCATCCACCTTCCTCCAGTCCTCAGGTACCACACCATCCTCCCACGATTTATTAAAAAGGATAGCCAATGGTGTCACTAGTTCTACCCTTAATTCTTTTAGAATACTGGGGTGAATCCCATCTGTCCCCATTGCTTTGTACACCTTCAGTTTTAAGAGTTCTTTCAGAACCCTTTCTTCTGTGAAAGGACTGGGATCGACCCCCCTATCCAGGGTGCTTCTGTTAATTGGATTAGGTACCTCCCCCTCCTCCTCTTTTGTGAATACTGAGCAAACGTATTCGTTCAGTATCCCTGCTTTTACATTGTCCCTCTCTGCCCACCCACCTTCCATTCTATTCAGCCTCACTATCCCTCTCTTTGTCTTTCTATGCTCCCTAATGTACCTATAAAAGGTTTTATCCCCCTTCTTACCTGAGTTGGCTATCTTTTCCTCGGTTTGGGCCTTTGCTATTCTGACTTTCCTCCCTGCTTCATTCTGCCTTAACTGGTACAGTTTTCTGTCCTGCTTTTTCTGTATTTCCTTATACTTCCTAAATGCTATATATTTTCTCCCTAACCTTCCCCACCACCTCTTTTGAGAACTATAGTGGCTTTTTCTTTCATTTTGATTTGTTTATTTGCTTCACACAAAGGCTTGTTGCCTCTGTGATGGCAGTTTTGATGTTTCCCCATTGTTGCTCCACCTCTCCTTCTAGCCAGTTTGCTAATGCTTTTCTAAGGCACTCTCTCATCTTGCCAAAGTCAGCCTTCTTGAAGTCCTGTACCCTCACTTTTGTATGACTTCACTCTGTAGCTGAGTTTATCTTGAACCAAACTGTTTGGTGGTCACTTGTTCCCAGATGGCTACCCACTTTTAGATCTGACATCCTCTCACTGTCCCCATTTGAGAGTATGAGATCTAAGATTCCTCCCTCCCAAGTGGGTTCCAAAACTATCTGTCTGAGGCATGCCCCTGTAGGGCATCAAGAATGGCCCTGCCCTTGGATATGGCTGCAGCAAAGGTGCTCCAGTTAACATCCGGCAGATTCAGGTCCCCCATCAACAGTATCTCCCCTTTCTCAGCATCCTAAAGATGCCTTCTATCACATCCTTGTCCATTCCCTCTCCCTGAGATGGGGGTCTGTATACAACCCCTGTGCAGATTGTGGTGCCATTTCCAGTCTCTAAGATGATCCACAGTGCCTCCTCTCCTCCCCTCCAGTCATAGCACCTCTACGGTGCAAGAAGCCTGATCCATCCACCCCCGCAAAGAGATAGATAAGGTACGACACTTGAAAAATTGCCACGATTTCTCTGGGCTGTGTGAACACTGAACCAGATCATCACTTGCAATTTGCTGCTTTCAATTTCAGTGCCTTATCAGGGTAGCGCTATTGGCTCCATGCCTGTGTAGAGCTCCCTGATTGACTGATCTCACTCATCTGTGACAGGAGCACCTGAGACGTGTGGCTTAATATATGCCTGCATCCCTGTACTCTGCTTCTAATTTATATAATTTAATTTAGCCTGTTCTTCTCAGCCTGTGTAAAGTAACTTACCATCCCCCCTGCTGCAGTTTCTCTCCAACTGTATGTGCACTAATTCAGTGCTAGCTCTGCAAACTTCCCCTTGATTTTTCCCAATTAAGCTTTCACTCTGTGCACTCCCTTGAATGGAGTTTGTAAAAAAGTTTTACTGGCTTTGTTAATATATTTTTTTAATCCTGCTTAAGACTATACTGGGTTTACATGCTTACTGCTATGGACTTAGTTAAAAAATTCAGTGAATTGTAAAATCTGTGTAGCCTCTGTCTTGAGCCTAAGGCTCCTGCCCTTGGCTTTCATTCTTAAGCATATTTCTTTGTCTCCCTGTCCTCCTCTGTCTCTGTTCTATCCCTCCTGCCCTCGCCCATCAGTCTGTTCTTTTGTGCTTGTTTTGGATTCCCGAGTTAGGAGGCACCTTGCCTCTGTCTGAGACTGTCCCCTGACTTGTCTTTCAAGTTGGTGCTCAGCTCTCTTTGTGTGTCTCTGTTTAGACACACACCCTCATCTGCTCCTATTTAATCTGCTGTCTCCTTCCTTACAGGTGCCACTTGCCTCCATGGTCAGCGGACACGATCCAGCCATAGCACATCTATGGTGCAAGAAGCCTGATGCACTCACCCCACAAAGAGATAGATAAGGTACAATGCTTGAAAAATTGCCATGATTTCTCTGGGCTGTGTGAATGCTGAACCAGATCATCACTTGCAATCTGCTGTTTTCAATTTCAGCAGCTTCTCAGGGTAGTGCTATTGGCTCCACACCTGTGTAGAGCTCCCTGATTGGCTGGTCTCACTCACCTAAGACAGGAGCACCCGAGATGTGTGGCCTAATGTAAGCCTGCATCCCTGTACTCGGCTTCTAATTTATATATTTTAATTTAGCCTGTTCTGTTCGGCCTGTGTAAAGTAACTTACCATTCCCCCCTTGCTGCAGTTTCTCTCCAACTGTATGTGCACTGATTCAGTGCTAGCTCTGCAAACTTCCCCTTGATTTTTCATCCCACACCCCCTCCCCCTCCCAGGCCTTCTTTAAATGCACACAGTCTCCGCCACCCTATCTGATGTTTTAATTTATTGGTTGCCTGTCAACAACTGCAATTCCTCCCATCCCTTTTTGCAACTAAGCCTTCTAGCAGCTTTATCTCATTCTGTCTTGCTGAGGCATACCATTTTGGTACTTTAGGTCTGCTTATTGCTGACTAGCATATCCTGTCTTGCTAAGGCAGTTGATTTAGGTCAGGTGATCTCTCTAGTACTTAGTCGGCTCCAGAGTAGTAGCTAAGAAATTTGCTTCAAAGCCTCTCTGCCCCTAGTACTACTTTATAGTAAGGTGAACTATTTTCTTATTAGCCTGACTAGGAGCAGTACTAAAGGATCACTGCTTCAGGCTCCACTGCCTATAGTAGCATTCTTCAGGGATTAAGAAATTATCCTCTATTGAGAATCCCTTCTCTTGCCCGCACTTGTAGTGCCCATTGGGTCATAGTCTCATAATGAGGGCATATTACCTGCTTCTATGCTTGTCTCTGCTCATCTTACATGTATTGGACCCGAACGTGAATCAAAAAATAACTCCTAGAGTGGCGAATGGCTCTCTTTTTACATTGTCAGACCGGGACTTTTCCTATCAAGTAGAAGAAGTTGTATGTGCTATAACTTCCCCTAGCCTGCTACTGGTCCTTCACCCGCACTGGCATACAGGAACTCTCCTAGAGCCTGCCCACAGGGCTATACCACCTTCTACATACCCCCCCTACTCCCATTGACTCTCTCGGTCAGGGTATTATTGTATGCAGCATCAGGAAAACTGGGAACTAGCCTCAGAACTCCCTATACTGCTGCAGACAAATCACATAACTGAAAGAAGACCCAGCCACCCACACTTCTTCTAGGACTCTGCAGAAAACTCTTGTTCCTGCTTTTACTATGCTCAGGAAATTTTGCGCTTAATCCAGGCCTTTTGGCACCCATGGAATCCCCAGCAGAGCTACAAAGCCTCAAGGGGCTTATATTCTTGCATGTTAATGTATGTAGCCTATTAAAAAAAATCACTTCTGTTCAGGCCTGGGTATGTCATACTATTCCAGATGTTCTGGTGATTATGGAGTCCTGGCTCTGACCGGCGACCAGTAACAATGAAGTTAACATCCCCTCCTACTCTTTGTTCAGAGCTGACAGACAAACCAGAGGTGGTGGTGTAGCTATTTACATCAAGGATAAATTCCCTGCTTCCATAATTGACTCAACCTCTGTCTCAAAATAATTTAAACGCTTGTCATTAAAGATTGAAATTGCCACCGGTGTCTCATTATGTATAATAGGATGCTACAGACCCCCATCAGCTGGACTATAGTTGTTAAAACATCTCGAAAACATCCTGGGTTCGGCATCTTCAGAGTGTATCATACTAGGGGATTTCAACTTAGACTGGCTCTCCAGTGCATCCACCCCACTTAAAATGTTCTGTGATTGACTTAGGTTGTCACAGCTAATAAACAAATCTACTCATCCTAACAAGCTCAACCCTAATAACATTACTCTCTTGGATATCATTTTAGTTAACAAACCCCATTTATTCTCCCATGCTGGTGTCTTTTTCTCTGACATTAACGACCATTGCTTCATTGCGTGTGTAAGATCCACTCTTAAATCCACAACTGTACCAAAATTCTTCTTTAAAAGGTGCATATGCAACTTTGATCTCCATGGGTATATATTAGACCTAACAGGCTCCATGCGATGGCAGGACTTCTATCTAGCCAAGTCCCTGACTACGGCTTATGATATTTTCTCAGAAATTGTGCTAGGGGCTCTCAACAAGTATGCTCCCATAGTAAAAGTTTTTGCCAGAAACAAATCCTGTTGGTGGTTTACAGAAGACCTGAAAGATGCTTTGCAGAGTAGGGATGTACTCTGGAGAACTGCTAGGAAAACTAATTTAATAAATGACTGGAATTCTTTCTGGATGGTGAGGAACCTCTGCACCACAATGGTCAGAGAAGCCAAAGCTAATTTCTACTGCTCTCAGCAGGACAGCTCCTCAAGAAATGGCTCCAAATTCTGGAAGACTATCAAAGACATTAAAGGTCACACCACTGTAAATTCCCTACCTACTAAATTATTGATCGACAATACTGTCATCTCTGACAGACCGTCTGTCCTCGATGCTCTCAATAATCATCTTGCCACTGCAGGGCTAGCCTTTGACTCCTCTCCCACGAATATTCTCTGCCAACAACTTAGATTGGATACACAAGAAAAACCCATCCCCAGTCCATCCTTCTCTCTGCAGCCTACCTCCCTGAAAGAAGTCGAAGATCTTCTCCTTCAGCTGGACACTAGGAAAAGTGCTGGGGCCAACCTCATTGACCCAAACTTCTTAAAGGTCAGCTACCGTGTCCTCGCAGTCCCAATTACTCATCTCTTCAACTTATCCTTGTCCCAGGGTGACCTACCGTCCATTTGAAAAAATGCACCTGTGGCCCCTTTGTTTAAGTCAGGAGATCCTAGTGACCTCAATAACTACAGGCCAATCTCACTACTTCCAATCCTGTCAAAGATGCTGGAGAAAATAGTGAACTCCCAGCTTCAGAAGTACCTGGAATCAGAAAAATTGCTCAACCCATTACAATCCAGTTTTAGAGCACAGCACAGTACAATCTCTGCTCTAGCCAAGGTGACAAATGACTGGCAGCTTGAATTAGACAAAAAAAAACTTTGTCTGCTCAGTTTTCTTGGACCTAAGCAAGGCGTTCGATACCGTTGATCACAGAATGCTTCTGTTGTCCCTCTGGAACATTGGTTTGGATGCCCTATCCCTTAAATGGGTCTCCAACTACCTCTCAGGACAGCATCAACAAGTAATGGCAGAAGGGGAAGTTTCTCCACCAAAACCCCTGTTAAGGGGTGTACCACAAGGTTCCATTCTTGGTCCATTGCTCTTCACCATTTATATTAACAGCATAGATGCCCCCATCAAAGAAGCACAAATACACCTATTTGCAGATGATTCAGTACCCTATGCTAGTAGCCCCACACCTGGAGCGGCCTGTAAAGCCCTTCAAAATTAATTTAATCTGCTGCAACATCAGCTTATAAACCAGAAACTGCTTTTAAATGCAAAAAAAAACCAAAGCAATGTTCCTCTCGCCCCTTCAAAAAGCAATAAATCCTGCAATTGCTGGGACACTCCTGCAGATCACTACCATTCTAGATGAGCAGTTGGACTATGTACCAAAGTTCAAGTACCTGGGGGTCTGGTTAGACCGTAGACTTACTTTCACAGATCACTTAGAAGAACTGGTAAAGAAACTTAGACAAAGACTTGGTCTGTTCTTTAGGATTAATAATCTCCTCACAAGAGACGCTAAACTGAAACTGGTTCAAACTACCTTTCTTTCCCTATTGGATTACGCAGACTTTCTATATAGTCAGGGACCTGCAGGTATCCTACCCAAACTCAACATGCTTTATCACAGAGCCATAAGATTTATCACGGGTCTTCCATACTCAACCCGCCATTGTGCATTATACACAGCAGTGGGATGGTCATCCCTTGCTTACAGATGGCAAAAAAATGCTGCAGTTTGGACATACAAAGCTATCTCAAATAAACTGACCCAGTATATCTCTGTCTGTTTACTTTTGTGCACTCTGGAGAAGTATGCCCTGAGAAGCACCTCATATATCTACCTTTATGTTTACAAAGCAAAATCTCGCATTGGCAGAGCAGCCATCAGCTTTGTGCTCCCTCAACTGTGGAACAAGCTGCAAAAAAACTTTGAAATTAACTCACCCCATCAGCCTAGCAGCTTTTAAATCTCTATATCTACATCATAATAAGGAGTCCTGTGCCTGTCTACCCTTAAAAGTGACTCCTACTGTTAAAAGACTGATCACATCTATACTCATCTCTTCCCTCTTCCCTTTTCTACCTCCATATCTGTCCTTTCTACATTCCTTTGACCCTGGTTCCTGCTCTAAATTCTCCATACCGTATCACTATATATCTTTTTATATTAGGTTTTATTTGTTTTTAGTGCACCTGATATGTATATTTCTTTACTTTTGTGAAAAATTGTGTCCTGCTCAAAACTAGCTGTATCTTCTGCTCCAAACATATACTACTGTCAATGCTACCTGCTGATACTTTGTATATACTGTATTATTGTATCTCACTTTATTTGTATTATTACTATTTTCTTGTATGTTGCATCCCATGTATATTGTCCCTTGTTCCTTGTTAGTAAACCCAGGTTCACCTCGAAAATGAACTTGCTCAATGGTGATCGCCTGGTTAAATAAAGACTTTGATTGATAAATAAATAAATACTTTACTCTTTTGTTCCATTGCTTTAATCCCTTCCCCTACATAGAGAGCTAATCTTCCCCTTCTTCTCCCCTCCTTGTCTCTCCTGTAGGTTGTATACACTGGTATGTTAACATCCCAGTCATGGTTCTCTGTATACCATGTTTCTGTGACTGTTACGATATCCAGGCATCCCTCTTCCATCAAGGCCACCAGATCAGGGAGCTTGTTGCCCAGACTATGAGCATTGGTACTCATTACCCTCCATTTCTTGATGACCTTACCCCTTTTTGCCCCATCCCTGTCCTTATTGCCTTTGTCATTTTCTCCATGTACCCCGCCCTTCTCCCTGTCGACGTTTCTATCTTGATGTTTACCTCACTTGCTACCTTGATTTTTTTGAGGGGGCTAGGATTTCTCTGCTCCTTGCCAGTGCCTCCTCCCTTGGCTAATTTAAATGCTTGCCAATGAAGCATTTAAACCTATCACCTTGGATCCTGGTTCCCCTCCTTGACAGATGCAGACCATCACACCAGCGTAGGTCTACATCACTCCAGGTGGACCCCCAGTCCCCAATGAAGCCAAACCCCTGAGCTCTGCACCATTTTTTCAACCACTGATTGAATCCCATGGTGTGGAGCACCCTAGCCTCAACCATGCCATAGACAGGCAGCACCTCCAAGAAGGTTACCGTGTGTGCTACTTGTCTAAGGCTCCTCCCCAACTTCACAAACTCTACATGCACTGCTCTGATCCATTTCTCAGCCAGGTCATTTGTCCTTAGGTGGACAATGACATCCAGCTCCCTCCCCCATGCAGCTGTTCCAGTGATCCTGAGGATTTGCTCCCTGTCCCTCCAAGCCATGGCACCAGGCAGGCACCTTACCTCCCTCTCCCCTTCCTCTCCCAGTTCTACCCTCCTAACAATGGAGTCCCCCACCTGGAGTTGTTTTCTTCCCCTGTGGGGTCCCATGCCACTATCCTGTGGGTCTCCTTTGTGGAGGTTCCCAGCATCCTCCTTGGTCTCCATTGCGGGTGCCTCCATAGAGAAACCACACTTTGCCAGAATGGCATAGGAATTGTGGAGAGGTAGAACTGGAGGGATGTGTCTCTGTTCCACCACCCTCACCCTCCCTAAGCCCACTGTGGTCCAACCACTCCTCTTTATTGGCAACCTCTGAGGCAACAGCAGTGGCCCTGGTGGTCCCTAGGTGGGAGAGGAGGTCCCCCAAATCTTGGCCAACTCAACCTGGAGATGAGCAACCTCCTCCCTCAACCCAGAGAGGTGCCTGCAGATGGGATAACACTGCATCCTCCAGAACGTCTCCTGTAAGACTGTTGCTCCACAGCCGCTGCACTGCACCACTCCCATCATGTCTTATTTCTGGCTCCTTAACTGTTATTTTGACTACTTACTCTTTCCTCTGTTTATTTATATGTTTATTAATTTATTTTTTTATTATTTTTTTCTCCCTCCTACTTACTTACTTACCTCTGTGCCTTTAAGCTCCTGATCATCCTGTTCTGAGACAAGAAGTTCCTATATTTCTCACTAGTCTCCTTACTTGTGCAGAGCCAGACCTCCAGCAGCTAGGAGGGATGTAGAGCTACTCCTTTCCTTCTAGGATGGTGAGTCTTTTGTGGCTCTGTGATCACTCACTTCCTGCTCCCAAACAGGAAGTTCCTGTTGTCAGTCAAATCCTGTGCCTATAAAAGTAGAACTGGCTTAGGTGTTGGGGGAAGGAGGGAAGGAGGGCAATATAGTCCCAGTAAAGAAGTATAGTTATAACAGCAGCTCCTTCCTGTTGGTGTTCTCTGCCTGTTCTCTGGCAGAAGCTATCGAGGGCAGTTTTTAAATCTGGCTTTAACCTGGCTTCCTTTTAGCTAAGCCACTCCCCCTCCTTTACAGCAATTTCTACACCTAGTTAATTGCACAGATAACAATTCCCTTCAGCCACTTGAGACAAACACCTAGATAACTGCACAGATAACAATTCACTTCAGTAAACTCAGACAAACACAGTCTCTAGCACTGTGGATCCACTGAACTCTGTGATACAAAATACAAATGTCAGACATGTATTCTAAAAAACAATAAAAAACAGGACATTATTATATCAGATGCTCATTTAGTCATAATCATACCTGTAATACAATAAAAAAAAAACACTTCTATTGCAAAGTATGTCAGCAATCTTTATAGACAGGAAATACAGATTGTCTATAGAAACCTTACAGAAAGTGCACAAGTTCAAAGCAATCACTGATACCTGGGTAATAGCAAGCCCCCCCCCCCCCATGGTATAGATCCATTATGGCTGAGGATCTCATATAATAATGCCCTACTTTTTATCTAATGTTTTAGAATAGATTCCTGATATTTGGAATCATTGTACTGCAGAGTTCATTGGTACAGGAGTCCTAAAGAAAATGCCTTGCAAGAGAAGGAATATATAAATGACATCTGTTCTTTTTTATATCCTCAGTGATTCACTCCAATATCCACAAAATGGATTTCTATATGGTTTATTTTTCCAGATATTGTAGTTTATATGTAATGCTTTTTTTATATAAAATTACATGCACTAACCAACTGTGAAAATATGCCTTTTGGGTAGCTTATACCAGGTCTGATATTAAACTTTGCATTACCTTAATTGCCAGTTGTAATTTTATGAGAGACTCCTCATATCCTGAGGATGCATCATATTTGTTGTTTTAATTTTTTTCATTTGTGCACATCACTGATTGTGGATAATATAATAAAATAACCAGTTACATTAGTGCTACAAATATTGCATAGGGAAAAAACAGTGATGTCTGAATGGCATACCACGGACAGCAACAGGGATTAAACAGTGGTGTGCAGTAAGCGCTACCCAGGTCACTGTCTGTGATACTAGGAAGAAAAAAAGGGCTGGGAAATCAAAAATGTATTTATTTTATTTAGTTTTTGTTGACCGAGTAAGTGCAGTAGACAAATGCTGCCTATTTTCAGGCACGACTCGGGAGAAGGGGATACAGGTGAATGCCAACTGACTTTGAACCAGATTAAGATGTTGGCGGTATTTTGTTAGGGAATGGGGTGAAATCTGGCCAGGACACCTGGAAAATTCCCCTACTCTGTGAGACAGAGGGCGCTGTGTGGCTGAGTATTGGTCCTGCTCAGTGGCGTCTAGAGTCTCGAGGGAGTTGGACATGCGGGCTGCTAAGGAGCTGGTCTCCTCCTTAGCCCCCATTGCCTTTAATGGAGACCGATAATGAAGGATGTTTCCAGGCTATGGATATCATGGAGCCAGGTGAGTTGGTTGAGAAAGAAGTGGATGAAGGCTTACCAGCTAAATTGGAATTGGGAGCCCAGGAAAAGCAAGTTGCAGTGCAGCCTGCAAGTGGTGATGTTATGGCAGTTTTGCGGGTGCAGTTGGAGGAAGCGGAACGCTCCTATCGAGCAGCAAGGGAGTGATTGCAAAAGGCACTTGAGAGGCAGGACACAAATGATGTTGTGTAGAAAATGGATGCGCAGATTCAAGTAATGGAGGCGGAGGCAGCTGTCACAGTTGTAGGCTCTGCAAGAGACTGGGTGAGTTCGGTTGAAGAAGTTTCTGCAACAGAGTGTTCGGTAAGAGCCTGTACTGACTCAGAAGCAGTACCAGTAGCAGGGGATCTAGCTAAAAAAAACTGACGTTGTTAGCATGGTATCTGCTGCACAGGATGAGGTGTTCCTTAATGGGCAAGCCAAAGACTTAAATCAAGCAACAGGAGCTCCTGCTCAAATTGCCTTACTTGAGGTGACTTTTAATATAGGATCCTTGGTAGGAGGTGCAAAGTGAATGTTGAAGGAAAGGGTGGGAAAAAGCAGAAACCTGCAGGTTTGTGTAGCTGATGGTCCCATGCAGGGAAAAAGTATGCAGAAAACGGACCAAGGCCCGGTTAATTGGGTGACAACAGCCTTGTAAGCTGCAGGGTGGGTTACAAATCCTGCGGGTACTGGGTGGAATGTGAATTTGAATGGTGCAGGATTTTTTTCAAGCTTCTCAGCCAGTGGTTTCTGATGCTTCAGTAGTACCCCCCCCCCCGATAATGCTCTGGTTCCTTCATTACTACCAGGGCAGTGATCTCCTTCAGGGAGTGGGCTGGCTCAGCAGCCAGAAGAGCCCCATCCTTTATTAAAAATAATTAGAGAGCAAGAAACAGAGGATCCTAATTCTTCTACTAAGGAATCAACAAGAAGTCCTGTTTTAGAACAGCAAGACTCTGTTTCTGAAGATCTACCGGCATTAGCTCTTCTGGTTTCAGCTCCTGCTAAAGTGTGGCATGGAAAGGTAAATGAACATTTGTTTCCAACTGAGAGAGGCCCAATGTTAGAACCAGCAGTGAGAAGGAATGCTGTGAGGCTGAAATATAGGGGTGATATTTCTACAGTTCCGGACAGACATTTTGTTGGAAGAACTCTGTTTAAAGACAGTATGAAATATTATGCATATGAAATATATGCCTTAATTCATGTTCCAGGGGATTCAATTTTTGATATCAGCTTTAAGCATCCTGCAGGCCTGGAAAGATTTTGGAAACAATATCGTCTTTTGAAACTTTCTCCTTTATGGAGGCCTTTCTTGGCAATCTCGTTAACAAAACCCCTTACAAAGAAGATTACTGTATTGTTTAGGAATGAGGGGGTGAATGTTGAGGATATAACCTACTGGTTGCAACAGCACTGCACTGTTAAAGGTTTCCCTGAACCTATTTTGGATGAGGAACAATTGTGGACTGGGGGATGGAAATATCAAGTAGTTTTGAAACTTGAAAATGGTCAAACCACTCATTTACCAAATTGTTTTTTTCTGGGTCGGGACAGGGGGATGATTTTTTTATCTTGGACAGCCACGGGTTTGTTTTAAATGTGGGGATGTGGGGCATCTTAGTAATGTTTGCGACAAGCAGAAATGTGGTTTGTGTGGGGAGTTAGGTCATGTTGGGGCTCATTGTCAGCAGCCTTTGCATTGCAACTTATGTGTTGAACAAGGGCATTCATTTCACACTTGCTCATGGGCATCACATAATAATGTGGATGTAGCTGTCAGAGCTGAACAGGATGTTTATGTGGCTAATGCTCAAAAGGAAAAAATATGCATGATGGAATTACTCAACACTGTTCCTGATAGGAATCCTCTGCCTCAGAGGGTCCCAAGGAAAACAGATAGGACTGGGAATCAGGAGAAAGGGGTAGGAAAATAAATATTAGAGGAAGCAGTTAATAGTACAGCACAAGAGCTAGAGGGGGAAATAATGTCTAGAGAGGTTGAGGGTGCAACAAGTTTCCCTTGTCAGTCTGGAGATGATGAGAGGGGGAAGGAAGATGTAGATAATGTAGAGCAAGGTGTTGAAATAATGGAGGAGTGTACTTCCATGCCCCCCATGGAGTTAGAGGCAGAATTTCAGAGAGTAACATGGTCTAAAGCAGGTAAGCTTCTAGCAGGTTCCCAGGTACCATCTAAAAGCATGGACGGGGTAACAGTACAAAATTCTTATGCTTAGTTATTTGAACAGGGGGTGGAGGAGGATGGGTTTAATTCAGATTTTTCTTCTGTGGCCTCCTCCCAGGCAGAGGGTGCTTCAGAGATAGGTCCTCCTGAAAAGCCTAAGACTAGGTAAAGGAAGAAAAATAAATGATCAGGTTAGCATTCCTTTTTTCCTTTGTTGGGTTTGTTATGCTTTTCTCATTACTCACAGTTAATGTAAATAGTATCAAGTCTTATGAGAGAAGGCAGAATACCTTCCTAAGTCTTAGTACAGGGGGTGGGCAGACAATTTTGTTGCAAGACACTTAGCTGCATACTTTCTTTAAAGTGCAGGCAGCACAAAGAGAATGGAGATGGGGCGTCTCCTGTTGGTCAATAGGGGAGGAACAATGTTCAATAGGAACAATAGGATTGCTTTTTTTAGGGATAACAGTTAAAATATTACATGTTTTTGATATACAGCCAGGGAGAGCTATGGTTGTTGATGTAGTTTTACAGAAAGAAGCATTCAGGATCATTAATATATATGCCCCCCAGACTAAAGCAGATAGGTCTAATTTGTTTAAAAAAGTGAAGCCATACTTGAATACATCTAAATTGATTCTATGGGGTGGTGATTTTAATTGTGGACTTTCACATAAAGATTGGGGGAGGACTACAACAATTTTTTTTGTGATTCTAATACTTTGTTGGCAGTTTTGTGTAGGAATAATCTAAAAGATGTTTATGAGATTTTGCAACAGGTACCAAAACACACCTTTTTTAAAGGTAAACTATCTACTAGGATAGATTTTTGGTTTGTATTAGCATGAATAACCTGTCAAGAAGTAACTTTGTTGCCATTAGAAACTTTGGATCATTTGACAGTTAAGTTGTTGTTGGGAGATAGACAGAAATTAATAGCTGGTAGGGGTTATTGGAAAATGAATATTTCAGTGTTGCAGGATGTTTACATGCAAAACTCTATAAAGGATTTATTTTTGTTAAGAATAGATGCTTGCTTTCTGTATGGTAGTGCCATAGATTGGTGGGAGGATACAAAAAGAGACTTGTAATGTTTGTATGTATCTGTTACGAAGAAGAAGGCAAAAGACAAATATATTGCATACCTAGGGCTTAGAACAAAATACATGCATGTCCTGACACAAGCAGCAGATAGATCAAATAATGTTTCAGTACATTTGCAGAGCCTAAAGGAGCAAATGTGTCAGTACTTGCAGGAGACTACTAGGAAGGTGGCAAATCAGCAGAAATATCAAACTATAGGTACAAAGAAGGGGGTACATCCATAGGATCTAAGTATGCAGGAAGTAAAGAAGTTGGTTATGACAGCACTGAGAGATGAGCAAGGTAATTTAAAGGGCAAAACCAGGATTTAATGCTTATTGTACTGCAGCATGTTGTAACAACTTTTCAAAAGGAGGGTAAGGGATGTCAGGACTCCTTTTTCTCAGACTTAGTTATACCTTTTTTGGCTGATGAAGAGAAAGAAAGATTGGTTTCACATATTACAGAGCTAGAGATTAAGGAAGCTATTTCTCAATTGTCTGCCAAGACTGCTCCTGGAAATGATGGGATACCAAATGATTTCTATAAGGCTTTTGCTGATATTTTGGCCCCAAGTTTAGAATTGCTTTATAAAGCTATTTGGGAGAAAAATAGGCTTGCCCCATCAATGAAAATGGGGATTATGATTTTTCAATATAAAAAAGGAGACCCCAAGACTTAAAGAATTGGAGGTCATTAACTTTGTTAAATACGGATTATAAAATTTTGGCAAAAATACTTACTACTCTGTTGGCAAAAGTTAATTGTTCCAGAGCAGACTTGTACAATTCTGGGTAGGAATATTATTCAAAATTTGACTTTTGTCAGGGAGGTTGTGGAACAAGGTTTAGGAAACAAGTTAAAAGGATACTTAATGTCAGTAGACCCGGAAACTGCTTTTGAAGCAGTTTGACAGGAGTACATTTGGATGGTTTTGCAGCATTATGGGATTCCCAAAACCTTTTTAGATTTAATTAAAGTATTATATACTGAAGCTCAAGCTACTCCATTAGTGAATGGTTACTTAGGGGTGCCGATTTACTTAAAGAATGGGGTAAAGCAGGGTTGCCCGATGAGCCCCTTGTTATACGTTTTTGGTCTGGACCCTTTGTTAAGAAGAACTGGGCAAAATAAAGATATTAGAGCCATTACAAACTGTGATGGCTATGTGTTTCCAAAGGTTTCTGCTTATGCAGATGATTGTATCTTTACAGTAGCAGATGGAGAGTCTGGTACCCAGGTATTAAATATGCTACAAGAGGCTAACGATATTACAGGAATTAGACTTAATATGGGTAAGAGTATTGTTTCGGTGTTAGGGGATATTGGGAAGGTAGAGGATTTTCCAATTCTAATGACTACGAGTGATATTAAAGTTTTAGGTTTATTTTTTGGAACCAAGGATTCAGAAGAACATAACTGGAATACTGTTTATGACAAAGCACAGCTTAAGGTTTTATCTTGGTTATCATGGAAAATGTCTAGGAAAAAGCAGGTTTATTTATTAAGGGCATATATAGAGCCTATATTTTTATATGTATCGCATGTGTTTCCCCTCCCTTATAAGATGCACACTAAAGTTATGGGTCTAATTTTCCATTTTTTGTGGGAAAGTAGATTGAATCCAGTTAAAAGGGTACATACCTACAGGGTAAGGAAAGAAGGAGGATTAAATATGATTCATCCTCTGATTTATTTTTTGGGGAATTTCTTTTTTAGCTCTATTTGCCCATTGTTGTTGCAGACAGCAGAGATGGGGCAAGTATGTATGCAGTTATGGGGTAAGCCTTTTTTAGAAGCATGGGGTAGAGGTAAATGGCATTCTATAGATAAGATGCTTCCAAGTTATGTGCAAGCTACTATACGCTATATATGAAATTGGCAGATTGAATTGAAATGGTGTTTAGGAAAAGGGAAAAAATTGTTTTATAGAAGTATTTCAGATAAATGGTATCGAGAAGAGCCGGTTTTCCAAGTTTCATCTATGGTTAAAACTAGTTTACTTTTAGAAAGTATGATTGATCCTAGAGTTCCTCTTAAAATGCAGGATTTTGTTTGGATATGTGGTCATCAAAAACTGCAAGTAAGAGGCAATCAGTAGCATAAGCAGCAAGATGACAGAAGTTGTGGAGAGCGTGCTTGTGCTGACGCTGCGGAGACAATGTTTCTTTTTTGAGTGTATTCATGTCATTAATTTTTGGAAATTATTGTCTGATTTGTTGGGGGAAAAATTGTTTCTATTACTGAACTATGATATTTTAATTTTAGGACAAATTCCGATTGCTTGGGAAAAATTGACAAAAAGTACAGTCAATATCCTTTTGGTATGTATAAAGTGGTCCATTTGGCAGGCGAGATGCCTTAGGTTCCTGCAAGGTAAAGTGATCCAACAACAAGATGTTTTCTTTAGAATACAGCAAGAGCTTGACAATATTTATGAGTATGAAAAACGTACTCTGGGGCAAGTGGTGGTATCAAAATTGTGGAAAAATGTTGGATGGGTGGGTTGATGTTTTTGTATTAATGTGTTTTTTTTCCTCTTTCCTTTATTTTCATTTTTAGTTATCCAAATCAGTTTGATAATTTCTCAGTGGGACAATGGTTCTTGTTTTATATTCTTTTGGTTCTTTGGTGGTGGGACTTAAGGATTTTAGTAGATTAATTTAGGGAGATATATTTTTTGCAATTTTATAGTGATGTTTGGTACTTTACATAGTTTTGCACTTTATGTATAATATGGATGATTTGATTTCTTAAACTATTGATTGTGTTTCTTTTGTTTTTGAATTCTGAATAAAAATTTTCCCTACTCTTTTCGAAAAGTTCCATGGGATCTTTAACATCCACCTGAACTACCACCAGGACAGGCAGATGGGACATTGGTTTAATGTCTCATCCAAAAGACATCTGAAAATGATGGATGAGCTGCTTCCATGGCAGAGAGGAGTGAGACATGGAGCAGCTTGGCTACAATGGTGGAGGAGATCAGGGTTCTAATCTTGGCATTCGAAATTTTGTTTTTTTCCCGTAATCCAACTTCAACTCGCAGTTGATTATTTTGGTTAAAGGGGTGTGGGGATAGAGCCCCTGCTAAAATAAGTGTTTGGACTGGTAGCAGTTGTCAGTGTGCTTTGTGACCACTACCAGTGGCATTGCCTTTACCTGAGGCATTTGTTCTTGCCACTGTTCTGCATAGCACTGTATGGAAGGTGCTGTTATTAACAATGCTGTTCATACATGTGTTATTCAGACCTAGTGCTAGATAATATAATGGCATTTCTGAATTAAGTTACTAATTTTGATAAAGCTCTTCTTCTGGAGTGAAACTTTAATTGTTTTTGCCCCAATCTGGTATAGCATTGTTCCTCAATATTCATTGCACTACTACACTTTTATTGTTTTTAGTATTAAGCCTATGAATTGGCATATGCTTTTCTATTATGCGGGTTAAAGTTTTACTGCTGGTATGGAATAACACTGCTTTTTATTTGATGTACAAGTGGCAAGTATACAAATGTGCAATAGTACAGTGAATAGCGGGGAGAAATACTACAATAGATTAATGCAGAAAACAACTGTTTCTTTCTAAAACATCACTGGAGATGGTCTCCCATTGTCTGCTTACTTTTTTCATTGACTGTTGGACCTGGGGGATGGAAACCTAGTGTTAGAATGGAGGGTTGGCAGCACCGGGATTTGGCTGTCATTGTTTGCTTACTTTTTTCCATTTATTGTCTGACTCTAGGTTTGGGCACTTAGTGTCAGAATTGGAGAAGTTTGGTGGCAACAGGGTTGAGAAGCAAGTGGTTACTTGCTTCATTTTAGTTTGCCATCCAACCCCATAATTGGTAACCCAGTGTTGGGGGCAGGGAGTGGCACTGTGGTTTGGCTCCTGGTGACTGCCTAGCTTCCTGATCAGGAGCCACCCAGCCAACCATGCCTACCAAACCAGAACTGCATTGACATTGCTTGCAAGTTGCAGCACAGAAGCCCCCCCCAACCCTGCAGTATAGCTAACCTTAAAAGAGCTGTACTATGTTGTGCTTTTTCCATAAAATACTAGAGCACAGTCTGGTCAGTAATGGGAGAGAGCAGCACCAGCTAGCCACCCTGCCGAGCCAGTAGCTGCAGCACAGAGTCAGACCCTCAAGTAAAAGTCTTGCCAGCAGCAAAAGCATTCAAGAAAGAAACTGCCTGCAGAACCAGAGAAACAGGATTCTGACTGCTTGTGTCTTTTCATTAAGGTAAGTGGCTGGGTTTATCTGAAAATGTCTCAGTATTGTGGGGAGGTGAGGGGAGAGACTCAAAGGAGAGAATTCACTGCTCTCTATCTCCTAGCCCTGCCACTGTGGGTGGCCAATCCATTGAGGACCATTTTGGGAGGTGGATACCTGCTGGAAAGGGGTAGGATGGCCATTTCTTCTTGTGCTGGTGATGGGGGTAGCCTTACTTCTCCTGCCCCCTTGGGGACTAGCTTTGCTTTTCCTGGTGGGAGTAAGAGGCCCTGGTTCTCTTGGCTTGGGGGAGTAAGGATGGCCCTGCTTCTTTTGGCTTAGGGGTAGGGTACCTCCCTGCTTCTCCTGGCTTGGAGGGTGGGCCTGCTTTTCCTGGCTCGGGGGTGGCCCTATCTTCTGGGTCAGGTGGCCCTGTTTCTCCTGCTAGAAAAAGCATGGTGCAGGGCAATTCACCCCCTCATCAAGCCAGGAGAAGCAGAGCCATCCATCACAAGCCAAGAGAAGCTGGGCCATCCCCTGTATAAAATTAAATGGAATTTGCATTTTTATTTCAGAGACATAACATTCATTATTAGTTCAAATACTCCAAGAAGCAGGCATGCATGAATATGCATGTATGCTTTCCATTCCGGTTTCAATAGGTGCCCTGGCTTCCAATTGTAGTGCCCAGCCGGTGCCCTGGTAACCAATAGAAGCTGGAGCTGCCCCTGTTGCTAGCCTTACATGCTGTAAAGCTTGGTCAAATAGAAACAAAAAATGTAAATATTGTGGTGGACACTGGAAAGCAAAATTAAATGAAAGAGTCGAAATCTAGAGTTAGTATTAATAGGTATTAAATCATTTGCTTCTGGATCAGATGAAAAAGTCGAGCAATTTGATAAAAAACCTGCAAAAATACAATGCCTTTATGGGTCTGAACAAGAAAATAAAATGTCAACTTCTATGTATTTAAAAGCACACAAGAAGGCTGAAGATTAATGATCAGGATAATCAAAGACTCAAATGTGTTGCAAGGTAATCGGAGAACAGAGGGAGTTGAAACAAATAAAACACCAGAAAAGGCACACAACTTATTTAATTATGTAATTATTATAAATATCTTTGTTTTAAATACACATTTTTCAGGAAATCAACACATATACCACATAATCAGGTAATTACCCAGCAAAAAAAAAATATAAGCACATAATAGGAGGAGACTCTTTAAAGGCAAAATCTTGTAATGATAAATCAAGTTGAAGAAAAGACTGGAATATCACTACACAATGGAATGCAGTACTAGAGTGAAGGAAAAGAAGTACCATTGAAAATAAATGATTTTTCCATTGTTTATGGAAGTTAGCTATTCCAAAGCTATTTGACTTGCATGCCCTTAAAATGATGAATGTGTTTCAATAGAAATTACAGCCATTACTGCCTTAAGCTCTCTTAACAGGTTCAGTTATTTAAGAAGCTCTAGAAACAGTGCCTTATACTCCAAACAGGGTTACACACACACACACACACACACACACACACATATACCACTGTGGTAAATGGAGAGAACAGCGGAGTAATATGAGTTATGCAGCCTTTCAAATTGCTAAATGGAACACCATACTCTCACTGTCCTGTTAAATAGTCCTCAGTCCCCTACTCACAGCAATACATCAGCATGGTGACATCACCATGCTGTCGTAAAAATGGTTAAAATCAGTATACTAGGCCTCAACCACATGACTTTTCTATAAATTATAGCTTCAATATTGCTCTGCAAATTGTATCTTGTGTCTTGTCAAGAAATATGTGGACTAAGAATGCTGTACACCTCTGTATGATGTATTTATTGTTGCTATCTGACTGTATAATGGATGTGTTACTGTGCTATGTTTCTCTGAAATTAACCCCAGATCGCCCCTGCAAAAGGGATGACCTGGTCTCAGTGGGCCTATCCGGTTACCAAAAGTAAATAAATAAATAAATATTTATTTTCAGATATTCAGGATAACTGAGATAACAGAAGATTACTTTAAATTCCCCCTAAAATGTTAAAAAAAAACTGGTTGTGCCTTATTTAGTAATACAGTTAAATGTATGAAATATTACTATAGAATGTTTTCTTTCCTTGGTAATATGTCTATATTTTTGTTGGTCTCTGTGAATAAAATGAAAGTAAAAAAAAACATAATTTCCCACTTGTCTGACCATAATTGCTACTCTGTCCATATCTCACTGATGATTGCCTATTTGACTCTCTGTCTCAACTGCACCTTCTAATTTTGAGTAATCGGCAAACTTGGCCATCTAACTTTCCATTCCCATATTTGTGCCACATATAAATATTGAATTAGGTAGGGCCCAGTAGCAAGCATTGAGGGACCCCACTTTTTACTGTCCCAGCATACAATCAGAACTCGTTTATCCTCATCAAGTGGCTTGCTTCTCTGACTTAACCAGTTTGCAATCAACTATATTATCCTTATATCAACCCCTAAGTTATATTGTTTCTCAATCAACTCAGTGTGTGGAACCAAGTCAAAAGCCTTTAAAAAATCTAAGTACAGAGTGCCCACTACAAGTTCTCTGTTCATGTATTTAATAATCAGATCATTTTTTGTTAGACATTGTCTTTCTTTTGTAAACACGTGCTGTGACATGTCTCCAATTCAATGCTGTCAAAGGTAATGTTCAGTGTTTTCCTTTAGCCCTGCTTCCATTACTTTCCCACTATTGGAAGTTAGGATGACCAGTCTGTAATTCTTCACATCCCCTCTGCTGCCATTCCTGTGCACTAAAATTACTTCAGCTTTCCTCCAATCACTATGCAGTAATATCTAATTGTGGGTCTGGGTGAAATGGACTCAAAATACATTTCTGTTGCTAGTTTACAAATTAATGTGGGGTGTAATTTCTTGGAGCCATCAGATTGACTAATCTTTATTGATCATAATCTTTCCACACTTTCATCCTTACTGAACTGATCCCTAGCCTTTCTTACCCTGCTATAGTAGCTCCTGCACATCTGCTAATCTCCTAAATCCATTTTCATCATGTTTAGCAAATGTAATTATTGAATGCATCCACATTCTCTTTTTACTTTTCAGTCATTAAACTGTCCACATTAATTATGTCCACCATTCTACTTTTCTTTTTAGTTGTTTAACCAGGAGTAGCACACTAAGCTGAAAGCTTTTTTTACAGGAGTGATCTGGGAGTACAGGGAAGTTAAGTGACTTGCTCAGGGTCACACAGTATGCAAGTGGAAGCTGCGGGATTCAAACCCCGGTCTGGTCTGCTGGATGTCACCAGATTTGCAGCTCAGAGCCTTAAACCACTGTGCTATACTGCCTCACTAGAGCAGGGAGAGTGGTCCAGGTAAATGGAGTACAGGGTTATTTCTGCAGTTAGTTCTAAGATTCTACTGATGCTCCATTTGCTATTTATACAGTTAAAAAAGTCATGTGGAAGCAAGTCCTGCCAGGAGTGTAAGTGCACGTCCTTCTGGTGAAGAGGAGCTTAAGGAAGAAGAGGGTCAGGAGCAAGAAATGCAACAAGACTTCTCATTAACTACCCATTCAGACACACACTTACTGTAAACATGATGGAATACCCACATGTAGAACAGAGGGTGGTTGGAAACTGCTAGTCAGGTGCAGTGGTTGTAAGGGAGACACTTTCCTGAGGGAGTTCTGGTGATCTAGTTAGTTGCAGGAATTATGGCACTGTCATCTACCAGTGAGTGCTTTGGATGAATTGGGGGTTCCATAGTGTGTAGGAGATTCAGAGCCCTTGCTGCTGAGGTGGCTGCCCTTAGGTAGAGTTGTGAGAGGTTGCTGAAATTCACTACATGAAAAAATCCATGAATTTCAGCTAATTCACAAAGTTAACTTTTTTTTATAATATGATTTTTATTGAAAGAAAGGTGAGACAACACTTACAGCAGGTCACTACAATGAAATCAGGTGTGATGCATATAAGAAAAAATTACTCACCTTAGTAATGTTGTTTCTTCTAATGGAGTCTTGCTATATTATGACATATGCAGTGAGTCCCAACCTTCGAACTGCTCCGGAGGTGAAAGAGTTAACTTTCCATGCCAGGCATGGAACGCTCAGCTCGAGCTCGGTTGAAACTCTGTCTGTTATTCTTCAAACTCAAACCGTCAGATCTTTATGAGCTAAACTCACTGAGGTCCTGTGTGGAAGGTGTAAACCTACACTAGCCAACTGGCTACTAAACATAAGAACACATTTTTTGGTCCCAAAACAAAGACTCAAGTCAGGAGACCCAAAAAAATGAAAAACACAACACCAAGTCACCCCCAAAAAAGGAGGAGTGAAAACAACAAGGTGGGCATCTACTAAGTGCCAACACTGCACTGCCCACCCACATCCCAAAAACAGAGGCTCTGAGAGGGGCAGGCGTGGGGGAGGTCATAATATAGCAAGACTCCATTAGAAGAAACATTACTAAGGTGAGTAATTTTTTCTTCAAACAACATGAAGTCTTGCTATATTATGACAGACTACACAGCAGTACCTCCATGGAGGAGGGAGAACCTACTTAGGAAATAGGCTGACAGTTAATAGTTGTCAAACCAGCATCACTCCTAGCCTGGATGTCCAGGGAGTAATGCTTGGAAAAAGTGTGAACTGTTTTCCAGGTAGCTGCTTGACATATCTCTAGAATAGGGATGTCCCTGGCAGCAGCCAAAGAAGCAGCTGTACCTCTGGTAGAGTGAGCCCTCAGGCCTGAGGGAGGAACCTTACCCAGCTTTTCATAACAGAATTGGATACAAGAGACAATCCACCTGGCAATGGATCTTTTAGTGGCAGGTTTCCCTTTACCAACCTCACTATAAGTGAGGAACAGTTGGAGGGAGTCAAACCTGTGACCCTTGGTATGCTCTATGTAGTAACTAAGGGCTCTCTTCACATCTAAGCTGTGCAGCCTCCTCTCGCCAGAGGAGGAATGGTCAGTGAAGTACACTGGAAGAGATATAGATTGATTAAGATGGAAATCTGAAACCACCTTAGGCAAGAACTTCCTGTTAGTCCTGAGGACCACCTTATCTCTATGAAAGGAGATAAAATCAGGTTCCACTGACAAAGCTTGTAATTCACTTATGCGTCTGGCAGAAGTGATGGCTACCAGAAACACAGTCTTCCAAGTCAAGTACTTAAGCTCTGCTGAAGACAAAGGTTCAAAGGGGGGTTGCATAAGCTGAGCAATGCAAACATTAAGATCCCAGGCAGGGGCAGGGACCCTGAATGGAGGGTTAGTGTGAAGCAATCCCTTAAAAGACTTGGAGAATACAGGATGAGCTGAAAGAGAAGAGGGTTTACCTGCTGAAATAAAAGCAGACACAGCTGCCAAATGTACTTTTAGGGTAGCTGGTCTCAGCCCCAAGGTATTTAAATGGACCGTATAATCCAGGACTGTTGGTAAATCAGCAGATTCTGGAGAAATATGCTTCCCAGAGCACCATATGGAAAACCTCTTCCATTTGGAATTATAGGTAGCCCTGGTGGAAGGTTTCCTAGAAGCTTTTAGTATATCCATTACACCTTGGGAGAGGTGTAGATCAGCAAACTCTAACTCTTCAGGAGCCAGGCCTTGAGATTGAGAGATTTGAGGTTCAGGTACCAAACCCTCCCCTGAGCACAGGTTAACAGGTTGTGATTCCTGGGAAGACACAGGGGAAGATGGACTGCTAAGGACGGTAGGAGTGGATACCAGGGTTGTCTGGCCCAATCTGGAGCAATCAGGATCATCTTGCAGGATTGAGATCTGATTTTGACTAACACTTTGAACAGGAGAGGGAAGGGGGGAAAGCATAGAGAAACTTCCCTTCCCAATTGAGAACTAAGGCATCCAGAGGGACTGAGCCCAACACTGGGGGCCTGCAGCAAAAAAGGGGAAGTTGGTGATTGTCTGGGGCTGCAAAAAGATCTATCTGCAGGGTGCCCCATCTGGCAAATATCACCTCCATGACAGGGGTCCAGTGACCATTTGTGATGGCCCTGGGAAATCCTGCTGAGCATCTGCCAGAACATTGTCCTTGCCTGGGAGGTGAACTGCCGTAAGGGAGGTGTTCAGGGAGTAAGCCAGAGACCACAACTTCATTGCTTCAGTGCACAAGGCCGTAGACCGAGTGCCCCCTTGCTTGTTGATGTACCACATTGTGGTGGTGTTGTCTGTTCTGACCTGTACAACTTTGTTCTGAACAGATTTGGAAAAAACTTGAAGTGCTAGAAAAACTGCTCTGAGTTCCAACAGATTGATGTGGAGCAGAGATTCCTGAGGGGACCACAATCCATGGGTAGTGAGGTCGCCCATGTGAGCTCCCCACCCCAAGAGGGATACATCTGTAGTATGGATTAAGGAGTGAGACTGAGTGACAAAGGGAACCGCTTGTCTCAGATTGCTCTGATCCTGCCACCACTGTAGGGCCTGCATCAGGGTTCGAGTTACTGGGATCAATTTGGTTAGAGGGTCTTTCCTTTGAGACCAAAAGGCTCTCAAATGGAACTGGATGTCCCTCATCTGAAATATTGCTCCCTGCACTACTGCCGTAGAAGCAGCCATGTGCCCCAGGAGCTTCAGAAAATGCCTTGCTGGTCGAGATACCTGCAGGGTGAATGAGGAGGCCAGAGAGTCCAGGGTCCTTGCCCTGTCCAAAGGAAGGAAGGCTCTGGCTTTCTCTGTGTTCAGCTCTGCACCTATGAAGGTGAGGAGCTGGACAGGCTCTAGAACTGACTTTGAAAGATTCAGAAGGAAACCTAGAGAGGTGAGCAGTTGCTGAGTTATCTGTAGATGTAACTTGACTTGGTCTGGAGACTGGCCTACTATGAGCCAGTTGTCCAGGTAAGGGAAGATGGCAATTTTTGCCTTCTTGGGAAGCAACTGCTACTGCCAGGCATTTTGTGAATACCCTTGGAGCAGAGGTGAGGCCAAAGGGCATTGCTCTGAACTGGTAATGGCCTGAGGGCAGCTCGAACCTGAGGTACTCTCGATGGGAGCTTCTGATGAGAATATGGAAGTAGGCATCCTTGAGGTCCAGGGATGCTAGCCAGTCCCATGGCCTTAGAGAGGGTAAAATAATTCCCAGAGTCACCATTTTGAATTTTGGTTTTAAAAGGTGCTTAGCTAAATATCTGAGATCCAGGATGGGCCGCCATTCTCCTGTCTTATTTGGGGTATGGAAGTACCTGGAGTACAATCCTTTGCCCTGGTGTAGGGGTGGAACCCTTTCCACAGCTCTGAGAGCCAGGAGGGAAGAGACCTCTGCCTCTAGAGCAAGTGCCTCTGGTGGATTTGCAGGTGGAAAGGATCTGGTTCTCATCTTTGGAATTTTTTGAAGCTGAGAACCAGTCCCTGGCTTACTACTTCCGGGACCCACTTGTCTGATGTCAGAGACTTCCAGTCCTGGACAAAGTAAGCCAGCCTGCCCCCTACAGGTAGCTGAGAATCGGCCCTGGCAACCCTATCAGGGTACCTGCTTGGCAGGGGCTTTGGGCTGAGGGGTGGAAGCAGGCCTGCTTGTACCCCGTCTGCCTCTCCCTCTAAAGAACCCCCTCTGGGCATAAGCAGAAGAGGAGGCCTGGGCTTGGTAAAAAGGCCTATGAAAAGGCCTGCCCCTACCCCTGGAAAGCTGCCTTTGAGGAGTGGCCTGCCTTTCCTTGGCCTGTGCACTCCTATAGGTGGTCCTGTACTCATCCATTTTTTCATGTAATTCTCTGTCTGCTCCCCAAACAGAGAATTACCTACAACAGGAAAATCCATGGCCTTAGTCTAGGTATCCTGTGACAGGCTAGTACATCTGAGCCAAGCCATTCTGCGAAGTGCCACAGATGTAGCCATGACTCTTGATGACACATCGTTAGAGTCCACTGCAGCATGGAATTGCACCTTGGATGCCTCAATACCATCAGCAGCCACCTGCTCCACCTCCTTGGCAAGTTGGCCAGGGACCTGTTTTGCTAGAGCCATAACAGTATCCCATCTGGATTTCTGATATCTAGCAACATAAGCCATATAATTTGCTTGTCTGAGTCCCAAGGATGCTGCCATGTACTGTTTCTTTGCCATGGCATCAATCCTCCTGGGATCCTTGTCAGGGGAGTGTGAAGCCAAGGGAATATTTGCTTTGTCACAGGCTGCAGCCTGCACTACCCCAACATGGCTGCATTGTTGTGTAAGGAACTCCGTATCAGAGCCTGACAATGTGTACCTCTTGTCCATTCTCTTATCCACAGGAGGTATAGTGTGAGGAGTTTTTAGAATTTTAACTGTCTGTTTCCCAAAAGATTTATGCAAAGGAATAGACAGTCTCCTAGACTCTGGGATATCCATCATTTCCACATAGTCAGGCTCCTCTTGATCATCCACAGCTTCCTCCATAGGGAGCTGGAGGGTTTCAACTTTTTATGAAACATAAAATGAGAAGGACTCAGAAGCCTAGGAGGAGACACTCCTGAAGGTCTGTCTGGGAGATGTCCGGTCAATGGGCACATCCAGGCTTTCAAATACACATTCACTCTCCTCATACTCCTCTTCCCTCCTCTGGTTCATAATGTTCCTCTAATCATACTCTTGAACCGTGGAACCGTCAACCGGACGCTATTTGATGGTGCCGGTTCAGTCGGAACCGGGGAAAGCGACTGGACAATTTTAATCGCTTTGGCTATTTCTTCAGTGGTTGGAGAGGAAAGTTTTGGCTCCAAACCCGCTGATTTCCTAGTCCTTTTTGCTGGAACTGACTCGTCAGAGTCGGATCTCCTTTTGCCCGAGGAAGTCTCGCCCTGGTCAGAGGGCACTCCCTCCAGTTCGGTTGGAACCGAACCGGGCTGGCCATCCAGTTCAGCAGACTTTTTGGCCTCCCTTTCCCTGAGCCTACCAATTCTCTTTTCCAGGGTAGCTGCAGGAACATTTTTACAAATCTGGCAGTCTGCATTGAGGTGGTCAAACCCCAGACAATAAACACAGGTGGTGTGGGAGTCAGCCTTGGCAAAGACTTCCCCACAGACACTGCAGTGTTGAAACCCAGTGGGCCTGGTTTTTCTTTTGGGTTTCTCAGACATAGTGCCAGTCCTAACCAAATTTACCCATTTATGGCAATCCGCCAGGTAAGACCCTCTTATCGGTTCCCAACCTTGTCACGGGTCATGGAAAAAAACTTAATGAAATCCGTTTTTTTTAGAAACGATAAGAACCAGTAACCACACTCTAAATGACAGATTAATAAATTTTAAACAACCTGATCGGTTCAAACCGAACCGATAAACCATTTACAAGTTCCACACAGAAAGAAATTAATGTAAAACCTATCTAGTACTTACAAATACCACAGACAGAGTCTGAACCGACCGGTTGCAGTTTAAATTCAGTTGAAAACCGAGAAAAACAATACTTTAACCGACAAAATGAACCGAGCAGAAGGAGAAATCTCCAGAGCAACTGTTCAGTGAGGCGGAGTAAAGAATCTGATGGTTTGAGTTTGAAGAACAACAGACAGAGTTTCAACCGAGCTCAAGCTCAGCGTTCCATGCCTGGCATGGAAAGTTAACTCTTTCACCTCCGGAGCAGTTCGAAGGTTGGGACTCAATGCATATGTCATAATATAGCAAGCCTTCATATTGTTTGAAATTTAAAATCTAAGAGTTGTAGTCAGCTCCAATACATCTTAGCATGCAAATAGCAGAACAAAATAAAGTATTGATATCTGAAAGATATAATATATACAGTTTAAACATTTCAGCAAAGTACCTTGTCTAGTCCCGTCAAAAGTGAATAGAGGAATAATTGTTCCCCAAAGGACAAAAGGGTCTTGTGCCGGGGGGGAGTGGTCTGGGTAGATGGAGTACAGGGTTATTTCTGCAGTTAGTTCTATTTGTTCACCCAGACAGTTCTCTAGATCAGATTGAAGAGAGCACCAAAATGACATTAATAATGGGCAGTTCCAAAAGATATGACCCAGATCCACCAGTTTACATCTGCAGTCTCTCCAACAATAACCAAAGCTATCTGGAAGGTATTTTACCCAGATTGCTGGGGAGTGAAAAAATCTATTTCTTCATTTCCAGGCAAACTCTTGCCAGAGGTGGGAAGACATGAGTCTAACTGCTGGTAAGGTTGCCTTTGTCCAGGAAATATTCAGAACTTTCAAATCTAAATCTTTATTCCACCTCTCCAATATCTGAAGGGTGTTATCTCCTAGGTCTTCCAGTAAAATTTTACATAATGATCCAATTAGATGTCTCCACATGTCACCTGTGAGGAAATCTAAAAGAAGTTTCGGAAGGAGGGCAATGGCAGGGGCAATGTGGGTGTGAACAAGTGTTGTCAGAGTATATAGTTTCTGACTTGAGGGTACCACAAAGTTAACTTTTTGACTGAATGTTGCCACCTGGCAATGTCCACACAGGCTAGCTTTATTATTAGGGCGGGAGCCATGGGCAGATGAACACATGTGAGGTAATCAGGCAGACAAAGCTTTCACACCTTACACCTTTGAAACACTCTGCTTTGGACAAAAAATTATGTGTGATTAGAGCATTGTTCCAACACCATATTAAATGTATCACACTTCTGTGCTAACCCAGTCTTCACTGTACAGAGTTACCCATGCACCATGGAAGATTAAGGGTAGCTGGATGGTCAAAACATCTGCTAAGGCAGGAGTTCCAGGTTTTTCTTGTTTTGTTTAACTATAGGGAATTCTAATGAATAGCCCCACACCCCAGACCAATATACCGATAAATTGTGCATGTCTATATTCTTACAGAATCTGCACACCTATCATAACCCATACACATCTTTGTATGACCATGAATGGGCATTCCATCCTTTTAAATAGAGATCAATTGATGTTATCTTGTAGTACAGTGTGTGGGGCTCCTCTATTTACTGAACTTGTGCCATATCGCAAGCCCACCCAACATGAGAAGTGGTAAGAATGGCATCAAGCTGACCTTTGCCTTGCATCCTAAGGAAGCCCGGGTCTTCAGAGGGAAGATCCCCTGGCTCCTAAAACTTCCAGACTTTGGGCATCTCTCATGCTTATGGCACTGTCAGGCTATGCTGCTGCCATTGTGTTGAGATTTGCTGATTTATCAATGTATCGAGTTATGTATTTATATGTTTATAAATATATATATGTATACATCTCCACATATATCCCTGTCGTGGGGACAAAATGGGACCAGAAGGGCAGTAGGGCAAATGAAGCATTTGCCACACAAAGACCAGGGCGGTGAAAACCCCATCAGCAAACACAGCTCCTCTGCAGCCCCCGCACTATTTTATTTTAAAATAAATGTGTGGTGTGAACAGCATGGAAGCCAACTGGTCTGCTAGCACCTGTTCCAGCCCACAGAACCAATTTCTGAGCACCATTCCCCCAGCACCTTACTTATGCTCTCTCACCGACCAACTATGCAGCCTCTGCAGTCAATGTGCACCTGGGGAGCATGTGTGATGAGGAGCTCGCCCACTAGCTGTGGCATCAATGCAGCATAGAAAAGCCATCTCACCAACCTGCAATTCTGAAATTCTCCCACTGTAATGGGAGTCTGCCTCCCCCTCTTAGGGCTGCCAACTGCCCTGCAATGTTGTGACTTCGCCGTACTGGACATACGATACTCCCACTGAGCCAGAAGGCTGCTCCTTGGAGTTGAAGGACTTACCCTGTCTTCATCCAGGTAAGCTGGGGGCAGGGGAGCTTCTTCTTTCCCATGCCATGTGGATGTTTTTGAAGTTGTATATGGAGGGGAAGAGGGACAGACCCTGCAACATTCACATACTAGCATGGCTATGGAGAACTACATCAGGACCTGTTGTATTTGCTCATTTTAATCTTTATTTAGAAATAATGAGTGGCAAGGCACACTGTCTAAAGCTTGTTTCCCATGGATGAGTACATGACAGAAGACAACATATTGGTACAAACTACAGTAAAAGTTGGGTGCAAACAAAATCTGAGATAGTAAAAGTTGGGTGCAAACGAAATCTATGTTAGCACAAGTGGAAACTGAACACTGTCTCCTTTCCCTATTGAGCCAGTGGCATGTGATTTAAAAAGACGTTATCTTTGTTTTTCTTAAAAATATCCTCCGTGAGTGTGGGGGGTGGTGGTCCACATTTATTTATTTATATATTTATTTATAACATTTTGACAATTGGGTAAACCCACTGAGACCAGAGGTCCCTTTTTCAAGGGCAACCCGGAATTAGTTACATATAGCATACATAGTACAACAGTTTACAGGATCAAGAACAGAGGAACAAATCAGAGATGGATACATAGTTTTAGCATAATCACAGTATTAATTAGTCACAAAGGAAAGTCATATAGTAACCAATGACATTGATCAGTGGGAAGCAATGGATAGGGTACGGTGTAGACCACAGACATAAAAATAAATAGTCCAGGTCATTATTTCCAGAGGGTCGTACATTACTCTATAACCATAATAGTTCAGTTAGAATTGGAACCAGTGCATAGTAGCATACCTTGAGGGGCAAGGGGCACCAGAGAATAACTGTGGGTACACTGAGTAACTGGGCAACCTAGGGGTGGGTCCAAAAGTAGTAAAATGGGTAAGAATTTGGCTAAGTAATAGTAGTCAGAGGGTGGTAGTAAATGGGGTCCACTCTGGTGAAGGCAAGGTGACCAGTGAGGTTCCAAAGGGGTTAGTATTAGGCCCGGTCCTCTTCAATGTCTTTATTAGTGACATTGCAGAAGGGCTGGATGGGAAAGTATGTCTGTCGGTGGCTGACACAAAAATCTGCAATAGCGTGGACACGGGGGGGTGATAAGAATGAAGGACGATCTGAAAAAGCTGGAAGAATGGTCAAGGTAATGGCAGCTCAGTTTCAATGCAAAAAAGTGCAAAATCATGCACTTGGGGCACAGAAACCCAATTGAGTGGGGAGGTATTAGCAACCACCAAACAGGAAAGGGACCTGGGGTAATCATTTCTGATCACCTGAAGGTAGCCAAGCAATGTGATAATGCAGTGAGGAAGGCTAGTAGGATGCTCGGGTGCATAGGGAAGGACACCACCAGCAGAAAGACAAAAGTAGTACTACCCCTGTATAAATCACTGCTAAGACCCACCTAGAGTACTGTATCCAGTTCTGAAAGTCTCACCTCTGGAAGGACATAGATAAGGTGGAGGTGGTACAAAGGAGGGCTACCAAAATGGTTCCGGGCCTTCACCAAAAACCCTACAAGGAAAGATTCAAGGAACTAAATATGTACTCTCTAGAGGAAAGGAGGGAAAGGAATTATGATAAAAATGTTCAAATACTTCACAGGTATTAATAAGGTACAGAAAGGTAACATTTTCCATAGAAACAGAAGCTCCAGGAAAAGGAGACACACTATGAAGCTGGAAGGGGGAAGCTCAAAGGAAATGTGAGGAAATACAGTACTTCTTCACAGAGAGGGTGGTAGATGCCTGGAACAGCCTCCCAGCAGAGGTGGTGGGTGCTAAAACAATAACAGGATTCAAGCATGCATGGGATAGGCACAAGGGAACCTTATAAGTAAGGCATGGGGGAAGAAGAAGAAGACCAGAGACTGAATAGGGTCTGTGGTGGCACAGTAGATGGGGAATATCGAGCAGACTAGGATGGCCAAGAGGTCCTTATCTGCTGACAATGTCTATGTTTCTGTTTCTATGAGAGAACAGGGTGGCTAGGACCCTTTCCCAAACTGGGCTTGCCTCATCCTTTATCTTTACTATATGAATCTACTTTATTTTTATTTTTATTATTTTGCAGGGTATTGGAGTTTCCTAACACAGATTGATAGTCAGAGGCCCCCAAGGTGCTTTGAGGCTGAGGCCTTGCCACCAGGCATTACTGTGCCACAGATCTGCAATCCTTCAGATTTCTTTCTTTTTCTCAGATTTTTTTTTTTTTTACCACTCGTGTGAATGTAGGGAGCCAGCCAGCTCTCTGGGACCCATTCTCCAATCCACAGAAAACTCATATGCAGGGGGGGTGCTGAGGCATAAGGGGGTGGGGGTGAAGCTGCATTGCAGGCTGTGAGCACACAGCCACTCACAAAGTTCATCCCACCAACCAGCTGCGTTGAAGCCTTGTTGCCCTACCAGAAGTCTGCTTCCCCAAAACCTGCTGCCACCCACCTAACAACACTGGAACCCTGCCACATGGAACGTGCCTATAATCATTGATTCACCTCATGTCTTGCCAGCTCCATCTTCCTCATGGCTAGGCAGAAAGAGGCTGATCCACTCTTGCCTGGACCTTAAATATGCCTTCTTGACCACACCCACTCCACGGCTACTTCTAGCCCAACTGCGGATCAGGTCTAAAGGCCATTTGCCTGACCTTCTGGGTCCCTCTACCCTGGGAGGTTGGGCTTAGTGATTGGATCATGGCCACTGGGCAAAAACCTCCCAGTGATAGCTGGGAGGAGCAGTTTTCTTTCTGTTTTGATTCATGTGTGCCTATTAGTTTTCACAGTGTCTTGTCTTTGTCAATCTCTGCTTTGTTTGTACTGTTTCAGGCTTTACATGTTGCTGTTTCTTCAAGGCCATTTGCAGTCTCCTACTTCAACTACAACCTGTAAAAGTTTACACTTGGATCTTAGCAAGGCAGCTACTCCCTTTGGTGTTCTGGTGGTTTAATTAGTTGCTCAATTCAGCAGCATGCTGCTTCCTAGTTTTCATTTCTCATATTCTTTTGTTTGTCCCTTGTAGTTTCATTTGTTGTTCTCTACTATCTCAGCCTACCTGGCCTGCAGCATCAGCATCAGCAACTAACAATGACCTCCCATAGGGAACTGGTTGGCATGCGTTCACCATTCGGCCCAAGCACATATCATTCAGTTTCACACAGTGTTCTAATTGTCATTTGATGTCCCAATCAGTCATTTAGCCTTGCCTACATTTTGCTTCTACCTTGTGCTGATGGCCATCAGGCTTTGCCATCAGCCTCCCACTACTCCTGCTCTTCGATGAATGTCAGCCATGACCATACAATAGCCTGGCTTCCAGGGCTCCCTGCCCTTTATACCAACAACCTCTCTCTGGTTCCTTAAATTCTGCATCTTGATGGTAGATTTTCCAGCTCAGTAGGGTTCTTCTCTTCTGCCCTTTGGGTGAGAATGCCCTATGCTCCGGGGGAAGCCTTGGCTGTGCAGATCAATTCAGTGGCACTTCTTGATGTAGCATTTAAGATTTCAGCTGTTGGAGGGTGGGTTGTCTAAGTACAAAGGTACAAAAGTACAAAAATTGTAACATTTCTCTTTAATTGGAGCATGCAATGTTCCGTTGTCCCAAAGGCTTGGAAAATGAGTAAAATTATACCTATTTTTAAAGGAGGTGAAAGTACAGTAGTATCGAACTATAGACCAATTGCTATATTACCAATAGTGTCTAAAATTTTGGAAAAACTAGTTCATATGCAGTTAAGTCAGTACCTGGAAGAGAACCAGTTACTGACTAATTATCAACATGGATTTCAGAAAGGGAAGTCAACAAACACAGCCTTGCTTGGCTTTAATAATTTAGTAGTAACATCATTGAACCAGGGTAAAAGTACAGGGGCTGTGTTTGTTGACTTAAGTAAGGCGTTTGATTTGGTTCAACATGAACTTCTGTTTATTTGAATTGGGTATCCAGGATGAATCATTAGCGTGGATTAAATCATACTTATCTGATCGAAGACAAAGTGTTGTTTTGGGTGACGTTGCTTCAGGTCAAGGTGAAGTTTTTGGAGGGGTCCCACAAGGATCTATTTTGGGCCCCCTCTTGTTTAATGTTTACGTGAATAATCTTCCAAGGCAAATGGAACACTGTGATGTTAGAATGCATGCAGATGACACTGTAATTGTTGCATCTGCTGATAGTATGGAACATTTAACTTATAAACTTCAACAGGACATAAATTTATTACAGATTTGGTTTAATAACCGTGGTTTGCTGTTGAATTAAAAAAAACACAAAGTATGGTATTTGGTGGACTTAAAAATAGAGGGAAACTTGAACTCCAAATTAAATTAGCTGGGAATACACAGATTACAGCGGTTGATACTTATAGATATCTGGAGGTACAGATTGACTGCGGTTTAAAGTATTCAGAACATGCTAGTATACAGGTAAGAAAGGTAACTCAAAAATTAGGGGTGTTAAGAAGGGTAACAGGAAGTTTAACTAAGAAAGTAAGGGAGCAAGTGGTTGGGCAATTATTAATTCCGGTTTTTAGAATATGGTCTATATTATATATGCATTCTAACACCACAGTGTTAAATAAAGTAAACCAGGTTTATTATAAAATGAGTAAATTTATAACAAGAAGCAGGCATGGGGTGCATCATTGTGATCTATATAAAAAATTAAATTGGTTAGACCCGAAACAGAGAAGGGTTTATATTTGGTACAAACAGTGTTTCCAAATATTAAAAGGTGAACCTAGACATTGTTTGTTTGATCATATTATATTTAAAGATGATAGGTTATTAACTATGCATACAAGATCTTTTGGTAAAGAAATCCCTATGATTAGATCTCAGAATAAGTATGGAAATGAAATACTCCAGAATACAGTTGCTTACTTGATTTGGTTCAACATGAACTTCTGTTAGTTTATTCGAATAAATTGCCCCCAAGATCGAAGGTTATTAAAAATTCATTCACTTTTAAAAGCAAATTAAGAGAACATCTGCAATTAACATGTACCTGTTTTAAGTAAAATTTTGTTGTGTGATTGTGATGTAATGTCTTGTATCTTTGTACTGTTTGTTATTTATAAACAGGACTTTGTTGAAAATGGGACTGATGTCCCAACAAATGTATTTCCTGTATAAAAATAAAATTTTACAAACAAACAAACAAAGGGGCTCCTTTAGCTGTGCATAACACCTTTGAAAGCTATCCCCCCTAAGGCTGCCTAAGGTTCACCTGGTCTCCACCTACTTCCCTTCCTCTGCCTCTTAAGGGTGAAGATCATACAATTTTTTTTGTTCCCCCTACCGAATGACCCTGTCTGCCTGGACATCCCAACCCCATCACCCCAGCAACCACTGGGACTTACTTGCTAACCAGTACCCCTGGGCTTGCCCGCCCAACAGGGTTGATGGGGTCCTCAAGTACCCCTGGAGTTTGCCCCGTGCAGGGTCAATGGGGTCCCTTTGATCCCCCAGTGGAAACTGGATCCTGTCTCTGGTCTGTCAAGTCCAGCTGGTTGGTTGTGGAGCCTGCCGGTGTCCAGGTGTCATTACACCATTGGTAGCTTTTCCATTTTTTTCCTTAGTGGTGTGGTGTGAAATTTATCCATGACATGCACTGCTTGCTCCTGTGTACTGCACATCAGCATCTACTCTGCCCCTCCTACCTTCATAGGCAGTCCCAGGTACCTTTTCTCTAGCTTCTGTTAGGGGCCAGGCAAATACTGTGTTCTGTATGCCTTACACCCCAGAGTAGGAGAGCAGTCCTCCTCTGGGGTGGAGGAGGAGGAGAGCAGTCCTCTGGATGCTCAGTCCTCCTCCCCCAGGCTGGGCCTATGATGCCCCAAGTTCACTTCTGAACCCAGGTCACCAGTGTCACAAGCAGTAATGCTACTACTTCACCAAGTTGCTGTTCTGAAGATCATGCAATTGTACAAGTCATGGCCTCTCAAGGGCCCAACTCATATGCCTTACCCCTCAAGGGTTCAACTTCCTCTCTAGGTCTCCTCTCAGTGGAGACCAGGTGAGTGCATTTCAGAATTTGTTGCTTTTCTCCTCCTTCCTTAGGGGATGGGCCTCCTTCACAGGAAACCTCCTTTGTCTGCAGAGATTGGCTAATGACACCCCCATAGTGTTCCTATTTGAGGGACAGAGTGAGAGTCCTTCCTCTAAAATTTTCCCCTTGAATTGGGTCTCTAAATTGCAGTAGCCAAGCCATCACTAATTTTATCCCAGGCCCTGAGGGAAGGCAACCAAGACCTAGGATCCCCAAAGGTTTCCTCCTCATAGGTGTTTTTTCCTCTCCCCCATGCAGAAGGTCAACAACATCTTTGTTATTTGAATGGTGGCCTTAATTTGATATAATCGAAACTCTAAAGTATAATAAAATACAATTAAACACCGCTCCCATTCTAGTCTATGGAGAGTGCCCCCACACTCTCCATTTTCTGACATCACAAAACATGCAAATGTGGGGGGGTGTCTGGCAATATGGAAGTGGCAGCATTTCAACTGTCAGCTCTATGGAGTCGAATACTATCTCTTATAATGTCAAATACAGGTGGCAATTAATTAAAAAAAGATATAGCAGTGCACTCTGGGCCAGGTAAGAATTATTGTATGGTTGGGGTGGGTGGTACTGTGAACCTGCTCTTTATGCCTGCTTCCTCCAGCCTCACTCAGAAGCATTGTTTCTTTGCCCAGCCATCCTTCTCCAGTAGCATACCTCTCTCCTTGGAGGTCCTTCCTAAGGTAACTTTAGCCTGAAGGAATTACATTCCTAAGGCACCTCTGGGATGAAATTCTCCTCAAGAAGGTTCCTTTGCCTTCGTGGTTCTGCAACTGAGTGGTAGTTCCCCATGGGTCAGAGAGTGTGAACAGATAAAGTATCCATGTATGACAGTCAACAACACATTCATTAAAATACAGTACCTTCAGACTATCAACAAAGTTGCACAAGCACAACTTCTCACTAAGTTGTGTATGCCCTTTGAATTCAAAGGCTATGCCTGTGGTTCAATGGGTGGAAGCAACCAGCCATGCCCCCTGCCTGAGCAATTTGAGCCGGCTTCCTCCAGCCTCACTCATAAACACTGTTTCTTTGCCCTGCCATCTTCCTCTCCTCTCCTCTTCCAGTGGCACGCCTCTCTTCTTGGGGATCCTTCCCATGGTACCTTTACTCTAAAGGAATCATGTTCCTGTGAGTCCTCTAGGGGTGGAACCCTCCTCAAGAGGGTTTCTTTGCCTTCATAGTACCCTGATAGGGTAGTAGTGCCCCATGGGGCAGAAAGTGCAAATGGCCAAAGTTGCACAAGCATAACTCCTCACTAAGTTGTGTACACCCATTGAACTTCTGTACATAAAACAGGTTTTATTGGATTAAACCAATGTAGACTGAATGTTTTTCTTCAGGTTTAATAGCAGCTGACACATACTTGTTGCCCCATATGCTGTTACCACTCAAACACAGTGGGCCAAACACTCAGTTGACACTTGGGCCAGTAAGCACCTGGTTAACATGTTGAGTGTCTACCCATTCAATTTATTTATTGAGTTTGAGATCCTAAATATTCTACCTAGAGTGAAAAGTCATACATATATGGAACATGAGCAACAGAAAACTGCAGTTCACAAGATACCAAAAAGTATATAAAGTACCCAGTGTGAAATTCATTTAAAGGCAAATGTATAAACCAGTGCAAAAAGTGCAAAGAATTTTTCAGAATTCAAGGACACACTTACTGAGCACAGGACTAGATGGCAGAAGGGCTGCTGGCCAAACCAGTAGCACAATATGTCCCCCAGTTGAAACCTCAGTGCAGTTGCAAAATATTAGGGTTGTTCAAATTCATGTTCAAGTTTATTGACAAGAAGGCTCTATTGTGCAAGCTCATTTACAAGGAGGTCCTGCTGTACAATACAAAGAATCATGAATTATACAAAGAATACAGTACAAAAAAATGACAGTAGATGCAGTACAGAAGAACAATGAGCTACTCAAAACAGGGAACAGTACGTTGGGATGGTAAACACTACTATAACTTTCAGTACAAACAATCAGAAGCCTTCATACAATTCTGAGGGAGAAGAGATTATGGTTAGATGTAGTACAGGAGACATCAGAAAATGAAGTGCAGAGATAGGGTAGGAAGGGGAATAATTTGTGAGGGTGCAGAAGGGAGGATGGTGATAGGAAGGAAAGGGAGGAGGGGATGTTGTTAGGAAGTAAAGGGAAAGGGTAAGTACTATGCTTGAGGAAAGGCTAACTATTCAAGGCAGAGGGCGAGTGGAGCAAAATGCAGTGCTATACTTGGCTAAGAAGACTGCTGGTGCCAGGGAAGGCAGATAGTGCAATTTGCTGTATAGGAAATGGAGATAATTTCCATAATAAGATCCTAGTATACAAGGCTAGGGAAGGATCTATGATCTAGGGATAGGAAGGGGAGGTGGGAAGGACTAGATAGTCTAATGTTGAGAAGATAGGACTGGTTGCATTACGTTGGTGACACTGACAGGTGCCCTAGAGTGTCTTTCTAAACAAGGACTTAAAACAGTTAGGGGAGACTAGATCTGGTAATCTAAGTGAGGCCTGGATTTTGTTCCAGGTTGACAGGATAATATAGCTGACTATACATTTACCATATTGGGTGCGAAACCTGGGGGTGTTGAAAAGGATGTAAGCACTCTTTCTAAGGCAGTAATGGCTGTGCGTTTGGTGAAAAAGGGATGTAATGTAAGATGGAAGTTTGTTGAATAAAGCATTAAGGGCCCAGCTGCAAGTGTGTAGCATTCTTCATGTGGTAAGTGATGGCCATCCCACAGCTGCGTACAGGGCACAGTGATGCATTCTGTATGGTGCTAAAGTAATGAAGTGGATAGCCCAGTGGTAGAGGATCTCTAATTTATGTAGGTTGGAAGTCAAACTACAATTATAAATAATGGTGTAATCCAGCAATGGGAGGAACGTTGCTTGTACAAGCCTTTTCCTAACACGAGCGGTGAACAGAGATTTATTATTGTATAGGAATCCTAGCCTGATTTTCAACTTTTTGGAGAGTGATTCAATGTGGGCTGCAAATGTCAGTTTAGCATCCAGCCAAATGTCCAAGTATTTGAATTTTTTCACCATCTCAAGATGGTCTCCTCAGAGTGTCATAACAGGTGCAGGAGAGGTGAGCTTACATCAGGAGGATGAGGACTGAGGCAGGAGAAAGCATTTTTTTGGCATTTTGCAACAATTTAGAATGGAGAAGGTTGCATTGTAGTGTGTTGAAGTCTGCTTGGAGATCTGAGCTGACCTCAAGTAAGGAAGGCTTACAGACGTACAGTACGGTGTCATCCACAAAGAAATGCAATTTGGAGTTAAGGATGCTGCTGAGGGAGTTTATGTATATAGCAAACAATTAAGGTCCTATTATGGACCCCTGGGGTACACCTTTTGTGGCTGGGAGTGGGGAGGAAAGAAGCTCACAGGATTTAATAAGTTGCAGTCTGCCAGTGAGGTAGCTCGAGAATCAACTTACCGATAGGTTATCCAATCCCAGGTTGTAAAGGTTGCTTAACAGGAGGCTGTGGTCGACCATATCAAATGCTTTGCTTAGATCTAAGAAAAAAGCACCAGTAGCAAGCTTGTTGTCCAGGGCAAAGAACCAGTTATTTGTCACAAGCGCAAGTGCTGATACAGTGCTATGGTGCTGTCTGAAACCTGACTGAAGGGGATTAAAGAGGTTAGACTTTCTACATGATCACAGAGTTGATTATTAATTAGTTTTTCTAGCAGCTTAGATAGCACTGGGAGTTTGGATATTGGTCTGTAATTATTCAAATCACAGGGATTACCAGATTTGAAAAGGGGCAGTACATGTACAAATTTCCAACAAGTAGGTACCGTGCTAGAGGAGAAAGAAAGATTGAAAAGATGTAGTATAGGGGCGGTAAGGTACATAAACCCCAGTTTTAGAAAATTAGGTTCAATACCATCCGCACCTGTGCTTTTTTTTGTGTCACATTTTTTTAGAAGGTCTTCTACCTGTTTGTATGTGAATGGAGACAGGCTAAAAGGAGTGTGGCGGGAGGAATTTGTGAGAGCACAGTTAGCTACATTAAAGGTAGAAAGACCGGCGAGGGGGGAGGAATCGAAGGCTAGCTCCGCCATTGCGGAGTGTGTGTTTAGTTGTTCTAAGATTGTGGTACGGTCCAAGATGGTGTTGCCTTGCGAATTTAATTTTTGAGGGGATAGAGGAAGACATTCTGTGGCCTTCTATAGTTTTGAGAGTCTTCCAGATTTTATTAGAGTTTCCTTTGGCTTCTTCCAGAGCCCCCACATAATAGTTACATTTAGCTGACCTAATGAGCCTTGTGCAGTCATTCCTTCCTATTTTAAAGGATATCCAGTTGACTTCAGCTTTGGAGCTTCAAGCTTTTGCCCAGAGTTTGTCTCATCGAGAGAGGGCTACTTTTAAGTCAGCAGTGAACCATGGGAGGGTTGTGTTTTTCACTCTGCAGCAAATGAAAGGGGCATGCTTATTGGATAAGCTTAGGAGAACTGCATTGAAAATATCAGCAGCCTTATCTGTGGAGGTGGCCAGATAAAAATTCTGCCAATTAATGTTTCTAAGATCAGCTGGAAACTTTTCAGGGCTGAATTTATAGAAACTCCGCTTGGTGATGAATTTTGATCCCAAAGGACATTTTTCAAAATTTCTGGTGCATACAACTATATTATGGTCACTTATGTCATTATGAAACACAGCAGAACTCGAGATTTTATGGGGTCAGATCAAGCATTCTTACAAATCAATTTGGCCTGACTTGGCCTGCAGCCCTTCTGACATCTATTCCTGTGTATAGTAACTAGAGATGCAGCACATTTAAATTCCGCTGGTGAAGTGCCCTTCAAGTGGCCACTTTGCATTGGTGCATTGCTACATGGAGTGCCCCATAGGAAAGGCTCACTTTGCCTAGTGATTATTACTTCGCGTTGTCATTCCACTTTAACACAAAGTAAGGCGGAGTGACAACAATATTGGCAGCACCGCACACACAGTCACCAGAATTAATGTGCATCCCTAAAGTGCTACTGTCTTGTATCCAGAAAACTCCCCAGTGCTGACGAAGTGAAATGAGAGCATAACAACAAATGCAAAGCCTCCCAGAATTAATGGCACAGTCAGTCATGTGCTCAGTGGTCACACACAGAGTTACCAGAATTAATGTGCATCCCCAAAATGCTATAGTCTTGTGTACAGAAAATTCCCCAGTGCTGACGAAATGTGACTGTCTTGTGTCCAGAAAATTCCCTGGTGCTAACGAAGTGAAATGAGACAGTAACAAGAAATGCAGTCTCCCAGAATTAATGGTGTACTGCAAATGCACAGACAGATTAAGTTTCTGCTGCGTACTCAAGAGATGCATACAAAAAGGCACAACACCACCTAGCCAGTGTTCACAAGTCACAAATCCAAATCTGGAAAGAATACCTTTTGCCATTTTGGGGATTAGTGCAAGGCAGTAACAATCCACTACCAGTAAAGATACCACAAAGTAGTACAAAAAATTCATGCAGGTGCAGTGGATAGCAGGTTCACATAGCTGCAATTACTCTGTGGCACAATAAAAGGCGTCTGATTTAATTGCATGCATCACAAACACACTCACACATGCACTACAAGTAATGTGTAGCAAATTGAAAACCTTTAGTAATATAACCAAAAGTTTTAAACAGACAAATTATGCACTGCTGCACCACAACAAGCAGCAAAAAAATAATTACTGAAAATATTACTGTGTGTACATTAACACAGTTATACAAGAAAAATATAACCAAAACAGAAAGATTGCCTTTTTCTCCCAGTTAATGTACCTACATCACAAATACGCCCCTCCTCCAAAGCACACTTCACAGTACACAGACTAACTGTTTTAAATTAACAATGAAAAATCTACACACAACAATAAACACTAGATGATATGAGCACAGAAGGGTTTCCTACAATCGATGTACTAAACTTTGAGCTAAAGGAAATGACTTAAAAAGGCATTTTAAACAGCTTTTAGAGGTTTTGAATCACAGAGCTCTGAGAGCAAACTGTCTCCAGCTACCACTACACATACACTACCCAGGCCAGAACTGAGGCTGTGCAGAACAATCTAGAGCCCATGTGACCAGCAATCCCATGAATCAGTGCAGAATTTCATTTGGAGCTCAATTACAAGGCAAAGTGAGATGAATTACATTGATTTCAATGTACTTTGCCTTAAAATTGGTGGAGAAGTGGTTTGGGTAAGGAAGAATAATGCAAAGTCATTGGTTTCAATGGACTTCACATTCCTCATAATGAAGCGAAGTACTCTGCTTCACATTGCGGTTTGCAGAGTACTCCGTGGATTCTGTGTTACTTCGTGAATCACTTCGTGGAGTGAATTGGGGCTACTTCACCCACCACTACTTACAGTACTGTAACTCACATGCTGTATAGGAAGGAATGTGAATGCCTGTGGCTGTACTTCCTCGATGAGCTGAGCCTGTGTCATAAAACTCCCCAATTTAAAAACTCTTCTTAATGAGTACAGTGGTGGTGATTGGATGAAGCCTGGACAGATACTACAAAACAGGCTTACAATACGTGCAAGTAATAAGTAGAAAAATTAATTCTGTGATTCGTGACATGGTTGTGAACCGTGATTTGTGACTGCATTTGTGACCATGATGATGAACGTGATTCGGTGTGAGATAACCAATATGAAACTGTATGGGAATGCAAATGCCAATGGCTGTACTTCCCCAATGAGCTGTAGCACAAAACTCCCCAATTTAAAAACTCTTATTAAAGAGTACAGTGGTGGGGTGGTGAAGCCTGGCGACATACTACAAAACAGGATTAAAATACATCCAAGTAACTAGTAAAAAAAATTAATTTTGTGATTCATGACGTGATTGTGATTTGTGCATCATAATTTGTGACTTCATTTGTGACCGTGATGATGAAGAACGTGATTCGGTGTGAGATAACCAAGATGAAACTGTATGGGAACATGAATGCCTACGGCTGTACTTCCCCGATGAGCTGCAGCACAAAACCCCCCAATTTAAAAACTCTTATTAATGAGTACAGTGGTGGGGTGGTGAAGCCTGGAAATTTACTATGAAACAGGATTACAATACATCCAAGTAACTAGTAAAAAAATGTATTTTGTGATTTGTGACGTGATCGTGGATCATAATTTGTGACTGCATTTGTGACTGTGATGATGAAGAATGTGATTCGGTGTGAGATAACCAATATGAAACTGTATGGGAATGCGAATGCCTATGGCTGTACTTCCCCAACGAGCTGTAGCACAAAACTCCCCAATTGTGATTCATGATGTGATCATAAATCATGACTGTATATGTGACCGTGATGATGAAGAACGTGATTTGTATCACGAGTGACTCATGATGATGGCCCTAACTTAAAAATGCATATTGAGTACAAAGTTCATGCAGCGATATGCCCCACTCCAGTCCAGTACTCCAAAGGGAAGCTAAAGAAACAACTGTGACTTAAGTTACAGATGGAGATTAGGCCCTAAAGAGATGCAAATACAGAGACAGATTATGATTGTGCTGCACACTGAAGAGATGCAGACGCAAAGGCACAACACCTAACCACTGCTCACCATCAGAAATTAAAATCTGGAAAAGAATACCTTTGCTGGTTGGGGTGGGCCATGAAGGGGCAGTGTACTGCATTAACAGTCACTAGTTTTAGTACCAGTAAAGATACCACAAAGAAACACAAAAATCACACAGCTGCAGTGGACAGCAGGTTCACATTGCTGAAATTACTATGTGGCACAATAAAAGGTGTCTGATTTGATGACACGCATCACACACATACTCACACACACACTAAGCAATGCATAGCAAATTGAAAACTTCAGTAATATAACCATGCATTTCAAACAAACTGAAATTATGCACTGCTGCACCATAACAATCAACAAAAAAAGTCAAGAATTATTGAAAATATTACTATGTACATTAATACAGTTATACAAGAAAAATATCACCGAAACAGAAAGAACTGTCTTTTTCTCCAAGTTAATCTACCTACACAACAGATATGCCCCTTCCCCAAAGCACACTTTCACTGTCTCTCAGTACACAGACTGAATGTTGTACATTAACATTCAAAATCAACACACAAACAATAAACGTTTGATGATATGAGCACAGGAGGGTTTCCTACAATCGATGAACTAAAGTTTCAGCAAACAAAAATACTCAAAAAGGCTTTTTTAACTGCTTTTAGAAGGTTTGAATCACAGAGAGCTCTCACAGCAGACTGTCTCCTACAGCTTCCTACACACACTACCCTGAATTGAGGCTGTGCAGAACAATCTAGAGCCCATGTGACCTGAAATCCCATGAATCACTGCAAAATTCACCTTTGGAGCTTAAAAACGAGGCAACGTTTTCAATGTACTTCGTCTTACAAACTGGTGGAGTAGTGGTTTGGGAAGGTGGAGTAACGCAAAGTCATTGTTTTCAATGGACTTTGCATTACCCATTATAACGCGAAGTACTCCGCTTCGCATTGAGGAGCACTCCGCGAATCACTCCATGGAGCGAATTGAGGCCACGTTGCCCATCTCTAATAGTAACTAAGTGTTTCTTTTAATTTTGAACACTTCTGCACTTTTTGCAGTGGCTTTTTACTTTTTTCTTTTATATAAATTTCACACTATGCACTTTATATGCTTCCTGATGTCTTGGGTGCTACAGTTTTCTAATTTTCATGCTTTTGTGATAGGGCTACATTCCCATTATTCCAGGCACCTTAAGGAACCTTAGATCCTGAATGGCATACTTGTTTCTTCAGTTTTGTATGCATACTATATGGAACCCTTGAAAGGGGTGGGGTGGGCCTTACATTAACACACTGGCACATGATATTTTAAAACAAAAATGACAAGCACACAAGACTTAAAACATCAGTCGGTAGTCCCACAAACAGGTCAAAGTTTGACCTGTGTGCAGACTAGATCAGCTGGGTAAGTTTTAGTTCATGTAGCTCTTGGTTTCTTGCCCATTTTAGAACTTAGTAATCTGCTTACATTTATATTGGTGTCAGTGGCTCAGTAGGGAGCATGCTCACCTCTGGGGCCGGAAGATTGGAAGGTCCTGGGTTCTGGCCCCACACCAGATACTCAGGGGTAATACCCATAGCTGACACTGTAGTGCAGTACAAGGGGGTACTGCTGCACTGTTGAAGTGCTGTCTGTCAGATGGCATGTTAAATTGTGTTTCCTTCTGCCCATCTCTGGTCACTGTTCAAGTGGAAGTAAAAGATCTCATGGCACTTTTCGATGAAGAGTAGGGGAGTTTATTAGGAAAGCAATCTACCAGAATAACATGTACACATCGTAGTATCATACAGTCACTACATGTTCTAAATAAGTTCACAAAGTCTGCATTATACATTCCATTGATTTCATGAAATATAATGGATATAATTAGAATTAAAAAAACTTATACTGTTCCTTTTCATTGCTATATCATTTAAGTAATTGCAGAATCTGTATTTGTGACCCATGGCATATTTCTCCAGGATTTTTCTAGGAAAGATCTCATAACCTGTTTTGCTTCCACATTTTATATATATATACAGTATATATACATATATACACATATATATATATATATATATATATATATATATATATATATATATAAAGATATTCCAGTTCATTTGTTATTTTACAAATTAATGTAGTGTGAGAGGTATGTTTTTGTTGTAGTGAATGTAAGCATCTTGTATGCCATATATACCCTTTGATTATGGTGAAAAGGATGTGTAAGGTACTTTTATCCCAGTTACTCCAACCCTTTGTTTATTTTCCACAAACTAGAACCTCTTAGTTTACTAATGTGAATTGTTTTTCTGCCCATTCTTGTGCTAGGAGTTTCCAAAACTCAGAAATGTATTTGCAAGAGAAATATGTGTTCCATTGTTTCGATTTGTTGTACACATGATTCCCTATTACATAATCTGTCTTGTAGTTGTTTAAGTTTCTGTTTGGCTACTATGTTTAGTTTCTCATGGCAGCACAGCCAATGCAAGTCCCACATTTGTAGGGGCATCGTAGAATCTGTTAACAGATTCATTAATGAAGTTCTCAAGGGTGGGGGTCAAAGGTTGAATGTTACAGGTTCTCAGAATTTCATTTCAATGGTATTGTTATGTAGATGTTTTCTTCTTGTATTAATGATCTATTGGCTAACAATTCCCATGTTTTTAATTTCATAAAGGTTTCCCTAATGTATAGTGGAGCCAGTTCTGAAGACTTCAAGGCCAGGATTCACAAAGGGGGCGCAAAAGTTTGCCTTGCACTCCTGGCTGCGCTGGTGAGCAATGGAGCTATTCACAGTCGGATAGCCTGGTGGGCTATCCAGCTGTGAATAATGGGTCTGTTGTGGCAGTGCTAACCCAAGAAAAGCAGTGGAATACCTAGTTGCGCTGCCACCACAACCAGCCAGGAAATGGCCCCGCAGCTAATAGCGCTCAGGCACTAAAGTGTTATTCACTAACAAAGACATGCAAATGAGCTCATTGGGCATGCAAGGCACTAGTGGCCATTAGCACGCCCATTAGGGGCTCATTTGCATGCCATTAGTGTGGCAGTGCGTGGCCTCCCCCACCAGCCCAAGCCCCCCCCATAGTGTAGTGGTGCTCACCCGCACCCCAATCGTGGACCCAACAGTAAAAAGAAAAGATATTTCCATAGTGTAGTTGTCCTATCCCATCCTCAATTGCCCGTATACCCACCCAGTAATAAATAAAAAAGGTATTTCCACAGTGTAGTGCTCCCCCCCCACTTCAATCACCGATCACCCCACTGTAAAATTCAAAACCTCTTTTCCATAGTATAGTGTCCCTCCTCCCACCCTGATCACTGAGCACCACACTGTGTAATTCAATACCCCTTCACGTTCAACCAATGGGCTTGTAGTGTATACTGTAAGCTGTCATTGACAGTTCAGTTGGTGGGCAGTCGTGGAGGTGTGAGAAGGGCTGTGCTGCTCGTTGACTGGCAGCCACACTGGGGCAGGGGAAGTGGGGTGGTAGGTCATTACCAGAGTGGGTGCGTGGTTGAGGGGACCACTACAGTATGGAAAAAAGTGGTTTCTAACAAATGGGCAATCGGGGATGGAGAGAGACCACTACACTGTTGAGGGCTTTAAAAACTCACCTAAGGCCTACTTGTTTCAACAGGCCTTTGAAGGGTCTTGGGAAAACTGATGTCAGAAACACTGTAAGATTGTATATATTTATTGTTTTAGTGTATTTTGAGGTTGTTATATTGTTTTATTTACGTTGTTAAGGTGCCCTGAGCTCTGGAAAGGTGCCTAATACAAACAAAGTTTTTCTTACTTACTTACACTATGGAAAAGGGGGATACTATATGGCGATAAGTGATTGGGGTACAGAGAGGGACACTATACTATGGAAAAGGGGTTTTTATTATACAGTGGGGTGAACGGTGATCGGGGTGGGGGAGGGACACTATACTACAGAAAAGGGATTTTATTATACAGTGGGGTGATCAGTGATTGGGGTGAAGGAGGAACACTGTACTACAGAAAAGTTGTTTTTTTTTTATACAGTGGGGCAGTCAGTGACTTGGGTGAGGGAGGGACCACTACACTATGTAAATACCTTTGTTTTCATTACTGGGTAGGTAATGTTGATTGGGGATGGGGAGGGACACTACACGATGGATACTCATTACTTTTCTTAACAGGTAGGAGCTCAGGGGATCAGGGACCATGGAGAGGGTGGTGGGCCGCGGTACCTCCATCAACTACTAGGGCCGAGTGGATTACCACCAGGTTTTTTCCAGCAGTAGTTACTGTAGCTCCACACACAGACCTTCATAAAGGCCCTTGCATGGAGCAAATCTTTTGTGAATGGGATTCTGGGGCTATGCAGGTCCCTGCCCCCTCATTTGAATTGCAGCCCCCTTATTACTTTGCTGAGGCACAAACCCAGTTTGTGGGGGCAAACTGTGCTTTGTAAATACTACCAGCTATTCACAAAGCCCAGTTTGTCCTGGGCAAACTGGGTTTGCACCCGGGCAAAGCTTTGTGAATCCTGCCCCAGGACTTTTAGTAACACCCTGTCCCAGTTTCAAAACCAAGTCTGGCAATTAACAAAAAAGAATGAGCACCAACTTTTGTCAGTATTAACTAATAGTGGTTTCAGGTTTGAGTAAAAGAATATACTGTAAAAAAGACAATTGGATTGGTCATAATAAGTCCTCCTTGCTTTATTGATAAGTACAGTAAATTGTGATTCTTTTAAGGGGATTCAGTCTGTTCCCCACAATGCCTGAAAGAATACAGTCAATAATAGTGTTTCAAGTGTCTTTGTAGGGGGAAACACGTAACTGATATATAAAAAAATGGGATTTAAAAAAGTTTTAATAAGGTGTATTCTTTTTTTCTTGCCAAGTTACCTTTTGTTCCAGTTGGCTACTATGTTTCTCCCTTGTGATATTTTTGGTTCCTAATTTAGTATGTCTAGCTGTTCATTTCCAAACGGTATTCCTAAAATTATGATGGGGTCTTTTGTAATTTTTGTTCCAGCTATTGTTTTGGTGGACCTCGTGTGGTTCCCAACTGCATTCCCATGCATTTTTCTAAGTTCAGTGAAGTACCAGAAACCACTCCATATTGTTTACAGATTTGTATTATGTTTTCTGCTGATGTTTTGTCTTTCACTAGAATGCTGGTGTCATCTGCATAGGCTAATGATGTAAAGGGTACAGTTCCTTCTTTGTTATATAAAGGTTGCATTAGTGGGGATGAATTCAGAATTCTCAGTAATGTGTCTAGTCAGAATACATATAAAAGGGGGCTCAAGAGTCATCCCTGTTGTACTCTGCATTTAATGGGGATGAGAGATCCACATCTACCATTCACAACTGGTGTTACTGTGGCTGTTCTATACAGGCTTTTTAACCAGTCAATACCTTTTTTTGGTATCCCATATTTTTTTAGCACATACCATAAGTAATTATGATTAATGGAGTCAAAGGTTCATCGTTGGTCTGGGAAAAGTAAAAATCCTTCAATCCTGTCTTTATTCCCCCTCTCCACTAGTTCTCTTAAGAGAATTAAATGGTCAGTTATGGTTCTACCAGGAATAGAGCAAGTTTGGGCCGGTGTAATGAGATGTGTTGACATCTGTATTAGTCTGTTATTAAGAATGTTTTCTATTATCTTGAAATTGGTATTTAATATGCATATTGGTCTCCAGTTTTGTAAGAGTCATTTATCACCTGTTTTATGGAAATATATTAATAATCCTTCTTCATGTCGTGCCTCACCCCACCCCAGGTGTGACGTTACTACACACTATAAAATGGGCATCCAGAATAAAGAAGTCTCACTGGTCAAAATATATCATGTGGCAGTGTAAAAAATCTGCTTTATGCACAGTCTTCCTGCTCCTAAACCACATCACAAAATGAATAAATCAGTCATCCTACTACCAGAACTATCTTCCATCAGTCCCCCTACAACCAGAATTGATCTTCCATCACAAACATGGCTGCTACCTTTACATGGTAAAAAACCCTCAACTGGGTCCTACAAACAAAACTACCTTAAATAAAAAATAAAACAAATTAATTAAATGTTGTTTCCATGATCATCACACTCTCCTTACACACATAAGCAAATCAGAAACATTAAATATTGTTTATAGTTTTCACTACAACTGTTTCTTCCTGACAAAGAAAAATTCCCCTTCTATCTTTACCTGCTGATTGGGGAAATTTCTTCTGCTTGCCCTGACAGTGAGATAATTGAATCTCTGGCTTTAATATAGGCCTTTGTTTTGTGTGTGTGTGTGTGTGTGTGTGTGTTAGGACAGAAACATTTTGCCAGTGGAACTGAGCAGAATTTTGAATCCATGCATTCCATGGGAAACATTCCATGATAAACATTCTAAATCTTAAATCATGATGCCAGCAAATGACAAACTTTGTCCAACAGTAATACAATGTCATCATCTATGACATCATTTGTAATGGACAAAAGGACTATTTTATCTTAAATGCACACAAGTCAATCTATTGTTTCTACATATAAACATGTTTTCCCCAACTGTAAAAAGTAAAAAAAAAATGAGCCCATTTTATAAATGCAATATGCCACTCCAGGGTGTGTATGAAACATATTTTACCACACTTCCATGGGCTGAAAGGCACTTGGCCTGTGGCCTTGTGCCTCACCACACCTCTGTGCATGTGGTAAAATATGTTTCATACATACCACGTTGTGCCTTATTGCTTACATAACACACATCCTGTCATGCCTTACTGCTTAATTCTACTCTATTCTGAATTCAGAATGAACTCCTGGCAGCTTAGCTATGACATTCCTAAGACACTGTGCAGAATTCCCCTTCCAGCCATCCTTGCACTGGTCTGAGTGCACCCATCAATAGGGCACCAAAATCCCAAATTCGCCACCCCTTCCCAGAGGTCCACCTCCCTGGAGTTAGAATATATAGTTAGGGAGGGCGTGGGGGGTACAGCCCCCCCCCATGAACACCGGGAGGCAAATCTAAATCCTGGTGCCATAATGAAGGGCACACTTGGACGGGTGCATTCTGATGCAGATTTCTATGCACATTTGTACACATTCCAAACAAATTTAAATGTCTTGAAAACTTTACATGCTGCACAAAAACACCCAGGAGCAAAGTTGTTCATGACATAAAGACCTTTACAATGAGGGTAGTCACAAAGCTGAACTCTGTATAGTTTTTAAAATATAGCCATCTAATTAACCAAATGTCCATTTTTTTTACCAAATTTCCCTTTGGATGGCAAATATTTTAAAAACTGTGAAATTCAACAGTGACTTCTCGATATAATATCGTTGTCCTACACAACTTTGCTGTGATGTCTTTATTGTTGCTATATAGTTTTCAAGATATTTAGATTTGTTTGGCATGTGTGCAGCTGCACTTACAAACAGCAGATGCGTTTTTTCTCTCTGAGTGAACACTCAAGTAGAGATGCCAAACAAATGTAAATATCCTGAAAACAATACAAGTTACACATATACAAACAGTGCCATAAGTGTTCACAACAAAAAGACCTTTACAATGATGGTAGTCACCAAGCTGAACTCTGTGTAGTTTTTCAAATATAGCCATCTCTGCTGTTGTATTGTAAAACAATGCTTGCTGTTGAATCTGCAGTATGGCTAATTTAGGGAAAAACTGATAGCAGATAGAGGGAAGGACACACTAGGACTTCACATACAAATCAAAACACTGCACAACATATGTTTTTACAAATTCTGGGTGTTCTATTCCTTTAATCTGGTCTTCCAGTTTTAATTACAATTGAGCTGTGTGACAGCAGTTCATCAAGGGTTCTACAATGAAACTCAGCAATAAAAACAAAACCTGGGAAAACTCAAACCTCTAAAGATTTAATTAGGAAGCTTTTATTTTATTTTAAATTGAAACAGAAGAATTTTATTATGCAAGTGAGGCACCGAGTGGGGTAGTGCAGGGCAAACTATGTCTTGTTTTATACTGTATGGTTGAGGACCCTTTAATCTGTGCTCTTAATTTGTGTCTTTGGAGAACATTTACAGGCTGACTTTCAAAATCCATATTACTGTATAAGAGCTTATATTCACTGTCTTTTTATTTTCACTATATTCGCTGGATTCAAATTAGCGTGAAAATAAAAAGACTGAATATTAGGTGGAGCACTATACAATAGCATCACTAGTGTTCAACCAGTGAAAATAAGATGGAGTGAATATATCTGGTGTGCTTGGAGTGCTAAATATGAGGGTAGTGAATTTAAGGTGTTATACAGTAAAATAAATTATGCCCATGAAAACCAAATTCTCATCCCATGCAACTTGACATCCTCGGTTATCATGGATTCACTTTATAAATAAAAATACATTTCAAAATTTCACTCTAATACAGTTTGTCGACATCTCTGCTTGAATTACTTATGGCAACTGTTGTTTCACGTAAAGAAAAAAAAAGAGTTTTCATCATGAGGTTTAAATTGAGTGTACCTAAAGGAATTCACCAGTCTCTAGGAAAACTTTAAAGATCAGAAGTAGCAGTCATGCTATGGTGAACTCCGGGTGATATAGTACCAGGGGTGTCTCACCCCAAGAAACAACCAACCCTATTCAGAAAAGTTTGCTGCATGCTGTAAGCCAAAAGGACTCTGCATAATGAACTGCAGTTCACTGTTAATTTTAGGCCAAACTAGGCTCAGTCCTCCACATACGGTATATTAGGCATCAGTGTGATCCGATGAAGCCCTTCACAAGGTGAAGCACTGGGGCATTAGGCTTCCCTTGTAGAGATCTTGTGAAGTTTAAATTCACTTTCAAAGTCTGGGCGAATCCTGGAAATCTGCCTCTGTGGAACATTTCATGAATTTGCCTTGACATAGCTGAAATTCACCTATGTAACTTCACCAGCAATCCAATTAATTAAGCCAGTGAAGTTCATCGACAAAGTGCAGTCTGTGCTGAGCAGAATCACATGGTGTACACTTTGTGTAGGACTGCAGGTCACATGGTGAGACTGAAGCAGGCAGGAAGGAAGTGAGTGAGTTAGTTTCACTTCCTCACAGTGGCTGAGATTATAGGCCACTCTCTGAGGTGTGCACAATCCATAATTGCTGGAAAACCAGAAGACACTCGTATTTACTTATTTTAAAAAGGTTTTTTTTTCACTACTTGTAGTTGTCTGTCTTGTGTTTTCATTTTCTCAGTTTTGATTGTTTGGTCTTTTCATTTTTTCCATTATTTTGGTTGTATCTGATCTTCTGAATTAAACATTTTTACTTTGTTTTCCCTTTGGTAGCACTAGTAGTGTTTGTTAGGATGGCAGAGAAGGTGGGAAAAGTGGGCTGTGGTGGCATGCATCAGCTGAATTGGTATGCATTTTGTGCTGGGAGAGAGGCACCTTGGCAGGGAGAGGTAAGTCAGCTGACTACCAGCAGGAGCCAGGCTGAAGAATAGAAGCAGGTGGAGCCTGCTGCAGTCCACCAGCACCAGGTGGAGCAGGTGCAGGCAGCACCAGTGATAGTGTTGGAGCAGGAGGCTGAAGTCAATCCAGAACTGGAACAGCAGCAACAGTAACAGCTGCCTGCAGCAAGTGCAGGGTCACCCCCTTTCACACACAGTGTCTCCCCAGTGTGGGACTTTTTTGAATGGCATGCAGAAGACATCAGCATGGTTATCTGCAAACTGTGTGGGAGAGCGGTGTGGAGGGGAAAAAAGAGGAGCCATCTGGTCACTGGAGGTTATTGAATGCACATACGATCACACCTTGCCCAGGAATGGGAAGCCAGGCTTCAGTGGGAGCCTGTGACTGCTCCTCAGGATGTGGTGGGAGAAAAGGAGGGGAGGTCAAGGCCTGTTGTCCCAGCATGTAGGTGCTGGCATGCACAGGGGGAGTCCATCGCCACCAGCTAGGAACAGCAGCAGGGCAGGCTTCAGCAGCCCCTCCCCCAGTTCCACCATTTGAGCCCCATGCAGTGGTCACAAAGGCAAAGGTGGCCGCTCTTTCGGAGCAAGTGACCAGCATGGGGCACAAGGCAGACAAAGTGTTGGAGGAGCTGAAAAGCATCCAAGAAAGTCAGTGGCAAATCTTGGATCAGTATAATAAGCTGGTAAAGGCATTCAAAGAACTTAATCATCAGTTGGGAGCTAGTGGCAGTACATGTTAAACTTTTTTCTGTCCCTTTTTCTTTTCTGTGCTGTATGTTGTTGTAAGTATATGTCCCCATTCCCCATCCCCAAGTGTTATTGTCCCTCTCCCTTCAAAAAAGAAAAAAATAACATAAAAAATGAAGTATATTTCAATGTTTCGGTGAATAGCGTATGAGGTTAGCAGTGCTTATGTAATTGTAGTTTACTTTTTGGCTTTTCTCTATTCCCACCCTTGGTAGGTAAGTCAGGTAATGAGTAGGAAATAGAAAGCCCAGCACCAAGGGTGAGCAAAGTGCTGGAGATGCAGGAGGCTTGGGTGAATGGTGGGTGTTTCACAATGTGCTAAGTGGAGAACTGCCGTGGAAGGCTGGCCTTTATTAGGGATGTGGGAGGAGCTATTCCCCCTACATTGAACCTCGGTCTTTAGCCCTCCCATTCAATGTTTTGGTGAATAGAGTATGGGGTTAGTAGTGCTTATGTAACTGTAGTTTATTTTTTGGCTTTTCTCTATTCCCACCCTTGGTAAGTAAGCCAGGTAGTGAGTAGAGAACAGAAAGCCCCAAAAGATTACCTCCTCCAATTCATGGAGAGTATGACCAATAACACATAGGATAGAACCCCCCCGCCCGGTGAACCCTCCAGGTGAACCTATGATCCTATTGTGCTTTTCTGTGGATATTATTTTTCTTGACTATGAAAAGGCCTTTGGTTCTGTCTCTCATAAAATCTTAATAGAGCAATTAGTCAGAATTAAACTTCACTCAAACGTTATTATGTGGATAAACTCATGACTGGAAGACAGACAGCAGAGGGTCATCCTAAAAGGACATAAATCTGATTGGGGTAATGTCACAAGTGAGATCCCACAGGGCTCTGTACTGGTCCCCATATTGTTTAACATCATGGTTTCCAGTATGCAGACATGCAATGGAGTCTTGCTAGAGAAATATGCAGATGACAGCAAAATTGGCTATATAGTAAATGATAAAACATCAATTAGATCCTTGCAGATAAATTTGGACAGATTGGCTAAATGGGCATCAGAAAATAAGATGGTATTTAACACAGCCAAATACAAGGTAATGTATCTGGGTAAAAATAACAAACAAGCAGATTATACCATAAACGGCACTAGGCTACAGGTAGTAACATCTAAAAAAGATCTAGGTGTTACTATCTCTAATAATCTTAAATTCACTACCCATATAAATAAAGCCACCAAAAAATGCCGTGGGATAATAAGATGTATTTTCAAGTATATCAAAAGTCGGGAACCCGCTGTCATTCTCCCACTATACACTAGTCTAGTCAGATCCCATATTGAATATTGTGCTCCCTTTTGCTCACCCACTGCTATAGGTGACAAAGTAACTGTTGAGTCAGTCCAAAGAAAACTCACAGAGAATGTGGAAAATTTATATTCATCTGGTTATGAGAATAGGTTAAGAACTCTTGGACTATATTTCCTAGAATACAGAACTCTTAGGGGTGAATTATGCTTGATATATAAAGCATTTCAAGATCCATTATTGTTTGAGACAATCTGCCTTGTTAGGCAAGCCTCTATAGATAGCACAAGATCTCATAAACTAAAATTACAGTTCAAAACTTACAGGACTACCAAAAGAAACAACTTCATTACTCAAAGAATACCCCATTATGGAACTCTTTACCTGCTACTGTTGTAACAAGTAAAAATATTGAACAATTTAAACATAAACTTGATCTATATATGGACAATAGAAAATTTATTTTCCACCATTAGGAAGCAATGGTGGCGGCTTCATTATGGGCTTGCCCTTGAATATGTACTATCTATGAATCTATGGACCTATGAACCTAGGTGGAGGAAACCTCTGGGGACCCATGGTTGCTGACCCACCTGTCCTCAGGGTGAACTAAGAGGAGGTGATCCTAGGTTCTTACAGCAATATTCTAATTTCTAAGGTGGACTGTTTGTAGAGATGATGTTCCATCTCTAGAGTCTGTTGAATGATGCATTCTGGAAAGTCAATTTTGAAGCTGAAGCGGCAGGTCCATTCTGAAGGAGAGTCTAGATCCCAAATATGGATTAAGTCCAGCTGGAAAAGAGGTGAATGTGGTCCAGGATTCCAATGTGGTATTGGTTGATATTCACTGGGATTACAGAGTTAATGTGAGCATGAAGAGTATGAGCTGATTAAATGAGCTGCCAGACTCTAAACTGTGGGAAGTATGATGGGTTATGAAATTATTAAAGTAATCTATCAGATTTTGCAGAGGGGATTGACATCCAGATTAGGGTCTCAAGGCTTGGAGTTGAGCAATGTGCGATATGTCACTATGTAGGCATCTGTGGAGATGATGAAGGATTTGGGCAGAAGTTTTAGGTACCTGGTAAGAGGGGTTAACATGTAAGATTTTAGAGCAATGAAGGAAGGGTGGTATATGCCCGTAAAGATGGTAACTGGATATTAATGGGAATAATTGGAAGGTTCAGTACAATGAATTTGAGGGTTGACTAGAGTTATTGTTACTATAATGAGATTTGCATAGGCTCATATTGAGGAAGGACTGCTAATGGAAAATGGTAGATATGGGTATTGCTGTGGCTTAATTGCCTGTGGAAGGAGCTTAAGTGGCCGTGGCAGCTTTGTAGCACTGGAGCATCCAATGTCAGAATGTGGAGGGGAGCCTAGAATGGGTCTTTGAATAAGCCTATAGACTGATGTGGCAATGGGAAGTTGAGAGCAGAGTAGAATGCCATGGGTGCCTAGGGTGCTTTGTCAGATATAGGACTGTTGTGGGGCATGACTGGGATAGTGAGACAGCCAGGTCTGTTGTGGACGTGAGATTGAGGAATCAATGGAAGCCTGCTCTTGGTGATGGTATTTGCTAGAGGGAGTATGAGAGGTAAATCCTGAGGGATGAGTTAGAAGAACCCCTGTATGGGTAGCTGGCATGACTTAGGGTAACATGGACAAGAGATGTAGATAACTTTATGAATTATAGTGACATCAAGGGGCCAGGGAACAGTGGCTTAGATAGAGTAACTTTAGCAAGGCAGCTAGGCACCGGATATATACAATGATATGTGTTCTGGGATAGTAGCCAGAGAAGGTCTTAGGAATATCCAATGGCTATTAAGGGAGTACGTGTCAAGTAATCTTGATCAAGCTGAGTCAGTGCTTGTAGGAGAAGACTATGAAGAGAAAGTAAAATGGATGATGTCTGTATTGCTATGAGATGAAGGGCAACCAAGATGGTGCAGGGTATGCAGAGAAAGTCATACGAGCAGAAGTGTAAGGAGCTGGATCTGTACACACTAGAGACAAGGAGGGAAAGGGGAGACATGATTGAAACTTTTAAATATGTAAAGGGACTCAATAAATTGAAAGAAGAGGGTTTACTTAAGAGGAAGGAGGGGTCAGAACTAGATGACACAGGGGAAATGTGAGAGGGTGTTTCTTCACAGAGAGGGTGGTGGAGCCCTGGAACAGACTACCAGATGGAGTGGTGGGGGCTAAATCAGTGGAAAAATTCAAGAGGGCATGGGACAAGTATATGGGGCTGAGTATCGGGAGGACAATAAGGGGGAGGTATAAGGGGGAAAAGGGCAGACTGGATGGGCCAGTATGGTCCTTTTCTGTTGTCAAGCTTCATGATTCTATGATTCTATGTCTTGAGATTCCTGTTATCCTTAACAGTGCTGGTTATTAAGGAGTTGGGACATCTCAGAAGGAATTAGGGTCACATTTCTAGGTAAGATGATAGGAGTGAAAGAAGTTCCACAACATCTTTGATCCTATGAAGACATGGGAGATGGGGATGCCAACACTGCTTGAATTAACAGGATACATAAGGAAGTATCCTGCAAAGTTAGTTGAGGGATGAGATCTTCTATAGTCCAGTCAGATGGGATTCTAGAAATGGGTCCTAGAAGCGTGATTGGGAAGTAGTAATGATTCTACGGTGACGTAAGTGTCTATAGGGCATGCTGTTCAAGAGCTGTTGCTAGAAGAAGGTTTTCTCAGGTGAGATGAACAGGTAATCCATAAAGTGCTGGAAGGGAGCTATTATGATGGCCAAGGTAGGAGTATGAGATGGATGAACGGGTAGGAGTAATTGATTAGGCAGGGATGCTGGACATCTATGGTTGTAGCAATGCCCAAAAAGAGACACAGCAAACATGTAGGAACCTCGAGCTGCCAGGGTGGGGAGGAGGAAGGTAGCAGTCCAAGGATGGAGGTAAAATCCAAAGCAGAAGATCACGGACTGAAGGATGGAGCTTGAGAAGAAGATAGCATAGGCCAGGCAGTACTGACATTGGCAGGTGCAAGTAAGGTACAGGACTTGGGGGCAAGCACAACAGCATACAGGAACAGAAAGCAGGAAGCTGCATGGGGCCTTGGTTGGAGGAGCCATGTATGACCAAGAAGCGAATCCAGGTACCAGGTGCTGTGAAGTTGGGGCAAGAGGTTCCCACCACTGAAGGTGATGGCAAACATAAATGCTGATAGCAAAGGTGCAGTGGTGATGGGAAATGGGTTCTCACCTCTGAAGGAGATGGTGAACATAAATGCTGATAGCAAAGGTGCAGTGGTGATGGGGAATGGGTTCCCACCTCTGAAGGAGATGGTGAACTTGCATTGCTGACAGTAAAAGGGCAGTAGTTATGTGGAGATGGTTCCCATCTCAAAAGGAGATGGTGAACAGGGAATGCTGAAAGGGAACTGCACGGGAATCGCTGATGGAAGACCTCTGGATGGCATGAAGGCAGCATAAGGGGAACACTGTAGAAGGACACAGGCACAGGTCCTTGAAGGTGAGCAGGAAGCCAGGGGTAATGCAGGCAGACATGTCTGTGTGGAAGGCAATAGGGAAACACAATTGTCCAGAGTAGTAATGAGGGGGGAGATGGCAGTTGGATCTGAAGATCTGCAGATTGGAAGAGGTTGAGCCAGAAGGCAAACCACAATGATGATGCCCAGAAGCACAGGAGGAGGTGGAAGACAAGCAGCAGGGAAGTCAAGGAGTCTGATGGACTGAGTGGTGTTGGGGACTGAACAAGCTGGCGGGGTCCAAATCCAGAACGTGAGGAGGTCAAGGCAGGGAAAGGTACATCGGGTGCATGGAAGTGCAAGATGTAGTCGGGTGAGGTAGGATATTGAAGGCAAATGGGGTATAGTGTCCCATTCCCAAAGGGAATGCAGCAACTGGGTATCAGGTGTAGAATGCAGTTGGTTTAAACAGCAGATTGAAGACACAGGCTCCCATCAATGGCAGTCAGGGTGACCTAACCTTCACTCAATGCCACACTGGGCAGAGTTTAGAGATGGAGACTGTGGAAAGTTGACTGGGAGTATAACTGGTTGAGACTGGAGGTAGAGGAAACAGGCACCCATGTCTGGTAGACAGGGCATACCTACCTGCATTGCTATGCCTCAGTAGGCAGAGTTAGGGAAGAGACTGCTAGACTGCTGGTATGGGCTGAGTGAGGAAAGGGCAGTTGATGGCTGCATAGCAAGAGGTAGATAAATAAAGAAGCAGGACAAAGGGGAAGGTAGAAGAAGTTAGGGAATGGGAGGAGGATTATGAAGCACCAGGGGTAGGCAAGGTAACATAGAAATAATAGGCTGAGCAGGGTATATGAGTGCTGGGACTAAAAATGATAAAGGATAAACAACATAGATGGCAGGCAGAAACTGATAAGGGAGATGGATTGCAATGGGTGGTCAAGTGGAATAAATACTGAGGAAGTGCAAGTGCCAGACAAGGGTCAGAGGTGGCACAAACTGGACTGTAGAAGAAGCTTAGAGCAGGAGGCGGAATGCCATTGCGAGGCAAAAGAGGCCCTAAAGAAACATGGGAAGCATGGGATGGGGCAAGAATGAGGGAGGAGGGGATCGGGAGAGGGAGGCAGGATAGGCCAGTACCAACAGGCCACAAGAACTCAGGACAGTTGCAGCAGGACAGAGACAGCTGGGGGGAGGGGGTAGGGATGGAAAAGGAGTGAGGGAAATTTTTTTTATTTTGTTATTATTTCTGGTTGTTTGGTAGCATTAGCGAGGGAGGGCGCATCATAGGGCAGGTAGCAAAAACAGCAAAATGATGAAGATAGGGGATCCCAAAGAGTAGAGAGCAAGGGAGGGTGATACAATATAAGGAAATACAGGTTTACAACAGACTTGGGAAGTTATGGGTATAAAATGGGGGCTGGGGACCAGAAGGACCAACAATGCAGACCACCCACTAGGACATTAGGGAGCAAAGTAGGGGTAAGCAGTTCCCAGTAGCAAGCAGGACATGGGAGAGGGAACAGAAATGCAAATACAAGGAGGAGCAGCAGGGCCAGAGGCAAAACACACCCAGTGGACAAACTCCAGGAGCAATGGAGGGGGCAGCAAAAAGAGGAAAAGGAAGCTAAAGGCAACAGGGAGACTGGGGAGGTAGGAACGCAAACCCCAGAGGCAAGGGAGAAGTTGAAGAAGCTGACAGCAGGGTAAATTTTTTTTTTGAGAGTTTCCCCAGAATGATACAGTAGCATAACAGTGACTAAGAGAGCCAAACAGTATGAGGTCACAAGCACAAATCATGATAGGTAGCAATCCACAACACCAGGTGCCAAAAAGTCAGTTCCCCAATGAGCGAGACAGGGATGCCCTTCATCATACAGGAAAGACATACATCTTGACCGCAGCAGGGAGAGTGACCCAAGCTGCATAGACCATAAAGGAAACAAAGTAAGCTGTAGTAGAGTAAGTGGAGTACACTAGTATGGGAGGAGGGAAAGTAGCACCGAGACGGGCTGCAGCAACCTGGACCAACTGATGGTTCCACTGCAGCAGTATGGGAGGTTGGCAGGCATGTTAGCAACTGGTGTTCAAGCACACACCTGATGTTGGGCAGTGCACCCGAAGGATCACACTGCCCGGAAGAAAAAGAATTAAGAGGCCCTTATGTGTGCAGCAGTGTTCATAGTGCAAATGGCAAAAGCGGACAGCACTGACCCAGCTGTCCGACAGGGACCTGGGCAACACAAACAAGACAGGAAGCAGGGAAACAGCACTGGAGAGAGTGAAACCGGAAGACAGTGAGCTGGAGGGCATGAGTGGCTCTGGCCTCTACACCACTCAGCTGCAGGGTGGGAGCAGAAAAAAGGGAATAGGTGAAAAGCCAAGGAGGTAAAGGAGAGGGATAGGGAACAGAGGGTAGGAGAAATGGAGCAGCACCAGAGCTGGGCCAGAACCACGGGCATGGCAAAGTCAAAAGGAGAAATAGGGGGAGGACGGGAGCTGAGGGTCACCGAAGGCAGAGGAAGTGGACATGGGTGAGGGGGGGAGAGAGTCCAGAGTGGGAGGGAGGGCAGGGGACAGGGCTCTGATGATCTGACATATAGGTTGAGGCAGAAGAGAGAGCACCATGAAAGTGGGATAGGGGAGAAGGGACAGGGGCAACCACGACAACAGAAAGGGGAAGGAACAAACTTGCACAACAGGACGGGGAATAAAACAGAGCAAAGGAGCAGGGGAGGAAGCAAAAGAAGGCTCAGCCCATGAGCCACACAGGGAGCTCAGCACACCATGTTTTGTAAAGCGCTAAGCAGGGAACTGCTGTGGGATGCTGGCCTTTATTAGGGATGTGGGAGAAGCTATGTCACACATTGAACCTCAGGCTTTAGCCCTCCCAAAAAACAACACAAAAAAACATTGGTCTATCCCCTTGTCTAATGTCTAATGTGTACGGTCTTATGTCTTATCCTACTATATTGTACTCCCCATGTAACCTTCTCCAGTAAATAACTGTCTTCGTATTCTTCCTGACAGCCTATATTTTTTTCCACATTCTGAGGTAATCATCCTAAGTTTATGGTAGAGTTGTCTTGTCTGTACTCTTTGTCAGTATTGTATTTGTCTCCCCCACCAAAGTACAGATTCAAAAACAATTATCAAAAGTGACATGAAAAAACCAACACAATCCAAAAATCTTTCCTCTCTTATCCTGCCGCTATGTCTCTCTCTTGTCTGCAGCACTGTATGTGCACTCCCATAAGAAAATTACCCAGAATAAAATGAGAAAGTATTTATGTGAGAAATTGCTGTGCTGGCCTGCCATGCTGTCACGTCCCACTGTTGTCTGTTGCCATACAGTGAACTTCCATGAGAAATCACTCATCCAACAATAAAATGAGAAAACATTTATGCCAAGAGAATATGCTTGTTGTTGTACCCTAGTATGTCTCCTGCTAGAAAACACATGTGATATACAGGCTGCTACTACACAGCTGTGCAGTTGCTGATTGAGAACAAGAACAGTCTGGAATAATGTGGATGTAGATGATAAGGAAAATTCACAATGTCTGGTTGATATTTAACATATGAAGACTTGTGACAACCAGATTTTAAAGTCTTGTTGCTGCTGCTGCTGCTATTATAATTATATCCTGAAGGATTACTTGTAGTGATGGCGCTGCTCCTGTCTGTGTGGTGCTGCTGGACTGGTCACGTACGACAGTAACAGATTGATGGTACCCACTGTATCTTGCAGCCCAGTCTTGCAGTTTGAGTGGTAAGTTCATTTCATTTTGTTGAGATAATGTGGTATTGAATGGGGATGGTTAGTCTTTTGGTTTTTAAACAATGACTGTGTCGCTTTCCTTGTAGGGATCTTACATACTCGAGCTCGACAGTTTGGATTGCTCTATGGGAATTGATGCTTTCCTTTTCCAGTGGTGCCAGGTAAGTACATTTTTTTCAATTTTATTTTTTGGGAGGAGGGGTCGGGTGTAGGTAAGGTTTTTTTTGGGGGGGGTGTTAGGGTTTTTTTTTTGTTTTGCTGCCTGTTTCCTCTGTGGCAAGTTAATCAAAATTGTCAAGCACTGTATTTTTGAACATCCATGTTTCTGCTTTCTTGAAGGTATTTGTGGACTCCATCCAAATAAGATAGAAGTTTGTTGTCAGTTATTCACTGTCTGATGCTCTGGAGTCCATTTACTGAGTAGCAGTACTGGAAGGTAAGTATTTTAATTTATTAGGTGATGTAGTGGTTTTCTTTTCTGAATATGTACAGTTGAATGGATGGTACACTTAATATTTTCTGTTCTTGATTATATAATTTATGTCATTCTCTGAAGCTTTACCCAGTGTGCATAGGATGATGATGTCTCTTCTGAGTGATGATGAGCAAAATGTAGCAGCAGCAGCAGCAGCAATACAGTTCTGAGAAGGGAACATTAACAGCCATGATAATAACATAACAAATTCTGGAGACATCATAGGAGAATATAATGGCATACAAAGGTGGCTGACAACACAGTTTTGTTGTTTTCAAATGTCATCACTGTCCTCCTCAATGAAGCCGCTCTCACAGTCCTCAAGACTGGAGTTCTCACCTGATAGGTATTCACATTCCACAACTGAGTCATCAACATTGGTGTCAACAGTGTATAATGACTTCATCTTTCTGCCAACAGCACCATCTGTCTCTTCATCTTTGTCAGAAGATCCACTGCCAGGAGAATGTGGTAGGAACATGGATGTCATGGTCTTGCATGGAATGTGTCCTTTATTCATTTTTATAAATGTGAGAATTTCCATTCTTTGGTGACAGGTTTGTGCGCCGGTCACGTACAATGGCACCTGCGGCACTGAACACAAGCTCAACACTGATGCTGGAGGGAGGGCAGCTAAGGTATTTTATCACCACAGCTGTCAGTGCAGGCCATTCAGTTATCTTGCTCACCCAGTACAATAATGGCTCGTCACCAGTTGCAAGGTGTTTTTGTTCAGCCATGAAACAGTCAACCATGTGATGTGCTGCTCTGAGTCCGGCAACATCATTCTGCTACTTGTCATCATGCTCTTCCATGGGTGCAACACCAACCTTGCTTTAAACATCCCAAATGGGATTGATGGTTTTTGCTTTTTGTCTGCCTGTTGACATAGTCATAGCATGTGAAGCTGATGGTGCTGTGGTGGTGGGGGTCATAGTAACAACATTCAGTGCCCTATGTGTCTTGAGCATCTGTTTCCCTCCAAACCTTCTGACCAGAATAATGGTAAGGTTTTCTACCTTCTGATGCCCACCGTCTAGTATAGACTCAAGGATGTTTTGAGATTGAGAGACCGCAGTTTGGGGTACAAAATCCTCCCCTGATAGGAGGTTAACAGGCTGTAATTCCTGGGAAGAGACAGAGGAAGATGGACTGCAAGGGACAGCAACAGGGGGTACCAAGGCTGCCTGGCCCAGTCTGGAGCAATCAGAATCACTTTGCAAGGTTGTGACCTTACCTTCACCAGAACCTTGAACAGTAGAGGAGAGGGAGGGAAGGTATTTAGAAATGTCCCTTCCCAGTTCAGAATCAGAGGATTCAGAGGGACTGAGCCCAAGACTGGAGGTCTGCAACAAAACAGAGGAAGTTGATGATTATCTGGGGCTGCAAAGAGATCGATCTCTGGAGTGCCCCACCTTGAAAAAATCACTTTCGACACCAGAGGGTCCAGGAACCATTCGTGATGGCCTTGGGAGATCCTGCTCAATGCATCTGCTAGCACGTTGTCCTTCCCTGGAAAGTTGATTGCTATCAGAGAGGTCTGCAGAGAATAAGCTAGGGACCAGAATTTAATGGCTTCTGTGCACAGGGCTGTGGACTGAGTACCTCCCTGCTTGTTGATGTACCACATGGCAGTGCTGTTGTCTGTCCTGATGTGAACCACCTTGTTCTGCACTGACTGAGAGAAAGATTGCAGGGTCAGAAAAACCACCCTGAGTTCCAAGAGATTGATATGAAAAAGGGATTCCTGAGGGGACCACAGTCCCTGGGCTGTGAGAGCCCCCAGATGGGCTCCCCACCCCAATAGAGAAGCATCTATGGTTAGGACAACAGAGTGAGACTGATTGACGAATGGGACTCCTAGCCTGAGGTTGCCCTGATCCTGCCACCATTGGAGAGCCTGGATCAGAGTCTGAGTCACTGAAACTAGTTTGGTTAGAGAATCTTTCTACTGAGACAAAAAGGCCCTCAGATGAAACTGAATGTCCCTCATCTGAAATCTGGCCCCTTGGGCCACTGCTGTAGAAGCTGCCATGTTTCCTAGAAGCTGAATGAAGTGCCTTGCTGGCTCAGAGACCAGAAGGAAGAATGAAGAAGCCAGCTCTACAATAGCCCTTGCCCTTTCCAGGGGGAAGAAAAGCTCTTGCTTTGACTGTATTCAACTCTGCCCCTATAAAGGTGAGGAGCTGTACAGGCTCAAGAACTGACTTGGAAGATTGAGAAGGAATGCTAGGGAAGTGAGAACCTGCTGAGTAACTTTAAGGTCTGACTTGACTTGGTCTGGGGACTGACCCACAATGAGCCAGTTGTCCAGGTATGGAAATATGGAAATATTTTTCCTTCTTAAAAAGGCCACTACTACTGCTAGGCATTTTGTGAATACCCTTGGAGCTGATGTCAGGCCGAAGGGCATAGCTTTGAACTGATAATGGCCTAAAGGCAATTGGAACCTGAGGTACTTTCTGTTGGAGCACCTGATGGGAATGTGAAAGTAGGCATCTTTTAAGTCCAGGGAGGCTAGCCAGTCCTCTGGCCTTAGAGAGGGAAGAATTATTCCCAGAGTCACCATTTTGAATTTTGGTTTTAAAAGATGTTTGTTCAGGTATCTTAAGCCTAGGATGGGTCACCACTCCCCTGTCCTTTTTGGGGTAAGGAAGTACCTGGAGTACAGACCTTTGCCCCTGTGCAATGTAGAAACTCTCTCTATAGCCTTTAGAGCCAGTAGAGATGAAACTTCTGCCCCTAGGGCAATGGTTTCAGAGATGCTTGCAGGTGGAAAAGATCTGGCCCTCAGCCATGGAAATTTCTTGAAGCTGAGAACCAGCCCCTGGCTTATCACCTCCAGGACCCACTTGTCTGAGGTAACAGACATCCAGTCCTGGATGAAGTAAGCCAGCCAGCCTCCTACAGGAATGGGAGAGTCAACGCAGGCTGACACATCAGGGTGTCTGTTTGGTAGGAGCCTTAGGTTGAGGGATGGATGCAGCCCTGTCCATCCCTCTTCTACCTCTCCCTCTGAAGAACCTCCTCTGAGGAAAGGGAGAAGAGGCCTGTGCTTGGTAGAAAGGCATATGAAAAGGCCTGCCACTGCCCCTAGCTTGCTGTCTTTGAGGAGTTGCCTGCCTTTCCTTGGCCTGTGCACTCCAATAGGTGGTCCTATACTCATGCATCTTTTTCGTGTAATTCTCTGTCTGCTCCCCAAACAGAGAATTACCCACCACAGGGAAATCCATGGCTTTAGGCTGGGTGTCCTGTGAGAGGCTAATACATCTGAGCCAAGCCATTCTCTGAAGAGCCACAGATGTAGCCATGACTCTAGATGACACATCATTGGAGTCCACAGCAGCATTGAACTGTACCTTAGATGCCTCAATCCCATCAGCAGCCACCCCCTCCAGCTCCGAGGCTAGCTGGGGAGAGGCCTCCTTAGCCAGTGCCAGTGCAGTGCCCCACCTGGACTTCTGGTACCTGGCTGCATAGGCCATATAATTAGCCTGCCTGAGTCCAAAGGCGGATGCCATGTACTGTTTCTTTGCCATGGCATCCAGCTTCCTTGAGTCTTTATCTGGGAGTGTGTGAAGCCAAGGGTATATTAGCCTTGTCACAGGCTACAGCCTGCACAACCCTAACATGGCTGCATTGTTGATACAAGTAATCTGTACCCAAAGATGATAAGGTGTTCTTTTTGTCCATCCTTCTGTTGACAGGAGGTACAGAATTTGGAGTTTTTAAAATCTTTTGTGTCTTTTTCCCAAAAGACTTATGAAGGGGAACATACTGTCTTGTGGATTCTGGGATGTCCATCATCTCCATATAATCAGGTTCCTCTTGTTCTTCTACAGCTTCTTCCCCAGGGAGCTGGAGGGTTTCTGCCAGTTTCCTGTAAAACATGTAGTGGGAAGGGGACTCAGAAAGCCTAAGAGGAGAAACACCAGAAGGCCTGTCTGGGGAGATGTTCAGTTCAATGGGCTCAACCAGACCTTCCACACCATCGTCATCATCATCATCATCATCATCATCATCATAATCTTCATCCCCCTCCAAATCCAGTTCCTTGAAATCTTCAGGGGCATAATCTTGAACCAGAGGAACCGACCGAACTGAGCATCTGCCAGAATGCGCCTGATCAGACGGAACCAGGCGAAGCGATTCTACAATCCTTATCCCTTTGGCAATCTCTTTGGTGGTCAGAAAATGAGTCTCTGGATCCGAACCAGTAGATTTTTCTTTTCTTTTCCTTTTTATAGGAACTGATCCCTCAGGATCAGCTCTCCTCTTGCCTGAAGAAGTATCGCCCTGGTCAGGGGGCACTCCCTCAGGTTCAGTCTTAACTGAACTGGGCTGGCCATCCAGGTCAGCTGACTTCTCTGCCTCCTTATCCCTAAGCCTACCTAATCTTTTTTTCCAGGGTAGACTTAGGGAAATTTTTACAGATTTGACAGTCTGAATCAAGGTGGTCAAACCCCAGACAATATACACAGGTGGTGTGGGGATCAGCCTTAGCAAAAACCTCCCCACACACACTGAAGTGTTGAAACCCAGTGGGCCTGGGTTTTTTTTTTTGGGTTTCTCAAATGTAGCCATCCTAACCACAAACTTACCCTTTTTATGGCAAACAGCCAGGCAAGACACCCTCATTGGTTTCTAACCGTGTCACAGGTATTGGAAAAACCACTAAGAAAAAGCAGTTTTTTTAAAACCGATAAGGACCGGTAACCACACTTTAGAAACAAAGACAGAATATATAATTCACTAAATGGGCGGTTCAGCTGAACCGGTCAAAAAATCAATTTTTACAATTTCCACAAGTTTACTATGTCTAGTTCACCACCTAGTACTTACAGTACCACAGACAGAGATCTGAACCAAAATTTGAGAGAAATAATCGGTAAAACCGAGGACTTTAACTGACTTTCGAACCGCGAGCAAAGGAGAAATCTCTGGAGTGACTGTTCAGTTAGGCGGAGTAAAGAATCTGATGGCTGTGCTAAAAAGTGCAGCAGACAGAGGTATGAACCGAGCTCGAGCTCAACGTTCTATGCTCTGCATAGAAATTAACCCTTTACTCTCCAGGGCAGTTTGAGTGCTGGGGCTAACTGCAATAGTCAGAATACAGCAAGATTTAATTTCGTTTGAATGTACACGGTCTGTAGACGTCACATTGTGTGCTTCATTGTGTATTTACTTTTTATACCACATTGTCTTTTCACTGGACACTTGTGAAAATGGGCAGATTTGCTCACTTGCCTTTCCAGTATAAAAAATAAACTGAAACTGAAACTGAAACTGAGGTTAAAGATTGATTGTAAAGATGTGTTAAGAACTCAGGGCACTCAGTGTAATATGATTCACTAAGAAAATTCATTAATTCAGTACCAAACAGGATTTTATTTATTTATTTAGAATTACAAACCTTTGAGTCAGGGACTCATTTCCAAAGGATCCACGTCAGATTGAATACAGATTCACAGGCTTAGAAGTACAGGGTGCAGTAAGACATATTTGACAGAGTACATGGGTATAGGGAAGAAACAGAAGAGTAATGGTGTAAGGATACAGTCTTAGCAGGTGGCAGTACAAAACAATACAGAAAAACGAGCATGTTATAGACCTTAGTCATACAGCAGTTACAATAATAGTGCGGAGGTCCAATACAGGATAGCAGCTAAATTCGGTTCAGAGACAAGCTCAGAATTAAAGCAGTAAATAAATAAAGTCCTGTTTTCCTGCAAATGTCATCAGTTATAAAGAATGAGGGAAGAAAAATACAGAAAATTAACTATATATATATTCCAATAATATGGGGTAAAATTCCACCATGGCTAACTAAGAATGTTCGTAGACAAATTAAAAGAAAAGAAAAGGCATTTTCTAAGTATAAAAGGATTCCATCTGATAGTAATAAGGACAGATATAAACATGAGTTAAGAACAACTAAACAACTAGGTAGGAAAGAGGTAAAATACAATTTAGATAATCTGTTAATAAGGATCCTAAATCCTTCTTTGCCTACATTAGGAGTAATACAAAACAAAACAGCCCACTTGGTCCTATTATGGAAAATAATATGGAAATAAATGATCCAATGGGCATGGCAGACTCATTTAATGCACTCTTTGGCTCAGTGTTCTCTGAAGCTGAACCAGTATCAGCACTAAGTACATCACCTGACAGCACCTTTAACGCAGTTATGGTTAATGAGGTGGTTTCAGCCTTAAAGGAGGTCAGAGATGAATCTTCCCCAGGGCCTGACAAGGTTAATGCCAATTCTTAAAGGAAACAGCAGATGAACTATCTGTTCCCCTCACTATCCTGTTCTACAAATCATACTCCACTGGAGTCATTCCATCATATTGGAATAATGCAATTGTGGTTCCAATATATAAAAAGGGAAATAAAAACAAGACCAATAATTACAGACCAATTAGTCTTACATCAATAGTGTGTAAATGAATGAAAAAGTTAATAAAAATCAGGCTTGAACAGTAGATTTGTGATAATAACTTGGGGGACCAAAATCAGCATGGTTTCAAAAGAAGCAGATTGTGTACCAGTAATTTAATAACTTTTTATGATTCCATTAGTAAGAGTCTAGATAAAGGCATCCCCGTGGATGTTATACTTTTGGATTTAAAGAAGGCCTTTGATAAGGTCCCACATGCACAACTTATCAAAAAAATGATGGAACTAGGTCTGAATTCATACATTCTATGCTGGGTCTCTCAATGGTTACAAAACAGAACCCAACAAGTCCGTGTCTCAGACTCATTATCTAATGAAATAAAAGTGACCAGTGCTGTCCCGCAGGATACCATGTTGGGTCCTGTGTTGTTCAATATATTTATTAGAGACATTGATGCAGGTACTAAAAGCCTGGTGATAAAATTTGCGGATGATACCAAACTTTGTTCCGAAGTTGATACTGCCTAAAAAACTGCAATTATTCAACAGGACATCAATCAAATAGGAAGATGGGTACTTAACAAAATGGAGTTCAACATTAAAAAATGTTCAGTCATCCATATGGGTAAAAAAAAAATGACTACTTACTGTTTAAATGGGTTTTCAATAAAGGCAGTAGATTCTGAAGTGGACCTTGGCATCATCCTAAACAAGGAACTATCATTCATCCACTGATCAATGTAGACAAGTGGTGTTTAAAGCTAGTAGGGTTGTATCTCCAATAAAGAAGGTATTTGTCAATAAGAACATGGCATGTATCTTGCCAATCTACTGTATACCACCTATGTTAGGCCATATTTGGATTACGCAGCCTCCTTTCGAGCACCCTATTTACTTAAAGATGTGAAATTAATTGAGTCCCTCCAAAGGAGAACCACCAAATTGATTGCACCCATTAGTAATCTATCTGATAAGGATAGACTTCAAGCTGTCAACTTTTATGATTTGAGAACTTGTTGAATCAGGGTTGATCTGCTTATGTTATTTAACATTCTTAATTATCCTTTTCTTATGAGGAAATGTAGCCTTACTTGGGCTCATAAACCAGGAGGACTTAGATGTCAAAGTAAACAACTTTTAATTCCCAAAATCAATACTAGTAAGAAAGGTAATTGTTTTACAATCATAGCATCCAAATATTAAAATTCATTACCTCACAATCTGGTCACAATAAACTCCTTTGAAACTTTCAAAAATGCTCTTAATAAATATTTATTTGAACATGGGTTATAATTCACACCCTGCAGGTGCAGGGAAGGTGGCTGTGATGAGAAATACCTTCTTCCACCTTTAAGTACTGAGTAATATAAACTGAACTGTGTTAAAGTATTACATTTTGAAAAGTTAGTAACCTCAAAAATACGAGGTAGAAAATGTTATTTGTATTTAAAAGTAGTCAATTGCTACTTTTTTATTTCTGAAGTATGCTTCTTTTTCCATTTGCTCATTAGGTTTCCTACCTGACAGTACTATGTGTAATGTGAAGAGTGGTACATTACCTGAAGACTGGCATATCTATATTTCTCGTCTTACCTCATCAACATTGTGACCTCATTTATTGTGACATCACAAGTGGCTGATGCAGCAGCAGGTGATTGGCTCTTCTTTGGCAGTTGTGATGTCACAGACAATGAGGTCATAGGCAGGTGTCTGTAAACTTTGCTACTCATAGTTCAATGTAACATGCCACTTCTTTGTGTGACTCTTCACATAGCCCCATGCTTTGCCAGGCAAAAACTATGTGAAGTGTCACCTTACATAGCACTTCACCTGGTTATAACTTTGTGAAGTGACACTTCACTCATGGAGTAGCATAAAGGGTCACTTCATAGGGTCCTACATCCTGTCCTGGTCTAATAATAGGAGTATTGTGAATTTATACTTCACCAGCAAATTGTTGGCCCAATTTTGTGCCACATGTAGGTAATTTAGAGTTAGCACAGCACCAGCAAGTCACCAAGCACAGTACCAAAAGCATCCCCTTAAGTCCAAATAAAAGACAAATGAACCCCCCCCCCACTCGGCACCCACCATGTGCCATACAGATGGCACCCACCTGACGGAACACATCAACAAAGGATACTAAGGAGGAAGAAGCAGCCAGGGCAGGAGGATGACCAGCACAGACCTTCCTCTCTCTACCTTGCCTGGCCTCTGTCTGAATGAATGGGACAGCATGGTTATTAGAAACATAGAAAAATAGAAACTGATGGCAGATAAGGACCACTTGGCCCACCTAGTCTGCCCATTTTCCCTACATACTTCAATACTGCAGATCCTACTTGATCTCCTGATTTTACACTCTCTTTCCTATTACTAGGGTTCCCTTGTGCCTATCCCATGCATTATTAAATTCCCCTATCATTTTTACCCCGCCACTTCCACTGAGAGGCTGTTCCATGTATCCATCACCCTTTCTGTGAAAAAATACTTCCTCACATTACCTCTGAGTCTAGCCCCTCCAGCCTCATATCATGACACCTTGTTCTTGAACATCTTTTTTTCTGAAAGATGCTACCCTCTTGTACCTTATTTATACCCTTGAGGTATTTGAAGGTCTCTATCATATCCCCCCTCTCTCTCCCTTCTTCTTCAGGGTATGCATATTGAGGCCCTCTAGTCTCTACTTACATGACTTATGGTGCAGATCCTGCATCATTTTTGTTGCCTTTCTCTGAACTGCATCTACTCCATCTATGTCATTCCAGAGTTACAGCTTCCAGAACCGTACACAGTACACCAGATGGGGTCTTACCTATGATTTGTACAGTGGTATCACCACCTCTTTTTTTTCTGCTGGTGATACCTCCCAGTATGCATCCCAGCATCCCACTTGCTCTCCCCACAGCCTTTTCACAATGCTTGGTCATTTTTAGGTCATCAGATATGATTATCCTCTGGTCCCTTTCCTGTTTGGTGGTCATCGGTACCTCCTTCGCATCATGTACTCCTCCCCTGGGTTTCTATGCCACAAATGCATGATGTTACACTTCTTTGCATCAAATCTTAGCTGCCACACTCTTAATCACTCCTCAAGCCTGCTTGGGTCCTTCTTTACCCCCCCTTGGAGTGTCAACCCTGTTGCAGATCTTAACGTCATCTGCAAAGGGGCATTCCTTCCCTTCCAGCCACTCAGCAATGTCTCTTATGAAGACATTAAAGAGGACTGGCCCCAGAACTGATCCTTGTGGCACCATGCTGGGTACCCTCCACTCCTTAGAGTAAACTCTGTTTACCACCACCCTCTACATTCTATCCCTTAACCAATTTCTGACCCTGTTTAACACCTTTCAACCTATTCCCAGGCTGCCCAGTATGTTTACAAGCCTCCTATGTGGAACAATGTTGAAGGCTTTGCTGAAATCCAGGTAGGCCACATTCACCACCACTCATGGATCTAATTCCCTTGTCACCCAGTCAAAGAAATCTATCAGATTTATTTGACATTACCTTCCCACTGTGAATCCATGCTGCCTATGATCAGTGATCTGCTGGCTTCAAGATATACCACAATTCTTTCATTTAGCAGTGATTCCATTAATTTCACCACCACTGAGGTCAGGCTGACTGGCATGTAATTTCCAGCCTCCTCCTTGTATTGTAAAGTGCCTGCTCCCATTCATTTAGACAGAGGCCAGCCAGGGTGGCGAGGGGAAGATCTGTGATGGTTACCATCCTCCACACATTGCTGCTCGTTTTTTAGTATCCTTTCTTGGTGTGTTTGGTTAGCTGCCTCTCTATCTGGCATGGAGGTGGGAGTAGAGGTGCTGGGTGGGTGGGGAGGAGGGGTTGTCTTTGTGAGGGGCTGGGAGGAGGGAAAGTAGTTGTTGAGTGGGTGGGATGGGAGGGAGGATGGGGTTGTTACTTCTTTGGGTGGGGAAGGAGGAAGGAGGGATGGTGCTGGGTGTTGCCTGTGTTGAGTGGGTGGTGGAAAAGAAGGTGCTTTATTTTTGATGATGTTCAGCTGAACGGAGGAGGAGAGGCTTTGGGGTGCTAGATGGTAGTGGGGAGTAAATGTTATCTTTTCAATGGCAAGCCTACCCCTTACCCTCTGAAGCCCATTACTTCTAGTCTAAGGCAGGATGGAGGACTCCATGAAATGAAACTTTCTGCCAATTTACAAGTGAAGTGTCCCTTCACTGATCTTTGTCAGGTGAAGTGCTCCTTTACATAGTTTTGTCTGGTGCAGTTGGTACTTTGCTTTGCATAGCACAATGCAAACAGCCATGTGAAGTAGTAGCAGTTCATATAGCACTTGGTGTAACAAATTTTAAGCCCTTCACATGCACTTAGCTGGTTGTAATGGCCTGAGGAGGGTCAGAGGGTACACTTGCAGCTGAACAAACTAATGTTTACTCCCCCTACCTTCTAGCACCCAAACTCCTCCCTTCCCCCAGTCTCCTATCATAAAAAAAATATATATATATATATATATATATATATATATATATATATATATATATTTATTCTGGACTTAAAGGGAAGTTATTGGTACATCGCCTAACCAATTGCTGTCAAAATGCCAACTTCACATTATTGTACCTTGGCATAGAATAAAATTCACCAACTATTCACCAGCGAAGTACAAATTCACAATGCTCCTAGTTGTAGGTCTGGAAGATGATGCATGTGGAGGAACAAAATTATCTTTGTCGGCCTCCTGGTGGAGAACTGCTCCACATCACACAAAGTATTGCCAGGTAGAAAATCATCTAATTAACAAAAGGGAACATATAAAAATAATTCCAATATAAAATCTGACAGTGTACTATATTTTAAAGTTAATATTAATTTCAGGCAGTGTGCTAGCTCTTTAAGAAGTTTTCCTAGATACTGGGGAATGATTTTAAAGAGCTGGCACGATACCTGAAAATAGTATTAACTTTTGGAAGTAGCAAACTGTTATTATTTTTTTAATCTCTGATGAACTGTTTTTCCCCTTTTGCTAATTACATTTTCCACCTGAAAGTACTAGGTGTGGTGTGTGGCAAAGTACTTTACCTGGGGGCTGACATGACTAGTTAAATTGCTTTCATGCCTCATCAGCACTGTGGCCTCAGTAACTCTGACATAACAACTGAGTAAGGAGAACCATTCCTCTTTTGCCAGATTGGCTGTCTGTGATGTCACAATAAGTAAGGGTGCAATGCTGATGAGATATGAAGGGGGATAGACAGAGACTAACTAACCCATGAGTGTGAAGAAAAAGCTGTTTCTCACATGAAGTATGTACAGAGACATCATAAAGCACAAGATCAAAACTCTAGTGCTGAATGACAGCACTGTACCTATGAGGTGTGAGAACCAAGGTTGTTCTTTACAATCCTTCTTTTTGTTATACAGTAATATGCACAGAGCATCTTTTTTATTTGCTTGGTTTACTTGGTTTTACTTGGTTCTGAAGGACAAAAGAAGGCCGAGGCCCATCGAGATTGTCCCCACCACCACAGTGGGAAGATTAAATAACAAGACCCTGCTATTTTGGTACTTGCAACTATAGGTCCACACCTTTTTTAAATGAATGAATGGAGACACTATCGACCAGGTTTTGTGGCAGATTGTTCCATAATCTAGGTCCTCTTACCGTAAAATAATTTAATCTTTTATTAGTTCTAGATTTGGCTACATCGATCTGTTTATTACGAAATCATGGACTTGTCTTCCTCTTCGAAAACTGAAACCCACATAGCTGCATTAGATCCTGGGATTTATGAATCTTATACATAAATAACAAGTCCCCCCTACTTCATCGCGTCTGAAGGGAATGGAGCCCTGTCTCTTGTAACCTGTCACTATAGTCAAGATCTGCCAGGCAGGGAACCATTTTAGTTACCCTCCTCTGAATGACCTCAATCCTGACAATATCCTGCCTCAAAGTAGGGTTCCAGAATGGGGATCCATAATCAGAATGAGGCCTTATATGGGTCTTGTAAAGTGGAATAAGACATTCCTCAGTCCTTGAGACAAATGTACCTTTTATTTGAGTAAGCAAAGCTTTTGATGCTTTAGCTATCTTGATACATTGGTCAGATGCAGAGAGTTTATTATTCACAATAACTCCAAGATCCCGTTCATAAGATGAAACTTTAAGAGGTGTTTTATTAAAAAAAAAATCAGTTTAGCGTTATTTTTACCGATGTGCAGCACTGCACATTTATCTGAATTAAGCAACATATCTTTGGTGGTTGCCCATTGTTCAATGTTTTTTAGGGTGTTACTAAGCAATAACCTGCTAAGCTCAGTATTAACAGTTCCCCCGATTTTGGTGTCATCAGCAAATTTTGAGAGAGAGAGAGAGAGAGAGAGATACCTGTATTGGCTTGCATATCACTAATATATATATATTAAACAATGTTGGTTCCAGCACTGACCCCTGAGGCACCCCACTTGTCACACACCCAACATTGGAAAGAATGCCATTTATCCTAACTTGTTGTTGTCTTTTGGACAACCAACAGGACATCCATTTAACCAATGACTGAGAAAAACCCATACCTATCATTTTGTCCAAAAGTTTATCATGTGGCACTTTGTCAAAGGCCCTGCTATAATCAAGCAGAATTACGTCCATAGGTTTACCAGCATTAAGTCCCTCACTTATATGATTGTAGAACGATACCAGATTAGCGGTACAGGAAAAACCCTGTCTAAACTCATGCTGTGTATGATCAATGAGATTTCTGGTGATAACTTATGTTTCTATGAGATCTTTAATTATTCTCTGCATTAATGTACATACTATAGATGTTAAGCTTATTGGACGATAATTTTCTGGCCTAGAGTGGCTGCCTTTTTTGAAGATTGGAATAACTATTACTTTAGACCAGTCATGTGGAATAAGACCATTCTGGAGAGATTTATTAAAAAGGAGGGTAAGAGGTTTTACTAAAGCCTTAGCTGTTTCCAGTAAAAATCTGGGGGTAATACCATCAGGTCCTGGACTAGATGTCTTATTTAGGGAATGCAGAGCCTTAAGTTCATCGACTTCAGAAATGGAATACTGTATTAAAGTTTCATCTGTATGAGTAGTCATGGGATCCTTTTTTTAGAAAATATTGAGCAAAATTGCATATTAAAAGTATCAATTATATTTTTATCAGAGGTTATAATCAAGTTATTCATAATTAGTGGACCTATATTTCTACTCTTCTTTTTTTTTTCTTTTTTTTTTTAGCAGAGCAGCATTTGAAGTTCCTGGTTCTCAAGTGATATTTTGTCTAGATAAAATACTGATAGATGAAATTTTACTTTGTCTTTTTTCACTTTCACTTTTTAAAGCAGCCAGGGTGAGCAGCTCCCACTCACAAGTATTGCTGATTTATGCTTAGAGTTGTTCTCAACATTCTAATGTTCACAACAACTTTTTAGAAACACTGGGAAAAGACACTAGGGTCCAGATATTCAGAAATGTGCCAAAGGCCGGCACAAGTCCAGCGCAGCACAAATCCGATGCACCATGGTGCAACAGGAGCCATATTCAGAGGTTGTGCAGCCTGAACTGCACCAGCACAACCTGGCTGAATATGGCAGAGTCGCCCCATGGTGCAAAGAGAGATGCTCTAGTACAACTGTGGGAGCAGAGCAACAGAGGGGGGCATGGCACAGAGAACAGACCCAGGGACAGAGCCATGGAAGCACAGTGACAGGCCACAGGAGGTCTCCACCAGCAGGGTACACACATGCACCCAGACACTTGACCCCAGAACACAACAGTGGCACAGATAGCAGGCAACAGGAGGTGCCAACGGCCAATAGAGAGCCACCAAGGGAGCTTCCCTGCAGGCCGCTGGCCATGCCCCCCCCAGACCATAGCAGGCCACACCCAGGACCATGCAGCCAAGCATACACATGCCACACAGGCACACAGAAAGCCCACACTGTAGGCACTAAATGTGCCGTGTGGCAGGTAGCATGGCAGACCACATGGGACAGACCACACAGCGCTAAGCAGGGGCCCCAACACATTGTGTGGACAGTACCTGACCAATGACCATGGCTGTGTGCCACCACCACACACACACATGCCACACAGCACTGACAGCTGGCCCATGGGCACCCTGAGGCACAGCCACAGACCCAAGGGATGGACACCACCACAGTGGGACACGCCACAGCACACAGCAGTGAACCACATAAACACAACATGTGTCCCTTCACATGCACACCACACAGATGGACACTGGGCCACTGCAGCATGGCTCCTCATGCCACCTGCAAAGCAGACACAGACACATACAGGTAAGTCAGAAAAATATATTTTATAACAAACTATTTACAATAACCAGGGGCTGGGAAAGGGTAGGTGTAGTGAGGGAAGGGGACAGGGAACAGGGACTGTACAGTGGGAGAGGGGACTGTAGGTGGAGGTACAGCAGCGGAAACAGGGGAAAACAGGGGCCATACTAATAATGGCCCCATCCAGCCAACCTGGCAATTAGACGCTGCATCCACTCAGCCACCAGCATCCTACAGATATGAAAAATCACCTCCAGTGTTGTTGAGGTGACAAGGAGTGTCTGGCACAGCAGTCAGTCATCACCACCGGACACCTAGAACAAGGGACAGGTCAGGTGATCAGTGCAATGTCCCAAGGAACCATGGCCACCCACAGTGTGCACTGGGCAGCAGGAACACACATCCCTGGAGGGCCCATAACGGCCACCTGGAGGGGGGTTGGTCAACATCAGCCAGCAACTTGGCACACCACGACATTGCACAGAGATGGTCCCTGCTGTGCAATGACAGTCACATGGCTCACTGCACCAGCAGCACCACAGCAACAACAGTGACAGCTGGGAGCATGCCCAACAATAGCTGGCACATGTGTCCAATGGACCCGCCACAGTTGCATGCACCACACACAAGTATGACACACACAGCTACCATGACACATGGCACAGGCAGCCATGCCCACACCCACTCTCCCCGCCACCTCCCATGTACAGTGCAAAGGAACATGGCAGTGCCTACCTGCCCTCTGTGGCCCTGCTGGTGCCGGTCCTATTCCATCATGGCCCACTGTGCTGCTGCAGCCTGGGCCCTCTGTCAGTCCTCCAGTCCAGGGAATGGAAAGAAGAAAGCTGCACATCAGGAACTGACCACAGCAGCTGCCACCCACCCCCACCCCTGTGTACAGGGTGTGCCCCTGCCCAACATGTCCTGCATTGTAATGCAAGCGGAAGCTGGCAATGCCACTCTATGATGTGCATGATGACAGTGTACCCCTCTGCAGGGCATGCCAGGCAGCCAAGCCAACACCACAGTACAGTACCAGGGCAGACATGCAACATGGGCTGACTTACCTGGCTGTGGCACTGCCCCTCACCTGGTGCATGCCTGTAGTCTCCTCAACAACTCTGAGTTCCACCACATGAGGTTCCCATAGTGGTGGCATTGCTCGCCCTTCCTGGGCACCCCTGTCCTGTGCTCCAGGCTGGCAGCTATATCTTGCCACATGGTGTCCCTGGCCTTCTGCAGGGGCACCTGCCAAAGAGCTGGGGGGCATGGGGCTCCACGCAGGCCACTAAGTTGACCAACTCCACCTGCAACCAATTCTGGGCCCACCTGTGTCTTCACAATGCCGTGATCACTATAACACATTAGGCGTCGAAAATGGTGGAAGGAGGCACATGTGTCCACAACATGCACCCGCAGCACGATGCACGGGAGCATGCACAGTGCCCAACCATCGCACAGTGCCAGAGATGCATGAATGGGTGTGGCTATATGGGGTCACAGGGTCAGAGGTCTGACCCAGGGGTCAGGGGTCACCCGACATTGTGCACATGTGCGATAGGGTACGACCAATGCGTGGTGCAGTCAGTGCATTAGCATGTCATTACTGTTGTGCCCAACCTCATTTGCGTGAGTTGTACCTTATAAGCACCACGGAAAAGCACAGGCCATGGACCGGTATTGCAACCTTGATAGGTAAGTTGTGCATGCCACTGCAGCTCACTGGGAGCTGACAGCACTGCATGATGAGATGGACCAGGGAGATTCTGCTACTGTCACACTGTGCTGTCCATGTCCATAGGCAGCAACATGTTGGCACATGAGGAGGGTGAGGAGCAGGGTCCTGCATGGAAGCACAGGCTCAACTTCACAAAGGCCGAGACCGATGCCCTGTTTGAGGACTACCTGGACAGGGAGCCCCTGTTTTAGTGGTGCCACGAGCACACCAGAGGCCAGGGCTGGTGCATGGGAGGAGATGACAACCTACATGAACCAGCACAGCAGCCACCAGTGGTCAATACAGGAGTGCTGAAAGAAGGTGGGAACAGACAAGCAGTGGATTAAGGATAAGGTGGCAGTCATCTGAGTATCCCATTCTGTCACCAGAGGAGGGCCTGCGGATGCACCCACACTAATGCCACAGGAGGAGTTGATGGCAGCCACCATGCACCTCACCACAGTGGAGGGTGTGTCTGGAGGAGGATTCCAGATAGGTGGCAGCCCATCACTGCATGGTATGTATGTCAGACATGCACTGCTGGTGGCACGGAGGGTATGTACATGGGCATGCTGGTGTGCATGCAGCTGGCATGCATGCCATGTGCATGTGTGCATGCCAACGTGCATGCTGTGCTGCAGGACACATGCAGTGACAGTGTACGGGGGGGGGGTACATGTGGGCATTGCATCACTGACATGCCATTTGTCTCTTGCAGCACCAGCATGCCTCCATTCAGAAGATGGGGCACCAGCAGTGGCAGCAACAGTGGACGCTGGTATGGCCCCAAGGGACCAGTTGTCCACATCCACTGGCATCTGGGGGCCTGACAGGCTGCAGCTCAGCACCACGGTGCAGGCGGATGTCCTGGACCTGGGGTTGGACAAGGCCCTGGATGTGATCCTGCAGGATGCCAGCCTTGGGGTCCTGTGTGTGGAGACACAGATTGGGGTGGGGTCCAACTCTGATAAGGACTACTCTCAGCTCCTGGACAGCATGGGTGAGATTGTGGGTGTGTTGCTCCTGCTGGCATCTGACACAGGCACCAACGCCCAGTGCTCTGCCAGTGGTGGAATGGCTGCCTGCCACCTCTGTTGGTGAAGTGGTGTGCACTTCCATGCAGGTGCAGAGTGGTGTACAGCAGCCAGACGGGCAACAACAGCAGGGTGCAGGTGCCACCAGGCAGCTGGACACGGGGTCCACCACTGGTGCACCTGCTGTGCCCATTTCTCCTGCAGACCCCACTGTGCAGCATCCACCAGCGAGGGGGAATGTGCAGCATGGCTGGTCACCACAAGAGGATCGGCGTCCCACCTAGGAACCCCAGGACACCTACTGTCTGGCTGAGCACACCCGGCTGCTGCAGGCATCTGTGCAGCAATAGGTGCTGCTTGCCACTGTGGTGCATGCATTGTTCGTAGGTGCGCCAGGTGGCTGAGCAGCAGGAGAGGGGCAATGCACAGATCCTGGTAGGGATGCAATGCATGCAGGAGGACATGATTGCATCCTTGGATCACATTGCCAGTGCGATCATGGATGGCTTTGTGTTGCTGGCCGCCATAGGGTGTGGCCATGCACAGGTGACCCCCGCAGTGTGCTGTCTACCCCATGGACCCGGCATCGGGTGACCCCAACACAGTCGATGCTGATTCCTGATGTAGGCATCCCAGGCATGGCCACAGCTGGCCTGTTTGGGCACCTGCACTTGCACACACCCACGAGGACACAGTCATGGTCCCGCAGTTCCACCCCGGGAGGCTGTTGAACACCCCCACCTGGCTGATGCGCAGCCTGTGGCTGCTGATCGGTCCCAGTGTGGCTGCCTCTGTGGCCATGGTGGCCATGGTACTGTGCAGCGACCCTGATCCGTGGGCCACCCTGACCACAGTCTGCAGCTGCTGCCTTGTGCGCACATGGGCAGTGTGCGTGTGTGTGTGCTCACCACTGGTGTCATGCTGCATGCTGCCTGTCTGTGTGCTTGCCCAGCCACTAGCCATGTGGCATGGGCGTGATGAGGGCAGTCTAGTACCGGTTGTGCCTGTGCACTGGTGCAAAGCATCTGATCCATGCCTCATACCAATGCCTGGGTGGGTGGGTACGTGTGTGTGTGTGTGTGTGTGTGTGTGTGTGTGTGTGTGTGTGTGTGTGTGTGTTGCTGTGTGTGGTTATGTGCCACTGACTTCCCTACCCCTGTATCACACTGCTATGTGTGCATGCCCGGTGCTATGCATGTCCCTGCATGTGTGCTGTACCTGGTTGTGTAGCCCATGCTTGTGTACTGCACCACCTACCTGTGTGCACCATAGTGCTCATGTGCGTTGGTGTCCCAGTGGCATCGTGCCTGCTGGAGCAGCTGGGGGTCCCTCCGCCCAGGGGGTGGCTGTCCACCACCCTCCAGCCCATTGCCTTCATTGTCCCCACTACTGTTGCTGTCATAAGCCTCGACAACTATCTCATGGTCAATGGCCATGTTGTGCAGTATGCAGCAGGCCAGGAATAGGCTACAGGCTCTTGAAGGGCTGTAATGTAGAGCACCGCCTGACCTGTCTAAGAAATGGAACTGTGCCTTCATCATACCAAAGACCGGCTCGATGATGTTGCGTGTGCTGATGTGTGCCTCGTTGTAGCGGTCCTCTGCTGGGGATGGGCACCAGTAGGGGGTGTTCAGCCAGGGCCTCAGCAGGTATGCTCTGTCACCTGTGTGGAGATTGACATGGTTAGCCCTCTGCTATTCTCTGCTGCACCCCTTGTCTGTCCCTGGTGCCCATGCCACCATGCACTCCCTGCCCATCCCCATCCCCAGGTCTGCTCTGCCCATCGCCCCTTGCCCATGTCATACACACCCACTAGGTGGCCCATGGGGATGTCCCCATGTTCAAACCAGTGGCACAGCGCAGAGCTGTGCCAGATGAACGCATCATGTGCATTCCCAGGGTGTGTGGAGCAGACACTGGTGATGCACTCCATGGCATCGCACACCACCTGGCAGTTGACACTCGGGCTCCCCTTCCTGTTGATGTATGCCACACCCTCAGGGCCAGGTGGCATGTGGATGCCCACGTGGGTGCAGTCAATGGCCCCAATCATGCCAGGCATGTGTACCACCCTGTGGAAGTCCTACATGGTTGCTGTATGCTCCACCTGTGTGCTAGGGAAACAGATATATTCTGAAGCACGTGGCAGCAGTGCATTGAAGAACTGTGTGAGGAGGCAGGATGTGGATGACTAGGTTATGCCTGTGGTGTCCCCTGTTGGTCTTTGGAAGGTGCCCGTGGTGAGCAAGCACATGACGGCAGTCACCTTCATCTCCACGGACATGGTGTGGCCATCTGGTGGGTACCTGCATCTCCTCCCTGCACAGCTCACAGAGCTGCCCCAGAATGACCCTGTTCAGGTGGTACTGGCCTACAAGCTCCGTGTTGCTGTAATTCTCAAAGGTGATGTGGGCACTGTACCACCGGTGTTGGGCATACCGCCGATGGGCCCTTCCTCGGCCAAGTCGCTGTTCCTCCTGCCCCCTCATACCCCTCATTACAGCCTCCATCATGAAGGGTGCACTGTCCATGGCCCTTGCTGTCCTCTGTCCCCCTGGGTGGTTGGCTGCTGGCTGTGTGGCACCCTGGCACACAGTATGTGTATGTGTGTGTGTGTGTGTGTGTGTGTGTGTCTCTCTCTCTGCCCCTCTCTCCCTCTCCCAGGCCACCTTTCTGTCCTTGTCCCTCTGTGTGTGGCCTTTGTCTGGCTGTCTGTGCCTCTGTCTGTCTCTCTCTCTCTGTCTCTCCCTCACACTCTCACCCCTGGTGCAAATGCTGTCTGTGTGTTTGCGCCCTGTATTTGTAGGAACAAGTCTGCTTGGAGCAACTTTGATTTGCTCCACACTTGCACCATGGATTCACAGTTGAATACGCCACTGTGCTGGATATTCATGGGAAAGCCCCCTTCTCTTGTGCCTGCATTCATTATAGTTGCACATTGGCACAATGGATTTTGTGCTGCACACTGGCTCTCACTGAATATGTCTCCTTGGCGCAATTCCGCACTTGTGCTGGCGCAACTCAGTTGCACCATGCACAACTGCTCCGAATATCTGGGCCTCGGTGTGTATTATAACTACTAGATACTGTAAGTCAGACTACAGGTGAAGCACTGATTGTCACATCAAACCTAAGAACAGGGGTTAAATTGGGCAGGATCCCTGAGGAACTGAGTTCCACCACCTCTTACAGAATAGTATGAGTGTTCCTGCACCTCTGTCATCTTTCTCTGTTAAATACTGTAGGAGAGTTCTGCCGCCTAGAGATGATAATGCCACTATCTACAACTCTAGAGGTGAACTATTCCCCCACTTAAATATTTCCAGTTTAACAACTGTCTAATAGGATCAGTAAGAAAACCATTAATAAACAAATAAAGGAAAAAACAAACATACTGAAACACAGAAATGTAAAAACTTACAACAGGATGGCAGACCTTTCCAGTCAGTCCAACCCAACCTGTTTCATATAAAGTTGCAACTTTTGTGAACTTTTGGATGCTTTTAGCTCTTTAAGATGCAGCAACTTTTAGTAAAAATACAACCATATTTAAACCTTACCATGGAGCGGAAGACTATGCCTTGTCAGTGCAATGAGGGAATCTTGAGACTGATAGATTCGATTATCTGCCACAGCCAGCAACCACCAGGTGAGGCCCAAAGCTGTAAGCAAACATCTGATGAGTTATCCAGCTGGCAAAAGAAATTGGCAGCCTCTGCTGCACCTTCTCCATCAGGACTTTTCCATTAACAGAGGGAGAGATTGATTAATGATTTCTTTAATCCCTGGTTACCTTGTATCATATTTGTCATTTCAACAAAATGTGTTGCCTTTTTTTGTGTTGAAAGCCAATGAGCACTAGTAAGATTGGCAGAGTCAGCACTTTTCATCTAGTCTTGGAGGTTTTTTCTTTTTCTTTTTTTTTTTTTGTCAGTGTGCTTTTTTTTCTGATAGAGTCATGTCAAAGGGTGGAGGGGGATGGTACTTTTTTACCAGTTTGCTGCCCCTTCAACATTAAATGGCTGGCTTTTTGCCATCTATCTTACAAGTAGCCATATTATTATTATTGAAACCACATGCTCATTAGTGAGCCTGGCACTGACTCAAGAACCACTGTCCGAAGCTAACATTATACACTCCATTATATTCCAGACAACGGGACAGTGAAGGATACAGTCTGGGCACAAGAACAAACAGTCTCGTTCAGGGAAATCTGAATCTTAAACTGTCAGAAATAGGATCCCAGCTCATATCTGTGCACGTCTTTGTATTTTTTCTTTCAAATGCATGTTTAGTAGAAAGACATGTTTTGGAAGAAAATATCATAAGGGGTTGAGTTGGGCCTATCTTTTTTATTTTCTTGTTGAGGTTAAAAGGCCTGTATGCTTCAATTAATTTTAAGGGGCAATTTATATTTTTAGGTTTCTTTTCAAATAGGGTTAATCACTTTGTTCCATGGAGAAGTCTAGGACTATTTTGTTTCATAAAAAGACTGACTCATAACCATTGGTTTCAATTAGTAATGTCTAGAGACAGTTGTGGGAATGGTGTCTCTCCTTATTTGGGGGACACACAAAACATATCTATCCATTTTTCCATGAAGAAAGTTTTGCAGGGATATTTTTAAGCACTAGCAAACTGTTCTCCCTTGCATGGCCTGTTTGGCAGAAGTACTTGATGACAAACAAACAGCTACCATCCTGGCTTTCCTGGAAAGTGCATTGCATTGCCAAAGACAATCAGTGTAGCTGAGATAGCTACTATTGGTTTCCTTTCCTGTGAGGTGCACTCTTCAGTGACTACTAGAACTGTGGAGAAAATGGACTTCCATTGCTAGCATTCATGCAAAAGGGAAAATCCAATTCCAAAATGTTTCTCAGAAGTTCTTTTGTAATTCTGTGATATTCTGAAAAGTGTTTCTGCGTAAACTACAGAATAATATTTTACAATTTACATGATCCATGGGATATTAAAATGAATCTACAGTTTACATAAACAGCGGAATACTATTCCATGGTTTATGTAAATTATGGATTACAAATTAGCAGGTTTTTTTAAATCACTTTTTATTTATTTAGTTTTTGTTGATCGGGTTAGCGGGTAAATTCTTGCCTATTTTCAGGCAAGATCCAGGGGGAGAGAGAGATACAGATGAATACCAACTGACCTTGAACCAGATTAAGCAGTTGGTGATATTTTTAGTGAATGGGCAGAAATTTGGCCAGGGGACCGAGGAAATTCCCTTACTCTTTTCAAGAAGTGCCATGGAATCTTTAACATCCACCTGAATTACTACCAGAACAGGCAGATGGGACCTCGGTTTAACGTCTCATCTGAGGGACAGCACCTCAGGAGTGCAGCACCTCTCTCATGCTGCACTACAGTGTCAGTATTGGGATATTAACCCATGTGTCAGGTTTAGGGACATAAACCACAACCTTCTGATCTCCTGGCCTCAGAGGTGAATGTGCTACTTGCTGAGTCACTGACACTGACTTTTAGAATTTTGGAATTCCAATTCCAATGAAATTCTACAGCATTTCAAAAATTCCATGGGATTCCAGCAGAAACTGAAATAGAAACTTCTGCTCATCTCTAATGATTAGGCTTAGGTTTTCCCTTTACAAATCCATTCATAAAGAAAAACTTACATAGTTGAAATGCTGTAACTTTATTTTCTTTTTTCAGTGTGCATTTACTGGAACCCTGTTTTATTTGTAGCCACAATGCTGGTGTAGCACCACAGTTAGTTTTTTGTTTTGTTTGGTTTCATTTTTTTTTTAATTAGTGTACTTTTTATGGCTGACCACCCCTCCCCCCATCTGTCCAACCCCTGCACCCAGCTCCATCATCCGCCTTCCTGGGACTTACCTCTGTCTCCCTAAGCACCTTGGTTTCAGTTTAGCAATATAACAGCTTTATGTGAACCCTACAGGTTTCACCTGGCAAAGAAAAATCAAGACCAAATGCATGTGAAAAGGCAGTGTGGTCAAGGTATGCAATAATGAATGAAACAGCAGGTGGTGTCAGCCTATACCCACCTGCCTAACCCCTAGAAAAGCAAGTAGAGACAATACCACCCACCCTGGAGTATATAAATTGTACTTCGAAAATGAGTATATGTACAGTATTGTCAAGAAAAAAATAAAATGTTAAAAACAAATTTAGAAAATCTTTTCAACAAAGCTAATTTTTTGTTAAGTAGTCCATCCACTGGTAGACTCACCAGTAGAGGGTGCTGCTACTATGCGGCACTCTGCTGGCATGGCAGAGTGAGAGAGAAAGAGAGAGAGAGATAGGTTATTCCATTAGCACTAGTGAGGAGCTTTGTACTGAAGTAAAGCATTTTATTTACTGTATTTCATTTTTTTCTGTCTGCAAAGCTGGGGAAGTGATGGCTGAGCAGGAGTAGTATGGTGCCAGCTCACTAAGTGAGTGAAAAAAAAAATGGTTACCATCTCAGAGCTCAAAACTCTAATTGGGCATAGTGATTCATTTAATTAGAAGGTAGGAAGACACAGGTATTAGTTATTTGCTGGTCTCTTGTACCTGATACCTGCCTTGATTATGGGTGCGGGGAGCCAATCAGAAAGCTAGATTTCTCCAATCCATTTTCTAATGGTTATTGGGCATTGAACTGTGAGGCAGAACAGGTTTAAAACTCAATTGTAGCAGCTTGCTCACTATGTGAGAGCATGAGTAAACCACTTGACCTTTCTATTCTACCACTAGATGACCTCATTATTTTTTTACTGTAATCCCTGCCTCACTGCCTTGCTAACATCACTTTCAAGTGCTGTGGGATTATGATACATCACAACCCTATCATGCTACCAAAATCAGTAGATTTTCTTCACACCACACTAGAAATACTTCTCTTAATTGCTGTGTTCAGCCAAAGTATACCACAAGAACCTACTCAACAACATCAGCAAGGAATTACCTTCCTACACAACATTCACTATGACCCTGGCATTGTAACCAGTAATCTGTTTTACACTTCCTAAGTCTTGTGGACTCCGCCTTGGCTCCTGGTGCACCTGCAATCGATCAGGGAATGTGGGCCCTGCTTGCCACTGACATCACCACTTAGCCTTACTCTGATGCACATAAAAAGAAGGAAGAGATTAAACTCATGTCAGTCTCACAAGATGAATTTCAAATTAGTGAAAGGTTTCATGTGTAGACTCATACTAATGTTGTTGTTACTGTCTGGAAATGTGCACCTTAACCCTGGCCCAGCAAGATCTGCTTCAGCTAGCAACACAAGCAAGACTGGTTCAATGGTGTTGGCATCTATCAATATCTGCAGCCTGTTATGTAAGATAGAGAGACCCCAAGCTTGGGTCATGCAGCAAAACCCTGACATCCTGTCTGTAGTGGAAATGTGGCTTTCCCCGGAGATCCCTGACTCGGCTGTTGCTATACCTGGTTATGCCCTCTTTAGACAGGATAGACTCACAAAATTAGGGGGTCGCTGTGCCATATACATCGAGGATACACTAATGGGACGTACATTACCTATGGACAGCCTAGGAAATGCCACCCAGGCGTTAGCCATCAATGTTCTACTTGGGGCCCACAATAAAGCTCTAACAATTGTGTCCATCTACATACCACCTAGGGACCAATTCACAGGCTTCCATAGCTTGATGGATTACATTATGAACCTGCACCATAATGCTGAGATAATAATTATGGGTAATTTCAATGTCAACTGTCAACTGGCATTCCACTGAAGTAGGCTCCTTTAAGGATGCAATCTCTGCACTTCAACCTTACCCAGCTTGTTCCGTCACCTACTAGAGCTAATTATAAGATGGGTATGAGCACCTTTCTTCACTGGATACTGTCCAATTGTCCAGATCGTATCACAAACATGAATGTTCTCCATGAAGCATTGAGTGACCACTCCCCTAATACCAGTAACTGGTCAAATAAATTCAATAAACCTCCCCCCCAAAACAATTTTCAGCAGGGTGCTAAAGCGGGGACATCTGAAACCCCTGAAATAACACCTCTGTAGCATTGAATGGTCATTACTTGATGCCACAAAGGATATAAATATAGCTCTGGACCACTTCATCAAGCACTTTAATGAAGCTTGCGAGATCCATGCCCCCCTTGAAAAGGATGAAAATCTGAGGCACCATCAATCCTTGGTTATCCATTGACCTCATTAGTCAGAAGAATTACAGAGATCTCCTCTGGTGTCATGCAAAGGCTACTGGCAAGCATGCAGATGTACAAGAATTTAAAACTGCCAGGAAAAAGGGCATTCGGGCTCTTCACATCAAAAAAAGCAAATACCATAGGGAACAGCTTGCTAGCACTTAGGGTGACAGTAAGAACTTTTGGAATAATATAAAAGATGTAACAGGAAAAGATGCTAAGGTTGCACCCACCATGCTAAACATTAGTGGAACCCCCACCCTTGACCCAGAGACCATAGCCAATGCTTTTAATAATGCATTCACTGACCTGGGCAGTGTCCTCCCACCAGACTTCTTCAAGGACATCACTGAAGACACTGAACAGTGGGCATATGATCTGCTTCCTGCACCACCTCCTTTTTACTTCAAAGAGATCCCACTGTATATGATCAGGAAATACCTAGTATAAGTACTCGTGAAGTCAAGGCATAGCGGTGATTCCTTAGACCTCAAATTAGTTGCCCTTACCATTGAAGAAATACTGATGCCAATTGCAAAGATTCTAAACCTCTCACTAAGACTGGCACAATTCCCATAAGTCTGAAAGTCAGTCCTTGTTACCCCTGTCCACAAAAGTGGAGACTGCATGATACAGACAAACTATAGGCCTATCTCTATACTTCCACCTCTGTCTAAGGCACTTGAGCGCATAGTTGTGGATCAGCTGGTGGAGTATATGGAAAAATACTTGATCTGGTGCCCCCAGCAGCATGGATTCAGAAAGCTACATAGCACTACCACAGCACTGCTAGAATTCACTGGTTTCATTCACCAATCTTTGGATCAAGGTGGATTGGTGGGTGTGGTCTTCATAGACCTCACAATGGCCTTTGATACAGTAAGTCATGCTGTACTTCTCAAGCAACTGTCCTCAATTGGCCTCTCAGCAGATACTGTGTCCTGGTTCAAAAGCTATCTTGTAGGCTGCTCCCAATGGGTGAAGATAGCTAATGTCACCTCTGATCATCAACATGTCTACTCTGGAGTACCACAGGGCTCTATGCTGGGTCCGCTTCTCTTTAGCATCTTTCTTAACAATCTCCCTTGCTTCTGTCACCAACAGATCCTCCTCCATGTGGATGACATGGTCATATACACTAGCAACACTGACCCTGAACCACTGGAACACCAACTTCAACTCAGCTTTGAGGAAGTGGAGGACTGGTTCAGGAAACACAAGCCGATTCTAAACTACAAAAAAAATAAAAGTCTTGTTGTTCAGTAGTGTTCACAGCAAACACAGATCCAGTGCCCTAACCATCAAGAACTCCTCTGGCATCCCACTTGAACAAATTCAACATTTCAGGTATCTAGGGGTAACCGTGGCTAGATCACTGTCATATGCCCAGCATGTTGAGAATGTTGCCAGGTCTGCCAGTATCAAGATGGGGCTACTCCATAGATATAAACACAATCTAATGCCTGAAGCTATTATACTAGCTATCTATAACTCCATAGTATCCATTGTTGACTATGGTCTGGTTATCTATGGCTCAGCTTCCACCACTACCCTCCACAGAATATCACTGGCACTCAATAAAGCATGCCGACTTCTTACTGGAGCACACCTTTCTCACACATGTGAACTGCCTAAGCAAACAGGTTGACTTCAGCTAAATGGGAGGATTCACTACCAAACCTGCTTGTTAACTAAAAAGGCACTTATCGGGCTACTGCCTTCTGGTGTTACAAACTTACTAACCCCTCTTGCAGCTCCCAGCACATGTGTAGCTCAGTCAACCAACTCTTCTCTGTCCCAAGATGTTGGGCTACACAAGGACAAAGATCATTTGCATATAGGGCACCTTTATGGTTTAATGAGCTGCCCAGTGATATCTCTTCCTTACCAAAATTGGGACCATTTAAAGAAACTTTTCATCAGCATCTTACAGCTAACAGTTCCTGTGACTGTTTCAACTGACATGGCACTACCTTCACAGTATTGACACATCCTTGTGTACCTACTTCTTTCCCTTTCTCTGTGAATGACCACTTTCATCCTAACAGCTCTGCCCTATTTCCTGCCTTCTTCCCTGATCTGTCTTGCACCTCACCCCTCTCACCCTCCACCTTCTTTCCACTATTTATCTTCACTTACCTGAACTTTATTCACCCAAATCTACCTATACCTATCTGACAAAGCACCTTGGGCTGCCTCCTTTTATTAGTTTATTTTTGATTTCCTACCGATTCACAGTTTTAATTTTAGTTGCAATGTTAATGTCATATTGTTATTTTAAACACTTTCTTGTCAAAATTTTATGTAATACCATCCGTTGTATGTCTGTCACCCTTCCCACTGATGTGGGACCTTTGTAAAAGATCTGTTATGTGTACAAAGGTATTGTAATCTGAGAATAAATAAATAAATAAATAAATAAATAAATAAATAAAATTCTTCAGGCTTCTCAGCTGTACCATTAGGTAGAACCACAGCCCATCCACCCCCAAAAGTAAGATGTCATATCCCAGCAGGGCTCTGCTAAGTACATAAACTATCAACATACAGTATATTGTTATATACTGTACATCTATATTTTTCTAAACAAATGCATCAATGCATATGTAACAGCCCTTTCCCCACCAAAATGAGTGGGTTGTTACTTAAGTGTCCATCATAGCACTGGGTGCCAGAGCACCAACTACAGTGTTACACAGCATGCAGGGAGGAGACTAGGGACGGGGTGTAAAAAGGAGGTTTTGTCAGGAGGAGTAAGGTTCCTTGGGATTCTTTGGGTTAAATGGATCCTAAGCGGTGATTGGAGAGATTAGGTAGGTTTGTATCTATTTCCAGCATGCAGGTGGGACCCTGGAATGGCTGGAGAGGACCTGCCAGGTCTGGCTCTGTGAGAGGGTGCCACATCTGGGGTTACAGGTACTCTCTGGTGTTCCTGGGGCTGTGAGAGGTCAGAGGGAGGCCACTGAATCTAGTTTAGTGGCGCGATACCAGATTTGGCGTGGCAATGAATTTCTTGTCAGGCCCTTTCTGCCCACAACTTCAGAAGGTGAAGGATTCAGGGTGTGATTGTGCTTGTAGGGTCTGCAGATGGATCCAAAAGAGACTTGTTAGCCATGCATGTAGCTGGTCCAGATCAGCTTGAAACCATTTAAAGAAGGGGCAATGAGCAGCAGTTAGTGATCACAGGTACACCATTGCCTGGCAAAATTATTGAGGTTACTAAATGATTCCTTAGGTTGAACAAATAAAAAAAAAATAGACTGATTTAGTTATCTAAAGATGCCAAGGAAGCAGTAAAGGCAGCATAAACCTCAGTCAAGGAGTATAAGTCTTCTCAGTCAGTAAACAAATATACCTCAGATGTGCCAGGGAGGCAAGTAAAACTGTGAGAAAGCTGAAGGCAAATGCAGAACTTAAAACAGCGGAGTGTGTGAAAGATCATGACAAGTTTTTTTTTCAGATATCGTAAGGGAAAGATGGAAAGTAAAAGGGGCATAGACAGGCTATGGTAAATGAGATGCTTGGATTGAGGGGGCTGAAAAAATGTCTAAGGTACTCAGTGAATACTTCTGCTCCATCTTTAAGGCTGAGAAGGGAAGTACAATTCTGGCTTGTAATTTCCATTCAAAGGAGAAACTAGTTTGGCCAAAGGGTTCTAACTCAGAAGAGAGGGTTCTCAAAGGTTTATTGAGAATGAACATTGGGAATCACCTGGACTAGGTGATCTGCATTCTAGGGTGTTGAAAAACTGGCACATGTCCTAGTGGCACCATTAACAGATCTATTTAATTGCTTCTTGGAAACAGGAGTGATCTCAGACAACTGGAGGGTAGCAATGTCATACCACTTCTTAGGAACAGTGATTAGGAGGATCCAGGCAACAGCAGTTCAGTGAGTCTGACATCCATTCTGTGTAACCTCCTGGAGACTAACATAAGAAATGCTTGTGGACTTCCTGGAGTTACAAGGACTCCAGGATAATTAAGCCATATGATTTAGTGAAAGGTAGGTCATGTCAGACTAACCTTATTGAATTCTTCAGTGGTGTTTTCCAGGACCTGAATAAGGGCAAATCACTGAATGTAATTTATTTGGACTTCAGCAGGACATTTAGTTCATTGCCTCATATTAGATTGCTGATGAAGTTGGGTGAAATAGGGGTTGGAGATATGCCTAAACACTGGGTGGGAAATTGGCTTCATGATAAGTGTAATCTTTCCACAGTATAGATTGTTGGTCAGGCCACACCTAGAGTACTGTGTCCAGCTGTGGAATCCACACCTAAAAGAATGATGGGGACCATCTAGAATCAGTTCAAAGCCCACTTGGAAAGCGTGGCATGCAGTTTAAGCCCGCCTCTCCCTTTTTAAAAGATTATCCTACCCCCAAAGGAATAACATGCAGCTCTACCATGCCAAATGGGGTCCATATCTACAATGTGATTTTGTAAACTCCCAGCACTGCCTGCAAATCCTTTCTTCATGATGGTTAGGCCATCTTGTTTCCAGCTCAGTGTCTCTTGCTGTTATTGCACTATTGTAAAGGGTGTAAGCACTTGCCTTTTCCTTTACCTCTACTTCTATCTTGAATATGCTCATCAGACAAATATATACTGTATGTCTCCACTTTGTTTTCTAGTGGTACTTATGAGCTCTCGAATGTTTATGGTAGATATAGTACTATGCTTATTCTTGATGGTATATGATCCTACATATGTATGTGGTTGCATTATCTGCTGTGTAATGTCTGAAAGAAAACTCAATAAAAAAACTTTCTAAGATAGAATCAGTTCAAAGAAGAGTGAGCAAAATGATTCAATGTGAGCTGGGGAGATTCTATGAGGAGACATTAGAGGACTTAAGAATGTAATAATTTGAGGTCAGGAGAGAGAAAGAGAAAGCAAGAGACAGACAGAGAGACAGAGAGAGGTGATATGACTGAAACCTATAAGTACCTAAAGGACAACAATAAAGTAGAATATCAAGGGATGTTTACCCTCCTAGAAGGTAACATCACTAGAGAGCACAACATGAAGCTGGCTGGGGGTAGGTTCAAAAGGGAAGTTAGAGAGTTCTTCTTTACAGAAAGGGTAGTGGATAAGTGGAATCAACTACCACAGGAACTTGTTAATGTTCAGTTAGTGCATTTAGATTGGGATGGACAAGTTTGGGGGACTCCATGGAGAGACTTGGAATGGAGTGAATAGGAGGGGTAACATCGTAGGTGTGTAAGCAAAGTATGATCTCACCAGTACTAGACTAGTACCAGGACACAGTAGGTACCGGCCAGATGGGATGGACCAAAAGTCTTTTTCTGCCCATAAAATTCTATGTTTCTGTGTATGGAGAAGAAGCTGTTATCTGTCCTGGGGGAAGGATGACATCCTGACCTTGATGTTCAGACATGGTAATTGTCTGAGGTAGAGGCATAAATAAGGAAAAGAGCATGTGACTGAGTTTTTATGGATTCGCTGAAACCTGACAGGGTGAAGGCTGTCCATAAAGAGTACTAAAACCAGAGCTGAGCGTAGTATCCATTAACATATCTGAGCATAGCATAATGGCGGGGCAGTGCACTGGGCATCAAAACTAATAGTAGGGGATGGGAGAGTCTTATGTACAATTCTTGTAATAAAAGGCATCTGCTTGTGAGTTATGCTTGTGAGGAGTACTTGCATATAAAAGTAGTCCAAACAGTGATGAACTTTATTTGGGGGGGGGGGCAATTGTACTTAAGACAAGGGAATGAATTCTGAGCTCATATATGAGCTATGTTTCATCCCTTCTCTTTGTAGTAAAAGGGATGGCATATGAACTGTCTTTCTAGTGTGCTGTGTGATTATTTGGTGACAGTCTATTCATTTTCTGAGGTCTAAAGTTAAAGGACAAAAAAAGGCTGTGTATGCCATACTGTTTGCGAGGGGAAAACCAGTGAGCCATGCCATCAAATACCCCAGACATGGGAGTCATCCTGGGCCAAGCTCACCCCTTTCTGAGCAGAAGTGACATTTAGAAGCACAGGCGGCAGAAGGGGGGTTGCACATATATTAGGGTTCAATGGGTGTGCACAACCCACATGAAGAGTTATGTTTTTGCAACATTGTTGATAGTCTGGAGGTAGTTGAATGAGTGAGTTGTTTGACTGTTATAAGTGGATACTTTGGTCATTTGCACTCTCTGTCCCCTGAGGGACTACCACAATGTTGGGATACCATGAAGACAAAGGAGGGTTCCACTCCTACAGGTGCTGTGGGAACAAATTCCTTTAGGAAAAAGGTACCTTAGGAAGGAGCACTAAGGAAAGAGAGTCATACCACTAGAAGAGGAAGGGGCATCGTGGTCCAAAGAAACAGTGCTTCTAAATGAGACTCGAGGAAGCTGGTTTAAGTAGCTCATGGAAGGGTGTGTCTGTGGTAGCTCCCATCCACCACCTGCTGGCATAGTCTTTTTAGTTCAATACGTGTGTGCAACCTACTGTAAGTGAGGTGTTATGCTTGTGCAGGAGAGGAAGTTGAATGAGTAAGTTGTTTGACTGTTATATGTAGATACTTTGGCCATTCACACTCTCTGTCCCCTGTGGGACTACCACCTGTCAGGGTACCATAAAGGCAAAAGAACCCTCATGAGGAGGGTTCCACCCCTAGAGGTGCCGAGGGGAACAAAATTCCTTTAGGCAAAATGTACCTTAGGAAGAAGTCCAAAAGAACTATGAAGCAGATGGTGAACACAAAGACTGATTAGAGTTATGCCTGACAGTTGAAGCTGATGATGACTCATGGCAGACAGAGACATGACTTCCAGAAAGAGAGAAAGGGAACTACAGGATTGTGGGATAGTGAGCCACTATCCAACCCCAAATTATAGCAGAACTCCCACTACTAGGGTAATACTACAATTAATATATACTACATTATGGCCTTCAAACTCAGGAGAGGAAAAAAAAAAACCCTGTGGAGGAAATCTCTGGATATCCATGGCCTCAGCCATCATCTTTCCTGGCATGTATATTTATTGTGATAGCTCAGAATTGCAAATTTGGAGTTCTTTATGAGGGTAAATTTCAAGCGGGACAACTCTTCTCTATCATTCTAACAGATTAATGCTGTGGAAAGCCATGAGTTGAGCTCTGCAGCTAAAGGAAGTTCCTCACAAAGGAGTCTCGCCCCTTAAAGTGAATTTCCAGGATTTTCAAAACTCTATTTTGGCTTCATAGCCTGATACCTTATGGCAGCATTAGCCAATTTCTGCCCAAAGTATAATTTTTAATGGTGTCCTTTTAGGAAGGGAAGGGAAGGGATTATTACTGCAGCCAAACCCATGGCCAGCCAATCCCTTCCACTTCCCTGTCTGCTGGCTGCACCCCTGTGCTTAGATGTTTTGTGACGTTTAAGCAAGGACAGCATGGGGTGCACCCCATACAAGTCTATGAGGACATTTTTCAATGCCTATTTACATATGTTTAAGCAGTCTTAGAGAACAATGAAAGCCGCTACTCTACTAATAGGGGTTCTATTAGTTGAATGGTAGGTTTATTTTCTCTAAGATTATAAACATATAATAGTGGCATCACCATAGACTGTGGAGATCACCCCGTGCTCTCTGCTTAGACATCACAAAATGTCTGGAGCATGGGGCAGCGGTGGTAGATCGGGAAGTGGAAGAGACTGGCTGGCCATGGGTTTGGCTGCAGTTATGATCCCTTTCCATCTTAAAAGGACACGATTAGAAATTATAAGGCTAACACTGCCACAAAGTATTGGGCTATGAAGCCCACATGTGCACCTTGGAACATCCCTTTAAAGCATGCATTGAGGACAGTAGCAACTGCCGAAAGGCTCCCTGAGGTTGTGAGGAGGCCTACCTTGACTGGAAACTAAAGGAAGGGGATATGGAATGAGACTAGGTGGTCCTTAAACAGACACAGGGAGAATAACTTTCAGAGGTGCTGCTGATGTGTCTGCACAGCGAAAGGCCCCCGCCAAGACTTCAGACTCACTCTGAAGATGCAGATTTCAAGGGGAGCAAAAGCAAATCTAATAACAGGGCAAACCCAGAGGGCAAGATTCTGACTGAATGATGACTGCCGAATGGAATCATTGATATTGATAGAGAGTGTAATGACTGAACAATATTGAATATTGAGCATACATTAAAGACTAAAATGAAAGATAAAACCCAGCTTCAAGTAGAAAAGGCAGAAAGCTTTATGTGCACTATCACTAAGGTGATAAATGCTGAAGTAGGCTGACTGAGTAAAACTAACTGAAGTGACAGAGCAGGAGTGGGAGCAACTGCCTTGCTAGAAAGCCAGGTGAAATCAATTGAGGAGGAATGCAGTAAAACTAAGGTAAATTGACATGTGGCTTGGTATGAACAGTAAATAGAAAAGCCTGAGTTAGAACAAACCAAACAGCAGAATGACATACAGTAGGTAGGACATACTGTGGAAACTAGTAAGCACACTGAGAACCAAAACAAAAAAAGAAACATAGTAGTGACATAAGGACATCAGTGCAGCAGGATTAGCTAAATAAGGGGAAAGAAGGAAGCACAAGCTACAGCTAGAAAAGGCAGAAAAACAAAATAATAAACTAGAAAGCCACTGAAGGCACAAGCCAAACAGAAAGCCCAAAAGCACATAGGAAAGCGACAGACAGAGACAGGGAGAAAAGGGGGGAGGGGGGACAGAGCCCCAGAAGAGTCTCCAGCTGCAGCAAAGAAATAGTGCTTTTGAATGTGGCTGGAGGAAGATGGCTTCAATAACTCATGGAAGGGGGTATCTCTGGTACTTCTTGCCTGCCAAACTTCAGGCATAGCCTTTTAGTTATAAAGCCGGAAAAAGAAGGAAATGTGGTACAAAGGATTTCAACTCTAATACCCACCTCTTCTCTACATTGTCAGGACCCCCAGTGCCCAGATATAGCTCAGACTCTGCTGCACTTTATCAGCCAGTCACAAAAGCCAGTGGGTGGGGCTTTATCTTCCATTTATTAGAATCTCCTGCCATCAACCAGGCCTCTGCACAGTGGGCTGGAATGCTAAGGGCTGCAGGAATAAGGCCATCAAAAGAGTCTGCCTAGAGCCTTTCTGAAATCACCCATCAGCCAGTAATGCTGCTCCACTGACTACCTAACCTTTTGCTCCCTTCACTCCCTGGTGTTCTTAGCATTGTGGACTCTACCCAACAATCCTCCACCTAAGGTGACTGAATTTTCTTTTTGTCTATTATATTGCCTCCTTAGTCTTATCTATCTAGGTATAGTCTACACACAGGCAGTGTTGGGTGGTAACACATTGCAAGTAACTCATTACTGTAATCAGATTACATTTCATGGTAACGTACCGTAGTTGCTGATTACTTATAAGAAAATGTAATTTTGTACAGTTACTAATTGCATTTTTCTCTAAGTACCATGTTACTGCAATTTGCAGGGGGTTGTTAGGGTGCGGACAGGAAAGGAATTTCCATTTTTTTATAAACGTGGACTGCAATTTTTTTTTTGGAAAAACATCGATAGCAATGTGTTTAGTTAATCTTTTAATTTGATTGGGCCACTGTTGATGTCAGCAATAACTGACAATGTGACAGGTCAGCAGATTTCTTGGTTGCTTTAGAATGTGCTCCTGCCTACTCAGCTGATAGAGGACAAGACTGGCCAGAGAAGTATCTTGATCAGTCACACAGCATGCAACTTGTGCAGTCGGACTGGTGCCATTTTGAGCCAGGACTGTGTACTGGTGTCATTGTCAGGTGCGTAGAGGGAAGGGACAGAATGGACAACTCAAGCCAGGCCACATCTGGATGAACAGCAAGTTAAGCACCCAGTACTGCCAGGGAAGTTAGGGTTGGATGGATTGGACATGTAACAGTAATTTGACTGAAAAGAGAAACTTGACAGCCAGGGGAGTAGCAGCTGAGCCGTAACGAATGGTGAGTGGTGACCAATGATTGATTGTTCACTGGGTGGACAGGAGAATTGAGGAGGAAGCACAAAACAGGCAGCTGCAGCCCTGACCCATGCCCATCATGCTGACAGAGATTTTAGGGAAGTGTGGTAGGTGACAACAACGACAATCACAGGCACAGATCAGGCCTGAGGGCCACACCCAGGATGAGATGACCAGTGGGCACCATCCAAGTCCACACACCATATGAGGAGGAGGATATATTGGAGCAGTCGAAGGACTCGAGGTCAGTGTTGTCAGTCCACAGACAGCCAGCAGCAGCACCATTGCTTACCACCCCAAAAAAATAAGTAAGTGCAATTGCAAGTAATTCTTGACCTGTTACAAAAAAATAGTTTAAGTATTTCATAGAAAATGGCTTTAAAGAATGGAGCGATCTGATTGGGTGACACACCTGAAAATGAGGGCAATTATTTTCTAATAGAGCCCACAAATAAAGAAGATCCAAACCATGCCAACAAAGCTGGCACATCACCCAATCAGATCAATGTGCCAAACATAAACAAATCTCCACACAGTGAGTAAAAGCAGCCAGAACAGCTGGTTTTCTCACTCTCATCAGCAGCCCTTACTGACCGCTGCTAATGACAGAAAACCTACCTCCTGTGAGCTTCAAAATGTTCTCTGAAGATGACTTGGATTCCCTCTTTCAGGCAAAAAGTGACCACAAAGATCAGGAAAACCAGGAAAATTACAAAAAAAAGAAAAAGCCTTTGTGAGTAAGTCAAAATGGCACATAACACTAAGCACCTCACAGCTGTCACAAATTGAGGCAAACCACAAGGAAATCAATACAAATAAGAATACTGTACAAGTTGGGCAATCTCAGTGCTGCTGGACTGGGCAAAGGAGAGGGGAATAGAAATAAACTGGCACACTGATGCCCTGGCAACACCGAACTTGACACTAAGAAAATTTTATGCCAAAGTTAGAAATTCAAGTGGTGAACAGTACTTGGTTGCCGGGTACTGTGCTCTCTGAGGAGGGATAAACTGATACCTTAATAGCACAGAAGTATGTAGAAACCTAAACATAATTACCAACCCCCAATTCAAAGCAAGTAACAATGCATTTAAAAGCATACTTAAACAGTTTAGGAAAGAAAACAAGGATCAGGCAGTACACCACCTGCCCATCTCAAACAGTGACCTAAAGAAACTGAGAGAATCTCCAGCCTTATAAACGGACACTGTGCCTGGCCTGGTGAGCCATGAATGATTTGAAATACAGCTGCATTTAACAAGGTGTGGCAGAGAGGGGCTCTGAGACCTCATGCCCTCCTCCCTTCAATTGCTCACAGACGAACAGGGACAAGAGTACCTAACCTTGTCCCATAACCCAGTATCAAAGAACCACAAAGATCCTCAAGAAATAAAGAGCTTCAATGGGGATGTATGTATGCTGACTCTGGCAATCCCAATGCCCCATAGCAGCATACCAAAAGTATGCAAGCAAAATCCCCGAAAATTCCAAAGCGCTGTACCTCCATCTGAGAAGAGCGCCACAATCCTGCCTCGATGCGGAACCCATTTAGTACATCCAGGAACTGATGTGTAAGAATTACCTTGGATTGCCAATGAAAAAGCTAAGCAAAGAAGTGGAGCTTAGTCACCTATACACGAACCACATCATTAGAAGTACTGCAGTTCAAATACTGTTGAATGCCGGGTTGGAGTCTTGTCAAATTATAATGATAACTGGGCAGCGCTGCAAGGCAAGCTTGAAATCGTACTGGAGACCCAAACAGGAAGATCAGAAAATGTGGAGTGCCCTGCTATCAGGAACAACACCAAGTACCAGCAAAACCTCAGAAGAAAGCACCAGCACACAAGTCAAGGAAACACTGTCATCTAGTCAGACAACAGCAACCACAACAATTCAGAGCTCCTTCAACATTATGAACTGCACATTCTCAGCACCATTTCAATTCATAGAAAACAAAAAGTAAAATCTCAGTAAAGGGCTGCAACTTCTCTTTTTGCCCACACCCAAATAAAAGTTTAAGAAAATGAGTTTAAAATCGTTTTATTGTTTTCCCCACACCCCTCCCAAAAAAGAGCTACTTATCCTGTTACAGTATTTATTGCAGTAAAATAAAAGTTTATGGTATAAAACTGCATTTCTTTTGTCTGACTCTTGATTGCAACACACAGAAGTAATTTTCTAAGCACAATAATACCCTCCAGGGTGGGCAGTATTGGGAAATACCAGACCTTCCAGGGGCTAGAAGGCCCTCTGTCTGCTGTGTCAGGCCTCATTACATCCCTGGGTGGTCTGGTATTTTCCAATACCACCCACCTTGTCGGGTATTATTGCTTACTGATTTTTGAGACTAGATGGAGGGTCTTGATTGGGGGGAAGAGTCAGTTTTCCACTGCCAGCCAGGCATTTGTAACATTTTAAAGCCACCCACCCATCCCCCACCCGAGTGAGGAGAATCAAATCTTTGAACATGGAGGTTCCGACTCCTCGGATGAGGATTCCTGGGATTGGCTGTCCTAGACTTTGTTGATGGGGGTGTACTGCAGCAGGCAAAGTTGTGAAGCTGCTGCTCTGAATGATGATGTGTGGGGGGGGGCAGCCGGGCAGAGCTGTGAACTTGGAGTGAGCCCCAAGACAGAGGCCTGCAGTGTTGTGGGGAGGGGTGGTGGCAAAGCTGTGCAAAAAATGGAGTTGGACCAGAGGCCTGTTGTGTTGCTGTGGGAGCAGGGTGAGCATGCTACTGGAGTGGAGGCCTGTAATCTGCTGTGTGGTAGGTGGTGTGGGGGAAATTTAGTAAAGCTGTGTGAACCTGGAGTCAGAGCAGAAGCCAGATGCTGTGTTGGGGTGTACAGTGGTGGTAAAGCTGTGAACCTGGAGCTGGTGAACTGCATAGTTTGCTGTGGTCTGATGTAGTGTGGGTACAAAGCTGTGAACCTGGAGCTGGTGCACTGCATAGGTTTGCTGTGGTCTGATGCAGTGTGGGTACAAAGCTGTGAACCTGGAGCTGGCGCACTGCATAGGTTTGCTGTGGTGTGATGCAGTGTGGGTACAAAGCTGTGAACCTGGAGCTGGAGTGGAGGCCTGCTGTGTTGTGAGGGACTTGAGTGGGGACAGTTTGGCAAAGCTGTGAACCTAGAGCCTAGGAGGATGCCTGCTGTGTTGTGGGGATTTGGCAAAGCTGTGTACACCTGGAGCTGGGTGGTGGCCTGCTGTGATGGGGGGGAACTGTGTGAATCTGGAGCTGGGACAGAGGTCTGCTGTGATCTGATGGGGTGTGAGGGCAAAGCTGTGAACCTGGAGCCGGGGCAGGGGCCTACTATTTTGTTGTGGGGCAGGGTGGGCATTCCACAGTGTTGGGGTAAAGCTGTGAACCTGGGGCCAGATCAAAAGCCTTCTATGATCTGATGGTGTGTTGGGTCAAAACTGTGAACCTGGAACTGGAGTGGAGGCCTGATGTGGTTTTATGGGTGTGGGGTCAAAGTTGTGAATCTTGGAACCAGAGCGGGGGCCTGCTTTGTTGTTGTGGGGCAGGGTGGGCACTCCACTGTTGTGAGTAAAGCTGTAAACATGGGGCCAGAGCAAAGGCCTGCTGTAATCTGATGGTGTGTTGGGGAAAAGCTGTGAACCTGGAGCCAGAGTGGAAGCCTACTGTGTTGTTGTGTCTCCACAGCCATGGGAACTCGAGCTTTCTCCATCTTAGCACCCTCCATATGGAACAAGCTTCCACTGTCCGTCCACTTATCCCCCACCCACCTGGCCTTTAAACAGAATTCTGAAGCCTGGCTCTTGACCACTGCAAACTATCACTGCACCCAACGACAACGTTATGGTCTTTTTGAACCCTAAGAAGCAAGGAAAATGTTGACTTGTCTGAACCTGCACATCTATTGTTGTTGGCACCTGTTTTTTTTTAATTGTATCATGATATTTTATGCTGTTAGTGAATGTATTTTTGAACTATTAGTTTTTGTCACATTGTCCTCAGCCTATCACTATTGTTATTGTATAATCCAGCTTATCTACCGTACATTTCATTTTTCCGCACCACCTAATGTTGGGGTGTGTACTATGTTGCCCTGTATGTACTGTTGTTTCTGTGCTGTTGCCACCTTTTGTGGCCTGGGCTGTGCCTGAAAATGGTCTTTGGATCAGTGCACCTACCCGGTTACCAAGGACATAAATAAATAAAAATAAATAAATAAGTTGTGAGGGAGTCGGGGGCAATGTAACAAAGCTGTGTGAACCCAGAGCTGGAGCAGAGGCCTGGTGTGATGTGAGGACAAAGCTGTGTGAACCAGGAGCCAGGTCGGAGGCCTGCTGTGATCTTATGGGGTATGGGGAAAGCTGTGAACCTGGAGCCAGAGTGGAGGCCTGCTGTGTTGTTGTGGCTGGGGTGGAATGGGAACTCCACTGCTCTGAAGGGGGGCAAAGATGTGAACCTGTAGCTGGAGCAAAGGCCCACTGTGTTGTTGTGGGGTGGGGTGGGCACTGTTGGGGGCAAAGCTATGAATCTGGATTCAGAGCAGAGGCCTGCTGTTGTGGGGGGGTTCAAAGCTGTGAACATGGAGAAACCATGGAGGGATGTGATCAGCATCAGCAGAAGAGAAGGGAGCCAGGCAGCACTGCAAACATATAAGTCAATCTTCATTGCTGCATTTGTGATTGAAAATACCAAACTAGGCATCTGCAACACTGTTGCTTTACTCCTCCAAGCACCTACTAGTCTGCTGATATCTATCTGTGTGATATTAACTCATCTCCTGTCACCATCTGCCATGTCCTGACTGTGATCAACTGGGTTGGGGGGGGGGCTCAGTGTCCTGTTCACTGAGGTGTGAGCTGGAGCCTGGTCTGGATCTGATGGTCTCTTTGCATTGTCCAGCTGTGTGTTTGGGCTTGATTCACTCACACAGCCAGCAGCCTTCTGTAATAGTGTATCCACTCTGGACTCTGGTATTGTGCAGTGAAGTAGCACGTTAGTTTTGTGCTGCTGTGACATAGGGGGGTGGACGTTGGTGGGAGCAGACATAGCCGTCTCAGCCTGGGCTGCAGCTGGGGAGTGGAGGGATGAATGATTGATCTCAAGGAAAGATGCAACAGCTGATCCTCACATCATTTGTAAATTCCTTTTTAAGGCTACCTGACAGAGCCAGGACAGACTTCTTGCAATTACTACAACCAGTATTTCAGAATCTGGATGTCCCTACCATGATTTCTGTCATGTGACCTCACAGTAACTATGGTAGCAACATGGATTCATCCACTGAAAAAGTAGTACAATGTTTCCTTGCTAATGCTGTGATTGGAGACTTCTTCTCAACCCCCAATAAAAAACAAAGCCATGATCAACAGCTGCTTCTCAGCCCCCCCATACAAAACAAAGCCATTAGCAGCAGCAGCTTCTCACTCCCACCATACAAACCAAAGCTGCATTCAGTGGCTGTTCCTCCCTTGGCCTAGTACTCCCCTTCCTGCCCATTTTTAGTGTGCAACACCTTGGACTCACCCTCGGTGTTTCCAAACATACACTGACACTGACACTGTGGTGCCCAGTCCCCACCGTTGGTACCTGAAATAAAGAAATCCATCCTTTCTAGTCTTTTTATATACATATATCCTGGTGTAAAGAAAATCATCTATTGATGTATGTTGTCATAGTTATTCTCCCACTCAGCACCCACCACCCCATACCCCCCAACCCCTTACTTACCTACCTACTGGGATCCAACACCGTAATACTCTCTGGACCAGAGACACATCTTCACTTTTCAATGCCAGACCACAAACTAAGAAAATCAGGTATGTGGTTCAATATATTTCAGTTTTTAATTTGTTCTCATAAGTGTATTATTTTTAAAGATTTTTCCCCAAACATTCAACATGGCCTTTTTGGGACCCCAGCTCATGAACAATGATGGTGAAATTATGCAAATATGCACTAAAAGGTAATTTTGCGGTTGCTGCATGAAATCACCTTTCAGGCAGGATATGAAAATTTTCTCCACTCTTGTTCATGAGGTGGGGTCATAAGAAGGCTATATTGAAAATCTGGGGTAAATTACTATAAAAACAACAAACATATGAGCGTACATTGAAATTTTTTATGCATGCTCATAACTTCGGTAATTTTCAATATTCTGACCCCAAATTTTCAACGTAACTATTTTTTCACACCATTTCATGAATGTGAAATCACCTTTCAGGCAGGATTTGAAAATTTTCTCCACACTTCTTCATGAGATGTGATCATAAGAAAGCTATGTGGGGTCATAAGAAGGATATGTTAAAAATTTGGGGTAGAAATATTAAAAGAACAACAAAGTTATCCAGCCTGTAAGCACAACAGTAGATCTGCTGCTCATGACGCTAGGGACACAAGTTTGGGAATGAGCTTGGGTTATCAAGGGCCAGCCAGGGTAGGAGGATCGAGAATCCCAGGAGATGCTCTCCTCTGGGAAAGGAGGGCAGCCAGTTCCACTGCAATGCTGCCAGCAGGGTGGTCACAGCTGGCAATGCAGTCAGGAGCAGCTTGTGGGTGGGAGGACCTTAATTGGTGCCACACCACACAAGCTTGCAGGCCCAGGTTCTTGTGCACTGTTGCTGCCAATGTCCTAGGGGTTGAGAAGTACAAGCAGAAAACTCTGGCCAGCAGGATGGCACCAGCTGGTCGCAGGCCCTGAAACTGACTACCCAGGCACCACATCCACAAGACCAGATGTGATCTGCAGCGGAGTTTGTGGCAGTCCCCACTGCCCCCACCAGAGGGGGTTAAACTCTGGGGGAGCTTTGGAGGTAAGGATAAGTCCTGGGGGACATCAGGGTGATGAAGCTGTGGCAGCTGAGTAGAAGGGGGCTGACAAGAGATGTAGCAACATAAACAGCAGTAGATGCAAAAACCAAAACATAGTTATGAGCATATGTTGAAAATTTTCAATGCACATTTGTAACTTTGGTAATTTTCTATATTCTGACCCCAAATTTTCAACATAGCCATTTTTCACACCATCTCATGAATGTGACAATAATCATTTTTCAAATCCTGGCCAAAATGTGTTTTCATATTTGTGGCACAAAATCACTTTTCGGGACGGATTTCAAAATTTTATCCACCCTTGTTCATGAGGTTGGGTCATAAGAAGGCTATATTAAAAATTTGGGTTTAAAATATAAAAAAAAAAAAAAAAAAGTTATGGGTGTACATTGAAATTTTCAATGCACACTCATAACTTTGGTGCTTTTCAATATTTTGACCTCAAATTTTCAACATAGTCATTTTTTTCACAGCACCTCATGATGTGACATCCATCATTTTTCAAATCCTGGCCAAACTATGTTTTCACACTTGTGGCACAAAATCACCTTTTGGGCAAGATTTGAAAGTTTTTTCCACCCTTGTTTATGAAGTGTTCTGGACCTGGTGCATTCCCATCCTGTCACATTATGATGTGTGAAGCTGATGGGGAATGGAACTGGAGTTGGGGGACTGGATATCTGGATCATGCATCTCAACTGACATAAGAAGGCTATGTTGAAAATTTGGGTAAAAATATAAAAAAAAAAGTTATGAGTGTACTGTTACATGAGGCCCCTGCACCCTGATTGGTACCCCCACAGGTACACTGCAGACAGCTAACATTTAGGTATATGTTATACTAACATATAGGGCTAAGGGCATCTATCATATAAGAGTAGATGTCAGGATATGCATGCACGTTATTGCTATACACTTTACTTTCTAATATACACATGTATTTCTTGATTATAAGATGTTAGAACATCTGTGTCCTTGTAATGATTATGATACATGAGTTGGCATTGTCAATTCTGATGATTTGTATTACTACACGGCTATGTACAAACTGTACCTCTTTGTTTCTACAAAGTGATGACTACTACAGAATTGTATAATGTTATCTTGGACTGAGGAGCCACCTCTAATTTAGCCAATAGGGCTAATCTCTGTAACTAGAAATGTTTCTATCTTACAGTAACCATGGTAATTATCATAGGTATATAATGTAAGACATTACGTCTTCTACCTCAGATACCTCAGGAGACACGGAGATTCCTCGAGGTATAAGGGAACACTTAGCATTGGCTCCCAGTTCCTATTGGTAAGAACTGCTTAGGGCAACTGTAATTTTCCTTTTGGTAGTAATAAACAAGCTTTATTACTGTTATGCAATGTGTCTGTGATTCCTTCCATGCTCATTATTGCCAAGAACCTGAGAGTGAGGTTTGGACTTCCTGACAATTGGAGACCACGTGTAGGCAATATTTGGTGTTTGCAAAGTTTCACTTGTTGCTAAAAACATTTTCCTTCCCAACGGGGACTGTAGGTATGCATTCCCACACCACCTCTCCCATTTTCCACCCACTTTGTAATCACTTGCAAAGTCTGGCTGCTTACTGGGTGTGGTTGATGCTGACTCAACCCACTCCACAGCAGTTTTGAATTGCAAGCTTACAAGTGCACAGTAGCCTGACTGTGAACTAGTGCACCTGTTGTGGACTGATACACGGCACAGAGCCTTTTCACAGTTTGATTTTTTTGTTCCCTCCCACACAATGGCCACTATAACAATTATCTGTGCAGAACTGAGACTTGACGTCTCAAACTTCCTTGCCTTCCATGGAGGATGGGCTGACTTCGCATGGGTCGCAAGTCAATCCGAAAACTCTGTGCGGGGAATTTTCAACCCAGTACTCAGAGATGAGACAAACACACAGAAAGTGAGAAGCTAAAGCGCTGTTGGTCATGGCTCTCTATGCTGCTTTGGAAGCCTCCGAAGTGAGGTTTTGATCCCTTGAACTGCAAATCTCATCTCTTAAGCAGGAGATGGGGTTGCAGGAAACTGCATGTATCAGACATGAGCAGGATTTGGAATCTGATCTCCAAACTCTGCAAAATGAAAAGGATTCCCTTTTGCATCATTCTGTTCAGGCAGGTGAGCAGGAACTTTGTATGTTGAAGCAGGAGTGTGAAAGTTTGAGACAGGATAAGGGGTAGGCTTTGCAAATGAATGACTTGTTAAGTAGAACGAATGAACAAATGCGTGAGGAGTTGGGAGAGTTATAGGATGAGATAAACCAGGTACGTAATGACTTAGGTTTAGCTACTAGAGACAATCGTGAATTGAGCGTCGCATATAGAGTGTTACAGAAGCAGATGCAGGATGAAGTGGATCAGAATGTTGCAAGACTGAGTCATGATGAATGTGAATCCAAAATAGCGAAACTGCACCATCAGTGAGAGGTTCTGGCTGGCCATGTCAAGGTGATGGGAGGCGTAGCCACTGCCTTGTCAACGTCATCTGAAGGGGAGTAGTCAGATGACATCTCTCAGTACAATGCCCAGTCACACCTCTACTATGGCCCAGACACACCTCCCCACCATCCACAACATGGCAGCCCCCTGTCACATGACACCACATCCCAACGTCATTGACGGCATGTTGCACATTATGGGTGACTCCAACATAGCGACCCCCATGATGGGGGGATCAGGCCTAGGCCTAGTCCTGACAGTACCACTGATAGCTGTTATTAATGTGGAAGATAGGCAGGAGATAGAGAAAATGATTGAGAGTGCCTTAGGCACTGTGCCCATCTCTGAGAAAAACAAACGGGTTCTTAAGACCCAGATTAGGCAGCTTCTACACAAGGCTGGTACTCAGGAGGGCATGGTTCATTCTGTGGCTGAAGCTGTGGCACAGGCAGCCCTGGAGGGTGCCCAAGGTAATCTACCCCTTCTTGATCATCCCAAATAATCCCCTACAAATGGCCTACTCTGTTCAGCAAATAGCTGACAGCATTGGTCAGATGAGCCCATCTGACAGCCTCAGTTGCCACTTGGAAAAGGTGCGTGCTAAATGTGAAATACTTTGTCTCGCTGCAGACTACCAGGTCCAGATCCTACGCGAGACCATTGATCCTGGCCTGTGGGAAAAACTCCCCGATGCTGTCTGTCAGGACGGACATGCCACCTTTGACAAAGTAGCATCTGAACTAATTTCTGCACACAACCCAGGTGTAGTAGGAGTGATGCTCACATACCCTGTAAATCAGAATGTGAAAGAAAGTCCAGCGATTTTCCACCACAGGCTCTGGATAGCCTATTAAGCAGGGAAGCACCTTGCAGGAGAAGCTTCAGATGTGGACCTCATTGAATACAAGACCTTGTTCCTTAGGAGCATGATCCCTGCAGTAAGAGAAGAGGTAAAGCCAACCACCTATCCGACCATGGATAGGTTTGCCGATATTCTTCGGAAAACAGAGAGAGTTTATCAACTCTACATCCATGATTCAGGCTCCAGTTCCAAGAAATTAACTGCTGTGGAAGCCATTCTGGAGGCCATGACACACTACACAGTGGAAGGGCAGGCCCAAGAGAAACAACCCTTCCCCACAGACACCCAGCACCCCCAGCAGGCCCAACAACAACAACAATCCTGGGGTGGGAACTGGAACTACCACAAAAATAAGAAACAGCACAAAAACAACAAGGATAAACAACAAAGATCAGGCCCTTCGTATAGGGAAATAGCCGATGAAAACCGGAAATTCCGAGATATTCTCTGGCAAGTGCGTTCCATAACGGATGCCATCCCCATTCATGCTCTTGCAGCAGTACAACCAGGAGAACAGGCCTCAACAGGCCGTGGAGACACTGGAAGTCCAGGCTCTCAGGCCCCCACAGGCCTGAACCCGGAAGTGGCTCCCTATATAGCATCAGTGCAGCATGGTGAGATGGTTTAAAGGAACCAGGCCCAGACTCTCTTTCAAGAGCTCCCCCATGCCTCCACTGGTACAGATTGACAATTACAGGCCCCAGTCCAGATTGTAAACAAGCTGGTCTTGGATACAAATGGAAGGCCATGCACAGAGGCCGAGGTCAGGGGCCGCCTACTGACAGTAATACTGAATACAGGCATGGCTGTGTCTATATTACAGGATGACCACCCAGACACATCACCTTGGTCCACCAGATGGAGGACCAATATGTCTGGTGTAGACAGAACTAGGTTACCTGCATACTGCTTCCTGCCACTACCTGTGACACTGGGACACCTGAAGGCCTATCATACCTTTTGGTTAATGGTACTGCATGATCACCCTAGTATAATCGGAATCGACTTCTTGGCACCACATGGTTGTGTGGTAGACCTAGCCAACATGTTACTGATACAAATCCAGGGACAATATCACACCATTTTGATCCCCGACTCACGCATGATTGCAACAATTTCTGCGAACAATAAAGAGTATGATGTCATAGATTTGTTTAAGAACCATGATCTTTTCCCAAAGCTCCTCCCCATTCTACAAAGACATTTGGAGGCATTTGCCACTAACAAGCATGATTGTGGCAGGATACACACTGTCATTGAAGTGACAGGCCCAGTACATGAGAGGCAACAGCAATACCCTTTTCCACCCGAGGCCTTACCTTCTCTTAGGAAAACAGTCAAATCACTTCTCAAGCAAGGTGTAATCAGGACATGTGTTTCCACTGCAAATTCCCCAGTGTGGCCTGTGAAAAAACCCACAGGTGCCTGGAGACTTACTATTGACTACAGGAGACTAAACCAGGTCACCCCCAGTTGTGCCCCAACTGTGTCATCTGCACCAGATGTGCTATAACTACTGACCCCTGACCAACAATGGTTTAGTGCTCTGGACATCTCCAATGGTGTATGGTCATTGCCATTGGCCCCCAAAAGTCAATATATGTTTGCCTTCACCTTTGAGGGCAGGCAGTACACATGGACCTGTTTACCACAGGGGTTCCACAACAGCCCCTCCATGTTCCATTTGCACATGATGGACACCCTTGAGGGTTTCTCTACACCCCAATGTCTCTTTCAGTATGTGGATGACCTGTTGTTGGCCACAGCCACACAGGAACAACATCTGGATCTCTTAGACAAGCTACTGACCCTCATCCAGAGGGCAGGCCTCAAATGTAACCCTGCAAAAGCACAACTACGTCAGAAAGAGGGACTCTTTCTGGGCCTGAGGATAACAGACCAAGGCCAAAGCCCTACCTGGAAGAAGATACAAGGATTGTAAGATCTGCCACTGCCTGTCAGCATGGCAACCCTTGGAAGGTTTCTAGGTATGGTAAACTATTCTAGAGATTTTATTTGTGATTTTGCTCAGAAGGCCTCCCCTCTGTATGAACTACTGAAAAAGGTTGTCTCCTGGAATTGGGGTCCCATTCTCACCCAAGCTGTGAAGTCACTGAAACTGGCCTTGGCCTCAGCTCCAGCTTTGGTCAACCCCAATCCAGCCTTGCCATTCCATCTGGAATGTGTCACTTCTGACGTTGCTATGTCAGCAGTGCTGGCTCAGAAGGTCCATGGCACTCTGAGACCCACTGCATATGCATCACATCTCTTGTCCCCAGTGGAACAGAAGTACAGCCTTTGTGGAAGGAACCTTCTGGCCACCTACTGGGCTGTCAAGCACTTTCTGTATATCATTGGGTACTCCCCCTGATTATTAACACAAACCACACCCCAATAACCTTTCTGCTATCAGGCAGAGTAAAGGATGGGTCAGTCTTTAATACCAGGCTGATGCACTGGTCCCTCCTGCTCCAGGACAGAGATATTAAGGTCCACGCAACCAAAATGCCATCCATGCTGGTGCATGGCCTCCTTTTTCAAGGAGAACCCCATGACTGTACACTGCAGCTACCTGATCAACCAGATCCGGGTCCTTTCCTTCCTGCTACATCACAACTACTTGAGAACACCTCATTGTGCCATGTCTTTATGGATGGCTCAGCTTCCTACTACCAGGGAGAACAGATAGCAGGAATGGGCATATTAGTCATTTACCCTTATGGTAACACTGTTAAGATTTCTGAGCATTGCAGTGTGGCATCATCACAGTATGCTGAGATGGCAGCGGTGGCCTGTGCCCTCGAGTTAATCCAGCATGAAACCAAGGACACCATCATTTTTACAGACTCTAACTGAGTTTGCTGTTCCCTTACAGAATTCCTTCCTTTCTGGCAGAAGAACTCCTTTACCTCCTCTGATGGCAGTCCAGTGAAACACAAGGAACTGGTAATATACATTTACTCACTGGCACAGAAATTTGCACACCAACTCTATGTACACAAAGTTAAGATCCACTCCATACATGACCGCTATCATTTTTTTTTATTTGTACAATCGGATTTACAATCTTTGAACCAGGGGCTCATTTACAAAGGTACCTCATCACAGAGAGGACATGCAGTGGACACAGTTACAGAAGATACAAGACATTGAGTGACATGGAGTTATACAGTTGAAATTCGTACAATAAGTAGTTAAACATTTCATGGTGCAAACATTAGCACATGCAGATACATCAGAGGGCCAGGTACCAGAGGGAGATTATTGAGGGGGGGTGATGTGGCAGTTCAGCCCAATAGGCTTTGCCAGGTGCAAAAGATAGTAGCAGAGTGCTGATTAGAGACAGGTGCAACTGCGGGCATTAAATAGTTGGTTACGAAGGGTGGCTTTGAAAGCGCCGATTTTGGAAGCACAGGAGATGGATGCAGGAAGGGACTTAAACCAGGATGGATCTTTGTAGCAGAAGGACCTCTGAGCCTGGCTGGTCCTAGTTCTGGGAACCAGAAGAGAGGTTTTGTTGGTGGTACGGGTTGAGACAGTGGATGGGGTATGAAGGATGGAGGCAGTCAACCTGGGTGGGGAAAGCCCAAGCAGAATTTTCTTAGTTTGGAAGGAGATTTGGTAGCGGAGTCACTTGTCAAGGTTAAGGAGATTGGCCTTGTCATAGAGTTGACATGTGTAAGTGAGCCTGGGGGCATTGATTATTAGTCTGCAGGCCTTATTTAGGGTGATGCAAATTTTGTTGAGGGCAGTGGTGTCAGCAGCACCATAAACAGGCAGGCTGTAATCCACAAGTGACAGTACTGTGGACGTAATGGCAAGTTGGAGGGCATCAGGTGGGAGGCAGTCCTTGTGGCTATAAAGGATGCCAAGCGGTATGTTAGTGGCAGATGCAAGGGCATTAATGTGGGCGTGAAAGGTGAGGGCTGAGTCGAAGGCAACCTGAAGGTATTTGTAGGAGTAGACTTGTTCAAAAGGTTGTAGGGTGCTAGGGAGGATGCAGAGAGGGTTATTACAAGCTTTGTTTTGGTGGGGGCAAAGAGCATTGTCTTGGTTTTTTTTTTTTAGATTAATGATGAGTCTACGTTCCCAAAACCAGGTTTCGGCATCATTGAAGGAGTGTTGAAGAGAGTTCTGGAGGGAGGAAGGGTTTCGGTGGGTGGCAAAAATGACAGCATCATCTGCATACAGAAGCATATTGCCGGAGCAGGCACTAGGCAGGGTGTTTAGATAGAGACTAAAAAGTAGAGGACCCAGGATTGAGCCCCTGGGAACCCCAGAGTGGATGGGACAGGTTTCTGAGAGTGCCCCATTGACTTTGACACACTAGGAGTGAGCTGCTAGGTTGCTCGAGCACCAGGCGAGGGGACCAGTGGAGAAACCAGTGTGTCAGAGGGTGTCAAGTAGAAAGGGGTGGGAGACAGTGTCAAAGGCCTTTGAGAGGTCAATGAACACTGCACCGGCTAGTGAGCCAGCATCATGGGAGGCGCACAGGAAGTTGGAAAATTCCATTAATGCAGTATAAGTACTGTGACTGGCAAGGAAGCCATGTTGCTCCGGACACATGATGTTATATTTAGCCAGATATTCAGTGATTTGAATGACCACCACTTTTTCTAGGGCTTTGGAGAGGGGGGGAAGGATGGAGATCGGTTGGTAATTACTAGGGGAGGACCTGTCACCCCCTTTATGGATAGGCGTGACTACAGCTGTTTTCCCTGCAGTTGGAAATTGCCCCAGACAGAGGGACTGGTTAAGTAGACTGGTGAGTGGGGTGAGGACTTTGCCCAGGATCAGCCAGAGTATTTTAGGGTCCAGGAAATCCCTGCTGGGACTGTTGCTTTTTAATGCTTTAAGTAGGAGAGGTCTGGTTTCCTGGGTGGATGTCTTGTGTAGGTGGAACCAGGGGTGCTGTAGAACTGCGAGTGATTGATCAGGGGTTGTATCAAAGAAGTTACTAGGGAGGACTGAGCTGAGGTCAGTAAAGGAGAAATTAAGGCTGTTGGCAATGCAGGATGGGTTGGTGGCGGTGGAGCCATCAATAGTGAGCTGGGATGGGGGGATATGATTTCCTATTTTGCTCTTTTAATATTGTCCCAGAAGGTCCAGGCATTCCCTGAGATGAGGTGAGGTGGTCTGGTAGTGGTCTGCCTTGGCTTTACATATTGCCCAGGAGCACCTGTTCCATGCAGTATTGTAGGCCTGTCTATCAGCTGCCCAGCTGGTATCAGTGGCTAGGTGCCAGAGGTTATTCCCTCACTCTGAGCATTTGGAGTAGAGCAGCGGTAATCCAAGGTACATTAGGTTTTTTGGAACGGAATGTGGTGAGGGTTGCAAAGAGGTCACAGGCCTTATTAAAAGCTAGTGAGAAGAGGGTAAGGGCGGCATCAATGTTGGGTGCATGATGGATGGGGGACCAATTAATCTGAGTCAGGTACTGTTTGAGTTTAGTCAGCCCTCCAGGGTGAAGGCGCCTGCATCGGGTGGTTTGGGTTACAGGCCTGGGGCTAGGGGCAGACCAGAAGAATAAGATAGGGGAGTGGTCACTTAAGGAGTCAGGGAGGGCCTGAATGCCCTGAATTTTCAGAGGGTGGTTGGTGATAATGACGTCCAGGATGGTGCAAGTTCCTCTAGTTGGGATAATTCTGGTGGGTTGGAGACGACTTTTGACAGGTCTTGGGCAGCGAAGATGTCCCTTATTGGGGAGGTGGAAGAACTGAGCCAGTTCACATTGAGGTCCCCCACTAGGACTTTATCAGCCTTATTGGGGAGGGTGGTAAGATAATCCGTAAGAGGCGTCAATGCTGGATTCTGGTTCCTTGCGGGAACATAGGAGACTGTGAGATACAGTGGGCACCTGGAGGGGTCAGGGGTGAGGTTTGAGGGTAAGGGCCTGGGCACCATTCTCAAGCAAAGGGGAGGGGAGTGCCTGGCCAATGATGGTGTCACGAGTATAAATTGCACAACCTCCCCCGTGTTTACCTGCTCGGTCCTCCTGGTATAGGGTGTGTCCTGGGAGGGAGGCAGAGGAGTCAGGGGTGGATTTGAACAGCCAGGTTTTGACTAGGGAAACAATGTCAGGTTGATATTGCATGACCCAGCACTGGGGGGAAGCAAATTATTTCAACAGGCTGCATAAGTTCAAAGAGGCAATGCAGAGGCAAGCCAGCCTAGTAGGTGGGCTGGAGGGGTCAGGGCTTGGGTTAGGGTGGATATTCCCGGAAAGGAGTGGCAGTAGAACCAAGGTTCTGGCCATGGGGTGGCAGCATGTTAACTTTTTGGGTGTGCACTGAGAAGAGAAGGAGGCCTTGGAGGTGTAATGGATGGGCAGGGTATGAAGGGTCAGGAAAGCGCTGATGAGGTGAGTCCATGGGGAGTTTGTGTTGGCAGTGAGGGGGGCACTGCTAGGGGGTGGGTGCTGGGGTCCAGGGTACATGGGCAGTGTGGGGGGATTGGGCCAGGAAGGAGAAATGTAGAAGTGTGGTCACAGAAGGGGCTGGCGTGGGGTCAGACTGAAGGGAGGTAGGCACTAGCAAGGTTATAAGGGGGAGACATTTTAGGAGGAGATGAACAAACATGGCACCTATGGTAGCAGTTGGGGCAGATGGTATAAGTATCTTGGCTGCCCATCAGAAAGCATGGATACCACTTTGGAGTAGTAGTAGGGTCGTGGACTTTGGTACACAAGGTGCAAGATTCAAAACGCCTCTGGGGCAGGAGGCCTAGGACCTAGGTGAGATGGGGTACCAGACACTGAGGGGGCTTTGAGAGGGAAGGGTTAGAGGCAGAAAAGTGGGTGGAAATAATGACACCCGTGGTCACTGGGTGTAAAAAGGGCCTGGGTGGGGGGGTCAGAGGATTGGGCGGAGGGTCAGTGGGTGGGCCAATCAGGGTGTAGGGGTAGGGAGGAGTTAGGTGTGGGCAGAGCAAGGGTAGAAGTAAGGAGAGAGAAGTAGAGGTGGATAAGCAGGGTACTAGGAAGCAGGTGGAGGAAAGGAGTTCAGGTGAGAAAAAATAGGGGACAGGCAGAAAGTCCCTCTAGTGGCTGTAGGTATAACCTGCAAATGGAAAAGGAATAAGGACCAGCTAACATTCCCACACAAAGATGTAGCTATTATGGAAGAGTATACTTTACACTCTTAAAGGCACTCTACAATGTTCCTTTCACTCCAGAAGAGAGCTCCTTTGTCAGGCTGGCATCTGTGTGCCTTCATCATGCCTTCAATGACACCCTTGCAAAGGAAGGGGCCCGAGGGGGGACACCTGGATGATGGACCATCCAGAGGCCAGAGCGGCCGTACACATTGCAGCAGTCAGGAAGAAACCTGAACCCTTTTCCCCCTTGGATTTGTCAGAAGCCCAACATGCTGACTCTGAACTCAAAGATGTGTTCAGATTCCTGGACAAAGGTACTGAGAAGAATCTACCTACCAACAACCCCTACCGAAGGCATGAAGGTACTTTGCACCTGTCCCCTAATGACAAGCTTATCTGGTATCAATCAGATGACACCCCCACCAAATTGTGGGTGGTCCCTCATCATCTTAGGTCCGAATTTCTACACCAGGTACCTGACACCCCTACTGGTGGACACCAGGGAGTGGAGAACACACTCCAAAGGCTTAAGACCACCACCTGGTGGCCTGTCATCACCAAAGATGTCAAACAATACATAGACAACTGCCTTGTTTGTGCCCCCAAACAACACCATCCCTACCAAATGTAATGTCAAGCTATTACCACAAAGGCATTCTGGCCCTTGGCAGCCATACAGACTGAACTTTATTAAACCCTAACCAATCCCAGCAGAAATAAAGTACACACCTTGTGGTCACTGATTGCTTCTCTAAGTGAGTTGAGACTTTCCCACTAAAACACGCACTGCTAAAACCACTGCCAAAATCCTGGTAGAACAGATTTTCTCCAGGTGGGAAGCCTACCTCTCAGGCCAGACTCCAGACAAAGGAACAGTTTACAGGTGACAATGAAAACACTTGAACTCCTCAGGGGTTCATCAGAAGTTCCACATACCTTACCACCTACAATCTTCAGGTCAAGTGAGAGAGAGGCCAACAGATGGATTAAACAAATGCTTTCATTCATGAGGACAATCCCAAGTTGGGATTCCCTATGCCATTACTCATATAACAATTAAAGATACACTCAGCCACCAACTGACACCTTTGAGGTGATGATCAGAAATATGAATTACCTGAACACCTGTTTTGACCTACACCCCAACTGCAGACCAAGGCTCAGTGGACCAATATGGAAAAACTCAGACAAGACCTCATACCTCATTTGTATGCTGCAATTGCATGGCAAGGCCCAGCAACAGTCAAAAACAAATTGACAAACACACGAAGTGGATTGGGGTGGGGATCAGGTAATGGTTCTGAGATTTGCACAACCCACATTCCTTCTAATAAATGGAAGGACCTACCATTGCCAACAAGCTCAGTCAGCAGTCTATCAGGTTAGACCCCAAAACAACAAATTGACTGACAAATAGTTACATGCAAACCAGATGAAACTGTATAAAGGAGTATAATTACTTTCCCTCACCCCATTGGTGGAATAGTATAATTACTAATGCTTGATTTTCCTTTTCAGATACAATGATAAGATGCTATCTTATTCCATTTCTCCTCATCTGGAGTTATCCCCTGCATCCAAGACATGGTAAAGCACCTCTTCCTCACTGTGATCCTGCATACAGAGGGTCACCATCAACATTCTAGACAATTTGATTACTGTCCAGGAAGGTTCAGATGCTACCTCACTGCCTCAGTTGTTATCTGAAAATCTACCCCACAAATTGGTGCAAACAAACTAAGGACAACAATCCAGGCCAAGCTCTTCAGGAAACTTTCCATGTTTGGCCAATACAAATTATCCAAATGGTACTTTGTCATACTCCAAACTCCTAAACACTTGGTTTATATAATACTGCCGCCTTAATTGACCCATCATATTGTGATTCATTGTCTAAAGACTGCCAGAAAATTTGAGCTGTACATATGGCCTCAGCTGCCATATTTATCAGTGCTACTGATAAACAACCTTTGAATGTCCAAAACAAAACCCTGGTCCTCATAGTGGCCTCAGAGTGCTACTTTACCAAGCAAAATTGTTAACACAGTTTACATATACTGTTTTGTTAACGACTTACTGGAATATGAAAAAATTTGTATGTATCATACTACAATAGATCATTGCTATAGTACTTGATTCTTATAGCCGCAACTTTCAATTCATACCAAGACCCTATGAACAAATACACACCACCTAGCATAGAAAAATTTAGGAAAACCCAACACTGATAATCAAACACACAAACACGTGACACATCAGTGTCACTGGTGCCACACACTGTCACTAGTGTTTTGATAGCAATGCCCGTTCGAACAAGGCCAGCATTGCTGCTATCAAATCACATTCACAGAAGTTCCAACTGGTCTGGTGAATGATATTAATACCCGTTATTACATGGTGGCGGTACCCTAGTCGAAGAAAGATACACTGTATATAATATAGCATTTTCAGATTCTAAGATAAGATTAACACACTAGTTGCACAAAACAATAAACAAGCAGGCATTACATTGACTTAAATATGATCAGCCTATGGCTCTTATTACTACCATCAACAGTCTCTTCCATGATCTAGAGCCCGAAGAATCCTGATATCATACACGACAGACATAGCTCCAAATGGTATTATCCTCGCTACAAATCCCTGACTGTGTTGCCATGTGTATGCTACAGACTCTAATTCCAATTCTACTGCTAATTTGGGTTTTGTGACAAGGGCACCCAACACTGGTCCATGTTTTTCTAATAAATGTTCTATAAGGATACTATGTTTGTATCTTTCACTGTTTCTTCTACATTTGATCCTACTACCCAGCTATATTTGATACGGTCAGGAAATCCTGCTGGGACTGTTGCTTTTAATGCTTTAAGTAGGAGAGGTCTGGTTTCCTGGGTGGATGTCTTGTGTAGGTGGAACCAGGGGTGCTGTAGAACTGCGAGTGATTGATCAGGGGTTGTATCAAAGAAGTTACTAGGGAGGACTGAGCTGAGGTCAGTAAAGGAGAAATTAAGGCTGTTGGCAATGCAGGATGGGTTGGTGGCGGTGGAGCCATCAATAGTGAGCTGGGAAGGGGGGATGCAAGATTTCCTATTTTGCTCTTTAATATTGTCCCAGAAGGTCCAGGCATTCCCCCGAGATGAGGTGAGGGTGGTCTGGTAGTGGTCTGCCTTGGCTTTACATATTGCCCAGGAGCACCTGTTCCATGCAGTATTGTAGGCCTGTCTATCAGCTGCCCAGCTGGTATCAGTGGCTAGGTGCCAGAGGTTATTCCCTCACTCTGAGCATTTGGAGTAGAGCAGCGGTAATCCAAGGTACATTAGGTTTTTTGGAACGGAATGTGGTGAGGGTTGCAAAGAGGTCTGGCCTTATTAAAAGCTAAGTGAGAAGAGGGTAAGGGCGGCATCAATGTTGGGTGCATGATGGATGGGGGACCAATTAATCTGAGTCAGGTACTGTTTGAGTTTAGTCAGCCCTCCAGGGTGAAGGCGCCTGCATCGGGTGGTTTGGGTTACAGGCCTGGGGCTGGGGGCAGACCAGAAGAATAAGATAGGGGAGTGGTCACTTAAGGAGTCAGGGAGGGCCTGAATGCCCTGAATTTTCAGAGGGTGGTTGGTGATAATGACGTCCAGGATGGTGCAAGTTCCTCCTGGTGGGATAATTCTGGTGGGTTGGAGGCGACTTTTGACAGGTCTTGGGCAGCGAAGATGTCCCTTATTGAGAGGTGGAAGAACTGAGCCAGTTCACATTGAGGTCCCCACTAGGACTTTATCAGCCTTATTGGGAGGGTGGTAAGATAATCCGTGGGCGTCAATGCTGGATTCTGGTTTCATCGGAACATAGGAGACTGTAGATACAGGCACCTGGAGGGGTCAAGGGTGGGTTTAGGGAGGGAGCCTGGGCACCATTCTCAAGCAAAGGGGAGGGAGTGCCTGGCCAATGATGGTGTCACAGTATAAATTGCACAACCTCCCCGTGTTTACCTGCTCCGTCCTCCTGGTATAGGGTGTGTCCTGGGAGGGAGGCAGAGGTCAGGGGTGGTTGAACAGCCAGGTTTTGACTAGAAACAATGTCAGTAGTTGATATTGCATGAACCTAGCACTGAGAAACAAATTATTTCAACAGGCTGCATAAGTTCAAGGAGGCAATGCAGAGGCAAGCCAGCCTAGTAGGTGGGCTGGAGGGGTCAGGGCTTGGGTTAGGGTGGATATTCCCGGAAAGGAGTGGCAGTAGAACCAAGGTTCTGGCCATGGGGTGGCAGCATGTTAACTTTTTGGGTGTGCACTGAGAAGAGAAGGAGGCCTTGGAGGTGTAAGGGATGGGCAGGGTATGAAGGGTCAGGAAAGCGCTGATGAGGTGAGTCCATGGGGAGTTTGTGTTGGCAGTGAGGGGGGCACTGCTGGGGTGGGTGCTGGGGTCCAGGGTACATGGGCAGTGTGGGGGATTGGGCCAGGCAGGAGGCACAAGTGTGGTTATAGAAGGGGCTGGGGTGGGGTCAGGCTGAGTAAAGTAGACACTAGTAAGGTTATAAGGGAGACATTTTAGGAGGTGAACAAACATGGTGCCTATGGTAGCAGTAGGGTTGATGGTATAAGTATCTTGGCTACCAGTCAGAAAGCATGGATACCACTTTGGAGTAGTAGTAAGGTCGTGGACTTTGGTACACAAGGTGCAAGATTCAAAACGCCTCTGGGGCAGGAGGCCTAGGACCTAGGTGAGATGGGGTACCAGACACTGAGGGGGCTTTGAGAGGGAAGGGTTAGAGGCAGAAAAGTGGGTGGAAATAATGACACCTCGTGGTCACTGGGTGTAAAAAAGGCCTGGGTGAGGGGTTAGAGGATTAGGCGGAGGGGTCAGTGGGTGGGCCAGTCAGGGTGTAGAGTGGGGAGGAGTTAGGTGTGGGAAGAGCAAGGGTAGAAGTAAGGGAGAGAAGAAGTAGAGGTGGATAGACGGGTACTAGGAAGTAGGAGGAAAAGGAGTTCAGGTAGAAAAAATAGGGGACAGGCAGAAAGTCCCTCTAGTGGCTAGCAGGTATAACCTGCAAATGGAAAAGTGGGACCGGGCTAACATTCCCACACAAGATGTAGCTGTATGGAAGAGGTATGCTTTACCTCTTAAGGCACTCACAATGTTCCTTTCACTCCAGAAGAGAGCTCCTTTGTCAGGCTGGCATCTGTGTGCCTTCATCATGCCTTCAATGACACCCTTGCAAAGGAAGGGGCCCGAGGGGGGACACCTGGATGATGGACCATCCAGAGGCCAGAGCGGCCGTACACATTGCAGCAGTCAGGAAGAAACCTGAACCCTTTTCCCCCTTGGATTTGTCAGAAGCCCAACATGTTGACTTGAACTCAAAGATGTGTTCAGATTCCTGACAAAGGTACTGAGAAGAATCTACACACCAACAACCCCTACTCAAGGCATGAAAGTACTTTGCACCTGTCCCCAATGACGCTTATCTGGTATCAATCAAGGACAACCCCACCAAATTGTGGGTGGTCCTCATCATCTTAGGTCCGAATTTCTACACAGGTACCTGACACCCCTACTGGTGGACACCAGGGAGTGGAGAACACACTCCAAAGGCTTAAGACCACCACCTGGTGGCCTGTCATCACCAAAGATGTCAAACAATACATAGACAACTGCCTTGTTTGTGCCCCCAAACAACCCCATCCCTACCAAATGTAATGTCAAGCTATTACCACAAAGGCATTCTGGCCCTTGGCATGCCATACAGATTGACTTTATTGGTCCCTTAACCAATCCCAGCAGAAATAAGTACACCCTTGTGGTCACTGATTGCTTCTCTAAGTGGGTTGAGACTTTCCCCACTAAGACATGCACTGCTAAAACCACTGCCAAAATCCTGGTAGAACAGATTTTCTCCAGGTGGGGCCTACCTCTCAAGGTAGACTCAGACAAAGGAACCAGTTTTACAGGTGACGATGAAAGAAGCACTTGAACTCCTCAGAGTTCATCAGAAGTTCCACATACCTTACCACCTACAATCTTCAGGTCAAGTAGAGAGAGCCAACAGATGGATTAAGCAAATGCTCTTCCAAATTCATTGAGGACAATCCCAAGGATTGGGATTCCCTATTGCCATTACTCCTTATGGCAATTAAGTACACCCTCAGCCACCACCAGCTGACACCCTTTGAGGTGATGACTGAGCTAGAAATACAAGTTACCTGAACACCTGTTGTTTGACCTACACCCCCCAACTGCAGACCAGCGTCTCAGTGAACAATATGGAAAACTCAGACAAGACCTCATACACCTCATTTGTATGCTGCAAATTGCATGGGCAAGGCCCAGCAACAGTCCAAAATCCAATTTGACAAACACACGCAAGAAGTGGATTGGCAAGTTGGGGATCAGGTAATGGTTCTGAGATTTGCACAACCCACACATTCCTTCTACAATAAATGGGAAGGACCCTACCCCATTGTCAACAAGCTCAGTCCAGCAGTCTATCAGGTTAGACTCATGCAAAACAACAAATTGACTGACAAATGGTTACATGCAAACCAGATGAAACTGTATAAAGGAGTATAATTACTTTTCCTCACCCCATTGGGTGGAATAGTACTAATTTACTAATGTTTGATTTTCCTTTTCAGATACACTGATAAGATGGCTATCTTGGTTCCATTTTCTCCTCATCTCAGGAGTATCCCTGCATCAAAGGCATGGTAAAGCACCTTCTTCTCACCTTGATCCTGCAACTACCCCAGAGGGTCACCATCAATATTCTCGACAATTTGATTACTGTCCAGGAAGGTTCAGATGCCTACCTCACTGCCTCAGTTGTTGCTCCTGATAAATCTACCCTACAAATTGAGTGACAAACTAAATCTCAAGGACAAATACTCCCAGTGGCCAAGCTCTTCAAGGAAACTTTCCATGTTTGGCCTAATGCAAAATTATCCCCAAATGGTACTTTGTCCTTGCTCCAGACCTCTCTTAGACACTCTGGTTTATATAATACTGCTGCCTTAATTGACCCATCATATTGTGATTCATTGTCTAAAGACTCTGCCAGAAAATTTTGTGCTGTACATAACATGGCCTCAGCTGCCATGTATTTATCTGAGCTACCCCCTACTGATAAACAACTTTTGGAATGTCCAAAACAAACCCCTGGTCCTCATAGTGGCCTCAGAGCTGCTGCTTTACCTGGCACACTTATTAACTTACAGTTTATGCATATACCTGTTTTGTTTAACTTGACTTACTGGAATATGAAAGAATTTGGTATGTATCATACTACTAATAGATCATTGCTTTATAGTACTTGGTTACTTGATAGCTTAGCAGCTTTTCAAATTCATAACCAAGACCCTATTGCTGGGGTACACACCACCTAGCATAGAGGCAATTTTAGGAGAAAACCTAATACTGATAATCAAAGTCATAAACGTAACACACGTGACACATCTGATGTCACTGGTGCCACAGGCACTGTCACTGGTGTTTTTGATATAGCAATGTCCGTCTGGAACAAGGCCAGCATTGCTGCTATCAAATCACATTCACAGAAGTTCCAAACTGGTCTGGTGAATGATATTATACTCCCGTTATTGCATGGTGTGGATGCCCTTAGTCAGAAGAAAGATACACTGTATATAATAGGGCATTTTCAGATTCTAAGGATAAGATTAACACACTAGTTGCACAAAACAATAAAGAAGCAAACGAGCATTACATTGACTGTGAAATATTATGCTCAGCCTATGGCTCTTACATTATTACTACCATCAACAGTCTCTTCCATGATCTAGAGCCCGGAAGAATCCCTGATATCATACATGACAGACATAGCTCCAAATGGTATTATCCTCATTACAAATCCTCTGACTGTGTTGCCATGTGTATGCTACAGACTCTAACTATTCCAATTTCTACTGCTAAGAATTTGGGTTTTGTGACCAGGCACCCTAACACTGGTCCATGTTTTACTTCTAATAAATGTTCTATTAAGGATACTATGTTTGTATCTTTCACTGTTTCTTTACCACATTTTGATCCTACTACAGTTATATTTGATACACTCTCATCTGTACACTCCATTGGGCACCTTGATGAAGACATCTACAGAGAATGCCTTGATTTTCCTCCTCTATCGGTTTTCCATCCTCTTCTGGACGTGTGGGTCTCGCCGCACATGGACTGCTGTGTGAAGAAAGGGTATATTTGTGTCGATGTGACATATTTGATGTTATTAAACCTGTATGTGGCTATTCCCCAGACAGTATCGACTGGTCCTTTTCCATGGATGATGACATCACCACTAATGGCACAGAATACCAGGACTCAACGTCTGCTCCAGATGATTCCAAACTATACAAAGTCTTACGGGAGGAGGATACTGCCTGTCAACATGGATTTGAAACAGACACCTTGCCCTTAGTACAGTTGCAAAATGGAGACTGCCTACGGTGAAAATGCAATATAACTCAGATGGTGAATATTGTGTTGTTACTAACTATAAGACTTACATCTATGGTTCCCAAACATGTTCTACTGATACCCCGAATTTCTGCTTTGTCCCGCATCAGAAAACAGTTATTGGGCACACAGTTATTACCCCTGTTCCCCTTATGGATGCTGACATAATTGATGGCAACCCTGATTATCTGCTTACTCTTTCAGAGTATTTACCTTACTTTAATGTACACATCGATCCTCTCACTTTGACCTTAAAATCACTTTTAGAGAGAAAAGACACCCATCTCATCCACATCAGCAATAATATCTCCAAAGCTAATGAAACTGTCCTTGCACTTATTAATGATGGTGATATGAATAGTGCACTTACTAACACCTGGTTAGAGATTACCTTTAAAGGTTTTGTTATTATACAAGTGTTTTTGATATTTTTTCTTATTATTATGCATTATGCCTATGGTGCACATTAAGCCAACACCGTGATCAGCTGGAGTTCTTTACAAGGCTACGTAGCGTCAGGTCTGTAAACAACCCATGCTCTACTCCCTTCCCCTCTTGCTTGCATTGCCCTTGAGAGGCAACAAGAGGATGTTACATGAGGTCCCTGCACCCTGATTGGTACCCCACAGGTACACCGCAGACAGCTAGCATTTAGGTATTTGTTATACTAACATATAGGGCTAAGGGCATCTAGGGTATTAGAGTAGATGTCAGGATATGTGTGCACATTATTGCTATACACTTTACTTTCTAATATACACATGTATTTCTTGCTTATAAGATGTTAGGACATCTGTGTCCATGTAATGATTATGATATTTAAGTTGACATTGCCATCTTCTGATGATTAGTATTACTACACGGCAATGTACAAACTGTACCTCTTTGTTTCTACAAAGTGATGACTACTACAAAATTGTATAATGTTATCTTGGACTGAGGAGCCACCTCTAATTTCACCAATAGGGCTCATCTTTGTAACTAGAAATGTTTTTGTCTTACAGTAACCATGGTAATTATCGTAGGTATATAATGTAAGACATTACAGGCCAGATATTCAAAACTTTGCCCTGGGGCTAAATTAGCACTGCCCGGAGGGCAAACTGTGCCCAGAGCAAAACCATAGCTATATTGAAAACGAATAGCCCGGTGCAAAACCAGCTGAATATTCCAAGCGAAGGAAGCCGGGCAAACAGGCCCAGGAGTGCAGGGCAAACATTGCCCAGGATTAAGACAGCACTGAATATAGCAACAGGAAGTGCAAACTGCAGCTGCAGCACAATGGCTCTGTAGCAAGCCAGTGTTGGGTGGAAAACATTGTGTGTGATTGCACAGAGATGTCATACAGCTACTGCAAACATACCTCTCAACCTCCTGCCTCATAACTCAGGGACAAGGCCCAAAACAATCAGGGACAAAGTTTTAAAATCAGGGACACACCTAATAAATTGGTGGTATCTACTCAGGAAGCTGGTAGAATAAGTGGTGTAGTATAAAATGCATTTGCTAGGGAAGAACACATCTGTAACAGTAATGTCTGACATTATGTTATGCTTACAACCCCCACTGTTTGGTCATGGAAACACAAGTTGTAGGAGGGACAGAGTAAGCGTTTGAAGGTAAAATCAGGGATGTCCCTGAAAACCAGGGGACAGTTGAGGAGAATATGACTGCAAACAACAATGTAAGCGACACACTGCAGAACTGTGCTCCAGCTGAAGTGAGGTTGTTTGCCGGGCTAACCTTATTGCACAGTGCTAACACATTGGCCAAGCGCAAACTGGTTAGCCCAGGGCAAATAAGACTATATTCAAAGCTCCCATGCAAATGAGCCTACTTAGGTAATCCAGTGGGCAAACAAGTACATTGCATCTCATTAAGTGCTGTGTATACATTACCATGCAGTTTGCGGTGTTACTGCATGGGCCAACTCCCCTTTTGAGTGGGAATGGAAGTACAGGCTGGATGCTGCAGGCCAAGCATGCCCACAGCATCCCCTGTTGTCAGAATGGATGTACGAGCTGGCAGCAGCAGAAACTGTGCACTGGCAGGTATGAGCAGTGCATACAACATAGCTATGTAGCACTGCAAGCAGTACATAATGAGATATATAGATCCGTAGCGATCTATAACTATAGATAAATACAGAGACACATGCATATTATATATATTATGGTAGAGGAGCCATTTCTATGTTAAACCCCAAAACTTTGCACCTTAATAACTTTGCAACCGTTTGATGGATTTGCCTGAAATTTGGAATTTATGATCAAGAACCATAGGTCTTGTGATCTGCCAAGTTTCATACTGGTTGGATATACGGCTATGGAGTTATTAAGTGTGATCTGTGCACGCTTTTTCTGGAATTCTGTGGTCGGCATCCTACAGGTCGTGCGGTTTGTTGAGCTGGTCCAAAATCTTCAGGAACATGCAGCCGGGGTCCCTGATGTGTCTTTCAAAGATTTAGTGAAAAAATATTAAACGGTTCAAAAGTTATTCAAAAAACAGTTTCCCATTATAAGTCAATGAGAAAAGTTAACAAAAAGTTCAACACTTTCGCAAATGCATTTTTACTTTCACAAATGGGCCTGTTACTTTCGCAAATCGGCCATTTTGTTTTCAGTTGGTGATCAGAAAAATAGTTGGCATTTAAATTTGGGACCCTCTAGCAACCTAATTTTTTTTATATTCACCGATTCGGGCCCTGAGGATGCTTGCCATGTCTTTATTTTGTGGTAAAACACCCCAGAAATATGTTTTTCAAATTTCTGGAAAAAGCACTTTCGCAAATTACTTTCGTGCTCACGAAAGTGTAGCAAATTTTTGTGAAAGCTTTCGCAAATTGCGACAGTAATTTTCTAGTCTGTGGGAAAATGACAGCAATTCTTTGGCACTGCACTGCAAAATAACGTTGGGTGTTTAGGCTGGAATTTGGAGGAACGCAGCCGACATCTCACAGATGTGCCTTTCAGTGTTGTATTGAAAAATATTAACATGGCGGCAAAGTTATGGCACTCCAAGTTGACAGTTTTTCCCATAGGATAACATTACAGCCCGAGCATTACAGGAATCTTTGGCACCCTGCTGCAAAATAACGGTTTGGTCTTTTTCCTGAAATTTGGAGGAAGACAGCCAACAGTACACATATGTGCCTTTCAGTAGTTTGGTGAAAAAATATCACATGGCGGCAAAGTTATGGCACTCCAAAATTGATGGTTTTTCCCATAGGATAACATTATGGAGCCCAATACTTAACAGAAATCATTTGGAGCCCTGCTGCAAAATAACGGTTAGGTCTTTTTTCCTGCAATTTGGAGGGAAGACAGCCAACAGCCCACAGATGTGCCTTTCAGTAGTTTGGTGAAAAAACATTACAGGGAGGCACAGTTATGGCGCTCCGAACTTTTCCTTTTTTCCCATAGGATAACATTACGGAGTTCGCCGCGCCTTTCAGGGCCCGTATCTCGGAAACAGTGCGAGATACTGACTTTTCATTCGAAAATTTCTTAGCTCCCTAGTGGGGCTAAGATTCAAATTAGCCAGGATAGTTGTAAATAATATGACTTTTAAATTTTTTTTCTACGTCGTACGGTTCCTGAGATATAATGTATTTAGCATTCCAAGATCTCATTTTCTGCGCCGATACTCATTATTTTGCATACATTATTTGTACTCACTGTCTTTCTCAATGCAGGTTTTGGGGAAAACCAGCCTGTGCGCTTACATTACTGTTACTGTTGCCCTTTCCGCTTGCAATCCGTACCCGTTCACTTACCATTGGCGTCTAGCCCACCATATGCGTTATCGCTGCGTTTTCATTTGCGCTTGCGTTTCTGTTATTTTTTGCCATTTCTGTCTACAGTACTGTTTATCTTACTGTTTCACTTTACATCACCATGCCCATTGACATTTCTGTTTGCAGGCACCATGTTACTATGTGACAACACATCACGTGGCAGACCATTCCCGTCTACACCACCATGTGCGTTACCCTTTCTGTTCTCATTCGTGCTTGTGTTACCATGTGCGCCACTGTTAGCATTTCTGTTTGCGTTGCTGTCCCTGTTAGTATGCCACAACACATCATGGTGGGAAGGCGAGGCCCAAAGTGCCAGCGCTCCAGTACCGATGTCTGGCGGGAGGCGTGGGGCGAAGGGTCCAGCTCCGCCCTTATGACATTCACTATTTCTCGTTATCATTCTCAAAGAAGGAAATTAGGGCAAAAACTCCATTTAATGCATTAGTTAGGGTTGTTCCTGGCGACAAAAGTGAGGAAATTCGCTGTTAGGGTTGAAAACCCCTTGGACCCGCCCACCCCCAACCGGCATTGGGGTGCGCATTGGGATCGTGGGTCCTAACTCTAACCCCATTCTCCTATGCTTCTGCTGCTTTACACATGTCATGGGGTGAGAGTTAGGGCTGACAATCCCAATGCGCACCCCAATGCAAGTTAATGATGAAAGTCAAAGAAGATTTCAACAAGTAATTTCCCTCACTGTCGCTGTCGTCGCTCAATATGCCTCGTAACTCTATATATATATTATATATATATATATATATATATATAGCTATATATACACACACACTACCAGTGGCCACACACACATGCCCTGGATGATGCCCCCACTCCACACCAACAGAGGCAGCCCACAGCAGGTGTGGGTGGAACACAAGTATGCATGGGGCAAGCATTAGGCAAACCTGCTGGGGATGGGGGTGGGTTGCCAGCTGTAGGGTCACTGGGCTGTGCAGTGCAGCCAGCCAACATATAGGGACCTGGGCAGACAGGCTGGGCCAGGCAACCCTTCACAGCCATCATGGTCCCTGTGTCCACCTGTGTTGTTTCCACTCCCTGGTAGTCCAGTGGTCCCCCCCAAGCACCGCTTCTGACCCGGTGTGAAAAACAAAACTCATTTACCCTGGTAGTCTAGTGCCCCCCCAGTATCACTCCCGACCACGGTTGCTGAATTAATCATCTTATTTCCCTGGTAATCTAATGGTTCCCCCCCCAAGCACTGCTCTGACCACGGTTAAATAAAATGTCACCTAATTCCCTGGTAATCTGGTGGTCCCCCCCCCAGTATCACTCCCGACCATGGTTGCTGAATTAATCATCTTATTTCCCTGGTAGTCTAGTGGTCCCCCCCAAGCACCGCTCCGACCACAGTTAAATAAAATGTCACGTATTTCCCTGGTAGTCTAGTGGCCCCCCCACAGTGACAACCCGCCCATCCATATAGTTACCCAGAATGGAGCCGGCGACCAGCTCAGCCCTCCTCTCACCACCATGGGCGGCCGCTGACTGAGATAGGAAACTCTCGCTTCCTACCTCAGTCAGCGCGCGACCATGGTGGGAAGAAGACTGGCTCAATCGCCGGCTCCGTCTAAGCTACACTATCAGATGGAGTGGTACTGAGAGAAGCCATCAGGCTGAGGGCTCTAACTTTATTTAACCATAGTCAGAGTGGTGCTCCAGGAAAGACCACTAATTACCAGGAAAAATGAGTTTCTATTTACACCGCGGTCCAGGGGTGGTGCTTTGAGGAGGGAGACCACTAGACTACCAGGGATACATCATTTATGTTGTGGTCAAGGGGGGTATGTGCTTCATGGGGGGGGCACCTCTGCATTACCGCCAGCCTATTTTTGGTGGTAGTTAGTGCAGCGCTACAGGTTGCACTAATGCCTGTAGCGTGGCGCTATACCTTTCAATATGCTGTTGCGCAGGCAGTCAGATCCTGTCCCCTCAGTCCCTCCCCTGCATACATTATGATTTAGCCTCAGTGCTAACACCTAGCACTGATGCTAAATGTCCTTTTGAATATTGCTGTCGGGGGCAAATTCGGTGCTAATCCAGCACAACGGATTTGCGCCCAGCGCTACCCTTTGAATATCTGGCCCTACGTCTTCTACCTCGGAGACCCCAGGAGACACGGAGATTCCTCGAGGTGTAGGGAATGCTTAGCATTGGCTCCCAGTTCCTATTGGTAAGAACTGCTTGGGGAAACTGTGATTTTCCTTTTGGTAGTAATAAACAAGCTTTATTACTCTTCTGCAACATGTCTGTGATTCCTTGCATGCCCATTATTGCCAAGAACCTGAAAGTGAGGTTTCGACCTCCTGACAGTACATTGAAAATGTTCAATGCATGCTAGTAACTTTGGTAATTTTCAGTACTTTGACCCCAAATTTTCAACATAGCCATTTTCACACCACCTCATGAATGTGACAGCTGTCATTTTTGAAATCCTGGTGAAAATGTGTTTTTGCACGTGTGGTACGAAATCACCATTTCCTTCAGTATGCTTGAGATTTTATTCAGAGGATATTTATTTATTTATTCATTTCATTTGAGTTTCTGTATTTTGGTTTGTACAACTCTTTAAAACTCAATAAAAATTTAATTAAGGAAAAAATGCACCTTCTGCACTAACTTAATTTGCAGTATTTTATTTGTTGTACTATTGTGATGTAAGTGTGGGAGGGATACAGTATCTTATTTAAAATATGAGATAGCATTACTTCTGGTTATCACAATCAAATTACCTCTCAATTCCCTTCAGCATGACACTTGCATCACAATAGAAACAACAAAATAAATAAAACCTTACAAATCAAAACAATTCTGAGGCAGCCATTGTTGGCCCTAACCATTTTGTTTTCTTAGTGTTGGAACCTGGACCTGATACTTTCTCATCCTGTCGCATGATGATCTGAGAAGCTGATGGTGACAGGAACTGGTGTTGGGGAATGGGATGTCTGGATCATGCATCTCTTCTGCCAGACACAGAGCACAGCAGAAGAGAGATAGTGAGATATGAGTGAGACAGGGTCAGACATCAACATGAATGTTTGTCACTGCTGAGTACTAGTCATGATGTTTGATGATGACCCTGCTATGATATTTATTTACTGATACATATCTATTCCACTGTGATGACACTGACAGTGCCAGTGAGTTGATTTTTCTTAGTTGAACATGTTGCATTAAATTTATGTTTTTTCTACAGATTCTAGGTTTTATATTTGCTTAGCATTGGCAATTTGTCACCTTATGGTCCCCTTTCCCCTTGCCCAGCCACTGCACCAGATTGTCTAGTCCCACACCCCTGCTGGGCTGTCAGCCACTTCTTTTCTCACTTAAAAAATGTACCTGCTCCAAGAAAATCCTGAATGTCAATTCCAGCTAGCTGGGTTGTGGTGGACAGCTTGGGGAGGGAAAGGGGGAGAGGTTACTGCCAAAATTTCCCCAACCCCCAACACAACCATAACACACTCAGATGTTTGAAGAGGAGCAGAACAAGAGAACCTGCAATGCTCTGGTGGATCACCCTACCATTGGAATTGTTTTCCACCTTGTACTGTGTCAGGGTGCCTCTTACCTCCTGTTTCTTTCTTTCTCTATTGGCATGCTCTGTTGGGACTGGGATTGGGACGGGACTGGGAAGTGGGCTAAAATGTGCTTCCCTGTATGTTAGATGACCTAGGGGCAGGTACAACAGGCTGGAGTATTTTGTCCTTCTGATCACTGTTTAATACCATTTTTTAAGACAAACTGAATACTATTGGAATATAGAAATAAGTTGTGGTACGGCAGTGCAATGGTCCAGAGCCTGTGTGCACTACTAAATGATTTATCTTTGTTCTTTTACAGGAATCATTCATGATCGTATAGTGACAAACAGTAAAGATAAAGAAGAGACAGCAGCAAGAGGGAGCCATTAGCCAAGAAAAAAGAAGATTTCATTGCAAGAAGAGACTTCCAGGCCTAGGCAGCTGCTGGGCAGCAAAAGAGAGCCGAACTGACTTTGATCAGTATGCACTAGCATAGTAGCAGCAGCCCTAATTTGTAGTGTTAATTTATCCACCATCAGTCCATCAGCAGCATCAGCTCAGCAAGACAGACAGCAGAATGGAGGAAGGAAGCAGAAGCATTTATGCAATCACCACAGTCCAGTCCACAACAAGCCATGATGCCCAGGCCAGTAAAAAGTGGTTACAATGGAGAATAGGTTTTTGGAATGAGGCTATAGGAAGGACTTAACTGAAAAGGCAAAAAGTGAAGTAGAAAGCAGGGATAGAGAAGAATTAGTGCATGAGGTAAAAATGTGGCTTAAGTAAATGCAAATTCTAATTTTAATTTTGTAATGACATTTTCAGTACATGCCAGTCAAGTGTCAAAAATATTTAAAAAGAACTGGTATGTTTTAAAAGGGGATACAGGTTTAAAAGAAATTAGTGAGCATCCTCCACGAATGTCATATAGAAGGACTATGACCATAAAATACAAATTAGTATACAGCAATTAAAAACAGCCTGAAAATAAAACATGGCTTAATAAGGGACTGAAAGGCTGTTTAAAATGTGAAAAAAAGGTCAATATTATAAATGGATTATGGAAGGGGCAAGTTTTATGGGCCCAGATGGCAAAAACTACCAGATTAGACAATTCTGCACTTGTGACATGGAGGGTATAATTTATAAAGTCACTTGCTCCTGCAGATGTTTTTATATAGGAAAGACCAACAGAAAATTTAAACAGGGGGTCAGTGAGCATGTAAATGCTATATCAGAGTAAATATTAAATATGCCACAGCCTTGCGTATAAAAAAATGCATGGAGTTCAGAGACACATAAATTCATGTTCCAAGCTATAGACAAGGTTACCCATAATCCAAGGGGGGGGACTTTAACAATGTGGTCCTCCAAAGGGAATCCTTTTGGATTTTTAACCTTAAAGCAATACTAAAATTTGGTTTAAATACACCTTTTGACATCAAACTCTTCCTTAAAAAAAAAAGAGGAACCCCTATGAGGGTACAAAAGTCTGCATAAGTATAAAAAGGTTTTATGTATACATAATATCAGGACACTGCCTTAAGTGTGGTAGCAGCAGACATTTTTATTTATATTTTGCAATTTATGAAATCAGATTGTTGTCTTGCATTTGGAACTCAGCTCCATTTTTTAGTTGATAGTATTGAATGCAGCAGTTTAGTTGTCTTACCTAAAAACATATTAGTAATTTCACAAACTTGCTAAATGGTTTTAAAGGCTAATAGATAGATAGACTGAATTATGAAATTACTGTATGTGCAATTTATAATAATAATAGTACTTATATTTGCTCTATTGATCAGTATTTACATGGAGTTATAAGTGAATATTTTAGTAAAGGTTCAAAAGGTCAAATAAGGCAAATTTCACTGACATGATGAATACAGCGAAATTCTCTGGAGTTTTTTTAATGATAAAGACATTTTGTAAAAACAATATAATTTTATCATATTACAATAATATTGCTTAGGTCTTGGGGTCCACGTTTGTTTTACTAGTGCAATGCTTTGTGGAAAAATTCAGCAGAAGTCTGAATGAGAAATAAATAAGGGAAATATGTAGATGAATAATTATAAAGTTTAACTTTCTAAGGTTTTTTGTTAACTAATTAATGGGGATGGAACTCCATTGTGGGGTAAAACTGCACTTAGTATGTGCATTCAATGAATATCAGCATGTTTTAAGGTGCTTTTTAATTGTATGTAATAATGTTATTGTAATTATGACGTCATCACTAAGTCACAAATTACCAGCATAAAAGTAGAATTGCATTGTGCTGTATTAGATCTTTGATAAAGGATACTAAAGATGTCCAAAACCCATCAGGGCATCTTGTATGCTAGCCTTAGGGCACATTTTTTTTTTATTTTCTAATAAAAAGCATTTTAAATAATAAAATTCAGTTTGGTGTGATTCATCAGAGGTGAGAGTGCCAGAATTCCCTTCAGTTCACATTTATGCAATCACCACAGTCCAGTCCACAACAGGCCAGGATGCCCAGGCCAGTAAAAAAAACTGAAAGTCAGTATTGATTGTTAATTACATAACATGTGTTCTCTACTGTTGCAAGAAGATTTGAATCATAAATCTTGTTAAAAACTATGATATAATATGTCTGTATAATGTCACTGAGCTATATACTCAGTTTAAATTGTAATTGACCAGCAAGTACTGGAGATGATATAAATCAAAATATCATTAATGAAATTGAACTAGCATGTGAAATGGGTGAAGTAGTCCTCATAGGTGACTTAAACTTCAGGGACATAAACTGGCTAGCTAATAAAGCTACTACTAGACAAAGTAATACATTTTTAAGGATGTGCACACAACAAAACCTTGTCCAATATGTCACAGAATCAACAAGAGATGACAATATTCTGGATATTGTATTCGGTACTCATAATAATACCATAACCAACTGCACTGTAGGCCCCCACTTGGAACAAGTGACCACATCAGAATACACTTTACTCTTATCTTAAACCCTGTATTACTGAAAGATTGCACCAACATTTATTTATATAATACAGCAGACACTACCAATATAAATAATACAATAAATAGTATTAATTGGGATTTACATTTCAAAGAGACAAGTGTTGAGGAATGTTGGACATTTATTAAAAATATCGTAACAACTTGTGATAAATATATTAAAAACATAAAAAATATAATAAGAAAGGACATGTCCCAAAATGGTTTAACAAGAAGATCAAAAAACTAGTACAGAAAAATAATACTCTCTAAACAAGACATATGAAAATAAATACAGATGTTTCTTGGAAACTGTGTACAAACATGTAGAAAAAATGCAAAAACTCATTTAAAACAGCAACACAAAACATGGAGCTTAAACTTGCCTCAGTGGCCACCAAACAAAATAGTAAATTATTTTATAGTTACAGTAATGCTCTTAAAAAATTAGATAATAAATTAACAATGCTAATGGACAAGAAAAATGTCATTAATGATTCTCAGCAGATAGCACGTCTTTAACAATAATTTCTGTTCAGTATTTAATAAAAATCATATCCCTCCTTATATTGACACAACATCAGACAAAGATGAATTCAAAATTGTTGAAGAACAGATATTAACTAAAATCAATAATCTTAAAACTCATAGCGTACCAGGACCAGATAATATCTCCTCTCAAATGCTCAAATTAATGAGACATAGCATTACAGGACCATTGAGATTTTATACGAAAAGTCTGTTGCAGAAGGTGTAGTGCCATTGGACTGGAAAATGGCATATGCGACCCCCATTAATAAAATGGGTAACAAACAGGATGGACAAAATTACAGACCTAACATCTTCACCTCAGTTATTGGGAAAATAGTAGAATCCATACTGAAGGATAAAATAGTAACTCATACCATCATCAACAGTCAGATTGATACAGAACAACATGGTTTCACATCTGGCCTTTCTTGTGTGACCAATGTACTATGCTTTTCTAAGCAAGTGAGCAGGGCACTTGATAATAGATCCTCGGTAGACATAGGGCTGGATATTCAAACTGCGCTATTTTGTGGCATAAGCCCTTGCGCTGCACAAAATAGTTGTGCAGGGGTGTGGCCGGGGTGATATTCAAAGGAGTTGCGCTATTGAGCAACTCCTTTGAATATCACCCCTGTTACAGCCACCGTACATGGCGCGAGTGGAACTTGTGCCACCGCAAGTGGTCAGAGTGGAGCATTCAAGTTGCGGTGGCGCAAGTACCATTGCGCCATGCAAATTTCCCATATTCAAAAGGTGACATGCAAATGGGGCCATAATTCATGCAAGGCGCAGGGGAGCCATTTGCATCTATTTATGGCCCCATTTGCATGCCATTAGCATGCAGGTGCACCAATCCCTGAGGACTTGCACCTGGCACCCTGCCAGGCAGCAGTCATCAGGGACCGATGCCCCCTGCAGCCCGATCATGGGCATAAGTTAAAAATCCCCACCCCTGACTGGCCCAATTGCGGGCATATGTTTAAAACACCCCTCCCCTGACTGGCCCGGATCATGGGCATATGTTGAAAACAGCCCCCACCCCGACTGGCCTGATCGTGGGCAAAAGTGAAAAATAAAACCCACCCCCACCAGCCCGATTGCAGCACCAACATGTCCAACCCCCAAGACCATATCTCTGGTGGTCCAGTGGACTGCTAAGCCTGATCACGGCACCAAAGTGTTCAAACCTCCCCAAGACCATATCTCTGGTGATCTAGTGTCCCCCCACCCCACCCACCTATGAAGCCCCACCACCCCTCCCCAGCAGCGGGGGTGGCAGCATCCACCTGCCTGCTGCCCGCCCCTCACCGACTGACTGCTTGGTAGGCTGCACCCATTGGTGCAGAGCAAGAGCCAATGGGTGTGCAGCCCATACCGTACAAGGCAGTCCAGATATGTGAATGAATGAATTCATTAATGGGTCCATTAATATTTCAAATTTTCATCTCAGACACGAACAAAGAAGTCATTAACTGGTGTAATAAATATGCAGATGATTCCAAGTTAAGAGGTCCATGCAACACAACAGAAGAAATTGGAAGACTCCAGTGAGATCTTGATTCCATTACCAGGTGGTCATATACAGTTAAGTGGAGTATGAAATTGAATCTTGATAAATGCAGATTGTTGCATCTAGGGATATGCTGCATTCCACATCAATACTTATAGTGTAATAACTTTTTTTTAGTTGTTTTTTAACCAGGTATAGCACACTAAGCTGAAAGCTTTTTTACAGGAGCGACCTGTGAGCACAAGGAAGTTAAGTGACTTGTTCAGGGTCACACAGTATGCAAGTGGAAGCTGTGGGATTCAAACGCAGGTCTGGTCTGCTGGATGTCACCAGATTTGCAGCTCAGAGCCTTAGACCACTGCTCTATACTGCCTCTTATTAAAGGAAACTGAAAATGAGAAAGACCTAGGCATAATTATAAATAATAAATTTGAACAAAATTATCAATGTAGTGCAGTAATATCAAAAGCTAATAGGATCTTAGGGTCAATAAGAAAAAAATATAAGTAGTTGTAAAAAGGAAGTTCTGATGCCATTATACAAATCCTATGTTAGACCTTTGTTAGATTGTGGAAGCTAAATGTGGTGCCCATATAAACAATCAGATATAAATAGGGTTAAATGGGTGCAATGCAGAGCTACTAAAATGATTAGCAGGATAAGGATAGAAGTTATGAAGATGGACTAATTGAAATAAATCTCATGCTTCTGGAGTTGAACAGAAAAAGGGGGGATTTACTACTCATGCATGATCTAATAAATGATCCGTATATCTTTAATGAAATGAACTTAAATTTAAGGATATTAAAATATTTACCCGTGGTCATCCACTACAGTTAAAACCAAACAGATTGCAAACAACAACGAGAGACTATTTTTATTCACAATGTGTCATAAATACATGGAATAATCTGCCTGAAAGCATTTTTTCAATGTTTGGTGAATAGAGTAGTGCTTGTGTGGCCTTTCTCTAGTCCCACCCTCAGTAGATAAGCTGGGTAGTGTGTACGGAATAGATGGCCCAGCACCAAGAGTGAGCAGACTGCTGGAGGAGAATAATAATGGGGAAGATGGTGGTTGCTTGGAAAAATGCTAGGCAAGGACTGCTGAGAGAAGTTAGATTTTGTTTGGGATGTGGAAGGAGCTATTCCACCACACTGAACCATGGGCTTTAGACTTCTCACTCAGTGTTTGGTGAATAGAGTTATACTTGTGTATATTTATAAAACGTTGTCCTTTCTCTTTTCCCACCCTTGGTAGATAAGCCAGCTAGTGGAGGGAAGGGAATGGAGATGAAGAATGATTTGATGGATGGAGAGGGGAGGTTAATAGGCTTAGCCTGTGTAATATGTATGGTTGGGCTCCAAGATGGGGAAGTGAAGGGGAATACAGAAGTAGACTGAGGCCAATAGCCATTCAAGTCAGAAATAAGATGCAAAGACATCAGGCAACTGTGCACAATGCAACAGGTGTCTTTGATAGCCATTTATACGGATATGTCAGGAGGCGGCAGAAGAATTTTCTCCCTAAAAGGGAGATGGGAGGGCAAGACCATGGGGAAGAGTATTTGTATAAATTAATATATACTGTATCAGCTGTTCTAACATTATGCATGTGTCTGATAGAAGTTTATTATTTTTTAGTTTGTAAACAAGGGCCCAAAAGAGGGAATATTTGGTTAAGTAAGATATGCATTGAGAAAAGTATAGGTGCAACACAAATAGGTGATGTCTGAATCCATGAAAATAGTGTCTTGGTATGTAACAGGCCTTAAAAAATGACATAAAATACAAAAAGCTATTAAGTAAATAGACTCACATAAAATAAATTGTGTCTTCAAGAAACACATTTTAATGTAAAAGATTTTTAATGATTCTCAAAGCACTGGGAGCAGGGAGTCCCTTCAAAGTATCATAATAATTCAAGAGGCATAGCAATATTCTTTAAAAAAGCAGTGTTAAAACCAAATATAATAAAAATAACCACTGATCAGCAAGGCTGCTATGTGATTGTAGTACAACTGCTGAATATAAGAATTACTATTGCAACTTTATATGCTCCAAATGAGAATGCTCCAGTTTTCTTCACTGAATGTTTTCTTCAATTAACCACCCATGCCCACCTTATATAGTAACAGGAGATTGTAATTTAATATTGAGCAAAAAAGTATCACACCTCAGATATATACAATACTCATAAATCATCAGTAAATATTATAAAACATTTTCAAACAGAACTTAACTTATTAGATCCATGGATTCCCTTCCATAAAAATAAAATAATTTATTTTTTCTATTCAAATCACATAATACATATTCTCAAATAGATTTTTTTCTTATGCTGAGAGTCATTACTTCATTTGATAGGTAAAGTAAAATATCCAGGTATCCTAATATCAGACCATTCTACTTGTGTATTACATATTGCATATGGTAAAACACAATATAATCACAATTGGCGATTGGATACATCGATTTTATTAAAAAAGGATCTAACAGATAAAATATTTACAGATATTCAATATGTTTTTATTACAATGATAACAAAGATGTAAAATAAACAACTTATGGGAAACATTTAAAATTTGAGTGTGATTATCTTATCAAAATGAAAAGGAATAGGACTAAATCAAGGGGAATAAAGCAAATTTAACCTGAACAATAAATTCATGAGTTACAGATGTATCACAGAACAAGTCTGGACCCACAGGTTTATAAGACTTTGGTATAAAATAAGTTACTATATAATAAACTAATAGCAGAAAAAGTGAAGAAAATTATTCTGCAAACTCAAACAAATTATTATTTATATTCAGATAAACCAGTATAGTTACTGTCTTGGCAACTTAATAAAGAAAAGGAACAAAGTGTTATTAATAAAGTACTTAAAACAGATGGCTCTACAACAATGAATCCTGTGGAAATAAATAAATCGTTCATGGAATTTTATCAACAACTATAAAAAACACAGTAAGAACTAAATGATAAAAAAAGTCCAGGAGTTCATTAACGCAATTCAAATAAGCATGATTCTGGAACACGTAAAAACAATTTTAAATGCAGAAATAAGTAGTGAAGGGCTAGATACAGCCATTACTTACTTGCCTAACAATAAAGACCCTGGTCCTGATGTATTATTTATTGAATTTTATTAAAAAATTCCTTGACATAATCAAACCAATATTACTGAAGCTATTTAATTCATGTAATGAAGAGCAGCAATACCCAAAGCCTTCTATGAAGCTACAATTCATCTTATTCATAAGAAAGGAAAGGGCCCTTTAAAATGTCAGTCATATCACCCTATATCTTTATTAAATGCTGATTATAAAATATTTGCAAAAATACTAGCACTAAGATTACAAACAGCTATGGATTTCTTGGTTCATCAAGATCAGAATGGGTTCATTAAAGGTAGGAACATTTATGAAACTATCAAATGATTAATTAACATTATACATAATTCATCAGATAGTAATGCATTTTTGCTTTCAATTGATGTGGAGAAAGCATCCAACAAAATTAAATGGCAGTTTATATTCCACACTCTTTCTAAAATGAATATAGGTCAACAATTTATAAACTGGCTAAAGTTAATATACAGGTCACCCGTGGCCAGAGTAAAAAATAATAATATAATATCTAAGTATTTTCAATTAACTCATGGGACATGGCAAGGGTGTCCATTGTCACCTCTCATATTGGACCTGATCATGGAACCTTTAGCAATCTCCATAAGGAATAATCAGAATATTAAGGGTATAGATATCCAGAACTATAAACACAAAATCAGTTTATATGCTGATGATACCCTATTTTAGCTAGCCAATATTATTATTTCTTGGGATGAGCTTTTTAAATTAATGAAAGATTTTGGAGCTGTATCAGGTTACACAGTGAATTGGCAAAAATCATGTTATACCATTATTGAATATATAAATCTGCTGGATTCATGTAAATGTAGTTTAATTAAACAGATTACCTATTTAGGAATAGCTATTCTGCATAGATCACAGGATTTATTTCCTGATAACTATGATGCTATTATAAATAAAATGGAAGTAGATTGAAACAGATGGCAATCATTATCCTTAACCATTATCGGCCATATAAATGTCGTAAAAATGAACATTCTTCCTAAACTCATTTATTTATTCCAAAGTATTCCACGTGAAATTCCAGAAACATATTTTTTTAAATTAAAACAAATTGTAACTAAGTTCATTTGGAAGAATAAACACCCAAGAATAGCCTACACTACATTAACTAAATTGAAAGAGAAAGGGGGTTTGGCACTCCCAGATTTTTGTAAATATTATGTAGCTTTGCAATGCTGCACAGTAGGGCACTGGGTACATTATAATTCAAAGACATCCACCGTAGCTTAAATGGAACAAGATCTACTTAGAATCCTATTTAAAAATTTGCTTTTTATACCATACAACAAAAAAGTAGAGGTAATCATTAAAAACATGTTAATTTGACAACTATTACTGCTTTGAAAGCATGGTATAGGGCACATAATATAATTAATCACAAAATTCAAATCTCAATGGATACATCAATATATAACAATCCAGCCATTATTTCTTCTCTAGCAGATAAAACATACAAATATGGCATGCACAAGGCATAACACATTTTGGTTATTTATTTCAAGACAATAAATTAAAATCATTCACTCAATTAAGTAATGATTATAAATTACACAATGGCAATATTTTTCAATATTTGCAGCTCAAAAGCTATATTAAAGAAGTTAATAGTAAAGTGTCACTATATAACAGTTACATTTTTGAAGCATTTATTTATAGGCAAAACAATGCTAAATTAATTTCATTATTGTATAAGATCCTAAATGAGGAAGTAAAAGGGGATTTGTCCAAACTGAAAAATAAAGGGCAGCAGGATCTAGGTATTAATATTATGAAAAAACGGTGGCAAGAAATTCTTTATGCTACATTCTCCATAATTAAAACATCTAAGCTACAACACATTCAATATAATACAGTACACAGATTATACTTTACTCCATCAAGTTTACATAGGATAAATCAAATTAGCTCTAGCTGCCCAAGATGTGGCAATACTTCAGGAACTTTAATTCATTTAATTAATTCTTGACCTAAACTTTCAAATTTTTAGCCCAAGATTTTTAATTGTCTCAGTGAAGCCACAAACAAAAATATTCAGAATACACTGATTTCAACCTTGCTCTCAGTATTCACATTTACAGCTGCAATGGATAAGTATATACAGGTATTATACACATTGGCAATGAATATTGCTTGTAGAAGTATACCAATTAAGTGGAAGAAAGCAGACCCCACCCCACAGTCTTTGAGACCTGGCTTAATTACGTGAATGATATAATGCAAATGGAACAGCTCTATTATATTCTAAATAACCAATTGGACGTAGTTAAACTAATATGGGCCTCTTTCCAGGACACAATAGCTAGAAGTAAAATAGGATAGCGCATTAAATTATAAGTTTTAATTCCTAATGAACCAAGCATAATAATATAGGCAATAAGATATTGCATCAATTTAAGTATAAATTTGTAAAAAACATTTAATCTTTTTAGTTTTTACTTTTGGACCCTTAGAGAGATAGGACAGTATGACATATGATGCTAGGAATGCAGCACAATCTTCAGTGATTGAAAATATCTTGAAATGATATGGCTGATCAATTCCAAGCTGAGTCATACTGAATAAAAAAAAAAGAAAGAAAACAAAGGTAAGCCAGTTAGCATGTAGGGAATAGAAGGTACAAAAAGATTATCTCCACCAACCCATGAAGAGTCTGACCAGTAGCACACAGGAGAGGAAAAACTCACAGTGAAGGAACCTTTGAGGACCCATGGCTACTGATCTGCCCATCCTCTGGACAAATTAAGAGGAGATGACCCTAAATGCTTGTATTGATTTATGGTTCTGGCTTTAGGATGTAGTATTTGCAGTGTGATGAAATCCATCTTCTGAGTGTCTTGATGATGCAAGCTGGAATGTTAGTTCTTGAAGAAGCTGCTCCAGTCCAGATGAATGTCATGATAATGAATATGAACTAAGTCTGAGCCATTGAAGAAAGGCTCAGCATGATCCAGGAGCCATTTGGTTTTCATAGGTGATTGTTTATCAGAGGTAAACCAAGGATGTGATGGATCTGAGCATGAATAGCATGAATTTAACTTGATGAGCTGCTGGACTTCAGTAATTATGGGATAGATAGATAATAGGTTATGTGAACTCATTAATGTAATCTTCTATCAATCTTTGAAGAAGGTAACTGCAGTATGTAATGATCAGCCCATACTGAATATCAGCAATTTTAAGGAAGTTGGCAGAGAAGGATGATGAGATAGTGTATGTTCCAGGATGCAAGAATCCAAAAATGGCTAGGCAAAATAGCAGAAGAACCATGATGTTCAGAGTAGAGTCAAATCGATCCGAGTTCAGTAAATCCACTATGTTTCATCACGGAGCCGTCTATAGGGAGATGATGAGGAGCTGGAGTTGTTGAAGCTCTTTGAATACCCAGTAGAAGAAGTGTAACTGAAGGATTGAGAAACAGTGAAGGCAAGGATGGAGTAGGTTGTGAAGAAAATAACTGTATACCTGACAAGTATAACTTAGTAGTTCTGTATGACAGTTTCAAGGCTTGATGACAAGTTAGAAATGCTGATACATTTTATGTGAGCAAAATATTCAGGAAGGACTGCAATGCATGGAATGAAGGATACTTTTCATGTTGATAGTATATGTAGCTCAGGTGGCAAGAGTTAGGGTGGCCTACTTGTGATGTTGACTTGCTGACAATTAATTTCATACACCTAATAAGGTCACTCAAATAAAAATGATAAGTCTTTACTGAGTCTGCTGAAGGATGGAAGCAATGAATGATCTGACATTGGTAACAAAATAATGCATCGACTGAGTCATTTGCATAGCTTGATATGGAAACGTTGCAGTGTGAAACTGTGATAAAGAAATAACCAAGTCATTTCTGTGTGAATGACATGATGGAATAGGATGAAGACCTGCCCTTGTTGAAGGTATGCACCGTGGGTTGAGTATGAGGAAGGATGAATACTGTCTGAAGGGACCAGTGATGACTCCAAGGAAAGTGACTGGCACTACTAGGTAAATCTTGAAGAGGAAATGTAGAGGAATCCATGAACTTTCCACATGAAAGGTATGATGGAATAGGATGGAGACCTGTTATGTTTGATAGTATTCACTGTGGCTGAGTAAAAGGAAAGCTGGATAATGTCTGAAGGGGAGTATTATGAAAGACTGAAATGCAAAGTCCCAAGTGTCTGGAGCCTAAAACCAATTGTCTGACACTTGGTACCTTGACACTCTGGATTTGCCCACAGTGGAATTTGTAAACCAAAATAAGGGGGGTACAGGGGGGCAAATCACTCCAAAACATAAAAAAAAACTCTGCCACGGGCAAATCCCAAGTGTTGGGATACCGAGTGTTGGGCAATCAGTTTCAGGCCCCAGACACTCAGGATTTTGCATTTCAGTCATACATAGTGTATCCATCTGAAGGGGCCAGTGCAGACCCCCAAGGAAAGCGAGTGGCATGATTGGGTAACTCTTGAAAAGGAGATGTAAATTAATTCATGAAGTATTGTGATATCTGTAGGCCAGAACAGTGATCCAGGACTGTACAAAGATAGCAGGATAGCCATGAGCCGGAGATGCATTGGTCTGAATTCTTGAGATGCAAGATGGAAGAAAGGTCTTTGAAGAACATCAGATGGTTATTCCAGGAGGGTACAATTGGGAACACATAGCTAGATCTGATTTGCTGCTGCCGAGAATTGGATATGAAGGTGCAATTTGGAAACTGATGATGCCACTGCTAATAGGATGGACATGAAGGACCAACCTTGAGGAATTATTCTCTTTGCAAAGTTGAAGTATCCCAGGGGGGAAGTAAATTCACATTTTTGTGCTAGAGGAGTGATTCAAAGAAGTTTCTAGTAAAGTTTGGGTTCTGTAGAGTGTGTCAGAGATATGGCTTCCATATGGTCTGAATCCAAAAGATGCTGAGGAATGATCCTGTGAGGTTTATTGGGAGGTAATGGTTTCCATGCAGTCTAAATACAATAAGATACCAAGGAATGTGGAGTTTATCAAGAGATAATGGTTGCCATGTGGTCTAAATCCAAAAGATGGTGATGAATGATCCTGTGGAGAATATCGGGAGGCAATGGGTCTTCCATACGTTCTGAATCCAATAAGATGCCTAGCAATTTGAGGAGTATCACTAGACTTAGTTTTTGCATGTTGGTCCAAGGAACTGATAGGCCTTGGAATGGCTGGACAGGAGCAGTAATGCCAGCCACAGGAGGAAAATCCAGCAGATCAGCAGAAGAAGTAGTCCAGCAGACAACTGAGTGTTGATGGTGACAAATGTTGAGTAATGCCCAAAAGAAAAGACATACAGCAAACATGCTGAAGCCTCGGGCTGCTGAGGCAGTGGCACAAAAACATACTATGATATGACAGCAATCCATCCAAGATATGCCACAGACACCAGAGAGATGGATGAACAGGACTCAGCTGAAATGTATCCTTGAAGGTGGATTTTAAGAGCCAGGAGCTGGGGCCAAAGCATCCAGAGATTGATATGGCATTGTGGAAGTGAGCTGATGTGCAGAGCAGTCATGGGAGGGAAGCAATGGAGCTATGCGAAATCCATGGGAGAAGAAGCACAACAGATGGATGCCAATGCCTCCCAGCTGAAGGGAATCAGAACAGATCCAATTGCAGTATAAATGGGAAGCTAGGATGGATGTAGACATGGATAGGTCATCAGGTGTCCAGGAGCTGTAGACAGCAATAATACAGAAATGACACCACAGGAGACAAAGCAAAGGTCTGAGGCATGGAGCGGTGATAGCTCCAAGAAGGACAGAATATAGACATGGATGAGAGCTCAGAGGAGCAGGAATATCTGGAGCACTGCTGATAGAGGAGATGGTGACAGGAGTTGCTGAGTAGGAGACTGAAGTAGGCAAAGCTGGGAAGGGAAGTACAAGTGTTGATATATAGTAGAGTGGTTTGGATACTGGAAGGCAAGCAGAGCCATGAAGTCCTGAATTTCAGACAATGAATGAGCTGGCTGGGTCCAATATCCAGAGCAGGATGAGGCAGAGAAGCTAAGACAAATCACACAAGTCCAGGGTGCAAGCAGAAGCCGAGCACTGGAAGTCAGCCACTAGGTGAGAAGAGTCTCGTCTTCAATAGAGGAGTCCAAGTTGTAAGTCCACGGATGGGCTGGAGGAGCTCAGGACTAAGTCTGAGGAGACCTTGCAGGGCTGTCTTCATGAACTGGAGGCATGAAATCAGGAAACATGGAGGATGCCATGATGTCATTACACTGTGTACATCGCTGAGAGCCCGGACTGTTTGACTGCTGATAGAGAATGGATTTGGTGGAGAATGCAGTTGGATGACATGCACTCCCATCCCCAGCAGACAGGACAAGCCCACCTTCACTCGATACCCCAGAAAGTAAAGTTAGGGATGGAGACGTTGAAGTGGTGGTGTAAAAGTGAAACTGGTAGTGAATGTAATTGGAAGACTCCCAACCCCTGCAGATAGGGTAAGCCCATCTTCACTTGATACCTTTGAAGGTAGAATTAGGAATGGAGACTGCTGAATTGCTGGTATAGAAGTGTAATTTGTAGAGAATAGAATTGGAAGACATGGACTCCTATCCCTGGAAGACAGAGCAAGCCCACCATCACTTGATACCTCAGCAGATAGAGTTAGGGATGGAGACTGTTGATTGCTGGTATAGAAGTGTGATTCATAGAGAATGTAAATGGAAGACATGGACTCCCATCTCTGGCAGACAAGGCAAGACAACCTTTGCTCGATACCTCAAAAGGCAGAGTAGGGACAAAGACTGTTAGATTGCTGGTGTAGGCTGAGCAAGGAAAGAGCATTAAAAGAAACAAGCAAGGCAGAGTTCATCAACAGGAAGAAAAGGGGAGAAGCAAGAAAGGAGGATGGAGAACAGCAAGAAGGGAGGACAAGCATATACTGCTGGATGGGACAAAAAGAAAACAAACTGATGGCACAGTAAAGAGAGACACTAGGAGGATGAAATCAGGTGTGTAGTAAAAGGAGACGGCACAACGACATGGATCCTGGGATGCTGGAGTTGTGAAAAACATGCATCATAAAAACAAAGGAGCAAACTTAGTAATAAAATAGCAATATAAACTAGAATCAAAACGAGTTTGTTTTATGTGCACGAAATGAGTTGACTAATTCAACTTTTTTGTAATGACAATACTTATAGGAATCTTTCTACATAAAAGTGGATGAAGCATTTAAAGTGCAGGGTCTGGATTTTCAGTCAGTTGGAGTGGGATTTGACCCCACTTGTGGTACTTGGGACTCAGCAAATAGACACAGAAAATATGACATGAGGGCATGAGTTGGGTACCAAAAATATTTTTCAGCTACATATTGTTCAAAGTGCTGAAAATGTGCCAGAACATGTAAAAAACCCATGCAAACAGTCTGGCACAATTACATGAACACAGCTGCAGCAGTACAACTGCCACAAGTACTGAATACATACATCTGAAAATCCTGATCCAGGTCTACTTCAGGAAGTTCTACAAGCATAATGTATTTAGCTATTGCTATACAGAAGCTTATATCATTTCATTTTTCACTGTTTTTCTCTAGCTTCCAAAAACCTTTTTGTCAATGAATTCTCCACATTTCAATGATAGGGGCATTCACTTAAAGGCTCCATGGGTATAGCTGGAACTGGAGCACTACAGGAGTATGCACAATCCCAGAAGGGCTGCTGCAAAATGGAGCATCGGCACTGAAGAGCAAAATACCCAAAAGGAAACAGAGATGAAAATAAACAGAGGCACAAAATATGAGGTAGGGGGATGCAGAATAAAAGGCTGGAGTGGGGAGGGAAAGGGGCACAAAGAACAACACAATGGAGAATGGGAAGGGCAGAGGGATGCTGAAACAAACTGAGCCGAGAAAAAGATAGAGGGAAGGGGGCACAAACAAAGTAAAGAGGAAGGGAGGGATACTGGCACAAAATCAAAATGGGGGACTAACAAAAACACAGGCAAAGGGGAGAGAGAGAGAGAGAGAAAGAGAGAGATGTGAGCAAAAATCAGGAAACCCAAGGAGGCTCAGCTGCATGAGCCACACAGGAGCCTTGAGTGCCTCCAAACACACTTGCTTGGAAACATACCAGGTGTAGGATGGTGGGAAAGGTTGGATTTTGTTTCAGATGTGAGAGGAGATTTTCCCTTGCACAGAACCATGGGCTTTAGCCCTCCCATTATAAGTAACACCAAAATAAATTTAAAAACAAACTCAACTCATACATTGTGTCTGGCACAAACAATAACTACTATTAAACTCAGGAGCTATCTATGGGAATACACCTCTTCAACTCCTTATTTCATTAGTGAATATTAGTGAACAATTATTATCATCAAAGCAGGCCACAGTGTCTATGAGTGATTATCTTTTATGAGTTTCATGCAAAAGCAGTACTATTCCTTCATGGCTTCTATTTTCATTCAATTGTTATACTTTTCTTACACAGTGAAAAATACTAACTGCATTATGCAGCCTTACTAACATGCCACTTAATGGTCTGATACAGTTTGTCCCTACTGTGTCTATGTGCAGTGGCAGGTCAGTTGTCACCCACTGTCAGTAAGTCACTCCACAGCACCTCCTCCCCCCTCGGGCCCAAGCACACAAAATGTGTTAAAGGAGGGTTGCCTCAGAATTCTTTCAACTTGTGGATAACTTACACAAATATACATTTCTAGGCATATCATGACTGAGATTATTGTGGAGTTGGACATGCTGTACTTACCTTTTTTTGGTATTTGTACTTCTTGATGTTGCTTTCATTGAACAAACAAGGCAAAAACAAAGAAACCTGAACTAGGCTGTGTTGCATTGTAACTAATTTATTCTACAAAATACCATACCACATTTGTTTTCTGCTTTACACACAAGAAAAGAAATGGCATTGGCATCTAACATGGCTCAATGAGAAAAAGAAACAATAGACACTGCTGGAGTTGCTCCAGAAACCTCTTTCAAGTTGGATCATCTTCCTCCCAGTCTTCATCTTCCACCATATCCTTCTTTCTGCATCCCGAGTCACCATTCCAGGGTGTGTCAGTTTCTTCAAAAATGGTATTTGGGTGAGCTCTTCAATGTCAACTCGAAAAGGGAAAAAAAATATATTTCAATGAAGCGTAAACTATGTATACTGAAACTGAAGCTTTTGTCAACATGGAAAAATAGTATGTCAGACTTGAAAAAACATGGAATGCATCCATGCAGCATCTTTTGAGAAGTTCAAAAAGCTATGCAGCATTAGAAGTGATAGTACACTAGCAGCCATAACCAGGGTTCCACCCATTGAGAGTGCCAGCGTTAGTGTGCCGGTCATCAGGGCTCCAAGTCAGGATTACGCCGAACCCTGTTTTTGTGGAGGGCTGCACCCCCTATTCCCCCTTATTAGGATTCTAACTCTAAGGGGAGGTGGACCTTGGAGAGGGGGTGTGAATCCCAAAATCAGCATCCTGATGTGCCAGCTCACAAATGCCGGTGCACTAATGGCTGGAAGGGCATCGCCAGCCCTGGTCAGAAAAGGCTAAGGGAAGAAGACGAAGTAGAAGAGGTAGACGAAATCTCCAGCTCAAGCACCAACAGTAATTCATTGCCAGTGGCATCCTCATCATTCAGCAAGATAAAACTGCTACTGGGGTGAGGGGTTGGGGGCACTAGACCACCAGGGAGGGATTTGGAATGGGACTGGGGATAGGGAGGGGGAGAGCTATTGGGGAAGCAGCCACTAGACCACCAGGGATTTAGTTTTTTTTTAACTATGGAATATGGACATGGGAGGGGGGTTACTATCACTATACACAAGGGGTGGAGGGGAGGAACCACTAGCCACCAAGGCATAAAGACATTTGGGCTGTGTGGATGTAGGCACTGGGCACTGCTGTATGTGGGGAGGGGCGCTATTTATAAGTTACAATTTTTTTTTCAAGTCTTGAGGCTGGCGGGTGATCCGGTGGTGGGGAGTGGGGGATTGCTAGTCACCAGGGACTTAATCTGTACCTGTGGGTGGGTGGGGGGAGGGACCACTAGCCACCAGGGATTACAGCCAGGACTCAAAGGAATTTGGATTTAGAGGAGGTGGAATTTCTGAGAAAGTTCAGAAATGGATTCCTGAACTTTCACAGAAGTGAAAGTCTAACTGTTGCTTCAGTTCCACTGGCAAAATTGTTTTTTCACACACCCCTAGTACTAAGCTCATTATCCCCAATGACACAAGGTGGAATTCTTACTACAGAGCTGTGGAAAAATAAGAACCATAATAGAAAAAGCAAAAGATTATCTGCATAACATCTGTGATGAGTGTGGCCTAGCAAGAGTTTAACAACTGAAATTGTTTTCATTGTTGAGTACTGCAAAGTAATGGAGCCTCTTGCAAACTCATTGGATATTCTGCAAGCAGAAGCAAAATGCTATATGAGATATCGTATTCCCACATTGCTGGCATTGACAAAGAAGTTTCTTGATATTGGACCACTTTTGCATTATGCCATTCCTCTTCTGGATGCCATTGTGAGAGCTGTGGACACTCAATTTGGTAACAGTTTTGAACAGAGGGAGTTAGCTCTGTCCATCATTGCATTACTACAATTTTGTATTCAGTGGCCTGCCAATTAGGATGAAGCACATGTAGCTAAAAATAAGCTTGAATTGCTGTCACATAATGAAGATGCTGGTCAAGGAAGCCCATCATCTGAACACAGCCTTGAGGATGATGATGATGATGATGATTTCTTCAAATTTGAAGAAAAACAGCAACCTGGCCATGGTGGAGTTCTACATGAGCTTGAGCAGTTTCTCAAAGATACAAATAAAACAGTAGACATTTTGTAAACATTCCCGACAATAAAGAAAATATTCCTGTGTTACAATACTGCACTTCCATCAAGTGCACAAGTTGAAAGATTACTCAGCATTAGTGGACAGGTCCTTACTGCTCAAAGAAACCAACAAGGTGATGAAATCCTTGAAGTGCAGCTACTTTTATGTTGCAACAAAATGTACTGGGAGCAGTAGTATTCTGTTGTGGACCTTTGTGACAATAAAGCCATGATAGGCAGAAGGTGGGTTTGGCATAAGTTATTATAACTTATTTACAAAATGTTTTTATGTGGCCGTTCTGCCTGGGCCTGTGCTGCCGCTGTCTGTGCCCTTGCCTTACATACAACATCCCCCTGTAACAAGCATAACTGTAAGTATTTTGGATGTCAGGTAAAATGCTAAATGTAAACCATTATTGCAAACTAAAAATGAGCTTATCTCATCATCTTCATCTCATCTTCTGTTGCTACTTTTGATGATAACAAAAATGAAAAAAAAAATACTTATCTGCTAATAGTATTATGCCACCTTTACACTTTATTATATTGCAATCCTAGACAATGATTTGAATTTAATGCTTAGCATACTAAAAGCAATATGCTATATCATCTTCTCGTCATCTCCATTTGATCTAACAATACCCCTAGAAAATGAGCTGATCTGTGTTGTTATTTAGCATATCAGCCTTATGCTGTTTGGTATCTGCTATATACAAGATCAAATCTCATACAAAAAAAAATCCCAACAATAACAACAAGTCAAGAAGCAGTATCTGTTATTGATAGTCACTGGAAAATATCAAGAGTCAGCATTATCAGTGGACTGGTGGCCCAATGCATCCAGCATTTTAACTCAAAATCATTTAATCCTCCATAACATAGAGAAAGTTGTGATATTCCACATTTCCACACACCATGTGTGTGAGTCTCTTAAGTTAAAACTGAATTCCACAGCTGGGTTTACAGCTTTGTGACCAGTTAAGCATAATTGTAAAAATACTGTGGTCATCATGTATGTATGCTTACTATCATAGTGATACAACCAAGTAAGTCAACATCATTCTTTGTTCATACTTTTTTTGAGGAGGATATTTTTGGTGGTCACTGGTCAACAGCAGTCTGGTCACGATGCTATTTCATGTTTCTGGTGTGATCATGGTACATAATGTTCATCAAAAGCACAAATAATTCATTTATTTGTTGATGGGGCAGGCATGCCTCCAGTAAATGCAAAAATTAGTTTTGATTTTTTTGAAGGGAAAACTGAACAAAGTAACATGACTGATTTAGCGCTGGAAAAAATGGTGACTAACAGAATTGCTACTTGAAGTAAATTGAGTCAAGTGCACTTCAGTCTTCTTCTGTGATATTCTGTGTAAGGATCATGCTCTTTATCTATGGTGGTTCTGGTGTGGTGGACATGGAGTGGTATACACTGTATACCATGCCAGATTATCCAGGGCTTCCCTTGCTTGCCCAAATGCCAGGCCACACAATTTTAGATTTTTACGGTAGACACTCATTGACATTTTTCTAATTATTTTTTACTTCTTTTGCACAAAAAATGCAAACTCGCTGGCTGACAATTACCTTTAGGCAAAGCTGCTGTTTGCTACCTGACATTCAGAAACCAGCTAAGCAACACTAGTCTTTCTATCACTTTAGCATAGCCAATTTCTAGTTAAATGTCAGACTACTGTCTGGAAATAATTTTATCATTATCATCATCCTCATGAACTTGTCTCAGATACTGTCATAAAATTTGGTTATCATCATCATTCTGATTGACAATCTTCAGTTACTCATTCACTGCATAAGAGGAAATGACCGAGATGAGAGCAAGCTAGAACCACTGGCTGCACACTGACACTGGCCTGGCCAGAGAGCCACCACCTCCTGTCATAGTTGAGGGAAACTCATCAACTTCACTAGAGCATGGGAAGTTGATTACTTACCAGCTACTATGCACAGATAGAGTTTTTTGGGTGACACGACATCTCATCATTCTGACTGACAATTGCCATCACGATCAGAGATTCATTCACTGCATGAAAGGAAATCACTGAGTGCAAGCTAGACATGGAGCTGGGACCCACCACTGCACAACACTGGCCTGGCCTTGGTGGCCACTTCCCCCATCATAGCTCAGGCAAACTCTTCAGCTTCACTATGGGTGTAGGACATTGATGACTTTGCAGCTACTATGAACAAACATGGTTTGGGGGATGACACTGCTGTGAGAAATCAAAATAAATAAATGCACATCCAGTGGCAACCACCTAATTACTGATTCATTCAAAATCATTCACAGCTGTGACTGATGAGTCACTCTGACCTGACATCACTGCTTCACACTGGTAGTAGCACAGACAGGTTACTGTGGGATCATCAGCCAGCCACCTTAGCTGAGCCTGTAACCAAGAGCTTGTCACTGCCAAGTTAATGTGAATGAATCATTGATGATAGCTGGTAGCTGTTGGATGGTCTTAGGGGATGGTTTTGATGAATGAGACATGATGGGGTGGATGTTTTTATTTCTTTCTTTATGTATTTATTTTATTGTTTTAATTAACAGAAATGTAGGGAGAAACACTGTGTTCTACAAATGCTACCTAAGGTCACTCACACTGTACACTACACATTTTTTAAAGCCAGAGGAACAGACAGCAGCACTAAGAGAGCCCCACACCCAAGTGTGTGGCTGTTCCCAATCTGGGCTATTTGTATGTATTGCAAAAAAACATTAGTTTTGCTTACTGTTTACTGCAGCTGTGCAGCAATTTTACACTGAATCTGCTGCCTTGTAAGTTGACATTTTCTGTAAACACAACAATCTTCAAATCCCCCTAAGCTAACATCAGAAAAAGGCTGCAACAATCAATCAATCAAAAATCTTTATTTTACCAGAGAAACACCTTTGAGTAAACTCATTTATAAGATGGACCTGGACAGGTGCATGATCAAACACAGAATAATATTATAAACATTAAAATAAAGGCATTACATACAATAGAATAAGAACATGCACTGTCTAAAGGGTACTGAATCTCCCACTGCTGCAGCCCTCCTCTTATGTCAGACAGCTGCAAGGGATTGGAAGATGTGTAGTGACAGAAAATGTCAGCTTGCGAGCCAGTAGAATCAGTGTGATACAATCTACTATGCTGCTGCAGTAGACAGTAAGTAAAAAACATGTTTCTTGCAATGCACACACCAAAGTGCAAAGTGAGAATGAACTCACATTTGAATGTGGGGTTCTGCTTCTCTTACTACTGATAGTCAACATTGAATGCCACAAGCACAGTGCATAGTAGTGTGGTAGTATGGCAGTGTGGCACCTTCACAGGAATGATTCTCTCCACTTGGTGAACTGCCTGACCACTTCACCAGGCAGAGATGAAGGGTCTAAGCCAAAAAAGTATGTCATTCACACTACAGCAGAAGTGTATGGCCACTTCACTTTGTATAGAGTGCTATGCATGGTGGCCTTGGGTGGCATACTTTAAAATATTTGCAGTGTGTGTCAATGTGTCATCTTGTACAGTTTCATTTCTGACAACTGGCAATTTAAATTATAGATTTGTACTAACCCACAGACACAAATAAATCAGTTAACGTGGTACTGTACTTGTGCTTGTTTTTTATCTTTGCTTCAACTTTGCACAACATGACAATGGCAAGCACATATCAAAAAGAACACGATCTAGCCAGAGCAGATAGGGCCATGAAGAGTTACCAAATGACCAAAGTTATTTTCTTGTTGGTGCCATATAGTGCTGTTTAGTCATGATCATCATGCTGCTGCTGGTGTGTGTGTGTGTGTGTGTGTGTGTGTGTGTGTGTGTGTCCATAGGAATCAGATAGCTAACATAAGCTTCAAACTGCATTGTCTGTAATCTGACACTGCAGTCTGAGGTTCATAAGTTTAGTAAACTCCAGACAACTTACAATGAGTTAACCTCTAGGTTGCTGAAAGAAATAGAATAAATCTATTAGACTGAGCTGGACAGATAATAGAAACAGCAGTTTAAAAAGTTGTTTTTTTGTTAATATCCTGAGAAGTTCTGAGGTACAATACAGTAGCACCCCCCTCCTTTCAGATGCCTTTAGCATAGAGCAGAAAATAGCAAAAATCAAAGGGGGGGTGCACTATTTTGCAGTTGTGGAGGAATACATCCAAATGTCCAAAAGGGAGTTCCAAGATCAGCCATTTTAGAGCTACAATCCCAATAGTGCTGCAGGCTCTGCCCACAGCCCTAACAATTTATAACACTCATGATACAGGTTTTGCTGGAAAATGCCAATCAGTTGTGATGTGAATATGCTGAATATGGCACATGATGTGCAAAGCCAAAAAAGTGATATGAATGTTTCCATATTTTATTTATAAAACATGAAATTAAAGTAACATACAAACTCATCATTTCATTTCATTTTATTTTGTTAACCGGGTAAAAAAGCACTGGGCCACATGGCCCTTTTACAGGCTTGACCCGGTGAGAGTCGAAGACACTCAGAAACATATAACAATAAGAGTACAATAAATACATTTACACGTACAAAGATTGCATAGAAAAAACATAGCAGGGCAATGATAAATTACAGTTATAACATACAAGACAGTATAACCATGTAAGTTATGTGCAAAAACATCCTGAGCTTAAAAATAAGGTTTTCTTTACAGTATTCTTAAAGTGATAAAATGTTGGAATATTTTGTATTTCAACTGCAAGTTTATTCCAAATTTGTATGGCACATTGTTTAAATGATTTTTGATGTTTAATGGTTTTGCAGGTCAGGGCCAAAAGCTGGATTGCATTTTCAGATCGCAACCTTTTGGGAGAACTTTCTGTTGCTAAAAATTAAACATGGGATTTGACCCACTACAGTGGATTATTTTATATGCAAAGCACAATTTCTGAAGTGTGTCTTTATGATCTAGGGACAACCACCCCATTCTATTACATAGGCTGCAATGATATTCCCTAAATTTTGCCCTTAAGGCAAACCTACAAATGGCATTATATAAAGTTATTCTGTGATTCCTAATCTTCTCAGATGCACATCCCCAGACTATACTTCAATAATCTAACACTGGCAATAAGCAAGCAGTAGCAATTGCTTTCCTGGTATCATCAGCCAAATAATCCCTTATGGCATAAAGTGCCCCAATTTACTATGCAACCACTTAGTTATATTATCAACATGTAATTGAAAACTCAATGCATTGTCTAAAGTGACCCCTAAATATGTAAAGTTTGAAACAATTTCAACGGCAGAGCCATCCTTAGTAAAAATAGTAAAAGAACTTAGTAATTTTCTTACTTTTGCAGGGGAACAAAAAAGCATTCCTTTGTTTTTTTTTTTCTGGTTTAGGACAAGACGATTGTCCCTTAACCAGCTAGTCAAGTTGTTATAATCTATACTCAAATTCTCCTGAAGTCTGTCGACATTTTTATCTGCTGCATAAAGCACAGCATCATCCATGTATAATACAATAGATGTATCAGTACAAATAGTTGGTAATCCATTAAGAAAAATGGAAAACAATAAAGGGCCCAGAATTGAGACCTGGGGAACCCCATGGTGAACTTTCCTCATGTCAGATAGTATTCCATTTACACGGACCTGTTGTACCTTTTTTGTTAGATAACTATTAAACCAGTTCACCACAGGGTCCCCAAAGCCCAATTCCCTAAGTTTAAGTCCCATTAGAGTATGGTCTACAAGATAAACTCATTTATTTCCTGTGGAATTTAAATAAACTCATTCATTGCCTGTGTAATTTATCTTAGTTCTTTTTATGAATTTTTGGAGTTTCCTCAGCTCATAAGTATGGTTAATGAGTAAACATAACCAACTTCGCAAAAGTAACATTAAGTAATATGAAAAGTAATATGAGTTACCATAACTCACAACTATCCTTGATTATGAGGGACGTCCCTCAGCCCCCCCTCAGAATTGCTCTGTCCCTCATGGAAAAGAGCTGCCACACAAAGAATGTGCTGTAAATTTAAATTTTAAAGCAAAACAATTATGATATTTTAAGATGCTCAATCAAAAATAAACTTTGTTCAAGTAAAGATAATTATTTCCACAGTGTTTTAAGCTTGTATCTCCACATTTGAGGCTGTGTCCCTCATTCTGGGGTTCAGTGCCTCTTATTCTCCCTCATGTTGAGTGCCTGTGTCTCTCATTTCAGTGAAAAAAGACTGAGCGGTATGTGAGTTACAGTTACCAATTTCTTTTTATAACAGAAAATCCAATTGTAGAAACGAAAGGAAAAGTGTGATCCCTACCGGGATTTGAACCCAGGGACCTTGCCATTCCGTGACATGCTCTTAACCACTTGAGCCATAGGAGCCCCAAATCATTAAGCTTCCTGAGTTTTCCCTTGAAACACACACATTCCTTTCATAGTGTTGCAAAACAGCAACTAGCCAGTCTCTCAAGACTTAAAATAAGTCCTGTTTCTTTCTCTCCATGTAGTTAATAAGCCACTGTGAGGTAATTTTGAAAATCCAATTGTAGAAATGAAAGGAAAAGTGTGACTCCTACTGGGATTTGAACATAGGAACCTTGCCATTCCATGAAATATCTGTAACTGATAACATTTCTTTGAGAGTAGCTAGTAACTGTAACTGATTACTTTTTAAAAGTAACTTGAGCAACACTGCACACAGGTTTGGTGCTCTCCATATTGTGCCTGCTTATTTTACCAGTTTGCTTACTGCTTGCATTACTACAGTCTGTTTAATTGTTGTCTAATTTAAGCACCACAACCTGTATGGTGTCAGTATTTGCTCGTTGCTAGCAGCTACTCCATCCCATTCATATAGTTTGCTGCATCTAGGCCGCTTAGTCACTGTTTTGCTGACTCCTAGAAATATCCTAACTGGATGCATCCACATTCCACATTTTGTCTCTTATTAATCATCAATGTAAAGGTAATGCACTGTAATTCAACTTGTATTAAGCTCATATTTGTTAGTAGTCTTCCACCTACTTCACATATTTAGCTATTCAGTCATCTGTGGAGTACATCTGCATTGCAGTTCTCACCTACTTGTTGCTTTCCTATTTTGTAATTACAGTGCAGACCAGGTGTTAGAAATTGTGAGTCTTTTACATACAACATTGTAGAGATCTGGAATCCCTGTTGAGAAGTGGTTTCTCACTGGTACATTATATCAAGGTTCAAGGTACTCAACCAGCCACCTGACTCCTACATGTTTAACCACATTGAATGGTGGCAAGACAATGGCTATCGTCTCTGAAATTTCTTTGTTACTGTAACAGCAATGGGGGGACAAGGAATATTTGACTTTATGTTTGCATGCTTTTGAGATGGTCAGCTGTTTTCTTAAAGGAACACGTGGCCATTATCAGTAACACTAGGACTCAGAGTCATTCAAATGGAAGGAAGTGCTGGAGGTGTTTCTGTATTGCTGTGGGGACTGCCACTGCTTCCATCTATCAGAGTTATCCTTGAGTGCAGAGAGCTATCATAACTGTCACTTTCTCTTCTATTCATAGAAATGGATTTCACGTTAATATTATGACATCTGCCTAGGGGCCTTTTCAGTGCTGAAGTTCCTAATGCTCCTTTCATTTTACCCCTGCTGACTGCATGTTTACAAATAGCGCATGTTGCTCCCAACTCACTAGAAGCACTAATGGAGAACTATGACCAAACAAAAGATATATTTTTAATTTTTTTTTTTTTTTTTTGCCAGGGGTTAGGCACTGTAGCTCAGTCACCTTTTCAGTTTTTTTTTTTGTTCTGGATTTTTCTTTGGCCTATTCCTGTTGTGCTTTGTTCCCTTCCTCTAACCCACTGTCCTCTTCAACCATAGAATTAGAAACATTTGCCTCTACTTCTTCCTCATTTGCAATTTCCATCCCCTGCAGTAATCCTTGTGCCCAATCATTGCCTTCATCACTGTTATTTTTACCCTCATCGGGCTCAGCCTCAGAGGGATCAGGTATTGTCTGTGAGGGACTAACAGCAGCATAGCATGCAATTGTTCCATACCTGGGAGTGCCTCTGTGGGTGGTACCCACCAACCCTTTAGGAATCTTTTTTACAACTGCATAGTAGAGCTATGCTGACATATTGCTATTACATAATAGAGAGACAGGACCGTGGAAGCACATGACCGGATACTTAGACTGTGTCCTTCCACAGTGGAGTTGAAGCACATGCAGTCCTCTTCATTAATCACAGTGGTGTGTCTCCCCCCCTCCACCGAGTGCACTATTTTCCTGCTCTGCACTCAATTTCAGTTCACTTCTGGGTTTGGAGCTAGGTGCCACCCCTACATTCTGATCAACATACCCATTATATGAATAATGTTTCCTTGGTGTCTAGAGGCACTCCCCTGCCCTCTGATTGCTGTCTCCCTGCATTTCTATATGTTTCATTGGTGTCTAGTGTCACCCCCACACTCTGATCACCATCCCCATATTTCTATATGTTTCTCTGGTGACTACTGGCAACCCCCACCCTCCAATCACCATCCCCATATTAATTTTAGAAATGTGAGCTGTAATAAAGAAAACCATCCCTCACTGTTTTTCTCTTTAAACCTGTAGAGAAGAAAATAGTCCCTCATTAATCTGACCCCTGCCACCCAAACCTCCCACCCTCTGCTCACCATCCCCATTATATATGTAATTTTTCTTTGGTATCTAGTGGTATACTCCACCCACTAATTGCCACCCTAATATTTGTATGTTTCCCTGGTGTCTAGTGGCACCCCCAACCCCCCATTCCCCATCCCCATATTTATGTAATTTCCCCTGGTGTCTAGTGAAAATCCCCAACCTCCAATCCCCATCGCTGTATTTATGTAATTTTCCCCTTGTGTCTAGTGACACCCCCACCTTCAATCCCACCCCTTCCCTCCAATCCCCACTCCCCTATTTGTTTCCCTGGTGTCTAGTAGCACTGCCAACCTCCAATTGCCATCCTGTGAGCTGTAATAAAGAAAACCATCCTTTGATTGTTTTTTTCCTGTATTTAAACCTGTAAAAAATAAAACAGTCCTTTGCCAATCTGACCGCTGCCACCCCAACCTCCCACTCAGCACTCACCACCCCACACCTCTAGTATACCCCTACACACTCTTACCCACATGAACGGGTCACAGGACAAAGATCCACTCTTTGATCAAAGACATGTTTTGCTGCTGGAACCAGTGACTGCATTATGAAATAAACTATGGTAAGTGCAGTTCAATGTATTTTAATGGGGTTTTCAACTTTGAGGCATAACTTTGTTATTTTTGGCTTTTTTCACCCCAGATTTTCAACATGGACTTTTTGGGACCCCACCTCACAACCAATGACCATGGAATTACACAAATCGGGCCCAAAAGGCAATTTCATGATCACTTGGTGAAATCACCTTTCAGGCAGGATTTGACAATTTTCACCACCATTGTTCATGAGATGAGGTCACAAGATGACTATGTTGAAAATTTGGGGTCAAAACACGTAAAAATGACAAAGTTAAGAGTGTACATTGAAATTATCCTATACTTACTCATAACTTTGGTAATTTAAAGTATTTTGACCCCAAATTTTCAACATAGCCTTTTTTTTCATACTACCTCATGAATGTGACAGATACAATTTTTCAAATCCTGGCCAAAATGAGATTTCACACCTGTGATGTGGAATGACATTTTGGTGCTGGAGAATCACATTTCAGAGGGGATTTGAAAGTGTTCACCTATGGAGTTCATGAGGTGGGGGTAAAAAGAAGGTTCTACTGAAATTTGGTATACAAATACGGTAAAATGTCCAGGTTATGACTGAACATTGCAGTATTTTAATGTTCTGTCATACCATTGCTAATTTTCAATATTTTGACTCCAAACTTTGAACATACCCATTTTTCCACACCAATTCATAAAGATGAAAGGTGTCATTTTTTAAATCCTAGATGAGATGTAGTTTTTCTCTTGTGGTGCAAAATGACATTTCGGCCAGTATGTTATAAATGCTACATGTCATGTTCATAAGAGCACTCATAAAATGACTGTCTTGAAAATTTGGGGTCAAAATTTAAAAAAGAGTGAATGTGTCATGAGTGAATGTGTGAAGAGTGAATGTATGAAGACTGAATGTGTGAAGAGTGAATCAATGTGTACTGAATGTGTGAAGAGGGAATGTGTATTGAATGCGTAAATAGTGAATGTGTAAAGAGAGAATGTGCTAGGCTCTGCACTTCTGTAGGTGGACAGAGTCTTCCCATAGCACACGGCTCAAAGGGCCCTGCACATCTGCTATTGTTGATGCATCAGTAAAATCTTCAGCTTTCCTCAGGTCTAAAGCAGTCTCTCACTGTTTACGGCAGCATCAATACCATCATTTTGCAGCCATATTGGCTCTGACCAGAGGTTTTTTTTTTTAATTGGGACTGATCTGGCAGATGTACTTTTATTGGATTCAAGCAATTGCTTGGAAGATAAAACTTTAGATTTACCAGAGACACTTTTTGAGTTTGATTTTGTTTGCCCTGTGCAGGACCATTGCTTAGCCAGTCATTTGGCCCTCCCTTTTGATTGCCTAATGCTGCAATGGCTATCTGAGACTCAAAATTTACTTGAACATTTTGATCCTTTTTTGTGGTTTGAATGTTCTACTGTAAAAAATCCTTCCCAAGTCCCTAGTGTCCAGACTCCCATACTTTCTGGCTCAAAGTTTGTATTGCAATGTACACAGCACTCAACAATGACCACCACCACTACTTCCTTCTAACCTCAGTGCAAAAGAGTGATTCTGAATCTTAGTGTTTGTTCAGTGACTGACTGTACTCAGCAACTCAACAATGTTATGCTGCTACAGCCTTTGAATATAAATTGGTGATGCAGACATCTAGAGCACACTGGTATGGCAGTGATGATAGTGAAAATAAGATATACTGTTAATGACTGATGATGACACTTCTATACTTTCCTTTTATGAGGCAGTGTGTTGTCAAAGTTGCAGTAGACTCAATAAAATAATGAAGGTCACCCCCCCATATGACTTTCCTCCTTTTGCTGCCAAATCTTTTTTTTTTTTTTCAGCCTGCTGGAATGCACAGTCAGGCATCAGATTCTGCACTTCTCTACTTTTTTGGAATGCCAGGCACAGTCTTGCTTGTAGATTTTTGCTTGCTTTTTTGCACCTTAGGCCTTCCCCAACACAATCTCCTCTGTCTCTGTCTCTCTCTCTGACTCCTTAGCAGTCAGAAGCTCCTTTTATGTTAAGGGATATTTCTTTGTCAAATCAATGGGATAACTCTTGTTTCGTATGAGTTAGGGGTATGTTTTATATAATGAGAACAAGGCACAACCTCACCATCTGATTTCTTTTCCCCTCTCACACTCAATCTCTCTGCTTCTTTTTTCCTTAGATTTTTATTTTTTCAGCAGTAGAATAGCAGATCGCCTGATGCTTGCCTGCTTTGCCCTCCCCTGGTCCTACTCCTACACAACCAACAATATAGCACCACATAAGTCAGAAGCAACTAGTTTTTTGTTTTTTCTAATTTCTTTTTTTCATTGTAGAACAGTATTTGTTATTGTCCTCCTTATTTTTATGGCTACATAGCAGAGCTATACTGACACATTGTGATTACATCAGTAGAGAAAGGGAGCTTTGGAAAGTTTGGAATGTTTCCTAACTCAGCACAGCTTGTCTGCTTCCATTTAGAGGAGCTGAATAATATCTCACCACATCCTCTCCAATCAGTAAAGTGCAGCCCCATCCCCCACTGCTCTATTTTTTTCATGAATGTCTCACTTTTCATAATTGCTTAAAAACCAAAGCAGTGGGACCTATTGGTCCTGATTAGCAATAATGCAAAACTCTTACATTTTGTCAGTAACTCACATTGACTGTATTAAGTCCTTTTATCTGGTTGATCCTGCAACCCCCCACCACTACCAGCCATTATCACCAACTGCTAGCCCCAAAATCCCCCATGGCCAGCCCTCTGATGTCTTGCATGACAGGCTAAGCTGCATGGGAATGCTATGTGCTTTTAAGTGGCTAGCAACTTTAATTTGCTTATTCAGCATGCCATTGCAAATATAGTGTTGGTACCGGTCAGCTAAGGACTGTACTTTCCTTGGCTGATCAGTACCAGCACTATAAGCACAATTACAAGCTGAATATGCAGATTAAAGTTACTATATACTTATAGGCATATAGAAGTCCCCTGTGGCTTAGTCCATCTTCAGAGGGCTGGCCATGAGGGCTTCTGGGACTGGTACTTGCCAATAATAACCAGCAGGGATAGTAGGAGCAAGCGGATAAAAAGGCATGATACAGGAATGTGAATTATTGAAAACATTTAACTGCTTTCTGTTTTTACTAATTGGGCCCTATAAGTCCCGCCTCTGAACATGTAAGCATGTGCATTCACATTTCTTCAATATTATTGAAGTAGCAGCCATTGTGACTCTGACCAGAATTTGCTTTAATGTCACCCTGGCACCATTATATGAAGAGCTACTACCCCTGCCTTGCAGGCCTGAACAAAGCTGAGGGGTCTGAGTTCCTAAAATTTACTTTAAACTGGCACATTCCTAAGATAACATGTGCAGTGCCTTCACCCAGAGTTTAGCTTTAAGTGGGCTAGAATTTAGCCTGGTAAAACCCTCTGGGATGCTGTACCCACCCCTATTCCCATAAAGCCACCCCAAGCATGACCCAAATGACATTGTTCCACATTAAAGATATTTTGGAATTGTTGACTCTCTACTAATAGTATGCTCACAACACAGGATTATGCAAAAACAAGCAACAGTTTATTTACATGGTGACGGGCTAGGAAGGGTGAATTGGAGAAGAGGTCAAGCTATTTACAACATTTACATTTGGATTTAGGCAATTGGTTTAGATTGGTTTGTTTGGCATAAACCACATAATCACTAACATTTCATCTTTAGGCATCAGTCACAGTAGCACCCACCAACCTTTGAGGTAGTCAGCTCCCTGGCTATCTGTCTAGTTAGCTGCAATTAAAAAGATGACACAATTAGCAGAAAAAAACAGCAGCAAATACCCACACTGGTACCAGTCCCCAGACTATATAAGGCCCCACAATCTCACACATTATCCTGGGTACCCAGTAACTAAAGTTCTTAAGGTGCAGGCCTGGTGGTCAGTGCAGTTGTACGTTGGCTGGCTGGTTGGGGCCCTTAACAGAAAACAATCAAATTAACATATGCAACACCTTGTAAAACTTAAAGCAATTGTATCCATGGCTGGATGGCCTAGGCTATGTAAAACACTTTAACTATGTACATGTCTCCTTTAGATTTGATGCAGGGCATGGGCCCTGTATACTTACAGCTCAGAAGTCATTTTCGGTTAGTCACAATTAGAGTGCAGAAGAAGGTTTAGGGTGATTACAGCAGGTGGAAACTCTGACTCTGGACACAAAGAGGCTGGTAAAGGCCTACAGCTGGGACACCCAAACTGACTGCAAGATGGTCTAGCATTTGCAGATGGAAACAACACTCTTTGCTTCACTGGCAGTGCCCCTTTTTGGACTGAATCACTCTCTGGATAGTCCAGGCATGAACCTGGGCCAGCACATTTCAACCCCACATCTAGGCTATGCCCCCCAGGAGAAACGCATAAGGCAGTGTCATGGTGGCACATTACCTGGCTGTGTCCCAGGCCTAATCTGGTGGTTGTGTAGCATTCAGCACATTTATCAAATTAGCACATTCATATTTTCAGAAGATGCAATAAGCAGTCACAGTTCCTTTTCCATGTGCCCCACATGGCAGACATAGACCCTTTTTCAGTTGGCTAGAACTTTAGAACCATGGCGCACGCCGAAGCATTTTAAGGATAAGCACCCATATGCTGCACAGCAGAGTGCACAAGCAGAGCTTAGGCAATTCCTCCTGTAGTAGATCACAGGATGCAGTCGGTTCGGCATGGGTAATTTCCCTGAGGCCAGGGTGACCCAAACTATTACAGTCCATTTTCATGAACTCTGGAGCATAGATTGCACCTGTTGCATAAAGCCAGACAACACCTGCAGCATGGCTCTCTCACTAACTGAAACAGATTTGTACTTCACGGAGCTTGAGGCATGGCTCACTACCATTTGAAACAACTTGAACTCGACTGAGCCTTAAGCATGACTCACTATGCTTTAGCAGACTTTACTTGTTGGCAAAGCTGAAACTGTAGACCTTTTCAGACTCAGACACATTACTGGGTAACAACTGATTTCTATAGTTCCCTATTCTCACAACTTGTTACTTGGTAGTAAAACAGGGCCCGATTCCAAGAAAGCTACACCAGATGTAAATGCAGTATGACAGTCCTGATGGCGCAAATTGCAAGTTACGCCAGTGACTTGTAACACTCACGATTCCAAAAGAATACTTACACCGCAACCCGCGACCACTACGCAAAATGCAAGTTATGACACAGTTACACCAAAGAAAGATTGAGCCAATGTGTAATGCAGCTTGTGACATGCGTAATACACCAACACCATGAAACTGCTATTCCAGAACAGGTGGTGTAAGTAAATACACCAGATGAAGCTGACATAAGTTAGACCAAGAAATAGCTGTTCTAACCAGAGAACAAGCTATATAACCCCCCCAACATAGCCAGACAGCAGACAGCAGCGTAGAGAGACACACAGCAATGTCAACAATAGGAGCCCTACTGGTAATAATGATAGCAGAGCACTGTGAGCGCAGGCATGCCAGGTACAGAGGCAGGACCCAGGGGACCAAGCCACAGCACTCACCAATGGTACCAAGGCCACCGGTGCATAGAGTAAGATGCCCTTGCAAGACCTTTGAGGACCTGACTGAGCAACAGTGCCTAGCAGGCTTTAGGCTCAGCAAGAGCTGCATCAGAGAGCTATGCCAGGACCTGGGTGATGACCTATGCAGCACCAGCAACAGGGGCCACCCACTTCCACTGGAGGTGCGCGTGAGTGCAGTGCTGTGCTCCCTCACCACTGGCACTTTCCAAACACCCACAGGGGACACAGTGGGCATCTCACAGCCAGCGGTGTCCAAATACCTGAAAAGGTTCCTTGAGGCCCTCATATGGTGCACCCTGCAACATATCAGCTTCCCGCAGGATGCCCAACAGCAGCGCCAGGTGAAGCAGGCATTTTATAATGTGGCACAGTTCCCCCATGTGCTAGGTGCCATTGACTGCACACACATGGCCATCAGGGCCCCAAGCAAGGATGGGGACACATACATAAACAGGAAGGGGTACCATTCGATGGATATCTAGGTGGTTGCTGACAGTGGTTGTTGCATCCTAGATGTGGTAGCCAAATACCCCGGATCCTGCCAAGACTCTCACATCTCCAGGAACTGTGGGCTACACGAGGCCTTTGAGAGAGGGGACATCACTGGAAGATGGCTTGTAGGTATGTGCCATGGGGAATAACAACTGCAAAGGTGTGCGAGTGGCAGTGTGTGTGCATGTGTCAGTGGCTCAGTAGGTAGCACACTTGCCTCTGAAGCCGGGAGATCAGAGGGCTGTGGGTTCAGTTCCCACATCTGGCACTTGGGGTTAATATCCCAATACTGACACTGTAGTGCGGCATGAGAGGGGTGCTGCACTTCTGAGGTGCCGTCTTTCGGATGAGATGTTAAACCGAGGTCCCATCTGCCTGGATTGGTGGTAGTTCAGGTGGATGTTAAAGATCCCATGGCACTTATCGAAAAGAGTAGGGGAATTTCCCCGGCGTCCTGGCCAAATTTCCCTCATTCACTAAAAATACCGTCAACAGCTTAATCTGATTCAAGGTCAGCTGGCATTCATCTGTATCCCCCTCCCCTGGGTCATGCCTGAAAATAGGCAGGACTTGTCTAGTGCACTTACCCGGTCAACAAAAAATAAATAAATAAAATAAATGCGGCACACAGTGCATGTGGGCATGTGGGGACATAGTGGCACAACAGGAGCACTGGGTAGACAGGCACTGCAGTGGGCAGAGGTGACAGCCATGCTGACACGTGGCATGCCACATACGGGAGGCAGGCAGGGACAAGACACACACACACTATGCAACACACAGGGGGCCTGGGAAGGCCACACAATGTCAAGGGAAGCACATGCAGTGCATGGACACAGCCAAAGATGTGCGTATGACTGATAGTATGCACCTGCATGTGAGCGCATGTACATACAGTAGTGTGTGCCATGCAGAGGATAGTGAGATGCTGAAGACGGGGCTGCACACAGCAACATACAACTAACCTCTCCCCACCAAACAGGTGACAGTGGATATCCCCAGATGCCATTGTTGATGACCCCTGTGAGGATGCCCCAGACAGCAACTGAGGTCAGGTACAATGAGACCCACACCAGCATGAGAGGGGAAACTGAGTGCACCTTCGGAATACTGAAGTCCCAATTCTGATGCCTTGACATCTCAGGGGTGCACTCCAGTACAGTCCTGCAATGGTATGCAGGATAGTGCTCACCTACTCCATTCCCCACAACATCGCCCTGGCACATAGTATTCCAATGCCCCAGAGTGACCAGGAGGAAGACGCACCTCAGGAGGGTGACGGGGATCTGGATGTCATGACGGGACACCAGGTGCACAGTGGTGCAACAGCAAAAGACCATGCACAACAGGAGCTGATCCAGCAGTTCTTCTGAGGTGTCATAAGGACACCACAACCAACCACACCACCACCACTACCCCCACACCACCATAGTGGCACCTGCAGCAGTATGGAGGACACAGTGTGATGCAACACAGCCCCAACAACAGCACGGCTCCCATGCCATCTCCACCGAGCCTCAGGGGATGAGCTACTGCCAGCCAGGTACCATGCAACACAAGTGACAGCACTGGAGCTGGAACAGTGTCCAAGTGTGTTGAACAGCATCTGGTAGGCATGACTGTGAATGTATGACAGCATGCCAGGCAACAGACAGAGGACCACAGCACACACGGACCATGGACATGGAGACACAGGTGGGTGATGGACACACACACAGGGCAGAGGAACAACGCTGCAATGATGGCACCACCAGGCACAATGCACCTGCCATGGCCACTGATACATGTAAACAGTGCAACCACAACGGGGACACAGCACCGGGTGGCACAGACCTGCAGATGTATAGTGGTAGGATGTACCATTGCAATGTGCCACTAGTGCCACCCACAGGGACCACCATGCCTCTGGGTGGAAGGGAGTCTTACTGGCCCATGGCCACCACAGAGCCATGACACGCATGTTGTGGCGGCATGGGAACTAAACCCAGCATGGTGCGCAGCTGCACACAGAGCACCATGTGACAGTGCCCACTGATGTGTGCCCAAGGCTGTGACGTGCACAGCTGGCACACAGATACCATGTGCACATTGGGGATGCACATGAGACAGTGCAGCTCTGCCACATGCATGCCCTCATGTGCACAGTGACACACACATGCACATGCCCATACAGACCAGAGACAGATGCGCAGAGCCAGGGTGCAAACACATTTAATGATACAGTAGAAAACACATTGGAACAAGGGTAAAAACAAGTAAAAACAACAACAACAGCATAAGCAAACATCACCACCTAAGGTACCCACACAATACTACCTCTATGTACAGCCCCCCATTTGTACAAGCCCCCCAGCCCATATGTACAAGATCTCCCAGCCCATATGTACAAGCCCCCAGCCCATGTGTACAATGCCCAACCCCCTAACAGGAACACACAGCAGACGGTCCCCCCAATGTATGGACCCCACCCAGGCATGACCCCAACCACAGCCTCCTTCACAAATAGGAAGCAACCCCCAACTGCACACTACCCACTACACACCAGCCACCACCCCACGTACACACAATAGGTGGCCCCCACACCACAAGCCTATAGTGGCCAGTGAGCCAAAGAAATATCATAGAAACATAGACTTTGATGGCAGATAAGGACCACTTGACCCACCCAGTCTGCTCATTTCCCTAGCTATTGGATAAGCTGCAGATTCTAGTTAACCAACAGCCTACTTCATGCAACCCCCCACTATAATTGCCTTATGTCTGTCCCATGCATGTTTGAATTCCCCTACTGTTTTAGACCCCACAGCCTCTCCAGGAAGGTGGTTCCATGAGTCCACCACTCTCTCCATGAAAAAGAATTTCCTCACATTACCCGTGAGCTGTCCCCCCCTCTAACTTTAAATTGTGCCCCCTTGTTCTTACACATCTCTTTTTCTGAAAGATGCTACCCTCCTGGACTTTGTTGATTCCCTTGAGGTACTTAAAAGTTTCTATCATGTCCCCCCGTCCCTACTTTCATCAAGGGTATACATATTAAGCTCTCTCAGTCTCTCTTCATATGGTTTCTGATGAAGACCCTGCACCATTTTAGTTGCCCTCCTCTGGACTGCTTCCATCCTGTCTATGTCCTTGCGTAGATGAGGTCTCCAAAACTGCAGGCAGTACTCCAGATGGGGTCTCACCAACTGTCTGTACAAAGGGATAACCACTTCCCTTTTTCTACTTGTGATGCCCCTCCCTATGCATCCCAGTATCCCCCTGGCTCTCCTTACTGACTTCTCACATTGCTTACCAACCTTTAGGTCATCTGATATGACTACACCCAGATCCCTTTCCATTATTGTTGTTGTTAGTACCTCCCCTGCTATTGTGTACTCTTCTCCTGGATTTTTATTTCCCAAGGTACATTACTTTGCACTTCTTTGCATTGAATCTAAGTTTCCATATGTCTGACCATTCCTCCAACCTTGCCAAGTCCCTTCTCATCCTTTCTACCCCCCTTGTGTATTAACTCTGTTACAGATCTTTGTGTCATCCACAAAGAGGCATACCGTTCCTTCCAGACCCTCTGCAATGTCACCTATAAAGATGTTAAAGAGGACTGGACCCAGTACTGAGCCCTGAAGTACTCCACCAGTAACCCCCCTTTCTTCAGAATGTAATCCATTCACTATTACCTTCTGTGTCCTGTTGTGCAGCCAGTTTGCTACCCAGGCTACCATCCTGGGACCCACTCCCAGGCTGGCTAACTTGATTATTAATCTTTTGTGTGGGACTGTGTCTAATGCCTTGCTAAACTCTAGGTAGGCCATAACCACAGCCCCTCCCTGGTCTATTACTTTGGTCACCCAGTCAAAGAAATCGATTAGATTCATCTGACATGACCTTCCTGCTGTGAATCCATGCCGATTTGGGTCCTGTGCCCCACTGGCCCCAGTCCACAATGTTTCAGCACTAGCGCCTCTGTAGCACCATGAGGAGAGCCCCCAGTGAGCCATGCAGGAGCACCACATCCTCCATTATTGCGGACACCAGTGCAACCAGCTGCTGGTCACCAGCCACCTGCTGCCCCAGGTACAACAAAGCCTGCGGCCCAGGCTGTCCTCCAGGTGACCCTGCTCCAACCTCCTGCCCTCCCAGCTGCAGTTGGTCCATGTCACAGCTGTCAGACCAGTGGTCCGCACTGTCCTCGGGCATCATGTTAGCATCCTCCACCTGCTCCCCCACTGGATGCGCCACCTCCTCTTGTGCCTCCACCAGCCACTCCACCACCTCCAGCTCAGCTGCTGGCAGCTCCATAGCCACCTGTCCCTCTGCTACCTGATCTGCAGTTGCCATCGCCTCCACTGGTGGTGCCCCAGCTGCTGCCACCCTGCCATGCTGTTGGGGCACACCTGGCACTGCAGCCAGATGGTTGTCCACCACCGCCTCCACCTCTGGCTGCTCCACTGTCTCCTGCTGCCCACTGTTTGTGGTGTCAGTGTCTGGTCCACCCTCCTTTTCCAGCGATGGCGGGATGGGGCATACTCTGCATAGCCGGCACTTGGTGTGGCTCCAGTAGGTCACTGCATCCTCTGCCTTCATCTCTCCCATCACCTGCAGCAAGGCCCTGTGGTGGGGTGACAGTCTTCTCCGCACACCTGCAAGGAAGCAATGGTGGTAGTCAGTGCTGTGCCGGGACACACTGCAATCATGTGGATCACCATGGCATGGACACGACACATGGCATAGAGTGCATGCATCTACCCACCGTCTGGTGTCTTGGCACCTGCTGCTGGCCCCATGTGCACTGCTGCGCTACATCCAGCTGTCCCTGCAGACCTGGGTCACTGTGTCCTACACCTGTGGGGAAGAGGAACACAGTTACATGCCTGCACCAGTGCTGGCTATGGCCTGTGTGTCAGCGTAGCAACATCGTGTGGCTAGATGATGGCATACCCACCTGCACCTGGTGTCTGGCCCACCTGCATCTCCATTTCCCTCTGCTGCGCCATGTCCAGCAACCACTGCAGGATCCTTGGATCCCTCCATGGCATGTCTTGCCAGTGGTGCTCCAGCTGTTGCATGGTGTGGGGCACACCGCTGATGGTACCTAGACGTGCTCCTATCGCCCGCCACACCCTTGTCCGCTCCTCCGCTGTGCGCATCCTGCAACCAGGTGGGAGGAGTGTTGTCCCCCACTGCTGAACAAGATTAATGAGCTTCACGGTCTCTGTGTGGGTGAAATTGGAGGCCCTTCCACTCAGGCTGAGCCTGCTGTAGCATGGCATGATGTTTTCTCTGCTACACCTGGCACGGGAGTGTCCTGGCACGTGTGGCAATGACCTGCAAGGCAACATATCACATCAAACGTGTCATTGCACAGTAGTGGGGCCACCATAGTGTCTCACATGCTGCCTGGCATGGCTGCCCATAGACAGCATATCTTACAGGTCTGGGGTACAGTGGCAATGGGTGTAGCACTGCATCCCACATGCCATCCTAGGGGTGCTATGCTGCACACACATCTCTGCAGTACCTAACTCATTCCAACAGTGCACATGCCACCTCACATACCACCCCCTGCATGACAGGGCTGAGTGGTGCCATGCTCATACAATATGCAATGGGTGACCCTCCCAATGGCTGACTGTATCACACTCCCCCACACCACCACCCACCATACCCATCCAGGTAGTGTTGTGGAGCTGTCTCTATGTACCAGAGGGCTGGTCATATGGCTGTCTCTGACACAACAGCAGCCTGCACAATGTCTCTGTGCAGTGGCCTAAACCAGCTGCAGGATGCCTGGCTGTCATGTAGTGATACACAGCATGGCACATGTTGCATGTCAGTTACACATCACATCACTGCACAGCTGTGTACAGTGTGTATGTCTGCTGACACCCTTGTACAGACCCTTGGGCCTGCTGTGTGTTCAGACCTAGTGCACCTCACAGGAATGTGTGCTGTCCTGCACAGTGATCAGGTACAGCTGTGGTGTCCCACCTTGCACCACCTCCCAGTGCGCTGTGTCAGCATCTACATGGGGGCAGGACAGCTGTGCAACCTGTGCACAACTGCACCCAGCACATGTCAGGCCTCAGATGCACCCAGGCTGCTGTTCAGTGACTATATGCTGGCCCCCTACATATAGCTGCCCTACCTGTGTGATGCATTGGTGCATACCTCTCCACTGTCCCACATTATGTGGGACAGGTCCACATTGTACGGCAACAATGATCCCTGTTCCACATTGTGAGGACTAGGTCCACATGCACTGTCAACAGGTGCAGGCACAGTCCTTCCTAGCATGCTGCACATTCCATAGCCTACAGGTCATAACAGACTGTCTGAACAGATGGGCAAGCAGAGTAACAGTGTTCTGACATCCTGGGGTAGGGTCTGCTGCAGTGCTCCACTGTTTGCCCATGTGTCCCACATTCTGATAGCCTCTATTCCACATAAGGGTGACAGAGGATTGAGTGCAAAGCATTGGTGGGGGCATTGTATAATCCCACTACTAACCACCGGGGTGTAGCCAGATATTTCCATCTTGTACACTCTCTCCAACTGCTGCCTCCCGTTATGCAGCTGTACACATCCTGTCACATTGCTGCCCCCACTGAAAAACAAATCAGAATATCAGATGACCCAACTAAATCGCTAAACAGGTTGTACACATGTATATGCTATACATAATAGAGGTTAAACAGATACAGACACTACTCAGTAGTCTGCACTACCTCAAGTACTCCAGATTACAATGATAATGGTAACAGAAAGGCACATGGTTTGGGACAGGTATTCAAAACAACTGTACACAAAGGTGTACAGTGAGTATGCCTGCCTACACCCTTGCTTACCACCCTGCAGTTGTCCAACACAGTGGGATTCCTGCTCTGCCCTCTGTATCACAGCTGTTATGACCTCTGCTGCCTGATTAACGTGTGAGCTGTGCAGCCTGTCTCTCACCTTCATGGCCCCGCTTCGCACATGGCACACATATGAACCACATGTACAGACTACCATAAGTCATGCACCTGTGGCCTGCATACAAGCAGACCGCATGTGTGCACTATGCCGCAGCAGGATGCAGTTTCAGGCTATGCGCATGTGCGGCCTACAATTCAGTTGTGCATGAGCGACATGGGCCATGCACCCTATGCAGGCACTGGATCTCTGCTACATGCAACAAGTCCTATCACAGCAGTTGAAATGAGTGAGGCCACATGGATGTATAGTGCATAGTGTTTACTAAGTAATGATAACTAATGATGTGACATGGTGAAGTGCTACAGTACATTTGTGACAGTACCCATACACACATACCCACACCCAGTGACAGATCACAGCATACACACCCAATTTGTGCTGTACAACAGTGCCCACACACCTGCACACAGTGCATCCACACACACGCACACCCCACATGTCCACACTCAGTGCCCTCCCATACTGACACTCTACCCACTACCCACCACCCATTGCAGTGGCATACCAGAGAGGCACGGTCAGTCATCTGGCTGCTGCCGCTGCCCAATTCTCTTGCACTTTGCAGTGCACATGCCCTGCCCAGCACCCTGTGTTGTGGGCACGGATGCCCCTGTGGCACCACTGGGCCCAACCTACCCCTGTTGCCTGCCCACAGGTCCACCACTGTCCATCGGTCCTGATGGCACAGCCATCCTCTGTTGCTGTCCATGCCTCCCTGGGGTGGTTGGTGCTTGGCCTGGCATGATCCCCAATCCCTGGGTGTGTGGCCCACCATCATCTGCAGCCTGCAGTTGTGTTGCCACCAGAGTTGTGCCCTGTCCTGGTGTGCCATCCAGTGCTACCCCACCCCATCTGGTACTTGTCCTGTGCCTTGTGCCCACTGCTGCATGCCCCACAGCCATGGTGGCAGGTTGCATTGCGGCCATTTGTGGTGGCAGTGTGGCCACCAGAGATGCCACTGGTGGTGTTGGTGGTGGCGGTGGTGGGGGCTGTTGTGCTGATGTTGATGGTGGGGTGGTGGGGGCTGTTGTGCTGGTGTTGCTGGTGCTGCTGGTGGTGGGGTGGTGGGAGCATTTGTGCTGGTGCTGCTGGTGGTGGGGGTGGGGGGCTGTTCCACTGGTGTTGCTGGTGGTGTTGGTAGTGGCACTGGTGTGGGCTGTTGTGCTGGTGTTGCTGCTGGTGGTATTCATGGTGGCTGTGGAGGGGGTAGTGGAGCGGGTGCTGCTGCTGGCCCTGCTGCCCCTGGTGGTGGTGGTGCTGTTGTGTGGCTGTTGGGGGATGTTGTGGCAGTGTTGGTGGTGGGTGCACCACCTGTGGCACCTGTGTGGTGGCGTCCCTCCTTTGTGTGTCTCGCAGAGGCTGGCCTGTGAGCTTAGCCTGTAGTGCCGCAGACAGTACATCAGACTGCCTGGTCTGCTGAGCCTCCGACCCCTCCACAGCCATGGTCAATCAGGTGAGTTCCTGTGTCTGCTCCTGGACACAGGCATGAAAGGTGGCCATGGCATCCACCAGTCACTCTATGGATGACTCTATGGTGTGTGTGTCCCTGTCTCCAGCACTCCTATGAGGGTGCCCATGTGCTCCTCCATTGCTGAGTGGTGTGCGTCCATGCTGAGCCAGATGCAGCTCAGCATCATGGACTGCTCCTCGTGGGTGGCCACGAGTGTCCTGCAGAAACTGGCATAGTCTGTGGGTCCTGCTGTGTTGTCATCCAGTGGGGATGGCATCACCCCTTCCAGGATCACCTGCAGCCTGTCATATGATGCAGGGCTGAGGTCCTTTGCTGTATTGTCCCCTATGCTACCCACACTGAACAGATCGCACAAGTCCAGTCCCTCCTCCTCCTCCAGCAGCTGTTGTTCCTCCTCTGCCTGCCACTCCCCCACCACCGGTGTCAAGGCTGGTTCCAGCTGTGCCGTGTCAGCATCACCAGGGGTTTCTGTCACGGTGGCCTGTTGGGTGGTCGGCTGCATGCTTTCCTGCTCTGGCTCAGTGCCTGTGCCACCACTGTCCTCTGCTCCTGTGTCCACTACTGCTGCACCTGTGGGGGGACAACAGTACATCATTGCTACCCTGACATGCCCTCTATACATGCCTCCATTCACACCCCTGCATTGCTGTCCCATGCACTGGGGGCAGTGCTGGTCATCCACTTACCTGCCCCTGTGTCTGCTACTGCTGCACATGTGGGGGAATGACAGTGCATCAGTGCTATCCTGCCATGTCATGCCCTCTGTACATGCCTCCATTCCCATCTCTGCATTGCTGTCTCACACACTGGGGGCAATGCAGGTCATCCACTTATATGTCTCTGCAGCCATCCATGTTGTGTCCAGATCCATATCCCCATGGACACTGTGCTGGCTCAGGAACACCACTATCCTCATCTCATGGCCACTGAGGGGTCGCTCCTCCTGTGGCCCACCTCCTGTTGCCTCCTGCTGCCTGTTATAGGCCTCCTTGGCTTTTGCGTGGCACTTGAGGTCACTGATCTGCTTCTGGTGGTCACGCACAGTGTGCTTTGCATTGGTCACCACATTCACCTTTTTGGCCACCTCCTCCCATGCCTCCTTGCACTTGTGGCACAGATCCTGTTCCCCACCCTTGCCCATTAGGAGGGCTGCCTGGGTCTCAAGTTCCTCAAGGTAAACATCTGTCTTCTTGTGAGTGAAATTCTGCTTTCTCCATTTTGCCGCAGTTACCACCTCTGCACTGCTACCTGCCACCTTTCTCCCATGCGTTGCTTCTATGCCATATCTGTAACTTGTGCACTTTTATATGATTGTTGGGTTGCAACATGCGTAACTGCTACGCCCGCTATTGCCAGTTCTGCCATGTGTTGTGGGCGTTAACTTGCAACATGAGTAATTCAGCATTCTATGTTATAACTGGCATTTCTCTCTTGGAAGAGGGGCAGCTGCGCATGTCACAAGGGGTTTGGTCGTAGCATTCACGCACTGGCGAGAGTTTCACGCCATACTCTACTCACTCTCTTGGAATCGGGCCCCTCAGTTCTTAGTAGCTCTCTCAGGCTCACAAATACACAAACATAGCCCCTTGTGGCTCTCGCTGGCATATGCAGCTCCCAACTGGACTTACTGATAGTTACTAGCCCACTGGGCACTATCCTGAGAAATTCCACTTGGTTAGTAAACTCTCCATCCAGCCCTGTGGCACTTTTTAAATCTGACACATTTATATACTTTTAAACTAGACCCTTCTGTGGTCACTGAGCAAATGTCCACCCTTTCTGTTCTTTAGTTAAAACACAGGGTGCAGACAGACAGTCACATTCTAAACTTGCTGGGCTTCTCTGCCCATTGCAAACTTTCTCAGACTTGGACTTGTACTTGTTAGACACAGTTTACTCACTCAGATTACTTACAGAAAATTGCTTTCTTTTCTCTGAGATGTCAGGCTTTCTTCAGCACTCTCACTGCTGAGGTAGAACAAGTGTGCAGCTCTTTCACACCTGAAGGCTCAGGTTGCCCACGTTTCCCAAAAATGTGGAAAGGTAGAGTCCAGCCCTGGAGGACAATCTCTGGCAACCCCAGGCTAGTGACTTATGTTGCCTACAACCACTTGTTCTCTCTGGCAGAAGAAAGCCCCTTCCCTTGTGGAGGGTCTTGTACTGGATCACTAGGCCCATTTTGGAGCAAAGAGACTGAGCTCCCACCCCTGTAGGGGGCTCCTGCTCAAACTTACTGCTCAGCCTGGCAAAACATTGTCTTTTATGGAGTTCTTCTGAGGCTCCTGATTAGCTGAAATTATTTGCTGCTCCCTTGATAATTGGCTGAACCTGCTTGTCAGTCCAGAAAATGAATATTCATTAGCCTCACTTGATGCACAGTAGGCTCCCAGTTTTGGCACCTGAAATTAAGTCCCTGTAACTTCCCCATAAGCCTTTTGCAATGTCCCAAGAATCCTCTGGTTAAAGTCCCACAAGTCCTGGTCAAAATCCTGGCTTTCTGATTGGCTGCTGCTGCACTGAAATGGCTGCTAAGTACACAGTCCCTTTGTAGATTGTCACAGTCCCAAATATAAAGTCCTGGTGCAGCCAGAATATTTACTTTATTTATTCACTTGCCCCACATTTCCATAGCTGATGGTGTGCCTTCTTGCTCGCTGCCCAGACTGAACATTTTATTTCAGTCTTCAGCCTGTCACTGCTGCTGAAACTTAGAGCCACCTTGCAGCAGGCAAGCATTCATCTGAGTCCCAACATTAAGCACTGAAGCAGCCAGTACATTTATTTATTTAACTCATTTCCCACTGAAGATTAGCCCCAAACAGTGTCCTAATGAGCGCTCACCAGAATTTACCTTATATACATATATTTACAGTCTCTGGTGTATGTCACGATCACCCATATGTTGACTGCAATTGCACTAAGAAAGAGGACTCAGCCACATTCATGGGTTCTTCTAGGGCTCTCATTAATATTCATGAACCCTTTTTTTGCAATGCTTGTAGCGCTCCTCATTAACAAAAAGAAGAAGGCTCCTTTAGCCATTGTGAAGAGCACTAGTCCCCATCTAGGTGAGATGGGGCACCGGGACTGCCTAGCCATCTCCTGATTGACTGCAAAGTTGGTGGTCAGGAGATCAAAAGCACTGAATGCACATGCGCAACCCTCGTCAGCACCAGAGTGCCAGCAAAGACAGCGTGGAACTGAGGTTTATATTTTTGAGCCCAAAATGGGCTAAACTTACACTGGGGCTGCTCAGGTGATTTTAGGGCCCCTGAAAACCTGGAGCTGAGGTGATGAGTGAGGGAAACACTCAGCGTGACCTGCAGACACACAGGAGGTGCTTTGAGAATGGGGGTACAGGAGAACAGACAATTAAGGTAAGCCACCAGTTGGGTGGGGATTACATTAATAATTGCTGCTTTGCCTTCACCTGAATCAGTATACCCCCCCCCGGACAGTGACACCAACACAGTGATCTACGTTGCTGTCGACAAACTTGACAGTTCATCGACAGGTTACTGTGTTGGTGCACCTGAGACAAGGGCACACTGTTTCCCAGTCCTTCACCCTATCCCCAAATCAATTCCAACTCAAAGTTGATTATAATTAGTGTGGGGGGTATGGGAGACAGAGACCCCGGCATGGGGTGTTCAGGGGGCGAAGCCCCCCGATAAAAAAAACAGACCGGGAGACCAGCAGGATTTATGTCAATTGCAACTTTCAGTTGACATAAATCCCATTGCTGTGATGCCAGTCGATTAAATTGTTGTTGAACCAGCATCGTAGAGCTACCTGGATCAACCTCTATGCAGTTAGCAGCACTGCACCACTTAAGTCAATGACAAGTGCAACTAATTTGTTCTTTGGTGTTTTCTTTTTGGTGTAAAACAGTATTTATTCTTGTCTACCTTATTTTTTAATGACTGCTGCTTTGCCTTCCCTTGGACTGATCTCAACACAACCAGCAGCACAGAAACACCTAAGTCAGTGGCAAGTGCAACAAATGTTTTTCTTCATTTTCCTTTTCATTGTAGAATGGTATTTTTTCTTGTTCTTATGTTTTGAATAACCGCTGCTTTGACCTCCCCTGGACCGACCCCTAGACAGCCATGAGCACTGCATTGCCTAATCAGTGACAACTTTAGTTTTTTTTTTGCATTTTTTTTATTATAGAACTGTATTTTTTTTTAATTAATAATTGCTTTTCCCTCCCCTGGCCTGCCCTACACAGCCAGCAGTTCCACACCACAGCACCCGCATAATCAGAGTGGCACTCACTCAACCCCTTTCTTAGGGTTCTCCCCACTTTGTAACAGTAGATATAATTACTTTGCACAATTATCCTTGATTTTTTTTAACTGCTCAGCTCACCTGCTCAACTGTCCAGCCTCTTTCTTTCTCCCCCATTCATTATGACTTGAATCACACTTTCCTCATACTCACTCTCTTTAGTGCAACTTGGCACACTTACATAGCTTATATACCCTGACTTCCTGGTATCACATGACCCCTGTTTCTCCTGCCTTCCCTATTGGATGATACCAGCTGCCTGTGCTGATGCTCTAAGTGGAGCATGCTGTGCTGATGGCATCCGTGCTGTGAGGAATGCAGCCAGTTGGGAACTTCAAGAAGTCCCTCCTGATGTCAATGTGCTGCCTTCGGCTGGGTTAGCTAGCATGTGACTGACACACACCACCCACCCAACCCATCGCTAACCCTACTGCATAATATTGGGAGGAGTCATCGAATGGGTCAGACTCATGTGCAGCTGAAGCAGATGCCTTACAGGGTGAGGAAATTAATGAATGCTTACCCATGGACCTGGAACTGGACTTCCTCCGCAAAGTCTGTATTTATCCTAGTCCTTGGGTAAACATCAGATCCTAGGTGTTCTTATTAGTGATGGAACAGGCTGCCAACCCTAATATTGACATGCTCCTGGCACTATTCCACTCCAGATTCTCTTCCATCTGGGACAAGCATGTCCCCTTTAGGAAATCCAGAATAAAAACTTCCCACAACCCCTGGATTACCACCAAAATCATTGCTCAGTGCAAGTCAAGAACTTGCTTGGGTCCATTATAAATCATCCCACTTCTCTCCTGAATTCATCTTACAGGGCTCTGATGAACAACTGTACAAAGGCTGTCTGGGCTGCAAAATCACACTATTTCAAGGCCAAACTCCAGAAAACCTTAAGGCACCAGCTAAATTCTGGAAGGATATCCACTCCCTTTTCAATCCCCCAACCAATCCACTCCCCCAACCCTCCTGGTAAATGATTCACTTGTGTCTGACCCTAACTCTGTTGCTGCTCACTTTAATGAGTTCCTCACAACCTGTGCCCTCCCTTTTTCACCCCTGACTTCTATCCTTCCCTCCTGCTCCCCTCTCCTGTCCCTCACCAGGTTTCTACTTCACCCTGTCACCATCCAGAAAACCCTGTTTGCCCTTTCCTCCTTCAACTTGTCAAACTCCAGCCCTGATGATTTGAACCAACCCCCTCCACCTCTCAGTTCCTGCCATTGCAGCTCCCCTTACACACCTTCTCAATCATTCCTTCTCCTTCAGTGCTGATCCTCAATCCTGGAAGTTATCCAAAGTTATTCCACTTTGCAAAGGGGTGACCCCTTCACCCTGGCAACTTCAACCTTATCTCCCTCCTCTCCTCCCTCTCTGAGCTGCAAGACAAACTGGTCAGCTGTAGGGTACTCAACTTCCTTTCATCCTCCAACTTCCTCTCACCCTTCCAGTCTGGTTTCGGAAGCATCATTCCACTATCTCCTCCCAGCTGTGTGTCACTGATTCTATCTTCTTTGGGATGGATCAGAGGCACAGTACGGCCGCTACATTCATTGATCTGGCCAAAGCCTTTGATTCAGTGTCCCATCCACTTCTCTTGGAGAAGCTAAGTTCTGTTGGCCTCTCAGCTCCTACTGTTGCTTGGTTTCATTCCTTCCTAATTGGCCAACAACAATCAGTACAGGTTGGAGACACCCTGTCACCTCCTCCCCTTCCTATCCAGGCTGGGGCCCCACAAGGCTCCATCCTGGGTCCCATTCTGTTATCTGTCTTCCTGAACAACCTCACCTCTGTCTGTGCCAACTTGAATATCCACATGTATGTAGAAGACACAGTCATCTTCACCTTTGGTCTCTCCACTGCAGCTGTGGAACACCTACATCAACTGGACATCAACAACATTCTGCACTGATTCCAATCCAACCAACTCAGAGTCAACACTAAAAAAAACTATGTCCATGACCTTTGGGAAGAGTCATAAACTGACAAGACTCTGCTCCCCCCCCCCATTTTCACCACTCTAGAAGGCATGCTTTTTGAAACATTTCAGTCCTTCAAGTATCTTGGAGAGTGGCTAGACAGTAAGTTAGACTTCTCAGCCCACATCGATGCCATCCATGCAAAACTCCCTCCCAAACTTGGTGCCCTGTACTACATCAAAAACTGCTTATCATGCCAACCCAGTGGTGCTGAAGGTTGAGGTGTTGGATGCCTTACCTGGCACCATGCCGGTGACTTGGGTTCAGGAACAGACTCAGGATGCAGGGGGTAAGTAGGAAGGAGAAGGATTGAGCATCCAGAGGACTGTTCTCCTCTCCTGGGGTTGGTTGAGGAGTTTGCTTCACTTTGTAGTGGCCCCTGGTAGAGATTGGGAGCACTACAAGAGCAGTGCAAAAGAAGGGGCTCAGAAAACCAGAGGAAAATGGCATCTCAGTCGACCAGATGATGGCCACCTGGACCCTCACCACCACAGAGCACCCAAACAAGACCAACCTCAGCAGCACCCAGGTCCAAGAAAGGTAAGCCACAAGGCACGTTCTCTCTGGAAGGAGAGAACCTGTCCAAAGAAGAGATATGCCAGGTTACCCTGGGTAGGCTGTGATATGAGGTAAAGGATGGGAGTTCCCAAAGGGTGGGTGACGAGTCAGTCCCTGGTGGCCCAAAGGAGAGTCTGGTTGGGTGCAAGGGGGGAGTACAAACAGATAATGCAAAAATAAAGACTGCTTATCTCTTCATGCCTGCAGGGAGCTTGTTACCAAAATGGTACTCCCTGTCTTGGATGGTATCCAGTGAACACAGAGACTGCGATTGAGCACTTTCAAAAGGGTGACTCAATCACTGTACCTGTGTTCAGGGCTACCTGACAGGGTAGCAACCGGATACCTGGGTGGGTGAGGTAGGGCGATGGGAAGCATACGTTGGGAGGGGAGAGGAAGGGGAAGGGAGGTATGTGGGAGGGGTGTTGCAGACAGCTGCCGAGCTGGTCCATTAGCCTGGTGGGGAGGGTGGTTGGTTGGGGTGTGCAAGGAGTACAGGGTTTGGGTCCAGCTACTTTTTTTAAAGTTTTACCCCTGACATGCACCCCGGGTTGAGAATCCTTAAGTAGGGAGTGTGGGGAGGGCAAAGACGTGGGGGTGCAGGGACACAGGCCCTGCACAAATGTAGACTCCGTTGCCGCCTTTTAGTTCACCATGAGTGTACATCACTGTAATTCATTTTCAGGGATGTACACTCCTCCAAACGGCGATCACTATTCTGCGATCACCGTTATCACATAAAACTGTCTTGGACTATACGGATGTGGTCTGTGACACCACCTCTTCCATGTCTCTCACCAGACTGGACAGCCTCTGCAACTCCTTCTGCTGTTTTGTTACAAACTCCCCCCTTGCACCCACCTCTGTTCACTTGCATTTATCCCAGTCCATTCTCCCTTTGCCCTCTTGTTGCCAGGCTCACTGTAACTCCTTCGTATCAAAATACTGGTTTTGTTTAATTCCCTCTAACCACTCCTCTCTCCTTTCCCATATCTCCTCCTGTCTCCTGTTCCCTCTGCTCCAGAGACCATCACACTTATGCCACTCATCATCCTGCTCCTCTGCTGGGCAATCTGCCTTTTCCTATTGATTTCCACCACTTTGTAACCAACTCTCCTACTTCCACTGCCTCTCCCTATCCCCTGGCTTCCTCGGGCATCAGTTGAAACTTCAATACTTCTCCACCTATTCCTTTTGCTCTTCCTCGTTATACCTCCATGGCTGAGCCGAAACCATCCTGGTAAGCAGCCGACTGAGTCCCCACTCCCGCCTTGGGTTAACTTACTTCATTCATAAAAGTAGAAAAAATGGGCAGACTGGATGGGCCTTGCAGTCCTTATCTGCCATCAACGTCTATGTTTCTATTTTCTATGTTTTCACACCAGTACAGTTTTCTCCTTCTTTATGAGGTTGGCAATAATGTGCCCCTTAGGTCACTTGTCAGTTCTCAATATTGTTCTTATTCACCAAGTGTTGCTGCCACTTCCGAATATGCACTTGTTAGGAATTCTTACTGAGCTGTATTCTGTTATTCTCTGCACATACAACTTTTTGTATTTATTCCAGTTTTGTACCAATTTTTTTTTACCAAATGCTGTTCAATGTTTTGCTACTGTGTATTGTGATGCTATTCTTCCACTGTTCCCCTTCTCCAAGTTGCACCTTAAAACAAGGCTTGGTTCAGTGTGCCTCTCCCAGTAACCAGTTTTCAAATAAACAAGTCCCCTACCCTTGTGATAAAAGCCTAGCTACATCTCTGGAGCTGTACCCCATCGGTCTACTGCTTCAAGTTACAGATCTGAGACCATGTTCCACGGGTGGCCTTTTAGTGTTTTATCTAATGGAGGTCTGTACAGTAGAAGTAGACTAGATATGCACCATCCCAGGCATGTACCTTGCTTTGTAGAGTCAAAGGAACAGACCCATGGTGAATGATCCCAAACTTTTGAGCCCTACACAGGGGTACATTGTGCAGGAGACCACAAGAACTCAGTTCCACCACATCTTAAAAAATGTTCTGAGAGTTCCATAACCTCTTTCATCTTTCTCCATTGACTACTATAGGAGAGTTCCACCACCTAGAAATTACAGATCCACCAAATGGAAATCTATAGGTGAGAGTCCCCCACCTAAAGATTTCCAGTTTAACCACTGGCTGTTAGTGCAGCAGCAGCAGACCTGTGAGGCACAACCCCAGACCAGTAACTTGCTTCATGTATGGCTATGTGGCCCTATGTGAAGCATATGTGGGGCATATGAGGGACTATGTGGGGTATGGCTGCAAACCTATAGGTTGCATTACACAGAGGCCTGTGGACCCTACATGAAGCATCATTCAAATAAGACAAAGCCCCAGATCTCAAGCTTGAAGTAGCAGATGTGTGGGTTGTAGCCAGAGACCTGCAGCTGACACCCATGGCACATAGCTCTAGACACAGAAGGCATGGGGCATGGCCAAAGATCTGTAACTTTATGCAGAAGACCCACTGGGCATGGTTCTGGACTTGTAGCTTGGACTTGGGTTACAAGGGTAGGGGAATTGGAAGGGGGTGGGCAGCATTAGGGTTGACAACCCTAATTCCACATGGCCCTCCTTTTGTATGCAAATACTACTGCCAGGACCACTCTTACATTTGTAAGAGTGGTCTCATGTACATTCTTAGGGTATCAGAACTGTGAACCGAAGGTGAGCAGTTCTGATACCCTAAGTATGTACTGTAACTGAGACCACTCTTAAAATTGTAATTGATCCCAAATCGGGATATGGAACCATTATATGCATATGCATAATATAATAGACCAGGGAGGGGCTGTGGACATGGCCTACCTAGACTTTAACAAGGCATTTGACACAGTCCCACACAAAAGATTAATAAACAAGTTAGCCAAGACTGGGAGTAGGTCCCAGGGTGGTAGCCTGAGTAAAAAATTGGCTGGACAACAGAACACGCAGATAATAATAAACAGAGTCCACTCCAAAGAAAGGGGGGTTACTAGTGGGGTACCACAGGGTTCAGTACTGGGACTGGTCCTCTTTAATGTCTTTATAAGTGACATTGTGGAGGGACTGAAAGGGAAGGTCTTCCTCTTTGCAGATGACACCAAGGTCTGCAAAAGAGTGGGCACTATGGAGGGAGGATGAGCTGAGACCTGAGAAAGCAAAATAAGTAGTAAAAGGAATGGCACCTTGGTTTCAATGTGAAAAATTGGAAAATAATTCACCTACGGCACAGAAAACCATGCGTGGAGTACAAAATGGGTAGAGTGGTATTGACAATCAGCATACAAGAAGGAGAGGTGGAGGTAATTATATTGGATGACCTAAAGGTGGCCACACAGTGTGACAAGGCAGTTGGGAGGGCTAGTAGAATGGTAGAAAGGTTGGAGGAATGGACAAAAGTATGGCAGCTTAGATTCAATGCAAAGAAGTGCAAAGTAATTCACCTGGGAAACAAAAACCCAGGGAAAGAGTACATAATGGGGTGGGGTACTAACAACAACAAAAATGGAAAGGTACCTGGGGGAAGTCATATCAGAGTGCCTAAAGTAGGCAAGCAATGTGAGAAGGCAATAAGGAGGGCTGGGGGGATACTGCGATGCATAGTGGGATTCATCAACAGTAGAAAACAAGAGGTTGTTATCCCTCTGTACAGACAGTTGGTGAGACCCCATCTGGAGTACTGCATTCAGTTCTGGAGACCACATCTTCATAAGAACATAGACAGAATAGAGGCAGTCCAGAGGAGGGCAACTCAAATGGTGCAGGGTTTGCATCAGAAGCCATACAAAGAGAAACTAAAGGAGCTTAATATGTATACCCTCGAGGAAAGGAGGGGGAAGGTGGACATGATAGTAACGTTCAAGTACCTCAAGGGAATCAACAAAGTCCAAGAGGGTAGCATATTTCAGAAAAAAATGTGCAAGAACAAGGGGGCACAATTTTTAGAACGGAGGGCAGCTCAGGGGCAACGTGAGGAAGTATTTTTTCATGGAGAGGGTGGTGGACGCATGGAATGGCCATCCTGAAGAGGCTGTGGGGTCAAAAACAGTGGGGGAATTCAAGAATGCATGGGACAGACAGAAGGCAATTCTGGTAGAGGTAAAAGGAAGTAGGCTGTTGGTTAACTAGGATCTGCAGCTTATCCAATAGGTAGGAAAATGGGCAGACTGGGTGGGCCAAGTGGTCCTTATCTGTCATCAAAGTCTATGTTTCTACATTTCTGACAGTAATATATCAACATGGGTGATTGGGGGGGTGGGGACCACTAGTCGCTAGGGATATTACAGACTAATAATGGTAGGGGTGTTTGGGGGAGCACAACCATTGCATCTAGTTAAGGGCAGGGTTTTAGCAGCGTTAAACAGCTCTGTGATGTGGCTGTTTAACACTGATGAAACTGTTGAATATACCCCTATGAGTAATCATTAGTGACTCCCTCAAACAATCAAGCCAGGTTAACAAGGCCTATAGTAAGGATAATATGGTGCTGGGGTGTATTGGAAGGCATACCGACAGCAGAAAAATGGAGGTACTACTACCTTATATAGGTTACTGGGGAGAGTGCATTTGTAATACTATGCTAATTTCTAGAGTCCTCACCTAAGGAAGGACAGGGATAGGCTTGAGACAGTGCAATGCAGGGTGATCAAGATGATTCAGAGCCAACAGGGCAGATCTTATGGAGATCCGCTCAAAGTACTGAACATGTACTCACTGGAGATCAAGCAAGAGAAGAGAGGAGTGATGTAACAGAGACCTTCAAATTCCTAAACTGAATAAAAAAGATGAACTGGGAAGAACTATTTAGCAGGCGTACTGACTCAAGAACCTAAGGTCATGAGTGGAAAGTGGCAGGAGGGAAGTTTGGGAGTGATGTGAGGAAGTTCTATTTTACAAAAAGGCAGTGGAGTCATGGAACAGTCTCCCAGCAGAGGTGGGGAATGTCAGGACTGTAAATATTTTTAAGCATTGCTGGGGCAGAGTGAAGCATCTGGTGGTTTCTCAGGTCAGTAGCAATAGGGAGGGGATGGAGGGGGTGGAGTGGGAGGGCTAAAACTTCATGTGGTCCTGGGGCATGATGGAGAACTCTGGCCAAATTAGATGGGCCTTCAGTCTTTTTCTGCCTTCACTGTCTATGTTTCTACCACTTCACCCTTTATGCATGAGGGATCCTTCATTTGCATATGCACAGTGGTATATTCAGTATGGTCACACTGTTGCGATATTGTGGCATATCACGGGCCACTGAATATGGCCCCAGCCCTGTGTGCCAGTGCTTTTCACAGTTAGTGCAGTGCTAACTCAATTTGTGTTGCACTAACCGTTTGAATATGGGTGCCATATAACTGAAAAACTAAATAGCATTTGTTTTAAGCCCTCAAAGGCACTTTCTTAGAACAAACTGTAATGAGCATGTAAGTTTCATTTCTGCATTGATGTGCAACAAAAACAATTTATGATAAGGGGTTTCCTACCTATATTCAGAAATTAATAACTTTTAAACTGCCAAACAGATTTGTGCAAAAAGTGCTAGGACTGATATTGTGCATACTAAATTTCAGTCCTAGTGGTTAAGACCACCAAGATATGAGCTGTCAGAAACACCTGTTTTGTTACAAACACTAACTCAACCCTAACATAAAGGCACTATCATGCCTGTAAATTGATTTAGTTAGTTATTGAGGAGGGAGAGTTAAGGGTGGGTTATCCAGCAGCCAGCTCCAGCACTACTGGAGGAGGCCGTGACCATGTGACTGCAGCTAACCATTAGCACAACTTCAGCAGAGCTTATTAAACAGCTAAAGGTATTGTTTCTCCCTTAGATGGGAGCTGATTTTCACTGCCATTGAGTGGTAAGAAATATAGGAGGTAGCAGTCGGGGTTAGTGTCTTACCAATTCAATTTGTAAATACTTTGGGTGAATGACTGCAAATTGATTGCTTGTATATTTTGTTTTGTATTTTATATGTTCTGTATGTCTCTGTGTCACCTTGATAATGGACATTTACCTGGTTAACAAATGTTAAATGAGTAGTGTGTGGCAAACAAAACCAATGTGCAGAAAACTTATTTGTGTGCTTCCCTTCCCCACACAGACCTGTGTGGGGGATGGGGGAAGGGGAGGCCTTGCAAGAGGGTCGGTTAAGGGTGGGTTGCCAGGCAGTCAGCTCTGCCACCATTAAAGAAGGCCACAGTTATGTGACAGCAGCCAGCCACTAGCACAGCTATAGTCCAAACTTCTTAAACAGCTGAAGGTCTTGTTTTTCCCTCAGATGGGAGCAAACTGCCACCACCACTGAGCAGTAGGGAACAAAGGAAGCAGTAGTTTGGGTTAGTGTATATTAAATGGTACCAGTGTGCTAAAAATTGTTTTGTGAGCTTTTTCTTTTTCAGGTCTGTATATGTTTGGGGAAGGGGGAAGTGGAGGCCTAGCAAGAGGGCAGATTGAGGGCAAGTTACCAGTCAGCTGGTTCCAGTGCCAATGGAGGAGGCTGCAACCAAGTGACTGTAGCCAGCAACTAGCACAGCTGCAGTTCAAGCTTACAGTTGAAGGTCTTGTTTCTCCTTCAGATGGGAGCTGATTTGCAGTGCTGCTAAGCAGTAGGAAATATAAAATGCAGCTGCTGTGTTTAGTGTATATCAGACAATACCAATGTTCTGAAAACTGTTTTGTGTCCTTTTTGTGTGGACTTGGGGAAGGGGGAATAGGAGGTCTTGCAAGATGATGGGTTCAGGATGGGTTACCAGATATCCAGGTCTGGCACCATTGGAGGAGGCCATGATCACATGACTTCAGCCAGCCACTAGTATGCCTGTAGTCTAGTACAATATTCCAAGAGTTCCAAGTGACCGTGAAGTGTGAGCAACTCCAAATCATGAGCGCCATGAAACAGGAATGTGGCAAATTATCTAGGGGCATCTGCAGTGATTCCACAGGACAGCCACAGGTTCGAGGGAGACTCTTTCCAAAAGGGATCAAGTAAGTAAGGAGCTAAGGGAACCTGGGAAGTTGTAAGTGGGCAGAAAATCACTGAAGAGAGCAGGTGATGAAGATAAGTGCATGAGAAAGGGTAGGCAAGAAGTGAAAGGTTGCAAGTAGGATTTAAATTACTACCTATCTGGGATAAGCCTGTGGAGGTAGGTTAGAGGTAATATTTAACTACTCCCTATCTGGGGAAGGCCTGCAGAGGCAGGTTAAAGGTAGGATTCAATTACTCTCTATCTGGGGTAGTCCTGCGATGTCAGGTTAGGGCAGGATTTAACTACTCCCTCAGTGGGGTAGGCCTGCAAGAGGAGGTTAAGGATAGGAGTTAACTACTACCTATCTGTGGTAGGCCTACGAAGGCAGGTTGGTAAAAAGTTGATCTACTCACTATCTGGGGTAGGCACATAAGGACAAGGGAATGATCAGTCAAGGGACAGGAAGGGGAGAGTGGTGAGCTGTAGTGAGTGTGGGATAGTGTTTTTTCTAGGCACACTCTTGGGGACTGGGGGATGCATGGTGTGCAGGAGACTGGGTTTATGAGGGCTGAGGCAGAAATGCTTAGATCAGAACTAAACAGATTACTGATGAATCAAGGGATGGAAATAGGTGGGACTGTAAGGGAGCATCAGGGACAGGAGTTGGGGAAGTAAAGAAGTCATCAGGAGGCCAGAAGGAGAGATAGGTTGGCCAGAAATGGGATAGAGAGGCTCAGATTGGGGGGGTAGTCAGACAAAAGATCAGTGGGTTCCAAGGTGGTGGCTGCCTCTGCCACAGAGGAAGAAAAGGAGAAAGGTTAGAGAACAGTTGGTAGGGGAAGAAGGTGGAAGCAGGGCAACAAAAGAAACAGACACCCCAGTGGAGTGCTTGTACAAAATAGATACCTGATGCTCGACTCCCAGGAGGATGCTGTGCAGGTTAGCTTAGATGGGGACACAGAGGAAAAAGTCAACAGTGGGCAGCAGGGAGACCATGAGTTCAAACCTAGAGTGGGCCAGGGAAAGGGTGCAGGGGAAGATCAGTGGGTATATCAGGAGGAGTCTCTAGGGAGGCAATAAGGGGAGGAGCCAGCAGAGAAAAATCCGAGCTAGTGATGGGTGGATGGCACAGGGGTGGGGGGGCAACTGAGTGCAAGACGATTAGTATGGGGAGTGGGGAACAGCAGGGGCAGAGACTGAGCAAGGGAGGATTTGAAGGGGAAAGGTAGATCAAGAGAAACAGACAAGAGGAGGTGAAGGGAAGGAAATAAAGATAAGGGTATCTGGAAGGTATGCATAAAAATCAAGAAAAACTAGCAGATTTCTGGTGATGGGGACTCAGTTGTAAAGGGAGTTAGACAGCCACAAGGGAGAGGAGGTGGACCACATAGAAGGAGTGTAGTGTATCTGCCTTGTGTGATGGTCGAAAGGATCATACTTATTTGCACACACTAGTGCAGGGAGGAGGGAGAAACCAGACGTGATCTTCCCCTGGGCACAAATGACCTCACAGTGTGTGAGGTAGAGGAGGTGCAGTGGTAGCACTACTGCTTGAGAGGCTGACGACACTGGATCAGAAGTGAGCCTGGGCATCGGAGAGCAAGCTGGGGGGAGAGGATTGACCATTCAATAAACTGCCTCTTCCTCTGGAGGGGTGGGTGGTGGGGATGCTACCGATGCTCACCGGACCACTTGTGGAAAACAGGGGTCCAACAGCCAGCACACAAAGTTGCTGGAGGTGGGACAGACATTAGTGCACATGTGCCCCGATGTCATTGCGCATCCTGTCTCCTGGCAGACAAACTGGAAAACTTGGGCCATACAGGATGCTATCCACCTTGCACTACAGGTCTTGCACCACTGAGCCATGGCACCCCTGGAGTCGTATCCCATTGCCTGACAGGAGGAAGGGCCCCCTCCCAATGGCCCTGCCCTGGGGGGCAATCCAGGGTGTAACTCCAGATCAGGAATGTCTCAGGGCTGTATTCCATTGTCCAACAGTAGGAAGGAACCCCTCCCAAAGGCCTCACTCTGGGGGAGAAATCCAGAGTGTAACTTCAGATGGCGTAAGTCCTGGGGACCTGGATGATGGGACTGGGTGCAGGGTAAGGCTGATGGGGGCTGGTACAATGAAAAAACAGGTATAGTAAATAAAAAAAAAGAGACACTACCAGTACCCAGGTCCAGCTTAGCTAGAAAGATCAGGATCTCTGAGTTCAGCCAGTGGCTAAGGGACTGGTGTAAGGATGAGGACTATTATAGTGTAGGGGACTGGGGAAGAATCTAAGATGAGGAATCCCTGTACTCATCAGATAGGCTACACCTCAGCAGGGGGAGCAGGGTGCTATTTGACAGGTTGGGGAGTACATCATGGACAGTCTAAATTTTAACTGAGTTGGAGGGTTACCCAGGGTGGTAAAACCCAAGGTTCACAACAGAATGAGGCAGGAAGGCATCCCCCTCAAGCAGGAGGCACAGTAAGCAAGACTGGAATGGGAGAGGTGAGAGGGGTATGGAGAAAACAGTGATGGGAGTAATATGTGGGAAAGGGGAGGAAAATGACAAGGAAGGGGGATCCCAGTAAAGCAGCCAGAGGAGAACGGAGACTGTGAAGGGAGAGGCGGTTGGAAACATGGGATGTTGAGAGTGATATCCAAGAATGCCAGGAGTCTATGGAACAAAATGAATGACCTAAAGGCCATGATGATCGAGGGCTGTGCAGATATGGTGGTGGTCACCAAGACCTGGGCAACCCCAGTCCATGGCTAGGATCTGTCTGTTCCAGGATACACCCTCTATAGGAAGGGCAGAATAAAGGGAAGGGAGGAGGGGTGGCAATCTGTGTTAGGGAAGGGATGAAGGTCACAGGGGAAGATATGGGGGAGGGTACAGAGACATTATGAGTACAGCTGCAGTCAGGGTTAGGAAAGAAAATAAGGCTGGGGTAGTGTACTGACTGCCACATTAGGACAAAACCACAGACAGGGAGCTAGAGGATAAGATAAGAAAGTCTGTGGAGACAGGGGAAGTGGTAATAGTGGGGTATTTTAACATGTCTGGTGTGGACTGGAACATCCCACAGGTCAGCAGCAGCAGGAGGAGCCAAACAATCTGAGATGTATTTCATGATGGTTTCTTGATGCAGGGAGTGATGCAGCTGTCAAGGGTCAGGCTATCCTGGACCTAGTACTGATGAATAGTGATCTGTTGAAAGCATTAGGATCACTGAGCCCCAGAAGGGAGTGACCACCAGTCTGTGTGCTTTCAGGTGGACATGGAATGTAAAGTGCTGAACATGAAAACACATGTTCTTGACTTCAAAAAGGTAGATTTTGTTTGCATGGGGGCAATGCTAGGTGAAAGACTGAGTGACCTCAAGTAGTTGTGCCATAATTAGGGAGAGGGTCCAGGTAGTCACTGCAACCTGTCTTAAGCAGAAGGGAAAAAAGAGCAAGAAGAGGAAGCCACTGGAGTTTATAGGATAGGTGGGCATGGCAGAGAAAGAGAAAGAGAGGGAGAGGGAGAGGGAGAAAAGGGCTTCATACAGAAATACAAAAAGACCCAGAAGGAAGAAGATAGGGCTGAATACTGTATGTCTGGCAGCTGAAATCAACTTACAGGTGGTAAGGCAGGCCAAGCTGGAGAAAGAACTTTGAGTAGCTGAGGGGGTAAAAGAAGGTGATAAGACCTTTTTCTGTTACATCCGAGAGAACAGAACAACATGAGGACATAGTGAAGCTGAGGAGGGGGACAGAGTGGGTGAAGGAAAACAGAGAGAAAGTGGGAGTACATGAATATTTCTGCTCATTCATCACAAAGGAGGATGGGCCACTTTCACAGGGGAAAATAGGAATGGGGTGGTGGAGATGAGTGGGGAAGTAATAACAGAGGACAGGGTCCTCAAAGGGTTCATGGCCCTCAAGGTGGACAAGTCCCTAGGGCTGGGTGGCATGCACCCAAGGGTGCTGAGATAGAGAGCTGGTGGCAGTCCTTGCTGTGCCCCCAGCTGGCATGTTTAACTGCTCACTGGATACCGAGGTGGTTCTGTGAGAATGGAAGACAGTTGATGTGGTGCCCCTGCGTAGGAATGAACCATGTGATGAACTGAGGAACTGCACACAGGTCAGCCTGACATCAATTGTTGGCAAGCTGCTGGAAACCATCCTAAAGAAAAGGTTGGTCAAGTTCCATGAGGCAAAGGGGCTCCAGCATAACAGGCAGCATGGGTTAATGGCAGGGAAGTCATGCCAAATAAATATGAGCAGCTTTTTTGATTGGGTCACTTGGGCAGTTGACAAGTGCCAAGCAGTAGACATACAACACCTGGACTTCAACAAGGCCTTTGATGCAGTCCCCCTCAATAGGCTGTCAAAAAGCTGGCAGACATGGGAACAGGGGATAAACTAACCAGGTGGATGGTGAACTGGCTAAGGGGTAGAATGCAGCAGCTGGTAGGAGAGGGAATAGTACAGAATGCAACATGTTACTAGAGATGGGTGAAATTGCAAAGTTCCACTGGCGAACTGCGGAATTGCACCAGTGAAATGCAAAATTTCACCAACAAAATGTGGAATTTCACCACCTGCGGGCAAAATTCCGCTGTTAGTGGGTGAAATTTCACATTTCGCTGGTATGATTTCACCTTTCGCACCCACAAAATATTATGCAAAATGCGCAAATTTCATGAAATATTTTGTGGGCAAAATTCCCAATTTCACTGATGAAATTCAGTTTTGCTGCATCTCTACATGTTACTGATGGGGTTCCTCAGGAGTCAATGCTTGATCCTGTCCTGTTCAATATGTTCATCAGTGACAAGGGGGACATCATCAAAGACCAGCTATACTTTGGTGTCTACTTCAGTTTCTGAGATAGAATTTAGACAGTTTCTCCATGCATAGTCTATCTCATAATTACACAATGTATTCCTTGTAATTTTGTTGTCATCCACTTGCCTAGACCTTTTACATGATTTCATGTTGTTGCTATTAATTACTTCTGCTGGAAGACTGTTCCATAACTGAACCATTTGTGTATATAAATAATTCAGTTATTTGTCCTGAAATGTATCAGTCTAAATTGCTTGTTATGCCTTCGTAATAAATATATTTCCTGTCCCTCAATAAAATGTGATTCCTCCATTAACACTGTGTCACTGTGCATGTTGAATAACAGTATTAGATCTCCTGTGATGCACTGCTGTTCCAAACTGTGCAACCACAAATGATGCAAACTTTCCTGTTTTATCTTCCAACCTCTAATCATTGTTGTTGTGTTGTGCTGTTATATATATATATATATATATATATATATATATTTATACAATACATGTTTTGGGATAAATGACTGTATAAAAAGTGATATCTCTGCTCCCCTGTGAAGATATCATTATCTCAATGTTCCTATACATCATGCTGTTATCTCCACACTCCTATACGTCATACTGAAACTGCCATTCTCACAGTCACAACTTTCACTTTTGTTCTCCAGTGTAGCATGACCGAGCGCTATTAGTACTGCTAATCTGCTGCCATACATTTAAAATAATGTCCAGTCTCTCTAAATAGTAACACAATTTGTATATCAACACTTATCTGGTTGACCCTGCCGCTCTGCTCTATGGTAGTAAAGACTTTCACTTTCCTGCCGTATTTGTTTAGCTAAATACTGCTTTAAAAACACTTATCTGGTTGATCCTGCTACATTGTGCTTCGGCAAGCATAATAAGAGTTTCACTTTCCCCCAGAGTTTCACTTTCCCCCAGAAATGTAGCGTGACCGAGCACTAGTAAGAGACTCCCATAACTCGCTCCCAGACCTTCATAGTAAAGCAGTCTCCATAGGACTAAGTAAGAAAAAATGTGGACTTCTGCTCATTTTAACTGAATTTCTCACAAAAAAAAACTGCCGACTGTACCGAGAATAGAGAGAGACCAGAGTCAGCAGCCAGCTCAGAGAAGGTAAGCGTGAGTGTCTGTTGCTATAGCAACACACGCTCACTCTTCCTTCTGCTGCTCTGAAGCTCCTGGCCCGGTCTCTCTACTCAGTACAGTCGGCAGATTTTGTGGAGAAATTCAATTAAAATGAAACAGAAGTCCAATTTCTTACTTACCTCATGGAGACTGCTCTAATGACTGAAGAACGTGAGAAGTCTGTTACTAGCAGCTAGAGTCAAGCTACATTCTAGAGAAATGAAACCTAATATGCTGCCCGAGAAAGCAATGTAACAGGATAAACCAGATAACTGTATTTAAGCAGTATTTAGCTAAACAAATATGGCAGGATCAAGTTAACATTTTTTTAATGAAACATGTCATCAGTTCTCTTGATGGGGAATAATTCAGTGAAATTATCAATATGGCTACTAGTGGGCTAACAAAACTCTGAAGGACAGGATCAACCAGTCACATTTTAAATCCTTATTTAAATGATTATTTATGTAAAAATAATGGCAGGATCAACCAGATAAACTTCTTTAAAACTACAAAAATCCACCAAATACTTTTTTTCCAAAACACATACTGTAGCTCATCTTTTGTGTTGGAGCCTCATGGATGGGGTATTGAGAACTGTGTTTGAAGAGATTCTATCACATGTGGCCCAAAACACATATTGTATAAACAGAACATGACATGGCCTGACTGAAGATATCATATTTATCTTCACTCGAGGCCAATGACATCAAGATATCTCACTCGTGGCTTCGCCACTCGTTGAATATTATGATATCATTGGCCTCTGCGTGAGAATAAATATGATATCTTCAATCATCGCTATCATATATATTATATATCTATCTATATATATATATATATATATATATATATATATATATATATATAGATAGATATATATATATATATATATATACTCATATATACACAGTATCTATATATATATATTTTTTCCTATTGCCAACCCTCCCCACACTCAATCAATCAATCAATCAAATCGTTATTTATTCAGGCGAGCATCATTGAGCAAGGCTCATTTACAAGATGGACCTGATAAGGTCAAGGTTCAGCAGTTGATACACAACAGATACATCAATACACTTATATATATACAGTTATACATACAGGGAAAAAAAAACACTTATAAACACAGTGATGCACAGTAAGATTCACATGATAATGTGGGTTATAGGAAAGTTATACTAATAAATACAGTATATACATATCTCAGTTGAGGAGCCATGGCATACGCACAGCATAATGTAATACTAGGATGGTGGGAGGCATTACTGAGGTGCCATAAGAAGGGGTGGCTGCCTGGGAGGGAGAACTGAAGAACAAAAATTATGCCATATATGGTGGATTTCTGGGAGGGGGGATTGTGAAATGACAAGACTAGCTCTAGTGGTAGCAGTTGCATTTCTATGTGAAGAAATCTGTGCAACGCTGTTTAAAGGATGCTATAGGTATAAGATTGGACAGCTTTAGGGATTTTTGTAAGGTATTCCATGCCATAGCTAGAGAATAGCTGATTGCCGCCCTCCTTAGCCGGGTGTTGAATTTAGGCATTTTGAACAGGATGATGTTGTTGCTTCTTAGGGCATAGGAACTAGGAATGGTCTGGGTGAAGCAGTCCAGAATATAATTTGGAAGTTTTTTTGACAATGCTCTGTAGGTCCGTAATGCTGCATTTCTGTTCCTTCCGAGATGTAGGGAAACCCATCCAACTGCAGCATAGAGAGAGAAATGATGAGTGTTAGATGGCAGATCTGTTATGAATCTTATTGCTCTATGGTACAGGGTATCCAGCTTGTGTAGGTAGGAGATGGGGCAGTGACTATAAAGAAAGTCTGCATAGTCAACAATTGAGAGAAAAGTGGCCTGGACTAACCTCATCTTTGAGTCTCTGGTTAGGAAGGGTTTTAATCTATAGAATAGGCCAAGCCTTTGGAGAAGCTTTTTTAGCAGTTCTTCTATATGATGTGTGAAGTCGAGTCTACTGTCAATCCACATACCTAGATATCTGAATTTTTCTACATACTCCAGATTTTCTCCAAGGATAGTGCATAGCTGGGGGACAATGAATGGTGAGGAGGTGCTGGTGGAGCTTTGATTGGAGAACAGCATTGCTTTAGTTTTCTTTGCGTTTAAAAGAAGCTTTTTCTCGAGTAGCTGATATTGTAGCAAGGAGAATTCTTGTGGCCTATAACCTACAATAGGCCCAAGATAGCTACACTATAGTGGCAATATAACTTGTTCCAATTAGTGTGTGAAATGCTTTCTAATGGTGTTTAATAATTAATGATTTGCTTTGTTAAATACTGCATTAACTTGACTCCTGCTATTTATGTCATTAGTTATACTGTATATAAGCCCAAGGCCTTTGTACATTCAGAAGTTCTTAGTTTAACATCACTTATGAAATAGTCCTGTTTTCTGTTATTTTTCCTCAGGTGCATGACTGTACATTTTTCACCATTGTAAGTCATAGTCCAAACCTTTTCTCAGTTAACCATCTTGTTCAAATCCTGTTGTAATATTTCTGTGTCTGATACTATATTGACCTTACCTGTCAGTTTAATACTGCTTGTAAATTTGTTACATTCACTTTTAATATCATTACCAACATCATGTATGAAAATTCCAAACAGCACCAGTCCCAAAACAGAGCCCTGTTTAACTCCATTAGTCATTTTCCCCTCGGAAGATATATTGCTTTTACAGTAATGGGCAGGGGGGTTGCTGCACCTAAATCAGACCAACACTGCTTATACCACCTCAGTCAATAAATAACATAATCCCTAAGCTGCAAGAGGTCACAGTAATCTGTCTGGTACTCATATATTGGCAGGTTTGAAATCTGTGGATAAACACTATGTATGTATACTAGTTCCAAACACTACTGTTTGAAGTTCATATATTTCTGCACCATTTTCTTTTTGTAGTAGTAGTAGTCTTTTATTGATCGATCTAAAGACCATTACAAGTTTACAGGAACACAAAGTACATAATTTTAAAAAAAGTGATATAAATACATAACAGTTCTATAAATAAAAGAGACAATAAGTTAAAAAAAGACAACACAATAATGTATCAGCATAAATATACATAAAGCCAGAGGAGCATCTATGTGGTCTAAATCAATGGTTTAAGAATAACATTCTTTTGTTTTCTTTAGAGATATACAATTCATCGCTACTATCTCCAGGAAGGTCATATGGAAGTAATATAAATGTTTTATCATAACAGAAATCTGCAACACCTCATCCAGGCTTATAGACCTTACTCCGTAGTCTATGGAATGCATCCGTGTACCTAGCAACTGCATAAACAATTGCTTCATCACTTGTTATGAAAAATATTTTTAACAGTAAGGATTGATCCTCTGTTAATGTTGAATCATAAATAGGTTTTAGCCATTTTTCCCTGAACTGATTGTAACAAGTGCAAACAAAAAACACATGAAACAAATTCTCTAAATATTGGAAGGAGCATTGGCAATAACTATCATATACGGTATGTTAGCACTCTTTTGATATCTTGCAGATAGTACATTGCTTGGGAAAACTTCTAACCTGTACTTAGTATACAATACTCTTGGCTTATTATCCATAATTATACCAAGATAAGGTCAATAATGGTATCAACTATCATTTACTCTTAACCATGGTGAAACATGGAAAGTCAAAATAAGATAAAGATCTTGATTTTTATATTTAGCAACAATTCTGTTAAACACATATTTCTGAAATTTAAGACTAATTTTTATTCCCCTAGATTGATAGGTTTTTAAATATTTTAAATCAATATCATGAAGGGTATGAAAAATATATGACAGCCAGTTTGATTGTAGGTGACCTAGATTAAGCCAAGAATATTTTTCCATTAATGCAAGATAGAAAATTCGATTCTGATCATATTATAACAGTTTAATCCAATTGTTTATTTTCCTAGCTGCCCAGATAGCCTGAAGATTTGTTAAACCTAGTTCTGCTCTAATAATAGCTGAAGGAACTGAGTCACCAAGGCCCATATTGGATCTCAATAGTTTGATTAAAGGAATTTCTAATGAGTTACCATTTAGTACAGATCAGATTTCACTATTGAATGCTGCCTGAGTATTGTATTTGGCTTCAGCGGCTGTTATTAATGGTCTTATAGAATTACCCCCAAATTTTCTATTAAAGGAGTTGAGTTAAGTAGCAGTTTGTTTAAGCCTAATCTTCAGATCATTAATGTGTTTAGTCCATTTACCATTCCAAGAAAGCACTAAACCTAAATAGGTGTAATGTTTGACAGTATTGAGAGACTTTAGGCCAGCTTTCCATATTTTACGTATATGATTTGAGCCAAATACCAGTACCTGACTTTTACCCTCATTTATCTTTGGATTATAGTTGTTAGCATAATTAACCAGAATATTAAGCTTTTGAAGCAACCCAGACTGAGTAAGAGAAAATAAGACTAAGTTGTCAGCATTTGCGAGTACAGCAATATGTGTATTGAAAATTTTTGGGTAGTTAGTTCTTGAGGACTGTAACTGACTAAATAATCTATCTATATATATAGACAGAACAAAACTGGCACAAGTACACAGCCCTGCCTGACCCTAGTATTCGTTTCAAAATTTGAGGAAAGTTGACCACTTCTACCAAGCCTCACTTGGGCCCATGTCTGACTATATAATTCCCTAATTATAGCAATTAATTTGTGAGAAAATCCTTTTTCTTCTAAACAGAGCCATAACTGAGATCTAGCTATTGTATCAAATGCTGAGCTAAAATCTATGAAAGCTGTAAATAGTTTTTGTTTTCTGATATGAATATATTTTTCATAGAGGTGCATGATAGTAAAACAGTTGTCAACTGTGCTAAATTCGGTCCTAAAACCTGCCTGCAGTTCTGACAGACCCCCAAGTATTTGTAGTTGTTCCATCAATCTTTTTAGTATTAACTTAGCAAACATTTTACCTAGATTGTCTAGCAGAGATATGGGACTGTACATTGATGGATCCTACTTGTCCCCCTTTTTATAAATAGAAATGATTATTGCCCCCTTCCAAGATTTAGGAAATTCTAATTTATGACAGCATTTGTTGACAAAAAAGTTAGAATAGAAGACCAGTCAGAGACTTCAGCAAGAAAAACTTCACTTGGAATAAGGTACGGCCCAGAGGCCTTCTTACAGTTTAGTGAGACTATGGAAAAGTATACTTCTGATCTAGAAAAATAAAGAAATCTAGTCATATCAACATCTAAAACGCAAATTCTGCTCCATATTGGGCAAATGGAACTTACCACTATAGTAATTATCCCAGGTGTCTAAATCAATATGTGAGTGTATCTCAAATTTAAGGTTATTTGTGCCTTTGGCCACCATAAGCCAGTAAGATTGAGAGCCATTTCTATAAATAACATCCAGCATCTTATTCCACTGTTTTTGTTGAAATTGAACTCATTTTGTTTTCAAAAAGCACTTGTAACTTTCTCTGGCCTTATTTAATATCCTATAATTTTTATTATGAACATTAGCTCTGCAATTTCTAATAAGCTGATTCAGCTGAAACTTGGCTGCCTTACAGTCTGAGTCAAACCAATTCTGATTTAAGGAGTTTGTAGTTGCCCTAGCTTCCTCCTTAGTCAGTAAACGTTTTATTTCCTCTAAAGCCATCTTTAATTGACTACAAATAATTGAATGTTCCAGACCAGAACTGTCCAGTAAAAAAATTGTATTTTGAAGAATAGGTTTAATAAAAGGACTCTTAGAGGTCTTCCAACTAATCCTTACTTGAGTGCAAATTTCTATTGCTGGCAAAGGAGAATGCTGCACAATTGCATCAGAAAAAGTTTTAGATTTCAAAACCTAAGGAAAATGGTCACTTTCGGCTTTCATGAGCACCTGGCATGAGTCCCATAAGGACATGTCACCATTCCAAAAGAAATAGTCTATGGTAGAAGGGACTCTCGCAGAATAATGTGTATAATCACCCTGAAAATCACCCTTAATTCGACCATTAATTGGGGCTAAGTAATGTATCATGAGCAATTCAACTAACTTATTACCCATGTTGTTAATTTTAAACTCTTTCGATTGTCTTGGAAGATTATAAGTCTGCTGGTGGCAAAGAAGATGGAAACTGCAATCCACATATCCATCGAATTTCCCTACCCTGGCATTAAAGTTGCCACATAATAAAATTTCCTCACATTCTGTACTAGCCCAGGCCAAATGAATAACTTCCTCTAAGGATTTTCAAATTTCAGGGGAATAATGTTTTGATTTAAGAGGAGGTATGTAAACATTAATCAAACAATAAGTTCTTAAAAAATGAAATAAAACTTGGAAGTTAAGAGTTGGCCAAAATAATGTCAGCCTTAACATTTTTGTTTAATGTTTGATATCTCGTTAATGATTTTACTATTTAGTCCCATGTAGGACATTTTCATTATTAGTTTACCATGTACTACTACATCAAAGGCTTTGCTGAAAATTATAAAGATTACATCCATTGCATCACTCTCATCTAGTTATTTCCTAATTTTCTCATGGAAACTTAGAAGGTTAGTGACACATGATCTGCTTGCTTTGAACCCATACTGTAACTTGGCTATGATACCCTTGTCTGCACAGTCCTGTTCTAATCATGTTTTGAAGCATTCATGGCTCCATTAGTTTCCCTGCCACAGAAGTGAGACTGATTGGTTTATAATTTTTTGGAAGCTGTTTATCCCCCTTTTAGAATAATGGTATTACATCTACCATTTCCAGCACTTTGGTATGTGACAATGTTTCGTGGACATATTAACAAACTCTGGTCAGAGCCGATATGGCTGTGGAGAGCTTTTGGGATGCGTTTACCCATTATTTCTAATGAATTTGCACAATGCAGATCTACTGAGTGCAAATTCAATGTGGTCTTCCTTTTACACATTTTTACAATGTGTTTTCCTAGAATATGCCTGCTGATCGCTATATATTTAGCCTGTATAGTTCACAGAAGACACAACATCTTTTTTTCAGTGGGGCTCTAAATCTACACAATATTGCATTGTGTAACATCAGAATGCACTGAAAACAATATTTTACATCTGGACTAAGCTACGCTGAATAAATACATTATAAAAATGGTAAAATCATGACCCTACTGAAAACAAACAATTGCATCTAATCTGGAACATCCTGAGTAAATACAATGCAAAAATGTGTAAAATAAAGATCCCTATAACAATGAGATGTAGCATCTCCCCTGCACTATCCAGGATACAAAATATAGGATAAGACATATTTAAAAGAAATATACTGTAAACTGAACTTCACTGTGTTCACTGACATAAACAGTTTATTGTTTTATAACATGTTAGATTGCAGTATTTATCTCAAATGTTGTGGCCATGAGGATGGTGTGTGCGTGTGTGTGTGTGTGTGTGTGTGTGTGTGTGTGTGTGTTTGCTGTAGCTCAATATATTTTTTCCCAAAAAGCATAGTAACAAATGCCTGCTGATTGTTATACATTTAGCCTAGATCATTCACAGAAGATCTGGCATATGTCTGAGACAGTACTTATCAGCTAGTGTCTTAAGAGGTTAAAAAACAGTGTAGATCTTTTTAGATTTGTTTTGCTGGGAAAGGGTGACATTTATAAGGTATGAATCTTTCTTAAAAGACAATACCTGCCCAACTGAAGCTAGTAGCAAGAACATGTTTAAATGCTAAGTATTTAAATGTGCAAGTTGTTGCATTTCAAAGGGGGTAAACAAATTTCCAGTTTAAGAGGCAATTGCATGGTGCCGAAAGGCATCTCACACAGTTTGCAAAGGGTGCTAACAGATGACATAGACACGTGTTTCGTCCTACCAGGACTCATCAGTATGCCTCGTCTGTTTGACACCCCAGTGGAATGAACCAGCTACCCTAAGACGGTCTGTCTGGGTATTGTTGTGGTGAACCCATTAAAATAAAAAAACTATTTAAAAGACAAAGAACCTCTGTGCGCAAACACTGAGGCAAGGGTTACCCCAAAGGGCATTTGACTGGGAAGACAAGTTTCAAGAACATACAAAATCACACATGCCCACACAATGCAAAGCATCATAGGCTGCATATGCAAATTACCACAGAATGTTATGCTGGTTCAACTTTAAGCAGAATTGCATGGTGCCGAAAAGCCTCTCACACAGTTTGCAAAGGGTGTTAACAGATGACATAGACACATGTTTTGATGCAATCTATATAACTACACATCGGGAAGGGCCCCTACCTGTGTATCCTTTCCCAACCACCACCACTCCACTGCACAGATCAGTGGTAAAGTGCATGGTATGTAGCCATGCCCCACCCCCAGTCACCCACCTGGGCTGTAGCAGGCCATGAGTCTGGATACAGAAGAGATGTGAGTCAATGCCACAGAAGCAGCACATTTCTTAGTAACTACAGCATTGTTACAAGCCAATAAGTAATGATGTAAATAATTTTTATTGTTTAAGTAACCAGTGTAGTTGTATAGCAATTAAGAATAATTGATTTCTGAAGGAATGCATACATCAGAACTACTTACATTCAATGTAAGTGTGAAGTAGTTACATACTTCTTTGTATGCTTTATTTTAAGTGTCAGCTTCTGCATACTTACTTTTCAAATACATGTTAGTTAGTCATTAACTGTGGAAACAATGCCACGGAAGCAACACATTAATTAGTAACTACAGCACTGTTACACCTTTCTTCTTACACTTTCTTTTAAGTGTCTGTTTCTGCGTATTTACTGAAGGAACTGGTGGAGGCACTGGCAGGGCCACTGAAGGACCTAGTCAATACCTCCCTGGACACAAGGTGCATGCCACAGGATTGGAGGAGGGCCAATGTGGTGCCCCTCCATAAAAGTGACCCTAAGGATGAACCAGATAATAACAGACCTGTAAGCCTGACATCTATTGTGGGGGAAGCTGATGGAGACAATCTTGAAGAAGAGGTTGGTGACATTTCTGGAGGATAATGGACTCTAGGACAGTCATCGGCATGGGTTTGTCTGGGGAAGATCCTATCAAACTAACCTAGCTGAGTACTATGACTGGGTACTGAGGGAACTGGACAAAGGTCATGTGGTGTATGTCGTATTTTTGTATTTCAGCAAGGCCTTTGATTCAGTGCCACATGGGAGGTTGGGGGGGATTGAGGTATGTGGGGGGTTGGGACTAAGATGGTTAACTGGATCAAAAATTGGCTTCAGAGAAGACACCAGGGGTAGTGGTTGGGGGGAGCTCTCATCTCCAAGGGCAGTTACAAGCAGGGGTGCTGCAGGATCAGTACTGGGTCCTATGTTGTTTGGGATATTCATAGCGGACATCTCGCATGGCATCAGGAATAAGATCAGCCTCTTTGCTGATGATACCAAACTGGGGGCAGTGGTGAGTGACATAGAGGGATGGCAGGAACTGCAGAACAACCTGCAGAAGAGTGGCTGCTGGGATGCAATGCTAAAAAGTGCACGGTGATGCACTTTGGAGCGAAGAACCAAGGGAGGAGTTATCAGCTGGGTTAAGTACAGCTAGGTACCATTGAGAAGGAAAAGGATCTAGGGGGTAGTTGTAAATGGGAAAATGAACAACTCAGGGCAGTGCAGGAATGCAGCAGCAGAGACCAGCAAGATGCCTAGGTGTTTTGGGAAAAGAATCTCCTCCAGGAACAGGGAGGTGATCCTGCCTCTCTACAGGTCACTGGTCAGACCACACCTGGAGTACTGCATGCAGTACTGGTGCCCATATCTAAAGAAGGATATCAGACTACTGGAAGGTGTACAACACAGAGCAACTAAGATTATACAGGGACTGGGGAAAGGCCTTATAAGGAGTGTCTGCATGACTTAAATATGTACTCCCTGTAGGAGAGGAGAAATTGGGGGGATATGATTGAGATCTTCAAGTACTTCAAGGGGATTAACAAGACAGGAACATAAGGGATATTTAAGTTGAGCAGGGGGAGATGGGAGGTTATTGTGAAGGGGAAGGGCAGCTGCAAGGTATGTGTGTTAGCTGCACATTTGAGCAGACTTAATAGACCATGTTGCTTGTTTCTTGTAGCAAACTTCCTATATTCATATTTTCCTAGGTGCACTGATCCAATGGACTGTTTTCAGCCATGACCCGGGCCATAAAGATGGTACATAGGTAATACAGACATTACACTTACAATAACAAAGAAAGGCACAGAAAATGTGCAGTGTCAGTGGCTCAGCAGGTGGCACACTTGCCTCTGAGGCCGGGAAATCAGGCACTTGGGTTAATATCCTAATACTGATGCTGCAGTGCAGCATGGGGGGGTGCTGCACTCCTGAGGTGCCATCTTTTGGATGAGACGCTAAACCGAGGTACCATCTGCCTGTTCTGGTGGTAGTTCAGGTGGATGTTAAAGATCCCATGGTACTTCTGGAAAAGAGCAGGGGAATTTCCCCAGTACAATGGCCAGATGTCCTCCATTCACCAAAAATACCACCAACAGCTTAATCTGGTTCAAAGTCAGTTGGCATTCATCTGTATCTCTCTCCCCCGGGTCGTACCTGAAAATTGGCAGGATTTGTCTAGTGCACTTAAAAATGAAATAAATAAAATACAAAATAAATAGAAACATTGAATATATTGAGTACAGCTAGGTTCAACTAAGTGCAAGAATACAGTTGAAATACAATAGAGTAGCAACTAAAGTGCAGGTGCAATATACATGATGTACAATCAGTCAGTTTTATAACTGTGCAGCATTGTACAACATGACAGTTTATTCATAGGAAAAGAAGAGCCCCTTGATTACCGTTGTCCTGAGAGGGAGATCCCACAGGGTTCTGGAGGCAATCCTGTCAAGGACAGGTCCTACCCCCCCCAAAAAAAAAGTGGGGGAAGGAGGAAAAATTATATAAGGCGGGAGAATGAGGGTCACCATGGTCTCTCTCCTCTCTACCCTACCTAGGGGAGATCTCCAACCACAGGACCAGACCACATCAAGGAAGAACCCCCCTGGCTGAGAAGGGAAGGACCTACAGGCAGCCCCTAAGGCCAGATCAAAAAGCCCTACTTGCCCTCCCTCCCAGGGTGAGCCCTCTGTCACTTAGGAAGGTAACAGAGGACCCAGAGGTACCAGTAGGACCCAGCCCACAATTGGCCTCAAGGAGGGGGAGGACAAGCAGGGAGGGGTCATCACCCTGGAACTGAGGCCCAGAAGGGAAGGTGCCAGTGATGAATGGTGAAGATATACAAGAAGATCAAGAATTACGATAGGTACATAATTTTCATATCTTCCCTGTGTCAAACTTCACCATTCATCACTGTCTGGGGGAGTACCAAGCCCCCCAAAGGGGGCCCAGCAGTTCCGTGAAACACATGAGTCTCTCAGTTTCTTGCGGGGGAGGACCACTAAAGAAGGAGACCCATTACAGGCCAGTTAGGCCTGCAACTTGTCAGGGCAAGGTGGGGTCTCCCATTGCCCGGGAGACGAAAGTCACCCCTGTAGTTCCCACCTTGCCATGTGGGAGAAGAGGTGGGTCCCCTGGAGAGCAGAGGCAGCACCCTACACTGTGCCAAGGATGACAACCTTAATAGATGAAGCCACGCTGTCTGCCTAAGGCAGATCACGGTGATCGCTAGTCTTGAATCTACCTCATTGGCATCATACGACACCATTGCCTGGTGCCTTGTGAGCTCCAGGCTCTGTGCAGAGAGAACAATGGTTTATCTGGTTGCCTTCATATCAGGCAGCAATGTCAGCACCTGACCCAGCATTGACCACAGATGCCTGTTGTAGGCAGCGTGGTGTGCCTGATGAGTGGTAAAGCTGAGCATGACATGAGCTGAAGAGAACACTATCCATCTCCAGTGGTCAGACTCTGCAGAGTCCACATCTGGGGACCTGTTGCACACCAGGTGTCTACGCCCAGAAGGGGTATCTAGTACCCTCACTCCCAAAGTGGGATGAGACAAGGCCCCTGTAGACCCCTCCCTGGTGTGCGCAATACCTGTGCTGGCAGTCCATAGGGGCTGGAGTTGGGACAGACGGGCACTGCCAGGTGCAGGATGATGCTTCCTGGAAGGGAATTAGCCAGAAAAGGATGACCAGGTGGTCCGCACTGAATTCACTAAGGAAGGCACATGTCGTCCACTCAGTATTGTGTCTTGTGATGTGGGAAGGTGCAGATCACTGACCAGCCTTGATAGGAAGTGCTGATACACTATCTGATCAGCATCTGAGGACAGATGAACAGAGGTATCCTCTTCCTTGAAGGAGAAAGATGAGGAGGCTGATGAATTTGAAGAGTCAGAGTCCAGCTGCTGTGGGGGAGACCGGCAAAAGACCTGCTCATCCATAGCTCTGACATACCTGAGGAAGGTGGCAGCAGTGGCTTTGAACTGCTCCCAGGTCAAGGACCATGGAGGACCCACATGTCCTGAGAAATGAGGAAGGGCTGTAGAGACAATGGGGACACACTTCACCTTATCTGAGTGACCTCTGCCAGGGTTAGGGGACCTCAGTGGTGATCTTGGACCTCCTGGGGTTCCACTGGTCTGTGCAGTTACTGGCCGTTCAACCTGCTTGAAGCAGTCAGGACTGAGCCCTGAATGGGAAACTCCCCTGTGAGGAGACTGGGGCTGCAAAGAACTAGAAGGGCAGAACCCAACCCCACCCAATAAGGCCTCCCTTGAAGGGGATGAGGGAGAGAACAAGGGCTCAGCACTGCGACACATCCCTGAACCCCCAAGGGTCCCCAGGGAAGGTCGCTACCCCATGTCCTGCCCCTCAACCATGTCAATTCCAAGACTGAATTCTTCCTCACTCCCAAAGCATGGGACTGCTCCAATCTCACAGGCCTCGTAAGGGAGTCCACAGAAGAGTGAGTCCCTGTTCTGGCCCGGGATGGGGGACAGCATCGGGACTGACAGCTCTCCAGGCCCCCAGGACCCAAACCACCATCCCCTCATATGGAGGGTCACTTTTAGCAGGCATGCTCCTGATGTCACCACTGGTGTGGAAGCCAGCAACGATCATAATCACCGGTGCCATGGGAAGGGATGCCTGGGAGGGCACAGAGTTACTCAGCACCAGAGAACCCTCTGACTTTGAAGAGTTGGGCAGCCAGTTCAGATCAGTCTCCCAAGAATCTGGCTCTGGAGAGAAGAACCAGAAGACCTCCAGATGAGCAGCACCGGAGGTTTTCCCACCTGTGGTGCCACTTGTGGTGCAGCAGGAGGACCCAGTATTGCTCACAGTGTCAATCACAAGAGCTGCAAACAGCCCTGGAATACAGAATGGCATCAGTGGGTGGTGCTGAGGAGCCACCCATGCTGGGCACAGCAGGCATGGGCCATGACACTGGGGGAGTCTACACCTCTGAGGAGTTGACTGCCTATGTGTTGCTTCTAGGTCGGCCCCTGAGATGCCCAGATCAATCCTCCAGCACTGCAGAAAAGACCTCCTCCCTGGCAAGGCTAGAAGAAAAAGAAGGTCTGTATAGAATCAAGAGGGGATACGAAGGAAGGGTGTAGAGACCTGTGCTTGGAATCCCTCATACAACACTGCCCTCCAAAGGTCAATGGATCGCAGCTGACATTCCCCATGCAGTGCTCCTCTGCTCCGTGGGCCATGGAGAAGCAAGCATCACAACTACCGATATCGTGAGATGGCCCCAGGCAGGTGAGGTACTGGTCATGCTGGTATCTGAAGGATATCTGCCAGTGCAGGGACACATAGGAGGCCAGCCTGCCTTGGAAAGGTGCTTTTTGTCCTTGGATGAACCTAACATGACTCACGGTAACTAAAATAATAATAAGAAACAGACTCTGTGCTGCTCCAAGAAAGAAAAAGAAAAGGTCTTACCGGATTCCTGCAGAAAACGGTGCCAAGTTACTAGCAGATGGCAGAACTGGAAAGGAGCAAAAATAGTGTCAACAACAATGTCAAAACAACTAACTAGGCCGCAGTGTCACAGATGAAATTTCTTCAGCAGGTGCGAGGTGCTGCACTCTCAATGGCAGGAGAAGCAGGGTGGCGGTGGAGGAGTTGGCAGCCTTTGCTGGCTGACCCATGAGTGCTACATAATGCATCAGCCTCAAGGGCGGCACACCCTCCAGTGCTGGCTCCTCCCCTACAAAACAACTCACGCTGGGTGCTGTGCCTCTGGTTGTCACCCAGACAGTAATAAATGGCAAAGGCTGACACAGGGAATATCGGTTGTACTGTGCTACACTTACACAATTTGCATGAAGTGGTACTTACTTCAATTACTGTTGCCTTCCTTCTGCCTCAAATCAATTCTTTCTGGCAAATGTAACAATGTATGTTGCACTTCGCAACAGATGTTACATGTGTAGTTACACTTCCAGCATAAATCAATTTTTCTGTTGCACTTTGCAACAGTTCTTACATGTGTACTTACACTTCCAGCATAAATAAATTTGTGCCAACAGAGAAACGGTTGTGGTTGCACATGTAACTACCACTTCATGCAAATTGTCTAACTACACACCAATCAAATGTGAAAGTAATTAACAACTACATAGTATTTACAGTGGAATTATAGTGTAGTTACTTTACAGAAATGTGTCTAACTACATAATATGCAAATGTGAAACTAATTACCAACTGCATTGTTGTTACATGTAACTACACAGTACTTGCATAGCAGTTACATAGTAGGTATACAGTAATTACAGTGTAGTTAAGGACACTTAAAATAAAGTGTTACCATTTAATGTTATTAAGGACTTATGTACTTTCTCTAGCAAAATTTCCTCAGTTGTTTCCTCAGTATTTTTCTTTTCTGGTATATTTCCCCTTGTTGAAATACCAAACAGAAGTAGCAATTTAATTCTCCTGCTTTTTTATTATCTTTTGTAATCCACTTATTATTTGTGTTCAATTGTCTTTGTTAGTCTCACCTTTTTTATAATTTATGTAGCTGTAAAAAGCTTTTATCTTCTTCTGTAATCCACTTATTATTTATGTTTAATGGCCTTTGTTGGTCTCACCTTTTTTTATTTATGTAGCTGTAAAAAGCTTTTATGTTTTTTTCATTATTTGCTAGTCTAATTTCATAATTTCTTTTAGCTTTTTTTTAAGTTCCTGTTTCAGTAATTGTGTAAATGTTTTAATTTTATGTTATTTCCTTGACATGGATTTTTCTTTGCTATTTTCTACACTTCCTTTTTTTTCCTTGTTATGTTTGCTAATTTTTTGCTATACCATGGTGGTATCTTGCCCATTTTATTATATATTTGTTTGTTTGATATACTTTTATTTCTTAGCTGTAATATCTTACTTTTTATTTCCTAACATTTTGATGTCTTTGTGTACCATTTCTTTCATCCAGTACCATTGGTTTAGTTCGTCATACATAGAGGTATAATTACCCTCATTGTATTTGTGTATTATTGTTTTGCCTCTATTGTATATAAGATTACTGTCCATATTAATGTCAAACATTGCATGATCACTTGTGCTCAATGGTTCCCTTTTATGGTGTTATGGCAGTTGGTTAATGCTAAGTCCAAAATGTTTTGCCCTCTTGTCGCTAATAAAATTAGTTTCAAGCTACTTTCTCTGATTATGTCCAAGAATAAATTGCCATATATACCTGATGCCTCTTTATTATTACAGTCTGTTTCTGGTAGATTAAAATCTCCCAAGGTCAATGTATGGTTTTAGTTCATTTTTTCTAAGTGGGAATTAAACAGATACTTACTAATATTAGGGGGAGCTATAGCCATCATCCACTATTATACTGTATGATTGGAGATTAGTTATTCTCAACTGTATTGATTCTAAATTTTCATATCTGGCAATTTGAGTCAAACTTTCTATTTTTATGTTCACTCCTGTGCTTGTGGGCAAAGCAACAATTTTGGTATGATAGTGAGGTTTGAGAGGTGTGTCACTGTTGGTCCAATGCAGAGCAATCTGCATGGGGCTCATCAGTGTCAGACCAGTCATCAGCCAGGTTTACCATGACACTATTTTGGTCGTGCCAGGTGGAAACTTCATGTACAGTGAAGCTTTCCAGGATGACACCCACTTCTAAGTCATTCTGCAGTATGCTGCAGCAGAGTTATTGCAGTAATCAATGTAATTTCAATGGGAATTAATCCCTTTTGTCATGCAGGAAAATGTGACACTGCCAGAATGAAGTGAATATCACAGTTTCCTGCATGACAAAAGAGACTACTTGAAATTGAAATTGCACTGTGTTCTACAGTAACTCTGCTGAAGTATGCTGCAGAGTGCTGCAAAAATGCTGCAGAACTGGGTTTCATCCTGGCAAGCTTCACTGTAGTTCAAAGGAAAGACCCAGCCTAATCATTGGGGGGCTTTTTCCTTCGATCTGCATAATGCCGCCCAGAGAGCAGAGCTGATCAGCATCCTGATCAACCTGTTGTGATCCTTCCCTCAATATAATCAGAAATAAAGAAAACCATCCTTCACTCCCTCATACCCTGTCCTTCTTAATTTTCTGACACCAGAGTGCCCACTCACCAGTGCCGGCTACCCCCACCCTACCCTTTTCATTGTGTGACACCAAAGGGACTACTTCAGTGTCACCAAACATAAGAAAACCATCTCGTAATCCCTCCAACCACTTCCTTATTAATTTTCTGACACTGGGGTGCCCAATCCCTGGTGCCAGCTACTGCCCTCCACCCACCTGTTTTCACTATGGGTCATCAGGGAACCCACCCCCAGTGCTGCCAAATATAACACTTACTGTGGGGGTGCCCCATCCCCAGTGTCAATACCTGAAATAAAGAAAAACATCCTTAATAGGCTTTCTTATTTTTATACACCCTGTAAAAGAGAAAACTGCCCACTGCTGCTGTTACCTTCCCCCCATTCAACCCTCCCATTCAGCATTAATTCATTTTCCAACACTAGGGTGCCCAATCCCTGGTGCTTGCTACTACTCTCCACTTTGTCCATTTTCATTTCATGACACCAGGGAGCCAACCCCTAGTGTCACCAAACATAACACCAATACTGGGGGTGCCTAGTCCTCAGTGTTCATACCTGAAATAAAGAAAACTCTCCCATATAGACTTTTTTAATTTTATACACCCTTTAAAAAATAAAATCATCCATCAATGTCTTCCAATCAGGACCAATTCATTTTCCATCACCAGGGTACCTAATCACTGGTGCTGGCTACTAGCCCCACATGTTTTCATCATATGACACCGGTGAGCCCACCCCTGGTGCTGCCAAACATAACAATGACACTGGGGTGCCCAATTCCCCAGTGTCAGTACCTGAGATAAAGAAAAGCATAGCTTATAGAGTTTTTTATTTTATACACTTTGTAAAAAAGGAAAAGGTCCATCAATGTGTATTGCTACTGCCGTACCTTCCCTCTATCTGATCCTCCCACTCACCAGTAACCAACCCACACCCTCCCCTTCCCACCCCTTACTTACCTACTGGGGGTCTAGCTCCATATTCTTCTCTGGACCAGCAACATGACTTCACTCTTCAATGCTGGACAGGGAACTGAGGAAATCAGGTACTGTATGCAGTGCAATGTATTTCATTGGGTTTTGAACTTTTCCTCATAACCTGGTCATTTTTGAATATCTTTTTTTTCCAAAATTTTCAACATGGCCATTTGGAACCCTGCCTCATGAACAATGGCAGTGAAATTATGCAAATCTGTCTCAAAAGGTGATTTTGCGGTTACTGCAAGAAATCACCTTTCAGACAGTATCTGAAAATTTCCTCCACCCTTGTTCATGGGGGGGGGGGTCATAAGAAGACTATGTTGCAAATGTGGGGTAAAACTATTACACAACAACAAAGTTATGCACATATGTTGGAATTTTTCAACACACTCTCTTAACTTTGGTAATTTTTAATATTTTCACCCCAAAATTTCAACATAGCCATTTTTTCATGCCACTTCATGAATGTGACACCTGTCATTTTTCAAATATTGGCCAAAATGTGTTTTCACACTTCTGGCATGAAATCACCTTTCGGGCAGGATTTGAAAGTTTCCCCATCCTTGTTCATGAGGTGGGGTGTTAAGTAGGCTATGTGGGATCATTAGAAGGATATGTTGAAAATGTAAGGAAAAAATATTACAAAACAATAAAGTTGCAAGTGTACACTGAAATGGTAATTTTCAATATTTTGATCACAAATTTTCAGCAGAGCCATTTTTTCATACCACCTGGGGAATTTGACAGCTGTCATTTTTCATTCCTGGCCAAAATGTGTTGCTACACTTGTGGTGTGAAATCCCCTTTCTGGCAGGATTTGAAAAATTTCTCTGTCCTTGTTCATGAGGTGGGGTCATAAGAAGGCTGTGTTGAAAATTTGAGGCAAAAAATATTAAAAAACAACAAAGTTATTAATGTACATTGAAATGTTTCAATGCATGCTTGTAACTTTGGTAATGTTCAATATTTTGACTCCAAATTTTTAACATAACCATCTCATGAATGTGACAGTTCTCAAATCCTGGCCAAAATGTGTTTTCACACTTGTGGCATGAAAAAGCGTTTGAGCCACTGTTTTATAAATGACATCTGTTATGTTTGGAAGGAGTGGTCATAAAATGACTATGTTGAAAATTAGGGTAAAAATGTGAAAAAGCAACTAAGTTAGGAAGAAACATTAAATTGTTCCAACATTTACTTATAACTTTATTTTTGTAGATTTTGGCCCCTTATCTTCTGAACATGACAGGTGCCGTTTTTCAAATCCCCTCTAAAACTTGTTTTCATAGTCACACTGCAAAATCACCTTCTGGATGGGATTTAAAAAATTCCACCTGTCTTGATCATAATGCCAGGTCATAAAAATACTTGAAATTTGGGTCAAAATATGGGAGCCTCCTGAAAACTAAATATTGCCTCTCAGATGGCCTAGCCTGAGAAAATATAATTCAAAAATGTGTAAAAGCAGGACACCACTGATAATGAGATGTTGCATTTCTTCTGGTCAATCCTGGGTAAAAATATAGTAAAAATGTGTATAAGCAAGACTCGGTACAACAGCAACACAAGTGGTGAACATTTGGCATTGACAAATGTTTGTTAAATGCTAATATGCAAGGCAACTTCTCCCTTTCTATTCCTCCTGTCCTTGTGTACCAGATATCCTTCCACTGCCTTGTTCCAGCTGTCATTAGGGGCCCACAAAGTCTCTGTAACTGCTGCTATGTCTATTTTTTCCCTCTATTATTAGTAACTTAAAGCTAACATACTTATTTACGAAGCTTCTTGCATTTAGGAAAAGTATTTTGAGTTGCTTGACATGATTATTTCTTCTATCGAATTTATTTATTTTTTCCATTTAAACTATACCTCCCTTCACCCATTTACTTGTTTAAATTATTTCTTTCTAGTACCACGTAGAATTTTTCAGCCACTAATTTCGACCCTTTTGCATTAAGTTGCAGCTTATCCTTAGCATTAAACTGGTTATTATAATTTTAAAAACATCCCAGTGTTTTAGGAATACAAAATCCTCTTTACAGGTCCAGTAATCAAGCCATGATATAATTTTAATAATATCATGTTGTTTTTTTCCTTCAAAGCTCTGGGAACTGGAAGTATTTTTTAAATAATTGGTTTGTAACCTAATTCCTTAAATTGTTTTCCCAGATTCCTTAATTCCTTCTTTATTTCTTTTTTTAATTTATTTGTTTTTTTATATTGTCTATTTAGCCCACTCTGGCTAGGGCTTGGTGGTGGTGTACCACCATCCGGGGCTCATTCTGCATGGCTGTGGGATGGAATTTGTTCCCATTTTTCATTAGCTAGCTTGTCCCATCCCCACCGCAGGACAATGCCCATGTGGTAAGTTGTGGTGAGGCATGGCTTCCACCATTCACTTAATGACATCCTCCCCAACCGACACCACCCACTAGTTGGCATGGTGCCTGACCAACCCCAGGAGAGGAGTGTCACCAAGTGGTGACTCAATCCAGCTCCTTCCCCTCAACTGACCCCTGGCATCCTGGGCTCATTCCTGAACCCAGGTAACCAGCGTAGCATGAGGTGTGGCATCCAGCACCTCAACCCTCAGTGCCACCAGGCCGATTCCTTCTTTATTTCATACTCATTCTCCTTCCCTATATCATTTACTCCTACATTTGGTTCCTTTCTGGCTGTTTTGATGATTTTGACCAGATTTTTATTTATGTCCCTTATGCAAGCTCCTGGCAAGCATGTAACCAACCATACTGTTTACTTTATTCTTCTTACATACCTCTCTATCCGTATATGTCCCCATGGAGTCCCCTATGGCCAATATATTGTGTACTGCAATTTCACTCTCAGTATTTGTGCTTTCTAGCTGATCAAGTGGTTCACAACTATTAGAACATGGAATGTTATTACTCCTTGATCTTTCAAACATCCCTGGTCTTTCCCCAGTTTTGCGCATACCATTGTCCATCCCTGTTCCTCCTACTCCTCCTCCTCCTCCTCCACTTCATGTTCCTCTGATTAGTTCCTTTTCCTATTGGTCAAAACCACAGATCCATTGTCTTATTTATTTGTTTGAATTTTTTTAACCGGGTAGGCCCACTGAAACAGTACAGTCCCTTTTTCAGGGGTGACCCAGGAAAAAGCAACAGTTACATAAACAAGACAGAGGAGTAGAAATAAAATGGCTTGCAAAACAGTGCTAACATAGATTTATACAACAAGGGTGCAATACACAAATGTTACATCAGGATAAATAGTGTACAAACCAATGTAAATAACATCAGGTGAAATAATGTGCAAAAACAATGAAAATAACAGGTCGAGCTATCTAACAGTCATACAATGTGGACAGAAGTTGTCCAAACAGTGAGTGTTATACCACAGGGGCCAGATGCAGTCAGTGAAAACAGGTACAAGGAGAGGAGGTAAGGAGCTGATGTGAGAGGTAACATTTAAATTGTGGGAGGGAAGTGCTGGGGGGAGAATCATGTGCAGGGGGAATTCCAGGTGGATGTGGCCAAAAAGGCAAAGGATCTCCTGCCAGTTGCCAACCAATGGTTGGGAGTTACAAGTAGGGGGGAAGGAGGCAGACCATAGTGTATGCTGGGAATGCCAAAGTTTGATAAGCTCACCCAGGTAAGGGGGGGGGTATGAAGGTGGACCAGCTTACACATTTGGCACATGGTAATGTACTGGAACATAGACTCAAGAGGTGACCAGCCCAGTGATGAGAGGACATTACAATGGTGATGCTGGGGATCAACCCCTAGTGCAAAACATTCTACCCAAAGATAAAGTTGATTGAGGTGAAAGAGGATGGTGGCCCGGGCTGGGAGGAATTGCTGGGCACCATAGGACAGGAGAGGGAGGAGTGTGGACATCACTATTTTTTGGCATGAGGTGGATGATAGGAGAGGATAGAGATGATACAACAGACCTAGCCTCTTGTTAATTGCCTTGTTAATAGGTTGACATGAGTTTTGAATGTGAGTGAAGAATCTAATGTAACATCCAGGTATTTGAATGAATGAACTAGTTCAAGGACATCACCGTTAACAGATTTGATTGAGATGGGTGGGCTGAGGTGGAGGTTTGGAGGCAGGGTTGTAGAACAGCATACCTTTGGTCTTTTTTATATTGAGGACCAGATGATTATTCAAAAACCAACCCTTGAGAGTGTGGAAGTTGGATGTGAAACTTCAGTTGAGTCAACCAATATCTGAGGAGGAGTGGTAGATGATGGTGTCATCTGCATATAAGTGAACTGAGGCTCCACCACAGTTTTTTGGCAAATCATTGATAAAGAGGGAGAATAACAGTGGTCCCAGAATGGAACCCTGGGGCACACCATGAGTTATAGGTTTGAAGTCCGAAAGGGCCCCTGACAACTTGACCCTTTGAGATTGGTTAGAGAGGTAGTTGTGAAGCCAGCTGAAAGCACTGTGATCAAGGCCTGAGACTGAAGCTTCCATAGTAAGAGGTTATGATAGACCAGGTTGAAGGCCTTCGTGAGGTCCACAAAGACAGCTCCAGTGATGAAGCCTTGGTCCATTGCATTGAGTATGTCAGCTGACACTTTTTTGAGAGCTGTGAGGGTTTTATCTTTGCTTTCAGTTGGACCCATGTCCTGTAACATGTTGTCTACAAAACTCTCATGATTTTCTGTTTTCTACATCCTTCTAATTTCATTTTTCAATGAAAGCATTTCATCATGTAGTATTGGCACTTTTTTTTATAATGTAGACAAATAAAACTTCCTTGTGAACCCTGTCCTGTGTTATTCAGTCTGGTAATTAATTTACAGACAGAACATCCAGTTCTCTCCTCTCTTCCTACAAACTGTAATTTGTATTCCTCCATGTTTGAAGTAGTAGCCTTATCTAGTCAGTGTAATAGATATTTTCTTTTTAAGTTGTACAGAGTTCTTGGCCCCCTGGCTGTTCCAGGCTGACACTGGCTCATCTACTAGCTGGACCAGAAGTGACTCTCAGTCAACTTCTAGTTTGGCAAAAAAGCCAGCAGCACCTTTTAAAAGTTATTTCTTGGCAACTTGCTGCCTAAAATCCCAAACCAGCTTTACAATGCCCTTTACACCTACAACATGCAGCTCAAAAGCTCTAAAGCAAAGATTCAGAGGGGCTGTTTAAGGCTGCTCCTCCAGGCTCCCATAATCTTCCATTGCCCACCACTGAGATTGGTGAGAGACAGAGAGAGAGAGAGAGAGATTTTTTTGTATAATTCAGGCATTTTTCCTCTGGGAGATTTATAGATAAACAGAGTCACATACTTGTTAAGAGCATAGTTTACAGCCATGTAAAGGATGAAATTGCAGCCCCAGCTATTTCTTTTAATGGATGATGCCAAAAATTACTTAGACACAATTCAGTTTACATTACGTATTTGTTCTGTAATTCTTACCCCTATTTCTGGAAAATAGGATCTCTAGTGCATTTGCTCTGGCTGCTTGTCTAGACCTGATATCACAGTTTTGTGTATGACATCACAATCTGTTGCTGTGGAGATATTCATGATGTCATACTGGGGATTCTAATGTCAGGTGTAGTCAAGCTGCCAAGGCAGAAATCATTCAGGTGACATTGATACTGTTTTCATGCAGCTTTCCTCAGTGGTAAAGAAAAAGGGGGGCAGAATTACAGAAAATATATGACATATAACTTGAATTGCATCTAAATCTCACATTTTCTAAACTGTATCAGGGGTTCTTAAAACACAATTAAAAAGGTGGTGGGGAATGTGAACAGAATGCTAGGTTGCATGTCATGGGGGTTCACCAGCAGGAGGAAGGAGGCCATTCTGCCCATGTACAGGTCCATGGTAAGTCAACATCTGGAGTACTCTGTGCAGTACTGGAGCCCCTACCTGAAGAAAGACATAAACTAGATGAAGTCAGTGCAGAGGAAGACTACCAAGATAATATAGGGACAACAGAATGTCCCATATGAATAGACGCTGGTGAATCTGAATACATAATTACTGCAGGAAAGAAGAGAGAGGGCATATGATTAAGAGCTTAAAATACCTTAACGGTAGTAACTTCAAATACTTTAAAGGTATCTCTTCAGACAGAACCCAGAATGGGCACTGCAGCCAAAAGTGACTGTGCCCTGCTCCTTGGGATGTGGCAATTTCTCCTGCATCGTCCCCTCTGCACCCGACCACCACTTCCCTAAAGAGATAGAGCCCAGAACAGGCACTGCAGCCAGAAGCAGATGTGCTCTGCTCCTTGTGACATGGCGATTTCTCCTGCCAATGTCACCTCTGTGCCCAACCACCACTTCCCTGAACAGGTACGTCACTCAGTCTCCTACTGGCCGGTTGAACTGGTCCACTCGCGGGACTCTGCACTGTGATTGGCCGAGTTCTCCAAGCCTTCCCTGAAACTGTAGCTCCGTCCCTGCTGCTACTCCAAAGCGTGGGTCCTGCTTCTTGGATCTCCATTGTTTGTACTTGTATTCCTTAGCTAGATTTTTCAAACTGTATACAACTGTTTTGGTAGCTTTCATATGTTTGAATTTTAAATACTGATAGCTGTTCAAACTCTGAGTGTTTACTAAAGTGAATTACAGCACTTTTGGGCTAGATTAGTTCTTGGGAAATTGTGTGTGCAATGCAGGTTTTTCTTTTCTTTTCTTCTAAAACCTTGCTTTCTGTTCAATCACTTACTCTGCCTCTCACCCCTGCCCAAATCTGCTTGTTTCAATCTCTCTCTCTCTCTCTCTCTCTCTCTCCCTCTCCCTCTCTCTCTCTCTGCCTCTTGCCCCCTGCCCAGTTCTGTCTGTTAAACTTCTCTCTCTCTCTCTCTCTCTCTCGCTCAGTCTGCCTCTCACTCCCAACCCCTGCCTCACTACCTGGGGCCATCCCCAATCCAGTTAATCCTTTGTCCATCTGGACCCCTGTTGCTAGCCTGTCTCCACACCCCGTCTGACCCCACCCACTGATTTTTACCCCCTACTAAATACCTCTCTTTTCTCCCCTTGTTCTCTTCCAGATAGAGCCCAGATTGGATGCTGCAGCCAGAAGCAGCTGTGCCCTGCTCCTTGGGATGTGATGATTTCTCCTGCTGCTGTCCCCTCTGGCCCGATCTCCATTTCCCTGAACAGGTATGCCTCTCACTCTCCTACCAGCTGACTTGAACTCCGGCACCGGCTCCCTAAATGATTGGCCAAGTGAGTGGACTCAGAACCTTTCATCTGGACTGCTCATGAGATTCTGCTCTGTGATTGGCTGAGTTCCCCAAGCCTACCCTGGAACTGTAGCTCAGTCCCTGCTGCTAATCCAAAGCATGGGTCTTGCTTCTTGGCTCTCTATTTTTTGTACTTGTATTACTTAACTAGATTTTTAGCTAGATTTTTCTCCCGCCCTCCAGCCCTTCCACCTTGGCCCTGACCACTATTAAATACACCAAAGCTCCTCCCTCGCACACCATTCCACTCTCCCATTGGCAACTAGACAAGGTCCCAATTCAGTTCTATTGCCACAACACCTCTATTTTCTCATTTTAAGTACTCAGCCGCCTTCTCTCAAAGAATTACTAAGGTCCCCAACTCAGGGACTGCAAATATCATTAGTACTACCTCCTGTACCGCTCGACTGCCCGCCCGCTGTGCTTAAAGTGGCTTCTTTAAAGCAGCCTGGCCTGGCTTGAAGCAGCCCTCCTTCAAATCATCATGCCACAGCTTACTTGTTCCTATTTCTCTGCCACATTCTTTTCCTCTTTGTTATAGGGTTTTTCCACCTGTGACCACAATATTTACTAAAATGATCACATGTCTGACTCTCCTTATGTTGGCCTCTATGACACCCTGCTACTGGCAGCTGATACTTGTGCATTAATACTTGCTGTTGACCAGCAAAATCTAAGCTCCTCCCCAACCCCACTCAAAAACTCAAAAACACCCTGATCATTGTGGATGGGCATGAACTCATTTCAGCTACAGTTACTCACTTCTACGTCTGGACAGACCAGGAAGAAAGAGGGGTGGGGGCATGGCACTGTATGTGCAAGAGCATGTCACTGCCACCGTCATCATCTGCACAATCCACACCTCTCTGAGTGACTGGCTCCTTACTGAGATAACCCTAGGTACATCCAAGAAACTCTACGTAGGTTGCTGCTATAATCCCCCCAAGGGAGGCCTCCCAGGCCTATCAAACTTCTTAGACGATATTGGGAGCACAGCACCCTCAAGAGATACAATAGCACTCAGAGATTTCAATCTCAATTGGCTGGATGCCCCTGCACTAGACTACGCAAATCTGCTGTAAGAGCATAACCTGGAGCAAGTTATCTCCTCCCCTACCAAGCACAATGCTTGCTTGTTAAATCACTCCCTTATTGATTGGGATGCCACAAACTGGGCAGACTTGATCCTCCAAGCAGTAGCGGCTCAGAGGTAATTTAAGGGAGTATTTTTTCACAGAGAGGGTTGTGGATGCATGGAATGGCCTTCCGGAGGAGGTTGTGGAGTCAAAATCAGTGGGGGAATTCAAGCATGCATGGGATAGTCATAAGGCAATTCTGGGGGGTGGGGGTAGGAAGAAGTAGGCTGCTGGTTAACTAGGATCTGCAGCTTATCCAGTAGGTAGGGAAATGGGCAGACTGGGTGGGCCAAGCGGTCCTTATCTGCCATCAAATTCTATGTTTCTATGTTAAGCAGGCACAAAGTATGACTCTATCAGCGACCACATCCCAACTTACACTATACTGTCCACCAAATCAGGCTGTATCTGCCACAAACTCCTGTCCTTCTGAAGATTTGACTGCAAAGAACCCAAACCTGTCCTCAGAGATGCTAGGGCAATAAATTGGCCTGCCCTCTACCATCTCAGCAATGTCTCTGATGTGGTCACTTTCTTTACCTCCACCCTCTGTCACCTACAGGACATTCATTTTCCCATTACATCCAGAAGGGTAAGAGGGGGCTGCACCCGCTTACTATCCAGAGAACTACTGGCACTAAAGAAAGACAGGGATTGCACATGGAAGGCATACATGATATCACCCTCCACCCAACTCTGGAATGCCTATAGACAATTGCGCAACACCTGCAAACAGTCTGCAAAATTGCTCAAGCGCAAATATTACCTCAACCAACAAAGCAACAACCTTGTTAATCCAGGCAATTTCTGAGCCTCCATTGGATCACTCCTAAACCCAAGACCAACAGGCAGATAACTCAACTTATACCCCCCTCTGGTCCCATTTCTGACCCTACTGAGATTGCCAGTACTTTCAATGCAAAATTCACAGACGTATCCCTATATCTGAGCAAACTCCCCCCCAGACTTCTCCAGCACAGAACATCCAGCAAAACAACTCTCTCTCCTCCTCAACCACCACTCTGCCCCCACCCTTCCATTTCAGGCCTATTGGGCAAAATGTCACTGTCAAACTCCTGAACTCTCCAAGCAAAGAACCCCTGGCAGTGATGGACTATTCCCCGCATTCCTAAAACTTATCTCCCCCACAATTGCAAAACTCCTCATCTTCATTTTCAACCTTGCCCTTACTACATCCACTTTTCATGACTTCTGGAAATATGCACATGTAGTACCAATCTTCAAAGCTGGTGATCCCCTCTCCCCTGACAATTATAGGCCCATCTCCCTCCTCCCCCACCTAAGTAAACCGCTTGAAAAAATTGTACATTTCCAGCTGTCAGAGCATCTAGAAAAATATAACCTCCTATGTCCCCTCCAGCATGTCTTCCACAAGCACTACAGTACCTCCTCTGCTTTGTCCCTTTTGTCTGATCATGTTCTAAGAAACATGGACCAGGGCAAAGCCACAGGTGCTGTCTTAATAGATCCATCATAGGCATTTGACCTCGAAGAACACCACCTCCTCCACTCCACTCTGCTTCTTTTTGGCTGCTCCGCTGGAACTGCTGCTTGGTTCTGCAGCTATCTATGTAATAGGTCTCAGTCTGTTATCAATAAGGATGTAAATCCATCACAGAGGTCATTGAGGTCATGGAGGTCACGGAAACTATGATATTCAGTTGCCTCTGTGACTTTTGCCTTATTGCCAGTTTCCCTTTTGCGCATGCGCAGTAGCGCATTGTCCATCTGGAATGTGCATGCACGAGTGGCGTGACGCTCTAGATCCTCAAGAAACGGCCCCTATGCAGGCATTCATATATTGGTGCCATCTTCTCTGCTTGTGCACTAATTTTCAATGGGAGCACAGTCAGGATTCGTGGGGGTTCTTCGGTAGCCAAATAAAGTAAAAATGCGATTGGATGACATTCTGACTGCCTGCATTTGAGGGAGGATTGCTGGTGGCTGGAGGGGGAGGTAACAGACAGTCCAGTGAAGTATTGAATTGGGGAGGGCAAAAGAGTGAACGTGTGGGCCTGTGGAGTCTCTGCCTAGAAAGTGAACTTGTGGAGAGTTCAGTCGGAGAAGGAGCCAGATAGTGAACTTGTGGAGGGAATGACCCTGCAAAAGCTAAAGGCAGAGGGACAGAATAAAAACTATCTTCTTGTAGCCCTGTATCTGTATTTGAGGGAGGATTTGCTTGTGTGGATGTAAGAAAGCCACAGGCAGCGGGTAAACTGAATTCCTGGACTGGGGAGAGTGAAACTGTGAGCTGTTGCTTGTGTTTTGCATTGAAACTGCTATCAAAGGGAGAAGGAATAAAATAAAAAAGAACTTCTATTGGACAGCACTGCTCAAACAGCATGTCAAGAAAGCACATCAGTTGAATGGGTGGGTGCTGTACATCAATTTCATTCTGCTAAAAGAAGCACTTTCAAGCAAAGGGCAGGGAGTTTAGTCTGAGGTTTTAAAGAGTGCAAAATATGCAGTAGAAAATGTTTGGCTGATGAAACAGCAGGTGAAGAGCAGCAGTTCTTGAAGAGAGGTGGAATGCAAGAATTTCCACAGTGAGACACCCCCACCATACTTCATCCTGCCAGGGTCTGGAGTAAAAGAGAACTTTGTGCAAGCCTTAACCTGTCTTGCATTGACCTGCATCAGGATCACAGCGCAGGAGCAACGGATTGGTCCAGGAACCTGACTAGAGACAGAAGAGAAGGCCTACAGTGAAAGTAAGGTAAGGTCACTTCTTTTTATAACAGGTGTGCGTGTGGGGGGGGTGGTAGACACTGTGCAGTTACTTGGATTTTCTAAGCAGCAACCCAAGCTTGTTTGACAAAAAAATATGTAGTTCCTGTGTATTGTCCAAGCCACACCATATGTTGCTGCCACCTGGCTCTGTGTGTGAGCCAGACACCCAAGAGGGGTTGGTGTGCTGCCTAGTCATCAAGATTGACAGAGAGCTAAGTGAACTCCTGCAGCAGTGTAATCTGGGTCTGGGTCACTCAGATCCATGGTGGTGTGTGGGGGGTGTATGCTGCTGCCTGGACAGTGCAGCTTAAAACGAAGACATTTAAGTGACAGCAAACTGAGCTGGCATGCATGGCAGGGTGGGTTTTGTTGGGCTGAGATTGCAAAATTGCATCCTAGCCCAACAAGAGCCCACCATGCCATGCATGCCACCTCAGTTGCTGTCACTGAAATATCTCCCTTTAAGCTGCACTGTTTGAGCAACAACGCTCCTGCACCACCATGGATCTGGTGACAAACCCATTACCTGCTGCATTAATCCTCAGGCAGGAGTTCAGTCAGAGAAAGAGCTGAAAACAGATAACCCTGCACTGTCACCATGTGTTGTTGCCGCCTGGCTCTGTGTGTGAGCCAGACACCCAAGAGGGGTTGGTGTGATGCCCTGTTGTTGAGATTGACAGAGAACTAAGTTAACTTCTGCCTGAGCAGGACAAATGCAGTCGTGTAATCTGGGTTTGGGGCACTCATTTGCATGGCGGTGTGCAGGGGGTGTGTGCTGCTGCCTAGACAGTGCAGCTTAAAAGGGAGACATCTCAGTGACAGTGAACTCAGGTGGCATGCATGGCAGGGTGGGTTTTGTTGGGCTAGGATGCAAAATCCCAGCATAACAAAACACACCCTGCCATGCATGCCCCCTCAGTTTGCTGTCACTAAGATGTTTCCCTTTTAAGCTGCATTGTCTAGAACAGAAGTAATGTAATGTATGAAATGTATTAATTCTGGACTGCTAACCAGAACAACACATACATTTTATATGACAACAAGAATATATCCTTAAAGATGTATGACCTGGCCAAATGGCACTTAATGTGAACACTTTCCTTAAACAGTATGAAAAAGCAATAAATTCAATTATTTGTTGCTAAGACATTGTTGTATGTCTTGTTTTGTGTCTTAACTGACTTTAATAGCATTGTATGTCACTATAAAAGTGCCCGTGACTTTGCCATGAGATTTGCACTTTTGTCCACTACCACCTGGTGAATTTGTTAAAAAGTGGCTGTGACCAAACCGTAACTTTTGTCACTTTTTCCCATGACAAACTTACATCCCTAGTTATCATTGCTAAAGCATCCTCTGCTGCCCTTCCTGTACACAATGAAATCCCCCAGAGTTCCATACTCGGACCGCTGCTTTCTCCATGTTTGTTAATGCACTCCCCAGGGATAGCTTCAACTGTAAAGCTCTTCTCTATGCAGATGATCTGGTCCTCTACCATAGTGACAGATCAATTGACTCTATCTCCTCCACCCTCTCATGAAACTACAACTCTGCCCATAAGTGGTTCCTCTCCAACAAGCTTCTAGTTAATGAAAAAAAGACTAAATCTTTCCGAATTTAGTCAGTTTACTGGCGTTACGTGTTGGCATATGCCTTAGTTTATGGTCTGTTTTATTATGTAAAACAGCTCAGAAATACTCTAAACTATGGCAGTGTAATGCACAGATGTTGGTGTGATGGAAAACCATCATACAACAGATATTTGCCACTTCTAAGGTGTTTTTTTTAGTTTTTGTTTTTAAAAAAAAGGAAAATATGTAAATGTTCATTGTTACATGGTCTGTAAAAAAACAGGTTAATGCTACTAACATATGTGACCCCTCATTTCAAAGATTTTTTTATTGTGAGCAAACTTTGTGCTGCAAGTTTTGTGACAGGAGTTGTACTTTTTTAGTTATTTATACTCCTAGTCAGAGTGTTACCATTTTAGTTCCAAACATTCTAACTGCTCAGGAAAACAGCAATTTTTTACACAGGAATACAGCACTCATTCAAGATTCCATTCTAGAGTTGAGTGAGTTAAAACGGCTTCTAGAAAGAAAATTCCTATATGCGCCGGGGGTTTCTGACCTCAGAAAATCTGAGAGTGTCACAATATGCACCAGAGAATGAATCAATGAAGTTGATTAGTTGAATGAGTCAATAAGTTAATAGCATCAGTGTGTCATTATTACTTGTGTGCCCCTTTCCTGCGTTATACACTTCTTTATCATAAAGCTTACACATTTCTTATAAGTATTACCAACCAACCTTTTGTAATGCCCCAAAGGTGGTCATTACAGAAAAATAAAATTAAATTAAATGAACACAGAAAACACAGGTGCTTACAGTACCTGCTGCAGGGGTGGGTAGCAGGGTACTGTACAAAAGGGGCCCCTAGACATAAAAGTCAACCTCCCTGCACACACAAAACACTGTAAATAATAGGAAAAGTGCACCTGTGCACTTACAGCTGGTCAAAAGATAGATCTTGCAAGCATTCCATGTCATAATGGTCTGGATGGAATGCTGTGCTGAGTGGCTCATGCACAGCATTCCAATCCAGCCATTCTAGAACCCCCAGTAAGTTTAACTTTAAAATTAATTCTAAAACAGTTCAGTTAGTCAGTTCCTGGGCAGCTGTTGAGGAGAGAGGACACAGTAAGTTGAAGGGATAAGGAAAGGGCTTACCTGGGGGTTGAAGCCATCCCTGAGGACTTAGCTGTATGCCTGCTCTGCCTCCACTGCCTGAAGACTCTCTCCTGCTGCTGTACTCCATAGTCGGTGGTGCCATCGGGGCACCAAGAAGAAAAACGCCCATTTTCCTCATGTTTTTAGGGCTTAAAAGCCCTCCGTTTATTATTTTTAGCCCCCCAAAGTGTGTATTTAGTTTTAATTTGGTCCCACGTCGGCTGCAAGCAAGCTGCATCTTCCTTGGCCATCAGAGGCCCTCCGGTGTTGTCCCTGTCTCTGCCTGCATGATTCCCTCCCCACTGCAGCTCACCTTCTGCCTCCCAGAGCAGCCAAGAACTCCCTGCAGACTGCAGAGCGGTGAGTCGGCGGCAGCACACGTTGTGCTGACCGCCTGTATCCTAAGCGGGACTGTGTTTTGTTTTAAAGTGCATTAGGCACTTAAGAAAGATGGCCGAGTGCTGCAGGGAGCATCGGGTCATTAGGACCTGCTATTTTAATATTCATAAGGGAGGCGGGGCAAGCAACGCCCATGGGGAGGGGCCAGTGTATTAAGGCCATTTTAAAGGCCTATGCATATTCATTAGGGGGCGGAACATGGGCGGGTTTTAACGATATAAATGACAGCAGCTGTCAGTGAGCTAAAAGATTTAAAAGGGCAACATCATTTAAAAGGGCAATTCCGGCCCAATTATAAAGTAGGGCATTAGGCCCATTGTAAACTGTGGCATCAGGCCCAAAGTTTAGAGGGGCATCAGGCCCATTGTAAATTGGGGCACCAGGCCCAAGGTAATGAGAGGCACCAGGCCCAGTATAAAGTGGGGCACCAGGCCCAAGCTAACGTAGGGCTTCAGGCCTGAGGTAAAGGTAGGGCATTAGGCCCGAGGTAAAGCCTGGTCTAAGGGGAGGCCCCAGCCTAGCGGAATAGGGCAAACCAGCCTAGTGGTGCTACAGGGAGGCCCCGGCCTAGTGGAATAGGGAAAGCCAGCCTAGTGGTACTAAAGGGAGGCCCCAGCCTAGCAGAATAGGGCAAGCCAGCCTAGTGGTACTAAAGGGAGGCCCCAGCCTAGCGGAATAGGGCAAGCCAGCCTAGTGGTACTACAGGGAGGCCCCGGCCTAATGGAATAGGGCAAGCCAGCCTAGTGGTACTAAAGGGAGGCCCCAGCCTAGTGGAATAGGGCAGGCTCAAGCTAACGTAGGGTTTCAGGCCCGAGGTAAAGGTAGGGCATTAGGCCTGAGGTAAAGCCTGGTCTAAGGGAGGCCCCGGCCTAGTGGAATAGGGCAAACCAGCCTAATGGTACTACAGGGAGGCCCTGGCCTAGTGGAATAGGGCAAGCCAGCCTAGTGGTACTAAAGGGAGGCCCCGGCCTAGTGGAATAGGGCAAGCCAGCCTAGTGGTACTAAAGGGAGGCTCTGGCCTAGCAGAATAGGGCAGGCTCAAGCTAACGTAGGGCTTCAGGCCCGAGGTAATGGTAGGGCATTAGGCCCGAGGTAAAGCCTGGTCTAAAGGGAGGCCCCGGCCTAGCAGAGTAGGGCAAGCCAGCCTAGCGGTATTAAAGGGAGGCCCTAGCCACAACGTACAGTAAGGGATCCTATCCCAGAATACCCTACCTATAGAAACAAGGGTTCATTTGAGACTGTTCCATTTGCCTATACTGTGAATTTACTGTGATTACTGTACTGCTAATGCTGAACTATTGCCCTAGGTACCTGAACTATTGTCCTAAGTACCTGAACTATTGCCCAAAGTACCTGAACTATTGTCTGAGGTACCTGAACTATTGCCCTAAGTACCTGAACTATTGTCCTAAGTACCTGAACTATTGTCCTAAGCACCTGGACATTAGTCCTTCTCAGTAACAATTACCCCTGAAGTTATAATTTGCCCTTTCCTGGCAAATTATTGTACTATTCCACAGTTCTTTGGGCATTCTTCAGTTATATGTTTACTACTGTATGAAGACAGTCTCAGTCTTCTACCGCACTGCAGTCTCCTAGTGTGGTCTGTTACACCACGTGCTCAGAATCAGTCTCTACTCAGAAGAAGACATCCTTCCAGCATTCTTCACTTCAGGAAGATCATCCATCAACTCATCCCGTCCATTTGTGTTGTCCGCCAAAGTCGAAGTCCGTCGTCAGTCGTACCAGTCGTACCCGCCGTTTTCTTGTTTTCACAGCTTGAAAGTACGTCCGCCGAAACGCATCACGACAGCCATGCCAGTGTCGTTCCGTATGGTTCCTGTTCCAGATGTCCCAAAGTTGGTCACCCTCTACAGAAGAGAGAGAGCTCATCTTGGAGAACCTGTTCTGTGCCCCATCCTGGTCGTTCGCCGAAAGTCGAGTCCGTCGAAGCCCAGTCCCGGGACGCGTCCGCCATTTCTTTGTTTTGTGTTAGTTCCTGACCTGAGGATTGCAGATTCAAGCATCATCTCTTCAGATTCTTATGGTTCCTGGTCCGGTCAGAGTTCCTTCCGAGTCCAGCTGGCCCTTGGAGTGCTGCAGCATCATTCGGATCATGGTAGTCCTCCATTGGATTCATCGCCACACAGATCTTGGTCTTTCTTCATCCTTGGCAACCCTAGAAGTGGGTTTTGGCCGAGGAACCTCTTGCTTCAGTGTGTGTTATTTCAGGAACCAGTTGCTTTGGTTCTACATTCCGGCAGCCTCGGAGAGAGTGGGCTTTTGGCGAAGATATATGGTCTGTTTACCAAACCTCTCACCACCTCAGTGGCCTTATCTACGTCCTTGCTGGGAATTGAGATTAGGGTTCTACAGTTCTGTTTCATTTCCTTGTAGCTACCACGAAAACGACAGTGTACACGAAGACGCCGGATCTCTGGACTCTTGTAAAATCTGGACTCTTTGGTAGATGTGTCATGCTGATCACCCTACTGTAATGCTGAGTAGCCTAAGATTGGATTCTAGTATTAGAGTATAGAGTACAGAGTACAGTATAAACTAGTATTAGAATAAGAGTGGCAGTAGGCCCGAAGTTTATGCTTGTAGAGGTAACCATAAAAGTGGTAGATTGAAAGTGTTTCAGTATAGCCCTGTTATAATTTGCCCTATTGCTTATCGGGCAACCCCCCCCTTCCTCCTTCTTGTGACTGTGTCTGTCTACTCCTTGGTACCAAATAAAATGCCCGCCCTGCGGGCATCGAAAATACTAAGTTGACTCCTGCCTCTCCTTGTCTGGATAGCAGTTATCCTATCCGAAAAATAATTCGGACCTCTAGTGCCTCATCATAACATCATCTTGAGCACTAGACCATTACAAAATTTTCTGGCGTAGTCGGCCGGATAGAGATAATTTATCCGAGGAGTCCAAAGTTGGAGTGGCTTAATAGGAAGCACCAATGGAGCTGGGGGAAAGTAGTGGATTGTCCAGAGGAGACCGAGATGGACTTAGAGGGAGTATCCCACCATCTCCCCTAACCATGCCATACTACTTTGGAGCGCCATGGCTTCTGCAGTTTTCTGGAGAGAAAGATGGAGACGGAACCAGCAATCTGGGAGAATTCCATTCAAAAATGCAAGCCATGTTCCGGTTGTATCAAATCCCAGAGCCACAAAAAGTTGAAATTTTGATCGGGCAATTGAAGGGAGCTGCCCACCGTGAAGTCCAATCATGGCCAAGTGGAGCAAAAGCCACAGCAGACCAGATACTCCAGAGGTTGCAACAGATTTTTGATGCTAGGACCGTATCCGACCTCAAGATGAAGTTCTTCTCACATACCCAAAAGTCTCAAGAGACCTTGAGAGAATTTGCATTAAGTCTACAAGAGCTGTTACGAGCAATAGAGAGAGTAGACGTGGCAGAGGTCCGGGATGCAGACAGAGTTCTAGTTGAGAAATTTGTGGAAGGAGTACAACGTGAGGCCTTGAAAAGAGAACTACGGATGCTGCATTTGCAGAACCTTGAAGTGGACTTTCTGGATTTTAAAGAGAAAGCCATCCGTATATTTGGTTCAGGGCATCCTAGAGAAGAAGCTCCAGCATATCCCCAAATCTCTATGGGAACTCAATGGCCGACCTACACTGACAAGGGTTGGAAAGAAGATCAGTCTTGGCAACTAGGCCTTCAACCAGAAATGTCCTTACAAAGACGAGAGCCAGGAAGAGAAGCTGTTGCATACCCGAGTCGGCATTCCGAAGATGATCATATACATGACCCAAGGTCCACGGACCCGATATGCTCTGTACAGGCAGGCGCTCAACACCATTCAGAGCTGATGGAACAGATTGCCATGCTGACCAACCAGATGGCAGAAATGCATAAAGAGATGCAAAGTTGGAAGGCTGGGTGGAAGAACGAGAAAAGCTTCGGTCCATCGGAGAAAGAGAGGAAGCATGACCGAATGAACCACTCTAGGAGGAGCGAAGGGAGATGCTCCACAGATCAATTTGATGGTCAAGGTAGGCCCATATGTCACCGGTGCGGTGTGAGTGGTCATGTTGAATGGAGATGTGGTCAGCCAGTCAACAACACCTTAAGTTTAAACAAGAATTCTTCAGAGATGAGGACCGACCCCTGAAGAACAGCGCGCCAGGTCCAGCAGTCGCTAGAACAGTCATGTTTGTTGGCGACAGCCCGATGATTCAGTTAGAGGTCGATGGCATCGAGCTAATGGCACTCTTGGACACGGATGCAGTCACCACCCTGCAAGGAAGAGAGTTTCAAAAGTACTGGACGCCCAATGATCTGAAGTCACCTCCTAGATCTTGGGTAAAGTTGATTGCAAGCAATGGGGATGAAGTCCCATACTTAGGTTACCTGGAAGCTGATGTACAGCTAGGGGCTAACGTTCAACGTAGCACAGGCATCATTGTGAGCAACATTGAGAGTGATCAGCTACCACCACTCATTCTCGGGATGAACGTTTTACAGAATTGTTTCGGCGAACTAATTGGCATCCTCCAGCAGCAAGTCAACCATGTGCCTCGAATGGAGAAGCATGCCCTTCAACAGACCATACGCAATTTTGCAATGCCACCAAAGATTCGCCAATGCCGAGGGTGAAATCGGTAAGGTATGGGTGACGGATGCTAGACCTGTAACCTTAAAGCCGGGCACCGAAACAACTTTGTGGTGCAAAGCAAAGGTGGGCCCGAGGGGTCAAGACTACGACGCCCTAGTAGAACCCTACCCTATGAATAAGGAAGAGCCCATAATAGTGGCTAGAAGCGTGGTCACGGTGATCCGAGGGCGGATACCAGTCCAGGTGCTAAATTACGGGACTCATGACAAACAGCTGTACCGGAACCAGCCGCTTGCACAGATCCACACAGTATGTTTGCAGGATATTGTTGAAGCTGGGGAAGAAATGGAGAAAGTGCTGGAATATGGGATGGAAGGAGACCAAAGACCAGGAGTGGACCAAGGAGATCAAAGTTGGCAATGCAATGACCAGCATGAAGCAAAAAGCTGATGTTTTGGAGGTGGTTTTGCACCAGAAAGAAGCTTTCAGCCAACACCCCTTGGATTTTGGGTCAGCTCGTGGGGTACAATATCACATCAGTACCCATGGACATCCACCTATCCGAGAGAGATTTAAGCTGATTCCACCAGCTATGTACCAGCAGGTCAAAGAGATGATCAAGGAGGTGAAAGAGGCGAAGGTGATAAGAGAAAGTCACAGCCCTTGGGCAGCGCCAATTGTTCTGGTCAAAAAGAAGGATGGTAAGATCCGATTCTGTGTGGACTACCGCAAGTTGAATGCCATCACTCATAAAGACGCATACCCTCTGCCTAGGATCGAGGATTCCTCACGGCTCTTCAGTCAGCAGCGTATTCTCACGCTTGATCTGACCAGCGGATACTGGCAGGTTCTAGCAGCACCCAGGATCAGGAGAAACAGCTTTCATTACTCCCATGGGTTTATTTGAATTCACTAGGATGCCTTTTGGTTTGTGTGATGCACCTGGAACTTTCCAAAGGCTAGTGGAACATTGTCTTGGGAGCCGGAATTTCGACACCCTGCTGTTGTATTTGGACGATATTATCGTATATTCCAAAATGCATGAAGATCATCTGCGCCACCTGGATGAAGTATTCCAAAAGCTGATCCAGTATGGGTTGAAAATTAAACCATCCAAATGTCAACTGCTGCAGACCAAAGTAAGTTACCTGGGACATATCATCTCCGCAGATGGAGTGACGCCAGACCCAGAAAAGATCGAAGCTAAGAAATGGCCTGTTCCTACCACCATCAGAGAGGTCCGGAAATTCTTGGGATTTGTTGGGTACTACCGAAGGTTTATTAAGAATTTCGCAGATTGCCGTGCCTTTGCATGAACTCCTGAGAGGATCAGCAGAAGGTAGAGTCCCAAAGAATCGCCTGGTTACATGGGGTACCAAGCAACAAGAGGCCTTCGATCAACTAAAGACCATACTTACTGAAGCTCCCATCTTGGCATATCCAGACTATGCGAAACCATTTCTAGTGTATACAGACGCCAGCAACAGAGGATTAGGTACGGTACTTGCACAAGAACAAAATGGTGTGGAAAGGGTAATAGCCTACGCCAGTAGAGGATTAAGAGGCTCTGAGCTGAACGACGCCTGCTATAGCTCTTTTAAACTGGAGTTTTTGGTGCTAGTCTGGGCCATCACTGAAAAATTTAGACAATATTTGGCTGCCACCCCTTTCACAGTCTTCACAGACAATAATCCGTTAGCACACCTGAATACTGCAAAGCTGGAAGCTCTCGAGCAAAGGTGGGCTTCTCGACTCGCAAATTACAGATTTTCCATCAAGTATCGCTCAGGTAAATTGAATGTGAATGCTGATGCCTTGTTTCGGATGCCTGAACACGGAGAGGTAGAAATAGATGTCACCCCGCTGGAAAATATTGAAATGTCACCTTTCCTACAAGTACCTGCTGAGATTGTGCAGGCATGCTGTCTACTTGCTCCTGAGGTTGGAGAGGAAGACCAACCGGAAGTAGATGATGTGACTGCTAATCAAAAGAACCTATGGGCGAAACTACAAAGCCAAGACCCCATAGTGCGTCAAGTGAAAGATCTAGTTGCACAACAGAAACGCATGAACAGGAAAGAAAGAAGGAAATTGACCACAGAGATGATGAAACTGTGGAGACACAGGACTCGCTTGACAATAGAGGATGATCATCTGGTGAAGAAGAGTAGAGATCCCACCACCCACACAGAGATAACTCAAATCGTAGTTCCAAAGACCAGTGCTTCAGTAGTGTTGGAAGCATACTATGACAACTCAGGACATTTCGGTAACAAGAAAACAGAAGCTATCATCAGAAGGCGATTCTATTGGGTAGGAATGCGCAATGATATATAGCAAAATGGTGTGAGGAATGTCCAACATGCAACTTGAAGCGCAAGGAAAAGGGGAATCAGAGAGCTCCACTCCATCCAATAGTCAGTAGTGCACCATTGGAACTAGTTGCTCTTGATCACTTGAAACTGGATCCTAGTTCAAATGGCCACATTTACATCCTCACTATGGTGGATCACTTTTCCAAGTTCGTAGTTGCAAGTGCAGTGAAAGATCTATCTGCTCGAACTACTGCTGAAACCTTTATGAGATGTTTTGTTCGACCTTATGGATACCCCACTAAAATCCTAACAGATCAAGGAACATCTTTTGAATCTCAACTCTTTCACGAACTATGTGCTTTATATGGGACTCGTAAGTTAAAGACTACTGCGTACCATCCCCAAGGAAATGGACTTTGTGAAAGAACAAACCAAATTCTCTTAGAAATGTTGTGAGCTCTACCAGAATATCAACGTCCTTTCTGGCCTGCTTTACTCCCAGAACTCACGTATCTGTACAGCAATACGATTCATTGCTCCACAGGTTATACCCCACACTACTTGATGTTTGGAAGACACGGAAGACTTCCAATGGACTTAGTATTGGAAGTGCCACCAGAAGAAGTTAAAGGAAAGAAGCCAGTGACAAATTGGGTCCAAGAACATAATGAACGGTTACAAGAAGCCGGAAGAATAGTTAGAAAACACATGGAACAAGCATGGCAGAAGCAGAAAACCAACTACGATACCAAGGCCAAAGCTGCACCTTTACTTATTGGAGAAAGGGTAATGTTGAAGAAGACCCAGAAATGTAGTAAACTTTCTTTAAAGTGGGAATCAGAACCTTATTACATCATCGAGATACCTTACCCTGAACTGCCGGTCTACAAGATCAAACAAGAATTTGGACATGGCACCAAAATTGTCCATCGTAACCTACTCAAAGCGTGCACTTTCAGAGACATTGTGATCATTAAAGAACAGGACAGTCCTATGCCGAAAGAGAGGTAGGAGTCCACCAAAGACAAAATATGGAAACCAGAATCACCAACAAATTGGTGTACAGAACCCTGGATTCGTACTTCGCATATGCATTCCCTTGATCGTTTGAACTATGTACCAGTACTAGCTCCAGAAATACCGGATTTCCTGGAAGGAGAATGTATTGTTCCAGAACCTATTGACTTCAACCGTAGATCTCAAAGATCAGAGCAGGTATCCCTCCTAGAAGGTATATCACAGAAGTTTCTCAACTCGTACCTTGGTACAACAAGTAGATCTAATTCAAGTAATTTCCCAGACACAGTCACTTTAGGGTAAATCTTTAAAATAAAAATTTATAGTACAGTAGATGTTTTAAGAATATTTTAGAGATTTTAAGAGTGTTTTATTAAAGTAAGATCTTCATAGAGTATAAAGTAAGATCTTCATAGAGTATTAAGTAAGATCTTCATAGAGTATTAAGTAAGATTTTAGAGGTTGCTAAGATGATAGATTTTATAAAATGTTAAGGGAATACATGGGGACATGTATTGTTAGGTGGGCTCGAATCTGTAATGCCCCAAAGGTGGTCATTACAGAAAAATAAAATTAAATTAAATGAACACAGAAAACACAGGTGCTTACAGTACCTGCTGCAGGGGTGGGCAGCAGGGTACTGTACAAAAGGGGCCCCTAGACATAAAAGTCAACCTCCCTGCACACACAAAACACTGTAAATAATAGGAAAAGTGCACCTGTGCACTTACAGCTGGTCAAAAGATAGATCTTGCAAGCATTCCATGTCATAATGGTCTGGATGGAATGCTGTGCTGAGTAGCTCATGCACAGCATTCCAATCCAGCCATTCTAGAACAGTAAGTTTCTTTAAAATTAATTCTAAAACAGTTCAGTTAGTCAGTTCCTGGGCAGCTGTTGAGGAGAGAGGACACAGTAAGTTGAAGGGATAAGGAAAGGGCTTACCTGGGGGTTGAAGCCATCCTTGAGGACTTAGCTGTGTGCCTGCTCTGCCTCCACTGCCTGAAGACTCCCTCCTGCTGCTGTACTCCATAGTCGGTGGTGTCATCGGGGCACCAAGAAGAAAAACGCCCGTTTTCCTCATGTTTTTAGGGCTTAAAAGCCCTCCGTTTATTATTTTTAGCCCCCCAAAGTGTGTATTTAGTTTTAATTTGGTCCCACGTCGGCAGCAAGCAAGCTGCATCTTCCTTGGCCATCGGAGGCCCTCCGGAGTTGTCCCTGTTTCTGCCTGCGTGATTCCCTCCCACTGCAGCTCACCTCCTGCCTCCCAGAGCAGCCAAGAACTCCCTGCAGACTGCAGAGCGGTGAGTCGGCGGCAGCACATGTTGTGCTGACCGCCTGTATCCTAAGGGGGACTGTGTTTTGTTTAAAAGTGCATTAGACACTTAAGAAAGACGGCCGAGTGCTGCAGGGAGCATCGGGTCATTAGGACCTGCTATTTTAATATTCATAAGGGAGGCGGGGCTAGCAACGCCCATGGGGAGGGGCCAGTGTATTAAGGCCATTTTAAAGGCCTATGCATATTCATTAGGGGGCGGAACGGAGGCGGGTTTTCACGATATAAATGACAGCAGCTGTCAGTGAGCTGAAAGATTTAAAAGGGCAACGTCATTTAAAAGGGCAATTCCGGCCCAATTATAAAGTAGGGCATTAGGCCTATTGTAAACTGTGGCAACAGGCCCAAAGTTTAGAGGGGCATCAGGCCCACTGTAAATTGGTGCACCAGGCCCAAGGTAATGAGAGGCACCAGGCCCAGTATAAAGTGGGGCACCAGGTCAAAGCTAACATAGGGCTTCAGGCCCGAGGTAAAGATAGGGCATTAGGCCCGATGTAAAGCCTGGTCTAAGGGGAGGCCCCGGCCTAGTGGAATAGGGCAAACCAGCCTAGTGGTGCTACAGGAGGCCCGGCCTGGCGGAATAAGACAGCCAGCCTAGTGGTACTAAAGGGAGGCCCGGCCTAGCAGAATAAGGGCAAGCCAGCCTAGTGGTACTAAGGGAGGCCCCAGCCTAGCGGAATAGGGCAGACTCAAGCTAACGTGAGGGCTTCAGGCCCGAGGTAATGGTAGGCATTAGGCCGAGGTAAAAACCTGGTCTAAGGAGGCCCGGCCCTGGCAGAGTAGGGCAAGCCAGCCTAGCGGTACTAAAGGGAGGCCCTAGCCACAACGTACAATAAGGGATCCTATCCCAGAATACCCTACCTATAGAAACAGGGGTTCTTTTGAGACTGTTCCATTTGCCTATACTGTGAATTTACTGTGATTAGTATACTGCTAATGCTGAACTATTGCCCTAGGTACCTGAACTATTGTCCTAAGTACCTGAACTATTGCCCTAAGTACCTGAACTATTGTCCGAGGTACCTGAACTATTGCCCTAAGTACCTGAACTATTGTCCTAAGTACCTGAACTATTGTCCTAAGCACCTGGACATTAGTCCTTCTCAGTAACAATTACCCCTGAAGTTACAATTTGCCCTTTCCTGGCAAATTATTGTACTATTCCACAGTTCTTTGAGCATTCTAAGTTATATGTTTACTACTGTACGAAGACAGTCTCAATCTTCTACCGCACTGCAGTCTCCTAGTGTGGTCTGTTACACCACGTGCTCAGAATCAGTCTCTACTCAGAAGAAGACATCCTTCCAGCATTCTTCACTTTAGGAAGATCATCCATCAACTCATCCCGTCCATTTGTGTTGTCCGCTGAAGTCGAAGTCTGTTGTCAGTCGTACCAGTCGTACCCGCCGTTTTCTTGTTTTCACAGCTTGAAAGTACGTCCGCCGAAACGCATCACGGCAGCCGTGCCAGTGTCGTTCCGTATGGTTCCTGTTCCAGATGTCCCAAAGTTGGTCACCCTCTACAGAAGAGAGAGAGCTCATCTTGGAGAACCTGTTCTGCACCCCATCCTGGTCGTTCACTGAAAGTCGAGTCCGTCGAAGCCCAGTCCCGGGACACGTCCGCCGTTTCCTTGTTTTGTGTTAGTTCCTGACCTGAGGATTGCAGATTCAAGCATCATCTCTTCAGATTCTTATGGTTCCTGGTCCTGTCAGAGTTCCTTCCAAGTCCAGCTGGCCCTTGAGTACTGCAGCATCAGTCGGATGGGTAGTCCTCCATTGGATTCATATCCACGCAGATCTTGGTCTTTCTTCATCCTTGGCAACCCTAGAAGTGGGTTTGGCCGAGGAACCTCTTGCTTCAGTGTGTGTTATTTCAGGAACCAGTTGCTTTGGTTCTACATTCCGGCAACCTCGGAGAGAGTGGGCTTTTGGCGAAGATATATGGTCTGTTTACCAAACCTCTCACCACCCCAGTGGCCTTATCTAGGTCCTTGCTGGGAATTGAGATTAGGGTTCTACAGTTCTGTTTTATTTCCCTTGTAGCTACCAACGAAGAACGACAGTGTACATGAAGATGCCGGATCTCTGGACTCTTGTAAAATCTGGACTCTTTGGTAGATGTGTCATGCTGATCATCCTAATGTAATGCTGAGTAGCCTAAGATTGGATTCTAGTATTAGAGTATAGAATACAGAGTACAGTATAAACTAGTATTAGAATAAGAGTGGCAGTAGGCCCGAAGTTTATGCTTGTAGAGGTAACCATAAAAGTGGTAGATTGAAAGTGTTTCAGTATAGCCCTGTTATAATTTGCCCTATTGCTTATCGGGCAAACCCCCTTCCTCCTTCTTGTGACTGTGTCTGTCTACCCCTTGGTACCAAATAAAATGCCCGCCCTGCGGGTATCGAAAATACTAAGTTGACTTCTGCCTCTCCTTGTCCGGATAGCAGTTATCCTATCCGAAAAATAATTCGGACCTCTGGTGCCTCATCATAACATCATCTCAAGCACTAGACCATTACACTTTTGTAATTTAAAAGAAAAAAAAAAATAAAAGAAAAATACAAAGCTGAGATAGTTGCAGTGCTCGAGCTTGGCCCACCCCCCCCCCAATAAATTTCTGCTTAATGTGTATTAATTTTAATCTCTGGTGTCATTTTCTTAACATATTTATATATTCCCCTCACCTTGAGTTTAGTCCTGAAATAGCTGCTCCAGCACCAAGGCACCTTCTTTTCTCTCTATATGGTCAAAGAAAGGTAGCCATCTGGTATTAAATTTCTCTACCGACAGCCTTAAGTAGGCTGCTATGACTTCCATGTTCTTGATTTGTTGGATATTGTTGTGCCAGTTAGTGATGGAGGGGGAGTTTTGTTTTAGCCAGTTTTGTGTTATTACTTTAAGCGTTGCTGCTATTAAGACATTAAATAGATATTTCCCCATTTGGGACCTTATTCCCTCTGGAGGGGATCCCAATACCAGATTTTCAATTTTCAAGGGGGAATCCAGAGTCATTGTAGAGGTAATTTCTTTAGCTATTTCCTCCCAGTAAGATTTAATTTTTGGGCAGTCTCAGAAGATATGGTAATAGAAACCTTTGGAGACGCAATTTCTCCAACATTTATTTGAGTGTCGGGCAGCATAGTGATGTGTTATAGTTGGGATTCTAAAGAATCTGATGGGGAATTAGTTGTTTTATGGACTCCTTGCCAGATTTTGTGCCAGATATGCTCTGGAATGTCCAGTTCTGACTCCGAGTGCCATTGGTTCTCAATTTTTTGTAAACCAGTACCCCCTTATCTTCTACAAGAGTTTTGTATATCTGGGATGTATAATTTCTAGTTTCTCTCAGAATACTTTTTGGTTTGTTAATAGAATAGGGCTCTGCGAATGTACTGTTAGTCCTATAGTTTTCCTTAAGTAGTGGGCAAACTAGCAATATCTAAAAGAATCTATACTGGGCTAATTGAATTCAATTTGAAGTTGAGAGAATGATTTCAGATGATCATCCTCTAAGAATTGCTGTGGGTATTTAAGGCCCACCATGGCCCATCGAGAGAGGCATGGATCTCCCTGCTGGGTTGGGAATTTGGGCAAATGAAGCAGGGGAAGATACCACCAAACAGATTGGATTATCTCCCATTCTTGTCTGGCACTCAGCCACATTGTCATAGTGTGTTTTGTCCAACTGTTGCTTATTTTTTCAATTCTACTGGCATTATCCTCCATGGCAGGATATGCAGTGGAGCAAGTTGACATTCTCTTTCTTCTATTTCCAGCCATCCCTCTTTTTTCCCCAGTGTTAGCATGTTAATTATTGGTATCAATTGTGCAGAGATATAATATTTTTGGAAATCTGGGAGTACGATCCCCCATTTTCCTACCTCATGATACTTTTGATTTGCAAACCTAAGAGATCCTTCTGATTTCTTGTTTTCAAAATCCTGCAAAGCTTCCCTAGCCTGCTTCAAATCTTAAGATCATGTTTATCTGAGGGATTTAACTTATGTTGCTTTTCTACTTGGGCTAGTTCGGCTTTCAACCTGTCCTTGGTTAATTTTGAATGTTTTTTTGGGCAGAAGTAAAACGTATTATTTCTCCTCGGATGACTGCTTTAAGTGTGTCCCATTTCAGAAGTGCCAAACAGTTAATTGATTGATGAGTTAAGGAAAAATCTTTAATGCATTGCGTCAATTTTTTGACAAAAGTTTTGTTATTAAGCAAAGAAACATTTAGCTGCCATATAGTTTGCTTATCTTGTGGTGGGTTAGATAGCTGGATTGAAATTGGGGAGTAGTCTGATAGGGTGATATTATGAATGTGTGATGTAGTTATGTTGTGGAGGGTTGATGCATGAGCGTAAAAAAGATTTATCTGGGAGTAGGATTGTTGTGGGGTTGGAGAAGAATGTGAAATCTTTCTCTTTCGGATGTTGTACCCTCCAGATATCTACCAGGCCCAGTTTTCTAGTGAGATAACCCAGGGATCTAGAAGCCCCTTTGTTTGTCAACATAGTTCCTGAGGATCTATCCCTATTCGGGCAGGGGGCAGTATTGAAGTCACCTCCCAACACCAATTTCCCCTGAGGTAAATCCGCCAACTTCAAGAAGACAGTTTCAAAAAATATTTCTGGATGTAAATTTGGGACATATATATTAATAAAGTGCACCAGTTTTCCCTGTATTCTTACTGATACTTTAATGCATCTGCCCTGTAATCCTCCCTCTTCCAACTCCACTGTGAAGTTCAGGCCTCTCTTTATCAGTATTGCCACACCAGCTTTTTGGCTTTAGGGTGCGATGACACTATCACTTGTCCAACCCAAGTACAGCGTAGTTTTAAATGCTCACTCATCAAAAGATAAATTTCTTGAAGAAATACCACATCACTATGCAGTTTTTTTTAATTCTTGCAATAATCTGGTTCTTTTTACTGGGGAGTTTATTCCTTTGACATATGAATAGATTTAACTGTGGCATATTGAAATAGGTTTAATCATAAGTATTATGGAACATAAAATGATGTCCATTTCTTTTGCTCCACTGCATACTCTCAAGATATCGGGGTGTGGTCAGGCTCTGTAGCACAAACACTGCATTAACAACATTAAGTATAGAATATTTAAAATAAAACCAGTTATTATGAACAGCCCTAAACCCTTTGGACAAAAGTAACATAACTGGTAAAACTGTGAAATTGCTTATACAAAAGTTCTTTCAATTATGTTAAGCAAAGCAATTTGCTTCCTAGGTGATATCCCAGGTGAGTTTAAAAGGTCTCACCTGGGTTCACTAGTAGTGTATAGTGTAATGTACACTTCAAGTCTTGATGTCTTGAGACTCAGGGAAGAATCCTAGTACTGTCCTTTGAATATAATTCTAACAGCATCACCACGTATGGAAAACCAATTTCCCATTCCAGTTCCCAACCCTTTACCTATATTATGAAAAGTAAATATTATCCTTTCTTGTATCTAGTTATGGTCTCATAATCATGTTTATCTTGTGTTATCCCTCCTTCATTTCTTTTCTTTCTTCTTATTATTAAACTGATCCCTCTCCTGAAACACCTTATCTTGTAGATTCACCCTGTTTGACTTAGTCTACTTCTGGGTCATTATGTTAGGGTGATCTTGCTCCCCCTTCCCCCACAGGGCAAAAGGCAAGCTATGTCTTTCTGCAGTCCTACTACCTAAGCCTGCCAAGTTAATATATTATTGCAATATGCTGCGGAGTCATTAATACCTCCATATGTATCGAGTGTACAGCAGGCGGATCAATCAGTTTTACCCTTCAGGGTGCTGAGCCCTTTATTTGTTCCTGTTAGTGCTCTGTAATCCCAATGCATCTTGATCCCCCTTCTTTCCTAAAGTGGAGACCCAAAGAAGGGGGGGGCTCCCCAGACAGTGCTGGAGTGTCCATTACCTCTGAGGGAACTGATTTGGTGTCTCATCCTCAGAAAGGGAGTGATTCTATTAGTCCCCTTTTGGTGGATTGGTTGGTGCTCCTCCATAAATTGCTTTTATTAAGTTAGCATTTAGTATACTAAGCTCATCTCTATAGAGGAAATAAGCACCCACCTCAATGCACCCAAATAGCACCTTCTGTGCTTGTCAAATCCTTGTTCTTTTCTTTACTTTATGGTCTAGATAACCCCTATATCTTATATACATTTAGATAATATTCAAATATTGCTTCCCCTTCCCTCCCTCCCCAAAGTAGCCACAGGGTCCTCTGTTGTATTTGTTTAAAAAGGAGAACCCAGTGTCGTAAGAAGGTATAGTTAAGGCTGTTAACTTATCTGAAAGAGTCCTGTTATTGATAATAAGTTCTCTTTGATTTGCCAGAGTTCCCCTTCTGAGATACTGGCAATCACCTATCTCCCCTCGCCCTTTCAGTGGTTAGGAGATATCTGCGATGTTTCCAGATTTTGTCCTTTTTTCTTGCCTGCCGTGCAATGCACCATCTGTAAAGTGTCTTTGCCCAGGGTTGTTGGAAGTATCCCTGGAAGGGTGCGCTTTTGTCCCCAATTCATCACTTGCCATGCAGTTTTCTTCAGCGTTTGCTCAAAAATCTCATCCTCCAGATCAGGTAAGGGAATGTCCCATTCTTTTAACATTGATAATGCTTCCACCAAAGAGGAGAAAGTTTTGGGTCCCAAGTTCAAATGCATGCTCAGCCTGGCTGGGAATAACAGTTAAGCTTTAACATAATTTTATCCCTTGATCTCTCTTATGATTGATATCACTTTCTGACGTTCTGTCTGAAGCACCGGAGAAAAGTCCTGCTCAAAAAATATGCTCACATTCTGATATTTTAAGTCTGTTGCATTGCTTTTTGTCTCATTTTAGGTTTCTACTGTCTAGCTGCAGATAACTGTCATCTTTTCAAAGGTCACACCTTGCTTTGGGGGAAGGGAGGACATTCTTCAGATCTTGCAAATGAGCTTCTGCTCAACGATGAACGCCTGGTTAAATAAAGACTTGATTGATTGATTGATTGATTTCTGTGCTTTTTCTGTGTGCTGCCATTTGTTTCTTGGGTTTTTTGTTGTTTTGTTGCCTTTGTAAGGAAGCTTGCACTAGTGGATGATGCATTTCCATGCTGTGGGTAAAAATATTGTTTTTCTGTTGCTTTGGGATGCGAGATTTGTTTGTTTTATGCACTACTCATCTCCGGTCTAGTTCCTGTATTATGGAGCTCCATGTTTGTAGTCTGATATATTGGACTTCCAGTAACTTCTTAGTAATGATTCATTTTTGTGGCCAGTAATTTCCATAACCTGGCATGATTCCAGACCTACTTCACGTTGCAATATTACTATTGTTGCCCTCAAGGAATGGTTTGTAGTAATTGTTTGCACGCCAGTCTCTTTGCAAATCCTGGGCAACATGCTTCCCAAGTAATTAATTCCCATTGTCTCCAAGGTGTACCAGGTTGGGAGCTTGTCTAGTACTTCTTGAGGTTGATTAATGGGGTGACAAAATAGTGAGGGTGGGTTCGGTGACAGTTTGAAAAAATATTTTAAATAACCTTTTATTGGACACAGTGGGTCCCCTGGTTGCTCAAACATGAATCCTCGGCTGCTTTACATGGTTGTGTCATTTGCTACCTTATGATTGTTAGTCTCTTTGTTGTATGTTTTTGTTAGACAGTGGAGACCACTTTCTGTTTTTTTTATTTCAAAGGAGGTTACTTTGAATGGCCTGACACCGTCATTCCCTCTTCTTGCTAAATGTAACTGAATGTCCATCCACACTTTTTTTACTAATCCAGTTATTGTGTGTGATGATAGTGCATGTGTATTTCTTGGGAACATGAGTTCAGAATGGCTAAATGGAGGGGGGAGAGCTGCCCTGGCTTTTCTCTGTCATCTGTGGTTCTTTACAACTCCTTTGAACATGCTAGCGACTGTTAATATTGTGTCATTCATTAAATTTATTGGTCTGATTATTGGGGGATCATTGATAAGACAATTCAACCCTGATTTGAGACTTACATACTGTAACAGCTCAGGACATATTCATTTCCTGATGTGTTTCTGTCAGAGCTGTAAAATGACCTCAGTATGCTGTTCAGCTCCTCCAGTGGTACAGTTTTTAGGTCTACATTTAGTTTTTTTTTTGCCTACACAAATCATTGAAAACATTTGCAGCCCAACAGGTTTGTTTCAGTGTGGTAGGTTCATTACATTGCATCTCAAGGGTTAAGATGTCTTGCTCACTTATGTCTTTGTGACATTGCTGTATTTCACTTTCAGGATTGATTCAGCCTGTGCTGTTGTCAGTGGCTACTGGGATCAATTGCAGCTGATAGGGGGTGATGACATCTGTGCTGTGGACAGGACCAGTCTGACTCTTGTCAGCTATATTTCGGAACACTTTTGGAGGGCTGTGAGGACAAGTTTCTGATGACATAGACTGAGGTATGTTTCGTAAATTTTGTTGGCTACTGAGAGCTATTTCAGCTTCATCAACTGTAATGGAGATAAAAATAGCTTACAGCTCTTCTGTTTTGATTAATTCAAAGCTGCATTCCATATTTAAAACTCGTGTTTTTTCTGTCACAGTTTACTGGGAGGGCAATGTGGCGGTTTCACTGTCTGTGTTTTCGATGGGTCACAGTGATTCTTTTATGTCTGAATTGGTGAACTGGCTGACTGGCACATTTTGCATGGGTCACACTAGGATTTACTATGCTAGAAAGATTCCAGCCAGCCAATCAGATTCTGTGTTTTAAAAGTCCATTGTATAATTAAGGTTAATATTTAGATAATGATTTTAGATGTGGTCACAAGACCCACTGCAGCTGTAACAATGGATGACAAGTGACATATCCTAACTATATAATATATACTTAATTGACGTATTTCCTATACTTGGAACATGGAAGTTCCTATGTACTTTGTATATAGGAAAATTAATAAAAATACATTTTAAAAAGTAGGTTTGTTGCAATTATTTCCTTATTTTTTGAGGAAGTAGGGTTGTAACGTGCTTCACACAAGACACAAGTGGCAGGTGAGTCATAAACTGCTTCATGCAGGACCCTTTGGCCATTTGTAAAGCAAGAGGTGAGTCCTGACTTGCTTCACAGGATGCCTGTTGGCCATGCACAAAGCAGAACATGAGATATAATTTTCCGAATGTTTTGTTTGTGTATGAACCTGTAATTGTTGTACAAAATGCATGCATTCATTTTTTGTTCATGTTCTCGACTGTTTTTTTTATGTTTTGCAGCTTGAAATATATTCTTATTGTAGGCCAGTTCATTTTTTGCAACCATTTTTACAACCCCCCAGTAAGTCATGAATCAAATATATTTTTTTTATTTTTCTGTCATGTTTACAACTATTTTTATTGTGATTTTTTTGTCACATCTTATCAAGCACATAAGCTGTCTTTTATTCATGCTCTGAGTTCATTAAGTCTTTCTTGACTTTTTTTGAGGCAATCATGATTTATTTCTAATCAAAATACTACTTATAGTTAATTGTTTTGAAAGTCAACTCAGCCATCTCATTAGTCTTCTAACAAATTACACACTGTCTGCCTTTAGAGTTAAGTATATTTTACATTTTCAAGTTTTTGTTCATGTTCAGCTTTAACTTGGAAAAATCTGCTACACTTTTCAGCTGCTTTTTTCAAGTGATCCATGCATGCCTGAACTTTTCTTTGTTTGAGATTTTTAGTTAAAAAAATCTGAGGCATACTAAGTATATTATTAACAATCAGTTACAAATGTTTGGTACTACACCATAATCAGAAAGAATCTGGCAAGCAAAACAAGACAAAACATCATTAAATCCATCCATCATGGTAACACTATTGAAGAGGGACCATATATTTTCCCAGTTCATTGGTGGTGGTGGTGGTAGAGGGTTTCTTGTAGCTGCAGTGAACCTTTTCAGGTTTAATTAGATAAACCATGAGATGTAGCCACATTTGGAAGTCTCTAGGTTTGATCTCTCCAACTGAGTAGAATACACCTGTTGGTGTTTATAGCAGCCATATGCAGAAGCATTTCTTGTGCAGTGGGGAGTTTAATTTTTGTATACAATATACACATATACCAAAAAAGGACAAAATACTATCCAGTGATGCCTGAATGCCTATCACTCTTTATTTATTTTATTTATTTAGTTTTTGTTAACCGGGTAGGTGCACTAGCCATAAAATGACTATTTTCAGGCACGACCCCGGGAGAGTACAACAAAAGGAGAACAGTTGAACAACAGCAACATGGGTACAATAGTACAAATAGAGGAACAGTACAGCAGTGCTACAAAAATACAATGGGTAGAAACAACAAAAAATAATGGCAAGCATTATACAGATAATGGCAGTAAGATATATAATAAGTGCAGAAACCATGAACCCGACCTGTGGAGTGAAAGGGTTAATAAGATAGTAAGGTCATATAGAGAGAAATGTGAGGAATGTTCAAATATAACAAGAAAGACTGACAAAAGGAAGGTCAGGGGTGGTAATTGGCAAAACAACAGTGGATGGTCAGCAACAAGGTTCAAGAAGGAAGAGAGCTAGTAGTCAAGAAGTTATTTACAAAGAGAGGGAAAAATATGGGGAGTGGAAGAGGAGACAGTCTTGGAGCTGGATTAGAGCAGGGGTGACATTACTGGTAAGTCTCAGGAGCTTCAGGTTGGGTCAAAGAATGCGATACAAGCATCAGCTAAGGATAGATATGACGATATTCACTTTTAAATCCAAAGTGAGACTGAGACAGCCGGAGGTTGAGTGGAAGAGCATTCCATAGCCTGGGAGCAGAGAATTGGAAGGCTCCTGTGCCTTTAGTCATCTGACATCTTGGAACATAGAGCAAGGATTTGTCAGTTGATCGCAGGCCATGGGAGGATGGTTGAGGGACCAGCAACGCAGCCAGCTGGGATGGGTTTTTTTCCTGGATGATTGAGTCCATTAGTGATCCAAGGTAGTATTGTCTACTGGCAGAGGGTGAGAGCCAATTCAGGTCCTTATAAAGAAGGCAGTGATGTTTGAGTCGAGGTGACGAAGAGGCAAATCGGCATATATTGTTATAAGTTACGTACCATTTTAGTAGGGAGGTTTTATGGGCAGAGGTAAGAATAGAGGCACCATAGGTAAGGGTTGGGAGCAGAATACCTCGGGCAATTGCTAATTTGGCCGAGGGTGTAAGCATGTAGCTCATTTTGTAAGCTACTCCTAGTTTCGAGTTTACAGCTTTGCACGAGGACTGAATGTGAAGATTAAAATCCAGGGACTGCTCCAGGAGGATCCCAAGGTACTTGAAGGAAGTAACATTTTCAAGTGGAAATCCTCCTGGGTGAAGAACCTCCAGCAAACTAGAACAGGTCTTAATCTTGAGTGCAGAACCTAGGAGCATGGCTTTCATTTTCTTTTCATTTAGTACAAGCTTATGGTCTAGTAGCCAGTCTAAGACCTTATTGAAGTCTGAAGTAAGTGATGTGTTTATGCAGGCAATACTAGAAGAACTAGTGTAGATGATCAGGTCATCAGCGAGAGAATAGCTGAGCAGGATTCCAGGACCTCAGCTGCATTGTTGATAAAAATTGAGAACAGAAGGGGCCAAGGATAGAGCCTGGGGACCCCAAGGTTGATAGTAGATGTGTTGGACAGGGAGGAGTTAAATTTGACAGCTTGACGACCTGTTTGACAGGTAGCTACAGAACCAGTCCACAACAGGGGTAGAGAAATGGAATTTATGGAGAGTGGAGAGAAGCAGGGAATGGTCAACAAGGTCGAAAGCCTTAGTGAGGTCAATGAAGATGGCACCTGTGAGTTTTCCAGAGTCCATGTTGGACAGAATATCAGTAGTTAGTTGAAGAAGAGCCGTGGTGGTGCTATGACCTTTTCTGAAACCATGCTGAGTGTCTGAGAGGAGATTGTAGCATGTAAGGTAGTCAATGGTCTGTGATGCAACTATTTTCTCTAGGATCTTGTTAAGGACAGAGAATTGCTATAGGTCTGTAATTGGCCATGTCCTTTGGGTCACCTTTTTTAAAGACAGGCGTTACTCTTGCAGATTTCCATAGGTCTGGCACAGTGCTATGGATAAGGGATAAAGTGTAGATTCTGGCACTCAGAGAGGCAATGAGTGGAGCAGCCAGCTTAAGAAGACGAGGTTCCAGTGAGTCAGAACCAGAGCTGGTATTGGCAGATATGGATCTCAGTAATTTCAGAACTTCCGCTCTTGATATAGCCTTGAAATAGAATGGTGGTGCTGGAGGAGCATCATACGATAGGGCAGTATGGTTGTCTGATGGTAGTGTGGTAGGTAGATTGGGAGTGCGATCCACTAGGTTGTAAAGCCAAGGTATAATATGAAAGATCAGAGAAAAGATTGTTAAAACTGTTTGAGATGGTCCTAGGGTCATTACAATGTGCCCCATTTATGATCATTTTATCAGGAGTGACCGACCTGCGAGGTACCGAGAAATGTTTTGACATGGACCCAAAATTTCCTCAGGTCGCAGGCTGAGCTTTGTAGAAGGTCCTTGCAGTATTTGCTTTTAGCAACTCTAACTTGTCTCTTACATCTGTTCCTTAGTTCACGATAGACAATAAGATCTGACTGTAGGCCAGTTTGTTTGTAGCGAATCCAAAGCTTGTCCCTCTGGCGCAGATTAGCAAGGAGGTCTTTATGCAGCCACCTCATCTGTTTTCCTCTGACCCTCCTAGTAGTCTTGTGGGCATGTTTATATTGAATGGTAAGAAATTCATCTATGAATATCTGTAGAGCAACCTCCACATCCTTTGTTTGATAGATACCTGCCCAGTCAATATTGGAGACATCATAGAGAAATGCATCCTGGTCAATATGAGCTAGATTTGTAAATGTGATTAGTCTTGATGGAGGAGATGGAGGCGCAACCATAGATAGGATACAAAAAGTGGGTGAGTGGTCTGTTAGTGCATCTGCAAGGATTCCTGCTTTTGACACATGTTCCATACGGTTAACCATCACCCAGTCTAGGAGTATACCCATTTGATGGGATGACGTGGCTCTAGTTGCTTCAGAGATCAACTGGTGAAAATTATAACTAAGCGTGAGTGATTGCAAGGATATTTGAGCTGACCCTAACCAATTGAGGTTAAGATCACCTAGGATGACAGCCTCATTATGATTTACAGTCTGGGAGGTGATGTCAAGGAGTTCTTGAGACCTACTATTCCCCCAGCAGGTGGATAATGGGCTGTGAATAATATGACTTCTTTTCCCCCCAATACAATAGTTGCCTGTATGAATTCGCACACTGCGGGAGAGGCAGATGCTGGGACAATAGAGATGTTGAGGTGGTTTTTGAAGAATAGGGCAACTCCACCTCCACGCTTGGATGAGGATCTATCCCGCTGGAACAGAGAGTAGTTAGGCAAGGAGCATACTTCATCAGGTATTCCGGATTTTAGCCAAGTTTCTGTGAGACAGAGTACATCAGGATTGTAGAGTTTCACCCAGGCCTCGAGTTCCGCATGGTGACAGGTAAGACTTCTGATATTGATATGGGCAATTAATAATCCTTTCTTGGACATGCCAGATAACTCATTTGGGAAAAGAAACAGGTAGGTGGACCTGAATTTAGTTTGACGTCCCCAGATAGCAGAATAATGATCATGGCTAGGAACCAAAGCCTTGCACAGTGGCAGGTTAGGGTGAAAGCACATCTCCATGGCAGCTTCCTCCTGGCATGTAAAGGGTAATAGATGCTGCCTCTAACAAGGAGAATAGGTTTAGGTTGCAGACCAGGCTTTGTCTCTGCCATCAAGTTAGAGAAAATATAGTTGCGGTAAGCCTCTGAGGAGTCTTTTGCCATTTGGTTACATGGGAGAGCCCATGTGGCAGTGTCCAGGCTGAGTAAAAGGACAAATGACAAGAGTGCCCACAGCAGACTATACTTCGCCATAGTGTTACTATTTCACTTGGGTAGGAAGGCTAGTGGTATACTGAGACAGAGGATTAGCTCTTAGGGATAAAGAGATAGTGTGTGTAAAATTAAGACAGCAAAGGGTGACCGTGTTCCACCGTTTAACCTGGCAGAAATTAGAATAGAACAAAACAATGAAGTGTTTCCTGCTAGCGTAGCAATTATTTAGAAGAAGTGGATCAGAAAAGCAGAAAGTAAAGCCCCACAAAGGTTAATTGGGAAAGCAGACCAGCCGGAGGCTCTACTTGTGGTAAAGATTACAGTGAGGAAATGAAGACCTATTCAAGATATGTTAGACGTCACCCCTAGTGGCGGAATTTTATAAGAAACCAATGGGAGACTAGACAGATAGCAGTAGTGTTCGGCAAGAGTCAATACAAAGCAGAGGGCGCCAAAGCCCAGAGACTGATAATCCGACAGAGAAAAGGCAGCGCCAAACAGTGGCTGAGCAGAGAGCAGCAGTCCAGTCCACTCTGAATAGTAGGCAAAGAATCCTGTCCCCAAAAGTTGTAATTTTTGTTCATTGAGCTAGCATGTGTAGCATGGATGCAGGGCCACAGTAATGGGGGGAAAGTGGGGAAGTTGTCCGGGGCCCCGAGCTCAGGAGGGGCCCACCTAAGGAGCTGGCATTATCCCTGGCATTAGCTGGTTTTGGAAACGGGGGCCCATTTCAAGTGACTTGTCCGGGGCCCCAAAATTCATAGCTGCAGCCCTGCATGGATGTTGTGGAGTTTAGACAGCTTGGACATATATTTGTGAAGCTGGGATTGATCTTATTAAGTTTAGCAGGAGTGAAGTACATACGATGTAATATATTGAAGTGGATTTGTCGCAGCTTTGAGGAAACTAGGCCTTCAGTGGGTAAGGAGACGATACGTCTCCATGTTTGTTCCATAAATTTACAACCTAAATCTGTTTCCCATTCAGCTCTCCATGTATGAACTTTGAAAATATTTATAGGTTAGAAATTAAATAAAATGTTCCAAAGTGAACAAAAAGCTTATCCCTTGAAGTCCTACGAAATACCCTCTATTTAATTGATGGGTATATGGTCTAGTAAATTGCTTTTTTCTGTGGGAAGAGAGTCCATCTATGAGATAGATAGATGATGAAAGAAAGAGAGAAAGAAAGAAAGAAAGAAAGGAAGGAAGGAAGGAAGGAAGGAAGGAAGGAAGGAAGGAAGGAAGGAAGGAAGGAAGGAAGGAAGAAAGAAAGAAAGAAAGAGTTGTCATGGTTTCTTGACTCTAGGTTTTATTTTTCTCCTGGCATAGTAACAGTATCATGCCTGTTGGTGGGAGCTTTATAGAGATTATCATTAACAATTTATTTAAAAAAATCTTGTATTTATTTCCCTAACTGAAGCTTCTCATTCACCACTCAGTCCTTGGGTGCCTGCTCATTCACTGCCAGTGCCTCACAGATCACCCCTTATCTTGCCTACCCAGACGATTGTCACATGAACCTGCACAACTATTATGCATGCTTCAGGCAGGCTTTCGCCATTTTTGTTCCCACCCACCTCCCCATGTGATTATGGATGTCTGTGCATCGCAAAGTCATGGAAGGGGGAAGGGGGAGAGCAAGACATCAGGTAGTCCTTAATGACATCCTATGCTGCTCCAAATCTCCGCAAGATTCTGGACCAGTGAGTTCTCTACCATCCTTCCCTGGCACCTAAAAGTACTGCCTCCACAGTAATGCCATGACTGCACTAACCCAGAACATGTGGGTTGTTCGCACAAAGAATCTGGGTTACCCACATGGGAGTGTAATGTGGTCCAACAAACTACTGCTGAGGCTGCCTCCTCTTTTTTAGGCAATAAATTGAATGTCAGACTTTCAAGTTTAGTTTCAGTTTGTCAAATGCAATGTGTGGCCACATTGCAGAGTTTGGACTTTGTCATTCTGGGGGTTATATTGCCAGCATAGCAGCTAAGGGCTGAGATGCTACAATTTGTGTGACATCACAAATACAATATCATAGCTAGAAAGGCAAATACGCAGTCAGAGTGCATAGAGAGTGGGATCAGTAGCTGGAGAAAAGGTGTACTTTTGCCCCTGTATATGACAGGTCATTTATTCATCCTTATCTGGAGTAATATGGCAGTTTTGGAGATTGCATTTGAGGAAGGACAGGGACAAAGGAGGGTTAGTGCAGAGGACAGTAACCAGAGTGATCCAGGAACAGCAGGGAAGGACTTACAAGGACAAATTTAAATACCTAAACATATACACATTGGAGGTGAGAAGCAAAAGAGGGGACATGAATGAGACATACAAGTACCTTCATGGGGTAAATAAGGTGGATAGTGCCGAATAGTTCAGAATGAGTCAGAACACAAACAGCGGTGGTAACTTCATGAGTCTGACAAAGGCAAATTTAAGAGTGATACCAGAAAGTATTTTTTCATGGAAAGGGTGGTGGAAGGTTGGACTAGGCTGCCAGAAGAGATGGCTTGTGCAAAACCAGTGGGGGATTTAAACAGGGGAAGGGCAGACACATGAGCTTTGAAAATATCAAAAGGGGAAGGGGAGAGGAGGTGTGAAATGCTACTAGGGATCTTATATTCCACATTAGTTAGGTAGAACTGGACAGACACAATCACCACATTTACATGAATGGATATCTTCTGAATATTGACGGAATACTCAGTATTCGGAATAGTCATTTGGAATAATGTGCATGTAAACATGATATTTGGAATATAAAAACAGAATATGCCAAGTGTTAGTATTCCGAATTTCAGACCTGAGATATTCCGTTTATATTCAGAATGTTCAGTCTTCCTGCATCATCAAATGATTTAAACACATTAATTCCAGTTATTCCAGTTAGAGGAGTCAGCAGTATTCTGAGTCATGTAAACAGTCACAGTACTCATAATACATATTCCAGATGGATGTAAACAGGTAAGTGAAATATGTATTCTGAATTCTGAGTATTCAGGATACTCTCATATTCTGAGTGCTGACTCTAATGTAAATGTGGTGAATGAGACAAGCAGCCTTTTTCTGCCAGTAAATTCTATTTCTTTGTTTCTATACCTCTCTGTGAGATCTGCCATTTCAATCAGTGCATTTACATGGTAGTGCATATTCCAGCACTGGGAATACTCAGTATTCTGAGTAAATATTCTATCCATACAAACAACAGTATTCTGAATCATGAAAAAGCATTCTGAATACTAGTATTACACAGGGAGGATATTCCACTTGTATTCTTAATACTAGTGGAATACCATACTATGTAAATGCAGAATGTGCAGTATTCAGAATATGCCCCAGACTAATTGCACTGACCATGTGCATGAAATCTGACACATTCTCCTCCGGGTGCCCCTGAAAAACCTTGTGGTGTACTGAACATTCTTGAAATGCTGCTATTCTGAATAGTTACTAACACATATGCCGGGAATACAGGTGGAATATGCGTATTCCAGTGCCATGTAAAAGCAGTATTCAAAATACTTATACAGAATACTTAATATTCTGAATACTGCAATATTCCATTTACTAAGGCCATGTAACTGCAGTGAATGTGATGTTCTTTCTCCTCTGCTTCTCGTGAAACTTCTGAATTTGTCTAGATTTGGGGTTGGATCTGAAACATTCGCAGTACAGTACCTCTGGTGCAAGATGATTTCTTTTCACAAGTCTAGGCTCCTAAAGCTGAAATATGGAAGCAATCAGGTAAGGTCAACTTTGTTATAAGCTTTCTGGGGATGTAATTTGGACACCAAGACTGTCACAAGTTGGCAGGCTCTTATTGGAGAGTTGCCGGGCAAATAAAGCCCTGTTTCAGGAATACGCATGTTCACCATTATCAAAAGGAGAACTGAATGTTGTAAGAGTAAAAGCATTATCTGAGTATTTCATCTCAGATGAAAAAGGCCCAAGTGAAAACAAGTGGACAGATTAATTGCTGTTTCAAAGTCATTCCAAGCCCTGTAATAGTCTATGGTCTCTGTGGACCCTCTTACGAGAGCTCAAACTGAGATTTCATAAGGAAGATTGTAGTTGTTATAATCCAGTGCCTCTCTAAGACCCATTACAATAGCAGTGAAAAAAAAAGAGATATTTTGCAACACCATTTAAAATAACACAGTGGTCAGTGCATAACCAGAGACCACAAGTTTATATTCCACTGGAGTCATTTATTCTCTATGTGACTTTCAGCAAAGTCATTTGGATTCTTGGGGGGTGGGGGGGGGTTGAAAAAAACAAGTCCATTTTCTGGATGCAGGTGCACAAAATATACTGGAACTATTAGACCACCAAAAACGTGGTCTAACTTCTGGATGTGATTATCACGAATCATACTCCAAAAATGATGCATATATCATTTTTTTTCCCTAAAATGGGAAAACTGCTATAAATGTTTCTGGACATTTAAAAACAGGGAGTAAACATCCTGCCATGTTTAACAAAACCCAGCTTGTGTCAGAAGATATGACGCAAGTGCTGCATCAGGCCTTTGCAAATCCCATCCCCTGTGTTTAAGTCCCTCCCAGTTACAAAACTTGTAATAAGCTAGACACCCCCAACCCCACCCCCCGGGAAATCAGAGGCTGCATCTCTGCAGACTATCCTGGGTAAAAATAAACTGTAAAAATAATGCAATAGAAGAAAGGCTGGAATTTGTTATTTTATTCCACCTTCCAAATAAACTATATTTACTGAAGAGAAGGTAGGGCAGGGTCCACAGCTCACCACCATGGACACAGGGGGAGGGAGGTGTGCACTAGTCCCTTCACAAAAGAAAAGGTCTTACAAGAGCTCAATAAGCTCAGGGTGGACAAGAAAATGGGACCTGATGGCATACATCCCAGGGTACTAAAGGAGCTAAGGGTGGAACTAGCAGAGCCATTATCAGAACTGTTTAGTGAGTCTCTGAGTACAGGGAGGTCCCAGAAGACTGGAGAAGGGCTCATGTGATCCCGCTCCACAAGAGTGGTAGCAGGGAGGAGGCAAGGAACTACAGACCAGTCAGTCTTACCTCACTAGTGGGCAAGATTATGGAGGCACTCCTTAAGGAAAGGATACTGCAACACCTGGAATCCATAGGAGCACAGGATCCAAAATAGCATGAGTTTACAACAGGAAGATCCAGTAAAACTAAGCTCATAGATTTCTTTGACTGGGTAACCAGAGTGGTGGACCAAGGGAGAGCAGTTGATGTCGCCTACCTTGACTTCAGCAAAGCTTTTGATACTGCTTCACATAGAAGATTGATTAATAAGCTGGGTAGGCTTGGGGTGGGTCAGAAGTTGGTCAACTGGATGTCAAACTGGTTGATGGGCAGAAAACAGAGAGTGGTGGTAAACGGTATAAAGTCAGAAGAGAAGAAAGTCACAAGTGGGGTACCTCAGGGATCAGTCCTGGGGCCAGTCCTCTTCAATATCTTCATCAGTGACATTGCAGATGGACTGGTGGGTAACGTTTGTCTGTTTGCAGATGACACCAAGATCTGCAACAGAGTAGATGATCCAGATGGGGTGGGCAGAATGAGAAGAGATCTGGATAAACTAGCAAAATGGTCAGAAGAGTGGCAACTGGGGTTCAATGCAATGAAGTGCAAGATTATTCGTATAGGGAAGAGAAACCCTGAAGCCACCTATAGGCTGGGAGGGGAGTTGCTGGCAGTCACAAGGGAAGAATGAGACTTGGGCATCATCATCACAGTTGACCTGAAATCATCAAAGCAGACCACTAAAGCAATAGGTAAGGCTAGGAGGATGTTGGGGTGTATTAGTTGGGGTATCAAAAGTCGTAAGAGGGAGGCAATAATCCCTTTTTACAAGACACTGATTAAGCTCCATCTGGAGTACTGCATGCAGTTCTGGAGGCCACACCTTCACAATGACATTAACCAAATTGAGGCAGTCCAGAGAAGGGCAACCAAAATGGTGCAGGGACTGCATCAGAAAACATATGAGGACAGATTGATGGAGCTCAATATATATACCCTACAGCAAAGGAGGGAGAGGGGTGATACGATTGAAACATTTAAACACCTTAAGGGCATTACAAAGGTGAAAGAGTCTGACATGTTTCAATATAAGAAAATAAGCAGGACAAAAGGACACAGCATGAGATAAGAGGGAGGCTGATTAAGGGGTAATGTGAGGAAGTTCTTTTTCACAGAAAGGGTGGAGGATGCATGGAATGGCCTACCTCAGGAAGTGGTAGATATGAATACAGTGCAGGGCTTCAAACAGGCATGGGATAGGCATAAGAGAGCAATACAGATGAGTATGGCTAGATAGACCATTGACAGAGCAAAGTCCGATGGCACATTCATAAGGTGGAAAAAGAAATGGACAGACTGGATGGGCCTTGCAGTCCTTATCTGCCGTCATCTTCTATGTTTCTATGTTTCTATATCCTGAAGTGATTAACAACCCGGGAGTGGGAAGGGGGGAAATGTCACTGAAACTTAGTGCAGATGGAGATTAAGACTGCAAAGAGGTAGATTAAAGAATAAAATCACAGAGAGGAAAACAGCACAAAGTTAAAGGGCTTGCTCAAAGTATTTGGCAGCGGAAAAAGATTTCATCATATAGATTTTAACAATTATGGGCCTCATATTCAAAAGGTTTGCATGTGGCGCTAAGCATTAGCACTTGTGCTGTGCATATTTAGCACTCATTCCCTATATTCAGAGACTAGCACTGTGCTTGAGAACAGAGAGGATAAAAGATCAAAGAGGTTAAAGGGCTTACTCAATGTGGTTAAAGCAGAAGTATTTGTTGGTGGAAAAAGATTGCACTGTATATGATTTTTAGTCATTATAGGCCCCATATTAAAAAGGTTTACACCAGGTGCTAAGTATTAATGCTTGTACTGGGCACATTTAGTGCTTGTTCCCTATATTCAGAGGATAGCATTGCACTCATCAATAGTGCTGTAGCACAAAGTTAATATATGTAGCGCCAAAACCGGTGGGCGGTGATGTGCATATTGTGCACAGTGTGATATATAAAGATATAGCACTGCACTAACAAAACAGCACAGCAGGATAGTGCTGCACAAATACCATCTATAAAAAGCAGGTCTTAACCTGAGGCAAACCCCCAGAGACAGGAAGAGGCATAGCAAAACACACACACACTGAACTGAAAACAAAATGGATCACATTGTGTACCTGATGCAGTTGGTTATGCAAGATGAAAAGAGGGCCAATACCCTCCCCCTGCACCAAGGCAAAGGCCCCAGAGGAGATATTCTGCAGACAGTAACATCCCCAAGCCACATTTGAAGTCCTCAGCAATGAACAAATTGTGGTCCGATATGTAGAAACACAGAATTTGCTAGCAGATAAGACGCACTTGGCCCACCTAGTCTGACCATTTTTCTCTGCCTATAGTATCACCGCAGATCCTACTTGATCTCTGACCCATTCACCCTCCCCCTTTCCCTTTCCGGAAGATTTATTTGTGCCTATCTCATGCATTCTTGAACCACACCACCATTTTCATCCCCATCACATCTGCTGGAAAATTGTTCCAGGAATCCACCACTTTTTCTGTAAAGAAGTACTATATAACATCTTATTTATTTATTGGCTTTTGGTAACAGGGTAAGTGCATAAGCAAAAATCCTGCCTATTTTCAAGCACAACCTTGGAGGGTACAGTTTTTAAACAGTGAAGACATCACAAAAAACAGGTACATACAGTTTTCAATTACAGCTTGCAAAATACAGGGTGAATACAATTGTACAGGAAATCCGAGAGAAGTAGTTAAACAAGGACTTAACAGAGGTGACCCCCAGGGAGGGAGTCAGAAAGCAACAACAATGCTAGAGACAGGGAAACATTATCAGTAAAGTAGAGAGAAACCTGGGTAGAGCAAGGGTGTAGATAAGCAGGACGTAGGGTTCAGGGATGGATTAGGTACGGGCACAGGTATCAAGTGCTTGAAGGTGGGAGAAAAGTGCAGATTTGAAGGCTGAGTGAGATGCAGTACCCCGTAAGTAGGTGGAAAGGGAGTTCCAGAATTTAGGGGCAAAATGGGCTAAACCAAGCTGCCCCATTTTAGTCAAGTGGTGAGGAACAGAGAGCAGGGGTAAATTAGAGGACCTCAAATTTCGGGAATGGATCATGGGGGTGAGCATGGCTGCAATACTGTCAGGGCGGGGAGCCCTCTTCTTGGAGTCGATAAAATACCCCAGAGAGAAAAAGCATTGTGATTTGGGGGACAGCCAATGCAGAGTGGAGTATAGGAGACAGTGGTGGGTAAGGTGAGGGGCAGAGAGGGCGAATCTACAGATGTTATTATAAGAGGTGTCCCACTTATGGAGGATTCCCGCACTGGCATGAGAGAGAATGCGGAGAGCGTATAGGAGCCTAGAAAGCAGTATTCCCCAAGCTACAGAGATTCTGGTGGCAAGGGTAAGGGCGTGACACACACGGTAGGTGGCACACAACTTGGTATTAACGGACCTGCATACCTCATTTATATGTGCAGAGAAATCGAGTACATTAAATTCACTCCCCTTATATTTAGCACTTCATGCACATCAGATATATTCACTCCATCTTATTGTCACTGGTTGAACACTAGTGATGCTAATGTATAGTGCTCCACCTAATATTTATGGTCATTTTATTTTCACGTTAAGTTGAAACCAGCGAATATAGTGAAAATAAAGACAGTGAATATAAGCTCTTATACAGTACTTTCTCACATTGTTCCTGAATCTACCTCCCTCCAGCTTCTTATCATGGCCCCTTGTCCTTGAGCCCCTTTTTTTCTAAAAAATACTTCCCTTCTGTGCCTTATTTACCCCCATGAGGTATTTAAAGGTCTCTATCATATCCTGACCCTCTTTCCTCTCTCTTCCAGGGTGTACATATTTAGGTCCTTAAGTCTCTCCTCATAGCACTTCTGATGCAGACCCTGCAGCATTTTAGTTGCCTTTCTCTGGACCACCTCTGCCCTGTCTATGTCCTTCCAGAGGTGTGGTCTCCAGAACTGGATGCAGTACTCTAGGTGAGGTGTTATTATCTGTCTATACAGAGGCTATACCACCTCCGTCTTTCTCATGGTGCTACCCCTCCTTCACCATGTGTGCCCCACCTTCAAATCATCTCTGACTCGGAGTTGATAATCATTTAAGGGGGAGTATAGAGGGTGCAGCCCCCCTGCATGGGGGGTTCAGGGGGCACAGCCCCCCGAGAGAAACACTCCAATGTCAAACAGGTGAAATTTCTCCTGTTGACATTGGGGACCTTGTATGCCCAATGTCGACAATGATGTTGTCGTGTCGGCATAGGTAAACCCCTGCTTGGTGGTTATCAGTGTCACTCCTTCCATTTTGTACTCTGCCAGTGGGTTCCTGTGTCCCAACTGCATTACTTTGCAGCTTTTTTGCATTGAAACCCAGCTGCCATACACTTGACCACTCCTCAAGTTCTCTCAGGTCTGTGCTCATCCTTTCCACACTCCCCCCCAAAGCATCCACCTTATTGCATATTTTGGTGTCGTCTGCAAAGAGACAGACCTTACCTTCCAGCTTCTCTGCCATGTCACTTATGAAGACATTCAAGAGGACTAATCCCTGAGGTACTCCACTGGTCACACTCCCTTCTTCTGAATGAACTCTGTTTACTACCACCTTCTGTTGTCTATCTCCTAACCAGCTTCTTATCCAGTTTGCCACCTTTGAACCCACTCCAAAGCTACCCAGCTTGCTCACTAGCCTCCTATGTAGAATGGTGTTGAAAGCCTTATGGAAATCAAGGAAGGTCATGTCCACTGCTCCACCCTGATCTAATTCCTTGGTCACTCAGTCAAATAAATCTATCAAATTCTTTTGACATGCCCTCCCTCCTTTTGAATCCATGCTACCTTTGGTCTTGCAACCCACTGGATTCAAGATATTCCATAATCCTTTCTTTCAGCAGTGATTCCATTATCTTTCCCACCACTGATGTCAGGTTGACTGGGCTATAGTTGCCAGCCTCTTACCTGCTACCATTTTTGTGAAGTGGGGCTACATCTGTCCTCCTGCAGTCCTCTGGAACCACTCTTGTTTCCAAAGAACCCGTTAAACAGGACTGTCAGAGGTGCAGCCAGTACCTCCCTGAGCTGCCACAATATCCTTGGATGCACCCCATCTGGCCCCAATGCTTTGTCCACTTTCAGATTAGTGAATCCCTTCAAGATGCTCTCCTCTGAAAAATGTGCTAGTGTCCACCTCCCTCACCCCAATACTGCAGTTATTTGTTTGTGACCCCCTTCCCTTCTCCTTCCTCTGTGAACAACTGGTTATGGGCTCAATAGGCCCATAATCATACAGCTGTGTGAGCTGCTGCATGACCAACTCTGAACAGACACCCAGTGCAGCCATGCTATGTCCACAGAGCTCAAGGTGACAACAGCAATGTGCTTCCTTGCCACCGGAACCTTCAAGACACCAGTGGGGGACAAAATCTGCATCTTACAGTCTGCCACCTCGTATCTGTTGGGCCAGTTTCTAGATGCTCTGATGGCCCATGCTGGGAACTTTATGGTATTCCCCACCACACCAGCAGAGTGAACAGCAAGCATGCAACAGTTCTATTCAGTTGTGCACCCACCACCTGTACTGGTTGCCATTGACTGCACCCATGTTGTCATTCAGGCACCCACCAGTGATGGAGTGTAGGCCTAGGTGAAAAGAAAGGGATACCACTCCATCAACTGTCAGATGGTGTGAGATACAACAGGGTGAATCATCATTGTCCTGGCATGGTTCCATGGCAATGCCCACAATGCCTTCATCTGGCACAACTCCATCCAGTTTGAGGTTTGAAAGTGAGAACATCCCTAGTGGGCACTTTGTCTGTGAGTATACCCCAAAGGCCTCTCCCCCCTCCCCATGTTACAGATGATGATAATAACCCATGCCCTTTACCTACAAAGGGACAGTGCATATCTTCTGAGTCCCAGGTTCCTCACACCTGTCCTATGACCTGCATCTGTTGCAGAGGACAGATACTATGCGGCACACATCTCTACATGCAACATTATCGCACATGTATTTGGCATGCTCAGCATGCAGTTCAAGTGCCTGGATCATTCCAGTGGTACCCTACAATACACCCCTCATAAGGCCTGTGGCATATTCCTTGTCTGTTACATACTACACAACATGGCACTCAACCATGGGATATACATGCTGGCCACACAGGAACACTCTGCAGAGGTTGCTGAGTCAGAGGACCAGGGGATGCCAGAGCAACTCAACAGGCTTGACCCCAGGATGGCCAAGAGGTCACAGGAGTATAAAACCAGCCTCTTTACAGACCTCTTCAGAACCAAACAGTGAGTACAGACCACAAAGGAGATTGTAATGTATTATGTAAGTAACAATAATGTTCATGGAATAATAACTATAAGGCCATTCAGGTAGGGGTTTAAAGGACACTGAAAACAAATAAAATGCTATCCCAGCAAGGAGGGGTGGGGTTAAAGGGGGCTGAAAATAAATAAATTGCCATCCCGGCAAGGGGGTTTAATGGGGGCTGAAAATAAGTAAAGTGCTGTCCCAGCAAGAGGGGACAGAAATATTATGCCATTCAGGCAGGGTGTGTGGAAACATGGGTAATGTGAGGGGGATGTGAGGTGGCCAATGTGGGATAGGGCCGGGGGTGCTAGGTGTATCCCCCACCACCTCTCCAGACATGTACAGTGTGCATGCACTGTACACTAGAGAGTGAAGCTGTTATCATCAACACAATGGGGGAGAAGCATGGGAACTATGTTAATAGCCTTGCACGGTACTGATCCAGCTGAGTATCAAGCCAGAGCCAGGGGTCTGAGTGTCCTGGACATCCTGGGTGTTCTGGGCATCTGTATGCCGGCACTATGAGGGGTGCTGATATGCTGATGCATCTGCTGTAGGGTGACAGTACTCCCACTGGAGTGGGTGGGGCTCTGGCCATCCTCCATGGTGCCTCACACCATGGCCGCAGCTTCCAGCACAGCAGCACCCAGTCTATCGAAGCCAACAGACAAACTGGCAGACATGTCCTGCTGCAGTGCAAGCATGGCCACTATGTGCTCCATATGGCATGTCTCTGCATGCTGCTCTACATGCTGCATGTTGACCTGCAGCATACAGCATATGCATGTCAGTTCTGCCTACATGCCCTTCTGTGCCCTCACGGCTGTCTGCAACAGCTGCCTGTTGTCCGCTGCCTTCTGCTGTCTCCGTGGACTGTCCATTTGTTCTAGGTCAGGCTGCATCCTTGGCCATTGCGTGGCCCAGGTTTGCACCACAGTTGGTGCTGTATGTTAGTGTGGCCAGGGCCAGGGTGCCACAGTACTGCCTAGGCCAGTGGGATTGGCCTTGGAGGGCAGGATGGTGGTTGTCCTGGTGGTGGGGTCAGTGGCTGTGCCAAGAGCAGTGGGCAGGTACACCACAGTGATGGAAAGGGGTTGAGGCTTGGCCCCATTGATAAGAAGGCTGGCAGGGGCAAGCAGCCACTCCTGGTCTGAGGTGGACCCCTCTCAGGTCCACTCTTCTATGAAGGTTTCTTCATCATCATCATTCACTTCCTCATTGTCCACCCCTTCCTCCTTACTGGAGTCTGGGTCCTCCCCACCCAGGACTGTCAGAAAGGGCAGCTGCTACCGTGATTGACCAGGAACATCAAGGACAGTGTCCACTGCAATGGATTGACCTTTTGAGAGAAGAGAGAGATAAATAGCAATGTAATTTACATGTAATGTAAAACTTTATTTTTTTTGTAATGTAAAAACTTTATTTTTAAACAGGAATCAAGTCATTAGGACAAAACTAGTCATATTTGCAAGACAATCCTGTAAGTTACAAATCATAACAATTGTTATACAAAATTTAAATGACACAGCCAGTTACAAGGACAAAATCAAATACAATTATAAATTAATAACAAAGATTCACACCTAACAATTACATATATCAACCACTGAATTATTAATAGCGTGTACAAATCTAGAATAATCAAATAATGCACGGACACCTGAAGGCTGAGAATTCCAGATTGCGGCTGCCCTTGTAGAGAGGCTCCTATCCCCAAACCTATTTTTGCGTCTACTTGGCAGAATTTTATTTTGATGTACTGATCTATTAAGGACTCTCTCAGAGGTTCCTTTTTTAAAAAATAGATGGCTGGAAATTGGATGACCAGATGATCTTAGTTTGTGCAATAATAACAGCCAAGTTCTGTTATGACTTTTTTCCAGTGATTGCCATTCCAGCCTCCTTAGTAAACAACAATGATGTGTATAAAAACTTGATTTCAGCGCATGTCTGGCAATCCTAAACTGAATTTTATCCAAACGTACCAATAAAGATTTATTTGGAGTTCTATAAATTAACTGACCATAAGTTAAGGTAAGAACAATTAATTGTTCTGCAATCCTTTTTCTGATAGACTGATTCAAAAACCCTGTTGATCTTTTTAACATTCCTAATTTCTTATTTACTTTTACTATTGTATTAGCTATATGTGGTGCAAAGGTCAAATTGGTGTCAAAAGTGACCCCCTAAATAGCAATAATTGTCTACCTGTTCAAGAATAGTAGCGTCCTTAGTTTGAATCTTAATTCTATTCTGTTCCCCCCTCTCCCCGGTTAGTTTTACAAAAAAAATACATTACTTTGTTTTTTTTTAATATTCATAAGTAACTTTGACCTGGTGAATCACCCCTCAATATTTGAAAAATCAGACTGCAACTTTAACTGTGGCTCCTCCATATTTTAACCCAAAGCTGCAATGGTGGTGTCATCAGCATACAGCCTTATAGCTGTATGCTCTGCCACATACGGTAAATCATTATTAAAAATCAAGAACAATAGGGGTCCTAATATGGACCCATGAGGAACATCTCTAATAACTTTATGGGTCTTAGATGTTACCCCATTTATATCCACACTTTGGGTACATCCTCCCAAGTAAGATTTTAACTAAACTAGAGGATAATCCACAAATCCCATATCTTGCAGTCTAGAAATCAATAAGGGGTGATCCACCAGGTCAAAAGCTTTCAAAAGATCCACATAGATCACAGCTTATTCCCAACTGGAGTTCAGTGACTCATTTAATAAGTCGTTGAACTCCAGTAGGGCAGTAGAAGTTGAGAGACCTTTTCTAAAACCAGATTGATAAGAGTTTAGCAAATTATACTTATTTATGTAGTCGATCATTTGTGAATGGACCATTTTCTCAAAACATTTTGACACAACAGAAATCAAGGCTATTGGTCTGTAATTGTTGACCTCAACTGGGTCACCACCCTTAAAAATTGGTCTAATTTTACTCTTTTTCCAAGAGGATGGGAAGTGACCCAACCGAAGGCTCCAATTCAGAATGTGTGATACCACAGGGACAATAAAGGGGGCAGCAATCCTTAAAAATCTGCCCTCGAGGCCATCTAGGCTGGCTGCCTTGTGTATATTAATGTTTAGTAAAGTTTTCTTAAAGGAGAAGACTCCTATATATTTATGATTTGGATATGTTTGATGTATTTTTTATACATTACATCAAGTACTGTGCATATGTCAATAAGAGATGAGCCATTTCTTCTGTTGCAACACATATCTAGAGGTTGAGGCTCTGACACAAGGTAGTAAAATGTCAAGCAAGCCTCCATTTACATGCAAATGAGTCACCTGTAATACAGCCCCCACCCATTCCTTGATGTCACTGCAGCAACAGTGCAGAACAAAACATAAGGGTATCAATGTTGTCTAGCCTGATTTTAGTTTAAGTTTGCAATGGCTTAAGGCAGTTCTGTCATGCAACTCACACAGGGAGTAGTACTTTTAGCCTTAATACTGTATGTGTAGAGCAAAAAAATACATCTAATAGTATTTCATTCACAGGAAACAAAATCTGTTTCTTTGTACTACTCATTTCTCTCTGTGACTGTTGTAACATGTTGTGGAAAGCAGTAGACTGAATCAGTCAATCAACCAATCAATCAGTTGAGCAGTCAGTTAGTCACTCTGTATTGAACCAGATGAACAACCTTGAGAAGATTCATTACAGGTGGGCCTGGGCAGTTCACCAAAGGATCACACAAGACTGAATTATACACATCCCCTTTCAGCAGCCTAAAAGTGGAGAGCTAGATCATTTACTTTATAAAGTGTATTGCTTTACATTTCAAATGCTCCTTAAATCTGAGTTTCTGACTGGAAATAAAAGACACAGAATGCATATGACATGGGAGGAGTGAGCTAAGCAAATACAGAGCACTACAAACACTGAGACTGATTAGTTTCTTTACCTACAACAGCTGAGGTGTATCATCTGATTTGTGAGGGACATTCTACTTCAAATGCTGGCATTACAAAGCATGGGAGGGCTGCCACAGCTTATCCTTAGTACCTTGAAAGTGAAGTGCTGTAGCTCACACATCACTGCTAATGATTTATAATGGGAATTGGAGCACTTTTAAAGTCGTGGACCTGAGGGGCCATCACAGTTTCCAAGGAGGTTAGGAGAACTTCTTAAGGGTTAGAGAGTGAGGGATTCTAGTAGGATTTTAACCAGAGTCCCCCCAGTGCTTGTGCCTGTGCTTTAACCACTAGATTACCCTACTTGCATATGCTGCAGCTGATGCTTTCCTGGTAACCTATTCCTTGTTATAGCTGAATTCTTTATTGCCTTACAGCAACCATCCAATCACTGACTGCCTAGTTACAAAGGAAAAGGAGCATATTTGCAAGATTGTTTTTCACTGCTGGTGTCAATCAAAACAGAGAATGCTAACACACACACAACATACTACAACAGCTATATAATACCACTTGAAACTCTTGTTGTACCCAGAGTCATTTATTGGGTAAACTATTGTTGCTAAAAGAAACAGCAACACAACACGTACAGGCACTTCCTTGTATGAATACTGTATATACCTCAAATCAGTGCTGCATCACACTCACATGGTCCTAGTCCCTATTACACCTGCACTTCAGGTTGTGCACAACACTTAAAAGGTTACTCCATTACTCAAGTGGGGGAACCGAACATTGTGGGTTTGGTTTACTGGTGGAACTGCATTTAGTGCAGCACCATTATCTGTTGCTGTGATTACATCATCCTCCAGCAACATTGATGGTAAAATGGAGGATAAACACACTGATAACTTCTGGGGGCTGTATATTTGTTTATTTATAATCTAGATTTGGACAGCAATAGGACTGCTAGCAACTGGAGGAGGCATACAACAGTTACACTTAAGGAGTTGAGTAAATATTGGTGTGAAACTATGGTAGACTTCCCCTTTAACCTCCAAGATTGTCAAAAATTTAAATCTAAAAGGAGGGTTCTTTCTTAAAGCACCAGTGGACATAATTAACTGTCCTGAATGTTTGAAACAATAGGAATGTGACATTGGGGAAAGTCCACAAGGAAATCATTTAACAAATTGGAAATAACCCCTCAGTTGTTTATTAGGGTAGAGCATTCTTTAAGTTGCAAATTAGATTGAGATTTATGACCCCCAGGATTTATTAATTTATTTATATTACACCAAAAAGTTTTAGGTTCCATATTACAATCAATTTTATTTCTGTAATACCTAAATTTTGCAGCTCTGATCATCTTTTTACACTGGTTTCTTTTATACTTAAACAGTACCCAATCAACTTCTGTTTTAGATTTAATCGCTTTTTTCCATAATCTATTCTTTATCCTACTTTGTTTCAATAACTTTTCATTCATCCATGGTAACTTTATATGTTTAATTTTGTGTCTGATCACAGGGGCATGAATATCACAAATTCTACCAGATGTATCTATAAAATAATCAACAGCCATATCAATGTCCGGGATCAAATAGCACCGTTCCCATCTTTCTTTGGAGATACTGTTTAAAAATAGTATTTCCAAAAACTTCCAGAAATCTCTTGACCAATTCTGATCTAAATTCAAAGGTCTGAATGGTAATTGCGATAATGGCAAAGTGATCCATAGAGGATTATGATCGTTTAAACTAGGAGACAAAACACCTGAGGCTTCCACCTGAGTATCCATGGATACGAAAATTAAATCAAGAACTGATCCATCTGATGAATTATCTATGTAACGAGTGGGGTCTTTTATATATTGTTTTAATCCTAATGGGGTGACAATTTCTTTCAGCAGTCTTCCTCTTGTATTAGGCCAGTCGCAATATAGATCACCTATTAGGATAATTGGATTTTCCCTATATTATCTACTATTTTGCTTATTACCCTTAAATATCTTTAAAATTTGTTTTGGGGGGGAGTAAACAACAACTACGATAATTCTCAAAGAATCCAAGGAGACTGCTAAATATGCAATACCACTATCACTACCACTTAATAAAACCCTGGAGGAACCCAGATTTATTTTTAAATACAACATCACCCGCCCCCCCTTGTATTTCTATTTGATCTGTACAGTATATACCCCAGGAAACTAAGTTCTTCATCAGTATGTTTATTTGTTAGCCATGTTTCACATAGGTCAAACACACTGGGATCATGTTCATGGAACATATAAGCCAGTACGTCTGTCTTTGTACTAATACTTTGTGCATTATCGGAAAGAACCTTTAAATTAACCACATTTCCGGGACCTGGGTTAAGTTCAACATCTCCCCCTAGAATTAACATTGAACAACAGACTCCTTGAAAATCGGTTACCTGTTTGTGAAAACAGAAAGGAGATATTGGCCAGACTCCAGGTCTTAAATATGTCTTGTATCGGTCTGACGAGAAACCATTTCTCCTGTTTTTAAAACTATAAGTTCTCCTTATCATCAGTGACAAGGATGACCAATTTACTTCCTGTTTGTTTCATCTAATATCACAGGAAGTGAATACAACTAGAAAAATGCCCAAAATAAAAAATCTCCACAGACCAAAACAAGACATGCTGAAAAAAAAATACCTGGGTGCTGACCATGGCATGTGTTCTGACATCCATGCTGCCTTTGCAGTGCAGTGCCCATACACCCCTGGGGATGTACACACCACACACCCTATCACCTGTGATCACACAGGTGATGACACTCATGTGACACAGTAGGGGATTACCTCACAGACAGACAACACATCAGGATATCTGGATACTGGCTCATGGCCTACAACCAATGTGCCACACATTCAGAAGTCACAGTCTTTCAGGGGCACCGGTGGATCAACAACCAAGCTGATGAAGTTGAAAGCATGGGATATCAGTAGAGGAGACCAGGAAGACACACCCATGTGAATATTACATGTAACTATGATACACTAGCTCTGTGTGTTCCCCATAACTTTACTATGGAACAACCATGGCTTCCTTGTGGGCCTGTCCAGCCTTGCAACCCATTACACCATTACAGACAGGGCTTGCAGCCATAGTGACTAAAGTGTGTTGTGTCCCAAGAACTATGCAGGATGCATGACTATGCCTAGGTTGGATGGGTACAGATACCAGAGATATGTGCATTGCATCCTGTGCCTCCACATTGTGCCTGTCTGTTTGGAACCAACAGAACCTTCCCCCGGTTGCAAGCAGTGTATGTTCACACACACACACACACACACACACACACACACACACACACACACACACACACACACACTGTGATGGTTCAAATGCAGTCACTCATATCACTGTGCTGGTCCCACTTGGCTCTTTTAGCCACCTCCCGGGACACCCATCACTTTCATGGCCCAGAGAGATGAGACTATCACCTTCTCTGCAGGAGCTGGAGGCAGCTGCTTGTGGCCCACTGCCTGTGGCTTGGATGTTTTGGTGCACCTTGGCCAGCACTTCAGATTATCTGCCCTCTTGCTCACACCCCGTATTGTGCAGTTTCACCCTCCCACAGCATTCACCACCTCAGTGATTTCTTCCCAGGCTTTCTTTATTCCGCCCTTGGTCTCCCTGTTCTGGGCTACAAGGTCCTCACATGCAACATAGACATGGGCCAGAGCTTGAACCTCCTCATCTGAGAATTTAGAATTCCTCTGACTCTCCCAATACCCCACGGTCCCTGTTGGAAATTAAGAGAAAAAACAGAATTGAGTATTGTATACATTCAGCAGAGCACATATCAAAGGTACATCAGTGTGAAGCCCTCACTGCCCCCGGCAGAGAAACATAAGTGTTCCAGCACTGCTGGACCCAACATACAGTCAGCCACCTGCCAAAAACTAGCTGTGGCCATGTGCAGATACAGCCATTGTCTAGTTCAGATACAGTATAAACACACTGCTATGATCACTTCTGTCCATTTGTAGACCATTCCACAATACACTTATCTCTAGCCACCTGACATTCTGCTATGGAATCTTAAAGGTCCTCTTTGCTTCTTTTACATGCTCCAGGCACAAGAAGGTAAGCTAATGAATGAATGCATTCTGGAAATGACACACTAGTGTGAATTTATGCCCTCAGAATGTGAAATTAGATCATCTGCATACTGTGTTTAAATATTGATGTTTTGCTCTAAGTGCTGTCATAATTGTGCTAGTGCTAGCATTGATATTGTACTAGTACAACACTGACATGAGATCACACTTGTCATGGATAAAGTCATCATACAGTGCAGGCATGCACACTATGATGTTGAGCACTGGCATTGTGCATGTCTGCACAGAACTGCACATTTGCACAATATGCACGTGCCACACCATGCCTACTACGTACAGAAGGGCCACCCCCCCACACACACACATATGCCTCATGCATTGCACTGCACACAATGATGTTAGCACAGTGCTAATGCCAAACCATGTTGCACAAACAGAAAGGCTACACCCATGGAGCCAGGGCACTGTCACCTGATGAGCATTTATATCCATATTAATTTCCCATACCTGTGCTATGTGTATAACTAGTCTCTTGTGTGGGCATGTTTGGAAGAAACGTCTCCTTAACTACACCTATAGCTACTAGGCAGCACATTATCATTAAAAAAGTCCTTTGTAATCAATGTATGCACTTTATTCAGCCACTTTTGCTAATGTATACCTTATGATGTTGTATATGTTACAGGACCTCCTTGTGAATGAGCATTGCTCATTGGAGTTTTCCTGCAATAAACTTCAACTTGAACCTGCCTGTTGTTAGGACTGTGACTACAACAGTAGTGCTGCTACTACATCAGTGCTGTGACCACTGCCACAATGTTAAATAGAAGAAGGAGGCCTGTCCTGCAGCGTGATACAAGGTGGTTGGCTGTGGAGCTGGTTAGCTTGGAAGACTTTCTGGTTGCCAGGGATGAGCAGTTGCTGGGCAAGGGGGCTGCGAATGACCATCCCAAGTGTGAGATATGAGCATCAGTGGGAAGGAGGCTCATCTGCAGGACAAGGGTCACCCTTACTGGGGACCACCAAAGGCACATGTATAATGACCTGTCACATAAAGAACACCACTGCTTGCAGCAGCTGAGGATGATGCTGGAGAGTGGCATGGTGCCACAGACAGGTGAGTACAGATGGTTCTATGTATGTTTTTGGGGGTGACTTATGTGCAGTATTGATTCCAGGATAATACACCTCCTGGGTACTGTCCCTGAGGAAATGTGCACTGTACCATTGTGTCCCTGTTGTGTGCCCTCTGTTCTATGGAACCTTCTCCACTGTATAGCCTGATCCTAACAATCCTGCTGTGTGAGGCCACTGCCCCAATGGATGTCCCCAGGTGCCCTGTACATTACAAGACATTCTGTGGATCCCTGAGGCATGTGTCTGTCATGGTAGCAAGGGTGTATGCTACCAGAGTGACATGGTTGCTGCATAAGGGTGGATGACTAGGTAATGTAACATGTTCTACATGTAGCTGTGGTGGTAGGTATACCCAAAGGCAATATGCAGAGGCCACCGTCTGTTCCATGTACACTATCCATGTTATGCAGCAAGGGAGCCAGCACACAGTGCAGTGTAATTCATGGTGTACTATTATATTGCCCAGAGTGTGCCACTCTCGGCCTGGCCACTGTGTTGGGCTACACCTCCGGTACCATGTCCTCCCCTACTGTTGCACAAATATGCTTCTTGTGTCCCTCTTGTATGAGACCTAGTGTTAAATGCCTCCAGCTGCATACTATGAGGTGTATATGGCCTGTAGCTGACTATATGGGTGGACTTGGAGTTGGTGAGGATGGATGGATATGGGTAGTAAGGTCAGTGGGGGATGCTGCAACAGAAGGTAAAGCCATCAAAAAATGGAGAGCAATGAGTACCAATGCCCGTAGTCTGAGTAACAAGCTTCCTGAATTAGTGGCCTTGATGGAGAAGGAACATCTGGATATCGTGACAGTCACAGAAACATGGTATACACAAAACCATGACTGGGACGTAAACATACCAGGATACACTATCTACAGGAGGGACAGGGAGGGTAAAAGAGGAGGAGGAGTAGCTCTTTACATAAGGGAAGGAATCAAAGCAACAGAACAAAAAGGAAAACAGGGAGGAGAAGAAGCACTGTGGGTAAATTTGGAGACCGGCAATGGCACCACAATCCGCACAGGGTTGTATACAGAACCCCTTCTCAGGGAGGAAATGGACAGGAAATGATAGAAAGTATACTAGAATGGCAGAAAAAGGGAGATATTGCTGATGGGTGATCTGAATATGCCAGATGTTAACTGGAGTGCAGTTGCAGCAGCCACTTGAAGAGTGGGGTTATTCTAGATGCCCTACAGGGGGCATGCCTTAGACAACTAGTATTGGAGCCCACTCGAGAGAGGGCAATCTTAGACCTGGTTCTCTCAAATGGAGATGAAGAGAGGATCACAGATGTAGAAGTGGGTAGCCATCTGGGAACTAGCGACCATCGAACAATATGGTTCACAATAAACACAGCAATAGAGTCAAGTCATACAAAGGCAAAAGTACTGGACTTTAGGAGGGCTGACTTTGCCAAAATGGATGAGTGCCTAAGGAATGCACTAGCAAATGGGCAGGAAGGAGGGGTGGAAGAACAATGGGGAATAATAAAAACTGCCATCACAGAGGTAACAAGCCTTTGTGTGAAACAAATAAACAAAACGAAACGATGTAAGAAACCACTATGGTTCTCAAAGGAAGTGGCAGTGAAGGTTCAAGAGAAAAGAAAGCATTCAGGAAGTACAAGGAAACAAAGAAGGAGCAGGACAGAGAACTGTATCAGTTAAAGCAAAGGAAGCTGGGAAGGCAGTCAGAACAGCAAAGAGCCCAAACCGAGGAAAAGATAGCTAACTCGGTTAAGAAGGGGATACAACCTTTATAGGTACATCAGGAGTAAAGGAAGACCAAGGGAGGATAGTGAGGCTTAATAAAGGGAGGGAGGTGGGCAGAGGGCAACTGTGAAAAGGCAGAGATACTAAACAAATATTTTTGCTCAGTATTTACAAAGGAAGAGGGAGGTACCTAAAACAAACAGTAGAAACACTCTGGGTACAGAATTGATACCAGCCCATTTACAGAAGAAAGGGTTCTGAAAGAACTCTAAAACTGAAAGTGGACAAAGCAATGGGGCCTGATGGGATTCATCCCAGAATTCTAAAAGAACTAAGGTAGAACTAGTAACACCACTGACTACCCTCTTTAACAAATCATGGGAGGATGGGGTGGTACCCGAGGACTGGAGGAGGGCAGATGTGATTCCCCTTCACAAAAGTGGGAGCAAGGCAGAAGCAGGAAACTACAGACCTGTTAGTTTAACCTCAGTGGTAGGGAAAATGATGGAATCACTTCTGAAGGAAAGAATTGTCAATTATCTAGAGGCCAGAGGGCACAGGACCCAAGGCAGCATGGATTCACAGCAGGAAGGTCATGCCAGATGAATCTGATAGATTTCTTTGACTGGGTGACCAAAGTAGTAGATCAGGGAGGGGCTGTGGACATGGCCTACCTAGACTTTAGCAAGGCATTTGACACAGTCCCACACAAAAGATTAATATACAAGTTAGCCAGCCTGGGAGTGGGTCCCAATATGACAGCCTGGGTAAAGAATTGGCTGGAGAATAGGACACAGAGAGTAATAGTAAATGGAGTCCACTCTGAAGAAAGGGGGGTTACTAGTTGGGTACCACAGGGTTCAGTATTAGGACTGGTCCTCTTCAATGTCTTTATAAGAGATATTGCAGAGGGACTGGAAGGAAAAGTATGTCTCTTTGCAGATGACACAAAGATCTGCAACAGAGTTGATGCACAAGGTGGTGTGGAAAGGATGAGAAAGGACTTGGCAAGGTTAGAGGAATGGTCAAATGTATGGCAGCTTAGATTCAATGCTAAGAAGTGCAAGGTAATGCACCTGGGAAACAAAAACCAGGGAAGAGTACACAATGGGGTGAGATACTAACAACAACAAAAATGGAAAGGGACCTGGGGTAGTCATATCAGATGACCTAAAGTGGGCAAGCAATGTGAGAGGACAGCAAGGAGGGCTGGGGGTACTGGGATGCATGGAGAGGCATCACCAGTAGAAAACAGGAAGTTATTATCCCTCTGTACAGACAGTTGGTCAGACCGCATCTGGAGTACTGCGTGCAGTTCTGGAGACCCAATCTCCGCAAAGACATAGACAGGATGTAAGCTGTCCAGAGGAGGGCAACTAAAATGGTGCAGGGTCTGCACCAGAAGACATATGAAGAGAGACTTAAGGAGCTTAATATGTATAGCCTCGAGGAAAGGGGGGGGGGACATGATAGAAACTTTCAAGTACCTCAAGGGAATCAACAAAGTCCAAGAGGGTAGCATCTTTCAAAAAAAGAGGTGTGCAAGAACAAGGGGGCACAATTTGAAGATGGGGGTGGCTCAGAGGTAATTTAAGGAAGTATTTTTTCACAGAGAGGGTTGTGGATGCATGGAACGGCCTTCCGGAGGAGGTTGTGGAGTCAAAAACAGTGGTGGAATTCAAGCATGAATGGGACAGTCATAAGGCAATTCTAGGGGGTGGGGGCAGGAAGAAGTAGGCTGCTGGTTAGCTAGGATCTGCAGGTTATCCATTAGGTAGGGAAATGGGCAGACTGGGTGGGCCAAGCGGTCCTTATCTGCCGTCAAATTCTATGTTTCTATGTTTCTATATGTATTACATTGGCTGGTATACACTGTGCTAAGCCATAGTTACAACAGTAGGATACAGTATTCTGGCTTCACCTGGGCCATGGCACCCTCTGTGTGTGGTGCGATGGTTTTTTGCAATGGTGTGGTGTGGCCCTGCATGGTCCTGTCCATCTACACCATGCACATGTGGCTACTGGTGCACAGTACTGGTATATGGGCATTTCTGCTATTTAAGGTTTATAGTACTGTGTCATGTGTTCTGCTGCATGCAGTTGATCATATCTCCTTTGTCCTGCTCCACAGACACAAGGGCACAGCAGGGACAAACCAGGCCAGGGAGCAGCAGTGGTGCTGCCAGGACCAGCAGCAGCCAGAAGTGACACCAGGTGATGATGGGGCACAGCGTGGCCATTCCGTGGACAAACATCTATATAAGTACCCTGCATTATGTGTTTAGCACTCTGGGTTGCATGTCTGCACTATGCTGCATGCTTCTGTGGTTGAAGACAGATGTCCATGTGTGCCTTGCCATGCTGCACACATACCTGTGGGGGGCAGCACGTATACAGATGTGGGTGAGGACACTCATCCAGTCCTTGGGCCACTGTCCCACCACTGACACTGTAGTGTATCAGGGTCTGTGCAATCTACTGTTGTGCTCATCACTGTGGCAGGTGTGCTGTCCTGTGCATGTACTGTGCCTTGACATGCATTACACCATGCAGTGGTGTATTCCCTGAGCTACTAAACCAGTGTACCAGGGAGTTGGCAGGAATGCTTACAGCCCGGGGTGGCTCATTATTGTCATTTGGTTTTGTTGTTCCACATGGTCAGGACTATGTATCTCTCTGGAGGATGTAGGCATGGGCCAATGTTGTGCCAGTACACCACTATGTCATACCATGTGCATCAACAGTGCCCATGGCAGTCGCTTGTAACAGTACCATTTCTAGTGCGATATGCACTGGGTGTCATGCCATTGCACATCAACAGAGTCAGGCTTATGTGGCATGGGGTCAGCAGCAGGGGGGCATTGCACGTAGCTTACCATATGTGATCAACACTGTGCTGCATAGTCGGTGGTGTCTAACCAGCATAGTGATGACCAGAGTATGACTACACTATACCTGGGAAGGCCATGCATGCTTTCGGACACAGCTGGGTCTTTGCAGGGCCACTATTCTGTGCTGGCTCTGTGTGAGTAGCAATCCTGTGCCTAGAGTGGGGTCAGCATCTGCTGGGATTGGGGGTGCCTCAAGGATGATCTGCCTCTCATACCTGTCTTGTGTTGAAAAGGTAAGGTGTTTAAGGTGCCCACATGCATGCAACACTGCTGCAGTTGCATGCTACCTTGGCTGTTGCACACAGTTCTGCAGGATGGTGCCATCCATATAAGATGTACTGTGGGTAACACATCCATGCCTGCACCTGCCCCTGCTGCCAACCAAGGTGGTTTGTGGATGTCTGTTGCCCTGCACGCCTGTGTTGTCCTGTGTGCTGGATCATTGGTATGCAGGGCACTGGGTGAATGGGTGCTGCTTCAAGCCCCTTGGGCCATTACATAGCCTGTCACACTCTGGCTTGGCACTAGTGTTGATTGTACTCTGTTTCCACATCTGGCTTGCCTGCCAGTGTTGTGTACCTTTCATGGCTCAGTTGTGCTCTTTTGCAGCACAGTACACTCATTGTATGCACAGTCCTCTATTGTATGTTACACAGCGCTGTGTCTGGTATGCTACACACATTCCATTGTGACTGTGTGACTCTGTCTACCTGTGCATGGCATGTTGGGCCATGTGCTGTCCAGCTGTACATCTGTTATGCACATTCTGCCACTCCTGTATCTCTCGACCTGTGTGCACAGCAGGCTGAATTCAGTGTATTTTTTTCCATAGGTGCCCAGATGGACACAGGAGGCAGAAGAGATGCCATACTAAGAGAGAGCTGTGCATCCTGATTTGGTGGGTGGAGGAGAAGAATACATGTGCCATAAAAAACCTGGCTACAGTGCTACAGCCAGACAATAAAAAGCTGCCCCACGACTGGATGTGCACAGTAAAAACACAGTCCCAAATTAACAACATAGCACCGACCACCAACTCTTTTAAAAAGCAGGCTGACATCAAATTAAAGGTGCATAAAATTAATTTATTAAATGGTTTGTAAGCAAGATACCTCTCACAAGAACACCAGCAAGAGCTCTTCACATTCAAAACCTCCAACCGGTTTTGCTCAAGGCATCATCAGGAGTTCCTGTGAGTGGTATCTTGCTTACAGACCATTTAATAAATATCTTTAGGCACCTTTTACTTGGTATTAGCCTGCTTTTTGAATGAGTTGGTGGTTGGTGCTATGTTGTTAATTTAGTGCAGTGCTACATCGCCAGCAGCCACCACCACCTGCTGCAGCCCCTAGAGGGGTGGACTGTGTTGTACTGGGTGTTTGGCCCCTTTGTCTTAGTTGCTCCTTCTTTTATATGGGTGGATGGCCCCTTTGTTTTAGTTGTCCCCCTCTATATACAAGCAGTTGACCCCTTTGTTTTGGTTATCCCCGCCTTTTATATGGGTGGTTGGCCCCTTTGTTTTGGTTGTCCCCACACCTTTTATATGTGTGTCTGGCCCCTTTGTTTGAGTTGTCCACCCCCTTTTATATCGGCAGTTGCCCATGCCTTCTGTCCTCCCCTTTTCTCCTGATGGGTGGGTCCCGATTTCCTTTTGTTCCCCTCCATTTTCTCCTTATGGATGGGTGCCCTTGTTCTTTTTTTGGTTCCATTTTAAAACAGCGTATCAAAAATAGTGAAGACAATTTAAGCCCAGCAATAAGAGTTCTGGGAAAGACAGTGACTGAAAACTTCAGTGAGGCATCAGAACAGCAAAAAGCAAACAAACACCACACAAAAGTTTACAAATGTGCACCCCCCTTACTTAAATATATATATACTTGAAGATGCACTATACACCACACAAAAGTTTTGGTGTTCTGACGCCTCACTGAAGTTTTCAATCGCTGTCTTTCCTACCACTCATGTTGCTGGGCTTAAATTGTCTTTGCTAATTTTGAAATGCTATATTGAAATGACACCTTTTTTCCCCCCCTTTTCTCCTATCAGGCAGGTGCCTGTTTTTTTTTTTTTGTTCCCCACCATCATCCATGATTGCTCAGCATGTGTGTGTACCCCCAAGCCACTATGATGGCTGTAGAACTCATACAGTTGGTGGACTGTGACAATGACTGTGTTTTGCGGAATGTTTACAGAGTTGTATGTTACTTCTGTTATCTGATCCTGCTTGTCTCTGGTTGGTTGTCTTGCCTTGGCCCTTACATTCCTTGCATATGTGTGTATGTGTGTGTGGGGGTGGTGGTGGTGGGGAATGTGGAGTTAGGGTTTTGAGGAGGGGGCGTGGGGGTGGGGTGGTGGGGTGGTAACCCTAACGTGGAATTTCCACACTTTTGTCAATGTGGAAACAACCCTAACTGATGCATTAATAGAGTTTTTGCAAATAATATGTGTATATATATATATATATATATATATATATATATACATACACCCATAGGGCCAGTACAGTTAGGGTAGCACAGCCACTTCTATGTTAAACCCCAAATTTTGTACTTTGATAACTTTGCAACCGTTTGTCCGATTTGTGTGAAATTTTTCATGCGCAGTGTGGTATGATAGTCCTTTGGATATGAAATGTTTTATTCTGGGTTGGACTTTCCATTATGGAGCTGCAGAGCGTGGAAAAGTGTGGAAAATCCTCAACTTTTTGGAATTCTTTGCTCATCTCTACAGCACGAATGGTTTGTCCTTCTCCTCTGAAACTTTCAGGGTATATGGGGACTGGGTCAAGGAAGTGTCTTTTGAAGGTTTGGTGAAAAAATATTAATCCATTCAAATGTTGTTAAAGTTTAAAGTTTTCCATTAAAGCTTATGGGAAAATATATGTGCACCAGGAAAGCTTCTAAAAGGTTTTGCGAAAGCAAAATTTGCTTTCGAGCTGTGTTTTTTGTTTTCGAGCTTCCACCATCTTATTTTCAGTTAGCAGTAGACAAAAACAGCTGAAATTCAATACTTACTGCCCCTAGATAAACACTGCCAGTTGTGTGTACCTAATCAGGGGCTGAGGAACACACTGGGGGCATCAGATTCTCAATCTGACCCCCAGAAATGCCATTTTCATGATCAGGACCCCCATAGTGTTGCAAATTGCGAAAGAAGTGGATGTAACACTTTCGCGAAAGTATCGAATCCGTTTCTTTCACCATTTGCAAAACTGGCACAATTTATGTCACTACTTCATGCCAGTTCTCCCCTTTACCAACAAGGATGCCCAATCCCCCTGTCAGCAGCATGTATCCCCCAAAAAACTCATGTGACACACTGGGAGCCCACCCCAGTGTGCCACAAAGTATACATTTTTCCCCCTGTTAAATAAAGAAAACCATCTGCAACGTCTTTTAGCTTCAATGTAGAATCCTGCATCAAAATTTTTGATGCAGAATCCTGCATTGAACTTGTGTCATCCTCACCAACAATGGTGTGCCCAATCTCCATGTTGGTATGCCTCCTCCCACCACACACACTTATGTGGCACACTGGGAGCCCACCCCAGTGTGCCCAGATAATTTTTCAATTTTTATCTTTCCGACACTGGAATGTCCACTCCCGGTCTGATGACCCCCACCCCAAGCCCATTTTCTTTGCCAACGGAGGTGCCCAACCCCCCCAGGCAGTAGCACGTACCTTCAAAAGAAACTCATGTGACACACTGGGAGCCCACCCCAGTGTGCCAAACAGCATACTTTTTTTTACCTATTAAATAAAGAAAACCATCCCACGATGTCTCTTTTTTCCTGTAAAAAAGAAAACAGTCTCTCGTCATCTCCCCAGTCCCCCTCCTCATCCTCACCCTCCCACTGAGCTCCCACCTCTCCGCACCCTTCTTATGCATACGTACCTCTGGAGGTTGGGGGCAGTGATCTTCTATGGACCGAGGACACATCTGCGCTCTTCAAAAACAAACTGCGATCTAAGGAATCAAGGTAAGCCGCATAATGGGAGTCATTGGGGGGTTCAACTTATGTTGATAGCTTGGCCAGTTTTAGGAATTTTGACCCCAAATTTTCAACATGTGGTTATTGAGGAACTCCACCTTGTGAACACTGTCACTGTCATTTTGTTACTTGGTCCCAAAAGGTGATTTGGCAGTAGCTACGTGGAATCACCTTTTGGGACTGATTAACAAAACAACAGTGCCACTGTTCATGAGGTGGGGTCCCAAAAAGCCCATGTTGAAAATGTGGTGCAAAACTTCCACAAAATGACTGCGTCATGAGCTTGCTTTGTGCGGTTTCTAAGCATGCTCGCAACTTCACTTCTTTTTAATATTTCCTCTTCAGATTTTCAACATTGCCAGTTTTTTACATCTCCTTATGAACAGTACAGCTGTCATTTTTCACATTCTTCCCTAAATCTGTTTTCACATCTGTGATGCAGAATGGCATGTTCACTACACAAAATCAACATTTCCAGATGCATTAACAAAATCACAGTGGCACTGTTCTTGAGTTGAAGTCCCAAAAAGCCCATGTTGAAAATTTGGTGAAATAAATCCAAAAAATGACCATATTACGAGCATGCATTTTACAGTTTCTACGCACGCTCATAACATCGCAAATAGTTTATATTTTCACTCCAGATTTTTCAACATTGACATGTTTTCACATCTCCTCATGAACAGTAAAGCTGTAATTTTTAACATCCTGCCCGAAATGTGTTTTCACACCTGTGCCGCAGAATGGCTCGGTCACTGTGTGAAATCAATTTCGGATGGATAGAAATCACAGTGCCAGTGTTCATGAGGGGAGGTCCAAAAAAGCCCATGTTGAAATTTGGTTAAAAAATTCACAAAAATCGCCACGTTACCAGTGTCCGTGGCACAGTTTCTTGTGAAATTTACATTAGGATAACATTGCAGTACCCATGGTGCCTTTCAATGACTGTAGCTCAAAAACGGTTTGAGATACAGACTTTTTGCTCCAGATGGCTAAGCCCGCATGATTTTGAAGTCATGATTACAACTGCAGTGGAATTTTTTTCATAGTTGCTACGGTTACTGAGATAATGCCAAATAAGTGTTACAAGGTCTCCTTTTCAGTACTATAGGCTGCTGTATGGCTACGTAGTTATGTGTAATTGGGAGAGCAGAACCCAGAGGGCCCACACTTCCATATACGCATACCATTATGCAAGAATGGCCAGCGTAAAGGGAGCACAGGGTCCAGAGGGCCCACGCTCCCACAAATACATACCAGTTACAGTACATTACACTTTCACAAAAAGAAGGGAAATTCATTGCAAAAAACTTCGTTAATGCACCAGTTATGGTTGATAGTACAGTGACAAAAGTTTGTAAATTTGATGTTAGGGTTACTACCCCTACCACCCCATCCCCACCCTCCACACACCACCCGACGTCAGGTGTGCCATGGGGTTGTCAGGCCTAACTCTCTCTCCATTATCCTACGCTGTAGCATGTGAGGTTGTTTACACATGGAATGGGGTGAGAGCTGGGCCTGACAATGCCATGGCACAATATATATATTATACAACAGGGGTGAGTCTGTATCAATGAAAATATCACTACTATTTCAAGGGCAAGTAGTGAGTTGGTAGCAATATCTTCATGCTGGGTATATCATCGCTACTATCTTCTGAAGCTGGGTACATAACAAGTGCTGCACGCACCTTTACTGCACTGTGACCACTTCCCAGCTTGAGCATGAAGCTGCTTCAAGCTGACCTTTTTTGTGTAATTATAAATTAAACCCTGTCAGCATGAATTCAAGCTGCTGTCTCGCTACTGTCACAGAAAAATAAACACCCCTACCCTCCCACACAGACACAGTATATCTTTGCAAATGGGGGGTTTCCAAGGAGCAAGCATGTCTCTCTTTAGCTGTCAAAAAGCAAAGCAGCTTTCCTTATTTTACAGCTTTATCTTAAAGTGCAGCATGTCTGCTAGAAGACTGACTGCAAATTGCCAGCCCAGTGGCATGGAGTGCTGAGACACTGGGCACCTTATCTCCTGCCACACTGGTGACCCAGGGTTGGAAACAGACTTGAGTTGCTCAGGGGATGAAGGGGTGGGGAAGTAGTAAGCATCACTAGACAGCTCTCCTTCCTCAGGGAGGGGGGGTTATTTTGGCATGCTGCTTACCTGACACCCAGCGGTGGTTGTGTGCCAGCACATGCACACCACCACATAGTGAAGGGACCCCAAGTTCAGGATGCTGTGGCCATTTCTGCAGAAGCAGAGTTTGGACATTGTGTCCATTCCATGTCCATGGGCCTAGGGAGAAAACCAGAGGAACCCTCGCAGGCAGCAGGATGACAACAGACCCCCCCGCAGGCTCCTCACTGGTGGACAGGCACAACTGCAAGTCCTGTGGCAGAGGACATCAGTGAAGGTAAGTCCCAGAGGAGCTGGGTGATTGGGCTGGGGGAGTTGGTTAGAATGGGGCTGCAGGTGAGAAACAGGAAATAAAATATATATGGAAAAAAAAGACCAACTGCAGTGTCATCCCAACCATTCAAAAAATAAATTCCCCTGCAGTCACTAAACTGTGCTTTATTATGTGAAGTGAAGAAAAAAATACCTCTTTCAGAGGCATGGCTTCCAATGCATTCGCTCCTCAAGTAAACAAGTGGAATCATGAGAGTAATCCAAGTGCCTTTAATCCAGATATTTAAACGTCACAGTCCATGAACCACTATATCCTCCCAACCAAAATCAAATGGCTGCACAATGAATGAGGAACTTTTAAAATAATGCCATAGAAAACGCACAGCTCATGTCAAAGTTCACACGCTGACTCCTCACACTGGCTGCTTTTAAAAATATCAGTCACTTCAACTAATAGAGAAAAAAACACAACCAAAATCCAAAAAAAGAGACCCATGCTTGTTGTACAAATCAAATATGACATGGGTGAGACTGAAATGGCAGAAATCTCTCCACTCACTGACACTGAACTCTAGATATCACACTCGTGGGATATCAAAAGTTCAGTGACAGCTTGTGAAAATATTTCTACTATTTCACTCTCACCCATGTCATATCCCATATATATATATATATATATATATATATTACACATACATATACATACATACATACATATATACATATATATATATATATATATATATATATATATATATATATATATATATTTATCTTATACTGGTGCAGTCGTGCCAGTATAGTTAGGGTGACATACCACTTCTTTGTTAAAGTCAAACTTTGAGCCATAGTAACTTTAGAGCCCTTCAATGGATTTGCATACAATTTGGCATGAATAAGCTCTAGGGGTAGGTCTCTTGACATGCTAAATTTCATGCAATTCCGTAAAGTGATTTCTGAGATATACAGTGTTGACAAAACAGAAAAATCTGTTTTTTTAACATTTCTTTGCTCACCTGTATCTCAGGATTGATTTTATGTTGTAGTCTGAAATCTGCAGCATAGAAAGCCTTTCAGTCACATACGTGCCTTTTGAAGGTTTTGGTGAAAAAATATTAGTCTGTTCAAAAGTTATAACACTTTAAATTTTCCCATTATTTCTGATGGGAAAATTTATATGTCAGGCACGAAAAATATATTTTTCACATAATAGGAGTATTGTGCAAAAAATACCTGCTTATTTTCAAACCATAGGAGTACTGTGTGAAAAATACCAGCTTCTTTTTGCAAAGAATGCTGGTATTTTTCACACAGTTCACAGTCCTGCGATTGATTGAGCTGTGTTGCAGCTGCCATCTTGTTTTGCCGCTTAGCAAGGATATTGAAGTACTGAAGGTTTTAAACACAAAAAAAAAATCAGAAAACAGCTAAAGAGAACCTCTTTATCTGTTTTCTGATGGCTTTTCTTGTGTGTTTTAAGCTGGACCTAAAGAAGTTTTTTTCTCGGGTGCCAGCTTATACAGAGAATGACTTGGAGTCCATTCTCTGTATGAGAAGTGAGGTATTTTCTTGATTTCTACAGGAGCAGCTGGAACTCATGCTGCCAGCTGCAGAGTCAAGACCTGCTTTGAGCGCTTTGTGCACACAATACGTAGTGTGTACTGGGCATACTGGGAGCCCATCTCAGTGTGCCCAAATGTATTATTTATTTATAAAAACTTGTGAAAAGAAGAAAACCATCCCCTGGGGTCTTTTCTTTGATATAGAATCCTGCATCGAAATTTTCAATCATTTCAATGCAGGATCCTGCATCAAAGTAATGTAATGTACCGCACAATGCTTTCTGACATGGGGTGCCCAATCCCCGTGTCAACTTTGTGCGTACATTACTAATGTACTGTATCCCCAACCCCAGTATTCTGGCACACTGGGAGCCACCCCAGTGTGCCCAGATAACTTAATTTTTGATTTCCGACACTGGGATGCCCACTCCCAGTGCCAGATGTCTCCCCCCACTGCCTTTCATTGCCGATGGGGGTGCTCAGTCCCCCTGTTGGCATCATGTATGTCCCCCAACTCAAGTGGCACACTGGGAGCCCACCCCAGTGTGCCCAAATTGTTTTTTTTATTTTTTCTTTCTGTAAATGAAGAAAACCATCCCCTGAAGTCTTTTTTTTTTTTGGGACCTGTAATGAAGAAAACAGTTCATCACCGAATCCTTCGTCCCCCTCCCCATCCCACCCTCCCTCTGAGACCTATCTCCTGCTTCTCCTCAAGCATACTTACCTTCTGGAGGTCAGGAGCTGGGATCTTCTCTGGATCGGGACATGTCTGCACTCTTCAAAGCCGAACTGTGAACTGAGGAATCTGATAAGCACTGTATAATGGGAGTAAATGAGGGGGCTCAACTTATGTTGATATCTCTGCCAATTTTAGGAATTTTTGCACCAAATTTTTAACATGGGGTTCTTGGGACCCACATCATGAACACTTAAACTGTTGTTTCATTTCTTGGTCCTAAAAGGTGATTTTGTGGTTGCTGCTCAGAATCACCTTTTGGGACCAATAAACAAAACGACAGTGCTACTGTTCATGAGGCAGGGTCCCAAAAAGCCCATGTTGCAAATTTGGTGAAAAAATTCCAAAAAATGACTGCATTGTGAGCTTGCATTATGTAGTTTCTATGCATGCTTGTAAATTCACCATTTTTTTTATATTTTAATTTAGATTTTCAACATTGAAATTTTTTCACACCTCCTTATGAACAGTACAGTGGTCATTTTACACATCCTGCCCAAAATGTGTGTTCACACCTGTGGCGCAGAATGGTGCAGTTGCTGAGTGAAATCAAATTTTGGGATGGATTAACAAAATCAGAGTTGTACTGTTCATGAGGGAATGTCCCAAAATGATAATGTTGAAAATTTGCTAAAAAAAAAATGACCTGGCTATGAGTGTGCATTGCACAGTTTCTACACATGTTCATAAATTCGTCAAGTTTTCATATTTTCACTCCAGAATTTTAACATTGCCATTATGGACACTGTTGTGTTATCTGCATGGTGTTGTACTATCTGCACTGAGGGATGGGGCACTCCCACCATGATATATGGACCCTGTTGTATTATCTGGATGACGGAATGGGGACCCTGCACTTCCATTATGAGATTTCAACACTGTTGTGCTATCTGGATGGAGGGATAGGAGCACAGGATCTGAAGGACCCTGCACTCTCAATGTAACATGGATACTGTTTTGGTCCCTGTGCTTCCACAGTAAAATGAGAATATAATTATAATATCTGAAAAAGAAGGGAACTTCTTTGCAAAAAACTTCGTTAATGCATCAGTTAGGGTGAATACCACAGCAACAAAAGCAGGGAAATGCATTTGTGTCTATGGTAACAGCACATGTGTTTCTTGCAAGCTGAGGGGAAAGCTGCCTAGAGTGATAACCTTTTGTGACCTGTGTGTGTAAATGTCTGATATCATCACAGTAGAGCAGAGGGTAAAAATATCACACTGCAGTAGATGATACACTGTTTTATCTCACTCATTTACCACTCACCCCTATTGTATGTATATATGTACAGTATAATACTGGCACAGTAGCTCCAGCATAAGTGTTGAGTGCAAACTTCTATGTTAAAGCCAAATATTTGAACTTTAATAACTTTGGAACTGTTCAACGGGTTTGCACGAAATTTGGCATTCATAATCTCTATGGATATATGTCTTGAAGTGGCACATTTTGTGTGAATACATTTAACAGTTCCAAAGTCATTAAAGTTCAAAACTCTCTAAATGTATGTGTTTTTTGCCATTTCTTTGTCTACCTGTATCTCAGAAACAGTTTTAGCTTGTGGTCTGAAATTTTTAGAGTAGAAAGCCTTTGCCTCACAGATGTGCCTTTTCAAGATTTGGTGAAAAAATATTAATCCATTCAAATATGATTACATTTTCAATTTTCCTATTATTTCCCATAGAAAAAGCTAGATGTCCCACATGAAAATACTTTTGTTGCCGCAGGAGGTACTGCATTTTTGCATGTAGGGTCACATAGAGCCCAGTTTGTTTTCACAGAGCTCTGTTGTGTCTGCCATCTTGTTTTCTCCTTAGGAAGAGACAGAAAATTAAGAAAACATGACATTAAAAATAAATGTTATATAAAAAAGAAACATCAGAAGTTAGGTAAACGGGACCTGTTTAGCTACATTCTGATGTTTGCTTTTTATGTTTGCTTGCACGCATGTGCAAGAAACATAGTGCCATCATCGGAGATTTCGGAGGTGTGTCACCTCCTCCTCCAATTCAGGCAGCAGCGAGCTGGCAGGCCACTGGCCAATGCATTTGTGAGCTGTCTGTGAGCGCTCCAAATGCAGTAACCTCTGAGATTGAAAGAGCTACGCTTGAGTGAGCAGTGATAAGAAGCTGCTCACGCCGCGAGCTCCCCCAGCTGCAGGCGGCGCGCCTTCGCACGCAGCGATAGCCGACGGGTGCCTCAATCCCTGTCGGCTGAGCTGCATCGTCTCCTCCCCTTCCCAGTAGTTGGTGCCACGCTGGGAGCCCACCAGCGTGGCAATCAATAATTTGCAGGCAGGGTGCCCAATCCCCGTCGGCTGAGCAGCCCCTCCCAAAGTCCTTGTGCCACGCTGAGGCCCACCCAAGTCGTAAGCATCCTGAGTTTTTTTATATTTTTTTTGCCGCCAGGGGTGCTCAATCCCTGCCGCTGAACTCCCAAAGTCCTTGTGCCATGCTGGGAGCCCACCCAGCGTGGCAAGCGGTCCCTCGACGTCTTTTTTTGTTTTAACCTGTAAAACAAAACGGTCCCATGGCGCGTCTCGAACCCCTCCACAACCCGCACCCACCCACTGTGCACCAGCCTCCCCACCTCCCCATGACCTCCCGGACTCCGGTGCGACGATCTTCGGTGGACTGGGAACACGTCTGCACTCTTCAAAGCCGACCGCGAACTGAGGAAATGCCGGTAAGCTGTATAATGGGCTAGATAGGAGGGGTTCAACTTTATTGCATATCTCAGGCATTTTTGAGAATTTTTGGACCAAATTTTCAGCATGGGGTTTTTGGGACCCCTTCTCATGAATGATGTCACTATCATGGCGTTATTCGGGCTTGAAGGATGATTTCGCGCAGTGACTGTGCAGTGACTGTGAAATCACCCTTTGGGACCAAATACTGCCATGACAGTGACATCATTCATGAGAAGGGGGTCCAAAACCCCCATGTTGAAAATTTGGTGCCAAAATTCCCAAAAATGACTGTTTAATGAGCGTGTATTGCGCAGTTCCTACGCAGGCTCATAAGTTCGCGAAATTTCAATATTTTCACTCCAGATTTTTGACATTGCCATTTCACCACACCAACTTATGAGTAGTACAGCTGTCATTTTCACATCTCACCCAAAATGTGTTTCCTTCCTCTTGTAGCTTAGAATGCATGAAATGGTGTGCAAAATCAATGTACGAGACAAATTAAGAAAATCACAGTGACACTGTTCATGAGCAGAGGTCTTGAAATGGCTATGTTGAAAATTTGGTGAAAAAATTCCTAAAAATGACTGTTTTACGAGCGTGCGTTGCGCAGTTCCTACGCACACTCATAGGTTTGCGAATTTTCAATATTTCCACTCCAGATTTTCAACATTGCCATTTTTCCACACCTTCTTATGAGTAGTACAGCTGTCATTTTTCACATCCTGCCCAAAACATGTTTCCGCCCATGTAGCGCACAATGGCGCAGTCGGTGTGCAAGCTCAATGTATGGGACACATTATCAAAACCACAGTGACACTGTTCATGAGCAGAGGTCTTAAAATGGCTATGTTGAAAACTTGGTGAAAAAATGCCTAAAAATTACTTTTACGAGCGTGCGTTGCACAGTTCCTATGCATGCTCGTAAGTTTGCAAATTTAATATTTTCACTCTAGATTTTCAACATGTCCATTTTATTAAACTTCCTTATGAACAGTACAGCTGCAATTTTTCATATGTCACCCAAAATGTGTTATCGCACATGTAGCGCACAATGGTGCTGTTGGTGTGCGAAAGCAATGTTTAGGACAGATTAAGAAAATCACAGTTACACTGTTCATGAGCAGAGGTCTTAAAATGGCTATGTTGAAAATTTGGTGACAAAAGTCCATAAAATGACTGTGTTACGAGTGAGCATTGTGCAGTTTCCACGCATCCTTGTTAGTTCATGACTTTGTAATATTTTCAGTCCAGATTTTCACTAGTGGCATTTTTCAACAATTCCTTATGAACAGTACAGCTGCCATTTTTCACAACATGGCCGAAGTGTGTTTTCACACTTTCAGTGCAGAGATGCGTGGTTGCTGTGGGAAATCATTGTTCGGCACAGATAAAGAAAACCACAGTGACACTGTTCATGATCGGAGGCACCAAAATGCCTGAGTTGACAATCTGCTATAAAATGTCCCCAACCTACTTATATAACAGGTGTGCGTTGCACAGTTTCTATGTACGCTCGTGACTTCACCCTTTTTTTTGTATATTTTTACTACACATTTGCAACATAGCCATTTTTACACCTCCCCATGAAAGAGTACAGCTGTCATTTTTTACAGCCTGTTCAGAATATTTTTGCACCTGTGGTGCTAAATCCCGTAGTCACTGTGCATAAGCAGCTTTCGGCTACCAAACTGATATTCCCCCTGTTCATGAGGTGGGGTCACAAAACAAACATGTTGAAAATTTGGAGTTAAAATACCAACGAATGCCTGAGGTATTAGGCTTTTCAACTAAATCGCCCAACCCTATAGAGAATGACAGGAATCAGGGTGTGACTTGGGATTCTTGCCTGTGATGCTCATACCATTCCACACCCTGCAGTCACTGAGAGGCATCGAGGTATGCCTTGGACTCTTCAGCCCCAAACTTCACCCCATTCTCCTATATTGCACCCATCTCACCGTATTTCCTAATGAAATGGGGTGCGCATAAGGGCCAAAGACCCCAAGGAACACGTGCCACTTGTCAGTCTCTGCAGAGTGGGGTGTGGTGAAATGGCGTGGCCGTTATGCCTGATGACCCAAATGCACACCCCAATGCCTGTCACTCTCTGCAAGGTGGTGGTGGGGTTGGCTTCATTTCCAAACTTCACTGCCATTCCTATTACGCAGCTCTGTAACTTCTACACTACCACTGCCAATGCCAGTAAGCAAACATTCGGCATTGACAAATGCTTGTTTTAAATAGTGGTGAGAAACACCTTTTGTTGGCACCCAAAATCCTGGGTGCTGAGGTTAGTGAGAGGACCGCATCTGCTGCGTTCTCCATTTGAGAACAGTGCAATTTTCTTGACTTGTGCAATCACAGCTTGAACTCATGCTGTTGGCTGCACTCTCATGTATGATCCGCTGTTTCCCTGGTGTCTAGTGGCACCCCCCACCTGTCAATCACAGTCCACTATCCCTCTTTCCCTGGTGTCTAATGGCACCCCCACCCTCCTTATTTATTTATTTAATTTGACACTGGGATGCCCACCCCCTGGTGTCAGATGCCCACCCTGCAGTCCCTTCTGTTTATTTGCTGACATTGGGGGGCCCAGTCCTCATGTCAGCACAGGAAGATTTCTCCAAGCAGCGTGGGACACTGCGGAGCCCACTCCCAGTGACCCCAAATAATTATTTAATTTTTCCTGTAAAGAAAAAAAACAACCCCTGATGTCTTTTGTTTTTTGTCCCTGAAAAAAATAAAATGGTCCCACATCGTCCCCACCATCCCCTTCCCCATCCCAACCCTCCCACTGAGCACCCTCCACTCCACACACACCCTTACCCTATATTTACCTCCAGAGGTCATCCATTGTAATCATCTGTGGATCAGGACATGCCTGCACTCTTCAAAGCCCCACATTTTCAAAGAAGATGCGTAGCGTATCTCAGCCCAAAATGGAGATGTGTGATGCATCTCAGAAAATGCACCAAAGTGTGATATTCGATTGGAAGAGAGGTGTCATGCATCTCCGAATGTGCCATTGAGCAGAATTAATGTATGCAGTGCAAATAAAGGGGGTGGTACCATGAATATGCCACACACCACAATATTCAGTCAAACTGTCCGGCACATCTGCCATCGCAACCCAGAAATGAGCTGCCCAAAGTTAGACATGGAAAAGGCATGCCTAATTTTTCTGGCCATCCACAGGCAGACTGTGGAAGTGTAGACAGGTGCACAGCAGCCTGCCTGCCCCAGTAGTCTAGTGTTACCCCCATCCCCAATCCCCGACATATACATGAAATAGTGGTGTCCCATTTCAATAGTGTAGGGTCCCCCTCCCATCCCCGGTGCCTGCTGTTCAAAATAAATTGATTCCCCTCCAGTATTTCCATAGTGTAGTGTAGTGTACCCCTTCTCAGTCCTGATCATAACAAAAACTGAAAGGCAGAGTCCCTGCCAGCCCTGGTAGTCTAGTGGTACCCCCTTCCATCCCCAATCCCTGATCCAAAAGAGAAAAATGCCCCAGTCCTGTTTTCCATAGTGCAGTGGTACCTCCCCCTTCTCCAATCCCTGATTTAAATAGAAATAAAGCCAGAACCCTTTTCCATAGTGTAGTGGACCCCCCTCCCATGCCTGATCCCCATTCACAACACAATCCCACCTCAAACCCATTTCCATAGTGTTGGGTCCCCTCTCCACCTAATCCCTGATATCATGTATAAAAGAATAGTCCAGAACCAGCTGACCAGCACAGAGGTAGCACTACTGCTCACAATGCTGTTGACCTGGGATCAGGAATGTGCCCAGGAGATGGAGGTCAGCTGGAGGAGGAGGCTCGAGTGTCTGGAGGACCACTCACCTTCTCTGGGGAGGGAGAGGGGGTTGAGGCTCAGTGCTTAACTGGCCTCTGGTGGATGCCGGAGGCACAGAAAGTGTCAGAGCCACTCTGAGGGGTTGGGGCATGATCGACATCAGCGGTTGCGCCTTGACATCTGGGCACATGTCATGCCCCCAGAACAGGGGAAAATCAGCTCTCAGAGCACTGGGGAGACAGAACACCCAGTGCAGACCCCATAACTCCTGTCTGCCTGTCCTGTCTGGGTGCCTGATGAGAACAAGAAGGACTTCTGGGTGTACGGGTCCCACCTCGTACCTGCCTGGGAGGTATAGCCATGGCTCCATGTGGGTTCACCCATAGGCTCAGGTAGGTGAAGAGAGGGGCAGACACCATAGGCAACTCCCAATGGTGCGGGGCTCTGAGAAGCAGGGGAAGGATAACTAGCAAGTACAAAAAATAAAAAGAATAGTCCAAAAGTATTTCCATAGTGTAGTGGCCCCCATCCCATCAGGACAGATCCCCACCCACTTCCACCCAACCCACGGCCAGCAACTGGCTCAGTTCTCCACACACCACCATGGCCAGCCACCAACGGAATTGTCAATAAATGTGTAGCATCCATAGTATGTGCTCATTGTGAGCACATAATATGTGCAGTACACATTCATTGACACTTCAGTTGGCGTCTGGCCATGGTGGTGTGCAGAGGGCTGAACCAATCGCCAGTTCCAGTTGGGTTGGGGAGGACTGGGTAGGGGGTCCAGTCCTGATGGGGAGGGGTGGCTACTACACTATGGAAATACTTTTGGTCTATTCTTTTATACATGACATCAGGGATCGGGCATAGGAGGGGGGCCACTACACTATGGAAAAGGGTTTGGGCTTTATCTCTATTTTGATCAGGAATCAGGGACAGGAGGGGGTACCACTGCACTATGGAACAGTGTGCAGGGCATATTTTATTGTTGATAGGGATTCAGGCATGGGAGGGGGTACTGCTTGACTGCCAGGGCTGGCAGGGGTTCAGCTGTCACTGCATTATGTTTGGGGCTGGGGGGAAGTTACAATGCACCATGGAACTACTGAGGGGCATTCTAGTTACAGTTAGACATTGGGGATTGGGGATGGGTGATGGATCCTATACTATGGAATGGGGGAATGTTTCTCTTCTTTTATACATTGGGGCTCTTGGTTGGGTGGGGGTGCCACTGGACTACTGGGGCTGGCAGGGACTTTATTTGTCATGTAGCCCAATTGAAGCTGGGAGGGGACTGGCCTGGCACATTCTGCTGGGTGCAGCCAATACGAATGTGCTCATAATGAGCTTGCTTGGGGCCTGGATTGCCCCATGCATGCCCTATGAACTCATTAGCATATTCTGGCTGAATATCACCCAGGGGGGTGATGGTGCATCCACATATGTGTTGCTCATTCCTCCATTGGTGGTCATCAGCCCCAAACCCTGGATGCGCTACACCAGATATGGCGGCTGATCACTTTGTGCTGCACACCCTGGGTCCGATATTCAAAAAGGACGTGTGATCTGTTGTGATCATGCTTTCTGTTTCAATATGCCATCAGTCGACCAGCCCATTTTTTTGCATGGCACATCTCTTTGCACTGCTCATCCAGCTGGTTCTGAATATGGAAGCCCAAGGTAAGTGCCGCATAATGTATTTCAATGGCATTTTGAACTTCTGTTCATAACGTTGCCATTTGTAGGTATTTTTTCACCAAAGTTTCAACATGGGCTTTTTGGGACCCCACCTCATGAACACTGTAACTGTTGTTTTGTTAATCTGGCCTGGAAGGTAATTTCACAGTTGCTGCGTGAAATCACCTTTTGGGACCAATTAATGAAATGACAGTGCCAGTGTTCATGAGGTGGGGTCCCAAAAAGCCCATGTTGAAAATTTGTTGAAAACATTCCTTAAAATGTCCAAGTTATGAGCATTCCTTGAAATGTTTCTACATAAGTGTGTAAGTTTAATAATTTTTAATATTTTCACTCCAAATTTTCAACATAGCCATTTTTTCACACCACCTCATGAACAGTACAGCTGTCATTGTTCACATCCTGCCCAAAACATGTTTCTGCACCTGTGGCACAGAATGGCATTTTGCCATGGATTTGAACATTTTCACCTACAGGGTTTATGAGGTAGTGTCATAAGAAAACTACGTTCAAAATTTTGGTTCAAAATATGAAAAAATGCCAAAGTTATGACCATTTGTTGCAGTTTCGGTACACCCGCTTGTAGCTTTGGAAATTTTAAATATTTTTACCACCAGATTTTTAACATAGCCTTCTTATTACCCCACCTCATATATGTCACAGCTGTCATTTTTCAGATCCTGCCCAAAATGTGTTTTTGCACCTGTGGCATGAAATGGCATTGCTGTTGTGCAGAATTATGTTTTGGTGGGGATTTGAACATTTTCTCTACCACGTTCATGGGCTGGGGTAATAAGATGACTATGCTGATAATTTGGTCACGCATCTATGGAGGGATAGGAGTGCAGGGTCCAAAGGACCCTGCACTCCCACAGTAAAATAAGGAAAATCATGAAGCATGGGAGCACAGGGCCCGAACCCACTGTGACATAAGGACAGTTATGGATGGTCCCACAGGCGAATAAGGATACAAGTAAACTATCTGAAAAAGAAAAGATATTCTTTGCAAAAAACTTCATTAATGCATCAGTTAGGGCTGTTAGTAAAGTGACAAAAGTAGGGAAATATGGCATTAGGGTTTCCAACCCTAACACCCCACCTCCACCATGCAGACACCGATAGGCATCAGGGATGTGCCTTGGGGTCATCAGCCCTAATGCTTACCCTGTTCTCCTACACTGTACCATCTCAGCTTATTTATTTATGGAATGGAGTGAGAGTTAGGACTGATGACCCCAAGGCACCCTTCCAATGCCTGTCAGTGTTTGCAGAGTGGGGGTTGGGCGTTGGGTTTGGAAACCCTAACGCCATATTTCCCTATTTTTGTCACTTTACTAAAAACCCTAAATGATGCATTAATAAAGTTTTTTGCAATGAATAGATAGATAAATAGATAGATAGATAGACAGACAGATAGATAGATAGATAGATAGATAGATAGATAGATAGATAGATAGATAGATAGATAGATAGATGGATGTATACATATTATTCTTTGCAAAAAACTTTGTTAATGCACCAGTTAGGGTAACTAAACACCAGAAAAGTATGGAAATGTAGCATTAGGGTTTCCAACCCTTACTCTCCACCCCCCTCCACCAAGAAGCAAAAGGAAACAAGAACAGGGTTTTGTGTCTCTTGAGTCTTGGTGAATCAGTGGTAGGGTCTTCCTTGGGGTTGTCAACCCTAATGCTCACCCCATTCCATGAGTAGACAAAGTCACACATGATCTCCTTTCTTTATACAGGGCCCACAGGGCCGTGCATGAAGAAAGGTACAACAACTTGTGCTGGCAACCTGTAATGAGAAACCTTATCTGCTTTTGAAGAGAGCATATCATTATGAGGCAGTGGCTTGGAGCTGTACCTTGTGCTTCAGATTGGAAGCTACGGGCTGGGGAGGGGGAGCATTAGGGTTGATAACCCCAAGGAAGATCCCACCACTGATTCACCAAGACTCTGAAGACCCAAAACCCTAATGTTTTTTTCCATTTCTTCCTTGGGAGGTGGAGGCGGGGAGTTAGGGCTGGAAATCATATCCAATGGAATCATATCCTCATTCACGCAGACCCCTTTGGGACCTGCAAGAATGGTATCCAGTGATATGGGCAAGTCAAACTGAATGACTCAATTTGACCACCTGGTAAAAGAGCGAATGTGAATGCAGAGTTAAAGTCAGAAGAGTGACTGTAAGGAGATAAAAACCATGATGCCAAGGTAGAGCGCTGGTAGGAGGGAGGTTACATGGAGAAGGATATGAGATGCAATTTGGCCAAGTAGTTCTTAACTGGCCAGTTGATCTTGTGGAGGTAGTCTATACCTCTGGTGCAGTATGAACCAGGTTTGGACCTTACTAGTGGTCTGTGTGTTTGAAATTTTGTTTTTTGTGTCTTGGGCACTTACTTTTTTTTTATTCCAATCCCTGCACCCCTGGCATCAAGGATGTGGCCCCCGTCTGCAGGCTGCAACCCCCCGAAGAGCCTCCTCGCATAGTTTCCCCTGTACCCCAGTGGCAGGCCCCCCCCCTTGAGTTGATTATATTAAGAAAGGCCCCACATTAAAACAGTAATAAAGAATGGTACTGGAGATAAGAGTGTGGATGATCACTTTTCTTGTATGCAGTGTTGTGCAGCTCGCTGTACTTGTTTTCGGCGTTTTGCAATCACCAATCTTTCAATCACTCATATTTCTTCACTTCTGTGACATGGAACCATGTGAACAGGTGCAGATGTGCAGGGCCTATGGAAGTGCAGGGTCCTGCTGACCCTGCCATTCTGTGCAGCATCAGATGTCAAAAGTTAGCAAACTTATTAAAGTGCATAGAAAAAAAGTTAATGTACCTTCACACATGTATTGTTTTTTAATATTTTGACCCCAAATTTTCAACATAGCCTTGCTACGGACCCACCTCATAAACCCAGTATGTGAACATTTTCAAATCTTGGCTGAAACATCATTCCGTGGTACAGGTGTGAAAACACATTTTGGCCAGGTTTTGAAAAATGACAGTTGTTACTTTCATGAGGTGATGTGAAAAAATGACAATGTTGAAAATTCGGAGTTAAAATAATTAAATTTACCAAAGTTATGAGCATGCATTGTTGAAGCAATAAGGCATGACAGGGCGTAGGTTATACTAGGTTTACCCCATGATCAGGGGAGTTGTAAGGCACTAGGTGAAGCTGAGTGCCTTTAGTCTCTGACCATGGGGTAAACCTAGTACTGTACAACCAAAGTCCCTTAAGTGCCTTATTGCTTATATAAAATGGGCCCAGAGACAAATTAAAAAAAAAAAATACTTTAAAAGTTTTTAAACCCACAAAAATTATAATAAAATGTTGCTAAATAATGTCAAATAATCCCTCCACAGATGTTTTTCACCTGTCAGTCATCTGTCTTTCTTCATAGTCAGTACACTGAAACATAGAAACATAGAATTTGATGGCAGATAATGATCACTTGGCCCACCTAGTCTGCCCATTTCCCTACTTAATGGATAAGCTGCAGATCCTAGTTAACCAATGGCCTACTTCCTCCTACTCCCACTAGAATTGCTTTATGTCTGTCCCATCCCATGCATTTGTGAATTCCCCACTGTTTTTGACTCCACAACCTTTTCAGAAAGGCCATTCCATGTATCTACAACCCTCTTCATGAAAGAATACTTCCTCACATTACCTCTGAGCTGAGCCCCCTCTCTATCTTCAGATTGTGCTCCCTTGTTCTTGCACATCTCTTTTTCTGAAAGATGCTACCCTCTTGGACTTTGTTGATTCCCTTGAGGTACTTGAACGTTTCTATCATGTCCCCTCTCTGCCTCCTTTCCTCAAGGATATACATATTAAGCTCCATTAATCTCTCTTCGTATGTCTTCTGGTGCAGACCCTACACCATTTTAGTTGCCCTCCTCTGGACAGCCTCTATGCTGTCTATGTCTTTGCAGAGATGGGGTCTCCAGAACTGCACACAGTACTGTACTCCATATGGTGTCTCACCAGCTGTCTATACAGTGGGATAACAACTTCCTGTTTTCTACTAATTATGCCTCTCCCTATGCATCCCAGTGTCCTGTCAGCCCTCCTTCCTGCCTTCTCACATTGCTTGCCCACCTTTAGGTCATCTGATATGACTACCCCCAAGTCCCTTTCCATTTTTGTTGTTGTTAGTATCTCACCCCTCATAGTATGATTGTTTACCATGAAATAGAAAAATTCAAAGCTCTGCACTATTCCAGTAGTAGAATGCTCCTCTTCTCCCCCAACACACAGACACATACACACACACACACACACACACACACACACACACACACACACACACACAATGGAAGCATGGAATACATGAAATAAAAATTCTTCAGAGTTCCATTGGCATACACTCACAGGCCTCAAGTGGAGCCAGAACATCAATTTTATCTGTTTCCAGGTAAGGAGCAGAGAGTTCTCTGGCAAACTGGTGGGGGATAGGCGGGGAATTTTTCATGGTCATCAAAGAAACACCAGCAATGGAAACTCTGAATAGTACCTGATTTTCTAAATTTATGTATGTGTGTGAGATGGGGGTCTTGCGTGAAAATAACATTAAAATATTTACTTACTTTAATTAATTTAATGTACTTTCATTTCTAGGGCCTAGTTGAAGGTTTGTATATAGGAATAAAGGTTATAGCTATGTTTGTGATGGAGGTTAGGAAGCAAGTAGCTTATGATTTCTGTGAGTTGCCCCTGTTGGCAGGGACTTGTTTTTAGTCATTGGTAGTGCTCTCTTAAGATAATTGCTAGAACCAAGTCTCAGCCAGCAGAACACAGGGATTTCCTTGCCCATTTTATATAAAATTTCAATGTACGCTCATAACTTTGTTGTTTTGTAATACTTGTACCACAGATTTTCAACATAGCCTTCTTATGACCTCACCTCATTAACAACGGTGAAGGAAATTTTCAAAATCCACCAAAAAGGTAATTTCATGCATCAACAATGCCATTCTGGTGGAGGAAATGCTCTTCTTCACCCACAAAACTCCTTTTCTTCCTATTGCTGCTGCATGATGGTGACAGAGACCAATCCTGGCCCTGCTCCCCCCCCCCAACAACCTCCCCAAAGGACTGAGTGTAGCACATGTTAAGATCCGCAGCCTCCTCCCCAAAATTGACTTACTGCAACTCCTCATGGTCAACCTTTATCCTGCTATACTGGTTGTCTCTGATTTCTGGCTTTCCCACAGGAGTCCAGACTTGGTGGTTGCCCTTCCTGGCTACTTACTTACCCGGCTGGATAGAGCCACTAGGAGCGGTGGGATTGCCATCTATCTCACCTCTGCCATTCAGTATGTCCCTATACTCTATCTCCTCCCTGGCTGCCTATGAACTCCTCCTCATTAAACTCACAGTCCCCTTCTCTCTTCTCATCTTCGTTGCTGTTGTCTACTGCTGCCCCGGCCTGCCTTCCTCTTCTATTACTGAATTTCTCTCCAGTATCACCTCTCATTCTTCTACTGGTGAACTTCTCATCCTCGGGGACTTCAATAACAACTGTCTCTCCCCCTCACTATCCAAATTCTGTGATAACATTAAATCCCTAAACCTTACTCAGCTAATTTCTGATCCTACCTGCCTCAATCTCAAATTACTAAATCACACCCTTTTTGACTGGGCCCTTGCCTCCCACCCACACAAAATTATTGCATCTGGCACCCTACCAGACACCCTCAGTGACCACCACATGGTCTATTGTGTATGCAAGGTTCACTGACCGAAAGGCCTTCCCAAACGCCTACTAATTCAATCATTCTGGTCCATGGACCTATCCTCCCTTCACGAGTACCTAGCAGCTACTGATTGGTCTCCTATCATTACTGCCAGCTCCAATGACTCAGCCCTAAATTTGTTCACATCACTTTTCTTGTCAATTTGGAATTGCCACGCCCCTCATGGGAAAACTAGGGTATGAGGCTCTCATCTTCTCTGGGTCTCTGCTGAACTGCTAGCCTGCCTGTGTGCATGAGATCTGGCATGGAAAGCCCACAAGACAACTGGTTCCACTGCTAACTACCAAAAATATTGTTCTTTAAGTAATGCCTGCACTAGGGCTACAAAACATGCTAAGGCAAAGAACTTTTCCACCACCGTCCAAAACAATATTAACCACTACTCAAAGTTTTGGAAGGTCATCCACTCCCTCTTCTCCCCTCATACCCAGTCCTCTGTCTCAGTCCTCAAGATAAAAGGTGCCACCATCTCTGAACCCTCAGCTAAGGCTGCTGAATTTAATGACTACTTTACCTCTTGTGCCTCTTCTTTCCTCTCTGCCTTACCTCCTCCCACTGTCCCCCTTGCTCTTTCTATCCTCCTCTTTCTCCTTCTCCCCAATCTCAACCGCTGCCACTCTCATGACCTTCCTGGCTCTAAATCCTCTTAAGGGCAAGAGTCCAGAAGGGCTGGACCCAAAACTCCTTCACCTCTCTGCCCCTGCCATCTCCCTCCCTCTCGCATCCCTCCTTAACCTTTTCTTCTCCCAGGCCTCTGTCCCAGCTTCATGGAAGCATGCCACAGTCATTCCCACCCTAAAGGTGGTGACTCCTCTGTTCCTGGGAACTTCCACCCTATCTCTCTACTTCCTACCCTCACTAAACTTCAAGAACATGTAGTTCTTTCTCAACTTTCTCCTTTTCTTGAATCATCCTCTTACAGCACCCCTTTCCAGTCAGGATTTCACAAATTTCACTCCTCCTCCATCTCTCTGCTCAGGCTGACTGACTCCATTCTATCTGTCATGGATCAGGGCCTGATCACCTCTGCAATTTTTGTTGACCTGGCCAAAGCCTGGACACCGTGAGCCCACCCATCCTCCCTCCTTACAAAACTCTCTGCTACAGGACTCCCTTCCCCAAGCTACAGATTGGTTTTGTTCATATCTTCTGGGCAGAACTCAAACAGTTAAAATTGGCAACTCCCTGTTCCCCCTTTCCCTATCAGCACTGGTGTCCCCCAAAAATTGGTGCTAGGTCCCATCCTCTTCTCCATTTTTCTAAATAGCCTCCCCTCTGCCTGTTCATCTGCATCCATACATATGTATGCAGATGATACTGTCATATTTACCTCTGGTTCCTCCCCTGCTGATCTGATGACCAGCCTACAGCTGGATTTTAACAGCATCCAGCTCTGGTTCTGCTCTAATCAGCTGTCCCTTAATGCAAAAAAATGGTCTCTATGACCTTCAGAACCAGACTAAAGCTCTCTGGACTTCCACCACTCCCCTCATTCCACACTCAAGATGGGTCCATCCTTGAAGATGTCCCTTCCTTCAAGTACCTTGGGGTGTGGCTTGACTGGCAACAAGATTGCTCTGTTCATGTGGACTCTATCCACAAAAAGTTCCACCCAAAACTAGGTGCCTTGTACCAAAACAGAGGGTGAATCCCCCTGCTGGCACACAGAATCATTTTACAGAGAATGATTCCCCCCATATTCGACTATGGAGACACCATCTATAGCAGTGCTCCAAAGTCCACCCAGGCCAGACTGGACCCCTTCAGTCACTCCTACCGGTTTGCTCTTGACTGCCCTCCTCTGACTTACCACTGCTCCCTCTACACCTCACTCAGTCTTCCCTCTCTTAAAGCCAGACAACTTGCATATGCCTCCACCCTTATTGCCAGGTACTGGCTGAGCTCAGTCCCCTCCTATCTCACATCTCTACTCTCTGCTCCCACTCACTCCTCCTATTCCCTTTGTAGTGCTGGCTGCTAGACCCTAGCACATCCATCTAGGTTGCCCTTTTCTGGCCAAGCTGTGTTCTCTTTCTGCCTCCCTAAACTCTGGAATGCCATCCCCCTCCCCATCCACATTGCCACCTCTTTCTGCTCCCTCTCTTGTCTCCTCCAAGACTTCATCTATCCTTCTTGCAACTACACCTGAGCTCTCCACCCCTTGTCCACTACTCTGTCTACTTCCCTCCTTCTCCCTCCCCCTCCTTTTCTTCCATTACCTTACCGCTACCTCCTGATCTCCTCCTGTAAACCCCACCTCAATCCCTACCTATTACATTCCTCTCCCTTTTTCACTACATGTCTTTATGTTGTTTTCACCTTTTGGCTGGCTCTGTTGAGTGTTGCATATGCTGAACCTAGGTATGCACATTATAATATTGCTGCTGCTTAGCTCTACCTACTATACACCATAAATGCTCTGTGTCAATTCACTGTACAATCTATCCGATAATCCTATTATGTCCTGTAGATACTATGCATATATAAATACAATGTATATCTATATTTCTCCCATGACCCCTCCCCCAGGATGCATCTGGAAATGAGCTATTACTCAGCTCAGTATGACTTTCCTGGTGAAACTTTTGAAATGAGGGGGCGTGGCTTGACCGCCGATGAGGATGGCTGCCTAAACCGCTAGCTTCGTCTCTGGCTACCACAACCTGCTCACGACCACAGTCATCCAGTGCTCTGAAATCCCCTTAAAAACTCACAGATGATGCCATAGATTGGGTTCTCCATCTGGTGTGGGTTTTATTGCGTCCTGTGATCTGGCACAATGACGTGTAGTGTTGGCCCTATGCAACCCGTCTCGGAGGCCTGACAGTGCCGTCTTCACGTACAGATCCTCCCAGTGAGGCCCCTGCAGCAACAGGAATCTCAGCACGGTTACTCGGAATTACATGCACCTGTCCCCCTGAGTACAACATCTCCTGCAATACAGCGTCATAACTGGATAGCATACCTACCACGTACTAAGGCTGGCCTCTTATATCCTCGCTATGCAAAATCAAGGTGTTGCTTCCACAGATGGCTGTACTCCCTCAGTGGATGTGGGTACTTCCTTACAACCCATCACAGCCATGCTTGAAACCCTGCTCATAAGGGTGGATACGATCTCCTCCACCTTGTCAGGCACTGTTGCAGAAGTTCAAGTACTGCATGATAAGCTAAATGTTACAGATCAGCGCACAGAAGATCTGGAGGCTGGGCAGGAACAAATCTTACAACGTCTGAGGGAACAAGACGACAAGCTGGCAGTATTGTGGAAATGAGTGGAGGATCAAGAGAACCGTGGGTGACAAAATAATATCAGGATTCTAGGAATCCCAGAAGGTGTTGAGGGGAGAAACACAGAAAGATTCCTTAACGAAGAAATTCCTAAAATGCTAGGGGATAGGTGGCATGGCCCAGTTGAGGTGGAAAGGGTGCACCATATCCCAGGGGGTTCAAGGCCTGCTAACACCCCTTCCAGACCCATTATTGCCTATTTACTGTGATACTCAATGAAAGAAAGAATCCTTAGTGCTGCAAGAGATAAAGACGAAGTAGTGTGGCATGGGGAAAAAATGTCCTTTTTTTGGGACTTCTCTGCAGAGGTTGCCACCTGTAGAAAGAGTTTCCTACCTCTCAAAAAAGTTCTAGCTGCTCACGGCTTTAAATACAGGTTCTGGAATCTATCATACCTGCATGTATCCAGAGAAGGTAGACAAACTGTAGCAGAGACTGCTTGGGAAGTGGAAAGCTGTGCCTCTAGATACTGGCCCAAAATACCCCTGCACACTACATCTCCCAAAAGGCGCTGGGTACCGGAACCTCACACCAAGGGTAGGAGGAACCATGCTCCCAAGGAAGGGTATTGGGAGGACCAAAAAGTGCAACAGACTGCTCTCTCCTCAAGTGGCTCCCCCTGGTCCTCGGCCCACTGCAAATCACCAGGAGCAGACAATAATGCCAAAGGTCTATCGGTTGGGCAAGGGGAAAAGCTCCCACCACCTCTATCTCAGCAGGGTCCCAATCAATCTGCTCGAGTACGTCAATGATCGCTGAGCAAACTAGGATCCCCCTCAAAAGGCCCAGGGACGGCACCACCTGCTAAACAGACCAGGGACAACTATCCTGCACAGGAAAATTTGGGCTCACAAGATATTCCAGACAAGCTTCTGATGGAAGTGGCTGAATCCTCATCTTGGGCAGACATTCCTCCTGACCTAGCGAGCTGTCAGGACTTTCCTATTGTATCAGTGAAACCAGGTTGGCTAACCTTTGCGCAGGCAGCATCTCAAGACTTCTCCACAGCTGCAACGAACTCTGCTACAACAAGAGTGCTAGCCCCCAATGACTGAATACTTCTAGCCTGTAAAAAGTTTTCTCTGTTGCCTACCCCCCACCATAACTGGGTACTTAACACCAGGGTCTTAGGTTACAGGGAACCCCTGATTGATGGGGGACCCTAGTATCGTATTCTCTAAGTGGGCTACAGATAGTTTGCATAAGGAGGGGGTAACTGGGAGGCCTAAATACCCAACCCCGTAAGCACCTAGTCTATGACTCATATATCACCCTCCCCCACACTCAACTCCGGCTAGTAACCGGATATGCTTGGCACTCACCGCCATGGTAACCAAATGCTGGGAAGCCCATCATAGACTTGGTATGATATAACAGTATCAGGGCCAACCAGGGCAGCCCGGACAGCATGTCTCAGGCACACTTTTTGATGCTTTATTCCACCGGGCATCATCTGATCCCCCTCCCCCCTTTTTTTCCCCTTTTCCCTACTTATGGGCACTGTTCATGTACCTGTCATCTATCCATGGAGCCGGAGACCGAGTTTAGAGGTTAACGTTGTTTATTGGTCTTCTCGTGCTCTCATTCACCCCCAAAAGGGTGAAGGGTCAGTGTATCTGATTGCTCCTCCTCGTAACAGAAGAGGGCTGCACTTCGCGCTTACACCTATTCACCTTTAGTTTTTTCGAAATTATCCATTTGCTGTTATATATTTGTTCTGAGATAGTTAGAATAAGACCCCTATACCAGGGAACTAGTATTGAATTTGGTTTAACTAAGTGTATCCTGACGTAAGTACTTTGGTGTTTTTGACCTTGACTGTGTTATTTTCCTTTTTTTTCCTCTTTTCCCTTGTGCCAGGTTTACATTCACACCTACATTAAGTGATTGGAGTATCCCTGTCTCTTGCTCTGTTTCTTCGGGGGTTACACTTCTATACCTAATAAGCAAGAAGCAATCCTTTCACTCCTGTTTCTCTCTCTCTTTCTCTCCCCTCTGGACCTGGGTGGTAAGTACCTGCACAATTCTACATGGCTGGAAACAAGATGCAGTCTGCTACTGCAGGTACTAAACTCATATCTTGGAACGTGAAGGACCTAAACCACCCAGTTAAATGATCCATGGTCCTCAGACACTTACACTCCTTGCAGGCAGATATTGCCCTAATCCAAGAGACCCACCTCACTGCAAGGACTGTACAGTGGCTCAGGAAAGTTTGGGTCGGTACTTTTATTGCGAGCTCAGCATAAACCAAATCCAAAGGGGTAGTCATTTTACTTAGGAAATCATGCAGTTGGGTGCAGGAACAATTAGATGCTCTAGGCTGCTGGCTGGCGGCACGCTTTGCATATCCTGGGGACCATGTAATATTAGCGACTATTTATGGCCCGAACACGATAACCCAGAGATCCTACTTGACCTCAATAAGGCAGTAGAAGCTCTGGCTTCACCATATCCACAGACCCTTATTATATTACAGGGGGATTTTAACCTCGCTTTAGACATCTTCCTTGATAAGTCGTCACCAACTCTACAAACTCACCCCAAATCTGTCTCGGCCCTGCAAGGAATGATGGAAGAGTAGGACATGACCGAGATATGGTGCAGAGACCATCCCACGGGGTGGGACTACTCCTTCTTTTCTGCTGCCCACTCCTGTAGCAGCAGGATTGACTTCTGGCTGGCTAACGCTCCTGTAGTCTTGGCTATCACATGCACCAAGGTGTACAATTTACTAGTCTCAGACCATGCCACAGTATCCTGCCTGTACATTCCCCTGGGCCAAGGCAGATCGGGTACTAGATGGAGATGTAACCCCCTCCTTCTTAAGGACCCACAGTTCCAGGCCATGGTGCGAGAGATGGCCAGGGATTATTTTTCTCTGAACCAGGCCTTGGGCACCTCTGTGGCTATGGTATGGGAGGCCTTTAATGCGGTTTTGCCGGGGCAGATCATTGCTTACTCAGCTCACCAGAATAGACAAAGGAGGTCTGAATTAAATGACTTACAAACCAAACTGTCCACTTTGGAACTCAGATTTAGGACCTCTAATGCCCAAACACCTGACTCATTACTCTTGCGGGAGATAGTTGGGCTCAAATATCATATTAACACTAGGTTACAGCAAAATCAGAGTGGGCCTTACTCAGGTCCAAGCACGGATACTGGGAAGGGGGGATGGGGGAAGCTCCTGGCATTTCAATTGAGGAAACAGCAAGCTGCTTCTAGGATACATGCCTTCAAGGACCCGAATGGCCGGGTCATCACGGGCCCAAAGCAAATTAATGAGTGTATGCAGCGCTTCTATCAGACATTATATGAATCGAAAAACACTTGGGAACCTCACAACTACAGCTGGAACTACTTAAGTTCTGTGCTGATGTCAACATCCCCCAGCTACCCAATGTAGTGAAAAAGGACTTAGGCCTTTCTCAGAAGCAGAACTTTTGACCGTCCTTGGCCAGCTGGCCAAGGGTAAAGGGCCAGGGCCGGATGGCATGATCACTGAACTTTACCAAGCCATCAATGCTTAGATTAGCACCCCTCTCCTCTCCCCCCGAAAGAAGCCCACGAGGCTGGTATCCTCCCCCCTTCAATGCGAGAAGCATTAATTACCATGCTTCTGAAGAAATCTGACGACCCTCAGAATTGTGCTAACTTTTGCCCAATCTCTCTCATATGGGTAGATTGCAAAATAGCAGCTAAAATGCTTGCCTGCCGGCTGATGGATATTATACCCTCTCTTATCCACCTGTCTCAAGTCAGGTTTATTAAAGGCAGAGGTGTAGTGGACAACATCAGGATGGTCCTGGATTTAAAGTGGATTGCAATGCAATCCAAAAACCCAATGATGGCCACGGAGGTGGATTTTTCCACAGCATTTGACTCTGTAGAATGGCCCTATCTTTATGAAATGCTCCAGCTCTATGGGTTTGGTCCTTATTTCAGACAGTGGATACAGGTGTTATACAACGCCCCTCTTGCAAAAATCCTAACAAATAAGGACATAACTCCTCCCTTCACTTTGCAACGGGGCACTAGACAAGGGTGCCCCTTATCCCCCTTACTTTTCCTGTTGGTTCTGGACCCGCTTACATGGAAGCTGCAGGCCACTGAAGATATCAAGGGCATCCAGGTGGGTCAGCGTACCTTCCTGTCTGCCCTTTACGCCGATGATCTACTTCTCACATTGGTGCAACCTAAAGGCTCACTCCCTAACATTCTACGAATTCTGAAGGTATTTGCTCAGTTATCTGGCCTTCATATTAATCAAAAGAAACCAGTGTTACCCCTCTCAATGCAGCCTGCACGAATCTGTGTATGCAAGGTCTAGACTTAACATGGGCCCCAAACAGCTTCTCGTACCTGGGTATAAAAATCCCATTTAACTGGAGCCTTATCCCACAAGAGAACTTTGGTCCCCTGATACAATCATTAACCACAGAGGTCAGTAGGTGGCACCAACTAAACCTCTCCCTTCCAGGCATGGTAACTGCTATCCGTATGCTATTACTACCAAAGGTAGCTTACCTCCTCAATAATCTCCCTATCCCCCTTTCCAATAATATATTCTGGCCTTTGGATAACTTGATATTCTTTTTTGTCTAGGAGGGCAGAGCTCCAAGATGGAGCCGCAGTAAATTGAGGGCCCACTGGACTAAAGGAGGCTTAGGCCTCCCGTGGCTACAGGGGTACCATTGGGCCTATCTATCAGCACAGACCACCCAGTGGTTTGTCTCTCCCTCCCCAGAGCTGGCACAGTAGGTACATCTGGAGGCCCAGTTGCTACAGCGGGCTCCCCAAGCTCACTGCTCATACAGGCCTCTATAGACCATAACAAGCTCACGCTGGTCATGATTGAGACCAGAACGGCATGGTTCAAACTCAGAGCAGCCTCTCATAACACCAAAGCAGTAAGTTCTATTCCGTTTCGGTACATGACCCTTTGGCACAATCAGCTCCTTCTGGTTGACAATAAACCACTTCATTGGACCGGTTGGGAGGCCAAGGGGATACTCACCATTCAAGACTTGTTTTTGGCCAACTCCAATATTATGATGTCATTCGAACAACTGAAAACACAGTACTCCTTCCAAGCTCATGAGTTCTGGAAATTCCTGCAGATACACACTGCAATCCAGACTCTTAGCAAGAAGTATGAAACTGACCCTAAATGGCAGTGGTTGGCCACCCTGCATATAAAGCCCATGTCACAAGGCCTGGCGTGAGGCACAACTGGACCACACAGAATCATGCAGGTCTGCTTGGAGTTCGGATCTCAAGGTCCCCATTACCGCTGAAACTTGGACTAGATGTCTACACTTGGCTCATTCTGCATACACTGATGTCAAGAGCCAATTGATACAACTCAAACTGCTTCTACGATGGCATCGTACACCAGCAGCCCTTCACTCCTGGGATATCCTCCCCCACATGGAATGCTGGCATTGTAGGCATGACCCAGCCAACATCCTGCATTTGCTATGGCAATGCACGGTCCTACATTCATTCTGGGTTGATATAGCCACGGACTGCTCAGGAGTGCTAGGATTACCTATCGAAATCTCTCACCCATTACTCCTACTGGGGGACCCAGCTCCTATTTACCATTAGCCTAAACCACACCAAAAATGGCTCCTCGCAGTCCTGCTGGAGGCCAAGAGGCTTCTACTTCAGTTCTGGAGACAACCGTTACCCCCATCTCTTGCCCTGTGGCACTCTGCTTTAGTTAGGCTTGACACTTTTGAAAGTTCACTTATGGGAACAGGGGAAAAATGGTGGCATACCTCCAGAAATGAGGTGCATATCTTAACTTCCCCCTATGTAAGGCTCCACTCCCCCCTCCAGTAACCCCCCCCGGTATGAGGGATACTCATGAATACATAGGAACTCTAGAGGACATCTCCTCCCCTGGTTCTTGGACCTCCCTGGACCTCTCCCAGAGTTGGTGCTGAGCTGACATAACAGAGTATGTCTGATCATATCCTCCTCACTACGGTATCCCTCCTGTATACTTTCTGTTTTTTTCTTTATTATTCCTCCTGGCAGGCTTTCAGGCAAATCATGGGAATAGTGGGATCTTACCCAGGCACAAGTTGCCAGTCAGCACTGTTTAAGGTACATTTTGTCTGCTGGAAGAATTATTGTAGGTTGTGTAAAAGTTTGTATGCCACAGTTTGAACTTAGAGGGTTTTCTTTGACTCTGTATATAACCTGGAAGCACTTATTGGTATGTTCCTTTTTTTTCAATGAAGGAAATGTATCTTGCCTGGTTTGTATGGATTATACATAATTGAATAAACTCATTCTATGATAAAAAAATAAACTTTTGAAATAAATAAATAATTCTGCACCACAGGAGCGAAAACATATTTTGGCCAGGATTTGAAAAATGACAGTTCTCATGTTCATGAGGTGATGTGAAAATATGGCTATATTGAACATTTATGGTCAGAACATGTAAAAATACTAAAGTTATGAGTGTGTATTACACAATTTCAATGTAAGCTCAAAGCATTGCCATTTTTTTACATTTTGACCCCACATTTTCAGCACAGCCTTCTTATGACCTCACCTCATAAACAAAGGCAGTGAGAATTTTCAAATCCTGTCCAAAAGATGATTTTGCCAAGTGACTGTCAAATTGTCTTTCAGGCCTGATATGCATAATTCCATTGCTGTTGGTTATGAGATGGGGTCACAAAAAGGCCATGTTGAAAATTTGGGGTCAAAATATGCAAAACTGAATAAGTTATGCATCAAAATTGAAAACCCCTTTGAAATACATTGAACCACACTTGCCTTAGTTTTTCATATTGAAGTCATTGTTTCCAGCAGCAAGACGTGTCTTAGATCAGAGAGTGGATGTTCACCCTGGGACCTGTTCAGGTGAGTGAGGGTGTGTGCGGGGGGGGGTGTAGTGAGGGTGTTGGGTGGTGAGTTCTGAGTGGGAGGTTGAGGTGGCGGGGTCAGATCAGCAAAGGGCTGTTTTCTTTATTACAGCTAAAAATGTGGGGATGGTGATCAGAGGGTGGGGGTTGCCACTAGACACCAAGGAAATGTACTATATGAGGGGATGACGATGGAAGGGTGGGAGTTCCACTGGCCACCAGGGAAACGTACTGTATGAGGGGATGGTGATCAGATGGTGGGGGTGCCACTAGACACAAGGGAAAGGTACTGTACATGACGGGATAGCACTCAGAGGGTGGGGGCACCACTAGACACCAGGGAAACATCCTATACATGAGGGGACAGTGACTGGAGGGTGGGGGTGCCACTAGATACCAAAGAAATATACTATACATGATGGGATGGAGATGAGAGGGTGGGGTGCCACTAGACACCAGGGAAATATACTGTACATGAGGGAACAGTGATGAGAGGGTGAGGGGTGCCACAAGACCTGCAGGGAACAGCGGCTCAATGCTGTCACAGCAGCCTGCAGCCTGAGTTCCAGCTGTGGCTGCAGAACTCAAGAAAGTGCCACTGTCATCATACAGAGAACATGGGTGAATGGCTCCTCTTGATTAGCTGGGCACCCTGGATTTTGGGTGAACCGAAAAGATATTTCTGGCAACTTTTTAAAAGAACAAACATCAGAATCTAGCTAAACAGTTCTGTTTGCTAGGTTCAGGTTTTTTTTTTTAAAACACATTCTTTTTATTTACTTTAAATGTTTATAAGTTTAAACAGTAAAAAGGAAATGGCAGCCATCTCAACTGTTTTTTCCCCTACAACAAGTAAATCATGCAAATAACCACTCGCTATATGTCTTTTTACCTTTCACAATAGTTTTTTTTTTTTTTTTTTTACCAGTTGAACTGGAACGTTGACTCAGAATTGTTATGACATTAAAACAATATAATACTTTTTTACCAAACCTTCCAGAGGCACATCCCTGGCATGGACCCCTTCAACCCTGAAAATCTCATGAATAAATTCCACATGATCTAGGTTGTAGGCGAGACCAAAAAATATCCAATGTTAAGTATAGGGAAACCAAACAAGCTCCATATCTTGAAAGCCATAAAAGATGTTATCATAAAACATTCCACATCTTCAGACTCTGACAGCCTGACCATGTATGCCAAATCTGGGGGCAATTTCATCAAACCACACCATAGTTATTAATGTGCAAAATTTGGGGTTTAACATTAAACAGACTACTCAACCCTAACTATAGGGTGGCTACTGCACCCCTATAATAATTGTGCGGTAGCACCATTATGGATCAGGTTAAGTAGGCTGTTTAATGTTAACCCCCTAACTTTGGACTTTAATAGCTTCACCCCCATTCAACATATTTGCACGAAGGTTTGCATATGTGTTCTGGGGAGCAAAGTCACTTGACTTGCCAAGTGCCATTCCAGTCAGATGTGCAGATTCCAAGATATCTATTGTGCATTGTTAGGAAGAATTAGGGGGGTTGTGTTGCTTATTTGTCATCACCTAGCACCCACATGGTTTAGAATTTTGGTCTGAAAATGTTATGGTAGAAAGGGCTTGCCTCAGAATGGTGCCTTTCACTGGTTTGGTGAAAAAATACTAATCCATTCCCAAGTTATGCATATTTGAAATTTTGGTTATGAGCATACTCAGTAGGGTCTTTTGAACAGATGTTTGATACCCTACTGGGCATGCTTATAACTAAAATTTCAAATCCTTATAACTTAGGAACAGATGAATATTTTTTCACCAGCTAATGAAAGGCACCATTCTGGTGCAGGACCTTTCTACACTGAAAATTTCAGACCAAGATTCCAAACAGTCTGGACTGTATAGTTCATGAGGCGGAGTAAAAAGAAGGCTATACTGAAAATTTGGTGAACAGATACAGTAGGTTATAACTGAAGATTGCAGTATTTCAACATTCACTAATAACTACACTAAGTTTCAATATTTTGACTACAAACTTTCAACATAGCCATTTTTCTACACTACCTCATAAATGTGGCATATGTCATTTTTTTAAATCCTGGATGAGATGTATTTTCACACTTCTGGTGTGAAATGACATTTCGGTCAATATACTATAAATGCTACATGTCATGTTTATAAGGGCAGTCATGAAATGACTATCTTGAAAATCTGGGGACAAAATTAAATTAAAAAAGAGTGAACGTGTATAGAGTGAATGTGTGAAGAGTGAATATGTGAAGAGTGAATGTGCCACATCCTGTACTTCTGCAGCCAGACGGAGTCTTCCCATGGAATAAGGCAGAAAGGGCCCTGCACATCTGCACCTGTTCACACAGGTCCCAAAGGGATCTGCATGAATGATGATACGATTCCACTAGTTCAAAAAGAAAGGAAATTCTTGGCAAAAAAACTTTGTTAATGTACCAGTTAGGGTAACTTAATGCTACAAAAGTTGGGAAATGTGGTGTTAGGGTTTACATCCCTAACTCCCCCCCACCCCAAGCAGCAAAAGGAAAAATACGAATTAGGGTTTTGAGTCTCTGGAGTCTTGGTGAATCAGTGGTGGGGTCTTCCTTGGGGTTATCAACCCTAATGCCCACTCCATTCCTTGAGCAAAGAACATCACACATGCTCTCCTTTCTGCAGGCAGATCCCATAGGGCCCTGTGTGAAGGAAGCTACAACAAATTGTATTGACAACATGTGATGAGACATGCTTTGAAGAATGTATCACTATGATGCACTGGCTTGAAGTTGCACCTTGTGCTTCAGACTGAATGCTATGGGCTGGAGGAAGGGGTGAGGATTGGGGTTGACAGCCCCAAGGAAGACCCCACCGCTGATTTGCCAAAACTCTTGCAACCCAAAATCATAATGCTTTTTCCTTTTGCAGATCAGGAGATGGGGGTGAGGAGTTAGGGTTGGAAACCCTAACACCACATTTCCCTACTTTTGTGGTGTTAAGTTACTCCTAATTGGTGAATTAACTATGTTTTTTTTGCAAAGAATATTTTATTTATTTTTTATTTACTAATTTAATAACTGGGTAGGGGCACTGGACTGAAGGGTCTTTTTTCAGGTCTGACCCAGAAATGCAATACAAAATACTTGATAAAACAAAACAATAACAAATGTTAAACAACATTATACATAATGGGGGGATTCACAAAAGAGATGCACTGGTGCAACTCAGAGATGCACCCATCCATGCCTCAGAAAGGGCTGAGATGTGTTGGTGCATATGGGATGCACTGGCACATCTCTGATGAGTCAAACACCACCCACAATGGTATGCAGCACATTTGGAGCGGCATGTCCAAGCATATGGGGCACATCCCTATATAGAACCCACCATGGAGGTGCATCTTCAGAGCAAGTTCGAAGATGCACCTCCAAAAGATAAGTCTACAAACAGTAGTCTTAAGTGGGTGTCCACCCACAGGCAGGCTGCTGTACTGCAGATAGCAGCATGGCAGCCTGCCTACCCTGGCAGTCCAGTGGTCCCTCCATCAAAATCTCCTGTACTAAAAAACGTTGAGCTGAATAAGCCCTGGTTGTCTAGTAGAAACCCCCTCCCTGCCCTGATCCGATCACAGCACCATAACAAGTTCCAAAGTCTTCCTGATGGTCCAGTGGACCTCCCACCCATTCAGACACCCCCACCCTGCCCCACTCTCCCCACCCAGCATGAGCCAAATGTCAGTGGGCAGCACAACCCACCTGCAAACTGTCATGGCTGTCCACTGACTGTGCTGTCAGTGAATGACAGCTACTGTCTCCTAGAAGCCCATTGGTAGACTCTGTTGACCAATGGGCTTGCAGTGTGTACTGTAAGCTGTCATTCACACCTTTGTGAATGACCTGGGTCATTCACGAAGTGGTGAATGACAGCTTACAGTACACACTGTATTATTATCTGCTTTTGCTTGTGTAACCAGTATCTTTGCCCTCCCTGCTGTTCTTCAGTGTGTTGCCATAGCAACAGTACACAGCTTGGTTGAGCCGCTTCCCTGTTCTCTAGCTGCTCCCCCTCCTCTGATTGTTGGTGTCAGCGTGGTTTAGTGGGGGGGTAGGTAGTTTAAATTGCAGCAGCTGTTAGACGTGGTGGCATTTACAGCAGTGGCTCATTACTAGTGAAGTGTGGCTAAGTGCAATGGGAGTCAGTGGGAGAGTGGAAGGCTTTTCTATCCATGTAAAGTGCATTGCCATCTATAATTGCACTTGGAACATCAGTGAAAGCCTGATCAGAGTGTCATCCTGTTCTGAACCATTGCTCAATAGATATGTATATACTCCATATGCATATCTGAACTCTGAAATCCTATCAGATAGTTACTCTCTCAAAATGTTAACCTTTACAACACTGAAGTCAAGGCAGTGGTTTTCAAGAGCTCTACAGACAATATATAACTTCCCCCTATTGCGCTTTTAGAAATCTAAGCATTCCATCACTTAATCTTGATACAAGATGGCTATCTCAGAGGGATGAAGAAGAAGCATTTAAATGGCACTTTTTATACACATCATACCCCAACGTGCTTCACAAGCAATGAGAGAGACTGGTGATGAAGTGACTAACATGCAGGCTCAATAAATACCGATTTTGTGTAAGAGATCCAGAACGTCTAGTGGGAGTTAGTCACAACAGACACATGAAGGGCCCTTTTAAGGTTTGCACCATTATTCTGTTGTAGACAACAATGAAACAGACAGAAAAAGTATTCATTTTAGTGGTGTGGTACTGCCATTATAGTTAGGGTTGTGTAGGTACTTTACTGTGAAACACCTAATTTTAGCCACTTACAATTCAGCCATCATGTGATCTAAGGACATGAAATGTGGCATACACACCCTCGTGGCATGTTCCCTTAATCTGCCAAGTTTAACAAGAATCAGTTTGATAGCTTTGGAGATACACAATGGGGAAATTATATAAAGGTATCCAAATTAGGGGGCTGGCTCAGTAGCACTGGGGTAGCACTACTACTTGCTATGCTGGCAACCCAGGTTTGGGAATGGACTCGGGTCACTCTGGGGCTGGCAGAGGAGGGAGAACCAATCATCCCATAGATGGATCTCCTCCCTCAGGGAGCAGGGATACAGCATTCTGCAGTTTGGCTGCCATCTAGTGGAGGGTAGGAAACAGCACAATCATAGCAAGGGGATGGGAAGCTACCAGCTGCTGCCATGCACACAGGCCACTGCATGCATATATATACATCATTGCAGACCAGCACCCTTAAGGAGAAAACTAGGAGCTGTAGGAAAAAGCCCTAGACCATCATTGAACCTGCACCCCTTGCAGGCCCACATATGACCAACACAACAGGCCACCTACCACTACCATGGTCCTAGGCAAGTGGTAGATAACTGGTAAGATCATGAGAAGGTCAGCAACAGGGCTGGGTGGGGTGCCGTCTGGGCTAGTATTTCCCCCTCTGTCCAGTCCACCCAATCACAGCCAGTAGTACCCCAAAGCCCTATACCAGCTGGTACAGATGCCCCCCGTTCCACCCGATCACGGCCATGTGATAGTTTTAGTAAACCTGTTGGCCCAGTGGGCCCCCCTCTCATCCCACCCACAGAGGACCAGGCCACCCATCCCCCCATCATCAGCAGGTGGCAGCATCCCACCTGCATACAGCCTGGATGCCCGTGGAATGACAGTGTACAGTATGTGCTGTATGCCAATTGGTACACACTGTGGACCAATGGGCACACAGACCATACTGTACTACAAAGGCACAGTTATGTGAATGGCTTCGTTCACGTACCCGTGCCTGTGTAGTACAGTATGGTCTGTGTGCCCATTGGTCCACAGTGTGGACCAATAGGCATATAGCACATACTGTATGCTATCATTCAGTGGGCCGCCAGGTGGTATGCAGGCCACCCGTCGATGATGGGGGGGCTGGGTGGCTAGGTCCTCTGTGGGACAGATGGGAGGGGAGTCCACTGGGCCACCAGGTTTACTATTTCTATCACATGCCCACGATCGGGCGGAATGGGGGGGCATCTGCACCAGCTGGTATAGGGCTTGGGGTACTACTGGCCATGATCGGGTGGGCTGGACAGAGGGGGGAAACTAGCCCACTGGGTATAGGGCTTTGCATCACTACTGCCCACAATCGGGCCACTTGGGGGGAACACTAGCACACCAGGTGCTATATTAGCATACAGTTGACCATGATTGGACATGTCAGAGGAAGGGGGGATATCATTGGACCACCTGGTAGCCGTATCTGCTACAAGAGCCCATGTTCGGGAATACAGGTGGGGGGACACTAGCACACCAGGGACACAGCGCCTGCTGAAGGCAGCTCTGCAGGGCGCCTGATGCATTTCACCAGGCTGCTTTGTGCAACGCATGCAAATGGGGCCACAATGACATGCTGATGGCCCCATTTGTGCCATGCATATATTATGTCCCCATTTGCATGCCCTCTTCTGAATATTGCGGTTGATGTGCATGGCACAACTGCATTTGCGCTGGAGCATTCCTGGTCCTCCCTATCTGTGTGATGCACTGGCGTATTGTACTTGCACCATGTGCATTCTGTGCATTATTCAATGGTGATGCACCATGGCACATCACCTTGTAATATCACCCTGTCCTGGCCCCGGTGCAGCTTGGTTGTGCTGCGCCCCCACTTGCGCCATTGCCTGGTGCAGTCTGAATATCTGGCCCTTGGTGTTACCCTAACTTCAGTGGCCTGTCACCAAGCATACAGTAAGTCTGTTAGTATTTTTCTGGGCTTGAAAAGACAGTGCTAAAGTTAGGATAATGTCAGTGCTGCATCATGTGACCTTTCAAACCTGAACAACAACACACCACAGGTTCACCATGACTCGGTGGAAATTGTCCACTAAAAACTGCACTTCCCTAGTTTTTACACTTTGTGCTCAAACCCTAACTGGTGCATTGATGTACAGCATTTTATTTTTATTTTTGCAATGAATAGTATTTATAGGCCTGTCTCTCAACTGTCCCTCATTATGAGGGACGTCTCCCATTTTCCTATTAGAATTGCACTGTCCCACATTTGTCCCACCTGGAAAAGGTTTTTCACAAACAGAGGGTGCTTTAAACTCAGACTTTAAAGCAGAAATTGATAATATTCTCCATAGACATATATAGAAACATAGAAGTTGATGGCAAATAAGGACTGCAACGCCCATCCAGTCTGCCCATTTCTTTTTCTACCTTATGAATGTGCCATCGGCCTTTGCTTTGTCAATGACCTATCTATTCATACTCATCTGTAATGCTCTCTTATGCCTATCCCATGCCTGTTTGAAGCCCTGCACTATATTCATATCCACCACTTCCTGAGGTAGGCCATTCCATGCATCCACATCCCTTTCTGTGAAAAAGAACTTCAGCACATTAACCCTTAATCAGCCTCCCTCTAATCTCATGTTGTGTCCTCTTGTCCTGCCATTTTTCTTATATTGAAACATTTTAGACTCTTTCACCTTGTTAATGCCCTTAAGGTGTTTGAATGTTTCAATCATATCACCTCTCTCCCTCCCTCCTTTGCTCTAGGGTATACATAGTGAGCTCCGTTAATCTGTCCTCATAGGTTTTCTGATGCAGTCCCTGTACCATTTTGGTTGCCCTTCTCTGGACTGCCTCAATTTGGTTAATGTCCTTGTGAAGATGTGGCCTCCAGTACTGTATGCAGTACTTCAAATGGGGCCTAACCAGTGTCTTGTAAAGAGGGGTTATTACTGCCCTCTTACGACTTGTGATACCCCTACTAATATACCCCAACATCCCCCTAGCCTTACCTACTGCTTTAGTGGTCTGCTTGGATGATTTCAGGTCATCTGTGATGATGATGCCCAAGTCTTTTTCTTCTCTTGTGACTGCCAGCAACTCCCCTCCCAGCCTATAGGTGGCTTCAGGGTTTTTCTTCCCTATGTGCATGATCTTGCACTTCTTTCCGTTAAACACCAGTTGCCACTCTTCCGACAATTTTGCCCGTTTATCCAGATCTCTCCTCATTCTGTCCACCCCATCTGGATCATGATACCATGATACCAAAGCAAAGTTAAACTTTATACAAATTAAGGCATTCGATTTCACAGTGTTCAGAGTTTGTGTCTCCATAACTGATGATGTGTACCACATTATATGGGCCACTGCTCCACATTTTCCCACATTTTGATTGTCGGTGTCCCACATTTCACTGATAAAAGGCTGAGAGGTATGTTTATTAGATAGGTAGAAAGTCTCAGCAACCCATTTGTTGTGAAGTTGCCTGTTTTAGGCAGCAGTCCAGGTGTTATTTTTTTAGCCAGCACTTTCCTAGGAGAACATAACTTACTTAATATCATTGCTCCACCACTAACCTGATTCAAAATCAATTCATTTGCACCTGTGTCTCCCTCCCCCGGGATGAGGCTGAAATCAGGAAGTATTTCATAGCCCTCCTTTCCCAGTCAACAAAAATGAAATAAATATCTATAGTGGGATTTTCAAAAGTCATAGAATGGGCAAAACTCCCGGATTGCATCAAGTGGAATTTTCAAAAATCATAACATGGGACTGTTTTTAAAAGTTCCAGAATTACTAGCTGTTTTATTGTATTTAACATCCAGTTTTTGGATGGAACATGCTAGAAATACTGTAGATATAAATTATCACTCAAAGTACACTCAGTCTGAAAATGTATCCAGGCACATTTATACATGGACTTTACAAGCTGGACATAACTAAGTCAGAGCTTTGAAAATGGATATGGGGCATTTTACTTATGCCCAGTGTCACAGAATATAAAACTGCATCTTGACATAGGCTTTGAACCCTCCCCCACACACACATATACCTCAGTATCACATTCAACCATATTTTCTTTTGGACATCCAACAATGTTAGATTTAGACCATTAGTCCTATTAATCCAGAAAACATCAACTCAAAACACATACCATAGTCACAATGAATAGTAAAAACTGAATAATACTGCTCACCAACATTCATGTGGTCAGGTCCAAACTTCTTCTTTAAGAGTCAAATACTTTTGGAAAGAAAGCCCACTTCACCATGTGATAGTTGCTGCTTATATATTTTTATTTTAGTGAAAAAGCATCAAAAAGTAAACAAAAAGAAAGAAATAAACAGACCCCAGTGCAAAAGCAAATGAACACAAAACCCTCAGTCAGCTTCAACTCTAGTGAAGAGTTTGCATATGGTGAATTGGGCTTTCTTTTGAAAAGTATCTGACTCTAGAACAGGGAGGTTGGACTTGATTGCAAGAATGTTTGTGAGCATATTACCTACAAACATACAAAGAAGCCATCAGAATAAGGCTGTTTGGTCTATCTAGCCTGTTTTTATTGCAGGGTCCTCAGCTTATGCTGCTGGACCTGCTCCCCCATTCCCCTCATCCTTTCCATCTTCTGCTCCCATGACCCTTACTTTTCTTTATGCCTATCCCAGCTTCTCTTGAAGCTGCCCACCATCTTCATCAAGACCACCACCTCCAGCAGCACATTCCAACTGACCACCACTATTTCTGTGAATAAGTGCTTCCTAACCTCCCTCCTAGACCCCCCCCCACAGTTTAAGACTGTGTCCCCTTGTGTTTTGGCTGCCACCTAGCTAAAAGAGACCCTCCTTATCCACCCTGTTTATCCTTTTCAGGTACTTGAAGTTCTCTGTCATGTCCCCTCCCCCTCCCATCATCCAGGGAGTACATTTTCAGAGCCCCCAACCTCTCTTCATATGCTGTACTAGGCTGACCCACAGTCATCTTTGTTGCCCTCCTCTGGACCATCTCCAGCAAGTTGATGTCTGTTTTAAGGTGTGGTCACCAGTACCTTTCTCCATACTCTAGATGTGGCCTCACCAGTGACTTGTACAAGGGCAGTGTAACCTCTCGCCTACTGCTGCTTCCTCTGGATATACAACCCAGCATCTTATTTGCCCTTGCTATTGCTTTTATGCACTGCATAGAGTGCTTCAGGTTACTAGTGATCATTGCTCCCAGATCCTTCTCTTCCTCTTCTGTTGCAGTTACCTGGACCCCTCCCAGGTAGTACTCTGTCCTTGGATTTCTGGCTCCAGTGTGCATAACTTTGCATTTCTTGGTGCTGAAGCCAAGTTGCCAAATCCCAGACCATCTCTCAAGCTTTCTCAGATCATCCTGCAGGTCCTGTATCCCATCAGCTGTGTCCACCTCCCACAGAGTTTGGTGTCATCTGTGAATAGGCACATTTTGCCTTTAATGCGATCTCCAGTGACACTGATGGAGACAGTGAACAATACCAACATCAGTGGATGTCCACCAAGCTGGCCCAGTGGTGCTGAAGGCTGAGGTGCTAGATGCCTTACCTTGTGCTATGTCGGCAACCTGGGTTCGGGAACAACCTTGGGTTGCTGGGGAGCTGGCATGGTGGGGAGACTCAGAGTGGTATTGAGCTGCCATAGGCAGCTCTCCCCTCCTGGGGGTGGTTGTCCCCTCCCCCCGTAGTTCCACTCCCACGGGGTTGAGGTCCGGTGGGAAGCACAGGTGAGGGGACAGCGGTGAATGCCAGGGGTGGGGCGGAAGGGGCTAAGCCAGTACCCAGCGTGCACATGCACCTCCATGCACACACACATATCTGTCTGCCAAGGTCCCGGGTCTGGTGCGCAAACAGGGAAAAAACAAAAAACTTACATAAAAAAAAGGATGTCCACCACTTGGTCCCTTCCACTCTCTTAGTGACACAGTCAAAGAAGTCAAACAGATTCATTTGACATGAGCTCCATCCCATAAACCTGTGCTGCCTCACATCCTGAAGACCATTCTCCTGTAGATACCTTATCAACCTTTCCTTAAGTATACTCCATGAGCTTATTCATGACTGAGATCAGACTGACCAGTCTGTAATTCTCTGGATCTTCCTTGAGATGTTGTTATGGAGGGGCACCACATGTGTCATTCACCAGTCCTGCAGTACCATGCCCAACTCTGTGAACTATTAAACAGGCCCACCAGTGGCCCTGTAACCTCCCCTGCCAGTTCCCTCAGTACCCTCGGATGTATGCTGTCTGGGCCTGGTAAGTTGCACACCTTCAATTCCAGCAGTCTGTTCCTCACTCAATCCTCCTCTATCACCACATTCATGCTCCCCTCCCCCCTGCTCCTCTTCTTTCCCCCATAGGCACCTGTCTGTCTTTTTCCCTGGTGAAGACAGAGCAGAAGTATTTTTTCACAACCTCAGCCTTTTCTCCATTCTCTTCTACCCACTCATCCCCTTTCCATCGCCTAACAATCCTGTCCTTCTTGTCCCTTTTCTCACTTATAAAGTGAAAGAAGGCATTCTACCTTTTTAATTCCCTCAGCTATCTGCAGTTCTTTTTGTGCCTTAGCCCACCAGACTACCTTGCTTACCACTCTGGCCAGCCTCAATCAATCAATCAATCAATCAATCAAATCTTTATTTATTCAGGTGAACATCATTGAGCACAGCTCATTTGCAAGATGGACCTGATAAGGTCAAGGTTCAATATTTGGTACATATACAGGTATATTTAAAACACTTAGATACAGTATTGAAAAGCAAAAATTACCTAAAACATAACAAGACAAGGTAGGATCATATGAATGCACACAAACTAATCCAATATATACATATCACATTGGAAATATCATGGTGTATATATTCAAAATAAAGCAACCAAAATTTCAAAGTTCCAGGGTAATTCATAGTGGACAAGGAGACGCAATGATTGAATGACTGACTGATGGTGGTCATAGACTGTGATAAATGTCTTGGTAGGAAAGTGTAAGAGTGACTTGAACAGGGGCTGGGGCTAGTACTAGGAGATGTATGGTAGGGATAAGAGCTAAGGTGAGTGCCAGGAATTACTGAGAGAAAATTATAGACAGGAGGTGCGATGTCTGTAGAGATGAGTTATAGGGAAGTGTATTGCCATGTTATGTTGGCTGCCTGAGAAGGGGAAGGTTAGGAATACGAATAAACTAGAACTTGTGGAAGCAATTGCATTTTTCTGGGAAGAGACTTAGGTATAGATGCTTAAAGGATGCTAATGATATAAAGTTGCTCAGCTTCAGGGTCTTCTGTATTGTATTCCATGATGTAGCTAGTGCATAGCTGAAAGCAGATCTCCCATGCCGGGTGTTGAATTTAGGCACTTTGAGCATGATTAAATTATGGCTTCTTAGGGCATAGATACTAGCTGTGGCTTGTGAGAAGCAGTCTAATATATATTTTGGGAGCATCTTAGTCAGTGCTCTGTATGTCCATACTGCAGCATTTCTGTTTCTTCTGAGATGTAGAGATGTCCATCCGACTGCAGCACAGAGAGAGCAATGGTGAGTGCTGAATGGTAGATCTGTTATAAACCTCAATGTTCTGTGGTATAGTGTATCCAATTTGTTTAGGTAGAAGATAGGGCAGTGACTGTAAAAGGAAATCTGCATAGTCAAGCACTGAGAGAAATGTGGCCTGGACCAACCTCTTCTTGGAGTCTCTGGTTAGAAAGTGCCTTATTCTGTAAAATAGACTAAGCCTCTGGCAAAGTTTTTTTAGAAGTTCTTCAATGTGATCTGTGTAGTCAAGTCTGCTATCTATCCACACCCCCAAATACTTGAATTTTTTTACATAATCAAGGCTTTCACCAAGGATAGTGGATAGCTGGGGGAGATTGTTTAGTGAGGAGGGACTTGTCTGACTTTGGGTGGAGAAAATCATTGTTTTTGTTTTTTTTGCATTTAAAAGAAGCTTTTTTTCCAATAGATGATGTTGTAGTATATAGAATTCCGCTTGTAGAACTTCACAGGCTGTAGCAGGCGAAGGGTTGCTGACATAAAACAGTGTCATCTGCAAAAAAGTGTACAGTAGCTTTGGTAAGGTTTGAGTCAATATTATTAATATAAATGGCAAAGAGGATAGGGGCCCAGAATAGATCCTTGTGGAACTCCTCTTAGTAGTGGTTTGAGTGGAGATAGGTCTCCTTCAGCTTTCACTTGCTGTGTCCTTCCTGTGAGGTAACATCTGAACCATCTAAAGGAGGATGGATCTAAACCTATGGAATGCAAGGAAGAGAGTAGCAGTTCGTGGTCCACCATATCAAACGCCTTGCTTAGGTCTAGGAATACAGCACAAACACTATTCTTTTTATCCAGTTCTGTTTGCCAGTCGGTTGTTACTTTAGCCAGCGCAGAGATAGTGCTATGCTTAGTTCTAAACCCAGATTGTGCTGGATTTAAGAGATTAGCTTCTTCAAGATATTCTCTTAGTTGGATGCTCACTAATTTTTCTAGCAGCTTGGATAGCACTGGAAGGATAGAGATTGGTCTATAGTTGTTAAGATCCATAGGGTCCCCTGATTTCAGTAGAGGGATAACTTGGGCTGTTTTCCATGATGCAGGAATAGAACCAGATATTAATGACAGATTAAAAAGGTGTGTTAATGGAACTGCGAGTGCTTGTACTGCAATCTAACCTGAGGTTATTTTCCCTATGCACCTCCCTCTTAGTCATTCTGAATCTATTATAGGCTGACCTTTTTTCCCTTTCCACCTGGGTGACCTCAGAATGAACCAGCTGGGTGCTTTCGCCTTTGAATTCTTATTAGCGTGCAGCTTTTTCAGTCCTCAGTAATTATATGTGTTTTGATTTTGGCGTAACTGTCTGTTCTTCCATTCTTATGTGGTGAGCCAGGTTGTCATTTGGTCCAACCCAAAGTACCAGAGCCCATGCCTCCTGGAGCAGTGATCACTATATGGACTTTCCCAGTCGGGGGAAGGGAACATAAAGGTCTCAGTGCTACAACTGGGTGAGGAGAGCGTAATGGCATTATGTGCCTGAGTATCACCAATGTTTCTACAAATAGAAAAGTTACATGCCATAACTAACAAGAAAGATGGCTGCTCTGTGGACCTCATGCCAATTACTACAGGCAAAGTTTGAAAAGGCTCAGAATACAAGTTAGAAAAATAAACAGATTGCTTCAATATGCTGCAAACAGATTTATTTATGTGAACAGAGCACAGCAAATCACAATATCACTCTTGAAACTTACGGGAGCCCAACAAATCACACCTGTATTCCCTGGCACGTCCTACACACACACACACATATATATATATATATATATATATATATATATATATATACACACACACACACATAAGTATATGTGTATATATATATATATATATATATTGAGTGAAACTCATTTAATGCATCAGATTGTTCCACAGCGACAATAGTGAGGAATGTTGTTGAAATTTTCTTTTTAGCATTTCTTTCCAGCTTCACTTAATTGGGTGCGCATTGGGTCATCGGCCATAAGTGTCACCCAATCACATGTGGAAAGAAGCTGAGGAATAAGAGAATGGGGTGACAGTTAGGACTGATGACCCCAATACACACCCCGATTCCAGTTGGGGGGTGGGCTGGAGGGGTGCAAAGGGGGTTTCAACCCTAACATCGAATTTCCTCACTTTTGTCGCTGTGGAACAACCCTAACTGATGCATTAAATGGAGTTTTTTGCCTCTAATTTCCCTTCTTTTTGAGAATGATAATGAGAAATAGTGAATGTAATGCAGCAGCGGGAGTGCGGGCGTGATGTCTTGTCGCATTGTAACATTGTGCCCGCAAACGCAAATCGCAATGCACATGGTGACGCAAAGCAAAACAGAAAGAGGAACAGTACTGTAGACAGAAATGTTAAAAACAACGGAAACGCAACCGCAAATGAAAACACAAAGGGTAACGCACATGGTGGCGTAAACGTGAACGGTAAGTGAAACGGGTACGGAACCGCAAGCAGAAACGGTAATGGTAAGAGTAATGTAAGTGCACAGGCTGGTTTTCCCCAAAAGCTGTATAGAGAAAGACAGTGAGTAGAAAGAATGTATGCAAAATAATGACTCTCGGAACACAAAAATCAGTAGTTGTAATAGTAAATTGCTTATATCTCAGTAACCGTACGACATAGAAAAAAATTTAAAAGTCATATGTATTATCACTTTCCTGGCTAGTTTTATATGTAGTCCCATAGGAGCTACAATTTTTTGAAAAAAACTCCATATCTCGCACCGTTTTCGAGATACGGGCCCTCAAAGGCGCAGCGAACACCGTAATGTTATCCTATGGGAAAAAAACAGAAGTTCAGACTGCCATAACTTTTGAACAGTTTAATATTTTTTCATGAAATCTTTGAAAGGCACATTGGGGATCCCGGACGCATGCTCCCCGAAGATTTCGGGCCAGTCGCGCAAACCGTGCGACCTGTAGGTGCAACCGTAGAATTCCAGAAAAAGCGTAAACGCATGTGCAGATCACACTTAATAACTCTGCAGCTGTGTATCTGACTGATACAAAACTTGGCAAATCCAAAGGCACATGGATCTTGATCGTGTATTCCAAATTTCAGGCAAATCCGTCAAACAGTTGCAAAGTTATTAAGGTGCCAAATTTTGGGTTTAACATGTAAATGGCTCCTCAACCCTAATTATGGCCTGTTAAAGCTGACATGTTATCTTTAGGGTTTTGGCTGTTCTGAGTCTTGGCAAATCAGTGGTGAGGTCTTCCTTGGGTTCTCAACCCTAATGTTCACCCTCTACCCTAAGCAAATAAGGTCAGATGTGATTTGTTTTCTTCAGGCAGGGCCCACAGGTTGTTGGTTACATGTAGGGATACATATTTTGTACGTTGTAAGACTATATCATTATGAGTCAGTGGCTTGAAGGTGTATGTTGTGCTTCAGACAGGAGGTTACAGGCTGGGAGACAGGGGTGAGCATTAGGGCTGAGAATCCCAAAGAAGACCCCACCACTGATTTGCCAAGATGCAGGATTGCCAAACCCTAATGTTTTTTCCTTTTGCTGCTTGGTGGGTGAGGGTGGGAAGTTTGTGTTGGAAACCTAACTCCACATTTCTTTTCTTTTCTTTTGTGGCATTAAACTGAACCCTAACTGGTGCATTAACAAAGTTTTTTGCAAAGATTTCCCTTTCCATTTGAGATAGTGGAATTGTATCCTCATTCACGCAGGTCCCAACGCGAAGAGATGCAGGGGCCTTTTGGATTCTGCACCAAGTGAAGACTGTCCACCTACAGAAGTGCAGGGCCTGCCATGCAGTGACGGATGTCAAGAATTCATTGAGGCTGTCTTGTGGGCTATGGAACCACAGGGCCCTCTGTTCCCTGCACTTTAATGTGATCACAGGTACAACCACATAGGGCAAAGTGTCCATGTGTCAACCAATGCACATGGCCCTCTGTTGCCCACAGGTGCAGAGGTGCAGGGACCTATGCCAAGAAGAAAGTTGTCTTCACTATGTGGTACCCAGGCCCATTTGTACAATCCTGCAGCTTTCATTCTGTGGCTTGGGGTGGGTCGCATAACAGTGCTACATTCCATCCCATTCAGTGGGGTCACTGAGTTTGCTCCAGAACTCAGCTCATTGGCTCAAGATCACAAAGCATACACGCTGGGATCAAGACTGGTACTTCAAACAACTGACATCAAATTTTCAAAACAGTCTTTTTATGACTCTGCATATAAACATGACATGGCATTTACAGCATAGTATATTATCTGAAAAGTCATTTCACACCACAAGTTGATGTTAAGGTATTTTTAATAAAATCTGAAATTGTGGCTGAACAAATATGTATGTCACAGTCATATGATTTTATGTGGAAAACCATCCAGGATCACACTGGTGTTACACACAAATATGAAAGCATTGTTTTCATTTTTCCCAGGCAACATTCATTAGTTGTGGTGTGACTGTATTACGTGCTTGTGCCTGACAGAGCTCACTGGCTTGCCAGCTGAATGTGCTGTGTGCTCACGCAGTCAGTGGTAAAAGTGGAGCTTAAAAGGCACAGGAACTGCCTAGGACTCTTACAAAGGTGTACTGTTCAGCAATATGACTTGAACTTATGAATGAATTCAAATCTATTTTACTAATAAGCCAAACAGTACAGTGCAAATGAGTCTGGTCAGTAACCACTAGATGCCCTGGTATTTTGACTATAGTTTCATCAAGGGGCAGTGTCTAATTGGTAAGGGACTCCGTATATACCAGTAGCTTATTCAGCACAGCCAGTCTTGTTAAGATTACCACTTACAATTGATACTGATGCTGTGGCTTGGGGCAGAGAGGTGAACAAAAAAATCAATCAGTGTTAATAACAAACTGTCATTTATAAACTTTCGAAAAGATAGATATATTATGACATTAAAACACTGAGTTCTGAGAATCACAACAGCTTTAAGTAATGATCAGACAAGTAACAATCAGACAAGTACTTACTGAAGTTCACCTTCTTACAAAGTATTAAATTATTAATTAGAAAAGGCATTCTTGAGTGAACATGCTCCACATCATTAAAGTACATAAAAATAAGAAAGAGGAAGACATGGAAGCGGGGATTACACAAGGGTGCCAAACTAGGGAGCTGGGATCTCAAAATTCTAAACAAAATAGTTTTTAACATCAGAGGGAGCTGCTGTCAGGTAGATACTGCCTCAATGAAGACTATGGTCAAAGCACTGGGGTGTCTAGTGGTCACAAACCTGACTCATTTGTACTGTATTATTTGGCTTAAAAATGGATTTGCATTAATTCTGGAATTCAAGTCATACTGCTGAATGGCAGACCTTCATAAGAGTACCTGGCAATTCCTTTGCCTTTTGTCTGACTTTACTGGGGTAAGCAGTTTCCATGAAACACCAGCTGCTCTCTGCCTGTGCACATCTGTTCCTTGTCCTATAAAAGCAAAGCTTCAAATACATCTGACAGTCACTGAGGTAAAGCCTGTTAACGTGAATGGTGAATGATAAGGTTTTTTTTTCATGTTGTGTAACTGGAGTGGTGAACATGGCCAACCTAGACTTCAGTAAGGCTTTGAACACTGTTCCACATAGTAGACTGGTAAACAAGCTGGGTAGCTTGTGGTGGGCAACAAGGTGGTAACCGGGATAAGAAATTGGTTGTGTATAGGCAAAGCCCCTGGAATTCTGCGGTTCTGCGGTTGCAGAATTTGCAGCAGAATTTGCATCATGCCGCAGAATATATATAGTGCCGCAGAATTCATTGTTTTTGGTGAATTTTCATATAAATATACTGTTTTTCCATAGTGTCAGGCTTTCTTTCCTACCTTGTTTATCCTGAAGCCCCTCCTCTATGCTCAGCATATGATGCCATCGATGACACCACATCATATTTAGCCAATGACAGGACTGCATTCTGCCAGAGAAATGAATAACTCATGCTGCAGAAATCAGAAAATGCTGCTGCAGAAGTCAAGGAGCCCTGCTGCAGAAATCATAAAATTCTGCCGAAGAACACCAGGGGCCCTGTGTATAGGAGACAGAGGGTAGTGATAATTTGGGTTCACTCTGAGAAAGGAAGGGTGACTAGTGGGGTACCTCAGGAGTCAGTACTGGGATCAGTCCTCTTTAATGTCTTTGTAAGTGACATAGCAGAGGAGCTGAAATGTAAGTTCTGCCTCCTTGTGGATGACACCAAGATCTGAAACAGGGTGGACACTCTGGAGGGGTGTGTGGAAAGGGTGAGCAGGGATCAGAGAAAACTGGAGGAGTGGTCAAGGGAATGGCAGCTGGGATTTAATGCAAAAAAGAGCAAAATAATGCACTCGGGGCACAGAAATCCAGGGGCAGAGTCCAATATGGGTGGAATGTTATTGACAACTACTAAGCAAGAAAGAGATCTGGGGGTAATCATATCAGATGACCTAAAGGTGGCCAGGAAGTGTGACAAGGTAGTTGGGAGGACTAGTGGGACTAGTGGGATGCTGGGGTGCATAGGGAGGGATATCACCACTCAAATGCAGAGGTGGTATTTCCCCGTATAGATCACTGGTAAGACCCCACCTCCAGTACTGTGTCCAGTTCTGGAGGCCACATGTCAGGAAGGACATAGATAGAGTGTAGATGGTCCATAGGAGAGTAGCTAAAACAGGGTCTGAATCAACAGGCCTAAGAGGAGAAGCTAAAGGAACTCAATATGTACACCCTGGAAGAGAGGAGGGAGGTGGGATATGACAGATCTTTAAATACCTCACTTGGATAGATAGGGTTCCGGAAGGGAGTATTTTCCAGAAATAAAGGTGCTCTGGAACAAGGCAACATCCTATGAAGCTTTATGTGAGTAGATTTAGGAGAGGGATGAAGAAGTACTTCTTCTTAGCAAGAATGGTGGATTCCTGTAACAGCCCTCCAGCAGAAGTAATAGGGGTGGAAACAGTGGTGGGGTTCAAAAATGCCTGGGATAGGCACAAGGAAATAGTAGGGGTAAGTAGGGGAGAAAAAAGAGCTGTAGACCAAGTGGGGTCTCATGGCAAGAATGAAGGTAAAAGAAAACAAAAACAGAACAAAAATGGGTAGACTGGGTAGGCCAAGCAGCCCTTATCTGCTGTCAGATTCTATGGTTCTATGTAACTTGTCATGTTTTTCTGTGGGCAGTTTCCCACATGTGTTTGCAGAGTTATCATTTTTTACTGAAGTTTTCAGGCGTACTTGGAAGCTGAACATGTGTAGAAATAAAAAAGACCCTTTCCATCCCTCCCTGCACTGTGCCACCCACTTACCCTCAACCTCCTCACATGTTTTGCAATATCTTTCCCCCATTGTGAATCAGGTATACTGTTGGTGGTGCTGGACCTATCAAGTGTTGGAGCTGACATTACCAGACAGGCCATACCAGAACCGCAGGCTGTCAAGTAACACCTTATGGTCCATGGTGTCAAACGCCACAGAGAGATCCAGGAGGTCCAAGATGGTATGGTCTCTCCTGTTCTTCACCATCAGGAGATCATTTAGCACCCTCACCAGACAGCCTCTGTACTATGCCCCACATGGAACCTAGACTAGAAAGACTCATAGGTAGAGGAAGAGACAAGATTGTGAACTGGAATGCAGTAAAACTGACATTTTTCTACCCTCTCATCCTCTGTACACTCTACCACCCACCTATCCCCACCCTCTCTCACTTGTATTGACATTGTCTGTCCCACACAGTGACTCCTTTTGGCATCAGACCTGGAATCACCACTGTCCTACGAAGAGCCAAGTCTCACATGTCAGACTGCATTGAAATGAATGGCCCATTCATTTCAATGGGTTCATTCATTTCAATGGAGTTTCTTCTTTTCATTGTAGTGTTTTTTGTGTTTTCATTTGTTTACCTATTTTTTTTCTGTTGTGGTCTTTTTTGCCATCCCTCTGATGAACAATATTGGTGTTAACATTGAAACTGGTGTTTGCGGAGTACAATGATCTGCACTGCCAACAGTGCGAACTGGGATGCAGTAAAACTAACACTTGTACAGCACTTTGTCTGCAAACACCAGTGTTGGGATGCTCTTCAGCAGCACAGGGGGTGGGCATGCTGGTGCCACCACATATATTAAAGGAAGGGGGGTAGTTAACCGGGAGGGGTGGGCGCAAGTAAAGTGGTACCAGGGGTGGGTACTCTAGTCTGCTTACTACTTAAAAAAAAACATTGGGAGGGTGAGTGACCTGGAGGGGGAGAAAGAAGCATTATCAGGATTGGGCACTCCGTCTGCTTAAGAAAAACAAATACATAGATTAGACAGAGAGATAGATAGACAGACAGACAGACAGATGAAATATATTAAAGGAAGGACGTGGGTGACCTGGAGGGGAGGGGGGCAAGAGAAGCAGTTCCAGGAGTGGGTACCCTGGTCTGTTTACTACTTAAAGAAACATTGGGAAAGGAGCAGGCGGTCTGGGTGGAGGGGGAGAAAGAAGTGGTATTAGGGGTGGGCACCCCAGTCCACTTAAGAAAAATCACAAAACAACAGATAGATACAGTAGATAGATAGATAGATAGATAGATAGATAGATAGATAGATAGATAGACAGACAGAGTGAGAGACATAGAGAGCAGATCAGGGATCAGTGGATCACCAATCTAATTGAAGCCAGAAGAATTACTCCAGCTATGGCATCACAATTCAAGAAAATCCCAGTCATAGACAGTTCTTTCATGAGATCTCATAAAAGAACAATGGTTCTTTCATATGACCTCATGAAAGAACTGTGGAAAGAATTAAGACCCACCTTCTTCTTTCGTGAACCTACCTTCTTTTTTGAGTTTTTTCATGACTCATGAAAGAAGTTTGGCTCACTAAAGGACTATGAAAAAAAAACTAAGTACCACACTCTTCTTTCATAAGACTCATGAAAGAAGTTCAACTCATGAAAAAAGATTTAGGAGCCCTCGCTAAGCCTTCCAGCTAGGATTTTAGGGATGTCCTAAAAACGTGGGCCCGATTCTGAAAGGAGCCCATAGAGTAATGCAAGTTGCATTGCTCCAGGACTGTGGCAATACCCAAGTGTGCCAGCAACCCTGCACCAAATTCCACAAAAAAGCAGGGCCCTGGCACCAAAATCTCAGAGATTGCCACAAGTGCAGTAAAGTGCCCAACAAGTGGTGCAGCTGTGGCACATGCTACAAGGATCTGGCATCCCCCTTACTGGTACAACACTGGATGGGCCAGCATTGATGGTGGTGGTGGGGGTAACCCATGCCAGGAGGGACTCAAGGGACAGAAGGGGCATAGGCAGGGTTGTTGTGTTAGTGGAGAAGTACCGGATTGTGTTTGCATCAGGAGGGGTGCATATGCCTATGTGTAACATATACAGGGGCATATACACCCTGCTGGGTGCCAAAGCAATCCCTCATATCCCCACTGGTACACCATCCCCCCATGCTCCTCTGTGCCCTTCCTGCCCATGGACCTCACATGTAGCCCTCCCACAACAGTGTCCCACTCAGACACAAGAAGCTTAGACTACCTCCTGGCAGGTCTAAGTGTAACCCCTTGTGATGGCCATGGTGGGGCTTTTAGAATCAGAAATATGAGCCCCTCCATGGTGCAAGCCCCCTTAAGATATGCACACCCAGATATAGGTCACAAAGGTGGTGCAGTGGCTTCCCTGTCTGGTGCAGACTGTGTACTGGAATAGGGAAAGCCACAAAGGTTGATGCAAGGTGCACCTTGCATCATTGCTGTTTGATGCAAGCACCTTGCATCCAACAGAAACCTTTTGGAATTGTGCCCCATGTTTTAGGGTCTTTCTTCAAAAAACAACCACCAGAATCTAGCTAAATAGGATTGTTTTTCTCCAGGACATCATTGTTACTGGTTTTCAATTTGTTTTTTTTGAAAAATAAACAAAAAAACATGATGACTGCCATATGAAAGATTTCTTTTTTCATGACAGAAGAATTTTGGCTCATAAAAGAAGACTCTTCTTTCAAGAGCTGGAAATTCTTCTTTTGTATCAAACATAAATGAAAGATCCCACTGAGCATGGTCAGAACCTAAATTTCAAATCCTTATAACTCAGGAACAGATTAATATTTTTTTCACCACACTAAAAAAGGCACATTTCTAGGGCCTTCTAAATCATCTAGGCTGTAGGTAAGACCAAAAAAAAAAACAGGAAAAAACCCTCAAATTGTTTCACTTTTGAACTACTTGGATCCCATAATCCTGCCATCTGACCATTACAGAACTTGCCAGATCAAGAGATCTTGTCCCCCCAGACATGCATGTAAATGTTCATGCAATTCTGTTGAGTGGGGGCAAAGTTATTAAGGTGCAAGGTTAGGGTTTTAATATTAAACATCCTACCCAACCTTAACTACAGTGTCACTACCACACTTTGTTATACTGTATATATCTATAATTATAGGGGTGTGCAAGGAGAGATGTTGGTGGCAAAATGGCAGAAGGAGTTACAGAGGGTGTCCAGTCTGGCAAGGGAAATGGAGGGGGCAGTGCCATAGACCACATCCGCATAGTTGAATAGAGGTTGTCATCAGATTACATGTGAATTTGTCAGATTGCACAGGCAGTGGGGAGGTTATTCAGGAAAATGGAAAAGAAGATGGGACCAAGATGAAGCCCTGTAGGACCCCAGCCTTGATGGGCAGTGTGGGTGATAGGATGCCTTCAAGCTGTACCAATTGTTAACAGCCTGTGAGGTAGGATTGGAACCAATCAACAGCAGAAACTGAGAGGCCAGCAGATCTCAGCTTATCCAGGAGGAGTGGGTGGGATACTGAATCAAAGGTTGTTGCCAGGACAATAAAAATGGCAGCTGTTATGTGCCCCTGATCCATACCAGAGCAGATGGAATCAGTGACATGCAGCAGGGAGGAGATGGAAGACTGGAAGGGAGAGACGAAGTTGGAGGATGAAAGGAAGCTGAAGAGCCTAGAGTGGACCAGTTTCTTTTGTAGCTCAGAGAGGGAGGAGAGGAAGGAAATTGGACAGAAGTTGTTAGGAGAGGAGGGGTCACCCTCCTTTGTAAAGTGGAATAAATTTATTCAACTTCCAGGAATGAGGAACAGCACAGAGGAAGAAGGAAGGTTGAGTATGTGGGTAAGAGGAGCTGCAATAGCAGGAGCAGAGAAGTGGAAGAGCTTGGGATCCAGACTGCCAGGGCTGGACTTTGCCAGGTTAAGGGAGGGGATGGCAAGCAGAATTTATGGATGGTGATGGGGAATAGAAACCCTGGGAGGAGTGGGGAGGAGAGGGAGGAGGAATGAGGGAAGGAGAGGATCTGGGAGGAGAAGAAGGGATGGCATAGGTTGTGAAGAACTCACTGAAGTGAGCAGGAACTGAGGTAGGGTCAGATACAGTTGAACCATTAATCTCGAGGATTTGGGGGAGTGGACTGGGCAGGGGGGTCAAAAATACACTACTGAAATAGTGGTTGGCTAATAGAAAGCTCTCAGCCAGAAACAACCAGAAGCAACAGCTCAGACAAAAAGGGCAACCCTAGGAGGCATATGCCAAGTGTGATCCAGCCCCTAGCCTTACTGTCTGCTGAGCTTCACTGATCTATCACTGATCACTGGTATATATATATATATCTATCTATATATATATATAATATATACACATATATATATATATATATATATATATATATATATCTACACACACACACACACACACACACACACACACATTTTTGGTCCACTCACAGCCTCTACCTCTAGTTGTCCATATATTCCTTTCATCCATAACAGCTAAGGACAACAGCCACCTCCTACCCCCCCCCGCTGAGCAGATACACACCCCAGCGAAATAACAGGCATCCCTTTTCTTTCTTCCGAAGATTGCCTCTAGGTAATCTACTTCTCTCGCCAGGAACTTAAACAGAGATATAATGGCCACTATGAACCTCTTGAACTGCAATAACTGTGGCACACTTTTTACCAAGGACTTCACTTACAGAGTGGAGCACTGTCCAACACACTCCACAATCAGAGACCTCTGATCACAGCTTCATGCAGCATGGGCTGAGATAAAATATCTCCACAATATACTAAATTGGCCTCCACCGGGCAACAGATTAAAACCTTTAGTTTCAAGGAGCACTACACTTGTACCCCTACCCCAAAGAACAAACAGGCCAGGGGGCTGGCAACAGGTCAGGTCTTGTACAACTGGCACAAAATCCTCAGTACAGGAAGGTACCCAACCTATTCAAACATCGAATAGGTACACTGCACTATCTACCAAGACCAATAGCGTATCGAGTGTCAAAAATTCTGTGAATCCATAGCGGCGCACGGAGGTACAACACACAACTAAACCCACTAAAAAGGCCAAAAAGAAACTGACACTAATAATCTGTGACTCAATGATTAGGGGTGTAAAGACTCACCTCCAGCAGGACCATGCTTCAACTATGGAAAGGTTCCTCCCCGGAACATCAGCATGGAGGGATACCAGTTGCATACAGGAAATTATTTGGGGTGTTGATCGAGACACACATGCCATTCTCCACATAGGTACGAATGACCTAGCCGGTAAATCAGTAGAGAAAATGAAACAAAACCTCACCAGGCTGGATGACAAGCTTGCTTCCCTTTTGTCCACTATCACCTTCTCTGAAATTCTGCCAGTCTGGAAAAAAGGAGACAGCAGGCAGAAGATCAGGGAAGGGGACATATCTGAGCTAAACACCTGGCTAAAGGACTGGTGCCAAAAAAAAAGGTCACCACTTTATTGGAAAATGGCAGGACTTCTGGTAATGGGAGTTCTTTATATTCGATGGCCTTCGCCTTTCAAAAGAGGGGACCTGAGCACTAGGGCAAAGATTTGGCATTCACATCAGTCAGTTAGACTAGTGGATGGGGGTGGCACAGGCACCCCTAGCACAAAAAGGGTTGCCAAATGCCCCTCCCCATCACCAACTAGTTTAGCACAAGGATGTGCCAATCATACTCAGACCAAACATCACACCAAATGTATTCAGACCAAGTATTTCAACAAAGTTGCACAACCAAAACATATTAAAAATGTGAATGATCAAAATAGAAGCAGATGGAAGGCAATGTGCATCAATGCTCATAGTCTGCCAAACAAAATCTCTGATCTCACAGCCATAATGGCAGATGCATAATTAGGCTGCATTGCTGTTATGGAAACATGACTCACTGGGAACCACTCCTGGGATGTCACCATCCCAGGGTATGTGTTATTCTGGAAAGATCATGAGGGGAAGGAAGGGGGGGATGTGGCATTGTATGTCAGAGATGACATATGTGGAACAGAAATCCAGGGAAAACACAGTAAAGCAGAGACCCTTTGGGTTACACTAGGAGCTGGGGATAGAGCCCCTATCCAGGTAGGAGTCATATACAGACCCCCATCCCAGGAAGCTGACATAGACAGGAAGCACTTGGAAACCATCTCGATGATGGCAGACAGGGGCAAATTGTTGCTGGTGGGGGACTTCAATCTAACAGATGTGGATTGGTCCTCATACACAGCATCCTCAGACCAGAGCAAAGAGTTCCTTTTTGCACTAGGGGAGCAGGTTTACATCAACTGGAGAACTCACCCACTAGAGACAAAGCAATATTGGATCTCGTGCTGACAAACAGCACAAGGATCCCAGAAGCAGAGGTGGGAGCCAGTCTAGGGACCAGTGATCACAGTTCAGTCTGGTTTACTGTGAACAATATGGAGGAAAATAGTCTCACCAAAATCAAGGTACTAGATTTCAGAAATGCCAGCTTCCCCAAAATGAGAACTATGATCTCATCCATGCTAGAAGGTGGAATCACAGGAGATGTAGAGGACTGCTGGAATACTCTGAAGGCTGCTCTGCATACAGTAACAACTGTATGCACTAAGCAGATCATCAAGTCCAAAAGAAGGAAAAGACCTCTCTGGTTCTCTCATGAAGTAGCATCCAAAATCAAAGAGATAAAAAGGCTTTTATACAATTCAAGCAAACAAAACATGAAGCAGACATGGAAGAATACAAGAAAAAATTAAAGGAGACAGGGAAAGCTGTTAGAAGGTCAAAAGCACAGACGGAAGAGAAAATAGTACAGGGTGTTAAGGAGGAAGACAAAACCTATAGATACAAAAGAGAAAAAAGGAAAACTAAGGGAGGAATTGTCCGATTAGCAACCAAGGAAAATAAAATGGCAGATAGTGATGAGGACAAGGCAGAAGTGCTAAGCAAGTTCTTTTGCTCTGTCTTCACCATAGAAGACAGTGGCAAAGGTCCCACACTGAGCAGGATAAAGGAAGATACTCAAGGAGCAGATACTAGCCCCTTCACAAGGCAGAGGGTCCTAAAAGAGCATAATAAACTGAAAGTGGAAAAAGTCATGGGACCAGATGGCTTACACCCTAGGATATTGAAGGAGTGCCAAGAGGAACTGGCTGCACCAATGGCTGAGCTCTTCGACAAGTCACTAGACAGCAGTAAAAAAACTCAGGACTGGAAACAGGCAACCATTGTGCCCTTACACAACAGTGGAAACAAGGAAGAGGCAGGAATTTACCACCCTGTCAGTTTCACCTCAGTTGTGGGGAAAATGATAGAGTCACTACTAAAACAGAGGATAGTGGCGTACCTAACAGATACTGGAAAAATGGACCCAAAGCAACATGGCTTCACAGCAGGATGCTCTTGTCAAACCAACTTGATCGACTTCTTCGACTGGGTCACCAGAACATTGGATCAGGGAGGGGTGGTGGACATTGTATTCCTAAATTTCAGCAAGACCTTTGATACCATCCCTCGCAGAAGGCTAACCAAAAAGCTGGAACATATGGGAGTTGGCCAGAAGATGGTCAGCTGGATCAGTAACTGGCTGAATGATAGGACTCAGAGAGTGCTAGTCAATGGACCATTGTCAAGGGATGGTAGGGTGACCAGTGGGATCAGGGATCAGTACTGGGACCGATCCTATTTAACATATTTATAGCAGACATAGCGAATGGACTAACAGGGAAGGTTTGCCTGTTCTCAGATCATACAAAAACTCTGCAATAGAGTGGACACAAGGGAAGGAGCAGACAACATGGAAGCTGACCTTAGAAGGCTAGAGGATTGGTCCAGGGACTGGCAGTTACAATTTAACGTCAAAAAGTGTAAGATAATGTGCTTGGCAAAGAGGAACCCTGGAAAAAAGTACACACTGAGAGGATATCAACTTAAGGAGACACAAACAGAGTGAGATCTCGGTATAATCATCACTGACAAATTAAAGGTAGGAAAATAATGCAAGAAAGCAGCACAGAAAGCGAGTGGCATCCTCAGATGTATAAGTAGAGATATTTCTAGTAAAAAGAGGGAGGTTATCATGCCCCTCTAGAGGTTCTTGGTGAGACCACACTTGGTGTACAGCATTCAGTTCTGGAGACCTCACCTCAAGAAGGACATAGACCATTTGGAAACGGTGCAGAGAAGGGGAACTAAGATGGTGTATAGACTGCATCACAGGTCATATGAAGCAAGACTCAGGCAGCTGAACTTATACTCCTTTGAGCAGAGAAGAAACAGAGGGGACATGATTGAAACATTTAAGTATGTGAGGGGATTTAACGCAGCTCAGACAGGCAATCTGTTTCAACAGAACACGGCAGCATGCATGAGAGGGCATGATATGAGACCGGTAGGAGGAAGGTTCAAAAGCAACCTGAGGAAGTACTTCTTCACAGAGAGAGTGACAGACCTGTGGAACAGTCTGCCCCAGGAGGTGGTAGCATCAAAGACAATCAGGGAGTTCAAACTCTCATGGGACAGACATAAAGGACAAGTTAGGATGAAGGCTGCATGGGGGGGATAGTTTCTAGGGCAGACTAGATGGATCACATGGTCTCCATCTGCCAACACTTTTTTTATGTTCTTAAGAGAGTTGAAAACCTTCCTGAATTTAGCTGTGGAATTAAGGTTTTTCTGGAGGTTGTCTTTGAAATGGTGCAATATCACATCCCAGACAGCTTTTGCACACTTGTTCTAACTCTGGATTCTGACTCTGGATTTCCTGAGGGAGGAGTGCATGTCCCAGATAGATGAGAATTTGGAGTTGAATGCGGTGAGGACCATGTTGGTATCAGAAGCAGAGAGGATGACTGACTAGTCTGCTGTAGAAAGGTCACTCATTAGAGCACTGAGGTTTAGCAGCTGAATCCTCAGATGTTTGAGGAGGAGAAGGGGGGGATGCTGGACTTTGCTGATGCAGAACATCATAGAGTGTCACTAAATGAGTCCAGCAATATTCTGGCTGCAACAATGTGATGACGGTGAAAGGTTAAACCCAGTCCAAAAGGGTATAGTTGTGGAGTAGGGATTGAGCTGACTAGGTTCCAAAATAATTTGGGAGAGATTTAGGGACCAAGTCCTGTGAATGGTAGATTTGAATGATGGGGAGAGCCAATTTATGTTGAAATCTCCAAGGAGGATGAGTTCACCTGAGGAGTGGTAGCTGATGGAGGAGAGAAAGTCAACCTTGGAGGTGTGTGAGATCTTAGGAGAGGCATAGAAAACACTAGTGAATATTGGTACAGATGAGCAGAATGACAGCCTGACTAGGAGAAGTCCATGGGATGAAGGTATGGTCTTGCTGAAAGTCACTGTACATGAGAGGCTCTGGCGGACATAGATGATGACATCTCACTCATGTTTTCCCCTTTTCTGTCTGAAGAATTGGACATCAGGAAGGGTCTGGCTAGAGTCCAGAGTCCTGGAGGAGAGCCAGGATTCAGGAATACAGAGAACATCAGGAGACTGCAGTTGAACCCAGACAGAGAGGAACTCAAACTTGGGGAGAAGGCTTCTGGTATTCAGATGGTAGACACTAAGACCCTTAGTAGTAGCAGAGGAGGGTGGAGGGGACCAGTGTTGGTCTCCATATGGGAAGACAAGAGGAGGAGCAGGAGAATGAGGAGGATGAGGATGGAGTGGGGCTTCCTACCTCTTGAGTGGGTAGGAGAGTAAGCAGGAGAGTGGTGGCAAGGGAAGAGAAAGGTGTGTGTGGTATTCTAGGAAATATAGCCACTAAATGGGGTAATTATTAGATAATAAGGCCACTTGCCCAAAGAGGAAGTAATTTTATTATCAAAATAGCCCCTCCAGGTGGGTATATGGCCTTGAATGCTTTTATCTGCTGTGTGGGGCCGGGTCAGATTTCTGGTGAGCCATGGTCGAGCCCTTTAGTCCTTTCTGGCCCTGTGTGTCTTTATATGATTTAATGGTGCTGAGGTAATGGGCTCTGTTTTTGGTCCTTTTGCATTGTGTTAGTGCAGGGTTCCCCCATAAAATGAGGCATGCCTGGGCAGGTTGTCCTTTAGTTCATTGGTTGGTTCACGGACTGAGTCTGTGTGTGGTGGTATGCAGCACTTTGATGGGCGTCGCATCAGTGGTTGGGTAGATGGTTTATGATCGTGGAGCAGCATGTGTCATTGGGCCCTTTGTAGCCAGTGGAGTAAGTTGCAGCCTGGAGTCTCAGATGGCAGTGACATCATGGAGGGCATGGCACTGGAGGATAGAGCAGGAGCATCAAGGTAATGGACTGGAGATAGCTGGAGCACTGAGGCAATGGAGTCTTGGTAAGCATAAGGGGTAAGGGTTTCTTGTGTGTTTTGTGCAGCATCTTCTGACTGTCATTTTTATTTGCAGAACTGAGTGCTCCAGGTTTGAGGGGGAAGGCAGAGTTGCTACTGAAAGTGTTGTTTTTTTTCCCAAGGCTAAGTGCTGATACTGACTTAATCTTTCCCTGGTGTCTAGTGGCACCCCCCACCATCCAATCGCTGTCCCCATAATTATTTAATTTTTCCCTGGTGCCTAGTGACACATCCCACCCTCCGATTTCCATCTCTGTCTAAAATAAAGGAAACAGTCCCTCAATGTTTTTTTTTTTTGCCTTAAACCTGCAAAAAAGGAAATGGTCCCTCACTGATCTGACCCACCCCCCACCTCCCACTCAGTACCCACCACCCACACCCCTTCCCAGTACATCCTCATACACCCTCACTCTCCTAAACAGGTCATAGGGTGAAGATCCACATTCCAGTCAAAGACACATCTTGCTGCTGCAACAGCTGACTGCAGAATGAGAAACGAAGGCAAGTGTGGTTCAATGTATTTCAATAGGGTTTTCAACTCTGATGCATAACTTTGCCAGTTTTACATATTTTGACCCCAAATTTTCAGCATTTTGTTTCTGGGACCTCATGTCATGTACAGTGGTGGTGGAATTATACAAATCCAGCCTGAAAGGCAATTTTGTGGTCACTCAGTGAAATCACCTTTTGGGTGGGATATGAACATTCTTTCCACCCTTGTTCATGATGTGTGGTCATAAGAAGACTGTGCTGAAAATCTGGGGTCAAAATATGTAAAAATGGCAAAGTTATGTCCATATGTTAAAACTTTACTATGCTCGCTCGTAACTTTGGTAATTTTAAGTATTTTACTCCAAATTTTCAGCATAATAATTTTTTACACCACCTCATGAAGGTGACAGTGGTCATTTTTCAAATCCTGTCCAAAATGTATTTTTGCACCCATGGCCTGGAATGACATTTCAGTAATACAGAATGATGTTTCACTGATGATTTCAAAATTTTCAGTACTGGGTTCATGGGGTGGGATAATAAGAATGCTATGCTGACAATTTGGTTGCTGTTTTGCTACAAATGCAAGTCCACAACAACATACATGTATACATCTATGGAGAGATGGTAGTGCGGAGCCTGGAGGGCCCTGTGCTTCCACAGGCAAATGAGGATTTTATTTATTCATTAGTTTTTGTTAACCTGGTAAGCACGCTAGACAAGGAATGCCTATTTTCAGGTGCGACCAAGAAGATTACAAGAGTAGGTTTACAAGCAGAATGAGAACAATTACAACACAGTGAAATACAGGCATTGGACAGGGTGAAACAAATAAACAAGTACAGGATGATCAGATAAGCATATACATCAATGTAAGGACATACAAGCAGTAATAACAATTCTTGGTATAACACATGGGCTTTTAAGGTGGGGCATTGGGTTGGGTGGTTGTCCTGGTATAAGGATGATAAGTGCTGAGGTGCAGGAAACCATACGAGTGGATGGTTCCCCATGTGAGTTCAGGGGGAGGGGATAGGAACCAGGGAAGTGGATGAAGCACACCTGGGTCCAAGCCAGGGTTGGAGGTATCAAGCAGCCTAGGGACATTTACAGGCTGGGGCAGACTTCAGGTGTGACCAGTGGGTGCTCTTAAACATGGGATGGATGGGACTACATCTGATGGGCGCAGGTAGGGTATTCCAGAATCTAGGGGTGCAGACAGCACAGGCACAATCACCTGCCAGAGTACGAGTTTTGGAACGAGGGGAGAGTGACAAAAAGTAAAGAAATTCATTGCAAGAAACATTGTTTATGCACCACTTTAGGTAACTTAACACCACAAAAGTAAGGAAATGTGGCATTAGGGTTTCCAACCCTAACACCCCACCCCAACCCAAGAAGCAAAAGGAAAAAAACATTAGGGATTTGGGTCTCCCAAGTCTTGATGAATCAGTGGTGGGATTTTCCTTGGGGATGTCAACCCCAACACTCACCCCACCCCCCAGCCCCTAGCCTCCAATCTGAAGCACAAGGTACAGCTCCATGCCACTGCCTCATAATGATATACTCTTCAAAGGTAGAGAAGTATAGATGTATCAGCCACGATGAAGTGCAGTAGCTTGCAGTAATGACATATCACAAGATCCTGCATGACAAAAGGGCTTAATTGCCATTGACTTACAGTGGCCACTGCAGTAAATTGCAGTATTCTATGATATTCTGCAGCATTTCTGTGATTTATCCTGGCTTGACACATCTGTATGTCTCACCGGTTGCCAACTAAATGTGTTGCAGCTTTCTTCTCATAGGGCCTTATAGGCCAAACATGAAGAAAAGAGATCATGTGTGACATTGTTTGCTCACAGAATGTGGTGGACATCCAAGGAAGACCCCGTCACTGATTTGCCAAGACTCGGGAGACCCAAAATCATAATGTTTTTGGAAAGCCTATCCTCACATGTCACTACTTTTGTGGCATTAAGTTATCCAAACTGCTATATTAATGACACTTTTAAAATGATAAATATATATATATATATATTAATATTATAGTGCTATGATGGCCACACTATATTTAGAGTTATGAAGGCACTTCTATGTTAAAGTCAAAGTTTTGCACATTAATAACTTTGGACATGTTCAACAGATTTGCCTGAAGGTTGGTATGCACGGGGGGGAGGGGGCATGGTAGATCTCTTGATTTGCCAAATTTTGTTTCGGTCGCAATGATGGTCTTTGCTCAACAAAACACTGAAAAATGCACTTTTTGCCAGTTTTGGAGGCAGTTTTTGGGATTTTGCCAGTGGCCCTGCATGGCCATCATGTGGCATGCTGGCCTGCGAGATGGCTCATCTGAAAGAGCTTCGGTGGATGAACATTCTGCTTTCGTTTGGTGAAAAAATATTAAGGCATTCAAAAGTTATGGCAATTTTAAGCTCCTATTATAAGTCAATTGGAAAATTTATATGGTTGTTTTGCGAATAAAGAATGGGGTTTGAGCCATCTCGTCCTGCCTGGTGGTCAAAGAATTTGCATCCTCCTGGTCAAAGAATCTTTGTCCCCAAGAATTCTTTGATCGTGAGGTCCACCATCTTGTTTTTTAAATTCTGTCAGAAAAAATCAAATATCTCGGCTCAGGGGTCACTCCTGAAGAAAAACCTGCATGGGTTTTACTCAGAGTGCTTCAATCTATCGACCCATGCCTTTGGTTTTACCTAAAATGGTAAAAAAATAGAGTTATAATGTTTTAAATTCTTTGATCACGACTCGCTAATGATATTTGATCGTGAGCCTGCAAATTCTTTGTTCGCGAGATTCTTTGATCGCAATCTTGCATCGTGAGGTAAAAATACAATTTTTTCAGCTCAGGGGTGGCCTATGAACAGAAATGAGGGTGGGTTTTGCTCAGGGGGCTTCTTTCTATCGAGGCATGGTGGTGGTTTCATGTAATTCTGCCTAAAACATGAGTTTCACCATTTTTTATTCTTTGATCATGAGACTGCAAATTCTTTGATCACGACATTCTTTGATCACAATCTTGCATTGTGAGGGTGCGACTAGATGGCCCTTTGAGAAATTCAAATTTCTCAGCCCAGGGGCAGTCTAGGAACACAAATGAGGGTAAGTTTTGCTCAGGTGGCTTCATTCCATTGAGGCATGGCAGTGGTTTCATGTAATTCTGCCTAAAACTCAAGTTTCTTCATTTTTTATTCTTTGATCATGAGCCTGCAGATTCTTAGAACACAAGATTCTTTGATCGTGAGGGAGGGACAAGATGGTCAGATTTTATAATGGAATAGATAGGCCAATTTTCATGATCTTTAAGTTTAAAGATCTTGTAAACGGTTTGGTCTTTTTACTTGAAATTTGGAGGGTCTTGACAGCATCTCCTGTACAAGTGAATTATGATATTTATGTGTCAGAGAAAACATTTTTTTTCAGAGATATTGTGTGACGCAATTTATGTTTTGTGGACAGTGTTTTGCATTATGGTGGTGCCTTGAAATTGACAGAGTACCTAGCGTTAGTGTCACATAAGCACTTTTCAGTCATTGTGTCTGTAAAATGTCAACAGGTGTGGAATTCTGCAATTCTGATGAATGAAAATCTCAAACTTTAACATGTTATATCTCAGACACGGTTTGGTCTTTTACATTGAAATTTGGAGGGTGTTGATGGTAGAGACACGTTTACAAGTTGGTGGGAGCGCAGGGCCCAAAGGGCCCATGCTCCCACCAACTTCTGCAAGTTCTTAGTTTTCTATTCTTTCTCAAAAAGTAAGGAAATTCTATGCAAAAAACTGCATTAATGCATCATTTAGGGTTAAAACACAAAAAGTCAGGAAATGAAAAATCTTTAGGGTTGTCCCTCCCCCCATGGACCTGCCAATCATCCCAAGATTGACAGATGACAGGGTGCGTCATTGGGGTTGTGAGGCCTAAATGTTGCCCAACAGTGAGAGGAATGGAGACACCAAGAAAATGACTCACCGGGATGAGAAGCAAAAAGGAAGTTCCTTGTGGAGGTGTGGGGCTTTTAAGACCTTCAAAGGTACAGCAACAAAACAGACAAGTGCTTTCAGTACTGCAAATGGACTGCTGGTGTTGAGGAGGATTTTTGGACCCATAGTTTTGTACATAACAGGGGATGCCAAGTGAGGGGGATCCAAATATTTAAATAAAACATCATGAATACTTCACAGTAAAGAAAAAACAAATAAATGATGTTCAGGAGAGTCAGAGGTACTGCAATTGGGGGGAGGGGGTATTAGAAAAAAAAGCTATTTGAAAATCAGGGCTGTACAAGTCCTGAAAGTACTGTAGGGGGACACCACTGGTTAGTATGTTACCAGGGAAGAAAGGTATATAAAACTGCATAAATGATAAATTTAGAAATAAGAAAGTTTTAAGAAGCCCAAGAGCTAACTATGAGATACTAGCATACAGTTTTTTTTTTCCTTTAAAATGTAAATGTTGAAACAGCAATGAGGCACTCTATGAGTGACATGGAACAATGTCACAAAATGGCATCTTTCTTAAGGGGGACTATGGCACTTCAGATGGGTCCACAGCAGAATAGCAACACAACAGAGGCTGATGTTATGTACAGTATGTCTTTACTGAGTACAATACTAGGGATCGTTAGAATGGATTATTTCAGAAGTTACAGGCCATTATTTTACAGGTGATGCAAGTCTCTCAGTACTACGTGAGACACACACACACATATATATATATATATATATATATATATATAATATTATATATATATATATATATATATATATATATATATATATATATATATATAAAAACAAATATACCATAGTTAGGGTTAAGTAGCACTTTTAAGGTTAAAGGGTCAAATTTGCACCTTAATAACTTTGCCACCATTCAACAGATTTGCCTGAAATTTGGAAAGCATAATCAAGAGCCATGCATCTTGGGGTCTGCCAACTTTTGTACCAGTCGGATATATGGCTGCAGAGTTATTAAGTCAGATCTGCGCACGTGTTTACGGTTTCAGGTGAATTCTTTGCTCACGCCTACAGGTCGCACAGTTTGGACAAGTGATCCAAAAACTCCAGGGAATGTGCGTCCAGGGTACCCGGTGTGCTTTTTGAAGATTTTGTGAAAAAATATTAAACGGTTCAAAAGTTATTCAAAAAAAAAGTTCCCATTATAAGTCAATGGGAAAAGTTAACAAAAAGTTCAAAAGTGTCGCAAATGGCTCTTTTACTTTCGCAAATCTGCCCTTTTGTTTTCAGTTGGTGATCAGAAAAATGCTTGCCATTTAAATTTGGGACCCTCTAGCAACCTAATTATTTTTGTATTCACCTAATCGGAGCCTGAGGATGCTAGCCATGTCTTTATTTTGGGGTGAAACACCCCAGAAATATGTTTTCTACATTTCTGCAAAAAGTAGTGTCACAAAGTAGTGCCACACATGCAACACTTTTTCGCTGTTTTACGAAAGCTTTCACAAAGTTCAACAGTACTTTTCCAGACTATGGCCAAAATGACAGGAGTTCTTTGTCACCCTGCTGCAAAAGAACCGTTTGGTCTTTTGGGCTGAAATTTGGAGGGAAGGCAGCCAACATCTCTCAGATGTGCTTTCAGTAGTTTGGTGAAAAAATATTGCACAGCTGTGAAGTTATGGCACTCTGAAGTTGACATGTTTTCCCATAGACTAACATGGTGGTGTATGCTGCACCTTTTGGGGCTCGTATCTTGAAAACAGTGCGAGAAACAGAATTTTCGTCGTGGGTATGCATAGCCTATGGCATATACAAAAACATAGCCAGGAAGTGCATGATTCATGTGACATTTAAATTTTATTTCTACGTCATGCGGTTCCTGAGATATAAGCGATTTAGTATTCCAACAGCTCATTTTCTGCTCCGAGGCCCATTGTTATGCATACATTCTTTGTGCACACTGTGTTTCTCTATGCAGCTGTTGGGGAAAAACAGGGTATGCACTTCTGTTAATGTTACAGTTACTGTTTCCACTTGCTTTTATGTACCCATTGGCGTTTCTGTTCCCGTGTGTGCCACCGCGTCCGTTACCTTTTGAGTTCTTGTTTGTGCTTGCATTTGCATTACTCTTACCATTTGCATTTCCCCTACTTTTTCTGTTTGCATTTCAGTTTGCATCCCCGTGTGCATTTCCATTTGTGTTTACAGCAGCCCTTTCATTTTCTTTACCGTTTCTCTTTCATTTTCCGTCTTCGTTGCTGTTACTGTTACCATTTGCATTTGCAATTGCTTAACTGTGCCCATGTGCAGTACAGTTTGTGTTTCCATATGCGCTTGCATTTCCTTTTGTGTTTCTGTTTCCTTTGCTGCTATTGTTGTTGTTACCAGTACTATTTGCCTTTACAATTGCGGTACTGTGCCGCTGCATGCATCAAGTGGTGGGAGCGCGGGGTCCAAAGGGCCCCATGCTCCCGCCGCTGCATTACTTTCACTATTTCTCATCATCATTCTCAAAAAGAAGGGAAATTAGAGGCAAAAAACTCCATTTAATGCATCAGTTAGGGTTGTTCCACGGCGACAAAAGCGAGGAAGTTTGGTGTTAGGGTTGAAACCCCCTTGGATCCCTCCATCCCACACCCCCAACTGGCATCAGAGTGCGCGTTGGGGTCGTCGGTCCTAACTCTTACCCCATTGTCCTATTCCTCAGCTTCTTTACACATGTGATGAGGTGAGAGTTAGGGCCGATGACCCTATATATATATATATATATATATTGTAAAAAACTTCATGAATGCTCCAGTTAGGGTTAAAGCGACAACAGTTGGGAAATGAGGCATTAGGGTTTCCATGACACCACACCCTCCCAAACCAGACAGGAGAGCAGGTCTGGGGTGTGCCTTGGGCTTCTCAAGCCTAACACTTACCCCATTCCATCTGTAAATAAGGTCAGATGTTTAAACGTTATGACAATGGGGTTAGTGTTAGGCTTGAGATGCCCAAGGCACACCTCACACCTGCTCTCCTGCCTGGTTTGAGAGGATGGGTGTTAGGGAAACCCTAACACCTCATTTCCCAACTTTTGTCACTTTGACCCTAACTGGAGCATTAACAAAGTTTTTTGCAACTTATTTCCTTACTTTCTGAGATAGTATAATAGTATTCTTATTTTACTGTGAGAGTGCAGGGTCTACAACCCTATGTATATGTATATAGTTGTGGAAGCACAGGCTCCTCCTAGCTCTGCACTTCCATTTAAAGGACACCAGTGACCAAATTGTCAGCATAGCCATCTTATTACTCCACCTCACATACCCGGAACAGAAAATGTTTGAATCTCTGCCAAAACATAATACAGGGTAACTGCAATGCCATTTGCTCCATAGGTGCAAAAACACATTTTGGTCAGGATTTGAAAAATGACAGCTGTGATATACATGAGGTGGGGTAATGAGAAAGCTATGTTGAAAATCTGGGGTAAAAATATTTAAACATTTCTGAAGTTATGAATGGGCCTATCAAAATTGCAACAAATTGTCATAACTTATGCATTTTTTCATACTTTGATCTCAAATTTTCAACATAGTCTTTTTATGACCCCACCTCATAAACTCCATAGGTGAAAATTTTCAATTCAGTACCAAAATGCCAGTCCACTCCACATGTGTGAAAACATGTTTTAGACAGGCTATGAAAAAATGACAGCTGTACTGTTCATAAGATGCTATGAAAAAAAATGATTACATTGAAAATTTGGAGTCAAAATATTGAAAATTAACAAAGTTATGTGCCTGCGTAGAAAACTTTCAATGAATGCACATAACTCGGGCATTTTTAGGAATTTTTACACAAATTTTCAACATATATCCCCGGACCCACCTCATGAACACTGGGGTGAAATTTCATCATTCAGTCCCGAAAGGTGATTTCATGCAGCAACCACAAAATCACCTTCTGGGCTTGATTACCGAAATGGCAGTTGCAGTGTTCATGAGCAGGGGTCCCAAAAAGGCCACGTTGAAAATTTGGTGAAAAAATAAAAGAAAATGGTAAAGTCACGCACCTAAGTTCAGAACGCCATTGAAATACATTATATGGCACTTATCTTTATTCCTCAGTTCATGGTTCAGCTTTGAAGAGTGCAAACATGTCCCAGTCCACAGAAGATGAGAGCCTACAACCTCCAGTGGTAAGTATAGGGTAAGGGGTGGGTGCTCAGTGGGAGGGTCAGGATGGGGGAAGGGGATAGCAGGGATGATGGGGGAGCATTTTCTTTTTTTCAGATTAAAACAAAAAACGGCATCAGGGACAGTTTTCTTCATTACAGGTTAAAACTAAATAAATGTTTTGGGACATTGGGAGTGGGCTCCCCAGTGTCCCACACTGTGGGGGGAGGCTTCTAATGCCAACATGAGTATTGGGCCCCCTGATGTTGGCAAATAAGACAAGGGACTGTGAGGGGGGCATCTGACACCAGGGCTTGGCATCCCAGTGACTAAATTAAATGATATGAAATAAATAAATAACTGTAATCGGAGGGTGGGGGTGCCACTAGACACCAGAGAAAGATATGGGAGGAGGGGGTGTGCCACTAGTCACCAATGATAGGAGATAGTTTTCAGCGGGTGAGGCTCAGAGCATTAAAACAAGAAATAATCAATACAAGTGCCTAGAATTGGCTCATCTTGCTTTCATATAGTATGTCAACTTTCAGAGTTATTGTCTGACATTTGTGGTTACTGCTAAAGCACTGGTGCATTCCAAGCTTCATTCATCAGGCCATGTATATATCAGTAGCTTTTAAAACATTTTCAAATGGATGTCAATCAAAAATAAATATCCGTTGTCAAAACTATGCAACATTGTTTCACAATGCGCAGCATTAATACCTGCCATGAGATTAATAGATTATACCTGGAGGCACACTAAAATTTGAAAGAATTCTTTACAGACTCTTTTACTTGTCTTCAAGGATAGACAGCACAGGTTTCAACTTGCACCACTGGCTGAAATACAACAAAATTAAGATTTTCATGGTTGATTTCTGCTGATGTCCTATTAATCTCTATGCCCTGAGCATTTGACTTTTCCCAAAGAGAAATTCTGCCTGTCAGCTTTATGTAAGCCTGTGTGTAATGGCAGGACAATGTAGCAGGTCTCCCTCCTGGGGTATTTATCAAAAATGTATTTGCACTGTTTTCTTTAGAATGGACCGGGGAAACATAACAGAAGGACATGACTCCAAGAGCTGAAATGTCATTGGTAGCAGACCTCTGCATTTCAGTGTGGCTGCTGATCCAAGCACTAACAGCCTGCAGTGTAACAGTGTTCTTACTGTATGTCAAGGTTCTTATGATAAGATGCAGCCAGTTCTCGTTCAGTTTGGGTTATTTTGATTTCAGATTTTGGGGTTCTGATTCGGTTCAGATATTTAAAAAAACAGGAAGTTTGGGTTCAGTTTGGGTTTGGTTCGATCATGAACACAGGCTCTAGGTAGGGGATGCCACTAGACATCAGAGAAAAGGGCAGCTCACAGATGAAACTGCAGCTGACAGCAAGAGTTCCAGCTGTGGCTGCAGAAGTCAAGAAAATCCTGCTGTTCGTATACAGAGAATGCAGTGGAAGTGCTCCTCTCACTAAGCTGGGCACCCTGGATTTTGGGTGCCCAGAAAATGTATTTCTGGGGCTAATTGTGAAACACAAACACCATAATCTAGCTAAATGGTCCCTTTTAGCTAGGTTCTGGTGTTTGTTTTGTAAAATGATAACATTTTTATGTATTTTCCATGTTTTTTAGTTGGTGGAAAAAAGAAACAAGATGCAACTCACAGAAAAGGATTTTTTCCTCACAAAAAAGGATTTCTTCTTCACTAAAAAGGAACAGATCTCATGAGAATGAATCCTTTTTCACACGATCAAATCATTTGTCAAACTTTTTACCTCCATCCTGAAAAATGAACTTCCCATAGGAAATAATGTGAACCAAAAAACAGAATAACTTTGCAACAGGTTAATAATTTTGCACCAAACACACACTGGCAGCTCTGTTACACAAGTTCTTTCTACTATAAAAAAATCACACCAAAATTCCACACTGTCTAGGTGCAAGGCGATGAGGAAAAAAAATGCAAAAAGTGGTGACTTTTGACTTTTTTATGCTATCCAAATCTCAGAATTCATACAGCCAACCAGAACAAAACTTGGCATGTCAAGAGATATACTCCACAGGACAGCATGTAACAAATTCTGTGCAAATCCATTGATCAGTTGCAAAGTTATTGAAGTGCAACATTTGAGGTTTAACATTAAACAGGTTACTCAACCCTAACTAAAGGGGCACACCCGTGGCCCTAGAATTATACTAATGTGGTAGCACCAGTATAGCTATGGATGAGTTGGGTATTTAATGTTAAACCTCATTTTGTGTACCTTAATAATTTTGGCGGAGTTCAGTGAAATTGCCTAAAATGTGGCATGCATTGTCTTAGAGGCATGTTCTCAAGACATGAGAAGTTTTGTGATGGCAGTTTATGCGGTTTCCAAGATACAGAATGTCAATTTTAAATAAAATGGAAAGTTTTCCCTATACTTCATATTTGTTTTGTTTTCACACACAGTCTAGTTGGTATGGAATTGTTTTCCTGAAACTTGTAGGGTAGAAGCAGCCTGTGTTAAGATTGTGCCTTTCAAAGGAACTGTGAAAAATATTAATTGGTTCCAGAGTTGTAAGGTTGTAGTAGAGGTGGGTGAAAATTGTGAATTCTGCTTTTGTAGAACTTCGTGAAAATTCCGAAATTTCACGGAATTTTCTGAAATGGTGAAATTGGAATCTTCCGAATGTGTTTGGTGGATTTTCGCCCTGTTCTGTGGAAAGTTTTGGCTGAACTGTGGAATAATACACATGAACTGTGGAGTAACAGTTCTAAGAAATTATTTTCTGCAGTTAAATGAATTATTCCACAATACATGTAATTATTCCGCAGTTATAAGATCTGCTGACTTTTTTCTCCACAGTTTAATGGAATAATCTACAATTTATACATGTATTCCCCTGTTCTAAGTCAGAATTTCTGCTAAAGTTGGTAATTTAATTTCTGCACTTTCGTGGAAGCGAAAGTCCGACTTTCGTGGAAATTCCGCTGGCGGAAGTTTTTTCACACTCCTCTTGGTTTTAGTTTTCTTTCAGAGCATGCTCAGTAGGGTTTTAGGAAAACCCTCTGATACAAAAGATAAACCTTTCACAATCATTTTCCTCTTGTAAAATGTGGGATTTGTCTTTTGTGAGGGGAAAAATGCAGGTAATGATGGCCAACATCTTCTGTTTTTTTTTTTTTTTAGAAAAATGACATGTAAACATGTAACAAAGTCTATAAGCACCCTATTATGATAAATGGAATCTGACTATTCTTATTATAAAAAACTCATAATTTATTAATAGGCAGTGCAATCACACAAAACTTGTTCTTTTCATTTGTACAAAACAAATCTTGACCTTTCCAAACTTTTTCAAACATGTGCAAAACTTGTGCAAAATGATTGCTTAAAAAGGAAGAAATAGTTCAGTCATTTTACCCTTAGGACATTTTTGTGGCTCAATTGCCTAACCCATCCATTCATGTTAAATAAATCTAGTTGTTTGAGTTTGTGTTGTTGGTCCTCTGGTGTTTATAATGTTTTTGGCTCAAAGCCCGAATTAGCCAGAACATATACTTCAGCAGCAAAGGAGCAAGTACTGGACACAGTTACTGGCTTGCTGTGGCCATCTCAGTAATTTTGTTGCAAGACTTTTATGCTATGGGACCCCAGGCTAGGGACTGCTCCAACCTTGCTGCTATTACCTGGCTGTGGTTCTATGTGATAAATGCGAGTCTGAAAGACCGCCTATCACATAAAGTGAACAAACTTGAGCCCATGGTCAGAAGGATGATGGATATTGTACCGACCATCGCAAATAGCAATTGTCACTACAATACTTAACAAAAGCACACAAAAAATCTTTTTATGTGGGAGCTGTGCTCTATTGCCTCCCTCTTGTGGAGGAAATCCCCCTCACCCCATAACCCCCAAACTTAAATAACCAACTCCAGGGGGTGTGCAGACCACGGGGCAAGTTATTGGATTCTGAAACAAAAAAAAATTATTCTGCCTATAGCCGGACCTGCTTCCATCGCAAGTGGTGGTGCACACCACTACACTATGCAAGCAGCTTGGCAGGAATTGGCCACTAAGGATACTATATCCTGCAGTAGTGAGTACAGCTCCTTGCTATACTCACTATACATGATATAGAAAAAAGTATTGCACCACTCGCTCTCTTGTAGAGCGCTATTATTAAGTCACTCAAAAGTGCAGCGTTCAATAATCAGCACTCTTCATGGGTGCTACCCCTGGCTGCTCAGTAGCCACAGGTATCAATCCATGTGTGCTGATATTTAGGAATCATGTGACCCTATCCTCAAACTCACAAGTTTTAAAAGGTTTGAAAAGGTCAAGATTTGTTTTGCACAAGTGAAAATAACAAAGCCGGCCCACCAGCGCAGCGGTTGGATTTCCACTTGCGATGCCAGTGACCCAGGTTCGGGAACGGACTCAGGTCATCAGAGGGACAGCCGGGGGAGAAGGATGGAGTGTCCTATGGACAGCTCTCCTTCTCCAGGGGGAGGGCGGGACAGTGTCTGGCGCAACAAGGACCCCTGGCCGAGGCCGGGAGTCACTCCCGCTACCGGTGCTTGAGATTTAGGGAGGCAGAGTGGACGCTGGTGTCATTGCACATCCCTGCCTCCAAGAAAAAGCAGAAAAAGAACAGGAGGGGTGAGTCCTCTGTCTCAGTGAAGCCCTCCCTGGGGCTTCGATTAGTCTGCTGTCGCTGCACTCCCCGACCAGATACAAGCCCATGGCTCGGATATGGGGGTCTGATGCCGTGGCCCCACCCTCCAGGGGGTAAGCTGGGGGTAACTGGGGAGGAAGCGGCAATGGATGGCAGGTGGAAGTCCCCAGGGTCATGACCAGGGCAGAATATTGACAGAAGGGCTCATCAAGGATAAACAGAAAAATAAAAAAAAATTAAAAGTGAAAACAACAAGTGTTGTGTGATTGCATTCCCTATTAATAAATTATGTGTTTTTTATGATGAGTGGTCATATTCCATTTATCATATTAGAATGCTTGCGTATGTTGGCTCTGCAGTGACAACTTTACAGCGATATCATTGACAGCAACAACATTGATAGATTGTTGCAAAGTCTGCTCAGGACCCCGGCACAGCTTCCTGGGGTCTTGCACCCCCTTCCCGAGTCAGCTCCAACGCGGAGTTGATTACAATAAAATACAGGGGATGCAGGGGCCACAGCATGCTGCAAAAAACACTTTACTCTTCCAATGGTACAATGCCAACCACAATTGTGGTCGATATGCAGCCATTGCTGTAATGTTGGGTCAACATATTTTTGTTGAACTGGCATTGTAGATCTGAGTGCTTGTAAACTTTCTTACAGGTTTATGTGGCTTTTTTTTACCATTGTCCATGCAACGTAAGTACCTGAAAAGCCTCTAAGATCTCAAACAACAGTATTTTTAGAGCCCAACAGAACCCTTTTTGTTTGCAGCTTCTTTTTTTCACTTGGTTAAAAAAATTGAAAATACATAAAAATTAAAAATTTGAAAAAAAAAAAACAGACTCATAAATCTTGCTAAATAGGACCTGCTAAACAAAATGATGTTGTTTGTTTTTCCCAAAATGAACCAGAAATACAATTTTGGGACTTTGACTTTCATTTCACTGAAGTGGCTGATTTATGTGTCATGAGCTGAGAATTTATGTGTTGCATATGTAAATGCAATACATAAATTTATGTGTCTCAGCATTTTAATGTCACACTTAAATTTGTGACAATAAAATATGCAACACAAAAATTAAATTTTTGTGTCTCACATGCTTTTACTAATAATTTGGCCATTTATAATAATGTGCAACATAAAAATTCAGTTTTTGTGTCTCATACTCTTACTCATAACCTGGTCATTTTACAGCATTTCAGTAGCAACTTTCCCAAATTTTGAATATACTGTTTACATGGCCTTATCTCATGAATAAGGATGGTGGAAAGGTGATTTTACAGTTTCTGCATGGCTGAGTCAGTTTTCTGATGAGCTATGGTCATGCTGTTTACAGGTTTGCTTTGTCCTTTCTGGCCCCGTGTGTTTCCGTAGTATAGCAGTGATGCGGTAATGGGCTCCTTTTTGGTCCTTTTGCATTTCCACAGTGCAGGGTTCTGTTATGAAAGGATGCATGTCTGGGACAATCATTCTTCAGTTCATTGGTGGATTTGTGGACTGTGGCTGTGTACAAGTTATGCAGAGGTTTGAAGGGAGTGGCATTGGCAATCTGGTGGATGGTTTGTGGTCAGGGAGCAGAATATGCCATTGGGGCCTGTTGAGCTGATGAAGTAAATTGCTGCCTGGAGTCTCAGATGGTGACAACAGCATAGAGGGTATGGCATTAGAGGGCAGAGCAGGAACATCCAGGTAATGGAATAGAGAGAGCCAAAGTGTTGAGGTAATGGACTGTTGAAAAGTATAAGGTGGAGGGGTTTCTTTTGTGTTCTGTACAGCATCCTCTAACTGTAATTTTTATTTGCAGGATTGAGTGCTCCATGTTAGGGGGGTAGAGTTGCCTGAAAGAGTTGTTTTCCTAGAACTGAGTGCTCCAGATGGGAGTGAGAGAGAGAGAATTGCCTCAAGTGCTCCTGCTGGGGGGCGGGAGACTGCAAGTGATTATTTCCAGGATTGATTGCCCCAGGTTGAGAGGGGAGAGTTGCTTCCAAGTGTGTTTTCTTTTTACAGGTAAAAAGTGTTCAAGGATTGGATTAGGTTTTTTCCCATGTTAGAGAATCTGTATACATCTGGAGGTATACAAGTATCCCTCCAGAGATAAACAGCTTTAATTGGGAAGTATATTGAATGTAAGGTTTTTTTCCACAGTAGACAAGCTGTATGCCACTGGAGGTATCCAGGTGCCCCTATGGAGGTATACAGTTTTAATTGGGAGGTGTACAGTTTTAATCAGGGTATACAGCTTTAATTGGTGAGATATACAGGGAAATGCATGATAATGGCTCCTATGTGGGAGAAGTGCCAACCATGTGTTGTACAGGCACAGTAGCACCTGTATATTAGAGTTGAGAAAGCACTGTAATGTTAACCCCAGTTTTTGCACTTTATTAACTTCCCCCATTCAACTGATTCACATGAAATGTGGAATGCAGAGAGATGGTGCCAAGATATCTGGATCCTGAAAATGTTGTGGTAATCGGTTTACTGGTGGCAAAAACAGAGTAGGGCAAAAACCTGAAAAATCACCAAAATTAAGAGCTTTTTTTGCTCAACTCTAACTAAAAATCGAGTAGGATTTGAAACCTGAAACTTGCAGATTTCATAGAATTTGTCCCAATGTGTGCATTCTTGTAGATTTTATCTCCCAAACTGTAGCAGTTTTTAAAATATTTAAGAAAAAAAGTTCTGTTTTTGAGCACATACAGTTGAAAAAAATCAGTGTTCTAAAAATAACTGAATTTTTACAATCACATGAAGTCATGTGGTCATATTACAAACATGCTCTTGTTTAACAGGCGGCAGGGCCAATTCCCTATCTGTGTATACCATACCCCCTGCTGAAAGTGCTGTGTGTCTGTCAATTAGCACTGCTATTAGCCACTTAATCAGCTTCCTACATTTGAACTGGACACTGGGGTACCCAATCCCCAGTGCCAGCTAGCTTTTCTTAGTGTTTTTATGCATACCAACACTGGGGTGCCCACCACTGGTGCTAGTTCATCTCCCACATTTGTTTTCAACCCCCCTACCCCCAGTCATGTTTATCTGCTGATACCAGGGTGCCCAGTCCCCAGTGTCAGGATACTACAACACCCCTCACCCTGCAAGCAGTATGGGACAGTTGGGGTGCCCAATCCCCAGTGTCCCTAAGTATCTTGTCAATGCTGGGGTGCCCAATCCCCAGTGTCAGAGGTACATTATGTTAAAATCATCCCTTCTCCCTCCCTTTCATAATCACCCCCCCTTGGACTCTCCTAATTTCAACTTGCTGACACTGGGGGTGACAATGCCCAGTGTTGGCCTACATAACCTCCCCCCCAACTCAGCAGTCTAGAACACTGGGATGCCCACTTTGGTACCCCCAAGTGTCATGTTGACACTGACCACTTGAGGAAGGTCAGGTGTTTTGGCTGAAGTGCGGGGGGCATTTGGTCATATGTGTTATCTGTAGCGTGAGTATTTGTACGCAAAACACCTCGCTGAAAATTATGTGCACACATCTTTTCTGAGACATCTGTCATTCATAGTGGAAAAACATTTGAAATCCAAAACTCATATTCCTGTTTTTTCAGCAATGAAGTACATACGATACAATGTGCAAAATATGAAGATGCCTGCTATATTGGTGAAACTGGACAGAGCTCAAAACAAGAATAAATCACTACAAATTCACAATCATCCACAAAGATGAAAATACACTGATAGAGAAGTGGGAACATTTCTCAAGACCAGGCCACTCCATCAGTGAGTTTACTATCAGAGTATTAAAAGGTAATTTCAAAACCAGTCAGGAATGGTGAACATTTGAATTGAAAATGATCCAACTTTTAGACACTAAAGAAAAAGAACTTAATAAAGATATTGGCTTTTTAGCACAACCCAGGAGATGAATTAAACAATTGTTTAAATGTTTCTCCTTTCATACTTGAATCATCACATCAGCCACCCCCAGACTAAAATGTAACTATCGCTTTGATCTTAAGGTTGGTTCTTTGGCACGCCTCTGTAATGACAATGGCATTTTTCCTGTTTGTTTTCTATGATAGTGAATTGACGGTAATGCTTTGATATTTAAACATGCTACACCATGGCCTTTTTGAATCCACATCCAATCGCTGTATCTGACATGTTGTTCAGCTCTGTTCTCACTCACCTGAAGAAGAGAACATCATTGTTTGAAACCTAGTCTCAAAAATAATTTTTTTAGCCCAATAAAAGGTATCACCTGCAATATGTTTTTTTCTTTTCTTCTTCTATATAATGTGCAAATAAAAGCATTTTTAACTGCAGTTATACAATTTTGCTGTTATTTTTTCTTGAGTGCAGCCTGCATTTGTTGTTTTCTCATGCCAACACTGGGGTGCCCAACCCCAGTGTCAGAGTGAGGTAGTACCTTGTAGAAAAGGAAACCATCCCATGATGTCTCTTTTTTAAACCTAAAATAAAGAAAACAGTCCCCCATTGTCTGCCAATGTCTTCACCTTGTTTTTATGTTTGATACAGTACAAGATCCATATTTATTTACAGAATTAGGTTTTGAATTTAAAGATGATACACATAATACTAGAAGACACCCTTTTCAAATCACCAGACACAAATTTCACCATACCTCTTGAAAAAAAATGTTATACCTAGAGAATAGTTGACCCTTGGAATAAACTGCCTTTTGAAGTTATCGCAAGCAAAACCAAGTCAGAGTTCAAAAATTGACTGGATACATTCATCTTTACTGGGGTTTGTACTGGATACTATAATTAAATAGGTGCTGTTATGGGCCCTCCAGCCACCTTGCACCTTAACCACCTTAGTATGAACCCTACCTCCCCACTCAGTACCCACAACTCCACACACTCCCTTACTCTATACTTACCCAGGCCAGGTCTAATGCCATAATCTTCTCTGAACTAGAGACACATTTTCACTCTTCAGTGCCAGCCCAGGAACTGAGGAAAACAAGTAAGTGCTGTATAATGTATTTCAATGTGTTTTGAACTTTTCCTTGTAATGTGGTCATTTTTGTCATATTTTTTGCCCAAACATTTAACACAGACTTTTAGGGACACCATCTCATGAATAGTGGTGGGCAAAGTGACCAAAATTTGCTCCACAAAGTGATTTGCGGAATAACGCAGAATCCACGAAGTGCCCACAATGCAAAGGGGAGTACTTCGGGTCATAATGGGAAACGCAAGTCCATTGAAAACAATGACTTTGCGTTATTCCACCTTCCCCAAACCAATTTTAAGGTGAAGTATATTGAAATCAATGTACTTCGCCTCACCTTGCCTTGTTTTTGAGCTCCAAAGGTGAATTTTACAGTGCTTCATGGGATTGCAGGTCACATAGGCTTTAGATTGTTCTGCACAGCATCAGTTCTGTGTAGTGTGTGTGTGTGTGTAGTGGAAGATGGAGACTGTTTCCTCTCAGAGTTCTGTGATTCAATTCCTCAAAAAGCTGTTAAAAAAGCCTTTTTGAGCTTTTTTTATGTTCACAATTTAGTACACTGATTGTAGGAAACCCTCCTGTGCTCATATTATCAAGTGTTTATTGTTTGTGTGTGGATTTTGAATGTTAATTTAGAACAGTCAGTCTGTGTACTGTGAAATGTGCTTTGGTGGAGGGGCTTATATGTGGTATAGGTAGATTAACTGGGAGAAAAAGGTGGTCTTTCTGTTTTGGTTATATTTTTCTTGTATAACTGTGTTAATGTACACACAGTAATATTTTCAGTAATTCTTGACATTTTTTTGGCGATTGTTGTAGTGCAGCAGTGTATAATTTCAGTTTGTTTAAAACATTTGGTTATATTACTAAAGGTTTTCAGTTTGCTATGCATTACTTGTAGTGTGTGTGAGTGTGTGTGTACGATGCATGCCATTAAATCAGACTCCTTTTATTGTGCCACAGAGTAATTGCAGCAGTGTGAACTGCTATCCACCACACCTGCATTAATTTTTTATACTACTTTGTGGTATCTTTACTGGTAGTGGACTGTTACTGCCGTGCATCCCCCCCCAACCTGAAAAAGGTATTCTTTTCCAGATTTGGATTTGTAACTTGTGAGCACTGGTTAGGTGTTGTGCCTTTGTGTATGCATCTCTTGAGTGTGCAGCGCAATCTTAATCTGTCTATGCATTTGCAGTACACCATTAATTCTGGGAGACTTCACATTTCTTGTTACACTCTCATTTCACTTCATCAGCACTGGGGAATTTTCTGGACACAAGACAGTAGCATTTTGGGGATGCACATTAATTCTGGTGACTCTGTGTGACCACTGCATGCATGACAGAGTGCACCATTAATTCTGGGAGACTTTTCGTTTTTGTTACCCTCTCATTTCACTTCATTAGCACTGGGGAATTTTCTGGACAGAAAACAGTAGCATTTTGGGGTGCAAATCAGTTCAGGAGACTGCGTGTGACCACTGCATACATGACTGAGTGCATCATTAATTCTGGGAGACTTTGCAGTTCTTGTTACACTCTCATTTCACTTTGTCAGCACTGGAAAATTTTCTGGACACAAGACAGTAGCATTTTGGGGATGCACATTAATTCTGGTGACTGTGTATGTGACCACTGTGTGCATGATGGAGTGCACCATTAATTCTGGGAGACTTTGCATTTTTTGCTACCCTCTCATATCTCTTCGTCAGCACTTGGGAATTTTCTGGACACAAGACAGTAGCATTTTGGTGATGCACATACATTCTGGTGACTGTGTGTGACTACTGCACGCATGACGTCTGAGTGCACCAATAATTCTGGGAGACTTTGCATTTCTTGTGCTCTCATTTCACTTTGTCAGCACTGAGGAGTTTTTTGGACACAAAACATGAGCATTTTGGGGATGCACATTAGTTCTGGTGACTGTGTGTGTGAAGGGCTGCCAATATTGTTGTCATTTCACCTTACTTCACGTTAAGGCAGAATGACAATGTGAAGTAATAATTACAAGGTGAAGTGAGTCTTTTACATTGGCCACTCTGCATAGCGGAGTGACAACATGAAGTGCCCACTTCACGGGCACTTTGCTGGCGAAATTTAAATTTGCTGCATCTCTACTCATGAACAATGGCAGTGAAATTATGTAACTCCAGCCTGGAAAGGTGCTTTCGTAGTCACTACACAAAAGTACCTTTCAGGCTGGATTTACATAATGTCACCATTATTATTCATGAGGTGTGTCCCAGAAGGGTCATGTTGAAAATATGGACATGAAATATAAAAAACTGACCAAGTTAGGAGAATACATTGACATTTTTCTGTGCGTGCTCATAAATTTGGCAATTTTCAATATTTTGACCCTAAATTTATAACATAGCTATTTTTTCTCACCACCTCATGAATGTTACAGCTGCCATTTTTCACATCCTGGCCAAAAAGTGTTTTTGTACCTATGGCAAGAAATTAAATTTTGGCATTGATTTGAAAATTTTCACCTACTGGGTTCATGAGGTGAGGTCATAAGAAGACTATGTTGAAAATTTGGGGTCAAAATATTAAAAAATAAACTAAGTTAGTAACATACTGTATGTTATAATTTTTCAATGCACACTTAGAACTTTGGTAATTTTCAATATTTAAACCCCAAATTTTTAGCATAGCCATTTTTTCACATCACCTCATGAACGTGATGACTGCTGTTTTTCAAAGACTGGCTGACATGTGATTTTGCACTGCTGGTGTGATGTTACATTTTGTCCAGTATGTTATTAAGTGACATCTGTCATGTTCAGAAGGAGGGGTCATACAAAGACTCTATTGAAATTTGGGGGGCAGAATGTTACAAAAAAAATGATGAAGTAATGTCATTTGCAGAGATAACCGTTGGCCCAGTAAGGACCACATTGGCTTCCTGTCCAAGTGATCTGAGTTCAGGTATAAGATCAGTGAGCCAATTTAATGGGCCAAGTATGGTGGGGAAGGTGCTGCAGCATGCAACACCAGCCCCAGCCAGAGGAGGGATGGAGCAGTGTTCTGGCACACATATGAACCTTGTGGTGGGTCAGAGAGCCTTTTCTCACAAAGTATTGACATGTGTCGAGGCCTGATGGCCCCATACTGGGTCAGGACTGTTTTCAGTATTATATTTAGATCATTGATGAGGATATAATTGCACTATCAGATAAAGAAGGGAAATTAATTGCAAAAACCTATATGAATGCAGACATTAGGGTTGAAAAATGCAAAGAGCACAAGGTAGGGAAATTAAAAACATGAGGGTTTTGTGTGAGTATTGGTGACTCAGTGGTGGGGTCTTCCTTGGGGTTGTCAATCTTAATATCTGCCCTCTCCCCTGAGCAAACAAGGTCACATGTGATTTTTTTTCTTCACACAGGGCCCACAGGACCCTGTGCTGAGAAAGCTACAACAGATTCTGTTGGCAACATGTGGAAAGCCATACTTCTGTACTGTACCTTTGAATAGTGTGTCACTACGAGACAATGACTTGGAACTGTACCTTGTGCTTTGGACAGGAGGCGATGGAGTGGGAGGAGGGGGTGGGCATTAGAGTTGGCAACCCCAAGGAAGACACTACCACTGATTCACCAATACACCAGAGACCTAAAATCCTAATGTTTTTCATTTCCCTAATTTGTGTGCTTTCTGTTCTTCAACCATAATGTCTGCATTAACATAGTTTTTTGCAATTAATTATACTGTACATATATTCTGTACAAAAAACTATGTTAATACATCAGTTAGGTTTGATATCAAACTGCAAAAAGGAGGAAAATATAACATTAGGGTTTCCAACCGTAACACCCCACACCCATCATGCACACATCAACAGGCATTAGAGGTGTGCCTTGGGGTCATCAGCCATAATGCTCACCCCATTTAATAAGTAAATAACCTGAGATGGGTACAGTATAGAAGAATGAGGTAAGTGTTAGGGCTGATGACCCCAAGGCACACCCTCAATGCCTGTTGATGTGTGAAGGGTGGGGGTGGGGTGTTAGGGTTGGAAACCCTAACATCATATTTCTTTCCTTTTTATGGTTTGAGATCAACCCTAACTGATGCATTAATGTAGTCTTTTGCAAAGAATTTCATTACTTTTTGAGATAGTTTAATCATAGCCTTATTTTTCTGTGGGAGAGCAGAGCCCTCTGGGTCCTGTGCTCCCACCCATCTATAGTTTTTGAGATAGAATAATCATATCCTTATTTGCTTGTAGGAGCGTAGTGCCCTTCGGGTCCTGTGCTTCCATCCCTGCATATATCCATATATGTACATAGCTGTGGAAGGTCCCTATGCTTCCATTTATAGGACAACAGTGACCAAATTGTCAGCATAGCAATATTATTACCCCCACCTTATGTACCTGGTACAGAAATTTTTCAAATCCCCACCAAAATGTAATTTGATTCAACTACAATGCCATTGCATGCCACAGGAGTGAAAATACATTTTGGACAGGATTTGGAAAATGATAGCTGTGACATACATGAGGTGGGGTAATAAGATGTCTACATTGAAAATTTGGGGTCAAAATATTTAAAATTTCTAAAGTTATGAGCGTGCATAGCGAAATTGCAACAAATAGTCATAACTTTGCCATTTTTACATATTTTGACTTCAAATTTTCAACATAGCCTTCTTTTGACACCACCTCATTAACAACATGACTTTCATTACACAAATACTGCACAAAAAGTGAAATCACCAAGCAACTGTGAAATCACCTTTTTGGCAGGAGTTACATAACAACAGTTATATAGTTCATGAGGTGGGGTCCCCAAAAGGCTATGTTGAACTTTTGGGATCAAAATGTCAAAAAATGGCCGAGTTACATATAAATGTTGAAACCCCCTTGAAATACATTGAATTCCATTTATCTTAGTTTCTCACATTGCAGTCATCAGCTCCAGCAGCAAGACATGTCTTTAATCGGAGAGTGAATCTGGCCAGAAGACAGTCCGCCAGCTCTAGAGATCCAAACTGCCCTTCTGTTAAATAACTAGTAGTGAAACTTCTTATTTCAAGCTAAAACAACTGATAGAGTGTCTCCCATGAAAAATGGCAAGTCCTTATTGGCAGTCTGTTAAAAAGTTCAGTAAGACAAAAAAAACTTGAGTTTCATTTAGCAAATTAGAAAAAGTGAGATTAGTAATGAAGTTTGGGGAATATTTTCAAATGCTGAAGTGAGCACAGAACAGCAGGGAGCAGAGCAGCACTGCAGCCATCTTGCTGCTCTGCCCCCCCTTGACACCAGGGAATAAAAAAATATTTAATGGGAACAGCAGGGCAGGTAGGTGCCACTAGACACCAGGTAAAATAATAATAACAATGGGAAGGGTGATTGGAGGGCAGAGGTGCCACTAGACACCAGGGAAATGAAGGGGTAGGGGTACTGGAGGGTGAGGGGTGTCACTAGATGCTAGTGAAAACATTACTGTACTGAGGATGGCAATTGAAACCATAAGAAAGGATTCTTGAGTTACAAAAAGGATTCTTTTTCATGACTTGTGATACAAAAAAGATTTATTTTCTTGTATCATGCGGTCACAAAAAAAGGATTCATAAAAGTAAAAAAAAATAAATAAATTCCAGGGCATGTCTGCAACTGTTAAGTGCAGATTACACCTAAAGGGGTCCTGATCAGCCAGCTAGGTACGTTGGTCTCCCTCCAGGATGTCATTTTTGAAAAAATATTTTTAAGAAAACTCAGAAACAAAATGGAGGCAAATGAAAAAGGAATTTTCCCATATGAAACAGGATTCCTTTTTTGTTTCATACAGCTATCTTTTAGTGCTCACTGAGCATGCTCAGAAATTATTTTTTTCAAATTTAAAAAATGCAATAACTTACAAATGGCTTATTATTTTTTCACCAAACTAGCAAAGGGCATATCTGTGGGCTGGTCCCTTTCTGCTCAGAAAATTTCAGACCAAGATTCCAAACTATCTGGGCTGTAGGCAAGTTCAAAGAAAAATCCCAGTAAAGTCAATGTGCAAAAAAATGCTTTTTGACCTCTCCATAACTCAGTAGACACCAGGGATACATAGTGGGAGCATGGCATAAATCCTTTTCATTACATGCTCCCCTATGAATCCCTAGAGTCTAGTGCTCCCCCTCCACCCACCCATTTCAAAATATTTTGTTTTAATTTTTCCATTGGTGTCCAGTGATATCCCCCCCCAATATCCCTCTTATCATGTTAATAAATCTCTTTGGTGTCCAGTGGTACCCAGCACCCTCCGATGTTGTTTGAAATAATTTATAATGGTATCCAGTGTGTGACATGGTTGAATAAGGCCCTTTCTCATTTGTTATGCAGAAAGAGTTAAATGCAGGGATCTGTTCTATCCTCTCCTTTTCTGTCTCTTGTCTGTCTAGTTGCACAACCAAATATTTTTTTAATTCAATTCAATTCAACTTTATTTTTAAAAGGCGCTTTTCTTAAAACCAAAGTGCCTGTACAATTTCAAAAACAATAAATACAATAAAATTAAAACTAATGTAAATCATTAAAAGCTATGCTAAAAAGGTGGGTCTTCAAAGCTCCTTTAAAACTAAGGACGGTCGGGCAATTTCGCACCTGACGAGGTAGAGAATTCCACAGGGTCGGTGCCATAAAACTAAACGATCTAGCACCAGATGTTTTCAAACGAACCCTGGGAATCTCTAGCAATCCCTCATCAGTGGATCAGAGGGGGCGGGAGGGACAGTAGGGGCAAAGGAGCTCTTTCAGGTAGGTAGGTCCCAGATCATGTAGTGCTTTATAGGTTAGTAAATTGACCTTGAAGGTGATTCGCCAAAACACTGGCAGCCAGTGCAGTCCGTGAAGCACAGGCATTATATGGCTGGATCTAGAAGATCCAGTCAACAACCTGGCTGCTGCACTAGCTGCAGATGGCGTAGTTCAACCCCCGATAGCCCTAGGTATAGGGAGTTACAGTAGACAAGACAGGAGGTAACGAAGGCGTGGATCAACGTTGGAAGGTCCTCTGGAGGAACCAGGTGCTTCACCCTGGCAATATTCCTCAGATGGAAAAAGGAAGTTTTGACCACCGCTGACACCTGAGATTTAAGCATCAGACGGTTGTCAATTATTACGCCAAGATTCCGCACCTGATCTGAGGTCGCCAGCTGAACACCTCCAAGCCATAAGCCTGATGGTGATCCATCTGGCAGACCCGCCTCACAGCGGCCTTTCTCCACGACCAACACCTCAGTTTTCTCCGGGTTTAACCTCAGCCAACTCCCATTCATCCAGTCTTGGATTTCTGCAAGGCAGTTATTAAATACCGACAAGGCAGCATCCTGGCCGGGCACAAAAGACATGTACAGCTGGGTATCATCTGCATAGCAATGAAAACCCAAACTGTATCGTCTAATAATCGCTCCTAACGGCAGCATATACACCGTAAACAACATAGGCGCTAAGATAGAACCCTGCGGTACCCCGCAGGATAGGGAGACTGATGCCGAGGAAAAAATTCCTGACACCACTCTCTGAGTCCTACCCTCAAGGTAAGATCGAAACCATCTGAGGACCGTATCAGATAGTCCACAGATAGACCGCAAATGCTCTAACAGCACACCATGGTCAACGGTGTCAAACGCTGCAGAGAGATCGAGTAGTACTAAGATGGATCGGGTCCTATGATCTCTTGCTATTAGGTCATTTAGTACCCAAACAAGCGCTGTCTCGGTACTATGCCTTTTCCTAAATCCAGACTGGAGAGAATCGTAGATATTGTTGTTGGTCAGATGATTCTCCAACTGCACTGCAACCACTTTCTCAATAACTTTACCCACAAAGGGTAAGTTAGAGTCTGGTCTGTAATTTGCTAGACAATCTGGATCTAAGGAGGGTTTCTTTAATAGAGGCTTAACTATAGCCTCTTTAAGGGGATCTGGAAAGATCCCCCTCTCCAAAGACTTCCAGACCATCAAAGCCAGGACTAGGCCGATTTTATCCACACAACCCACTAAGAGGCATGTGGGGCCAGGGTCCAAATCACAGCTAGTCGGTCGCAGCGCTCGAATGATCATCACGACATCATCGATTGTAGGAAGGCTGAAGTCAGACCATCTAAACTGGGTGTTCGACATCTCCTGCCGACCACCATCGCTCCCATTGGGGAGGGAAGAGTGGATATCTGATCTGATTTTGACAACCTCATCTGCAAAGAAGAGAGCAAGTTCATCACACCATTCTTGAGATAAGGCTCTTCTGAGCTGAAGACAGACTGGATTGCACAGTCTGTCCACAGTCTGAAAGAGCTGAGCTGGTCTATTCTGTGCAGCCGTTATCTCTCTGGACAGGAATTCTGCCTTCTTACGAGAAATTGCGGATTGATAGACCACATAATGGTCCATAAAACTAAGCCTGTCATCATCAAGACTGGACCTCTGCCAATGCCTCTCCAGCCTTCGTCCAACCCTCCTCAACTCCCTCATGGTCTCATCAAACCAAGGAGACCTGGGGCGAGGAGTGAGAGGACGAACTCGAACTGGTGCAATAGAATCCAGGGCCCCTGTCACTGCCTCATTATAAGCATGTACCAGGTCACCTGGGTCTAAGCAATCTATCGGTAGGCTTGATAGGTCCAATGCCGCCATCAGGTCATCTGGGGATACGACCCTCAAGGGGCGGTATCGGACCATCTCCAAAGGGGCTGACCTAACAGGGGTGGCCTCAAAACTGAACCTAATGGGGCGATGGTCAGACCATCTGACCGGTTCCACCACCAAGTTGGATATCCCCATCCCCAGAAGGAACACCAGGTCCAATGAGTGTCCACCAATATGGGTCGAGGAGGAAACAAACTGTGTGAAGCCCAATGATATCATCAACTGGAGGAAGTCCTCGTGAGACCTAGGAAATGATCACTCTGATCATCTTGCAATTCTCTGCCTCCCACTACTTCTCTACCTTCACTTGCTGTTTCTGTTTTTTCTTCCCCCCTTGTATATCTGTGGTTAAAAATGTATGTGAATTTTTATGTGAAACTGGGATCCCTTTGTTTGAAACTGTATATAGTTATACTGTTGAAATGACTGCAGAAAACTATTTGGAATTTAGGGTGTTAACCTAAGATGCAGTTTGAGCTCCTCAGGCTTGTTTGCAAACTCTTTGCAAAGCTGTCAGCAAGAGGTCAGTTCTGGGTCACCATATTTCATTTGTTGCACCTGCAAAGAAACTGACAAGAACATTTTGAAAAAAACAGGATGTCTCCATAATGAGCTCAGGATGTAGAAATTAATCATCAGACAAATACTTGTTATAAAAAGAGCAGCAATATTTTTGCTGAGGACAGGCTGAGAGACTGAAACTTGAAATTAGAGATACCCTCAAACAAAGGACTTTGTTTTCTCTGTTTGTTCTGCCTTTGTAAATAGTTATACTGAACAATCTTTTTTATTGTTGCTGATAATAATGAAACGCTACTTGAGAATTTTGAAACTGCTCCTGGTTTTCCTATGCTTCCTGACCTGTGCCTCGATGACCCAGTGCCCCCCCCCACTCCTATGTTCCTGGTATCCTGAAAATAAGAAAATGGTCCCTCAATGTCTTTTTTTAATTTATAAAAGTCCACTGCCTATTTTCACCACCCACCTGACCTCTCACTGTTCACCCACCACCCTGCATCCCCCTAGACCTCCCCACACACCCTCACTCACATGAACAGGTCCCAATGTGAAGATCCACTCTCTGATCAGACACATCTTGCTGCTGGAACCAGCGACTGCTGTATGAGAAATAAGGAGAGGAGTGCTTCTCCCACATTGTTTGTATGAGAACAGCAGGAATTTCTTCACTTCTGCAGCTGCAGCTGAACTTGTGCTGCCAGGGAGTGTGAGCTGCCATTTCCCTGGAGTTTGGTGACATCCTCTGCCACACTTGATTGCTATCCCTGGCCATGTGTGATGTTGCCCTGGTGTCTAGTGGCACTCCTTACCTGCCAATCATTGTCCCCCTATTAATGTATTGCCCTGTTGTCTAGTGGCACCCCACACCCACAGATTGTCCTCCCCATAAATAAATAAATATAATCCCTGGTGTCTAGTAACACCCCCCACCCATGGATCATCCTTCTCATGAGTAAATATATTCCCTGGTATCTAGTGGCACTCCCACCCACCAATTGCCATTCCCCATTTCCCCAGTGTCTAGTGTCACCCCTCCCACCCACCGATTGCCATTCCTGTTATGAAGTTTTATATTTCTTGGTGTCTAGTGGCACCCCCAACCTGCCGATCGCCATTCCCGTTATGAAGTTTTATATTCCCTGGTGTGTAGTGGCACACACCACCCACCAATCACCATTCTGGATTTCCCTGGTGTCTAGTGGCAGCCCCCACCCCACCTCCCACTCAGCACCCACCACCCCACACCCACAGTACACCCCCACACACCCTCACACATGTCTTGCTGTTGGAACTGGTGACTGCAATATTAGAAACTAAGGTAAATGTGGTTCAATGTATTTCAATTGGGGGGTTCAATTTTTATGCATAACTTAGCCATTTTTTGAGATCTAGACCCAAAATTTTCAACATGGCCTTTTGGGGACCCTAGCTCATGAACAAAATGACTGTTATTATGCAACTCCTGCCTGAAAGGTGATTTCACAGTCACTTGGTGAATACACCTTTTGGGCAGGATTTGAAAATTATTCCTGCCCATGTTCATGAGGTGGTGTCATAAGAAGTCTATGTTGAAAATGTGGGGTCAAAATATGAAAAAATGGCAAAGTTATGACCATTCATTATAATTTCACTACGCACACTCGTAATTTTGGAATTGTTTTAATTTTAAATATTTTGACTCCAGATTTTCAGCATAGCCTTCTTATTACCCCCACCTCATGTATGTCACAGCTGTCATTTTTTCAAATCCTGGCCAAAATGTGTTTTCACACCTGTGGCACATAATGGCATTGCAATTGTGCAGAAATACATTTTGAAGGGGATTCAAAAATGTTCTGTACCTGGTACATGAGGTGGGATAATAAGATGGGTATGCTGACAATTTGGTCACTTGTCCTATAAATGGAAGTGCAGGGCCCTGAGGGCTCTGTGCTTCCACAGCTACATACATATATGCATCTATGAAGGGATGGGAGTGCAGGGCCCTCCCACAGGCAAATAGGTGTATGATTATACTATCTGAAAGCGTAAGGAAATAAATTGCAAAAAAATTCATTAATGCTCTAGTTAGGGTCAAAGCCACAAAAGTAGGGAAATGTTGCATTAGGATTTCCAACATGACAGAAGCCTTCAAGTATCTTAAAGGAATAAACAAGGTGCAAGTGGGTGACATCTTTCAATATAGGAGAAGTACAAGAATGAGGGGGGCACGATATGAGATTAGAGGGGGACAGGATAAGAGGAAATGTCAGGAAGTTTTTTTTTCACAGAAAGGGTGGTGGATGCATGGAAGAGCCTACCACAGGAGGTGGTGGGAGCAAGCACAGTAGGGGGATTTAAATATGCATGGGACCGGCATAAAGGAACCCTATAGATGGGAAGGAGAGGCTAAAGTCGATGACCAAATAGGGTCAGCAGCTGCTAATCAAAGTAAGGTATGAGGGCAGACTGGATGGGCCTAGCAGTCCTTATCTAACATACTAAAATGCTAGCAGAATAGGCCTAATAGTCTTTCATGTCTGCTCATTTGGTCAGCCCCCTCTCTGGGAGCTGACCTTGCTGCCCCCCTCGCCCTCTCTGGCTTCTCCTTTCCCAGTTCTGGATATTCTCACTGCACTGGATTTTGCTTCCAGAACCCTTCCCCTGTACCTGTCCCACCCCTTCTTGAACCCCTCCACTGTCTCTGCCTCCACCAGCCCCCTGGGCAGCGCATTCCATGGCTCCACCACCCTCTCAGTGAAGTAGCACTTCCTCCTTTCTCCCTGAATCTTCCCCCTCCAACTTCCACCCATGCCCTCTAGTTCCCCTCCTCCTTTCTTTGAAGCACCCTGACTGCTCCTCCCCTATTTACCCCCTTCATGTACCTGAAGACCTCTATCATGTCCCCCCAGTCCCTTCTCTCTTCCAATGTGTACATATTTGGCTCTTTGAGCCTCTCCCCATAGGTCCTGTTCCCCAAGTCCCAAATCATTTTGGTTGCCCTCCTCTGGACCCTCTCCAGGAGTTTAATGTCCCTCTTTAAGTGTGGCCTCCAAAACTGCACACAGTACTTGAGGTGCGGCCTCACCAAGCAGTTATACAGAGGGAATATCACTTCCCTCCTTCTGGAGGTGATCCTCACAGCAATGCATCCCAGCATCCTGTTGGCCTTGGCTGCTGCCCTCCTACAAGTCTCCAAGTTGTTCATCTTGACATCCACCACCACCCCTAGGTCCCTCTCGGCCATCAAGACTTGTAGCATTCCCCCCCAGGGTGTACACTTGGCCCTCTCAGCCATTGAGACTTGTAGCATTCCCCCCCCAGGGTGTACACTTGCCATCAATTTCTATGTTTCTATGTTTCTTACACCCCATCCCCACTCTGCATAAACCAACAGGCATTTGGGGGTGACTTGGGGTCATCAGCCCTAACACTAACCCCATTTTCCTATACTGTACCCATCTCAGCTTATTTTCTTATGGAATGGGGTGAGTATTAGGGCTGATGACCCCAAGTCACACTCCTGATACCTGTTGGTGTGTGCAGGACAGGGGTGGGATGTTAGGGTTGGAAACCCTAATGCCACATTTCCCTACTTTTATGGCTTTAACTCTAACTAGAGAATTAACAAAGTTTTTGACATATATATATATATATATATATATATATATATATATATATATATAATTGCAAACAACGTCATTAATGGATCAGTTAAGGTTAAAGCAACAGGAGTAGGGAAATGTGGTGTTAGAGTTTCCAACCTTATCACCCCACACTCTCCATGCACAGATGAAGAGGGATGGGGGTGGCATTGGCATCTTCAGCCCTAATGCTCACCCTGTTCCATTAGAAAATAAGCTGGGCGGGCACAGCATAGGAGAATGGAGTGAGCATTAGGGCAGAAGATGCCAATGCCACCCCATCCCTCTTCACCTGTGGAGGGTGGGGGTGTGGTGTTAGGGTTGGAAACCCCAATGCCACATTCCCCTACTTTTGTTGCTTTAACCCTGATGCAGTAATGAAGGTTTTTGCAATTTATTTCCTTACTTTTTGAGATAGTATAATAGTATATTTATTTTACAGTGGGAGCACAGAGTCCTTCTGACCCTGCACTCCCATCCCTCCATAGATGTGTATATGTATAAAGTTGTGGAAATGCAGGGACCACCAGCACCTGTGCTTCCACACACAAAGTTACAAGCAGGTATACCAGAATAGCAACAAATAGTCATAACTGTGCCATCTTAAATAATTTTCACCCCAAATGTTCTGCATAACCTTCTTATCACCTCACTGCATGTAGGAAGTACAGAAAATGCTTAAATCCCCAGCAAAATATAGTTCTGTGCAACCGCAATGCCATTCTATGCCACAGGTGTGAAACCACATTTTGGCCAGGATTTGAAAAATGACAGCTGTGGCACTCATGACGTGGGGTACTAAGAAGACAATATTGAAAATATGGCATGAAAATATTGCAAATTTCCCCAAAATCCCATGTTGAAAATTTGGTGGAAATACCTAAAAATGACCGAGATATCATCATAAGTTCAAAATGCCTTTGACAGCCATTATACGGTACTCACCTTGATTTTTCAGTTTGCAGTTCAGCTTTGAAGAGTGAGGACGTGTTCCGGTTCACAGGAGGTGACAGCTAATGGTCTCCAATGGTAAGTATAGGGCGGGGGTGGGGTTGTGCATTGCTCAGTTGGAGGGTCAGGATTGGGGAGGGGCGGGGGAGATGATAAGGGCCATTTTCTATTTTTACAAGGGGAAAAAAGACATTGTGGGACTTTTTTTAATTTTTTTACAGGTACAGTACAACAAGTAGTGAGATACTGGGGGTGGGATCCCCAGTATCTGACAATAATGCTGGTGGGGGTAGGACATAACTGGGGACACTGGGAGTGGGATTCCCAGTGTCCTACACTGATGGAGGAGGCTACTGCTGACACAGGGATCGGGCACCCCACTGTCAGCAAAGTGTAAGGGAAGGAGAAGGGGGAAATTGTTCAAACTGGAGGAACTTAATTCGGGACACTGGGAGTGGGCTACCCATTGTCTATACTGGGGGGGTGGTGTTCTGCTGCCAACACTGGGATTGGACACCCAGATGTCAGCAGTGCTTTCTGATTACTGCCTCGCTCTCTCTTCTCTTTCTCTCTCTCTCTCTCTCTCTCTCTCACCCTCTGCTGCTCACTGCTATGGGACTACTATCACACTTGCAATGTGTGCTGGGTGTCTGAGGTCCTTGAATCTGTGTCTGTGCAAAGCAGCATGGTGGCAGGCCAACAGAGAGGATAGTGCAGCATTAGTACATTACAGGTGGTGTTCTTGTCCCACTGTGTCTCTCACTCTCCCAGTCGGCAGTGCACGGTGCACTGCAGTGAGGTACAGACAGTTGGTGACCAATGATTTGCCACACAGAGTGAGAGAGAGAATGAAAAAAGCAGAGTGCTACGCGGCTACCATGACATCTGCCACTCCTGGTGTCTCTCTCTCTCTCTCTCTCTCTCTCTCTCTCACATACACTGTACTGCTCCCGGTGACTACTGGTATTGGCACTTTGACACTGCAGTATGTAACAGTTACACAGAGGGTACAGAGAAACTTAGCGCACAGCAGGATCCCACCTAGGTGCTGTCTCTCACTCTCTCACCCCATCCTTCCATACCTCATCTAAGAATGGTTGCCCGTCACTGCTTCTTTGTCCTCTATGCACTGACACTATCTCTCTCTCTCTCTCTCTCTCTCTCTCTCTCTCTCTCTCTCTCGCTCTGCTGAAGGGACGAGGAGGGGGTGCTCACAAGCACAGACACAGAACTGCAGAAATATGCCAGGCTGCACAGGGTTGAAAGTGGAACCCCATGGAGATGGCTACATGTGGAGTGTGGGGCTGTTGAGAACACTACCAATTCCCTCACTATGCTACTTCTGGCTCACTAAAATACCTGTGCTGAGTACGATACTGTGTTCATTGCTGCTACTCACCATGCCACATTGTCACTGACATGCTCAAAAGTCCCCAGAGACAAACAACCATTTCATTCAGCCTGTCACTGTTGATCTATGCAGTAAGTAGCACCATTGGTTCCAACACCCCATTCAGATACTGTGCACCGTGGTCACCATCTGAGTTACAGAAACTACCCCACGCTGTAACATAATTGCCTAATGTGGGTGCACTGTGTGTGGGGTGTCCCGAGGTCCACTGGATGGGTGGGTAGAGACAGAGGTCAGATGGCAATGATGTCACCACAATAACTATAGTTGGGGGGGGGCGCTGCACAGTGAACTCCGCCAGTAAATCTCACAGCCAAGCACAGATTGCTACTAACCACACTGGGTGAAATCGGGCTGGCCACTGGGTTCTGCACCTCCTGTCTGTTACTGTGCTGTTAATGGTCTGGGTCACAATTATGGAGGTGCCAGCTAGACAGCATCACCACCTGCAATGGTCAATAGGGAGCGGGGACACAGCTGCATGGTATGCTGCAAGACTTGTACTCTGTCATGTATGCTGTGTCACTTTGTTCTTTCTCCAAATACTGTATCTACATACTATCACTGAGTGAGCTATGCTGTGTGTGGACTGCCTAGTCAGGGTCCACTGTTCCCTGGGTCTATGAGGTCTGCTGGGCATGTGGGTGGGTAAAGCCACACTTCACATGGGAACACTTTACTCTTTACTTCCGATCCCAGCACACACAGCAGGTTATGATCCAATCACATTCCAGCCTCAGCAAGGCTATTTAATAATTAATATTACTATTCCTCAGCCACCTTCCCCTTAGAAGCAGTAAAAGGTGAAAAACAGTCTTTCATTAGGTAACCACCAGGAGGTGTTTGCCTAAATTGGGGCTGAAGAATCAGATTCTGGGGTCTGTTTGCTCCAAAAATGAGCCAGGGGTATTGCAGTGATTACTATCACAAATCCACCACCCAATTAGCGGGAGACAGTACCGTTTGGGAAAAAAGTATTTAGGGACATGGTACAGAAAAAGTAATGCCAGAATCATGTTCACTGGGTCCCAATTAGGTAAACACAAGTGTTGGTGTTTACCTAGGGGTAGTATTCTTTAAAATATTTAACCTTTTCTGCCACACTACATGAAAACAAGCTGGAATCTGAACTGAACAATAAACAGTAAAGTTCGAACAGTAAATGGTATTTACCATTTGAATGGTAAATCTAATTTACTGTTTGAAAGATAAAGTTAGAACAGTAAATGGTCCTTTACCATTTGAGAAATACAGTTTGAACAGTAAATGTTACTTACCACTTGAACAGCCTGTCCTGCATCTATCACAAAAATCATTATAATTAAAAATGGTAATATATTTTTTCACCAAACCACTCAAAGGCACAGCCTTGGCACACACCCCATCATCCCTAAAAATCTTAGAGCAAAATTTCATTTCATGTGGCCTGTAGATGTTGGCAAAAAATCCCATTATCCTATGAAAAAAATTAAATTTGTTTGTGTTTTTGAGCACTTTGTATCTCAAAAACCATAAATGCTGCCATTACAAAACTTTCCAGATCTTAAGACACAGCCACAATAACCTCATATGCCACATTTGGGACTATTTTATTGAAAAATGCCAGTTATTAAGGTGCAAAAATTGAGATTTAACCTTGAAAGGCTGTACCAACCCTAACAATAGGGGCACTATAATGCCCCTATAATGTATACACACGGTATATATGTTGTAGGGACACGGTAGTGCCCCATAGTTAGGTTTGGTATAGCCTTTCAATGTTAAATCTCAATTTTTGTGCCTTAATAACTTTGGCATGTTTTGATGAATTAGCTCCAAATTTGGCAAGTGTTGTCATTCTACCAGTGTCTCAAGATGTGAAAACTTTTGTGATGGCATCTTGTATTGTTTCTGAGATATGGAGTGGTAAAAAACAGAAAAAAAAAATGTTTTTCCCATTGGATACCATTGGATTTTTTGCCCTCATCTATAGACCAGACGGAATAACATTTTTTCTGAAATTTTCAGGGATGACAGGGTCTGTGCCAAGGGTGTTCCTTTGGACAGTGTGGTGACATCTCACCATTTTTTAATTATAACATTTTTTGTGATAGCCGCTAGACAGGCAGGAAAATAAAAACTGTTCAAACTGTTAATTGCTAAGAATTTACTGCTCATGCTCAGAGAAATACTGTTTGTGATGTCAACCATCTTGTTTTTTTCCCCAGTTTTAACAATGTTTTTCTACAAAAGTATTACCTGATAACTAATGTACAAGACCTGTAATTAGGTCTCCACATACTTTGTTGGATTCTTTTATTTCTATTGTTTTTTAATTCTCTTTTACTCCAGTCACTGGCCCAAGGGATCTTTCTCTCTCATGACACCCCTGGTTTCTCCCACCCAATCTGAGACTCCCCCATTCTGGACTCCCTCCCAGAGCTCTGGTCCCTCAGACCTACCAGATGGAGACCCCCTGGCTTGTACCCCCCCCGGGTGGGTTTGCCTCCATTACTGCGGTGCTCTTTGAAATCCAATTTCTACAGGCAGGTATCACAGTCCAGAGGACTGGGACCCAAGTGGTCAGAGTCCGACAGTGGGCATGGGGCTGAGATGCATCATCATATCCCAAGGGTCAGGGCTTTTTCCTTGTTCTGTAGTGGTGCCCAGTCCCTCCTCGTGGTGAGCATGGACATGCAGTGATGTCTAAGATGGCACGTGCACGCTCCTGCACACATCCACTGCATCCTGCCTCCCCTATTTAGAGGGTTGCCAGTTCAGTACCACCCAGCCACCACTGGGAGACAAAGTGTTGCTGACCCTTAAAGTCCTCTCTCCCCAGGAGGTGAGCAGTCACTGGATGCTCCAGCCTTCTTCTTCTCCCCTGCTGATCCCTGGTGCCCCAAGCTCACTCCCAAACATGGGTCACTGGTGTGGCGTGAGGCATGGCATCCAGCACCTCAACCCTCAGCACCACCAGGTCAGCCCCTTTTATTACTACTGTATTGCAAAATTAACATTGCAAATGTCTGTTAGTGTGGTGAGAATATTTTCTCCCATCACTCATTTAGGTAAGGATTGTTCAATCAAAAAATTAGTGTTGAGAGAACAGTTTCACCCATCACTCACCTAGGTAAGGATCCTTTGATCATAAAATGACCATTCACAGTTATTTACAATTTGAACTTTACTGTTCAGAGTGAAGAGACTGCAAACAGTAAAGGTCCATGGCAGTTTGAATTGTCATAGCTCCCTGGTGTCTAGTAGCACCCCCTACCCACTGATTTCCATCCCCTGAATAAAATAATATATTCACTGGTTGTCCAGTGGTCCCTCCCCCCTCCCTGTTCTCTGAACACTGTCCTGTGTCAAAAAATATATGCCCTAGTAGTCCAGTGGTTCCTCCCCCACTCTCCAATGACCGTCCTGATTCAAAAAAATCATTCCCTGGTAGTCCAGTGGTCTCTATCCCTCCCCGTTCTCTGATCGCCATCCCAATAAAATTAAATGAATTCCATGGTAGTCCAGTGGACCCTCCCCCTTCCCATTCTCCGATCTCCATCCCCATAAAAATAAATTAATTCTCTGGTAGTCCAATGGTCTCTACCCCTCCTCCATTCTCTGATCACTGTTCCCCACTGAGTAAATGAATTCCCAGATAGTTCGGTGGTCCCTTACCCTCCCCATTCTCCGATCACCATCCCCATAAAAATAAATGAATTCCATGGTAGTTCAGTGGTCCCTCACCATCCACCATTCTCCAGTCACCATCCCCATAAAAAAAAACGAATTTCCTGGTGGTACAGTGGTCCCTCCCCCATTCTCCTATCACCATCCTTGTGCTGCCTTTATATGTCCCTGGTGTCTAGTGGTACCCCCAACCCCCCTAAGTGTCTGCTGCGCCTCTATTTTTTTTAATCCTACAAAAAAGAAAACAGTACCCAGCTGATCTGTCCCCCACCCCCACCTCCCACTCAGCACCCACAACCCCACACCCCAAGTACACTTCCACACAATATCACTCACCAGAACAGGTCCCAGGTTTGAGATCCACCCTCTGATCAAAGACACATCTTGCTGCTGGAACCAGCAACTACAACATGAGAAACTAAGGTAAATGCAGTTCAATGTATTTCAATGGGGGTTTCAACTTTGATGCATAACTCAGCCATTTTTTGACATTTTGACTCCAAATTCTCAATATGGCATTTTGGGGAGCCCGCCTCATGAATAATATCAGTGACAATAGGCAACTCCTGCCTGAAAGGTGATTTCATGGTTGCTTGGTGAATTCACCTTTTTGGGCAGGATTTGAAAACCTTTTCCTGTCCTAGTTCATGAGGTGGGGTCATAAGAAGGCTATGCTGAAAATTTCAGGTCAAAATATATAAAAATAGTAAAGTTATGCCCATTCATCACAATTTTGCTACGCACACTTGTAACTTTGGAAATTTTAAATATTTTGACCCCACATTTTTCAACATAGCCATCTTACTACCCCTCCTCATGTATGTCACAGCTGTCATTTTTCAAAATCTGGCCAAAATGTGTTTTCACCCCTCTGGCATTGAATGGCATTGCAGTTGTGCAGAATTACATTTTGGCAGGGATTCAAACATTTTCTGTACTGGGTACATGAGGTGGGATAATACGATGGCTATACTGACAATTTGGTTGCAATCGTCCTATAAACAGATGTGCAGGGCCCCTCCCCAGCTACATACATATATGCATCTATGGAGGGATGGGCATGCAGGACCCAGAGGGCCCTGCATTCCCACAGGCAAATAAGGTCATGATTACACTTTTTTAAAAAGTAAGGACATTCTTTGCAAAAAAACTACTTTAATGCATCAGTTAGGGTTCAGGATAAAGGGACAAATATAGAGAAATATGACATTAGGGTTTCCAACCATAAAACCTCTACCCCACCCATGAAGCGAATGAGGGGTGGTATCTTCCTTATGGTTGTCAGCCCTAATGCTCACCCCATTGTATGCACTTATGACACATACACACCTGTCTCCGTCACATCTTAGCTTTTTTGTTACTGCAATGGGGTGAGCGTTAGGGTTGACAACCCCAAGGAAGACTCCACCCACTTGCTTTAGGGGTAGAGCAGGAGTTTTAGGGTCGGAAACCCTAATGTCATATTTCCCTATGTTTGTTGCTTTATCCTGAACCTAACTGATGCATCAGTGTAGTTCTTTGCAAAGAATATACTCTGTATATGTGTGTATATATATATATATATATATATATATTCTTTGCAAAAACCTTTGCTAATTCACCAGGGGAAGGAGACAACCCAGTTCAAGAGAAGCTTGCAGATGCAAAATTATATGCGCAATTGGACAGACTAGGTGGGCTAAATGCCCTTATCTACCATTAGTATCTATGTATTTATGTATCTATATATCAGTTAGGGTAACTTAATGCCACAAATGTAGGGAAATGTGGCATTAGGATTTCCAACCCTAACTCCCTCCCCACCCTCCAAGCAGCAAAAGGAAAAAAACATTAGGGTTTTGGGTCGCCTGAGGTGAATCAGTGTGTCAGGGGTCTTCATTACCCTAATTGGAGCAGTAGCCATTTTTTGGAAAGAATTTCCTTTTTTTTTGAGATAGTGAAATTGTATTCTCATTAATGCAGGTCCTTTTGGGACCTGTATAACAGGAGCAGATGCACAGGCCCCTTGGGCTTCACACCATTGGAAGATTCCGATTGCCTACAGGGCACATTCCCCCCTTCCAGTCAGGGAAATGCAGGCTGCAGGGTTGTCCGGAGGTACCATATAGTGAAGACAACTTTCCCTATTCAGTCTTTACACAGTAACACTTTACACATTCACTTTTCACACATTCACTCTATGTACATTCAGATCTAAAAAGGTAACAAGATCTGAAAGAACAATGAGTGAATGAGTGAAGAGTGAATGTGTAAAGAGTAAATGTGTAAAAGTGAATGTGTAATGAGTGAATGAGGACAGTTGTCTACAGTATATGGTACCTGGGCCCATGCAGACAACCCCGCAGCTTTAGTTACCTGGCTGGGGGGTGTCACACAAGAGCAGCATCACCTGACCCTGATGCCATCCAGCTGGGTCACTGAGCTTGTCCCTGAACTCAGCTCACCAGCATGGGATCAGAATGCATACCTGCTGGGGTCAAGACTGACACTGTACCTAAAGTTTCTTAACAATTCTATATTTTTTAAATTTTGACCTAAAAGTTTCAAGATAGTCATTTTAGGACTGCCCTTATAAACATGAGATGTAGCATTTTTAGTACAGTTCGCCCTCATTTATTTGCCACTTTGGTGCAGCCAAATTTTGGTTGATAAAAGAGGATGGTTAATAACAGAGGGTAGGCTTTCTGAATACAGTTTAATAAGCCACAGCACCAAACCATGGGCCAGATATTCAAAACACTGTGTCAAGCACAAACTGTCAGTGCCAGGATTGTACCACAATTGCACCAGACTGCCATATTCACAAGGCCAAATAGCACCAACGCAACATGTTAGTGCCAGTGCTAAAAGATAATGTATGCATGGGGTAAAGTGAGGGGTGAGAACATGCATACAGGTGCAATGGTATATTCAAAGCCATAGATCCATGCAACGTGTGTTAGTGCGACATGTAGCATGGCACAAATTACTGCCTATAAAAAGGTAGTCATAACTCCAGGCAAAACTAGGATGGGGGCATGGACACAGCAGCAACAGGCTACAAGGCTGTATGCAACAACAGCAGCATGGTGCACTTGAAGACTGCAGCCAATGAGGAGGCAGAGAGGGGAGACAGCCACCCTCAGCCACTCCATATGCCATGGAAGAGACATGCTGCACACAGATGGTACCACTCATGTCACCATCATCTAGCACCAGTCCCAACTTTGCCAGGCATGTGTTGGTGCCCCAGCACCCAGTGGACACCTTGTCAGTGCATCCATGCAGCACACACCTCCAGTCCCCCCATAGGGGTACACCACCACAATCCAGCACTCACATGCAGCACTGGGGTAATGGAGGGTACTGAGGGGAGGGTGTGCAGGTGGCCAAACTGCCCACATAGTAGGTGTTGCCACACAGCTAGGGCTGTCCACACAGTGCACATGTGCCAGTGACAGGAATGCCTCTGACATCAGTGTGCCCATATGATGGTATTTGTCTGCCCCCCCAGGACACATAATGCACACCTGTCCAGGCTCCCCATCAAACATTGCCAGCCATGTGAATGTGAGTGTGGGAATCCCCATGCATCTGGCACAGCATATGTAGGTCACAGGACAGTATGACTGTGGTGTCCACTGTCAGAACACACCTGCCAGCTGTGCATGTCACTGTGTGGATAGTAGTAGTAACTTTTGCCTGACACACCTTAGGCATTGCTGTGTCCCTCACAATACCAGCTGCTATGGTATTGTGCCACCTGACACACACTATAGCAGGAACAACAATATGTCTATGGCATGCAGCACAACTACCTGTTCCTGTGGTGCTAGTTCCCTGGGCCACAATAATCTGTGCTGCTGTGTCCAAGCCCAGCCTGCAGATACCGTTCTGTTATTCCAGGTTGACATACAGGTGGTGCTGTGTGCAAAACCCAGCCTGTAGCCACTGACCTGTAGTTCCAGTCAGGCACACAGGTGGAGCTGTGTGCACCGTGAAATAGCACTGGGTGATCTACATGGCAATGCATGCAAAGCAGGCCGTAATGAGGTGCTAATGTGGCTGTTGGCCCTCGGATTGCCTAAATAGGCTAATTTGCACAGGAGCTTTAAATATAACAAAATTTTGCCCTGAACAAAGGTAGGCAAACTCCACCTCTCTGTGCACTGGGCTGTTGTTGGAGTTTGCACTGCCTGGTTGCTATTTTCAGAGTTGTCTTCTTTGCTGGGCAATTTTTTGCACTGCACTCTCTGCCTTGTTTGCCCGTTATATTTTAAAGGGTTTTGCAACTGGGCTATTCTTTTGAATATAGCATGCAATTGGATATGGGTTAATTAGCATACTGGGCAGTGCAAATTTTGGCCCCAGGCAAAGTTTTGAATATTGGGCCCCATATGTTTAAATGTGTTTATTAATCTAAAAAATGTATTTTGAAAATAAAATGTAACAATCAGTATCCATTTAAATATAAAGTAGTTAAAAGCATAGTATTGTGCAGAACTTAACTATGAGCTACTGTACAGAAATGACAGGCAGTCAGTTTTTTAGACCAGTAGCAAACCAGAACCCAGGGGGCTGATTCTAAGATGTCTGTCACAACTCGCAGGCATATGCGAATTGCGACAATCACTGCTATGCTATGGACCCTGTGCTGTATTCTAGAAGGGGCAGGGCCCCCGTGCTTATGACCTGTGACTTGCAGCATGCATGGCTACCGCCACAGGCATGGCATAATAGCCCTGCATGCTGCAAGTGGCAGCCTGCTGTAGACTGCCCCTCCAAAGCCCCCCCACCTCAGAACACCACGGCAGGCACCAGAGGGCATGGCAGGGGCTGAACAGGGGGCACAAGTGTCTGGGGAGGGCACATTACACAACGGATCTCCAGGGGTCCCCGACAGTCGGGGGGGCATGGATGTGTTCATGGGGGCATGGGGAGCACAGCAGGGTCTTTGCCACAGCATTGTGGAGTAGCATCTGTCAGATAGCACTGACGGATGCCACTTAGAGCATCTCCGAGATGTCCTAACTCCACTGCACCAATGCGGCTCCTGTAATTGCATAGGTGGGCTACGGCAACTGCCCTTGTGGAATAGGGCATAGTTGCTCCTGTAACCCACCTGATGCACCATGGCATTGTGGGTTATGGTGTAGTGGGCAGCGTAACTGACAGTTGGCACAACCTGCATATGGCATTGCAAAGGTCACCTTTGGGATTCTCACATGGTGTATCGCATGGCACAAGTTGCGAGTTACGCCATGGGGTTTGGTGTAACTCGGCTTGCATCAGCGTATGCTATCCTGGAATCGGGCCCGCAAGGGCTCAATTCCAGGATGACTGTCGCAACTCACAGGTGAATGTGAGTTGCAACATTTGCAGGTACGCCGGGGACCCTGTGCCGTATTCTAAGAGCAGCAGGGTCCCGGCACCTACAGCCATGTGCCACTGGCATAGCACAATTGCCCTGCATGCTGCAAGTTGTGACCCACTGCAGACAGCCTCCCTCAACCTGGAACACCACAGCATGCACCAGGAGGCATGTGGGGCTGGACAGGTGGCACAGGCATCCAGGGGCAGTTTCAGGAATGGACCACGGGGGTCTCCAACATTCAGAGGGGCATGGCCGTGTCTGGGGGGCATGGGAAGCACAGCGGGACCTTTGCCACGGTGCTGCAGAGTGGACATCCATTGAATGGCACTGATGGATTCCCCTTAGAGCATCTCTGGGATGTTCTAACTTTGCTGCACCATTGCGGCACCTAGAATTGTGTAAGTGGGTTATGCCTGCTGCCCTTTTAGAATAGGGTACAGGTGCTGCCATAATCCACCCTTGCACCATGTCATTGTGGGTTGCAGTGTAGTGGGTGGCGTAACACACATATGGCACAACCCACATTCAGCGTGGCGTAAGTCCCCTTTCAGAATGCCAACTGGCGTTATGCCTGGTGTAAGGTGCGAGTTGAGCCATCAGGTGTAGTGTGACTCGCCTTGCGCCAACGTAATGCCTCTTAGAATCAAGTCCAGGAGGCCAAGTATGACACAGCAGTGATAGCGGCGTTAGATTTGCAGCTACAGATGTGACAAGCAGTCAGCCTGAAACTGGGAACAACATATGGACTGGTAGGCCAACTACGAGACAATAGCAGCATTAAATTGGCAGCCAGAATTTTGAAATGTTTCAATACAGAATGCTCCCTCCCTCAATATTCATGAAGCACAAGGTACGGTTAATTTTTTTATTGATCAGCCTGATTCTCCCATTAAGCATCACAAAATAATTTAGGCAATTAGGATTAGGAAACCAGCTCTGAGGCAGCAGCAGTAGTATTGAACTGGCAGCTACAGACTTGACAGGCACTCAGCTTTAGACTGGGAGACCCCACAGTATTCATGAAGTACAAGCTACCATTATTTTTTTTTAATTGGAAGGCTACAGCCTGTAGTTCAAGGTGGTGCAACTGGCCACACACCCCTTTGGCCAATTTAAGGGCTGCTGTCCTCACTCCACACACAAGCATTTTTTCCTTGCCCATCTATCCACCTCTCCTCTTCCAGCTGCATGCCTGTCTCTCCCATGGGCTTCTTTCTATGGCACCTTTGGCCAAGGGAATCACTCCTGTGGCACCTCAAGGGGTGGAACCCTCCCCTAGGGTTCCTTGCCTTCATACTTCCTTGCTGCTAGAGGCTCTGTTCATCTGTCTTTTCCACTGGAGCCTGTTGGGGGCTCCCCCCACACCGTGTTGCTGTGTTGTGGGCTGCTTGGTTTCTGCTGGACTTTTGTTTTGTGTTCTCCTGCTTTCTGGTTAGTATTACTTGCTTCCAGCTGCTGCGTGCTTCTTTGTGTTGCTTGTTCCTGTCTTCTTGGATTTGCGTTTTTGTTTGCATTTTCCTTTCTGGCTTCCTGTTCCCTTTGTTTGTATCGTGCTAAACCTGTGCTGGTGCTATTTGGCTCCCATTTTCTCACTAGCTTTCAGCAAACCTTCAGTGCAACTGCAATTGCTATATATATGTTTCGGCTTAGTTCCTGCTTCCCTGATTGCTGCCTCAGTGCTTATCCACCTTAATTGTTTGCATTTGTGCAGGCTCACACTGCAAAGCTAGCTCATGGCATTCAAACCTGCTTCCATGCAATTGTAACAAGCTGTTGTTTCAGTACACTGCCTCTCCCTGCAATTCCACTGTTTGTTTAGCTTGACTGCTTCTAGAAGCTTTAACTATTTATTGCTGGATGCTGCTCATTAATGTTATATATTGCTTCATTATACACTGGAGGTCAGCACAGCCACATCTGTCGCTGTAAACTAGTTTTAAAATTTGCATGTGGGTCACGGCACTCTACTGTTGCTTCCTTGTTTTTCCTACAGTGGGGACTGGGGGATATGGTGAAATCATGGCCCCATGTGATCCAAATTCCTCATGTTTGAATCCTACCTCCGCTGCAAAAATCCTCTGAGTATTTATGTCACCTTTAATTGGCTTCCTTAATGGGACTGGTTGGCTTGCCTCCCTGCAAGTTATGTGATCAGCTGCTTCTCTGACCTACGTGCATTGCTTACTCTGCCTCACAGACCTATGTGCTGGCCCAATCGTTGCTTAGATGGAAGTTTTCTGCTATATGCTTGCTATAAAACATGTCTGTCCTACGTGACGGTCTATAACACTCAGCACTCCTTTAAGCTCTCCACGGAGGTATGCCAACATCGACCGTTAGTTACCATGGAGCAGGGCTCACCCTGCAGCTGACGGTCTCACTCTGTAGCCTGAAGTCCGCATCTTGAGCATGCAAAGCTTGGGGCAAGGTCCTTCTCACCTGGCCCAAAGCTGGGAATGTCCCTACTCCTGGTGGACCTTCAGTGGTCAACCGTACCGACTGCACCGCTTGATGTAGCATTAAGATTTCAGCAGTGAAGGGGTAGGGCTCTCATGAAGAACCCCTTTAGCTGCCCAAGTGGGTTCAAAGGCACCCTTAAAAGCTATTCTCCCTATGACTGCCTCTGATTCACCTGGTTTGTTTTTAGATTGGTTAGCCAGCTGAGTGCCTCAGCAGTCATCACTCTCTTCCTCCTCCTACCTTGAAGGAGTAGTGTTGCAGAGTTAGCCTCGCAACCCTTCACAGTGTTCCTGTTAGAGGGATAGAGGGGAGCTTTCCTCCAAATTGGAATATTTCCCACCCCCTTTAATTGAGTTTTCAAACTGCAGCAGCAGAGCCGTCACTGATCAAAAACATCCCAAGCCTGGAGGGAAGGCGACCTAGGCCTTGGATCCCCAGAGATTTCCTCCTCAAAGGTTTTTTTTTCTCTCCTCCATTCCACAGGTCATATTATTTAGTTAGCTTCTGGCAATGATCCCTAGGTTACTTAGGTAGGTTTCTGCTGTCGAATGGAGCAGGTGGCCATCCCATAAGTGTCCTGTCTCCCCCTTTGGCTATTCTCTCTTTCCTTATGAAGCCAGGCCTCCACGTCTTACAGTCAGATCTCCAAGTGGGTTACTATTCACCTATTGTTTCCTGTCTACTCTACTCATACTACCAACTGACCCATGCTACCAACTGAACCCATACTAGCAATGGACCTATTGTATGTACAGGTCCTTGACCCCGATAAGTGTTCACTACCTTGTATGCTTTGCTTGACACCCTTTTTGGGCTGCTTTCTAAGGCACCTTTAGCCAAGAGAATCTTTCCCACAGCACCTCAAGGGGTGGAACTTTCCCCTAGGGTTCCTTGCCTTCATACCCCAACAGGGTGGTATATTCCATGGATAAAGAGGTGAACAGATGAAGATTATCTATGTTACACAAGCACGAAACCAGTTGTGCAGGCACATTTAATTGGAAGGCTACAGCCTGTAGTTCAAGGGAGCGGTGCAACTGGCCACACACCCCTTTGGACTATTTAAGGGCTTCTCTCCTCATTCCACACAAACACATTTTTTCCTTGCCCCTCCATCCACCTCTCCTCCTCCAGCGGCATGCCTCTCTCTCTCTCCCGTGGGCTTCTTCCTAAGGTACCTTTAGCCAAGGGAATCACTCCCACAGCACCTCAAGGGGTAGAACCCTCCCCTAGGCTTCTTTGCCTTCATACCCCTACAAGGTGCTATATCCCACAGATAGAGAGTTGAACAACCAAAGATTATCTACATTACACCAGCATGAAACCAGTTGCACTGGCACATTGAACTGATTACCCTGATTCTCCTAATAAAAGTGCTGCATTCTGTATGAGTATTTAGGTCTTGTATGATACTGACAGAGTTACTGCTAATAATGCCTGACTAACTGTTGTGAGGAAAACTGGAGAAATCAGACCAGGAGACCAGCTACAAGACAGAACAGCAGCAGCATTAAACTGACAGTCAAAATGATTAAATACCCATACTGTATGTGAAGTCCCTTTTCTGTGACTATCAAGGGACTGTTCAAAAGCTCTGGTTCTGCACATGTCCACTGTTCCATCTGTAAAATCCCAGTTCTGTGAATGTCCAGGGTTCCATCTTTAAGCAAATGGTTCTGTGAATATAAAGAGATCAGTATGTAATGTCACGATTCTGTAACCATTGAGAAGTGGGACCCATCAGTTGGTGAATGAATGGTATCATCTATGTCAATTTCAGCGGAGCTCGAGTACTGCCCTGAGTTGGAAATTAACATGCTGCTGCTGCTGGTGAGTTTCTCCCACTGTTGCTCAGTACTAATATCCGTCTTCTGACTCACTGATTTTGTTTTCTCCCCCCCACCAAGTGTGAGACCCCCAGAACTCTGGAGTAGGAGTAGTAGTAGTAGTAAAAACTTTTATTCCTATCATTATGAATTGGATAGCGCATGTGAGTAAAACTCATTTCCACTAAGGTCCACTAGGAGTGGTGGTGGTGGTTGTCTGAGAAATTAGCTTATAACAACTTGAGACAATTTCCTGTTGCCGTGAGGTTTTTGGGTGATCTGTATTACCTATTATCTTACAGCTGCTCTAGTTTTTTTTATGTGTATTTGTTGTATGTTCTACTCCCTTTTATAATTTACTTTGCCTTACCTTTCCTTCTGTTATCTGCAATTCCCCTACAGATCAGAGACCGTCTGACAAGGGTGCTCTGCTTCCAGTGGTGCAGCAATTTCACCAGCTCGCTGCTGCCCACCTCACCCTGTCCAGCTATCACTGCTGCCAGCATATCAAGATCAGAGACCCTCTGACAAGGGTGCTCTACTTCCAGTGGTTGCAGCAATTTCACCGGCTCACCGCTGCCCACCTCACCTTGTCCAACTATCACCGCTGTCAGCATAGCGAGATCAGAGACCCTCTGACAAGGGTGCTCTACTTCCAGTGGTTGCAGCAATTTCACCAGCTCACCGCTGCCCACCTCACCCTGTCCAGCTATCACTGTTGCCAGCATAGCAAGGTACAGTCTTCCTATAAGAATCTGAGATTTGAGTTTGGCACTTGCAAGCTTTCTCCAGGATTGGCTGTTTTCTGTTTATGTTTTATCCCAGACTGGCTCCTGACGCTACGGCCAGACTACATCTTCCAGCACTATCTTTTGCTTGAGCCAGTTTCTCTGAGCATGCTTTTGTGGACTGAGTTTTCCTACTGTTGTCATTATTATTAATGTACTAATGTGTTCTAAACTGCTTAGCTGATTGTACTGTGTTTAGATAATTTTACTTTTGTGCTTAGTTAGTTACTGTGCCTAATTAATTCATTTATGTGTCAAGTTAATAATTAAGAATTTAAATCCTTCTCTCTGTGTTCTTTCACTTTCTCTAATAACCCCCCCCCCACCCCACCGTCGAACCTGGCACTGACCGGCACTATACCCTGCTTTGTCATTACATTGCTCTTCTTTGTAAATTCTCAGAATTTAATAATTAACCTTTTTAATTTAACTCTCCTGTCTCTGTTCTTTCACTTTCTCTAAACTCCCCTACAGACCTGGCATTGACCTACCCCACCCCATCTCCTGTTTTTCTTATGCCTGTACTCTTCCTCCGGTGCTAATTCCTGCCCTCTGGCACCCTGCTGTGCCTCTGTCTTCTCAAACTGGCTAAAAGCCCCCCCCCATCTTTGATATATCTATTGCTAAACCTCTGTTTTCCCTTACAGATCAGAGATCCTCTGACAAGAGTGCTCTGGTTCCAGCAATTTCACCAGCTCACTGCTGCCCGCCTCACCCTGTCCAACTATCACCACTGCACGGATAGCTTTTTTTCCCCCCATTAGCAAGTTATATTGTACTGCCACTAGAGGGACACAATCCTTATCTAAAGCGATCCCTGCCTGTTGTTCATATAGATACCTTCCTAAACTACAGCTACCCCCTCCATCTGACCAGCCCCTCATGCTCCCTGCTTACAAATTTCTCCTGTTCCTAAATCAATTGTTCACCAATTTCTCTGCCTTTATGAACAATGCATCCCCTACTCTCCTCTCTCTCCCTTGTTCTGCTCATATCCCTCTCTTTACTACCTCCACTTGCTCACTACTCATCTATTCCTAATAACTCGCCCAACCTCATCAGTTACTATCTCCAATCCCCTACCCACATCCATGCTATCACTCCCTCCCCCCCCCATTTGAAATATGGTCTCACTCTACCACTGTTCCTCATGTGGCTTTGATAACGGTGTCCACTTTCATTGTGGTTCTCCACCTTCTTCTTCCTCACTCATCCAGTCCCTTCTCCTCACATCTCCCCACCTCCTTGCCAGCCCCTTCACACTCCCCCAAGCTCCACTTTCTCATACTCGCTCTCCTCTTGCTTTCCAGCTGGGATATCCACCATAACCCAGGCTGTATTACCCCTAGCTTCTCTGCTGCTTTCTTTTCTACTACCTACAACCCGCTTTCTTCTCTCAGCCTACCAAAGGGCTTAAAGATCCTACATCTGAACACCCACAGCTTGTTGCAAAAAATAGATCAGATTCATACCATGGTGTGCACTCTGAAACCAGACATTCTAATTATCTCAGAAACTTGGCTAAAGAACACTATGCCTGACCACTCAGTCTCCATTCCTGGCTACTCACTGCTAAGGCAAGACCGTGCTGCTAGGGTTGGTGGTGTGGTAATTTATGTCCTATCCTTCATCCAATATTCCATCATCCACTCATCCTCAAATCCTGAGACCCATGATGCCCTAACTATCCATGTGACCCTCCCCTTCACTCTTCCAATCTTTGTAGCAGGCATTTACTGCTGCCCAAATATCCATCCTCTGGTCACGCTAGACCTCCTAACCTCCATCATTTCTCATTGCTCACTCTGGAGAATTATTCATTGTAGGTGACTTCAATATAAATTGGTTGTTACATAAAACTAACAAAACTAAAAAAGAAATTGGAGCCCTAAACCTCTCAAAACTGATCTCCGAAACCACCCGCCCAAACCACAAGACACAACAACACTCTCTACTCGATTGGGCCCTTACCTCCCTCCCACACCACATCATCAGCTCTGGCATCCTCCCCGATGCTCTTAGTGACCATAACCCTATATTCATAGTTAGGAAAGTCAACATAACTAAATCACCACACAAAACCATACAACTACGCTCTTTCAAGTCTCTTGACCTTGAACCTCTCCTAAGCAACCTTGCTACTTCTGACCGGTCCCCCCTAAACTCCTTCCCCTCAGTTGATAAGGCCCTTGCCTTCTTCAAAGAAATTTTTCTTGTAAACTGTAATGCCTTTGCCCCACTCAAACAAACCAGATTAAGAGGTAACCACTTACCTTGGATAACCCCTGAACTTCTGGCCTGCGTCAGGGCTAGAGATTGAGCCTGGAAACATTATAAAGCAACCCAGCATCCTAGTAACCTTTGTAAACTACTGCATGCTCTGAAACACTTGCACCAGGGCTACAAGGTTAGCCAAGTTCGAATATTTCAAATCTGCCTTCATCACCAACATAAATTCCCCTTCAAAGTCCTACAAGGTGGTCCATGCCCTATTTACCCCCTCATCTCGGCACCTGGTACATAAAGTAAATAGCTCGCTAGTGTCCGACCCACCAGCCATAGCTGTGGAATTTAACTCCTACTATACCTCCTGTGCCACTGAGCTACTGAAATCCCTCTCCTCCTACCCATCACCCTCCCCACCATCTACCGGTGTGCCCCCTCCACCGCCCTTCCACCTGCCCTTTTCTTTTGCCACTGTAATCCCAAACAATGCCCTAAATGTGCTCCTCACCATCAACCCCTCTAAAGGTGCCTCCTCTGATGGCTTCAAACCAAAACTCCTCTCACTCTCCACTTCGGCCATTGTCTACCCCCCCTCAATAATCCTAAATCTCTTATTCTCTATGGTCTTGGTCCCCTCTTCACGAGAATGTGTAGTGGTCCTTCCTTTACCAAAAGGGGGTGACCTCTCATCCTCTAGCAACTATCATCCCATTTCTCTCCTCCCTACCCTTGCCAAGCTTCAAGAACACATTGTCCTCTCCCAACTCACCTCTTTTCTATCTGACACCTCATTTTTCACCTCTTTCCTGTCTGGTTTCAGGAAAAAACATTAAACCACCACCTTTCTCCTACAGCTCACAGAATCCATCCTAACCAGGATGGACAATGGCCAAATTACCTCTGCCATTTTGGTTGACCTGGCCAAGGCCTTCGACATTCCCTTTTCCTCAACTCACTCCCACAGCTGGCCTATCTCCCTCTGCAACAAACTGGTTCAAGGCCTACCTTATTGGCAGAACCCAATCGGTTAAGATCTTGAATGCCACTTCCCCTCCCCTCCTGATTAGCACTAGTGTCTCCCAGGGCTCTGTATTATTGCCCTTCCTATTCTCCATCTTCTTAAATGACCTTCCCTCTGTTTGCTCCCCCTCCTCCAGTATACATATGTATGCTAATGATACAGTCCTGTATGCATCTGGCTCCTGTTCTGCTGAGGTTACAACCAGCTTACAGCAAGACTTTGACAAGGTTCAGCTCTGGTTTGCTAACCATCAACTTTTCCTCAATGTCAAGAAGACTGTCTCCATGACCTTTGGCACTAGGCAGAGACTCTCTAGGCTTCCTTCCCTACCCACTTTCCACACCCTTGATAGGACTTTACTTGAGGACACATCCTCCTCCTTCAGGTACTTAGGTGTTTGGTTGGAGCAACACCTAAACTTCTCTGGACATATTGATGCCATCCAGAAAAAAACTGTGCTCCAAGCTTGGTGCCCTGTTTAGGAACTACGGTTGCATCCCTCCTAAAGCTCAGAGTGAACTTGTTCAGAAGATGATACTGCCCATTTTCAGTTAATGTGATGTAGCCTATGGTGCTGCTTCTAAGTCCTCCCTTGCCAGACTGAACACCCTCTTCAGTTCCTTCTGCCACTTTGCCCTGGATGTCCCACCTCGCACCCACCACTGCGATCTTTATCGTGCTCTATCCTTCCCCTCTCTTACAAATAGGCAACTCTCCCATTATGCTAAATTCACCTCCAAGCACTGGTTGGATGAGTTCCTTTCTCATCTCACCTCCTCCTTTATAACAGCCCCCCATCATCCCATTTCCTTAGATCAACTGACTCATGCACCCTGGTAGTCCCCCAAAGATTCACCCTAATTGGCCAATCTGGTTACTCTCACCACCTTCCAAAGGTTTGGAATTCCCTCCCCCCTCAAATCCAGCACTCATCCTCTGACTACTCCATCAGGTCTTCCCTCAATAATTACCTTACACCTAGCTGCTCCTGCATGTCCCTTCCTAATTCCCTAATTCCCTCATTAGAGCCCTGGATAATCCCTATGCCTCTACTGTCACCTTCATTTCACTCTGTGCACCCACACACCCCAAATTTCTAACTCTCCTCCCCTTCCCCCAAATTACTCCCCCTTACTAGCCTCCCTTGATCTCTCACAGAATGTAAGGGGAACCTGAATGCTCCCCATGGGTCCATGCATCCTGATGGACTAATAAGTATTTATTTGAATTTTGGTAACCGGGTAAGTCCACTGAGACAATAACAGTCTATTTTTCAGGGTCGACCTGGGGTCACACTAGCAAGTACAGAAAACAGTGCAAAAATACAAGAAAAACAATACAATGTGGTAAAATTGACAATCAGCGTAACAATATATACAAAAGTGTGACTGAGCATAGAATGTAAACTTTTTATTTATTTATTTGTACATCAGTTTACAACCTTTGAGCTAGAGGCTAATTTCCAATGGTACCTCATCACATTGAGGACCAATACATAGCAGAATTTTGGTTACAGCATATGGGTTACATAGTTAGCAAGCACATGTGATTACAACATTTAAATAGATAAGCCAGTTTAGTTACAATGGCACATTCTTGCATGGTGGTAAGAGCAAGCAGCATGATAATAGCAGTTCAATCAGCAACCGGTGAGGATAAAAAGAGGTGAGGTGTGGATGCCACCCAGCGGGCATTGTCAGGCCACAGAGAGTTATGCCTCACTTATAGACAGGTGCAGCTACACGTATTAAATAGTTGGCTTCAAAGTGCAGTTTTGAATTTGGAGATCGTGGGGGCATCAGAGATGGGGGCAGGGAGCAAGTTATATGAGGATGGAGCTCTATAGCAGAAGGACCTCTGTTCATGGGAGATCCTGGATCTTGGGCCCAGAAAGGTGGCCTTGCAGGAGGTTCAAGTACAGACCAAGGGTTGGGCTTGGCGGAGGGAGGCTGTCAGCCTGGGTGGGGATAGCCTGAGAAGAGTTTTTTTTTTGTTATTAGGCAGGTTTGGCATCATAGACGTTTGTCTAGATTCAGCAGTATTGCCATGTCATAGAGCTGGCACAAATGCATGAGCCTGGGAGCCCCAGTGATTAGCCTGCATGCCTTATTTAGGATGAGGTGAATTTTATTGAGGGCGGTCATGTCAGCAGCACTGTATGCTGGTAGGCCATAGTCAACAAGGGATAATATAGAGGATGTAACCACTAGACAGAGGGCAGCGGGGGGAAACAGTTTTTATAGCGGTATAAGATACCTGGCTGCACATTAGTGGCTGAAGCAAGAGCATCAATGTGGGTGTGGTAGGTGATGGCTGAGTCAAAGGAGACCCCAAGGTACTTGTAGGAGTGGACTTGCTCTAGTGGTTGTTTGGAGCAGGGGAGGATATGGAGTGGGAAGTTACTGGCTTTGTTTTGGGGGTGGGCAAAGAGCATTGTTTTTGTTTTTTTGAGATTAATGACCAGTCTGTGCTCTTTGAACCAGGTTTTGGCATCATTATAGGACAGCTGTAGGGAGTCCTGGAGGGAGATAGGGTTACGGTGGGTAGCAAAGGTGATGGCGTCATCTGCATACAGCAGAATTTTTCCAGCGCATGCACTGGGAAGGGTGTTAAGGTAGAGTGAGAAGAGTGGGGGTCCCAGGATGGAGCCTTGAGGAACCCCTGTGTGGATGGGAAAAGTTTTGGAAAGTGTCCCATTAATTCTGACACATTGGGAGTGGGCAGATAGGTAGCTGGTGCATCAGGCGAGAGGCCCAGTAGAGAAGCCAGTGTGGCAGAGGGCATCCAGCAGGAGGGGGTGAGAGACAGTGTCGAAAGCCTTTGAGAGGTCAACAAACACTGCCCCGGCTAGGGAGCCAGAGTCCAGAGAGGAGTGTAGGAAAGTACAAAATTCAACTAGTGCAGTGCCCTGTGCTGAAACCATGCTGTTCAGGGCAGACAATGTTGTGTTTGATCAGGTATTCAGTGATTTGCATGGCAACCAGTTTTTCAAGGGCTTTGGAGAGGGGTGGGAGGATGGAGCTAGGTCGGTAGTTCTCGGCAGAGGTCCTGTCACCACCTTTGTGAATGGGAGTAACAATGGTGGTTTTCCATGCAGTTGGGAATTGCCCCAGGCAGAGGAATTTGTTGAGAAGGCTGGTGAGTGGGGCAAGGACCTGATCCAGTACCAGACGGAGAATGCTGGGGTCCAGAAAGTCACTGCTGGAACTATTGCTCTTTAATGCTCTGACCAGGTGGGGTCTGGCTTCCTGGGCAGTTACCCTATGTAGGTAGAAGCTAGGGCATTGGAAGACTGGGGCAGGTAGGGATGGTGGCGGGTCAAAGAAATTACTGAGGAGGACAGAGCTAAGGTCCGTAAAGGATGTGTTACGGTAGTTTGCAATGATTGCTGGGTCTGTGATGGTTGTGCCATCAATGGTGATCTGGGATGGGGGCAGCGTGTGCTCCCATTTAATTGGTTGACATTATCCCAGAAAGTTCAGGCACACCCCCAGGAGGAGGTGAGAGTGGCCTGGTAGTGGTCGGCCTTGGCTTTTTGGATGGCCCAAGTGCACTTATTCCATGCAGCATTGTAGGCCTGTCTGTCAGCCATCTGGCCTGTTTCTGTGGCAAGGTGCCATAGGTTATCCCTAAGCCTGAGCAATTGTAATAGGGCAGGAGTAACCCAGGCTGCATTATGTTTTTTGGTTCGGGCAGCTTTGAAGGGTGCAAACAGATCACAGGCTTCGTTAAAGGTTTGAGAAAAGAAGGCAAGGTCAGTATCTATATCAGAAGAGAGGTGGATGGGGGACCAGTCTATCTGGGCAAGAAATTGCTTGAGGTTTTTCAGTCCACCTAGTCTGAAATGCCGGTGAAGTGTGGGCTGGGCTGTGAGTCGGGTGAGGGGGTCACCCAGCGGAATAGGATAGGGGAATGGTCACTGAGTGAGTCAGGGAGGACCTGGATATGCAGGATTTTTTTGGGGTGGTTGGTGACGATAACATCTAGGAGGGTGCTGGTACCTCTCTTTGGGTTTGCTCTTGTGGGTTGGGAAATGAGTTGTGTCAGATCAATGGCCACGAAGGAGTCTCTGGTGGCGGAGGATGTGGTGCTGAGCCAGTTCACATTCAGGTCCCCCACAAGGACTTGTTCTGCCTTGTGAGGGAGGGTGGCAAGATAATCAGTTAAGGATAATAGTGGCAGGTTTTGGTTCTTTGGGGGAATGTAGGCAGTGGTGAGATAAAGGGGGTCCTGGAGGGGTCTGGAGTAAGTTTAAGGGTAAGGGCCTGTGCACCACTTGCAAGAGCCAGAGCAAGGAGTGCTTGACCAGTGAGTGTATCCCTGGTATAGATTGCACAGCCACCCCCACATTTGCCTACATGATCCTCCCGGTATAGGGTGTAGCCAGGGAAGGAGACAAAGGAGTCAGGGGTGGACTTTGATAGCCAGGTTTCCACCAGCGCAATGATATCTGATTTGTGCAGCATGACCCAGCATTGGAGGGTATCATATTTTTTCAATATGCTGCATATATTCATGGAGGCAATGCTCAGACTGGGTGATCCACCTGGTGGGCTGGTCTGGGTGGGGCCTGGGTTAGGATGTATATTGTCTGTTAAGAGTAGAAGGAGGACCATGGCTCTGGCCAGGGAGCAGTGATGTGTAGGCTTCGAATGGGTAAGTGGGGACGGGGAGGGGACCTTCAGGGAACTGGGGATGGGTAGGGTTTGCCAGGTTGGGAGGGCAAAAGTGATAAGCCACCAAAGGGAGCCTGGGTAGGAGGTGTGGAGTTACCAAGGGGATGGGTGCTGTGGGCCAGTGCACATGGTCAGTGTAGTGTGAGATCATACTATGTCAGGGAGAATTGTTGGCACTGGTACCAGTGAGCTAGGGGAGATAACTGGCTGGTGGGATGAGGGTACCAGAAAGTAGATGAGGGGGAGGCATTTTAGGAGGAAGTGGACTAACATAGCTCTTGTGGTAGCAGTAGGGCAACAAAGTAGAAGTATTTAGGTTGTCTTCCAGAAAGCGTGGATACCTCTTTGGATTAGTGGTTGTGACACAGACTCTGGTGGACAGGGTACAAGATTTGAGTCTCTGCCAGGGCAGCTAGAAAACGGACCTCAGTGAGAGCAGTGATCCATGTTCTAGGGGTGTGATGCAGGTTGGGGCCAAAAAGAGGGTGAGAAATAGTGACTTCTAGTGGTCACTGGGTGTAGGTTTGGTGGTGCAGCTAGGAGTCAGGAGGTAGGGCTAGCTATGGGGCTAGGTGCTGGGAGAGGTGTGGGCAGAGGTAGGTGTGAGTTGCAGAAGAGAGAAGAGGCACAGGAGGTTAGAAGGGTTCCAGGAAGTCAGGGGGGAGGAAGACAGGTAGTAGAGCCTAAGGTGGGAGTGTGTGGGTCCCTCTAGTGGCTGGCAGGTATAACCTGCAAATGGAAAAGTGGGGACTTAGTATTTCAGCAGGCAGGAAGTGATGTCATGAGGGAAGGCCTATTAATTAAGGGACGCTCTGGGTGGGTGGTGGCTGGGGGGCTGGGCAGTTGATGCACAGTGTCAACGGGCTAACACCCCACATAGATAGCAGTCTTGAGGAGAGGTATCCTTTTCCTCTTAGGCACTCCGTTTCAGTCCAGCTCCTGGAGGGAGCTTGCAGGCGTCTGAATCGCAACCGCGAACTTTGATAATATCTTACTTATTGGACATATACGTTTGAGACTTAGGTCTATAGGACTAGGGGCAAAAAGAATAAATTCAAGGAGTGGGGCAGGAGGCAAAGACAGGAAGTAAGCATTTAAGGGTTGAAGATGGGGAGCAGGGTGATGTTAGGGACAGTCAGAAGAGGGGGAAGAAAAGAGTACAATGGAGGGAAAATATCATCAGCAGAAACAGAAGCAGGATATAGAGGCTGAGAGAGATTAGCTTGGAACATAAAGAGAGAAGAATAAGACAGGACTGATGGAGGAAGGGAGTTCCAGTCAGATACAGACACAAAAGTGAAAGACCTTTGAGTGACAGCTAGTCACAATTTGGGGATGACTAAATGCAGTAGTGAGGCAGAGCGGAGGGCATGTGATGCTTGTCTTAGGTGTATCAGCTCACTAAGGCAAGGAGGCATGAATTTTTAGACAAGCTTAAACATGAGACTCAAGGAGGAATACCTTAATTTAGCTTCATAAAGCAACCAGCCCAATGAGAATAGGACATCACAGTGGTGTGAGGGGCGTATTAGCTCCCATGGCAAACCTAATGACCCTATGGTAAGCCTGGGATAGGAGAAAGGAGGAGGAGGAGGAGGAGGAGTTTGAAGAGAGCAGCAGAGGAGCACCATAGGTTAGGAGAGGAAGAAGGGATGATGAAGCAATCTTAAGGCAGGAGGCAGAGGTGAGAAAAGGGCAGATTTGTTAGAGGAGTTCAAGTTTCTGGTTTAGGGATTTAGTAATGTTGGAGACGTGAGTTAAAGGAGAGTGCTGAGTCCAAGGTGATGCCCAGGTATTTGAAGGAATGGCCCAACTCTAGGTTATCACCATTGAGAAAGGAAATGCTAAGGGGGGGAAGTAAACTTTGAGGTGGGATGGTGGATGAATAGCATACATTTGGTTTTCTTAGTATTGAGAACAAGATGATTACGATTGAACCAGCCCTCGAGGGAAGCAAAGTCAGAGGCAAGCTCTCTATTAATCAGATCAGTATGTGGAGAGGAGCGATAGAGGATAGCATCATCTGCATAAAGGTGTACAGAAGCGCCTCCCCATAAGCTGGGAAGGTTGTTGATGAAGAGAGAGAGAACAGCATAGGACCCAAAATGGATCCTTGTGGAACCCCATGAGTTATGGGCCTCAGACTGGAAAGGGAATGATCCCATTTAACTTTTTGGGAGTTGCAGGATAGATAGCTTTTTACCCAGTTCAGTACACTGGAATCCAGACCAAGAACATGAAGCTGATGAAGCAGAAGACCATGGTTCACCAAACCAAATGCTTTCATGAGGTCCACGAAGATGGCACCTGTGGCATAGCCCTTGTCCAGTGCATGAAATATGTCAGTTGTCACTTTTATCAAGGCAGTTAGAGTACTGTGATTCCTTCTGAAACCATGTGATAAGATGATAGTAGATTTTGAGATTCTAGTTAGTCCTAAAGGTGGTTATAAACACTTCACTCTTGAATCTTTGTTAACAGACAGAGGATGGTTATTGGTCTGTAGTTGCCGACAATGGAGTTTGAGCCACCCTTATGCACTGGAACTACTACCGCCACCTTCCATTTATCTGGTACAGTATTGGAGATGAAGGAGCGATTAAATACATTGCAGACAGGGCGAGCAAGGGCTGGGGCACCCAACTTAAGGAATTTTGGCTCAAGGGAGTCATTGCCAGGAGAGCAGTCTGACTTTAGGTTCGAGAGACATTTCCGTGCCTCTTTAAGGGTGGCTAACTTCAAGTGGAACTCAGAACAAGCCACAGGAGTGTTTGGAGGAGATTGGGTAGAGGGGGGAGAGGAGGAGTTTTGGAATAACGATGTGTATTTGTAAAGATCAGTGAAAAAGTTATTAAATCTGGAGGTGATGGATGCAGAATCATTCAGGAAGGAGCAATGGGTGACGATGGAACTGCAGACTTCAGCAGCCTTCCATTTTACAAGGGAATTAGCTTGCCTCCAGAATTCCTTAGGGTTGCAAAGATGTTCAGTCTGTAGGGACTTGAAATGATGCCATTTGATTTTGTTCAGGGAGCTTTTGCACTTCTTTCTGAATTGTCTATAGACTTGCCAGTCTGAGAGAAGTCCACTATTTTTATAGGTCTGCCAAGCTTTATCACAGTGGCCCATGGGAGACCTGATTTCCTTGGTGAGCCAAGGAGCCTTAACATCCTTTGATCTACAATTTTTATGGGGGGCATGGCAGTTTACAATGTGAGTGAAGGTAGATATTAGAAAGTCCAAGGTGTGATTTATATTAGGGAGTGTTATAATAGGACTTCAGTCAGTGTTGTTAATAGAGGTAAGAAAGCTGCAGTCATCAAACCGAGACATGTCCTGGACCAGGGAGATCCTGGGAGTCGGGTTAGGACAATTGTTTCTCCACATACAAAAAGTGGGGGGATGATCGCTTATACAGTCAGAGAGGACACCCATAGCTTTGATCTTCCTATGGCAATTAGTGACCATCCAATCAAGCAGAGATGGTTTTCCAGGCTTGGTGTTGATACGCATTGGTTCCCGGAGGAGTTGTGCTAAGTTGGAGTCAGCAAGCGAGGCCTACATTTTATCAGCATCTGGTTGTAACCAATCTAAATTAAAGTCACCACAGAGTATAAGGTCATGGGTGGGGAGGTTAGCTGGGAAGCTAAGAGGGAAGGCAAGCCAAGGGAAGCTTTACTAGGGGACAGGTATACACACCCAGTGATAAGTTTTTTAACATTTCCAAGAGTTAGGAAGATAAATAGGGATCTACAGGGGATGATCCCATGTCAAGATCAGGGATTTTGATGATGTTGAGATCTGACCCAGAATAGATGAGAACACCTCAACCCTCATACCTACCCTGTCTTGTCTGAGGCAGTTATATCCAGGTAGAGTCACCTCATGCTGTTTAATAGATGGTTTAAGCCAGGATTCAGATATACATAAGATGTCAGGGGACATCTGAAGGGCCCAAGCCTCAAGTTCAGCCATTTTTGGCCAGAGAATGCGAACGTCCATATGAGCAACTTTTAAGCCTTTTATCAGGGGTAAGGAGGGTGTAGAGGGGGAATGGGCAGGCATAGGGAAAGGAGGTCTTGATTGGGCTCAATATCCCTGGCTCGAGCCAGGAGGAGAAGGATGGAAATATGAACCCAAGACGAGGTACCGGTTGAGAGCATTCCTGCGGCAGTTATAACATTAGGTATACACAGGCATTTGTGTAACTGCAGTCCAAGTAGAGCAGTGCCTGGCTTGGGAAAACAAGGATTGTATAGGAGCACAAGAGAGGATTCTGGCCAAATATGACATGGAGGGGGAGGGTAGCTGTTGAAAAAAGGGTAATGCAAAGCCTCAGTGATAAGCTGGTCAGCACAATAACTAAAGAAGAAAAGGCAGAACAGAGAAACTACCCAGCCTAAGCAACCCATGATGAAGACACTAATGGAAAAGCCCAGGAAGAAAAGTGGGGTATGATAGGGCAATAAAAGTATAGGGGAGAAGAAAACTCCAGAAGAAAGTGTAGAAGGTGAACAACAGTGAAGAGGGGAGGCAGAGAGTTATTAGCCAAGGTACAGTCCTAGGTTTACACGACAAGAAGCTGAGATCAGAACACAGAGACTGGAGGGCACAGGGAAGCCAGGGAGGAAAATAACACAGGGGGCAGATTACAGATGGCATGATTAAAAATGAATATAAACAGAGGTATGAATGGGGTGGGGTGCAGCAGAGAGATGAATGCAGCACTACACACAGAGGATAGCTAGAGAAGGATATGGGAGAAAAAGAGCAGAATATTAGGGTCGGTGTAAGAGATGAGTTGTCTGCAGAGGTTCAGCTACTGGGTAGACAACAGCAGCCAATGGAGAAGGAATATGCAGTGTTATAAGTGTATTTAATAATGGCCGAGGCTGGGGTCGGGGAGAGTGGGTGGAACAAATGACTCTATACAGAGATACAGAGAAATCAGAAATGCCATAAAAGTTGGTGTGCTACAAAGCTGAGGAAAAGCAAGGGGAAGCCTGTGGACCAATCCCAGAGAAAGCCACAAGGCAGCTACCAATCAGATGCAGGTGGGACAGCACAGCAGCTAATCATAGTTCAGGAAGAGTCCCCAGTCAAACAGGCAGGCTTACCCAGACTCTGAAGTGCTTGAAGCAGGCCGAGAAAGATATGTGGCCAGCTGGCTTATCCAGCCACTGCCTCCGGGGTTAGCGAGCGGTCTGCCCGATCAAGGGCACTTGAAGGGAGAAAGAAAAGTCAGAGGTTAGTGGAATAAAAGGAACACAGGGACAAAGCAAAGCCGATTAACTAAATTGGCGGGCAGGGGATAGAACAAAGGGATAAAGTGAGAGGAGAATGAAATGAGGAGGGAGGGGGCGGGCAGCCAGACAGCAAGTGATGGACAGCCATTTGGACAGACACCACCACAAATTACAATTTAAAATGCAGAGTTGGGAAGCTAGATGGGGGAGGAGAAGATCGCAGAGAAAAGCAGAAAAAGATTAAGTGGCCTGGGAGAGAGAGGGGACAGATGTTCAAAGTAAACAGTTCAGGTATCTCAAGCATAAACAATTTCCTCAGCATCAACAGTTCAACAGTACACCACTAGTTTAGAACATTTCATAGCATTTAACACAGTTCTAACTGTTTGCAAATTACTCTATACAGAGATACAGAGAAATCAGAAATGCCGTAAAAGCCAGCATGCTATAAAGCTGAGAAAAAGCAAGGGGAAGCCTGTGGACCAATCCCAAAGAAAGCCATAAGGCAGCTACCATTCAGATGCAGGCGGGACAGCACAGCAGCCAATTATAGTTCAGGAAGAGTCCCTGGTCGAACAAGCAGGCTTACCCAGGCTCTGGAGTGCTTGAGGTGGGCCAAGGAAGATGCATGGCTGGCTGGCTTATCCAGCCACTCCTGCCGGTATTAGCAAGTGGGCCGCTCAGTCAAGGGCACCCGAAGGGATTAGGCCTCATCCCCTCCAAAAGCACAACTTATCTCCCCATCAAGGGCTCAATTCTCACTCTCTCACTCTCCTATCACTCTTTTAGTCCATATCTACTGACCTTCCCCAACCCCTTAACACAGTACCACACATCTTGAAGGGTCCTCTCTTGGGTTAGGTTCCATTCCCCCTCCTAGTATTTAAGTTACACCTCCTCCTTCTCTCTCTCTCTCTCCTCCTTCTTTAATCCCTACAGCCTTATCCCCCTTTCTGTCTAGCCCCATAGCCCCCTTGCAGGATTCTCCACATCCTGAAGGAGTCTCTCTGGGACACTGCCCATCCCCATCTCTCTGGTCCCCCCAGTCCCCTTGCAGGGTTCCTCGCATCCTGAAGGGGTCTCCAGGGATACGACTTCCCCCTCCCCCACCTCACCCTTTCTTCTCTTTTTCCCCCTTCTCTTTCATGTAAGCACTTGCTTACTTATTAATCCAGAACTTATTATTATCCACTCTTTCTACATATAATGTGCAACACTGTTTTAAAACTGTAACACCTGCCTTAGAACTGTATCTTAATGTTGATCTTGTAACTTGAATGTAACTTGAACTCAACTCTTCACCCTCACCCCTCTCCACCTCACTCCTTCCTCTCCTTCACCCCCTTTTCTTTCATGTAAGCACTTGTTTACTTACTAACCCCATACCTCTCAACTGCTATGAATTCTGCATAGTGCTATAAATTTCACACTCAAATTTACCCTTACTCCTCATAGGTTTACTGATGTTCCTTGTAATGTTAGAGCCATTTCTGGACACACAAACTATTAAATCATGGAACTAAGTTGATAGAAACATTCCTTGTTACTAACTATATGGGGCCCACTATCTTTAGACATAATATTGTTTAAAATAAGAACATGCTACACATTCTGGCCCTTTGCTATGGTTTTTGAAGGCCAGTGCTATGAATTTTAATGCTGAGAGGTTGAGAGGTATGACTAACCTGGCATTTATTATTGTCCACTGTTCTATCTATTATGTACAACACTGTAGTGACACTGCTTGTATCACCTGCCTTACAACTGTATACTAATGTTGATCTTGTAACTTGAATGTTTAATGTCTCACTCCTAATGTACCCCTTCCCCAGGTCACACCGGGAAATGAGTGACTTGTCACTCAGTGTGCCTTCCTGGTGAAACATTTCAATAAATAAATAAAATGTAAACAAAACATACCTGAAAGACAGAGCTGGCTGCCTGTGACATTTTTGAAATGACATTTTCAAATGACATTATGGCAAAGCCAGTGAGTCTGAGTGACCAGAAAGAAAGATTGAGTATGATGATGAACTGTGCCTGGGATTAAAAGGGCAGCATGTCCCTCATCTTCAGCAAATGGAAAAGCCTGGTGGTTTTTAGAAACTTTTGATAGGCAAAGCATGAGATCCAGTCAAAAACGAGGAGTCACACGGTGCACACAGCTTCTCCAACCTGCAGCATCAGCAAATGACCAAAAATAATTTGCAGCCTACTTCAAAAGCTCAGTGGGCCAGCTGGTATAGTAATAATAATAATAATAATAATATAAAATAAAAAAGACCTCAGTACTGAAGTAGACCAGTTAAAGGCATCAAGCTTGACTGTCAAACGGTGAACTTTATTTAAAGTGATCCTCAAACTTTTCTCTCCAGCACTGCATCTGGTGGCTGTGTACCTGAGACTTTTCCATGTTACATGCTTTAAAAATCAACACAAACTTCAGTTTAAAACCAAAATGCCAACGACACAAAAGGAGGGAGAAAATGAAAGAGTTAAACATAAAGACAAGGGGCTGCTTGCTAGCTTTGTGGCTGGAGAAAGGACAGGATTTTAACTCCCCACTGGCTTTGTGAAAAAAGGAAACCAAGCTGCAGTTTTTGACATATGGATGTGATTTTTGTCTCTGCATTGTTCTTTCTAAATAAGACAGATGCAGAGAAAGTACAACACAGAGTGGAGAAGTCATCTCTGAACACACCATGAACGTTTCTCTGAGTTTGTTAGCTCCCCTTCAGTGAAACCAGACAACTGGTGGGGATCCAGGACACTTGTAACCCCAATTATCAATGGTGTAAAAGCAATATTGGCTCAAACTGAAGGTGCATTGAAAACCAGGAATGAGAGAGTGCCAGGTGCAAATCCCAACACACAGCAGGGCTGTTCCATGAATCCACAGTGGGGCTGAGCGTAGAGCAGCTACTGGACAAAAAACTGGAGAGGAGCTCTGTCCCTAGATGAACCATTGACTACTTTGCAGATTGCCAAATCTTAAAGGGGGTTGATTTCTTAGTTTTGTTTGATTTGTTTCATTATAAAAATGAAAAGCTTTGATCAGTCAGCCCCCATTGTGATACAACACATTTTTTTAAGATTCCTTATTTACGTTCCACTCCCTTACCCAGTCTGAACAAGCTCCTCTCCCAGAAGCTTCTGAATTTTGCTCTCTGTCTCACTTCCTCTACCTGACCCAAACAACCATCTCTTCTAGTAACCAAACAAATGAAAGTTTTTTTAACAATATATACAAGTTTGAAAATGTCACAAGCTCTGTTCTCACTGTGGTGATCACTAAAAACAGCTGCTATCTTGCTCTAGATAACACATTTTCAAGCCAGCTCCATGTATCCAATTAACTACATGTTGCAACATCAGAGTGTCAACCTGACACCACATACTTGGCAATGGCAATGAAAACACAAGGAAAAAAGTGTTGAAACACACCTGATCACAAAACACACACACACATACACACACTTTCACAAACACTTAAAAAACATGTAAGGAGGGATCATTACAGTGTGTGTTTCACTACTATGTGGATGACACCCAGTAACCCAGCTGCATCTGTCCTTTGCCCCTGTAAAGTAGTCTGCTGTGCTAATCATAGAATACTATCTACAGGAGATTAGAGTTTGGCTGTCACTTGACTTGGGAAAGACTTATCTTTGTGTGGACAATGATCAGCAGTTGTCTGTTGTAAATAGCAGCCTGAAGCTCTCAGCCATTTGCATACCTCTCCCCTCTTACAGATCTCCCCCATCCTTGCCACAGACATCGCAGCAAGATGACAGAGATAGAAAGAGCAGGGGAATGCTGGTTCAATGCTTCAGCTGAAGTCAGCAGCATGATTCCAGCTGCAGATTCTGAATTCAAGAAAATTCTGCTGTCCTCATACTCAGAGCTCAGTTTTCTCACTAAACTGAGCACCCCAGACTTTAGGGTGCCCAGAAAAAGTATTTCTGGACATTATTTTAAAAAATGAACATCAGAATTCAGTTAAACGGGCCCTTTACCTAGGTTCTGGTGTTTGTTTTCTAAAATGACACCTTTTTATGTATCTTCCATGTTTTATAGTTCGAGGGGAAAATATCAAGATGGCGGCTCTCAGAGCACCAAAATAATTCTGGTGCTTTGAAAAGCAAGTGGTGAGAACCAAAAAGGGTCTTGTAACACAGAATATTTGGTGTTGCATCAGAACGTTACCCCAAAAACCCTACTGAGCATGCTCAGAATAGAAAAACAAAACATTAAATCCTTATAACTCTGGAACCAGTTGATACTTTTTCACAAAACCTTCCAAAGGCTTTACCGTGGCACAGCATGCTTCTACCCTGAAAGCTTCAGGGGAAAAAATATGTTTCATGCTGGCTGTATGTGAGAGCAAACACAACTCCCATGTTAGGTATAGAGAAATAAATTACACATCTACATGAATATGACATGTGCAGATCTCAGAAAAGGCACAAGTTGCCATTATAGAAACATAGAAATTGTTGGCAGATGAGGACTGCTAGGCCCATCCAGTCTGCTTTGTAGGTCCTATACTTGTATGCATCCACTCACCCTAAGTGGTTAATGACTTTTCATCACTCCCTTCCCACCCAAGGTTCCCCACTGCTTGTCCCAGGTATGTTTAAACCCCTCCACTATGCTTGCCCCTACCACCTCTTGTGGCAGACTATTCCTAATGTTCACTACCCTCTCTATGTAGAAAAACTTCCTCATGTTTCCTCTTAATCTACCCCCATAGCATGAGTATAGTGACTGCATAATTCTTGAGTGACCTTAATAATATTATTCATATGCACCTTCATCTAGGATCAACCTCCCAATCCTTTGATTTCAAGGCTAGGATGCATCCAGTGTGCTACCTAAGGAGATTATGAAATGTTTCATAGATTTAGACCTTGCCTCCTAGACAACTCATGCAAAATTTCTATTAATTTTGTCAAATGCTGCCAAAGCTAATAAGGTGCAAAGTTAGGGGTTTAACATTGAACACCATACTCAACCCTAACTATAGGGATGCAACCACACCCCTATAATAAACTGTATATATTGAACTCTTAAGGGGGAAGAATCTTACCTATACATTTAATATGAATCGCCAATAATATTTATTTATTTATTTAGTTTTTGTTGACCGGATAAGTGCACTAGACAAATTCTGCCTATTTTTAGGCATGACCCGGGGGAGGGGGGTACAGATGAATGGCAACTGACCTTGAACTAGATTAAGCTGTTGATGATATTTTTAGTGAATGGAGAGAAATTCGGCCAGGACACCGGGGAAATTCTCCTACTCTGAGGTAGGGAGAGCTGCTGTTCTAAGGAATGGACAGTAGTCTGGGTCTGGATGTGGATGGAGAGGACGTCTCGTCTGAGCAGCTGGTGATTCTATCTCCGACTGCAGCTGTGGATTCCTGAGGGGATACTGTGAGCATTATTGTGATTGATGATGCTGGTTTGTTAGTCCCGATTGATGTGCCTCTTGATTTGGAGGTAGCAGAGATAGCGAGTGCATTTTTTCAAAATAAGCAGCCCCAGATTGTGACGGAGTATTCCAGGAAAGAGATTTCACCTATACTGGCTTTTTCACCTGCTGAGGATCCCTGTTGGACTGACAGTGCTGGAGTTTGTCAACGAGCGGCTGACAGGAGTGAGGATCCTGCGTCAGTAGCGTCTGACGCATCAGAGATGAATGCCACTGGTATGCAGAAGCAGGCTCCTGTTTCGATGTGAGATGCTCCCTTCATGGGAGAGGACTGGTCGAGGGATACATCTCTCTCAAATGCTGGCTGGGTTCAGCAGGCTGATGGTCAATGGATTCTGGATTCAGAGTGGATTTCCTTTTCGGATACCATGGAGGATCTTTCCCAGCCTTCTGTGGCAGGTACTGTCAGTGTTTCTGCCGTTCCTACTACCACTCTCTTGACATTTCTCCATGGACTACAGGGGTTTTCAGGGGTGTGGGGCTGGGTGCTGAGATGGGGTTGTCGGATGTTGCACCTGGACCTTCTGGACTTTGCTTCTCAACAAAGATCCCCTAGGGTCTCCCCTCCCTTCACTTAAGGATGGCCAGTGTCCATGAGGCCCTCTTTTTTCAGACTCCTTTAAAGGTAATAAGGTTGAACAAGCTCCTCATCGCAACGTGGTTAGGTTGCGGTACAGAGGTGGATTACAGAAGCACCCTGACGGGCTTTATGTGGCCAGAACACTGCTAATTAATTATATGAACTTCCAGGCCGGGGATATTTTTGCTCTTATTAATATTGAGGGTGAAGACAATTTTGACATTAGTTTTAAAACCTTTAGAGGTTTGGACTCCTTTTGGAGGAAATATGAGACACTTAAAATGATTGCTTTATGGACACCCTTTTGGGCAATTCCCTTAACTAAACCCCTCTTTAAATTGAGAATGAAGTTCAACATATTTCCAACAGTTTCTTCTTGGGTAAAGATAGAGGTGTGTGTTTTTACCCCAGCCAGCCAAAAGCCTGCTATAAGTGTGGTAGTGGTAGGCACCTCAGCAGTACCTGTGATAGGGTACGTTGTGCTTTATGCAGGGACTATGATCATGACAGTGCTGTATATAGGAACATATTTAGTTGCAACCTCTGTGATGAGCAAGACTATGCATACCATCAGTGTTCCTGGGCAGGTAAAAATAGGCCTGGTGGCCCTGATAAGGATACCCTTATTAACCAGGCCCAGGATAGATATAGGCCCCATAAGCCTTCAGCTCCAGCTGAGGAGGATCCCTCCCCCCGGCCCCGGCAGGCAGCTGGTCAGTCTAACACTCATTCTCCTCGGTTTGCTCCCGGTAACATTAACCAGGACCCAACTGGGAGTACTATTGATTGTTGTGCTCTTACAGCTATGGAATCTTCTTCCCCTAAAACTTCTGAAGTAGTATCAGAGCTTCCACATCCTATGCCTCCCCCCAGAGCTGAGTTTCAACTCCCTAAAAGGGTGACCAGATCTGGGAATAAAAATAAGGCCCACCCTGTGCAAATCCCATTACAAAACACTTTTCAGTTGCTCCAAGATGGAGATGTTGGATCAGAATCTTATGTTTCCTCCAGGTCAGAGGTAGTCTCTGAAATGGAATGTGAAGATGATACTACTCTGTCTGGGAGAGGGGTTAAAAAGAAAATGGGTAGGAAGCAAAAGAAGGATAAGGAGTAGCTTTTCAATCCTACTGCATGGCCTCTTTACGTGTGGCATCTCTCAATGTCCGAAGTATCCAAAATAAACTGGAAAGAGCTGCAGTTTTGTCCTTCTGTAAAGATATTCCCGCTGATGTTATATTTCTGCAGGAAACTAGGTTACTTTCTGTACAGGATGTTCTTCATACTAAAAAGTTGTGGCCTTGGGGAATTTCATTTTGGGCATTTGGAGAGGATACTGCAGATGGGCTAGGAATTTTATTCCATAATACTCATGTTTCGGTACAGAGGATTCTGGATATTGTTCCCAGTCGGGCCCTTTTGGTAGATTGCTGTTGCCATGTTTTTTCTTTCTGGCTAATAAATACCTATGCCCCATAACGTAAAGCAGCTAGAATAGATTTGTTTGGTTATATTAAACTCTTTTTCTTTACTGAAAGACATGTGACTTGGGGTGGGGATATGAATTGTGGTTTAGATTAAAAGTTTAAAGATTCTGTCCAAAAGAAAATATATTGCGATTTGCATGCTCTTCAGGATGCTTTAGCACTTGCAGCCCTTAAGGATGCATGTAGGGTTCTGCATCAGGATAAAGGGGCTACGTTTTTTAGGAGTTCCTTGCCTATCTGGATTGATTATTTTTTCATTTCCCAATTTTTATACCCCCTGAAATTTAGACTTTCTTTTTCAGAATTTACTGACCATGTTCTATTATTTTGTGAGGTCTCTTTGAAAGATATTCCCCCTAAATTTCCCTCAGTTACAAGGAGATGAAAATTAACTGCCTCCTTGTTACAACATTCTGTGATAAAACAAAAATTATCAAAATTATTTTTTTATAGAAAGTCAGTGGCTGAACTTTATGATGATTGGATGCATTGGTGGATAGATACCAAAGCTGAATTTAAAAACATTTTTATAGATTTTGGTAGATTTACTGGCAATAAGGATTATTTGCATTATTTGCAGTTAAGAGATCAATTTTATACCTTAATGTATTTACCTAATGTAGCAGATAGTAGAATTAAATCCCAGTTGGATGTAACTAAGTCAAATATGTTTTCTTATCACTCTGCTAGAGCATCCTTTTTGCACTCAGAATTTTGATATAGAACAACTAAACAACCATATTCTGATCCTTATGCAGCATGTAGGGATACAGTATCTCATAAGGTAATGACTGGTTTATATGATAGTACTGGTTGTCTTAAAACCTCAGATGCAGAAATTTTGGATATTGTTCATTCTCACTTGTTTTCTTTTTTTGGTTCTAAATCTGTTTTTTTAAAGGCATGGGGGCAGGATGTCCCTTTTCTGATTCCTCGATTAGACGCTGTTTTATTAACTGAGCTGGCAAAGTCTATCTCTATTCTAGAAGTTAGGGAGGTTATTACTAAATGACAATCAAGGTCCTCTCCAGGAGTGGATGGCCTGACACATGAGTTCTATAAACAATATGCGGATGAATTTAGTGCTATTTTATCTCATGTGTTTAATGCTCTAGCTGAGATGAAAGAGAGTTTTGTGCGGGGAATTTGTTTCAGCACTAATGGTCTTTATTTATAAATCAGGGGATAGATGTGATTTATGTAATTGGAGGCCTATCAGCCTTCTTAATACAGACTATAAGATTTTCTCTTCTATTTTATGTAACAGATTACAAAGGGCTGCGTCTGTGTTGATTGATCCCGCACAAGCATGCTCTGTTCCTGGACGGAATATTAAGCAAAATCTATTATTGTTAAGAGCCCTCACTGAGTTTGGCAGACAAAATAAATTATTGGGATTTCTTTTAGCTTTGGATCATCAAAAAGCTTTTGACACTGTTTCCCACGATGTTTTATTTACTGTCTTACAGAATTATGGGATACCTACTCAATTATTGGCATGGATTAAATTATTGTATAGTAGTGCCTCTTTTTCTCCGATGATTAATGGCTTAATAGGAGAAAGTATTGATTTGAAAAGGGGAGTTCGACAGGGGTGCCCTTTAAGCCCTTTACTTTTTACTTTTGTATTAGATCCATTAATTAGCTGGATTGCGGGTGATGGATTAGTTCAAGGGATTTCTCCAACTTTAGATACTCTTCCTCAAAATATTTCTGCTTATGCAGATGATATTTGGCTTATGGTACAGGATTCAGTATCAGGTGTTAGAGTCTTGCAAATTTTTAAAGAATGTTCAGGGTTTTCAGGGGTAAGTCTTAATATTGATAAATGTATAGGCCTGCAATTGGGCACTGGAACTCCGGTTTCCAGACTTGGTTCTATACACATAGTTTCTTCCCATATTAAGATTTTAGGGGTGTATTTCAGAAATTGTGATACTGCTTTTCTGAATTGGAATGAGAAATTAGTGATAGGAGAATGAAAGGTGCAGATTTGGAAATCCTGGGCCCTTTCAAAAAAAAAAGAGTCTCAATTATAAAACAAAATTCTCCTTCCAATATTTTTGTACATTAGTTATGTTTTTCCCATACCACTGCAACTTGAAACACGGTTAGTGAGTTGTTTTTTCCAAATGCTTTGGGGTAGCAGATTAAACCCTATTAAGAGGGATTTTACTTATTTATTGGTCAGGGATGGGGGGTTGGACATGATTAATCTGGTTGTTTTTTAATTTTCCTTTTTTTTTAGTTCTGTTTTGCATGATGGACCTGGAGGTGTGGAGGATATTTGGGTGGAATGGACTGATGAGTTGTTTAGTTCTTTTTTTCAGTATTGGAGGAATTTGGTGGTCAAGTGGGTTAAAGGTTTAGACATTCCTGAGTTTGCAGTTCCAGGTTTTAAAAAATTGAGACTATGGCATTTGTCAAAAAATGAAGCATTTTTGTTAAACAGGAACCAGATTTATCATAGAATAATGGAAATGAACTTCACTGTCCGGGTGGATTTCCCCAAGTGTTGCCCGACCAAATTACAATTTGCTCTCAAGCTTTTGAGGGATCCTAGGGTTCCAGTACATATGTGGGATGTGACTTAGCTGTGTTGTTTTGGTAGATTAGGTGTTCAAGGAAATTGGAAACATAAGACAGTAGAGGAGAGGGATTGTTTACGACCAGGCTGTCATGGTTTGTTGGAATCTTTAGAACATTTTTCTATAACCTGTCAGTTTGTTGTTTCCTTCTGTTTGGCCCTGGGGATTAAATGGAATTGGGGTCCTGTTACTTATGAATCTCTAATATTAGGAGGTTATTCGGGTTTTCTGCAGAGATATCATCCTAGTATACTAAATATAATCTTTGCCAGCATAAAATTTCATTTGTGGCAAGCCCGATGTCTTTTTTTTACTAAACATGTTGTACTGCCAAACTCTGTGATTATTTCACAAATTAAGACTGAAATCCAAAAGATTAAATCTGTGGAGTTTTTGAAGATGGATAGGAGACAATTTGCTGTATATTGGAAATTTATGGATTGTTTATTTTGAATTTTATTATTACCGCTGTATGTTTGCTTTGTCTTTTTGAACTATGTTAACGTTGTGTCTTTTTCTCTGTTTAAGATGTATTGTGTTTCTTTTGTGATGTAATTTACTTCCAATAAAGAATTCCCCAACTCTTTTCAAAAAGTGCTATGGGATCTTTAACATCCACCTGAACTACCACCAGAGCAGACAGATGAGACCTCGGTTTAATGTCTCATCATATATGAATGCATGCACAGTAAATAGTATACAACTATCTACTGTGGAAATCCAAACCTATGACACAAATTACGCTGATGCCTATTTCAGTAAATGTGTTTGCAGCATATCTCAGCAAGCAACATTATTAGAAGGTATTTGTGTTACGGGGCTTTTTGAACTTTACTTAGCATAACCCTTGATCTCCTACAAGAGCTTCTCCATAAAGCCACATTCTTTGGTCTTCATGCCAGAGGCACTGGGAACCCATGGCAGAATTTTTTTCGTAGTGTGATCACTAATGAATGTCATGTAGGAACCAGGCTACTTGATGAATGTGCCAATGGAGGGGCACTGGACCACCTGAGCCCTTGCCTGTGTTGTTCAGCTGGAGGACACTACTGGGCAGGATGCTTGTGTTTTCCATAGTGCAACTGGGCATAGGTACCAGCTACAGTGCTATGCTGCAGCCTGATAGTAGGTTCAATCCAGCCTGTTAGTGGGTGTAAACCACCTTTGGCACCATCTAATAGATAGATTTGCAACTTACATTGTGCCAGTGTTGCTGAAGAGGATGCACCGACAAGCGTTATGGATGTCATTATTGGGAGGTGGAGCAATAATGCAACTAAATCCACCCAGTAGTGACTGTGAATGGATATTCAGTTACATGTCAACTTCTATTTCATATACTTCTGTTATGTAGCTTACTTTTTTTCATAAGTATGCAAATCAACTTTAAACCAGGATCAGTGCTGCTTATGTTTCATCTGCATTGAATGACTGTCCTCTACACCAGACATTATCTTGCTCTGCTTGTGACATCACAGTCTGCTTCTGCGGAAATGATCATTGTGACACAAGAAGAGCATTATGATAACATTAGGGAGGACAGTGATCCTCCTCTCATGTTAATGTTTAGAACTTTAGAAAAAGTGGAAACTAACTGCAGAAAACATCTCAAATCTATACTGAATTGTCTTAAAAACTTTTGGTTTTCTAAGTTCAACATGGGAAGTCAGTTACTCTTTTAAAACAAATGCAACATTAATGATCTTTTCACAAAAAATGAAAATTCAAAGTGTTCCAAAATGCCAACAATAAAAAAAACAAACATTTATCAATGCCGAACTTTCACTTACAGGTATTTGAATTGGTATTTGGCATATATGCAGGCCCTCCCCCCCAGTTGTATCCATGTCTCTTCAGCATCCATATCCCAACAGAGTTCCTCTCTGCAACTCCTCTTGCATCTGATCAACATTTCACCCTCATACTTCTTAGGTGACTGTCTTAGGAACCCTACCACCCTGGTTGTGCTCAAGGATACGAGCCTGTCTGGAAACTGTGCAACACACGCTTGTAACACAGTCATTCAATGGAATTATTTCACCAAATTTACAACATAGGCATTTTTCACCTCTGGTCATGAACACTGTCACTATGATTTTCTTACTGTGTACCGAACACTGGTTTCCCACAGCGACCACGCTATTCTGTGCCGGAAGTATGAAAACACATTTTGGCCAGGATGTGAACAATGACAGGCATACTGTTCATAAGGAGGTGTGGGAAACTACAAATGTTGAAAATATGGAGTGAAAATATTACAAATTCACGAAGGTATGAGTGTGCATGGAAACTGGGTAATGCATGCTCATAAAAGTCATTTTTTGCCATTTTTTTCACTGAATTTTTAACATAGGCATTTTAGGATGTCTGATCATGAACAGCGTCACTGTGATTTTCTTACTCTGTACCGAATACTGATTTCCCACATCAACCGCTCTATTCTACGCCAGAAGTGCGAAAACACATTTTGGCCAGGATGTGCAAAACGACAGCTGTACTGCTCATAAGGAGATGTGGGAAAAATACCTATGTTGAAAATCTGGAGTGAAAATATTACAAATTCACAAACTTACGAGTGTGCATAGAAACTGTGCAATGCACACTCATAACACAGCCATTTTACGGACTTTTGTCACCAAATTTTCAGCATAGGCATTTGAGGACCTCTGCTCATGAAGAGTGTCACTGTGATTGTCTTACTCTGTAGCAAACACTGATTTCTGACAGCAACCACACTATTTTGCGCTGGAAGCATGAAAACACATTTCAGCCAGGATGTGAAACATGACAGCTGCACTGTTCATAAGGAGGTATGGAAACATGCCTATGTTGAAAATCTGGAGTGAAAATATTACAAATTTGTGAACTTACGAATGTGCGTGGAAACAGTGGAATGCACGCTCGTAACACAGTCATTTTTTTGGAATTTTTTCACCAAACTTGCAACATTGGCTTTTTGAGAGCCCACCTCATGAACACTGGCACTGTCATTTTGTTAATTGGTCCCAAAAGGTGATTCCGTGCAGTGACCTGCGAAATCACCTTTCAGGACTGAATAATGCCATGACCATGACTGAATTCATGAGAAGGGGTGTCAAGAATCCCATGTTAAAAATTTGGTGATAAAAGTCAAAAAAATGGCCAAGATATCCACCTAAGTTGGAAAAACCCTATTTATGCCATTATACAGCTTACCAGCATTTCCTCAGTTCGCGGTCAGCTTTAAAGAGTGCAGATGTGTTCCTGGTCCACCAAAGATTGTCGCACCAGACTCCAGAGATAAGTATGGGGTGAGGGGTGTGGGAGGTGGGTGCGCAGAGGGTGGGTGCGGGTTGGTGGGTGGGGCAGGGGCTTACCAAGGGACCATTTTCTTCTTTCACAGGATTTAAAAAAAAGAAAAAAAAGGATGCTTTTGGTACACTGAGGTGGGTTCCCAGTGTGCCACCTAGGTGTTTGTTGGGGAGACTGGAGCCGGTGGGGATCGGCACCCCTGCCGGCCATACAGTGTACATGGGTAGGAGGCATGAGCACGCTGGAGTGGGCTCCCAGCATGCCAAATGGGTGTTTGTTGGGGGCAGGCTGCAGCCAAAGGGAGATTGGGCACCCCCATTGGCCACACAGTGTGCTGGGGGGTGCATGAGCGAGGGGGATTGGGCACCCCCCTCGGCACGCAATGTCGGGGTTGGGAGAACACTAATGCGTGAGGGGGAGGACATTAGCAGAGGGAGGAAGCGGCAGTTTTTTTTTAATGCTGAGCTGTGCATGACAGTTCAGCTGATCAGTATGCAAACTGCATACATGCTACCACTGCTGTTTGCAGCGGACCTTTTCTTATAAGTGAAGACCAACACAACCAAACTGCTGTCATACAGTAGGGTCATGCCTGTTACACTGAGCACTGGATTCAGGAGGATGGTCACACACCTCCAAAAGTCATAGTGTTGCAAGATGTTCCTTGTACATGCGCACATGCGAACATAAAAAGCAGCCATGAAAACCCGTGGAAAGAAGTTGATTGATTTTCATTATTTATTAAAAGACCTGGTTAGCCCATGAGTAGATGTCTGTCCATTTTCATGGATGGCCAGGGAGGAAAATTGATAAAAGCATAAACAACAGTATACAACAATACAAAAATATTAACAAGCCCAATAATTAAATAAAGCACTAACAGATTCCACTTGTTAACAAATGAGCTCTTAAACAAATTTTAAATCCATGAAGTGATGAATGATTAAACAAATCCATAAGTAATGCATTGACAGTAGATCATACTAAAAAACACCAAATTAATAAGTTGTAGAAAAAGGACTGCTGTTCTGCTGCCAGGGCTGAAAGGGTTAGTTACCCTGACAAATGATGTGCTAAATTTAGAGCCATTTTGCATGTAGTTGCATGTCTGCTTGGAACTAGTCTGCCAAAACTCATTTACTTATGACCCTTTACAGCTAGCAGAGAAAGAGGCCCATTGTTTTCTTTGAATTTGTGAGATAAAAAACACAGTCCTGCTGACTGAAAGACAACCACCGAAACTGCCTCTGACAACGTAAAACCCAGCTAATTTGTTTGAAAAAAAAAAGTAAGTATTTCAGTTGAAGCTTATTGCAAGGTTATGAAGCCTTTTACAAGGGAATTTTGAGCAAATTGGAAGGTGCTGGTGGCAAGTCTATCAAAATGAAACTAGTTTTGTGGTCTTAATAGAAGAAGCCTAGTGCTCTTCACACTGACAAAAAAAACCTGTGGATCAGATTGCATTCTTCGAGGATAAAAAATGTATGGGTGGAAAAGACATGTCTTTTTGTTCACCCAGCTGTACGGTCAGAAAGAAATATTCGTTTATTGTGTTCCTGGAGATGTCCTTATGAAGGGTATAAATATTAACTACCCTGGGGCAGGAGTGGGGGTCTAATAATAAGTTCATATCTGTTAAATTTAGGAAACTGGACTATTTTCAAATATCTCAATGTTTGCTCCTTGAAACACTAGAATGTGCACAAGTCACAAATGTACTTTTCAAGCAGACTGGTTGTACTGTATAGTATGTGAAAGTAATCTAAATGTATTTCATGTCCATTATAGTATGTTGTGGTATAGCAAGGGCACATCTTCCTTCCCTTTCCCAGAAGCAGACACTAGTTTTCAATACCAGCTAGGTTCATGTTTTTAGACTTCACTGCTTATGACACAGGTCTTGAAAATCTCATTGGCTGGTTTGCTAGCTATCTTACAGATAGAGTCCAATGCATTAAAGCTGATGGGCTCTTATTCTCTCCCTTACTACTTCTGAGGGATGTACCACAGGGATCAATGTTAGGTGCCCTTCTTTTTTCAGTCTATATTAACTCCTTAAGTGATAACATCTATACAGCAAAATAACCTTTTTTTGCAGATGACACCGTCTTTTACATAACAAAATCCTCATTAAAAGAAGTCAGCACCATACTCCAATCTGATCTTAGCCAGCTACAACTTAACCTTATTAGTTCAAAACTTCTGTAAAATGCAAATAAAACAAAGGTAATGTGCTTCGCACCCACCCTCTCTACACCTTCACTGTTAAGGCATGACACTATATCCATATCAACACTCATAGGGGATTCCTTAGTGGTCATAGACAAATTTAAGTACTGTACCTGGATCTGTGGCTAGGCAATCACCTCTCCTTCACTGTCCATAGTCCACACCAGGCACTTGGGTTAATCCCAGTACTGACACTGTGGTGCAGTATGGGGGGGTGCTGCACTCCTGAGGTGCTGTTTTTCAGATGAGACATTAAACCGAGGTCCCATCTGCCTGTTCTGGTGGTAGTTCAGGTGGCTGTTAAAGAACCCATGACACTTCTCGAAAAAAGAGCAGGGGAATTTCCTCGGTGTCCTGGACGAATTTTCCCCATTCACTAAAAATACCACCAACAGCTTAATCTGGTTCAATGTCAGTTGCCATCCATCTGTATCCCCCTCCCCCATGACAAGGCAGAAAACAGGCAGAATTGTCTAGAGTCCTACTTTCTTGGTCAACAAACACTAAATAAATAAATAAATGGTCTGCATCTGTCCGGGGAACTAGGCTCCTAGGTGAGAGGTTTAAATGCTTCATTGGCAAGCATTTAAACTAGCCAAGTAGGGGAGGCACTGAAAAGAAGCAGGAAATCTGAGCCTCCCCACAAAACATGGTGATTAATGAGGTAAACACCAAGGTACAGAAGTTATTAGGAGCAGAACAGATTTAAATGTAAAAAAGGCAAAGACAGTAAGGACAGAAATGGGGCTAAAAGGGGTAAGGCTATCAAAAAGTGGAGGGTGATGAGTACCAATGCCCGTAGTCTGTGTAACAAGCTCCCTGAACTAGTGGCCTTGATGGAAGAGGGTTGCCTGGCTATTGTGCCAGTCACAGAAACATGGTACACAGAGAACCATGACTGGGATGTCAACATACCAGGATACACAATCTACAGGAGGGACAGGGAGGGTAAAAGAGGAGGAGGAGTAGCTCTCTATGTAAAGGAAGGGATCAAAGCAACAGAACTAAAGAGTAAACAGGGAACAGATGAGGCACTTTGGGTCATCCTGGAGACAGGAAATGGCACCACAATCCGCATGGGGGTTGTATACAGACCCCCATCTCAGGGGGAAGGAATGGACAAGGAAATGATAGAGGACTTTCTTAGAATTGCAGAAAAAGGGGAGATATTGTTGATGGGGGACCTAAATATGCCAGATGTTAACTGGAGCACCTTTGCTGCAGGCACATCCAAGAGCAGGGTCATTCTTGATGCCCTACAGGGGGCATGCCTCAGACAGCTAGTATCGGAACCCACTCGGGAGGGAGCAATCTTAGACCTGGTACTTTCAAATGGGGATGGAGAAAGAATCTCAGATTTAGAAGTGGGTAGCCATCTGGGAACAAGCGACCACCAAACAGTGTGGTTCACGATAAACACAGCCATACAATCAAGCCATACAAAAGCAAGAGTACTAGACTTTAGGAGGGCTGACTTTGGGAAAAGGAGAGAGTGCCTCAGAAAAGCACTAGCAAACAGGCAAGAAGGAGGGGTGGAGGAACAATGGGGAGTGATCAAAACAGCCATCACAGAGGCAACAAGCCTTTGTGTAAAGCAAATCAATAAAACACAACAAAGGAAAAAACCGCTATGGTTCACAAAAGAGGTGACAGGGAAGGTTAAGGAGAAAAGGACAGCATTCAGGAAATATAAGGAAACACAGAAGGAGCAGGACATAGAACTTTATCAGTTAAAGCAGAAAGAGGCTGGAAGGCAGTCAGAATAACAAAGGCCCAAACCGAGGAAAGGATAGCCAGTTCTGTTAAGAAGGGGGATAAGACCTTTTATAGGTACATTAGGAGTGAAGAAAGACCAAAGGAGGGATACTAAGCTTAATAAAGGGAGGGAATGTGGGTGAGGGTGACAGTGAAAAGCAGGGATACTGAACGAATATTTCTGCTCAGTATTCACAAAGGAAGAGGAGGGGGAGTTACCTAAACCAAACAAGAGAAACACTGTGAAGACGGGGGTCGATACCAGTCCATTTACAGGAGAAAGGGTTCTGAAAGAACTAATAAAATTGAAGGTGGACAAAGCAATGGGGCCTGATGGGATTCACCCAAGAATTCTGAAAGAACTAAGGGTAGAACTAGTGACATCGCTGACTACTCTCTTTAACAAATCATGGGAAGATGGGGTGGTACCCAAGGACTGGAGGAGTTCAGATGTGATTCCTCTTCACAAAAGTGGGAGCAGGACAGAGGCAGGAAACTACAGACCAGTTAGTTTGACCTCAGTGGTAGGGAAAAAGATGGATTCACTTCTGAAGGAAAGAATTGTTGAGTACCTAGAGGCCAGTGGGGCACAGGACCCAAGGCAGCATGGATTCACAATGGGAAGGTCATGTCAGACAAATCTAATATATTTCTTTGACTGGGTGACCAAAGTAGTAGACCAGGGAGGGGCTGTGGACATGGCCTACCTAGATTTTAGCAAGGCATTTGATACAGTCCCACACAAAAGATTAATACACAAGATAGCCAGCCTTGGAATGGGTCCCAAGGTGGTAGCCTGGATAAAACATTGGCTAGAAACAGGACGCAAAGGGTAGTAGTAAATGGAGTACACAGTGAAGAAAGGAGGGTTACTAGCGGGGTACCGCAGGGTTCAGTACTGGGACCGGTCCTTTTTAATGTCTTTATAAGTGACATTGCAGAGGAACTGGAAGGAAAAGTATGTCTCTTTGCAGATGACACAAAGATCTGCAACAGGGTTGATACACTAGATGGAGTGGAAAGGATGAGAAGGGACTTGGCAAGTTGGAGGAATGGTCAAATGTATGGCAGCTCAGATTCAATGCAAAGAAGTGCAAGGTAATGCACATGGGAAACAAAAACTTAGGGGAAGCGTACACAATGGGGGGTGAGATACTGACAACAGTAAAAATAGAAAGGGACCTGGGGGTAATTATATCAGATGACCTAAAGGTGGGCAAGCAATGTGAGAAGGCAGTAAGGAAGGCTGGTGGGATACTGGGATGCATAGGAAGAGGCATCAATAGTAGAAAACAGGAAGTTGTTATCCCTCTGTACAGACACTTGGTGAGACCCCATCTGGAGTACTGTGTGCAGTTCTGGAGACCTCATCTCCGAAAAGACATAGACAGAATGGAGGCTGTCCAGAGGAGGGCAACCAAAATGGTGCAGGGTCTGCACCAAAAGAAATACGAAGAAAGACTAAAGGAGCTTAATATGTATACTCTTGAGGAAAGAAGGGAGAGAGGGGACATGATAGAAACTTTCAAGTACCTCAAGGGAATTAACAAAGTCCAAGAGGGTAGCATCTTCCAGAAAAAGAGATGTGCAAGAACAAGGAGGCACAATTTGAAGATAGAGGGGGGACGGCTCAGGGGTAATGTGAGGAAGTATTTTTTCACAGAGAGGGTTGTGGATGCATGGAACAGCCTCCCTGAGGAGGTCGTGGAGTCAAGAACAGTGGGGGACTTCAAGAATGCATGGGACAGGCATAAGGCAGTCCTAGGGGTGGGTAAGAGGAAGTAAGCTGTTGGTTAATTAGGATCTGCTGCTTATCTGTTAGGTAGGAAAAATGAGCAGACTAGATGGGCCAAGCGGTCCTTATCTGCTGCCAAATTCTATGTTTCTATGTTTCTATGTAAATACAATAACTAACAAGCATTTGTCAATGCTGAACATTTGATGCTTTGGAAGATGCCTGCTCCTGCACCTTGTTTATGTCCTTGAGGCACTTGAATGTTTTGTACCCTGTGCCAGACTACCCATGTTGTTACTCAGCCTTCTATGTTGGTCTGTGTTGAAGGCTTTCCTGAATTCAAGGTAGGTGACATCCACTGCCCTCCCTGATTTACTTCCTTGCTGAGACATTAGGATGTCCATCTAGCATCCACCCCACCCCCACCCTGCAGAGACTGAAGCAGACATTGGGGATATATTTCAATCATCATCCATAATGCTCTGCCACCACATATCAACCCACCCTGCAAACATCAGCAGGCATCACGGTGTGCCTTGGGGTCTTTGGCCATGACATTCACCCCATTCCATAAGGAAATAAGCTAAGATGGGTGCAGCATAGGAGAATGGGGTGAGCATTAGAGCAGAAGATCCCAAGGCACACCTCAGTGCCTGCCAATGGTTGCAGGGTGGGGGTAGCGGTGGAATGTCATGAGCATTATGGCCAGTGACCCTAAGTCACACCGCTGACGCTTGTCAGTCTCTGACAGGGTGGGGGGTTGGGAATTACAGTTTGAAACCCTAAAGCCCCAGGCGTTTGTTAGTATTTTCACTTCAAATTTTCAACATGGGTTTTTGGGACCCCTCCTCATGAACAGTGGCACTATTATTTCATTACTCAATCCCAAAAGGTGGTTTTACACAGCGACCGCGCCATTTGACACTACAGGTGTAAAAACTCATTTTGGGCAGGTTGTGAAAAAATGACAGCTGTACTGTTCATGAGGAAGTGTGAAAAAATGGCAATGTTGAAAATCTGAAGTGAAAAATATGAAAATTGGTTAAGTCACGTAGCGTATAAGAAATGCAAGTAATGCACTTGTAATGCAATAATTTTTGTAATTTTTTTCACCAGATTTTCAACATGGACATTTTTGGACCTCTCTTGATGAACACTGACACTGTGATTTTGTTAATCTGCCCTGAAAGTTAATTTCTCACAGCGACTGCACCATTCTTCGCCACAGGTGTGAAAACACATTTTGGGCAGGATGTGAAAAATGACAGCTGTACTGTTCATAAGGAGGTGTGAAAAAATAGCAATATTGAAAATCTGGAGTGAAGATATTAAAAACTGGTGAAGTTACAAGCATGCATAGAAACTGCACAACACACACTTGTAACGCAGTCATTTTTGGGAATTATTTCACTAGATTTGCAACGTGGGCTTTTTGGGTCCTCCCCTCATGAACAGTGGCACTATCATTTCATTAATCTATCCCAAAAGGTGATTCCACACAGCGAGCACGAAAACACCTTTTGGGACTGAGAAACAAAATGACAGTGCCAATTTTCATGAGGTGGGGTCACAAGAACCCCATGTTGAAAATATGGGGACAACATTCCTAAAAAATGTCTGAGATATCAACCTAAGTTGAACCCCCCCCATTGACTCCCATTATACGGTTTACCTTGAAATCTTCAGTTTGTCGGCCATCTTTGAAGAGTGCAGATGTGTCCTGCTCCACAGAAGCTCGCTGCTCCCAACCTCCAGAGGTAAGTACGGGGTGGCGGGGGTGCGGGAGGTTGGTGCTCAGTGAGAGGGTGGGGATGTGGAAGGGGGATTAGGGAGACGACAGTGGACAGATTTCTTTTTTATAGGGGATAAAAATGAAAAAAAAGACTCAGGGGACCATTTTCTTTATTTTACAGGAAAAAACATACATTTAGGCACACTGGCATGGGCTCTCAGTGTGCCACAAGAGATGGGCACCTCGTGTCAGCAAATATTACCTATGGGTTTTGAGGGAGAGGTGCATCTGACACCAGGGTGGGCATCCTGGTTGGGAAAATAATAGTATTTCGGCACACTGGGGTGGGTTCCAGTGTGCCACATCAATGGGGATGGGGATACATGCCGATATGGGGATTGGGCACCCTCGACAGCGGCTTTCTCTGGAGTGTCTGGCCAATGGCAGGAGCTGCCACCCACTCATTTCTTTATTGAAATGTTTCACCAGGAAAGGCACACCAAGCAAACAAGTTGCTCATGGAGCAAGGCCTGCGGACAGAGTGCTCTGTGGCAGGAGCTGACCTGGTTGTGAGGGAGGGGAGAGGTGCCACTGCAATGACAAAACTGGTTGTGATTGTAGTGGCATGTTTCTTTTAAATCCTTGGCTCTCTTTGAAGCTGCTGTCATCGGCATCTTCCCCGTTCATTGGTGGTTGCCAGACGCACCCAGTAAAGCATCCATTGCATTGGATGGCAGTGACACACCTCTCATTTCCTGTCATTGACCCAAAGTGTTTGATGCGCAAGTGCATCAAACGCAAAAATAAATACTTACAAAGAAACTAAAAGTGAGACTAGAATTCTTTTCTAGAAATAAGTCCATATTTCCTATTGATGTTAGGAAAAGGTTAGTCCAAGCTACTTTTCTCCCTCTTCTGCACTATGTGGACATTTTATACACCAAAAGTGCAGCTTCCTACCTCCACAGACTGGATGTTCTGTATCACTGAGCTATTCATTTCATGTCAGACAGTTGGTGAGTCCCCATCTGGAGTACTGCGTGCAGTTCTGGAGACCCCATCTCCACAAGGACATAGACAGGATGGAGGTTGTCCAGAGGAGGGCAACTAAAATGGTGCAGGATCTGCAACAGAAGCCATACAAAGAGAGACTAAAGGAGCTTAATATGTATACCCTTGAGGAAAGGAGGGAGAAGGGGGACATGATAGAAACTTTCTAGTACCTCAAGGGAATCAACAAAGTCAAGAGGGTAGTATCTTTCAGAAAAACGTATGTGCAAGAACAATGGGAAACAATTTAAAGATAGAGGGAGGATGGCTCAGGGGAATTGTGATGAAGTATTTTTTCACAGAGAGGGTGGTGGACGCATGGAACGGCCTTCCTGAGGAGGTCATGGGGTCAAAAACAGTGAGTGAATTCAAGAATGCATGGGACAGACATAAGGCAATTTTGGTGGGGGGTATGAAGAAGTAGGCTGTTGGTTAACTAGCATCTGCAGCTTATCCAATAGGTAGGGAAATGGGCAGACTAGGTAGGCCAAGCAGTCCTCATCTGTCATCAAAGTTTATGTTTCTATGTTTCATTCTAAATGCTCCTTCTAGTACACATCATTGCTCACTTTATTCCGCAGTGAGTTGGGTGTCACTTGCCTCTAGAAGGAAGATGCATAGCTGTATTTGGAGATATAAAGCTATGCTTAACAAACTCCCCTCCTACAGTATATCTCATCCCCATTGCACCATTCCCTCAGCTTCTATTCCCTCAGGAAAGACTATGTTATTTGAAGTACCCAAGTTTCACACCTGATTCAGTTTAACCACTATCAGTTATGCTTTACGGTCTGTGTAGAATAAACTCCAAAACACCCTTAGGCTCTCCAACTACGTCTCTCTGAATTTTGCCAAATCCCTAATAAGTACTGTAGCTCCTTTAAGGATAATTGCCTCTGCTATGCAAACCAACCGGGCCCCTAGGCTTGCCTACTACTTTGACTGGGTATTAGCACTTTATCATGGTGGGGACCTTTGTACCAAGTTGCTTTGTCACAACTGCATACTCACTACCTTTACACCCGGCTCTGCAGGCTGGAAATGATCGTCTCTTATTGTACTTGTATTATCCCTTTTTCATGCCATTTGACATTTTTCCCTTACATCCTGATTTTGTATTGTTGACCTACAGTACCTGTATAAGTTCTGTATTATGTTTTTTCTGTTTTATCATGTACTTGCTGTTTTGTTATGCCTGTGACAGGACCTCCTTGTAAATGAGCTTTCTCAATGGAGCTTTCCTGATGAAATAAACTTGAGCTTGAACTAAATCTGTGAGCTGTATCCCTTTACCTGAACTTCCATCCATGGCTTGTGTTATCTGTACTAGGCTGATCAGACATAATAAGCATACAATTAACAAGGCATGAACAATTATCAATAGGGAAAAAATGCTGTCTGTAGCAGACATTCAATGACAATACTGCAAACACTGAACAGATAATGTGAATAACCAAAAAGACAGCTACAGTAAACCACTCTAGACCCACTGGGTGGGAGGTAAACCTAATCTCCAATGCCAAGGACCAGAGAAGTAATAGGGAAAAAAACACCAGCGAAGTGGTGACACGTGGATGGTAAAAACCAACAGTAGAATCTATCACTGTCACCAGCTAAGAAATCACTCAGTTAAGAAGCATCAGTGCATATAGGTAATGTCAATAAGAAAGTAAGTGTTCCACCAAGAATATGGCATATGGGGGTGGGGGAGGTGCGATAGATCCAGTCCTATTTATCTATAGAATGGTACAGCAGGAGGAGGGAGGAGACAGGACTGAGGAAAGTTAGGAATGAATTATAAGTGGGAGAGAGGGAGGGAGGGAAGGAAAGCTAAGGTAAGGAGTCCCCCACTCATGGTGAGCCCAGTGTGAGACTAGCACACAGACTGAGTCACAGTGAATGGCCATGAGCAGCTACAGAAAGAGGGTACAAGCTTTGAGGAGGAGGGTCATAGTATAAGTCGCAGAGGTAGGAGCCTGAGAAGAAAAACAGGCTTAAGAAGGTCCTTGCTCACCCTGGCTAGGTCATCACCAGAATTCCCCAGAGGAAGGAGGCAATACATACCAAAGCTCCCATGGCAGATATCACTTGTTAAAACCATCCTATTTCACCTACCTTTCCACCCAGAATTATACTCCGTTAGAACAGATGAGAACTCTGAAGGATGGGGGGGGGGGCTTCTGCATGGATATGTTGGACATCTGCAGGCTTGCTGATGGGGAACTCCAACTTCTGCACTCTCAGACCAGCTAATGCAATAAAAAAGAGGGTGTGGCCAGACATAGATGAGGGGACAGAAGAACCAGGAGGAGAGTACGAGTAAGAGGGAAACAGGGGAGTACCCACCAAGTACTGAAGAAATACAGATGCAGACACATTTGACTCCCCCAACCCCCAAGAGAGGAGGAGAGAGGGGAAGAGAGAATCTGGTGACCACAGCGATGAGATCTAGCCATGAAGGACTGCACATCGAACAAGTCTGCTTCAGAACCAGGTACCCAGAAAAGCCCTTGGCTCAGTGCCACACTCAAAACCATCCCACCCTCTATCCCCCAGGCATCAAATAAGAGGGCTTCTGATGTAGAGTTTAACAGTGAACAATGACCCTTAAATCAGCAGAACAAGTGATCTACAACAATGAAGAGTATAGCAATGAATACATTACAAACCAGAGTCCTCAAAATTCCATCAGTCAAAAGGATACCAGCAAGCAGGTCTATGAGTCCGAATAACAAAAATCCAGTCAACAGCTGAAGGCCAGAAAGCGGTGGTCTCACTGACAGAAGCATGATGCAAAGGTCAAATGCCTGATGGCTGAGGTGGCAGCTGCAGCACCAGGGTCTGCAGAACAGTGGGCGTAGTGATGCTGTTGCTGCTCCGGTGTCCAATTTCAGCCATTACCGGCCTGGTAGGTGAGACACAGCCCCAATGCTCCACACATCGGTCCCACAACCCCATTTAACAAGGTATGCAGACAGTAAAAATTGAAAGGCCAATTGGGAGAGAGAGAGAGAGAGAGAGTAGTGGGGAAACACACGGACTGCATGCATCTGGAGTGGGAGCAAGGTAGTGGGGTCTGATTCATGTAACACTGAGGCAGTGAGCTACAGTAGATAGAGACAGCAGCAGTATGGAGAGCCATCATGTGACTCCAGTCTCCAGAGCAGCAAAGTGAGGCAAGATAGGCTGTCTGATAGCCCCCAGTCACCATAAACTAGATTAATACAGATACAGTTCAGATGGGGGGGCAATGCACACATCAGCACCATTACCCCACCAACCGTGGAGGTCTGACCTATTTCCCCTTGCAACCAACAACGCTTCCCCTGTGACAAGGTTGCATTAGACTCAGAGGGGAGGAAGGGGAAACACAGCATGGCAGACACAAGGAGCAGTGGTTGGGGAGAGGAACTGCTGCAACAAATTGACTAGGTAGCTAGTCCAAAGTAGCACAATCAAAAAATAAACTTTCTGTACCCAACTCATACAGTGTAAACAGATCCCACAATAAGGGAGGTACACACCACACTGTGAATCCTGGGACAGCCTCAGCAGGTAATCATACCATCATTAGGGGAATAGTCAGGGTCAAGCTAGAATGGAAACTCCAGGGCGTGGTGTGGATTCCAGTCCCCAGCCTCTCAGTGATGCAGGAAAATGTAGCAAACAGAAGACAAATGCAGGGGATGAAAAAATAACAAGAGGAGATCTCCACCATCCCAGCCTCCTAGTTCAGACCAGAAGGGCTGTAGGATAGCACTAAACACAATACAATGAAAGCCTGGTGGTCTGATCAGCTGGAGTTTGGAAGGGAGTGATGGCTACAGAGTCACAAGGAGGGAGAGGTGAACAGAGTGAAAACTCAGTCAATAACAAACCATACAGTATCACTCGGTTTGTTTCTGTGGGGATCATTGATCACTGTAGCAGGCTGTGGTGGAGCACATAGTTGAGAAGATACCGGTAGTGTAGCAGTGGTGTAGCAACCCAGTCTACCCAGGACTGAGTGTCTAGGCTCGGGGCAGGCAAGTTCAGGAGTGGTGGGAAATCATCAGGCAAGGCAGGCATGATCATCCAGGAGTCAGACAAGGAAACATGTGGTGGCAGCAGGCTCAGCGGTCAAAAGGATTCATCATAGGCAGCATGGATTCAGTCTCAGGGCTGGCTATGGATAGAGAGGAGGAAGAGGTACAGTGATAGCTGCTGGATCTTGGCAGTGGTTAAAAAGTAATTAAAAAGGCCCTACTCTCACCTTGACCTTCTGATGCTTACTGCTCCCTCCCCATCTCCATTGAACCTACTGGGAGTCGTCGTCTAGGTCGGAAGCATGATTACCCTGTGATGGTGCAGCAGAGGTCCCAGAAGTATCCATTGCAGCTGGACTGGAATGCCTAGTACAGTGGCTGTAAGGAGAGGAAGGAAACCTGTTTTTAGGCCATTGCCAGTTTATGAACTCCTCAGCTGCTGCTCAGATCAAACTGGTAGACTGCCCCATTGACTATTACTTGCAGCTCAACAGGGTACCGAAGTGCTGTTTGGACTTCTAGGTAGTGTAGATTCTATTTCATGTCAGCACATGGCTAGTTAGAGAGGCCTGGGGAGAAGTCCTGGAAAAGGGGCAGTTGGTGCCCATCCCAGTTCAGAGATTCTCACCCCCTTGCCAGCCATATGTTCTCCTTTCCAGGATACCTCAGGAGTCTTATTTAAAATGGGTCTAGGGAATCCCAGTGAAAGGCAAGTGACCTGCACACCCTCCCAGTCTCAACCAGTAGGCAATTAGAAGCATTCTGTACTGCTGGAATCAGGGCCTGCAGGAACAGGATAACAGGCCGACCAGCCGAAGGTTGTTCTGCCTCATCCAATTTTTGAGATCTTCTATTCTGCTGAATAACCACTGAATGTCTCTATCCTCTTCCCTGAGGTGACCTTGTGTCTCGCTGTCTGCTCTCTTGAAATAGTTGATGTAGCATCCCAGCTATCTGTATGTTGCCCTAGTGCAGCGAGGTCCTTGTTGGTTTGGGCTGCCACAGTTTTAATGCCCACTGTGTCTTGCAGGATTTTCTGCAGCAAGTCTGTAATGCCAGTGAGGTCTGAAGTTCCTGCAAAAGAAACCTTCATTCTAAAGACTGAAGAAGAAGATGGCCCAAGGATCCTGGCATGGCCTGCACTGTTGCCACTTTCACTTTCAGTGGGAGACAGCCCTGAGCAGCAATGCAACAATTGGAAACCATGTCAGAACAGCAGATTGGGGACCTGAGATGGCATAAAATAGGTACATGCAGAATCAGCATTGCTTGGGCTTTTGATTGGATGGTTGAGGCTTTCTAAGGAAACTTGAGCAGCAGTAAAAGTTAAGCTGCTACCTTCACAGTGGCTAGCCTACCACCCTCAGAGCCCATGAATTCTTCCTTACATGCTGCTCCTCCCTGGACACTCTTACCATCCCCATAACATTTATTCCATCTACTCTTGAAACTTCTGGCAGTTTTATTGTTCACTACCTCCTTTGTTAGCCTATTCCACTCTGCTACCAACCTCTCTGTGAAGATGTGCCTCCCGCTTTCCTACCAAAACTTACCTCCACTCAGCTTGCAACCGTACACCTTGTGTTCTTACCACTGGTCTTGAAAAGTTCTTTGTGATCAGTCTTGTTAATATTATTGAGACATTTAAAGGTCTCTATCATGTCCCCATGTTCTCTTCTATCCTTGAGAGTGTACAGATTGAAGTTCTCCAGCCTGTGCTCATATGAGAACCCCTGCTGACCCTAAATCATTTTCGTGGCCCCTTCTTTGAACTGCCTCAAGCTAGTTAATGTCCTTTTCATTACCGGGGTTCTAGTACCGCATGCAGTACTCCAGGTGCAGTCACACTATAGATCTGTACAATCGCAGTATGACCCCTTTCCATAATGTTCATACATATGCAATGCGGATTTGACCAACCACACTCTCTGTCCCATGGCTGGAATTACCACCTTAAAATAGCACCAAAGAATTCAATTGTGTGGCCTGAGGGAACACACATTCTGATGATTGTTCTATCCCTATAGGGACCAAAGGAACATGCTCCCCTTAGAATAAAGGTATTTTCAGAAGGATGCCTCCCCAAACGAGAGAAGTGATGACACTGAAGGAAGAGAGAAGGATGGTAGAGCAATGAAAACTGAGAATTACAATCACACAAGTGGCATGTGGTGGGGAAGTGTGGTGTGTGTTGGCCACAGTCCCACAAACCCCAGGCTTAAAATGTTGAGTTCAATGAGTCAGTGTGCAACTAGTATATATGTAAAGTCTGTGTTTATGCAGTGTGGATTTGACCATTCTCATGCTGTATCCCAGAGCTGGGACTATAACACTCACAGAATGATGTGGTCCCCTCTTAGACTAATGATGATTTAGAGAAGATGCCCAAAAAGCCAGAGCTGACGGCATGGTGGAGGTAACTGGTTAAAATGTCATTTCATGAATAGCACAGTGAAAACCACGTTTCATGAACAGCGTCTGCCTTGACAGTGACAGGGGTAGGATAGCGAATGTTAGTTACCGCTATTCCTGTAGCTGTCAAGGCAGGGGAGAAAGCAGAGAAGTAATGAAAAAGCAAGGAGGTTGGCTGAGCTGCTCCCATGGTGGAGAGGTCTAGGGCACAAGCAGCTTGGTCAGTACAGTTCTGAAGACCAGGGTTCTGTTCCTGGTCTACCGACTCTTGAAATTTCGCTTTTCCCTCTGCCCCAAGTGTATGTTTTTTAAACAGCCAGAAACAAAAATCCCTGCTCCCACATTTTTACTTTTCTCCAAGATTAGCCCCCCTTGGAGTTGGTTATTTAAATATCGGGGAGTGCAGGGGGCTGAGCTACATTATGTTTTTTTATCAATGGTAGTGGTGGTCGGAGTGGTGTCCAACCACTACCATTGGTGCTGTGTTTGTGTTGTTCTATGGTGTTTTTACTAGCACTGTTTATGCTGCATGGTTCTTGATGGTGCTTTTCTTGTTTTCGCCATTAGAACCTAGTGCCCATGGTGGATCATGAACCAAACAAAGTACCTCCTGTAAGGAGAGAGGGAACAGTGCAGGAAGTGAACTTATAAACACAGAAATACAGATACTGATGGCAGGAAAAGGCCTCATGGCCCATCCAGACTGCCCAACCCTACCTATGGTATGTTGCAGCTTCCCTAGTAGTCACTTTCTCCCCCTTCCCTCAAGCTACTCACTGCAACAGCAAATAAAGGGGTAATGCTGTGTAAGACATATCCAGATGCAGTACCACCCATTAAGATCCTAACTCACACTGGAATATTTTATGTGCTCCATATGAAGGAGAGAAAAAACACCCCTGTTAAGGAATCCTCTGGAGAACCAAGGCCTTAGTTTACCCTCCCTCCAGGTGCACTAGTTTTATACTATAATTTAGTAAATATTCTGGTGACAGTGGCTCAAGCTGGTGACAGCTTTTTGTTACGTGGAATGTGGTCTGAAACTATTGATGAAGCAATCTGATGGTGAGTTATGCCAGCCCATTAGCACAGTGGCAGGACTGCCACTTGCAATGCCAGTGACAGAGTTCACACCCTGAGCCTGGATTGTTGGAAGACCAGCAGGGGGAAGAGAACTGATGTCCAAGAGGATGCTCTTCTCTGGGAAGGGAGGGAGGGTTGTGTACGCACTGCACTACTGCTATGCAGGTGACTACGGGTGGCAGTGCAATCTTGGATATCTGCAGTGTGCACTGGGAGGGAATAATGCACACGTCAGTGAATCAGGTGTGCCAGCACCGTATGATACTTAGCAAGTTTTTGGTGGTTGGGCCCAAAACAGGAAAAAAATGGTATCCCATTGAGTAGACGATGCTCTGCCCACCCCCACAACAATTTGTACTTCTCCCTCTAAACTCCCCATGATAGCTTCAGGAGGACCTCCACCATGGGTGGCTGTTTCTCACAGAGGAAGCTGCCACAGTGTTGATGGCAAAACCCACTTTCAAAGGGGCAAACCAAGGAGGCAAGCCAGTGGTGAGATGTGGGTATCCTGAAGTCCTAGAGGAGATCTGTTAAGAAGGAACTCCAACGATGGATAGGTGACAATGGCTGTAGCCAAAGGAGGTGCTGTCTGGTGGACCATGGGACATTTAAAGAATATAAAATAAAATTGGAGGGTGAGCTACAGAACTGTCTCTTGAACTCAACATCAAATGTGTCACAGAGATTGCTCAGTATAACTAAAGGAGACCCTCAACTCAGTACATGTCCCAAACCTAGAGGCAGCAAGTGACCCAGCCCTGGTGAACATGCAAAGAAACACTGGTCCTGAAGGAGGATTTTATGTGATAACTGTGACCACTAATACTCGACGATCACATAGAGCAACACAAAAACTGCCCAACAGAACAGGGCGACAACACATTAAACCGACAGTGGCAAATAGCGATGGTCGCTTACTACATGAAAAAAAAAACGCATCATATGTATTTTTATGCAGGGGGATATACCCCTTGCACCCTCCCCCTCTGTGGGGGTTAGCCCCTCCATGCCCTCCAAAATAATTATAATCAACTCCACAGGGAGCATTGACTTAGGGGGGAAAAAACAAACAAAAAAAATTTCTACTCTCAGTGCTAGACCTGAACTCTGGTCGCTGGCTTCAGGAGCGGTAGCGTATACCGCTATGCTAAACTTGGCCAAACATGGTCCTATAACCTGCTCTAGCAAGTGTAGCTCCCTGCAACACTCACTGTACAGGATATAGTGACCATTTTCACCAGTTGCTGTACTTTAGAGCATTATTATTGAGTCGCTCATATTGAGTCGTCCAATAATAGACGCTCATATAAGGTGCTACCCTGGAGGAGAGCAAAAACAGCTACTGCATGGTAGATATGCCTGACCTCTGGCCCAAAAGGAGACCTAACCTACAGTGGGTGCTACAAATCTTGACCATATGGTTAAATGAATCCCTAGCTCAGGAGGGCTTCTCTGAGGTGAATGAATTACAGCCCTACCAAAAGGAAGGTAAGAGTAGGTTGAGATTAAGGACAACCATGGGCAGACTGACTGGAAAGTACAAATTGTTTAGATGTTCATGGCAGTGAACTGACCAACAAGCAAGGACAGCAGTGAAAGTGCATGAATGAAACCTGGCCATTGTCCCATTAAGAAAACTACCTTTGAAGGGTGCCACAGAGTTTAGTCAGTATAGCTAAAGAACTCACAACTCAATGGGAGTACACCCCTGACTTGCAAGGGTGCATCCCCAATAAAAGAAAGAGGAATGGACCTTAGCCAAGCAAATGTTGTTGTTTCCAAGGTGCAGAGCCGATTTCATTTGGTGCAAAAGGCCTGGTAATACATGAGGCATGATCCAAATTGTTGACATGGAGGAGCCCATGTTATTTTAGTTTTATAAGGGTGCAGAGCCCAGGTTGTATAGGTAGATGTGTAACCCTGTTGTTCATGGGCACAGAGTCTAGTGTTTGAGGGAAGCCTTGTTGTTTGAGATGCATGGAGCCCAGTTGCTAGAGTCCTATTCGAAAGCCCCAAACACAGCAAGCAGACCATAAATGAGGATTGGCTCAGAAGGCAATAGGGGAAGAGAATGAAATGCCCTAGCAGCAACAGAGCATGGGCAGCCACCAGATGGCAGCAGCAGAGCCCTGAACACCAGCAAAACAAACAAGGGAGAATGTATTTAGATGTGCAGAAAATCAGAGGAATGTAGGACAATGGGAGAAAGCCAGGAAAAGCAGTAGGCAGGACAAGATGCCATCCCAAGCAGCACAAAAGGCAGGCATCATAAAGCAGAGGAGGCAGTGCAGGAAGAAGTAGGTGACAAAAAGCCACAAAAGAAACAGACACAGAATTGGCACAGCCGGAAGATCCCAGGCAGTGGCATGATCTGGACAGCCAGTTAGCAGACTAGAAGCATATTTTTTTGACTTGCTATCTCTTTGATGTGGCCCTGCAATAAAACCTAACCATTTGAAGCAATTACTTGCTGCCTTATTGTTTTTTTACTATTTTCTGTGAGTGCAGTGGTTTTTACTTGGTTTGTCTGCTCTTTTTTCTGTCTTCTTTCCATGAGCACAAGTGTTGTACTGCATTTGAGTCCCAAAAGTAGCTAGGAATCCATAAGCTCCAGGAGTAGGTGAAATCAGGAAAAGAGAAAGGTGAGTGCTGCAACTTGGTCAGCAACAAAAATTGTCTGTGTCAAAGATGCTGAACAGGCTCTTTATGTAGCGTACAATGGAGGTGGGTTACCAACATCCCTACCAATCCCCAGGCTTAGCCTGTCTACTTGATCCACCAGGCTCTTTTCAAACAAACTCTCTCTCCTATTCAACCCCCCTCCAAAGTGTCACTTAAGGACTGGAGTCATGATATTCCTATATATCTTGGCACTCAAGAAGGCATATACATTATTGTGGATGCAAACTAGAGTCCCAACCATCACTGAGTGGCAAGCTATTATTCAGGAAATGTACCACATGGAACACATTAAAGCAACTCTTCAAAATCAACACTGTGCCCCAGGGTGTGGGCGTAAAAGATAGACATCAATGTAGTTTGTATAAGGTACAACATGCTTGCTGTACAATTTTATTGGTTCCATGGGATAATCATGAATAAAAAATTACACTGGCTAAAATGAGTGAGTCAATCTCAGCGCCGACAAAAAACGCGATCAGAACAACACCGAGCACCAAAAACAACTAACACCACATCAATCTGCAGAAAAACATGAATGACACAATAATGGACAGCACACTAGGCGGGACTTGGGAGGGGGAGCGTATGAAATATCCCAACGCTGGGAGCTGTTGAATTTGGGAAGGGCTACAACTTAGGGAGGGGGTAAACCTGCTGTTCCAACACTGTGGGGACTGAACTCTGGGAAGGGGACACAGTCAGGAGGGGGTAAATTTACCATTCTAACTCTGGCAGTGCTGAAGTTGGGAAGGGGACACAGCTGGGAGTGAGTAAATTTACTATTCTAACTCCAGAGGGGGGGATGAAGTTAGAGAGCGGGACAAAATTGGGAGGAAACAAAAATAAGCACTACAACACCCAGAAGTATCAAGCAGCTCCATGTAGCAGCTACACTCACAGGTGGTGACTCTAACCCATAGGCTATGCTGGCAGCACAATCTCTACCCCACAGCAATCTCCACAAGTTGAAGTGCGCAACAGTGCCTCTCCACTGGTAATATTAAACTCAAAAGGTGAAGACAGAACACAGTCCACAGGGAGTCTCTCCCAGTACAGTTCAGAAGACTGCAATTTTATTCCATATCATGGCTTCCACAGCAAATTATAAAATGAAACACACAGTGGGCAAACAGGAACTCTGCAAGAAGTACAAACACCCCTAGCGCCTCGACTATCACGAGTCTTCAAAGGGGGTAGAGCACTCAGACATTCGAGCCCTTTTGAGTTCAGAACTCATTTATATGTATGAGCTATTTCGACTAACATTTAAAGTGCACCAACAAATTACATTCAAACACCATCACATATTTTTAGAAAAAGCAATAATATCCTATTTAACAACATCATGCAACCAATATTTTAAATTTTAAATTGAAACCTGGTAGTGAAGCTGTAGTATAAAGATCCTATTTTAATTCAAGCACATTTATTGCACATTTATATAATCCAGGTTGCAATCAATCTGAGGATCTGGGTTCAACTGTTATTCTATTGAGGAAGAAAGAGAGAACATGAGAAGCAGGTTAATTTTGTGGTGTCCCTTTTTGGATTCTTTTCTGACTGTGCTGAATTTTCACTGCTGAACATGGATGTCGCGAGGGGGTGACATTTTCCAGAACCAGGACTGGCCTTATAGGAACTAATTTCTGCATGTTACTTGGCTGTATCTCAATAGTAGTCACTTGAGGAATCCTTTAAAACCTATAATAGTAAAACAATAGGGCTGTAAAGCAAGAAACCACCTCATAATCTGTGGATTTTTGTCTTTCATTTGTTGTATCCAGCAAAGGGGGTTATGGTCTGTATTCAGTTTGAACTCAGCATTCCACAAATAAAATTGTATTGCTTCTATGGCCCATGTAACTGCCAAGCATTATTTCCCCTATGATAGAATATTTTTTGGTCTCTTTCATACAGTTTCCTACTTATAGGTATATGTAACTGGATGCCCTTCCCCCTGTATTTTCTGGCTGAGTACAGCCTTGATACCAGTGTCAGAAGCATCTGTCTGTACCTCAAATGGGACTGTAAAATCTCGGCATTTTAAAACAGGAGCTAAACAAAGGGCAGCCTTAATTAACTTGAAAGCTTCTTCACAGGCTGGGCTCCAACTGACTTTATTAGAACCTCTTTTCTTAGTCAAATCTGTTGATGAGGTAGCTACTGTGGCAAAATTAGGGATGAGCATTCGATAGTAACCTGCCAAGCACAGGAAAGAGCTAATGTTTTTTTGATGGGGGAATAGGACACCTTGCCACAGCTTCTATTTTCTCAGTCTCTGGCCTGACTTGTCCATTTCCCAATGTAAATCCTTGGTGCTTGGTTTCAGTCATAGCCACAGCACATTTAGCTGGGTTGATGATCAACCCTGCTGTTTTTATAGACTTCATAACAGCAGCTAACTGTGTAAGGTGTGTCTTGCGGTCCAGGCTATAAACTACCACATCATCTAGGTAGGACGAACAATGCTCTGTGTGTGGTGTTAAAAACGGATCCATAAACCAGTGGAAAGTAGCAGCGGCACCAAGTAGGCCAAAGGACATGGTTACAAGTTGGAAATGACCTAGTGGGATAATAAAGGCTGTTTTATCCCTAGATTTCTTTTCCAAAGGGATTTACCAGTACCCTTTTGTCAGATACAGTGTGGTAATATATTTGGCATTTCCTATATGGCCTTTTATATCATCTACCCAAGGCATGGGTGACCATCAAAGTGAGATACAGTGTTTAGCTTCCAGAAATCCAAGCATGGTCTTATTACAGGCAACTCTTTTCAACACCCATTGCTTTCAGAGATTAAGATGAAACTGCAGGAATGCATTACCTGTGACACTATGTTAACAGTATATGCTCTATGGTGTCCATGTAAAAAAAGTGTATGTTGGGTGTACAGTAAGACCCTTAAAGCAATGGATCCAAGAGCATATAAGATCAATAATAAATGAAAAAGAAGATATCCCTGTAGATACCCATTTTTACAACATACACAAATCAGATTCTGATTTAATTAGCTTTATGGGAATAGAACTTATAAAGCAAAATAAACTTCGAGGGAACAGAACAAATGACCTGTTATAAAGAGAGAGCTACTGGATTTATAAACTGAGGAGTGTAAAAGCAATGGGCTTAAACAATGCATGGAATATCAAGCCTTATTTATAAGACTGACTAATGGAGTTCCAAATTACAGTACAAAAAGTATAACCAAGGCCACTGATTTACGGTGATTAAAACAATGAAATTCCGTTTCCATGACTTCAGATTCTGCAATTGCTCTGGTGATTGTTACTCTAATTTCTGGATTTTACCGGGATTCTGCTATCATTCTTTTAGTATGCGCATAAATAATCAGAATTAAAGGCAGCTTAATATACAGAGCATCAAATAAAGCAAATTGAAAATAGTACAGGAAGGAATTAAAAGAAAAACACAAGTTTTGTAGATTTACTGATCTGATATAAAATGGCAGATTCCATGAAATCTTTGTTTTTACTGGTCTTCAGGCAGCCCTAATTCTGGAATTTTACTGGATTTTCTGGTAAAAAGTGAAAAACAGTGGCCTTGAGTATAATTGTCCTCCATACCCTTTGAGTTGTAAATACTTGCATCCTTTCATAGAAAATGATCCCTTAACTCCCATATACCCTACCCGTTTCCCCATTCTCCTTTTTCTCTCCCCTACCTCTCACCTTCCCCTTCCCCTTTCCTTCCTCCTTTTCCCTTTCCCTCCCCTTCCTTCCTGTCCCTTTCCTCCCACAGACACACCTACACCTTTCCCTTTCCACCCCCCACCCTCATCCCTTTCTCTCTTCTTTCTCTCTCTCCCTGTCTCCACTCCCATCCTTCCCCCCAGTCCCCTCCACCCCCTTCCTTTCACAATCCTTCCCCACCCCTTCTTACACCACTTAAACCCACCATTTTATATAACCACTGATCTAGTACTTTTGACTTTACTTCCTCCTCTGTTTATGTATAAATTAAAATGAAAGGCTCCATTAGAATTATGAGGGAGTGCATGTACAAGAAGAAAACTGTATCTCACTGTTGATCGGAATTTTACAGTGACCATGTTCCAGCTATACTTAATAGCTTCTTTTCTAGATGTAAAAATAATAGAAAATCAGATGTAGCCTGAGTTACACTACTATTACTTAAAGGAAAACTCCATGTTAAAATCAGAAAAAGATATGTAGTATTCTTTTTTCTGTGTTATAACCTCTTCCCAGTATTTTTATTTCCTCTGACTCTGAGAGTTGTTTATTCTAACTTTCCCTGTCTGTTTTATTGCCCTTGGAGGTTGCCATTCTGTTTTTTCCATGGCCTCTTGTTCCAGACCATCTTCCCAGAGTTCCCTTTGGTGTGATGTCTAATCGCCACTGCAGGAAGCCAGTGACTTGTTACAGGGTCTGTCACAGCTCATTCACAGAGAGAATTCTTCTTCCAGAGAAGTCACATTGCTAGATTTTGGGTGAGTGTAAGCATTATTATTTTTTGATATTGGTACCTTGTCCTGCTGTGTGTGCGTGTGTGTGTGTGTGTGTGTTAATCATGTCACTGTTTACAGTGGTTGTGGCTGAATTCATCTGGCTATTCATCTCAGTCCCTTTCAGTTTTTGCACCAGCACTAAGCAGCAAAAATTGAACATCACCTTATAGGTTGTAACATAGCAGGACATGGTGCCAATATCAAAAATTAATAATGATTATACTCACCCAAAATCTAGCAGTGTGTCTTCTCTGGAAGAAATATTCTCTCTGTGGCTGAGCTGTAACAGACTCTGTAACAAGACACTGTTCTGCAGGGGCAATTAGACATCACACCAAAGGGCACTCTGTGAAGACTTTCTGGGACAAGATGCCATAAAAGAAACCAGAATGGCATCCTCCAGGGGCAATAAAACAGCCAGGAAAAGTTAGAAAAAACAACTCTGACAACCAGAGTAAAAAAAAAAAAACACTGGGAAGAGGTTATAACACAGAAAAAAAGAATACTACTTATCTTTTTTTGATTTTAACATGGAGTTTTCTTCTAAATTGAAACATAGCATCTTATTAATGCTGATTACCTTGTTTTCTTTGTGTTTTCTTCTCATCTCTAGGACACCCTATCTTCACCCCTGGAAGTTGGAGCAGTGGGCTGATCACTGCTGGGAGCTGATCGCTACATTGTCTTCTTCTTAAAAACAATCTTTCTGCCATTTCTCTCTGATTTAATTTAGCATTTGTCTTTTTCCATTAAAGCAGTTACTTTAAAATATGCTTTAAACAAAGTTAATTTGAATGTATTAGAATATTTAAAGTAATCAATGCAATAGTAATCTTATGGATTATACAGGCTTTTGTAATATATGGTTTGTTTTATAGGGACCTACAGTACATGTATGCTATCCACATGGTGATTTTTGTAATTTGTATTGTCACAAACTAGTCAAGCGTCACAGCTGGGTTGAATCACAGCAAATTGAGTATGCCTGTATTTAACTGCTGGTGTTTCTCAAGACAACCACAACCCCTGATGAAGGGCTAGGATCCAAAGCACTGTGGCGAGTGGTTGTTGTGGTCACACTGGATGCAACACGAGTGTATTTGTAATAAAAGTCTGAAAAAAACAATCTTTTTCCTTGTGCTGCTTACATTTGCTTAGGAGTGCAGTCTACTTTTGGTGTTTTCATTATAGTCTGATTACACCCTCATTCTTATCAACCATTACAATTGGTGAGATCCAGGCTGTAGATGGCTCTATGATGCCTGACTGTTACAGTTTTTTTTTTGCCTCTGCCATAACCTCACTTCTCACCCTCTCAGGGAGTCTATGTGTTTTTTGCCTTATAGGTTGTTCGTGAGTAACAACTATTTGATGTTCCATCCCTTCTGCTTTTCCTGGAATGCTCGTAAAAGTGGTTAGAAAAGTCTGTAACAGTTGTTTTATCTCATTCTGTTGTGCACACTGCAATGTAGGGTTGACTGTCAGTTCCTCCACACATCCCCAGGTTTTTTTAATCTTTTATAGGCCAAATCCATCTCTGTGTCCTCTCTCTCTAGAATAACTATCAAGATCAGGTCAGAGGGGTTATCTTTCTCATGCAACTTTTTTAACATGTTTGCATGATCTATCTTCATACTCTGGCATCTCTCTGGGGTCTCTATCTTGAATGTCACTGGTCCTGTCTAAGAACCTGGTAAGGCCCCTGCCATTTCATAAATAACTTATTTTCAGAGAAGGGTGTCACAAACGTGCTCTGCAGGTCAGGTCCTCTGCTCCCACGGTGCCAACCTCAAAGTGCAATAGTGTGAACAGGAGACAAACAGGGTAACCCTCCTGTCTGTTTTGAGTCTGAATCACCTGCCAGCCTCAAGTCCAGGGGGTCAAATGTGAACCTTTTGCTAGTGCACCCAGTTAACAGGCTCAGAAATATATTCTTTTTGGGGAAATGCAATATAATCCTTCGCCCAGTGGCACCCAGCCAGGTTCCCCAAATGTACTCTTATGACTCAATATGAGACATAGGTATATTCTTACATTTAACAAGATAGTAACACACCCTTTTGAGCTTTTAACAGCTGCCAGAATTAAACACTGTTCCAGCATTCGCATGCAAAAGAAACTGAGAAGCCACAGGCAGAATTTCAAGGAAAATCGTGTTTACTAAAAATTTAAAATAGATAAAATACCAAACACAGAACATATACAACAATACTTACAGTCAACAAAACAATTGGGAAATTACAGAACAGTGCCTGAAAAATACTTAAAAATCCTATCTGTATTATGTCCTTCAAAGTGCTTAGTTTCAGTCCAGAGATCCAATGTATCACTCCTGTGGAATCCAAAAATTAAAAGCATCTTTCCTTGCAGATGTTGGGCAATTTGAAAATCAGTCTCCACTTATTGTGAGGTCACAGCACACAATGTCTTTGTTAGATCCTGAAATAAACTTAAATTCTTAGCATAAATATCCAAAAGGATGTATGTTACTACTGGTAAATCAGCAGTTAGTAATTTTTAAAATATGAGTATCTTTCATCAAAAGCATTTCCTTTGATGTCTGTCTGCTGGTTTCCTGTTTTGCAAGAATGATTTCAGGTTTACAACTTTAACAAGAGTCTGTAAAAAAAAAGATGTCTCTTCCTTCAGGATCATGAGGTTCATAATACTGGGTTTCAACTTTAAAAGGAATATTTTACAATGTCTTATCACCTGGCATTTGGGAGGAAGCCTATGTGTTAAGACAGAACAGGAAACAGGGGTCACATGATGCTGGCTGCCTGAGAGGACGCTTTCTCCAGTGCTCCGACCCATCAAGTTTAATTTTATAATTAAATCCCCCCTTTTTGGCACGATATCCCAGAGCGGCTCCATTGCTAGAGTTTCAGGCATCTGAAGAGACTGAGGGACTGTGTTGGAAACCAGAATTATGGATGCAGAAATGAAGAAAACGGGCCCCCGGCATATGCCCCCCATAATGCAGGAGAAAGCTCCAAAGAAGCAGAGAGCTCTCGCTGCTCTATCCTTGGCTGAGTAACCCCACACCAAAGCAGAGCAAGAGCCTCTTACCCAGGTGGATTTTCTGGCAGAATTTCACCCATTCCTGGATGAGCTGAGGAGCATGGCTGCTGAAATTAAGGCACTGTCTGCTGCCATGGAGGAAACAGGGAGGAGAGTCTCGGATAATGAGGCCAGAGTGGTCTTGCTAGAATGGCAGTCAGAGAAAAGGGATACTGAGGTCCTTGGACTGCGTCAAAAGCTTGCCAAAGTGGAGCTGAAGCTGAAAGATTTGGAGGGGCGCAGCCGGCAAAATAATATTGTCATTATAGGGCTCCCAGAGCTAGAAGAAGGCCCTGATGCAGTATTGTTTGCTCAAAAGCTGGTGTGCAAAGTGGTGGGTCCCTCACCTTATGGCCCCAACTACATTATCGAGAGGGCGCACAGAGTCCTGCGTCCTATGTCTCAACTCGGATCCCCCCCCAACCACTGATATTACGCTTTTTGAATTACTTAGAGAGACAGCATTTTTTGGCCAAAGTCAGAGAGATACAAGATCTGCAGTGGGAAGGGAAAAGGTTTTGGGTGATGCAGGATCTGCCTTTAACCATCTAACAGTGCAGGCAAGCATTTCACCCTCTGGTTGCCAAAATTATCACTGTAGGTATTCATTTTCACATGATCTACCCAGTGAAATTGCAAGTTATGGTCTCTGGTTCCTGGATGTCTTTTGAGGATGCTGATGTGGCCAAAGATGAGCCCTGCCAAATCTGTTTCAAGGCTCCTGAAGTTTCTGATCTTTGAAATGATTCCTTGGGAGGAGTGCAGATTCACAGAAGGTTTTAAGTGGACAGTCTCGCAAGGACTATACTCTTAAAAGTGGAGCAGATCTATCTCTGTTTACCAGCTAAGTATCTTGTGTTAAAGCCCAGTTCTGGGTTTGTGTTCCCTGCTTCAATGGGGAAAGTTAGCCATTTTGCTTTGGAGACTTGTTTGGCTAAGGGCCCACCTCGTTTATATGCGGACAAATTGTTTGGACTTTTGGTCTTTTATTTAATGAGACTACAATGTTGTTCTACTTGCAGGGGTGGCAATAGTGTAGTGATTATGTTTTGATCCCTACCAGGGGACATGGAAAGTGATGTTCTTTGTTTTATCTGGTCACTGCTGTCGCATTTCATATCAGGTTTATTTCTCAATTCACCCACTGGGGGGGGAGTAGTGCTTTTGGTATCACGGGGCGATCTTCCTTATTTTCTGTTACTGCATCCATTTCAATTTTTGCAGTCATCATATAGGGCAAAGATTAGACTTTTGCTAGCCCTGGACAAGGAGGAGGAGCAATCCTTGTCTTTCTCTGTTCCTGTGGCATAGATCATGCTCTCCTCGTATCTGGGCATAAAGTTATCCAGTTTAAGGGGAATCTGTCATTTCAATGGGGTCAGAGGGGAGAAGTGGGATTTAAGGTAGTAGCAGAACGTTTATCTGGATAGGTTTTGGGGGGAGGGCCGGGTTTAAGGGGGATAGAGGGAGGGGTAGGGGAGAGTGGTGTTTATACGGGTTAATGTGGGGTGTGGGTCGGGTATGGTACAGCAGTCTGCAAGGGGCTATGGTGCTGGATTCCCATTGTATTGATAAATGGAGGACATATATGTGTTTTTATATCACTAATTTAGATGGCCAACAGTCTTAATTTTGCAACTTGGAATGTGAAAGGGATAAGGAAAAAACCTAAACAATATCAGGTGTTGAAACATCTGAACCTGCTGCGATCTCAGGTCACATTTTTGCAAGAATCACACTTATTAGATTCCGAAGCTTTGCAACTTAGGAGGTAACAGGTGGGGCAAGTTTTTGCCGGACAGGGGTCTACCAATAGCTGTGGGGTCATGCTAAATCTCAATAGATATGTTGCCTTCATACCTACACATGTTATCAGGGACCCAGGGGGTAGAAACATTTTAGTGCAAGGAACTTTGTGTTCCATGCCACTCTTATTATGTAGCATTTATGGGCTGAACACAGACAGCCCCAGTTTCTTTATGAAGCTTATTACTCTTATACTTCCCTTGCTCCCTATTATGATAATAATGGGAGGTGATTTCAATCTCGTAATGGATCCTAACATGGACAGGTCGGGAGTGGCTCTGAGGGGACTTTATCCTGAGCATTTCGGGACCTATTGGATCAATGTGGGTTATGTGATATATGGCGTGTGTTACATCCCAATAGCAGGGAGTATACTTTTGTCTCAGTGCACGGAACACATTCCCGCATTGACTATTAATATCCCAGTCTCTCTTATCAGGCGTTTTGTCCACCTCAATCCAACCAGGACCTACATCTGATCATTCCTTGGTTACATGTGGCTTGGCCTTCATTAATATACCTAAAAAAGAGACCCAGTGAAAATTGAACGAGCAACTTTTAAAGGATGCACAACTTTTTAAGCAAATTAAGGAGCAGATAGACTTGTTCTTTTCAGTCAGTTCAACAAGGGGTACAGCACCAGATATTCTATGGAGCGCTTTCAAGGCCTACATGAGGGGGATCCTGATTAGTTTGGCAACAGAGAGGAAAAAGTCCCAGGAGGCTGAATTATCAGCATTATTATCTCAGGTCAGGTCCCTAGAGGTTACCCTATCCCCCAGCTTGTCAGAAGAACATAAACAGAGACTTCTAGCAGCTGAGGATAGGTACCTAAGCTTGTTAGGGGAAAAAGCTGAGCTGGCCATTATTCGCACCTGAGCTTGCTATACTGACCAGGGAGAAAAGGCTGGTTACTTGTTAGCCTTAAGGATAAAACAGCAGGAATCAGCAAGATTTATCCCACCTATAAGGGCCCAAGCGGATCCCTGAGATCGTCCTCTTCAGAGATTGTGCAGGAATTTGAGGGGTACCATGAACAGCTATACAGGGACATGGAGAACCCTACCTCGATGGAAGCATTAGAAACTTAACTCTGGGAGTCTCATCACCCTTCTCTTTACGACTCACAGAGGAAATTTTTGTCCTCTCCCATATCTTCAGAGGAAATAATTAAGGTTATTAGGGTTTTACCTTCGGATAGAGTTCTGGGGCCAGATGGATTCTCTTCTCTATTTCATAAGGTGTTCCTAGAACAATTAGCACTAGTATTGCACCGGATATTCCTTTATATCCTCTCTGGTGCGGTGGTGGATTCTCATATGTTCGAAGCTTTGATAGTTCTCCTTCCTAAGCCTGGCAAAGATCCTGAGTTAGTACAGAGCTATAGGCCCATATCTCTTTTGAATCAAGGTATCAAAATACTATCAAAGATACTGGCGGATAGGATTACTTTAGTTCTCCCGGACTTGGTTGGTATCTCTCAGGTGGGGTTCATGAAGGGGAGATCATCGTCGGACCATTTACACACTCTTTCGCATGTCTTCTCGGAGTCCAGGGACGCCATTTTTCCAGCTGTTCTGGTGTCCCTGGATGCCGAGAAGGCATTTGACCGAGTGAATTGGAATTTTCTATTTCAGACACTTAAAGCATTTGCTTTTCCCCCCATATTCATAGACTGGATACGGGCCCTTTATCAGACTCCTTCAGCCAGGGTTTCTGGCAATGGGGCATTCTTGAAGCCATTCCGTTTAGATTCAGGGACAAGACAGGGCTGCCCCCTTTCCCCCTTGTTATTCAACATATATCTGGAACCTCTAATTCAGAATATTTTTGATAACCCAGAAATACAAGGGATACCGATACATAACAGTGTGGTGAACATTACGGCATATGCGGATGACCTTCTTCTTCATTTGTCCCACCCTGTTACATCGATCCCGGCCATGTTAAAGGAGGCTACGGAATTTAGTTCCTTTTCAAATTATAAATTGAACTCTAACAAATTTTTTAATTTTCCCCTTAACCACAAAGTTTTTAAACAAGAGTTTTCCCCTTTTGGGTTGTTTTGGTCATCTGGGTCCTTTAAATCCTTGGGTATTAGACTTACCCGTAATCCATCTATGTGGTTCAAGGAAAACCTGGAACCCCTTCTCCAGGTGATCATTCAAGATCTTGATAGATGGTCAAAGCTCCCTATCTCACTATGGGGCCGGATCAATATAATTAAAATGAATGTATTTCCTCATCTTTTTTATCCTTTATCTCACTTAAACTCGTTCATTTCACTATCCTGGTTTCAGAAAGTGCACAGACATTTTTCCAAGTTTATCTAGTCTAAAAAGTGCTCCAGATTGGCATATCACAAGTTGGCTGCCCCAAAATTGGACGGAGGGTTGCATATTCCTCATCTGGCTATCTACTATTGGGCTAGCCATTTATCAAAATGCCTTAGGTGGGTGCACCCGGGGCCAGAGGACTCAAGGCCAGCTTGGCTTAATATAGAACTAGATTTTATCCAGTCTATGAATTTGGACCCCTTAACTCTGTTTTATGTCAAGCTCTCCTGAAACCCACAAATGTGTGGTCCTTAGGAACTCCTTAAAAGTACATGCACAACTGAGTTCCTTCTTGTGTTACAATCCACACATAGATTTGTCCCAATCTATATGGAACTCTCCATCCTTTACTATTAATAAGCAGCAGATCCCTCCTATGTGGCTGCCCCAATTCAGGGAACGAATAGTATCTACTTTCATGGACGATAAGGGTGCGTGGCACCAGATAACTAACATTATCCGGAAATGTAATATCCCAGTGGTCCATTATTTCAAGGTTCTATAGCTAAGGCATCTCCTTACAACTTCACTGGGTAGTATACCTCCCAGACCTTCAGGTTTTTCTTTTATAACTGAGCTCTCCTCCCTACTTGGACCTTCCAGGGTAGTTTCAAAGATATATCAAACTCTGTTTCAGTGGCGGTATGGTGGCACATCCAGTCCAACAGATTTTTGGGCTTCTACCTTTCCCCAGCATAATTTGGATTGGTCCACATTATGGCGATATTGTCATATGTACGTGTCACAAGATAGACTATGTCTTATGCAATATCACATCTTGCACAACCTGTACTAGACTCCAGTCAAGTTAGCAAAATGGGAGCTTCTTGAATCTGGGCGGTGTACCAGATGTTCTCAGTAGAGGGTACACTTCTACATATATTTTGATCATGTCCCAAAATAATCCCACTATGGAATTCAATTAAAGCTAAGTTAGACCCCTTACTAGGGTTGCATGATAGCTTCATTCTGGAAATCTGTCTGTTGGGAGATTTGTCCCTTCTAGATACTAAAGTTCAGAGGTTTCACATGGCTATGATAACATTATCAGTTAAAAAAGTCATACTTAAGCATTGGAAAGATGATATCATCCCATCCTATCAAGAATGGGTTCATGAGATCCTTGCTAATCTCCATACTGAAAAAGCTATAGCGAGTCTCTTTAACAGGCAACGAGCCTATAAGCGTATATGAGATCCCTTTCACACTCTAATTACTGTTGATATGAACAAGAATGATGTAGATAATCACATGTCTTAGACCAACCATAGCACATGTAACAAGGCACTGTATTAATAGTACTTCAGGATGCTGCTGTATGGGGGTAGGGGGCCGGAGGAGGTAGAAGATATTGTACATGTTTTCCTTTGATGTGAAATTTTTTCATGTCTGCCTCCTGTATTGTGGAAAAGTTTTTAATAAAGTTTGAATTAAAAAAAAGAACAGGAAACTTAATTAGTGTTCTCCACTGGCCAGCTTTTATGTCAGCCTGCTGCTTCAGCACACTGTCACCTCTGGGGCCAAAAGTCAAGTCTCTTTACACTGGCTACTGTCCTTAAGCAGACAGTCACATATACATACACATTTATTTATAATACAAATATTATACATATAATAATAAGCAGGTGGCAGAGCGTCACACCCCTCCCCACCCAGACTGAATTTGGGGCTTCTATTCCTGCAATAGGATGAGTTCCCCAAAGTCAGTTCATAGCTCAAATTGACATGAAAGTCCATCTGTATTTTCATGTGCTGTCCCTGCCCTGTGTGAGACAGTCATGTCATACCCTGCAAGGCAAAGCTCCATCATAACATCCTACCATTTATTTTACCCATTTGTGCCAGCCAAACCAGGGGGTTGTGGTCAGTTTGTACCTCAAAATGCTGCCCATATAGGTATGGTTCTAACTTCTTCAATGCCCACACCATGGCAAGACACTTTTTTTCCACTGTAGAGTAAGCCTGCTCCCTGGGAAGCAACTTCTTACTGAAGTATGCTATGGGGTGCTCTTTCCCTTGGTTGGTTGTCTGACTCAGCACTGCCCCAATACCCACATCTGAGGTGTCAGTCTGGATTACAAAGGGTCTAGTATAGTCTGGCCATGTCAATACAGGAGCACCACTCAGTGCCTCCTTCAGTCTTGTAAAGGCTTGTTCACAGGCTGGTTCCCAAATAACTTTCTTAGGCATCTTTTTCTTTAACAGGCCAGATAAGTGAGTGGCCAGGGCACTGCAATTTGGTACAAATTTCCTATAGTACCCTGCTGTCCCTAGAAAACTCCAGACCTGCTTCTGTGTTTCTGGTGTTGGCCATGCCTTGTTTGCCTCTATTTTCACTTGGTTAGGACAGAGCTGTCCCAGGCCTACAACATGCCTGAGGTATGCCACCTCAGCCATGGCCACCTGGCACGTCTCAGCTTTTACAGTGAGTCTGGCCCTCTGTATCCTGCCCAGCACCTCCTTAAGGTGAGACAGGTGTTCCTCCCAGCTGGCACTAAAGATGACAATGTCATCCAGGTATGTCTGGCATACTCCTCAGCACCATTTAACTCCTGGTTCACCAACCTTTTGGAAAGTGGCAGCGGCTGTCTTCATTCCGAAAGGCATTACTTTAAATTTACATAACCCTATCGGAGTAATGAAGGTTGACCTCTCCCTAGCCCTGGCAGTTAACTCTACCTGCCAATATCCCTTTGTCAGGTCAATAGTGGTAAGGTATGTCAACCCTCCTAACCTGTCCAGGAGTTTGTCTGTTCATGGCGTTGGATGGGTGTATGAATTTGTGACTGCATTGAGTCCATGATAGTCCACACAAAAACAAGTAGAGCATCTGGCTTGGGAACAAGGACCACAGTGAGGCCCAGGGGCTGTGGGATTTCTGGATTACCTCTAAATCCTGCATTTCCTCCACCTCCCTCCTAATGTCCTTTTGGACAGCCTCTGACATCTGATATGCTGTCTGCCATACGGGTGCCTGTGTTCCTGTCTCCACATTGTTTGTCACTAAGGGGGGTTAGTACAGGCTTGGTGCTAAACAGTGGGGCAAACTCTGCTAAAACCCTCCCTTACTTCCTGGATCTGGCCTGGGGTCAGCTGGGGTGACATTTTAATTGCCTCCACAGAGGACTCCCACTTGCTTTCTTCCAGCAAGTCCAGAAGGGGATCTCCTTCGTTTGTCCCCTCCCCCAGACTACACACTGCAAACACCATGTCATCTCTATTAGAATATGGCTTCATCATGTTGACATGGTACATTCTTTGTGTATGGCTCCTGTCAGGTAGCTCTATAATGTGGTTTACATCATTTACCTGTCTGACTACTTTGTACAGTCCTGCTCACTGGGCCTCCAGCTTGTCTTTCCGGACTGGGATTAGGACCATGACTTCCTGACCCACAGTGTAAGAGTGAGCTCTGGCTCTGCGGTCATACCACACCTTTTCCTTTTGTTGGGCAGCTGCCAGGTTGCTCTGGGCTGTCCCCATTAGCTCCTTCAGCCTTTCTCTAATCCTAAAGACATAATCCACTTTGGGAGTTCCCTGGGTGGTGTGCTTGCCTTCTCAGTCCTCCCAGATCAAGTCTAGGGGCCCACATACCATGCGTCCATATAACAGCTTGAAGGGGGAAAACCCTGTCGACTCTTGGGGCACCTCCCTGTATGCGAACAACAGGTGAGGAACATATTTCTCCCAGTCCCTTCCATGCTGTTCAGCAACTGCTTGGAGCATTGACTTAAGGGTACCATTAAATCTTTTCACAAGCCCATTGGCTTGTGGGTGATAAGGTGTTGTGTGTCTCTGCACCAGAACACACTTCTCCCACAAACATTTCATCAGGTCTGACATGAAGTAACCCCCTCAATCGCTGATAACCTTCTGCAGAAATCCAACACGGGAGAAAATCCCTAGCAAGGCATCTGCCACTTTGCCTGTCCTCAGTGAGGCTAGGGCAACTGCCTCTGGGTACTAGGTGGTATAATCCACCACTGTTAGGATAAACCTCTTCCCAGAGGAGCTGGGGGTATTTAAAGGCCCCACAATATCCATTCCCACCCTCTGGAATGGCTCCTCCACTATGGGCAAAGGAATTAGGGCAGCATGGGTTTTCCTACCCGCCTTCCATATTTCTTGGCATCGGTGACAAGACCTGCAGTACTCCTTCACCTGCTGATGAAGTTGGGCTAATAGAAATTCTAGGCCAATCACGGCATAGTGCATGCGATTCCCAGATGATCAGACATGGGAATATCGTGTGCAATCTTGAGAAACTGCTAATGGTACCCCTGGGGAATGACAAGCTGGCTGCCCATCACCCCTCCTCCTGTCTTTACATCCTGTGTATACATCAGTTCATTGTCCCAATAAACTTTATGTTTCCCGTCACCTCCCTGTGCTCCATCAGAGTCTGCCCAAGCTCTCAGCTTCTCTAAACTAGAGTCACATTTCTGAGCAGCTGCAAACTCCTTACACATTCCAAAAGCATGGGACAGGTACCCTTCAGTTTCTGAACTAGGGTCTCTAGCTCTGTGTCAGGGCATTCAGGATCACTGCTATCCCAAACCCTCTGACTATGGGTCACACCTTCCTTCTTGGAGTAACCCTCCGTAGCTGTTCTGTTAACTGCTACCTGGGGAAATTTCTACCCCTTTTCATTATCCTCCAAATCAGGAGACACAGGCTGGGGAACCATCCTCCCAGTGTTTTCCACAGGGGGCTTCTATGGGGTCCAGGGAACTGCAATTTACCATTGTTGCTTGGCTGCAGATTACTACACACACCATCCCCATTTTAGATTGTTGCCAATAATTACATCAACAGCCAATTTTTTGGCTACGGCAACCTTCACAGTCTCCCCATCTCACCTCAGTCTGGGAGAACACTAGCAAGTGGCAGTGTTGTCTCCTCAACAGTGAATCCCCACACAGTCTCAAATTGACTGGGTATAAGCTGATCAGGCTCTACCAAATCCCCTTTTACCAACCCATGTGTCTGTACTCCATTTACAGTGACTGAGTGTATATGTTCCCTCATGTTTACTGGCATGCTTCTGGGTACACTGAAACAACCCACTTCTTTCCTAGCACCACTTTGTACACTCTATGCCCTTTTGGGACACTGCCTGGCCATATGCTCAGGTTCTTTGCAGACCCAACATTCATTTCTTTTTTTCAGGTAAATCTTTCTTTGTAACCTGGGGCTACCTGGTTTCGGTGGAGGCAGGGATGGTTTTAGTTGCCCTGAAGGTGCGCTTTTCCCTTTCTGCACTGCCACACCCACCTCATTCCCTCTCAGAGCAGATCTGCTCCTGGCACAGCGACTAAAGAGTTCAGTAGCCTCTTGCACTGTTTTTGGATCTAGGTCTTCTAGCCAGGTTTTCAGCTCTGCTGGGCACACCCCAAAAAAACTGCTATAACAGTACAGCATTTTCAGTTTTCTCTACAGAGGTTGCTTCAATCCCATCCCACCAATGTTTTAAAAACTGACAATGTTTAGTGGCTAGCTCCTTGTAGCTCATGTCAGGGCTTCTCCTGATCTTACAGAATTTAACTTTGTAGGCCTCTGCTGTTAATTCATACTTTTTGAGCAGGGCAGCTTTAAGTTCATTATAGTCATTACTGTCCTCATTGTCCATTTGACCCAGTGCATCCCGAGCTTTCCCAGTAAATAGTCGGGATAGCTGGAAGCTCCAGGACTCTCTATGAATATTTGCCTCAATACATACTTTTTCAAAGGAATTTAAAAAGGCATCCATATCTTCCCCCTCTTTAAATTCAGTTATCATTTTAGAATTTAATTTGTAACACAGTCCTGGAGTCCCAGTTAACCCCAGGCCACCTACCTGCGCTGGTGCTGGGGTTTGAAGTCTTAGCTTCTCCAGTTGATGTTGCCTCTGGCACTCACACTCTTCTCACTCAGCCTCTCGCAGAAGCTGTCACTTTCTTTCTTCTCACTCCATCTCCAGCTTCCTCTGTTCAAGCTCCCTTTGCTGCTGGGCTTAGAACCTTTGCTGTTCAAACTCCAGCTCCATTCTATGCAACTCTATTTTTGCCAAACCCCTTCTGGCTCCAGAATGGTGGTGACCTTCCCCTGCTGCTGTGGCCCTTGGCTTGCACTAGTCCTGCTGTTCTCCTCACTGGATCTGGACACTGCTCTGGACCCTAGACACTCCACACAAAAGGTTTGGTCCTTCTCAGTCACAGATTGTGACTTGAGGTCTTGTGCATCAGCTGCCACAAGAGCTTCCCTGAGATGCTTTTTGTTTCTGCCCTCATGCTGGACTCCTCTCTCTTGGCACAACTGCCTCAGGTAGTCTGCAGTGTACTCACTGTAGTTGGAAGCCATCTTCTTCCCTATCTACAGCTACATTAACTTGCACCTGAAAAAAATAAAACAGGTAGGGAACTTGGACTGTAAGCACAATGATATAGTTCTATTTACTTTTTAAAAATCACTGCCTTATTTTGAATGTGAGCTGTGCAGTATTAATCTGACACACTGGAGTGTTAATACTCGTGTTATCAAATACTTTTAAATTGCACCACTGCCAACCAAATCTGTGACAGACATGCTACGCAGGTCATGCCCTCTGCTCCCACAGTGCCAACCTCAAAGTGAAATAGTGTGAACAGGAGACAAACAGGGTAACCCTCCTGTCTGTTTTGGGTCCAAATCACCTACCAGCCTCAGGTCCTGGGGGCCAATATGAATCTTTTGCTAGCACACCCAGTTAGTAGGCTCAGATATATATTCTCTTTGGGGAAAAACAATATAATCCTTTGCCCAGTGGCACCCAGTCAGGTTCCCCTTTTATACCCTTATGACTCAATATGAGACCTAGGTACATTCTTACCTTTAGCAAGATAGTAACACACCCTTTCAAACTCTTAACAGCTGTCAGAATTAAACACTGTTCCAGCATTCACATGCAAAAGAAACTGAGAAACCATAGGCAGAATTTCAAGGAAAATAGTGTTTGCTAAAAATTTAAAATAGATTAAATACTAAACACAGAACAGATACATCAATACTTACAGTCAACAAAATAACTGGGAAATTACAGGACAACAGTGCCTGCAAAATACTTAAAAATCCTATCTGTATTATGTCTTTCTAAGTGCCTAGTTTCAAGTCCAGAGACCCAATGTGTCACTACTGTGGAATCCAGAGATAAAAAATCATCTTTCCTTGCAGATGTTGGACAATTTGAAAATCAGTCTCCACTCCTTGTGAGGTCACAGCACACAATGTCCCTGTTAGATCCTGAAATAAGCTTACATTCTTAGCATAAATATCCAAAAGGATGCATGTTACTACTGGTAAATCAGCAGTTAGCAATTTTTAAAATATGAGTCTCTTTCATCAAAAGCATTTCCTTTGATGTCTCTCTGCTGGTTTCCTGTTTTGCAAGAATGATTTCAGGTTCACAACTTTAACAGATTCTATAAAAAAAAGATGTCTCTTCCTTCGGGATCATAACATTCATAATACTGGGTTTCAACTTTAAAAGGAATATTTTACAATGTCTTATCACCTGGCATTTGGCAGGAAGCCCTATGTGTTAAGACAGAACAGGAAACTTTTAATTAGTATTCTCCACTGGCCAGCTTTTATGACAACCTGTTGCTTCAGCACACTGTCGCCTCTGGGGTCAAAGGTCAAGCCTCTTTACACTTGCTACTATCCTTAAGAAGACAGTCACATACACATTTATTTGTAATACAAATATTGTATATATAATAATGAGCATGTGGCAGAGTATCACAGAGGGTACGTGTAACAAGACTTTTTCTCCTTCTTTAAATTCTTTATGTATCACTCCCTGATCATAAAGATACTTTTGCTTTCTCTAGGTCTGTACATTGTTGTCATGTGCTATTTCAGCATACATTATTTAACCAGCTGCTTACGAAGCTATATCATATACTCCACTACACTTCTTTATCCAATTCCTTTTCCCTCCTTCCAATATTCTTTGATGACATCTAATGGGCCTTGAGGGTTTCTTCCAAATAACAGTGAAAAGTGGGAGTAACTAGTGGAAGCTTGTGGCACCTCATAGTACACAAACAGCAGAAACAGCAAATACCTATCCCAGTCCTTTTCTTCATCATGGACAAGCTTTCTCAGCATTCATTTCAAGGTTTGGTTAAACCTTTCCACTAGCCCATCTGTTTGGGGATGGTTGGGGGACATCTGGACTGCTACTACACCCAGTAGTTGGTACAATTCTTTTAACAATGTACAGTAGCATTAAACTTGCTTCCCTGATCAGTCAGGATAACTTTTGGGATGCCTAGTCTGATGAATAGTTGTAACAGCTCCTCGACAATTGGTTGGGTAGTGATTGAATATTACAGTATGGCCTATGGGTATTTGGTGGCATAGTCAAACACAACCAGTATGAAGTGGTTCCTTTGAGAGCTCTTCTCTAATGGACCTACTATGTCCATAGCTATTCTTTCAAAGGTCATAGTCACCAAAGGTAAGGGCACTAGGGGCACCATATACTTCCTACCTATCTGTGCAACTTTTTGGCATTCTGCACAGACTTGACAATACTCAGCTACCTGCTCATGGATATTGGGCCAAAAGAACCTATGCAATAAATGAGTCAATATACGGTATCTCCCAGAATGATCTACTAATGGTAAATCATGGGCCAAGTATAACAACTGGGGATGAAACCATTCAGGGATGACCAACTACTCTACTACTTCTCCCGTATTTGGATTAACATGAACCCAGTATAAAATATTATTTTTCTCCTTATACTTGGGTGTCCTTTGACACATGCTTTTCCCCACCTGTTGAAAAAAGGGGTTATTGTTTTATCATTCTTTTGTTCAACCCCAAAATCACACCCTTCAAACATTTTGTCTAAGTGAACTTCAGACAGTCCATTAGTTCTTTGCTCCATTTCTTCTTTAGTCTTTTCTTTTCTGTTCTGGAATGTTTATCATTTCCTAGAGCCCCTATTACATCTTCTTCAAAAGGAAAGGTGTCATTAAGGGTTTTTCTTGCTTAGCCTGGGCCCTGGTAGTCACTGCAAACACTGTTTCATCCCTTTTTATCGAAGTGCCAAAGTCTGGTAAATCATGCCCAATAACCACAGGTATAGGGAGTCTAGGCACAGATGCTACAGTAACTCTATCTGGTTTGCCTTGTATGGTCATATTTACAACAGTGGTAGGGTAATGGTGTGTGTCCCCATAAATACAAATCACACCTGTACAAGGACCTATATTTGGCACATTGTCCAGGAGATCTGATCAGATCAATGTCTGCTTACTGCCAGAGTCTATCAGCCCCATCACTTGCTTGTTATCAATATTAACATTAGTTAAATAATGTCCCCAATTGGCTAAGGCCAGATGTGTAGGCTCCAATTTCTTGTTCTGGCAATAGTGAGCTATATGGCCCATCCCTTGACAATTGTGGCAGATAATGTCTGGTGAAAATTTTCTGCCTCCTTTTCCTGGTTTCCCTTCAGGTTTCTCTGAGGTTTTTGCTGGGACCTGATTAGGTATAAAGGGGGTTTGTCTTATCATACTAGACATGGTAGAGTTTGAAAAACCAGTACCTCTGTACCCTCTTGTGCTAGACTGTTGGGCAGCCAACATGGTGGTTGTCTCTACAGTTTCTAGTCTGTGTTCCCTCACCCACATCTGGACATCTTGAGGTAGTATTTGTAAGAACTGTTCAATCACCAAGGTTTCCAAGATCTCAGCAACTGTCATCCCCTCAGGTTGAAGCCATTTGGTGCACAACTCCTTTAGTTGGGTATACACTTCTCTTGGAGTATCCACGTTTTGATAATGAAGTGAACAATACCTTTGTTTTTAGGTTTTAGTGCTAATATCAAATCATCTTAAGATTTCCTTCTTTACTAATTCATAGTCATCTGCATCTCTACTGTCTATATGACTGTAGGCTAACTGGGCATGACCAGTTAAATATGAAGCTAATTGTACTACTCACTGGGCCTGAGGCCGCTCACAAGCTCTTGCAATTCTTCCAAAGGTAATCAGGTAGGTCTCAATATCATCTGTACCAGTCATTTTGGTAAGTTTTAGATCTTTTGGGGACAAACCTGTCTCAGCAGTAGGACAACTGGTCCCAATGATCTGGAGTGCATGCATTGTATGAGCCCACCTTTGATCCTGTCTTCTTTGCTCCATCTCCTTTCTTGACTCTCTCGCTCTGTCTCTCTGTTTCTCCATCTCCATCTGCTTCACATCTAACTACCACAACAGTTCACTTATATTCTCTGGGGGTTCATTGGCAAGTTACTCACCTGTCTCATCCATACTAGCATCAAATAAGGGATCAAGCTTTGTCTTCCTTCTGGCTCCAAGCTCCAGACCAGGCAGTGGCTTTTCCCCAATTTTTTCAGCCATAACCCTTGTTAATACCCCAGGGTATGTAATGCTCCTTTTAGGCTGTCTTCCTGGTCTTGAGACATGCATCTTAGGTCTATTGTGATACCAGGGCTGGTATCTGCTGGTTGACATTCCCCAGACCACCTGAACATCAATCAGTATTCCGCAACTGACACCAAGTGTCCCAGGTTGTGGGTGTAAACATAGACACTGATTCAGTTTGTATAAGGTACAATCTGCTTGCTGCATGATTTCATTTCAACAAGGTTCCAAAAATGAAAAAGAAAATACAAGGAAATAAAACTAAATACAAGAAAATAAATCATTACATAGCATTTGTCATAATGCAACAGTCATGATCACATAACATTGCTGGGATCTTATTCTCATCTGTTCTTCAGATTGCTTTGAGGACATGAATATTGCATGTCCTTCCCTCTCCCAGGTTCCAGGCAGACTGCAAAACCAAGGCTGTTTGCAACTGGTTCTGGGGAGACTGAAAATCCAAGGCTGTTTGCAACTGGTTCTGGGTAGACTTAAAAACTAAGGCTGTTTATATCAGATAAGATTAAGAATTTTATTTTATTGAATTTTTGTTGACCCGGTAAGCCCGCTGGGCCTAGAAATCCCTTTTTCAGGGGTGACCGGGGGGAGCAGGGATACAGATGGTAAGCATTTGAAATTGAACCAGATTAAGCTGTTGGTGGTATTTTTAGTGAATGGGAGGAATTTGGCCATGACACTGGGGAAATTCCTCTACTCTGTTTCAATAAGTGCCATGGGATCTTTAGCATCCACCTGAACTACCACCAATCCCAGCAGATGGGACCTCGGTTTAACGTCTCATCTGAAAGATGGCACCTCAGAAGTGCAGCACCCCCTCATGCTGCACTACAGTGTCAGTATTGGGATATTAACCCAAATGCCAGGTGTGGGAACTGAACCCACAGCCCTCTGATCTCCCGGCCTCAGAGGCGAGTGTGCTACCTTCTGAGCCACTGACACAAATACAAATGAAACAAATACATTCTTCATAAAAGGAGAAGGAAAAACATAAATTTTCTTATTCAGCAGGCTGAAAATAAATTTTTTATATCGTCCTCCAGCCTTTTCTCTATCAAGGGAAACTTTTCAATTATACTAAATCTGGCTTTTAGATACCAAACCACTATGTAGTATATAACATGTTTATATATTTAGGCAATCAGATATCGTTTACACTATATGTACTGCATGACAACAGTGCAGCAAACAAATAGCTCATACTTTACCCTTGCAGGGCCACAGACTGATATATCTGCCCAGAACTCCTATACTTTCTAATTCTGTTGGCAGTCTAAGGCTTAAATGTGCAAATATTTAACAATGGGTATCTATTTTTATATTGGCAAATGAAATTGTGCTAGCTAGTTATTGCATTGTTTGTTTCACTTTGAGCCATGCAGGATGCATTTTAGAGGGACTTGAAAAGGAAACATAGAGTAAAGAAGAAAAAAAAGGTGGGGGTTCTGTAGGTGGTCATCCTTACACAAACAGGGAGAGGATAGTACAATTAAGCAATAATGAATGACAGGGGTTACAGTAATGTTCCAGTTTATCACCCCTGGGAGTACAATGTGGCACAAGGCACAGCTGAGTGCCATATTGCCCCTAGGGGATGATTAACTTGAACATTAATGTAACCCCTGGAGTTCTGTATTGCTATTATTATTATTGGGTATGAGTTACTGTAGTTTGAATATTTTTTTAGATATTTTTTGTGTATTTTTATGTGAAATTAACATAAAATAGTCCCTCCGCCATGCTAAATTGCATAGGATTTTTTTTTTTTAATATAGTTTGCCCTCTTGTCAGAAATGAATTTGCTATTTTCAATGTAGTATGCTGGCATTATTTTAATAAATAACTGTTTAAAACTGGTGCTGTGTGGTGTTTCTTCATCTCTCCTAACTTATCTTATGCTCAGGAAAAATTGAAAGTTCATTAGGCTGCTTTGTATACTTTTGACCGCAATGGAGAAAAGCTGCTCAATGAGATGTGCCACCAGCCCAAGTCTGTGTGATGTCCTATCCAGAAAACAGACTCGTACTGCACAAGATGAAAGTGAGTGTGGCTGTGCAGTCTGTGGTAAGGTCAAGTACATACACACATTCCTGTTAGATAATGACTGTCATTTACTCAAAGCAGCACAAATATTCAAAAGGCATCCTAGGCTGAGGCTGTTGAATATCTCTGGTCATCAGTAAATCTGGCAAGCATTCACTGACATTCTGTGTGTGAATTACAGGTCAATAATTTAGTGAAATGGCAGCATTTGGCCCCAAAAAAGCATATTTCTCTTCTGTGTTTTAATTTTGATTTGGCACTCAGTTTTTTAGCACCGGATAGCGAATTTTTGCTGTCATGAAACTGGGGCTGTTAAATTAAAAAAAGTAATGAATAAAAGCACAGTAATTTGATCAAGTAGTTCTGCCCTTTTTACCTGCAATGTCACGCTTTTACAAAATGACACAGTACAGACTGTCTGCACTGGTATATTTATTAGTTAACCAGGCAGTTGGTCATTCAGAGGGGAGTGTCATGATGGAGGGAATACATATTTTTATTTATTTTTTTTTTATTTTATTTAAAAATTGGTAAGCGGGAGAAGCACACTGAGCCGAGGCTCATTTCCAGGTGCGACCTGGGGGAAGGAGAAAGAGAAGGCAGAAATACATACATACATGACATGCAGGCAGTTTACAATGGTATCACAGGCAGGTTACAATATAGTCTGGGTAATAAGTCAAGTGCAGTAGTGCAGAGGCACAGGCAGGTTACAATGGTGCCTGAGGAAGTAGCAGAAAAAAACAAAAAGAATTGGTAAAAAAAAAAATTACAACAAAAAATATACTACTCAAAAAGGTTACAAACAGACATAGTTGAGTGACATATTAAAAATCTTAAAACAGGAAGGATACAGGATACAACAATAATGACATAATCGCAGCCATGGCACATTTAAAAGTTTGAAAAAACTTGATAAAACTGACATAAAATAACTTGGGCTTTAGAAGGAAGTTTAGTCAGGTGGATGACAAAAGCAGGTAGGGGAGAAAAGCAGTAGAGTGCCCGGTTAATGAGATTTAGTGAGGGTATCAAATGAGGTGAAGTGGGAAGGGAGTTCTATAAATGGGGGAAGAAGAAGAAGAAGAAGGAGAAGGCAGCCTTTCCTGAGTTTGAGTGTGGGCAGAGGAGGGCAAAAGTATGAGGGTCACACGTGTGGAGATAGTAGAATGTGTGAGGGGGACGGGGATAGGAGAGAGGGAAGCAAGGTAGAAAGGAAGCAAGCCAAACCAGAATATAGCATAGATGATGGAGTTGTGGTGGCTTCAGCAAGAGGATAAGGAAGGGAATGATAGTGAAGGATAAAGGGAGCAATGATGAGTCCTGAGGGGGACGTTCAAGGTGCAATGACAGAAAGTGTTGAAAAGAACATCCAGTCTGGCAAGGAAGGATGCAGAAACATACCTATAGATGACCTCAGCATAGTCAAATAGAGGTAGAATAGTTTTAGTAAGCAGTATCTGTCAAACAGGGAGGGAGAGGGCACCAAGTTTGGGGCAGAGCTTGGAATACATGTAGTTGACATGTGTTGAGAGATCAAGGTGGCTGTCTAGTCAGACACCTAGATACTTATAAGATGGAACAGTGTCCAAGGGGGTGCCATCAAAGGTTGAGAAGGAAGGGGGTGTGGTGAGCTTGGCTAGTTTTTAGTGGGTGCCAAAGAACATAGACTGCTGGAGTAGTATTTACCTTGAGTTGGTTAGTTTGGAATATATTTAGGATATGAGTGAAATGAGTTGGCCACTGAGTGATCACCACAGGAATAAAGAGACCAAATGTAAAGAGGATAGTGTCATCAGCATAAAGGTGAATTAAGGAAGAACAGCATACAGTAGGGAGATCATTAAGAAAGATGGAGAATAGAATAGGACCAAGAATAAAGTCTTGAGGTACAACAGCAAGGATAGGGAGCACTGGGGAGAGTACCTCACCCACTGGGACACATTGGGAGCATCCAGAGATAAGATTCAAACATTTGACAGATAGAGGGGAGAGTCAAGCAAGTTCGAGTTTAATGGGAAAAAGAGAGTAGAAGACAGAATGAAAGGTCTTAGCTAGATCTACAAATACAGCTGCGGTAAGATGGCCTTGATCACTACCTGTAAGAATAGCATTAGTAACCCAGAGAAGGGAAAAGACAGTAGAATGATTTTTCTGAAAACCAGCCTGGAAAGGTGTCAGGAAATCAGAAGAGGTGAGAAAGGGAGAGTCTGGTAAGGACAAGGGACTCTTGGAGTTTAGCAGGAATAGGAAGGAGGGAGATTGGACTGTAGTTTCTAAGAGAAGAGTGATCACCACCTTTGTGGAGAGGATCACTTTTGCTGATTTCCAGGCCTGAGGTACTGTACCGAGGGTGAAAGAGAGATTAAGCAAATGAGACAAGAGGTGAGCAATGGCAGGGGCTGAGATTTGAAGAAGGAGTGGGTCTAGCCCATCAGGGCTATATTTGTGAGGTTTTAGAGATTTCAGGGCTCAAAACATCACTTGACCAGTGATAGGAGTGAAGTGAATACATTTTGAGTTGGAAGAGTTGGCAGAGCTGAGGGCGGTTTACAGAGGCAATTGGAGTTTGAGAGGTGGACAGTGGGGTGAGAGGGTTGATGCAGGAAGAGGGGAGGGCACATGTGAAAAATTTGTTTAAAGTGGAGGCAACGGTGAGAGGGTCAGAGACGAGTCTGTTGTCAGTAAGGATGAAGGGGGAGGAGAAATGTGATGGAGTATTGAGGAATGAAGAGAGTACTTGCCAAGAATTGTAAGGAGAGTTCCTGTTTTCTTGTAATGTACAGTATGCTTAAAGTAATGTGATTTAGCAGACCTAATAGCTTTGGTGCATGCATTTCTCAGAGTACGATAAGTGGATAGGTCATTGGGAAAAGATGATGCTTTGTAGCATGCCCAGGCATGGTCGTGAGTGTTATAGAGCTTGATAATGTCAGCAGACAACCAAGGAAGGTGGAAGTGTCTCAACCTGCGGTGATGTGAAGGTGCATGATTGTTCCAAGTGTTGTTGAAAATATGGAAGAAGAGGGAGAGGGCAGTGTTTATGTCTTTGGTAGAGTAGAAAATGGCCCAATCAGAGGATTCTAGATCATGTAGGAGATTAGAGGTGTTCAGGAAGCATAAGGAACAAATCCAGCAGTAAGTTGGGGGGAGCAGGAAAACTGTAGTTTGCATATAAACTATGTCATTAGATGATCACTGAAAATATCAGGCAGTGTACCAGCAGAAGAGATCCACTGGGGGTGAGAGGCCAGGATCCAGTCTAGGAGGGTGTGATTGTGGGAGCAAAGATTTGGTCTCATGGGTTCATTTATTAGCTGATAGAGGTTTAGAGACTCAGAGTGTTGCATGGTGGATTTAAGGGCAGAAGAGGCCCACTCCAGATTGAAGTCACCAAGTAGGATGAGTTCACTTGAGCTAGCAGTAGATGACAGGAAGGAGACTTTGTTAACCACCAAGGTGGGGGAGGTTTTAGGGGAGGAGTATAGCACACTAATGAAAATGGGGAAAGAAGAGAGGGATAACAGTTTAATGAGAAGTTTGAAGATCTTTTGGGGCTGTTTCACTTACAATGGGAGAGATCGGTAGATTCTGGTGATAGTAGAGTACTACACTGCCACCATGCTTAGAGCAGTCTTGACGAATGATATGGTAGCCTGGTAGTAAAAGTAAGGAGTTAGAAATTCTGAATGACAGCAACTATTCTGTGATACAGAGAATGTCTGGAGACTGTTGAGACTCCCACACTCACAGAAGATTGATCTTAGGGAGAAGGCTCCTAGCATTTAGGTGATAAATAACAAGGTATTTTTGAGGTGAGAGAGGTGTAGAGGTAGGGCCTGGGTTTAGATGGATATCACTAGCTAATAGGAGGAGTAGGTAAACGGGGAGAAGTTTGTTGGCAGATTTGCATGTTTTTATCCGACTGTGGGGAATACTTTTGTGGGTTGGTGAGTGGAAGAAGTGGAACCTGTGGATGAGTTCCATCATGAGAGAAAAGAGCTTAGTACTGCCATAAGCAGGGAGGTGGGAAGGGGGAAGGGGGGAAGTTATGTTGGGAGAGAGAGAGCTAGTTGAGAGGAGATATTGGATAGCCGTTAAGGGCACAGTGAGAGAGATATGATGAAGGATGTATAGTAGGCATGGAGGATAGATAAGAGGAGAAATGGAAGGAGTAGTAATTGGATAGGGAGGGAGTGCAGAGTGGGATGAAGGGCAAGAACAAGCAATCAGATGTATACAGTAGGCATTTTATGCTAGGAAGTGATTATCTAATCGGGTTATTACTGGGATAAAAACAGCAGAGAAAGGAAGTCTCTGGATGTGAAGATGAAAATGAGGTTTCAAAAATATCTGGGAATAATTGAAATTAAGGGGGGGTCCTAGTGGTGAGGGGACTGATAGAATTTAGTGTTCCCCTAGTGGCCAACCCTTATAATAACATGGTGGCAGAGTGTGGTGATAGTTTTTGAACTTGCCTGAGTGGAAAACAGAGACATTTGATCCAGCATGTGACCACAGTGTCCCATAGGAATAGCACAAGTAGGAGGAAGAACTCAAGCCAGCTACTGTATGTGTCCTAGAGGACAGAGCTATTACCCAGGGAAGGAGTGGGTGGCAAGGGTCACAGGTTCAAGACCTGCATAGGCGAGATTCTGTGTAGAGTACTGTAGGTAAATTGATGGATCACAGGAGTTCAAGGACAGGAGAGGAATCTAGAATAAATTTGATATTGTTGAGGCAAAGGGATGGTAATATGCTACTACAGGTTGGGAGTAGTAGTAGCACCCCGTAATTGTCTAGCTGTATAAATTGCTAATGAGAAACCTAGGGTGATAGGTTACATAGTGGCTGTGGAGCAGTAGCACCGCCTAGTGGCCACACTATATAACTACTGATGGAGAATTTAGGGTGAATAGGAAACACAGAGGTCACATTACTGATACAGTGGTCACGGAGCAGTAGCGTCCCCTAGTGTCCAAGCTATGTAAACTGCTAATGGAGAAGTAGAGTGATAGACAACCTGTAGTCATGTGACTTGTTTACATGAGTACAGCCACCTATAGAAATGCCCACCTGGGGTGGGAGGGTAGGGGGCCACCATGTTAGCAGTGGCAGGACAATACTGCAGCTCCTACGGGTCCTGTGGAAAGTACCTGCTAGCATCTAGAGAACGGTGCTCTGGCATTGGAGAGTGTTTATTTGGTGGCATGTAAGAACCAGTAAGTTGTGTGTGTTTTTCAGTGGGGTGTATGTCAGGTGAAGGGGGGGTTGTCACTTATCCTTTATTTTATTACTTTTTCTTATTTAACAGCCCCAGTTTCACGACAGCATTGTCAATGCCGCTCCTGTCTCACACTCATTCACTTCCCCATTTATACTATAAAATGGGAATGAAAGGACAGGGAATAATTATAGATTCAGTGGAAAACAACTGTCAGACCCAGCATTGCTTATTAAATGAAAAGAACACTACATATCTCTGCTGTACCAACCTAAATGCTAACATTTTTTTTCCTGTGAGACTTTCATGGACCACTCACTATATACTGCTAGAAAAACCAAACCAGTGCCAAATCAAAATTAAAACACAGAACAGAAATTTTTTTTTTGGCCAAATTCTGCCATTTCACTAAATTGTTGAACTGTAATTTACACACAGAATGTCAATGAATGCTTGCTGGATTCACTGATGACCAAAGATATTCAACAGCCCAGGACGTCTTTTGAATATTCGTGCTGCTGCGAGTAAATCCTGACTGACAGTCATTCTCTCATGGGATCGCGCATGTACTTGACCTCAAGTGCAGACCATGCAGCTGCATCCACTTTCACCTCTTGCAGCCCGAGTCTGCTTTCTGGATATTACATCACACAGACTCAGGCTGGCAGTGCGTCTCATTGAGCAGCTTTTCTCCGTTGTGGTCAAAAGTACACAAAGCAGCCTGATGAACTTTCAATTTTTCTGACCATTAGGTAAGCAAGGAGAGACAAAGAAACATCACACAGCTCCAGTTTTAAACAGTTATTTATTAAAATAATGATAGCATGACACATTGAAAACAGCACCATTTGGGTGAATACCTGTTCTTTAATGGCAGCGCTGAGTTCTGAGATTAGAAACATAGAAACATAGACTTTGACGGCAGATAAGGACCGCTTGACCCACCTAGTCTGCCCATTTCCCTATGTACTGGATAAGCTGCAGATCCTAGTTAACCAACAGCCTATTTCTTCCTACCTCCCACAAGAATTGCTTTATGTTTGTCCCATGCATTCTTGAATTTCCCCACTGTTTATGATACCACAACCTCTTCAGGAAGGCCGTTCCATGTGTCCACCACCCTCTCCATCCCCCCTCTAGTTTCAAATTGTGTCCCCTTGTTCTTGTACTTTCCTTTTTCTGAAAGATGCTATCCTCTTGGACTTTGTTGAGTCCCTTGAGGTAACTGTACTTAAACATTTCTATCATGTCCCCCCCTTCCCCTTTCCTCAAGGTTATACATATTAAGCTCCTTTAGTCTCTCCTCGTATGGCTTCTGTTGCAGACCCTGAACCATTTTACTTGCCCTCCTCTGGACTGCCTCCATCATGTATATGTCCTTACAGAGATGGGTCTCCAGAACTGGACGTAGTACTCCAGATGGGGTCTTATCAACTGTCTGTACAGAGGGATAATAACTTCCTCTTTTTCTACTGGTGATGCCTCTCCCTATACATCCCAGTATAACCCCAGCTGCCCCAATGCCTTCTCACATTGCTTGCTAAACCTTAGGTCATCTAATGTGATCATCCCCAGGTCCCTTTCCATGTTTGTTATTGTTACTACCTCCCCCCCACCCATTGTGTACTCTTTCTTTGGGTTTTTGTTTCCCAGGTGCATTACTTTGCACTTCTTTGCATTGAATCTAAGCTGCCATACTTCCTTTTTATCATAGAATAATTTTTATTGTTTTCCAAAAGATTCATACCATAATCAAAAGACCATACAACATTAGATAGAGCAGGATATTCCTGCATGTAACTCATTGTCTATAAACAGCTGAGAAAAGGAAAACCAAAAACAAAACATGAACAGTAACCTGCCAGTTCTACTAATAAAGCTACCAGTAATCTAAGGTCTACAGTCTCCTAACATTGATACAGATGACAGAAGTACAAGTAGCAGGAGGAATAATCCATATAGGCAAAGCTCTTAAGTCAAGAGTGGGCAGGAAGGTACAAGTAAGAATTGTAGTAAGGGGGAGTGCCTTCACACAAGACAAGGGTGTCATGATCCTCACAGAAATCCTCTTTACAGGTCTGCATGTTTGACAGCTAAGTTACCTAATCTGCTGATCCAGGGGGGTTTTGGGGAAGAGGAAGGGGCACCCGACAAAGGGTTGAATTGAGGTATGCCTCTCATTTGCTGTGATATAGGGATAATTGTCCCCTGCTGGCATAAGTAAGCCTCTCAAAAGTGGCCAGCCTGGCCAGGGCAGAGTGCCAGAGGAAGATGGCAGGAGGCAAAGGTTGCCGCCAGGACCTCAACAAAATGTGTTTGGCTTCCAACAAAGCTACTAAAACACATTCCCGCTGCTGTGGTGAGATCTGCTCCAAAGAGGTAGCATCTCCCAGTAGAAGCATGGGGTTGGAAAGGTCAACCGGCTGCCCCAGCACCACTGAGCAGTCCATTTCCACTGAGGCCCAAAAGGGAACCAGGGTGGGACATTGCCACAGTATATGCAAAATGTGGGCTGGGCTCTTGCGGCATCTCCAGCATTCAGAGTGAGGGAGAATGCCTCATTTATGTAGAGCTGCCAGCGTGCAGTGCCAACCGAGCAAGATCTTAAGTTGTATCAGTTGACTCTTGGCATCCTTATATAAAGAGTAGGTTTGACGCAAACAGTACGCCCATCTGTCTGACATAAGTTGGCAGTCGAGATCATTGCTCCAAGCAAGTCTGCAGTCTTTTGTGTAGTCTGGTTGTGCCTCCTGCCAAGTGCTGTAAAACTTAACTGTGAGGCCCCGAGATGTAGGTCTTAGGTGCAAAGTGGAAATCCAGAGCCATTTCGGATCAACTGTTTGAGACCAGTTAGCGGACTGCACTGCTGCCCGTAGCTGCAGAAATTTCCAGAAGTCTTGGGACAGAAGGGAATAGCGAACTTTGAGTTGCTCTAAAGACATGAGTGTAATGGAGTCAGGGAGATATAAGTTCTGGACTGTATGTATACCATTCTTGGCCCACAGTGCCCAATTAAATGGTTTGTTATCCATTGTTAGGAGCCGGTTGTGTCAAAGATTAACGTATCGGAATGGCATCCAGCCCTCAGATTTTTTAGTTCGGGTTGCGGCTATGAGGCGAAACCATGCCTTCCTGGTTTCAGCCATAACTGGGGTAAGCAGATTGTGGGGGATGGGGTAATTTGATCAGAAACAAACCGGGGTCTCCCATAATACTTGAGCTTCCAGCTGGGCCCACAATACCGGGGGAGAAGGTGTGGGTAGGAACCATTTCGTGGGCTGAGTTGCGAGGAAGAACCAATGATATCCTTGCAGCCAAGGGAGACCCATGCCACCCTTAGACCAATGTGCTCACAGTGTATGCATGCTCCATCACAGTCTCTTAACCTCCCACAAGAATTAAGAGATAATTCTGTCCATCTGTCTGAAGATTTTTTTGACAGGGCAATAGGGAGGTTATTAAGGAGGTATGTGACTCTAGGTAGAAAAGCATTCGGATTGCAGCGATTTTCCCTGACAGAGAGAAATTGAGCCACAGCCACCGAGATACTTCAGTGGTTAATTGTTCTAAGAGGGGAGAAAAGTTCCTAGATTCAAAGTGCCTCCAGTTGAACAGTATATAGATGCCCAGATAGGTAAGGTTGCTGGGGTCCCAAGGGAGTCCAAGGCCCTGTAGGCAGTCCTGGGAGCATGCAGCATTAAGATGGGTGACACTGGTTTTCCGCTGGTTAATTTTCAGGCCAGAGAGGCGAGCAAATGTGTGTAGGACATCCAAGGTTGGGCGTAGTGAATCCCGTGGGTGCGAGAGTGTGATCAGTAAGTCATCCACGTAGGAGGCCGTTAAGTACACGTGCTTCCCTACCAGAATGCCTTGGATCTCCCAGCAGCCTGTAGTTTCCGAGTGAAAAGATCCAAGGCAACCAGAAACAGAAGTGGTGACAATGGACAACCTTGCCCGGTGCCTCGCTGCAGGGGGAAAGGTGGAGATATGCCCTTATTAGTAAGGATGCGAGCTGAGGGCTTATTGTATAACACTCGGATCCACTGCTGAAAGTGCAGGCCAAAGCCATATTGCTGGAGTACCGCATGCAGATAGGGCCATTCGACAGACTCGAAGGCTTTCGAAAAATCCACCACCATCGTGGCCATAGGAGTAGTAGACTGCAGAGCCAGCCACTTGAGATTGAGGAGCAGGCATATGTTGTCCACAGCAGCTCTCCCTTTAGTAAACCCAACCTGGGATGGGTGCACTATGGAAGGCAAAATCTCCATCATATGACTAGCAAGCATCTTGGCTGCTATTTTGCAGCCCACTGATATTATGGATATGGGGCGATAGTTGGCACAGTCCATTGGGTCATCCGATTTTTTTGGTAGCAGAGTAATGAGTGCCTCACGCATGGTGGGCAGGAGGGTACCGGACATGTGGGCCTCCTGGAATGCAGAAAGCAATGTGGCAGCGATTTCCAAACTTATGAGTTGGTATAACTCGGTGGTCTTGCCATCTGGCCCGGGGGATTTCCCCTTAGCGAGTTGGGACAGTGCCCCCTTGAGTTCTGGCTCTGTGAAGGGCTCATCCAGAGCAGCCCTCATGTATTCTGCCAGTTGGGGAGTTTTAGCTTTAGAGCAGCAGTCCTCCAGCTGGGTCTCCAACTGGCTCTGTTCCAGGGTTATGTGCGACTGATAGAGTTGTTGGTAAAACTGTTGCCTGCAGGCATTAATCTGCTTCAGGTCAGTGACCGTGTCGGCATTGTGATTCTGAGTGCATGGATATGCAATGCGGCCTGTTGTTTCTTTTGCCGATATACTAGGAGTTTGCCCCCTTTGTCTCCTCTCTCCCAGTATGCATGCTTGGTCTGGAGCATCAGCCACTCTGCCTTCTGATGTAGTATTGTGTTGATGCGATACCGTAGCCCGACTATAGTTCAGAGAGCCTCTGCATCAGGCTGCCCTGTTGCAGACAATTTGAACTGGGTCTCCAATGTAGATAGTTCAGTTTGAAGATGGTGCAGGTCAGCTTGCCGGGCCTTGTTCGTTTGGGCCACATAGGCAATGATGTGGCCCTTCAGCACTGCCTTAAAGGCCTCCCATACTATAGCTGCTGAGGTATCAGCAGCCTTATTAAGAGCAAAGTAATCCTGAGCGGTGGTCCATACCATCGCTTGGAATACATGCTCCCTAATCAACAGGGGGTTGCACTGCCACCTAGGACTAGAGCCGGATTGCCCCGAGGAGGTATACAAACAGGAAACCGGGGCATGGTCGGAAACAAGGCTGTTGCCTATTTTGGAGATTTTGGAGGAGACAATATAATGAGCTGCCAGAGTATTCACTAGTCAAAAGTCTATACAACTGTAGGTAGTGTGTACCGATGAAAAAAAGGAATAGTCTCCCCCAGTGGGGTGGTCTCTCCACCATATATCAACCAGCTCCCATTCCTTCATTACCTCCTGCAGGGTAAGCACAGCTTTGGGATGCATCTGTGGAGTCAGTTTAGATTTATCCAGGAATATATCTATGGCTAGGTTTAAATCTCCCCCTAGCATGATGGGAATGTTTGAATACCCCATGGACAGAGATTCAAGAGCTTGATTAATGTCTAAGAAAAAATCTGGGGAGTCCACATTAGGTCCATAAATGTTGGCCAGAATAACATAGCTGCCTGGGTAAGAGAACCAAGCCACTATCCAGCGGCCCTGAGTATCAGTGAGTACCTTGTCTGTTACCCAAGGACATGATTTTTGGACAAGGATAGCTACCCCCTTGGTCTTGGTCTGTGCTGAGCTGGCCAGGACCGAACCTATCCAGGATTTTTTGAGCCACGATACATTTCTTGCAGTGAAATGCATCTCTTGTATAAGCGCCATGTCTGTCTGCAAGGAGCACAGATGCTTAAGGACTACTGACCTCTTGGTTGGATGGTTCAACCCCTTAACATTCCACGATATACGATTAATCCCCACTGCAGAGTTCTGCATAGTTAGGCCTGAAGTAAATATGTGTGGAGGTACTCACCCCAGAGGTCCAGCAGGGAAAAGTAGGAGCAGATGAAGAGAATACCTGTGACACACACCCAGAGAGATCAAGCAGGAGTAAGGATCAATATAGACTGGTGGCAGGTAAGAAGAACTGCGACACCCTGGTAGCAGATAAAACAAGCAGGTATTGGTAAATACAATATAACAGAGAACAACAATTGCAAATGCAAACAATAATGTGTTGCAAACACTCAATGAACAGGAAATACAGCTATTTAACAGTAAAACTAGACTTATATTGAATGCACAATCCAGAAAAACAAGAAGAGGGAAACAACCCCAACAAAGTAGTAACCTCAGTAACAACTTCCTGGACTAATTCACTTAAGCAACAGTTTACAGGTACTTGGAGCTACGCACGTAAGTACAACTTTCCCACAAAGTGAGGCAGTGGCACACAGCCGCGCTGCCCGAGTACCTAAAATGGGGGTTGGGAAATTAACCGATATCGGCTCTAAGGCTGTACCCCAACTAAGACATGACGCTGCTAAATTGTCACCCTTATCCAAAGGAGCTACGGGGTGCGGTATCCGGGGAAGGGGGGGGATTAAAGTCCAAGCTTAAAGGGAGTGCTACTACTGATGGTAGGCAATAAAGTTAGTCTGTAGAGTGGGTCCTACGTTGCACAGCAAGGAGGATAGGTCCCTCCCAAGTGCATGAGTCACCCGTCACCAATTAGGAGATAGAGCTTTATTAAGTACTACCCGCATGGGGTAGATTCTCATACAGGGAATGCACCTATAGGACGGACAGACGCCTGATGATGAGATAAAGTCTTCCCTGGGTCCCTGGCATTAAGGCGTGTGGGCAGCACATTCACCCATTAACCCTGGCGAACATCGCAGCAAGCTCCTACATTGCTGCATGGGGGGGTAGCATGTTTCCTTCCTATAACATGGTTCAGTCAACAGTAGCATGCACCCCACTGCCCCAAATACATAACAATACCAGCAAAATGTTATATGAAAAGGAGTCACTTATGGAATAAATCATTCCGGTGGAGCATCACTTTCAGTGGGAGCTGAACCTGTAGTGGGATTGATTGGACCCTTGGAAAGCACTTCAGCAAATGACAGTAGGTCAGGCTTAATAGACAGTGAGGCAATGTCCATAAATTTTTCCATTTCAGATGGGGAAATCAGCCCAAGATTCCATCGAGGCCACTTCCATAAGCAGAGCATCAGGAATGTCCATTGGTTTCAATGGAGTCTGCAGGGAGGTATCATTCCTTGTTTGTTTGGCTGGTGGTGCCATCTCCTGCCCTTCAGAGGATAAGCTAGGGTCACCATTTGAATGGTGATGGATCCTTGTTGTTTGTCCCAGTCCCCCGCTGTGGCCTGGGAAGGAGAGAATTAGGCATGGACTGCTGTGGAATACTGGGCTTGCCATCTACCGACACATGCAGTGCTGTACGATCGGTAGACCTGGGGGAAGCATTAAGGCATGTGACAGTCCATCTGTTAGCTTGGTCTCCAGGAGCACCACTGCTAGTTACTTGGGTTCCTCTGATGTATGCGCGATGACCTGGGCTCCAAAGCTTTTTGGGATTTGGAGTTCCAAGGGGTACCCGGGGCCAATACTTAATGAGCCGTTCTTCGACCTCCTAAGGAGTTTCAGCCACAAACTCTCTCCCTTCTCCAGAGACATGCAGGTGAGCCAGGTGTCTGCAACCATATTTGAAACCATGCTGTGCTAGGATTTGTTTTATTGGGATGAAAGCTTTCCTACGGGGCCGCCACCTTGGCGGAAGTCTCTGTAAAAGGAGATTTTTACCCCACGCCACAGGATTTCTCCTTTATCTCTTGCTGCTCACAGAAGCCGCTCCTTTGTGGAATATCTAAGGATGTATGCAATGACAGGCCATGGCTGTGAATTTACAGATCAGGGACCACTAGGTATCCTATGCGCCCTCTCTACCTCAACTGGGCCATGCCACCTTTCCCCTAGCATTTTGGGGATTTCCTCATTAAGAAAGCACTCTGTATTAGGGCCTTCTAGCCCTTCAGGTATGCCCAGGATTCTAATATTATTTCTCCTCCTACGAGTCTCCTGATCTTCTCTCTCCGCCATAGCAGAGCCAATTTGGCTTTTTGCTCCTGCATGCGCTGTAACATTTTTGCCTGGCTGACCTCCAAACCCTCCGTCCTCTGTTCCACCACGTTCATTTTATCGTTGAGGGTACAAACATCAGCTACTGTGACTGCTAGCATGGTTGAGATGGAATCCACCCTAGTAAGTAATGTCTTCAGGAGGGTTGTTATATGCTGGAGGGATGCACCTACATTGGGCAGCTGAGAGGTGGAAACTACGATGGCTATTGCCTGTGCATTCTGAGAGGATGAGGGGAAAGCCATCTGAGATCTGGGTCGAGATTCCAGGACTGTCCAGAGGATAGTGAGGGAGGACAAGCCTTCCGACTACCGTGGAGAAACAGGTAGTAGCTCCAGCGGCCGACACAGGACGTGGTGCAGCAGAAACCCAATCACATCAGGATATATCAGACTAGCGGGGCTGGGGAAGGTCACAGGAGGATCGACACTGAGCAGTAATTAGCCGGCTTCCACGTGCAATGAGACCCATGTGAAACATACGTTCGGTATTTATTTATTTATTTAAGCGTTTCACCAGCAAGGCATACTGAGCAGAGATACCGCTCGATTCCAGATGCATCCTGGGGGAAGGGGGAAGAGAAGCAGAATACAGACATTAAATAATAAATTCCAGTGTACAGAATTGTGCATGCGGCATACAAGATTATAGGATTGTCTCAGGGATGTAGATCATATGACAGTAGATTAACAGTATATTAACAGGGCTCCCAGGATTGAGAGCCCCAGGTAAGCTTAACAAGTAATTAGAAATAACAATGGTTATACAGTAGACAATGTGGTATTGCAGAGGCACCTATGATAACTGAACCTAAATGCTGCTCAGGATGACTATATAACTGTGGTGAGGCCAGCAGCGGGAGGGTTTGATGGCTGCCTAGCCCATGGTCAAAGCTGCATGCATAGCATACGGGTGTGAAGGACCTGCTAAGTGAGGCTAATTAGCTGTATGGCATTGGGTGCACCTCTAGATAGCCCTAGGTACAAGAACACATGGAGGAGAGGTATGTTTTTAGTAGGTGGTTGAGCTGCTGAGAGTTTGCAGTGAATCTGATGTCTTTTTGGCAATGCATTCCAAAGTTTGGTTAAGCGGTAACTGAAGGCTACTTGTCCTTTAGCTGACCCCATATGTGGGACATGAAAGAGCCTGGTGTCAGTGCTCCTGAGGGAGTAGGCAGGCAGTGATTGGGTGGAGAGGGTGGATTCAAGATTAGGTGGAAGGGACTGTGCCCAGTATTTCGCTATGGTTCTGGCACTGTGCAGCTGCCTGCGATCGTGGAGTGAGGGCAGATCAAGGGACCTGTATAGGTCACAGTGGTGAGTATTGGAAGAGGCATATTGTGGCTTCAGATGTGGGAAAGTTTCCTGGATGCCGGTATTTTCATACGGATTGTCTCAGCTAGGGAGCGAGCTACGAGCTTAGGCGGCCATCTTCCATGGTGTCCAAGCTGCCATACTTCTGACCATTCCTCCAACCTTGCCAAGACCTTTCTCATCCTTTTCACCCCCCTTTTGTAGCAACCCTGTTGCAGATCTTTGTGTCATCTGCAAACAGGCATACTTTTCTTTCCAGTCCCTCTGCAATGTCACTTAAAAAGACATTAAAAAGGACCAGACCCAGTACTGAACCCTGCGGTTCCCCACTAGTAACCCCCTTTCTTCAGTTTGGACTCCATTTACTATTACCTTCTGTGTCCTGTTGTCCAGCCAATGTTTCACCCAGGCTACCACCCTGAGACCCACTACAAGGCTGGCTAATTTGTCAAATGCCTTGCTAAAGTCTAGGTAGACTATGTCCACAGCCCCTCCCTAGTCTACAATTTTGGTCACCCAGTCAAAGAAATCGATTAGATTCGTCTGACATGACCTTCCAGCTATGAATCCATTCTGCCTTGGGTTCTGAGCCCCACTGGCCTCTAGGTACTCAATAATTCTTTCCTTCATAAGTCATTCCGCCATTTTCCCTACCACTGAGGTCAAATTGACAGGTCTGTAGTTACCTGCCTCTGTCTTGCTCCCACTTTTGTGAAGAGGAATCACATCTGCCCTCCTCCAGTCCTTGGGTACCACACCATCCTCCCATGATTTATTAAAAAGGGTAGTCAGTGGTGTCACTAGTTCTCCCCTTAATTCTTTTAGAATTCTGGGGTGAATCCCATCAGGCCCTATTACTTTGTCCACCCTGAGTTTCAGATACTGTAGGTATGTGGAAAACTGTTGAGCTGCTATGTTTCAGCTATCAGTAGCCAAAAGGCACTGTGATAAGCATGTCTGTATGTGGCTACCAATAACTTTGTACAAGCAGCCAATATGCAAATGCAGTTCCAAAATGCTGCAGATCAACTTCCAGAAAACTGTGGCTCACTTCTCATCCATTGTACATGTCCTTAGTTTCATTTCTATGTCATGACTTTCATGTTTTTGTGTAACTGAGGATATAAATATGCAGTATAGTTCAGCTGAATCACACAGTTTCATTTAAAGTGGGGTCACGCCTAGGGTTGTCAGAACCCTCTGAAGTTCTGGGTTCTAGTTCTAGCCTAGAACTTTTGAAAAAGTTCTAGGGTTCTAATCTTTTTAGAACTTTTTAGAACTCGAACCCTATTTTTTAATTGTGCTGCCGGTAATGAAGATAGTAGTGAAATACATGTAAAGGAAAAACTGTTTAATATAAGGGGAAGAGAAACGATCATGTGTGACATTGATAGGAATATGATTAGGTTTATCTATGGTTTCTTTCGTTTGCTAAAGCCAGCAACTTAATATGTAACAGGCCCACCCACCCACCCATATGTTAAAATTTTTCCTGCTGCAGCTGCATCATAGTTCCTTAGTGAAAGAAAGAGGCATATAGCCATTTATGTACTCAGTTATATATACTCATCATCATGAACTGTTAGAAAAAATAACTGATATTACCTAATCTCAGCTATTTGCTGCTTTGTGTTTTAAATGAGTAAATCAAAAGTTGCTATGTTTAAAAGAAAGCTTTTATAACAAAGTCAAACCAAGGTACTGCAGCCGCAGCACATGGAACTGTTGCAAAACATATTATGTCATAACGTAGTCAGTCAAGACATTTGAATAAAAAAAATATGCCAGTCATTGTTGCTGGCAAAAAATGCATGACATTTTCTAAGATAATGCATACATATACTGTACCAACATTCTTGTTGGCAAATTGAAGTAATACATACAACTTTCTAAGATTATGCATTTTTGCAGTTGATATGTCAATAAAAGCTGTATTTCAGTCACATAAATAAAAAAAGTGGTTTCCTCACCACATACTAACTTAAGGCACATTTAATGTAGCTGCATCAGTTGGCATGTGATGTTTAAGGAACAGTGTCTGTCAACCCCATTATGTATCAAATTATCACTACTTGTAAAGCAAAAACACTTTATGATAGGTCACATACTGTGAAAACTGCTGATGCAGATTTTCTTTTATTTCTGATTCCTTTATTCTTTTTTTAAAGGGGACAGAACAATTGTGCTAGGTGGCAGCAGTTTGCAATGTATTTAATAAGAAAACAAAAAAAATATATATATATTATATCTATAGTTGGTTCCACAGTGGACAATCGGTACAGCCCTCCCATACCATCGGTCTGTTATCATCTTTTTCCTCACCATCCCCAGCTGATCAAGAATCTGTAAATGAAAGGACTAAAACAACACCCACCTTTCACCCCATCACCCATTCCACTTTTCTTCCACCACACTCATCTGTGCAGTAGCACCCATACCACCCTTACACCCATGTTAAAACCAACCCACAACCCTCACCCCCTCAAGCATGTATTCCAACCCTCCTCCCTCACCCAAATGTTTAAACTACCCCCACACTTAGTCATAAACTACCATTCATGTCACCCTTCTCCGTCTCTCACCCATGTTAAAACCCAGTCCCCCAACCATCACCCACATACTAGAATCCATGCTATCTTTCTCCCTCTTGCATCCATGTTAAACCAACCTCCAGCCCTTTATCACCCTCCAGCACCCATTCTACCCTCCTCCCCTTCTCAAATGCTAAAACTACCTCATGCTTACTCAAGAAAAATGAAACTCTTGCCTCCAAATGAGCCATACTTAACTGTTCTTTAGTAAACAACACTTATGTGAAAAACTTTCTTTTCAATTGCTGTCTTCTTATGGACAACATTCTGTACAGTCCTCTTCATGGAACCAGTAATTTGAGAGTTGTTGCTATTATGCCATGGTCTGTGTACAACATAATGTTAAACATGAGCTATTGTGGTATGAGACCTATGCTTACAGAATATGTGCTCAACCATGACATAGGTAAAACTCCAGATGACTCTGTTTCCCGGAAGAGACTTGTAACAGGATGCTGCCCACAGAAACATAACAATACAAAATACAGTTTTTCCCGTAATTTTTTATTCAGTAAGATAAGTTACATATGGATCATTTTGGTTTATGGCTAACATTTCTGTAATTGAAAAAATAATAAACAGTTACCAATTAGAACTCATTGTTTTGTCCTCTTTAAAATTGAAAAATAGACCGCCCCCGGTCCCAACCCATACTGATGCACCACAAAGTCACAGAAGGTAAATCCAAAAATAAATGTTTGCACTTTAACTATAAATAATATGATACAGAAATGACTGACATGACAGTGTCCCTTTTATGCCAAATTTGGGCCTGTTCCACTGATGTTAAAATTGCCCTGTACATAAAACTTGTTGACTTTAGACCCTAGCTACAAAGCAGTTTGCCATGAAATGGTGAACGTTTTTGGGGGTATATAGTCCAAGGTAGTAGATCGAGAAAGGAGAGAGACAACCAAAGTCATCACAGTCTGTAAAAGTTTCCTTTTTGGTGCAGAGAGACTCTGTCCCACACAGTATTTACCAGCCACCACCATCTGAGTTGTCATCACCATCAACAACCACAACATCAATCACTTCAGGATCAGTTTGTATACTCTTGTAGGGATACGAAAATCTTGACTTATTAACTTTAATAAAAGTTAACGTGTGTACATTTTCTGGCAGCAACCTATTTCTGGTGTCTGTCACAATATTGCCAGCTGTACTAAACATGCGTTCTGAAGAGACACTTGTTGCAGGACAACCAAGATATTTACAGGCTTCATCATACAGCTCTGTCCAAATCAACTTTTTTGATCTCCAGTATTCAAAAGGGCATGCATCAATAGGAATAGGCAGTTCTTGCAGGTAACTGTCTACCATGATGGACAGAGACCACTCAGAAGAGGAATCAGCATAAACTGGTATAGCAGCAATTTGGGAAAGGTTTTGCCACAGATTTAGCTTGCTACTAATGGTTGAAGAAGTGGCAGTTGTGGAACAACTACTGTTAATGTTTGGTGACTTTTCCAGTTCTGTATCCCTTTGTGAAGATGAACCTGCATGTTGTGGTGATGACAACCTGAGGGTACTGTGTGTGTCTGTGTTTGACTCCTGTGAGTGCTGCAGCTCATCTAGCAATAGACATTTGTACTGCTCTATATCATCTGTTTTTGGAAGATGTATAGCCTTGAACCTGGGATCTAAGAGAGTTGCAATGATGTAGAGTTTTAATTTCGTCATTGCAACTAATTTGTCATTGGTTTTGAAGCACTGTTCATTCTCTTTACTGAGATTCCCATGATACAGTGCGACAGTTGTCTGAGCTTCAGATCTGTCTTTTTCTATTTGTAGATTTAGAACACTAAGATGATGTGAAATCAGCATTATGAGTGGGATAACCTGACTCACAGATGCGCCTTCAGAAGACATGTCCCTTGTAGCTGTCTCAAAAGGAGCTAGGATGCAGCACACTGTCTCCATTAATTTCCACTGCAGCACAGACAGCATAATGCCATCTCCAATAATGTAACTGGAGCAATACTCATGTACAGCTTGCTTTTGCTCCAAGAGGCACTGCAGCATATAAAGCGTTGAGTTCCAATGAGTGGAAACATTTTGAATCAGCTTTTGCTGGGGCAGCTTGTGTTTTATTTTGCAGTTTGGACAATGTCCGTATAGCCTTGGTTGAATGTGAAAAGTGAGTCACAATTTTTTGCAAACAGCAATCATACCATCCACTTGTGTTTCATTGCTGAGAAATCCCGTGACAATTAAATGTAAGCAATGTGCAAAGCAAGAAGCATGCATAAATCCTCCATCCTGTACTGCTTTCAAGATGTTGGCTCCATTGTCACTTACTATGAAGCCACATTTTAGACTGTGAGAATAAGCCCATTCATCAAGGAGGTCATTCAGTTCCTGCAAGATGTTTGCAGCTATATGACTTTGCCCAAATTTCTTTATATGCAGCAGCGCCATCTTCTGGGGTGTCTTTGTTTTTGAAGAACCACAAGACAACGTGACCCAATGAGCGGTAAGGGACATGTAATCTATGTTTTGAGTGCTGGTCCACATATCTGTTGTGACATGAATAACCCCACCCTCTGCAGTTTTAAGTGCAAGCATCACTGTCACTTTTAAAGCCTGATAAATGTTTGGTATTTCAACATAGGAAAAGTACATTCGATGAGGAACTTTGTAACGAGGCTCTGCTAGTTTCAAGAGCTCCTTAAATCCTCATGATCTACCAAAGAGTATGGGAGAAGGGCTCCAGCTAACAGTTCACCAATTCTGTGATAAGATGAAGGGTCTTTGGATGATTTTTAGTAAAGTTATTCTTCCTTTCAAATGCTTGAGACAGTGTTAGCTGTTTACATGTCCCTGCTGGTTTATTCTACAACGTGCTTTGATGGGCAGATGGATGCTGGGATGGTAGACTAGGACTTATACATTCAGCGCCATCACTGGATGTGCAACTGGTACTAATGGTGCTGGCATTGGTGGTAACATTGATCCTAGGGCTGGCAGTGGTTCTGTCTGCATCAAGTTCAGACAATTCAGTATCCATTTCAGATTCCTCCTGACCCTTCTCATGTGCAATCTGGAAGATGGAGGACATGGGTTTTGGATGATCAAGCAAAACTGAATGCTTTTTCAGATGGCGTTTAAGAGCTGTAGTGCCAAGGCATGACACAACTTTATCACAGCTTACACTCTGTTTACACAGGGAACAAATTGCTCTGCATGGTTCAGTTTTACTGACAGAGAAATAATTCTACATCTCAGATGTGACAGATTTTGTTCGAGTGCTAGGAAGACAGCTAAAGACTGTTTGCATATTTTCACCTGCCCTAACAGAACCCGGGACATGCTCCTTGGTGCTAGAAGAGTGGACAGAAGACTCTGATGGATTTTCATTGCTGGCCAACACAGAAGTGGTGGATTCAATGGATATGTCCTTTTCATTGCCAACAGTGCTGGATATATTTGCAAGTGCACTACCTGATTCATAGTCAGCAGACTTGATCATTTCACTTTGTTGAGGAAGTAATGATACGTCGCAAGACACAGCAGTGTTGGACTGAGACAAAGAGCTACTGTCTGAGTCAGAGAGGGACTCACTGTCACTTGCATTATTGTTGCTAGTCACAGAGATCTTAACAGCATGAATGGCATACCTTATGGTGCCTCTCCATGTGACCCAAGCAGCTGTACAGCTTTTCTTAAAAGGTCCCCTTTTACCACACTTCACTGTTGCTCTTTTGCTGTTTCTTGAATTTTTATCACATGAAACATTTTGTTTATTTCTGCTAGCACCAGGATTACCACAAACACCAACACCTGCTCCAACACCAGCACCAGATGCTTCATCTATGTTGGTGTCAACCATAACAGTACCAGTATACTGCAGTGAACACTCCCACACAATTCCTGTGTAAGAAAGCAATGTGATCTGTGATCGCGGGCTACAACTCCAAAATTTTATTTTGGTTGTGTGACACTGTGATGCAGTGGACTGAAAGTAATTAAAGAATATGATGGTTTGCAACTAAAGGATCCCAGGTTCAAGGCTTACAGAATGACTGGGCTGCTGGGCATAGGCATACACATAGCAGTCAAGGGGTGCACATCAGCAGGGTGATGAGCTGACCACAAGAGACGGAGTTACACACACAAACCGAAGAAAGAGATTTTTCTGTCTCTCCTCCCAATGGGGAAATATATTTTTAGGCTTCTGTCATGTATTTAAGGTTAATGCCACCACCCAACTGGCCACTGGGCTTCTCTCTGTAACACACACCGGGTAGGGTACAGTGCAGTCAAGGGGCACACAGCAGCATGGTGATGGTCTGACCACAGGAGATGGAGTCACATACACATCTCAGGGAATGAGAATTATATTTCTACACTTCTGGCATGTAAGGGTAATACCAACACACAACTGGCCACTGGGCTTCTCTGTATAACACACACTGAGTAGGGTACAGTGCAGTCAAGGGACACACAGCAGCAGGGTGATGGGCTGACCACAGGAGATGGAGTCACATACATAGCACAACACAGGGAATGAGAATTATATTTCTAAGCTTCTGTCATGGAAGGGTAATAACAGCACACAACTCAGGAGATGGGAGCAGAGAGTCACATACACAACACAGGGACTCGGGAGTGGAGAAGTAGAAGTCTCACACACACACACAGAGGAGTGGTGTCCAAAAAAATTAACTGCCTGCCTTCAGTCAGTGCCTTACTGCTAGTGCCTTGTGCTGTTGTATAAGGACTAATAAGGACTGGAATTTTTGAGGGTGAAAGAGGAGGATCCCCCTTAGCAGCAAAGCACAATGAGCTTGAGCACAGTCCTTATACTCTGTCCTGACAAATTTATTTGCCTTTTTATTTCCCTTGTTATATGCTTGTTGCTGGCAGCTGCTGAGTGTGCACAGTGCAGTGCTTAAGTTGCACTGCAGTTTCACAATCACAAAGGTTCTTCTTTCTGTCTATTTTTTTTATTCCCTCTCCTGATATTGATCGATCCCTTCCCAATTCCTGATTAGTCCCTCCTGAACCTCCCCTAGTCCCACACCCGACCGTTAATTCATTGAGCCTTTTCAGCTTTTCTCGTTCTCGATCTCGGCCTGGGCCCTGCCCCTTCCCTTCCCCTCCTAACTTTTCAACGCTTGCTTAGCCTTTTCGCAGGAAAATGGATGATGGACTGGGAATTTTTTAAATAATTCAGGTAAGCACTGCAGCAACTAGCAAGTGCTGCAGTCCGATTGCAGCCACACTGACCTGGGCCCTGGCCTATCAAGCAAGAATGCTGGCTGTGGTACACTGCAGTAACTTGCTCAGGCTGCTGCTGCCTTCTGAAATCCTCAGGATCCAAATCGCGCTCTTGGGGCTTGCATCCACCTTAAATACCACTCCACATGATCCCGTGGCTTGTGCAGCTTACTGGACCCCCACCTGACCACATAGTAAATGGTCAGGTGGTGAGGATGACTTCACTTGAGCGTAAATACGCAAGCGCACTGAGAGAACTCGCAGTGGATTCTGGCAGCCTCAACAGCAACACTGCTGCTGCTGCACCCCCACACACATCCCCCCACATCAGGGCTGCCTGCTGGGACGTGCCTCCTCCCCACACATACCCCCACACCCCCCCACATCGGGGCTGCCTGCTGGGACGTGCCTCCTCCCCACACATAGACACATCAGCTGGGACCAGGAAAAGACGTCACAGGAGTTGGGAGGACTCAGATTCAAACCCTTTTGCGAACCTTTTAGTGTTCGAGTTCTAAGTTAGAACTCGAACACCAGGGTTCAAGGAGGGTTCAAATCTTTGACGAACTAGTTCTGACAACACTAGTCCCGCCTGTACCCTACATTGCCTACCAGTGCCCTGGTGCCTTGAAAGACTAAGTTACCTGCTCAAGTGTTTGACTATATGTGAATTGCACTTGTGGCCTCCATTTCCACTAGCCCACAAGTCTGCAAAGTGTCATAGTAGGTCATAGTGTGTGCATGCAACACATACACATGCCTTTTATAGGGAACAGATTATGCATGCAAGGGCCTCACAATCCTTTGCTAGAGGTTATAGGCTGCTTTTAACACTCCTTATTTTAGAGAGTGCAAACAGGTGGTTTGCAAGGGCACTTTTTTCCCCAAACTGTTCTGTGCCTTATGTAATTACTCCCACCCACAAGGTATGAGATTACATCTGTCTGATAATACTTGGCCACAGTCTAGAAGGCCTTTGGGTGAATGGTGCCTGAGCTTGGTCGGTATCGGTGGTAACACAAAAATAGTGCAGTGCCTCGACCTATAGCGATTCTTTTGACAGATGGCTGCAACCACCACTTTTATGACAGGGAACTTTTATGATTATAAACAACTTCCAACTTCTAATCTATGCATGCAAGCACAACACTATGCCAAACACAACACATTGTAAATTAAACACAAAGGATATTTATTAGGAGGTCAGGAACAGGATCTGGATGGGGAAATAGAATGGATTAAATGCAGTAAAACAGTTCTGAGATCACTTCCCAAATCCCACCACCCTCTGGTGAGTACCTACACAGTATTTACTATTTCCCTGTATTGGTGCACCAGTTTCCAAAGCTGCTAGGGAACTCCCAATGCAGTCCATTAATTGTGCACACACAATGGGCAGTTGTAGGCTTGATGTTGGACCACTGTGTGGTACCACTTGAAGGCTGGTGGTTGGGGATCCCAGTCAAATTAACACAAATACTAGTTGCTCCTGGCTGTTGCAGTTCTGTAAATGGGCTTTGAATAATAATTACACAGAAATGCACAGCAATTACTCATATCTGTTCCTGACTAGAAGAAGATTTGGAGGGGTATTGATCCAGTACTCACAACCTTAGCAGACTCTGCAGGCTAGCTCTGTTGGGATGTCTCACTCAGGGTTACAGATTCAGACAATGGTACAGGTCTGGTGGACCCAAAAAGCTTCTGAATGGCAAGTGGTGCAAGCCATATTAATCTCCTCTTCACCCAATAAGGGACTTGCCCTCACCCACTCCTAAGGAGCAGGCAATCACTTAGGGCATCAGGTGACTTAGACCCTCTGTCAGGACAAGTCCTGATAGCTCACAAAGCCCAGAGCAGCAGCACTGATGTTGTTTCTGCAGGAAACAGAAACCTTTTTGCAAAGATTCTTTAAATAGCTTTCTTCCAACCTGGTGGCTGACTGCTGACTTTTCTCATAGGTCTTTCACCTTGTGACTCCCATAAAAATTTGCTCTATTGCATATGGTCTCTCCCTTGTGCAGAAATCCAGGGATCATATATCAGTGGCTAGCATCTCATGCGTTATTCATTAGGCTAAATGCCTGTCTCTCAGTGGCTGTCAGTTCCTTGGGAAAAGCATTCATACAAGTCCTGAGCCAGCTTGCAATTTAGCTGTTTTGCAGAGCTGAACTAGCCTTCAGATTGATGTCAGTTTCACAGGGACAGAATGTCCTGAAACCTGAGCATGTCTGTTGCTGGCTGGCTCTGCAAAGCTAAACATAGGAGAATCCAACATTCCCAGCCAGGTTGTGAGTCCTCTGACCTCCTTTTCTGTAGTCCTGAGGATAAAGACACTACAAACATGACTTCTTTTGTGTAGTCTTTCATTTTATCTTCTATTTTAACATATTACTGTCCCTTTGTGTGGCTTCTGGTCATCAGCATCAATATCTCCCAGACCCTACTGCCATCTGGTGGGACGGGAGGGATTGGTGGCTGGGGAGTGCTGTTGGGCATCCCCAAAGTTTGTGCTCCTGGGGCAGAGAAGATCTGCACTTGGTAAATCCCACTTGGGAAATCCCAGCCTCCCCCCACAAAACATGGTAATTAGTGAGGTAAACACCAGGATAGAGAAGTTATTAGGGAGCAGGACAGAGGTAAATGTAAAAAAAGGCAAAGGCAGTAAGGACAGGAATGGGGCTAAAAGGGGTAAGGCTATCAAAAAGTGGAGGATGATGAGTACCAATGCCCATAGTCTGTGTAACAAGCTCTCTGAACTAGTGGCCTTGATGGAAGAGGGTTGCCTGGATATTGTGGCAGTCACAGAAACATGGTACACAGAGAACCATGACTGGGATGTCAACATACCAGGATACACAATCTACAGGAGGGACAGGGAGGGTAAAAAAGGAGGAGGAGTAGCTCTCTATGTAAAGGAAGGGATCATAGCAACAGAACTAAAGAGTAAACAGGGAGCAGATGAGGCACTCTGGGTCACCCTGGAGACAGGAAATGGCACCACAATCCACACAGGGGTTGTATACAGACCCCCATCTCAGGAGGAGGGAATGGACAAGGAAATGATAGAAGGCTTCCTTAGAATGGCAGAAAAAGGGGAGATATTGTTGATGGGGGACCTGAATATGCCAGATGTTAACTGGAGCACCTTTGCTGCAGGCACATCCAAGAGCAGGGTCATTCTTGATGCCCTACAGGGGGCATGCCTCAAACAGCTAGTATTGGAACCCACTCGGGAGGGAGCAATCTTAGACCTGGTACTCTCAAATGGGGACAGAGAAAGAATCTCAGATTTAGAGGTGGGTAGCCATCTGGGAACAAGTGACTACCAGACAGTGTGGTTCACGATAAACACAGCCATACAATCAAGCCGTACAAAAGCAAGAGTATTGGACTTTAGGAGGCTGACTTTGGGAAAATGAGAGGTGCCTTGAAAAGCACTAGCAAATAGGCAAGAAGGAGGTAGATGAACAATGGGGAGTAATCAAAACAGCCATCACAGAGGCAACAAGCCTTTGTGTAAAGCAAATCAGTAAAACACAACGAAGGAAAAAAACGCTATGGTTCTCAAAAGAGGTGGCAGGGAAGGTTAAGGAGAAAAGGATAGCATTTAAGAAATATAAGGAAACACAGAAGGAGCAGGACAGAGAACTTTATCAGTTAAAGCAGAAAGAGGCTGGGAAGGCAGTCAGAATAGCAAAGGCCCAAACTGAGGAAAGGATAGCCAACTCTGTTAAGAAGGGGGATAAGACCTTTTATAGGTACATTAGGAGCCAAGAAAGACCAAAGGAGGGATACTGAGGCTTAATAAAGGGAGGGAATGTGGGTAGAGGGGACAGTGAAAAGCAGGGATACTGAATGAATATTTCTGCTCAGTATTCACAAAGGAAGAGGAGGGGAGGTACCTAGCCAAACAAGAGAAACACTCTGAAGATGGGGGTCATACCAGTCCATTTACAGAAGAAAGGGTTCTGAAAAGAACTAATAAAATTGAAGGTGACAAAGCAATGGGGCCTGATGGGATTCACCCAAGAATTTAAAAGAACTAAGGGTAGAACTAGTGACACCGCTGACTACTCTGTTTAACAAATCATGGGAGGATGGGGTGGTACCTGAGGACTGGAGGAGGGCAGATGTGATTCCTCTTCACAAAGTGGGAACAGGACAGAGGCAGGAAACTACAGGCCAGTTAGTTTGACCTCAGTGGTAGGAAAATGATGGAATCACTTCTGAGGAAATAATTGTTGAGTACCTAGAGGCCAGTGGGGCACAGGACCCAAGGCAGCATGGATTCACGATGGGAAGGTCGTGTCAGATGAATCTAATAGATTTCTTTGACTGGGTGACCAAAGTAGTAGACCAGGGAGGGGCTGTAGACATGGCCTACCTAGATTTTAGCAAGGCATTTGATACAGTCCCACACAAAAGATTAATACACAGTTAGAGCCTTGGAGTGGGCCCAAGGTGGTAGCCTGGATAAAAAATTGGCTAGACAACAGGAAGCAAAGGTAGTAGTAAATGGAGTACACAGTGAAGAAAGGAGGGTTACTAGCGGGGTACCGCAGGGTTCAGTACTGGGACCGGTCCTTTTTAATGTCTTTATAAGTGACATTGCAGAGGAACTGGAAGGAAAAGTATGTCTCTTTGCAGACTACACAAAGATCTGCAACAGGGTTGATACACAAGATGGAGTGGAAAGGATGAGAAGGGACTTGGCAAGGTTGGAGGAATGGTCAAATGTATGGCAGCTCAGATTCAATGCAAAGAAGTGCAGGTAATGCATGAGAAACAAAACCAGGGAACAGTACACAATGGGGGGTGAGATACTGACAACAGTAAAAATGGAAAGGGACCTGGGGGTAATTATATCAGATGACCTAAAGGTGGGCAAGCAATGTGAGAAGGCAGTAAGGAAGGCTGGGGGGATACTGGGATGCATAGGAAGAGGCATCAATAGTAGAAAACAGGAAGTTGTTATCCCTCTGTACAGGCAGTTGGTGAGACCCCATCTGGACTACTTTGTGCAGTTCTGGAGACCCCATCTCCGCAATGACATAGACAGAGTGGAGGCTGTCCAGAGGAGGGCAACTAAAATGGTGCAGGGTCTGCACCAGAAGACATACGAAGAAAGACTAAAGGAACTTAATATGTATACCCTTGAGGAAAGAAGGGAGAGAGGGAACATGATAGAAACTTTCAAATACCTCAAGGGAATCAACAAAGTCCAAGAGGGTAGCATCTTTTAGAAAAAGAGATGCACAAGAACAAGGGCAACAATTGAAGATAGAGGGGGGACGGCTCAGAGGTAATGTGAGGAAGTATTTTTTCACGGAGAGGGTTGTGGATGCATGGAACAGCCTCCCTGAGGAGGTTGTGGAGTCAAGAACAGTGGGGGAATTCAAGAATGCATGGGACAGACATAAGGCAGTCCTAGTGGGGGGTTGGAGGAAGTAAGCTGTTGGTTAACTAGGATCTGCAGCTTATCTGTTAGGTAGAACAATGGGCAGACTAGGTGGGCCAAGCGGTCCTTATCTGCCGTCAGATTCTATGTTTCTATGTTTCTATGTTTGGTGCAGCTTTGAGAGCTGCTTGACACTGAGCATTTTCCTTGCTATGGGATTCCTGACTCTGAAGGCAGCCCCGGGTCAGTCAAGCAAAGAGAGGTGGTGGCACACTGGCCATGGTGAGAGGGGCATTGAACAAGCCCGCAGAACAAATGACAGTATCCAGTCTAGCCCTGGGTCCCACAGCTGCAGTCTAAAACAGGACCTGGGTGAAGGAACAGTGTAGGGGATGGTGGCAACAGTACTCTGGAGAAAGCCAAAGCTAATCCCCCTGATAGGAGGTGGTTACAGCTGTACGAATTACTCTGCCTCTCATTTGCATCTGCCCCTCCCTTTATTTCATGAGTAGGCACAAACAGAATTTTACTCACAAACAGCAGGTTTCCAATATAGCTGACTCAGCATTTATAAACCCAGTTTGTGGGTTACAGAACAAACACTTTTTGACTTGCAAACCAATCCAATATACTTCCCAGAAACATATTGATTTTCTTGAAATGTCTTTTTAACCAGGTAACTATTACAGGGATTTACCAGGTACCTATTGCAGGGATCCCATCTACTGAAACTACCTGGAAAACTAGAGAGTGATGCATACAGGGTAGAAAGTAACAGTAACTATGAAAATGTTCCTCTCATTAAATTAGACTGACAGGAGCAGTTAGTGGTACCATTACCACCTGTGCTAGAGAAACATGCTTCCTGTTTTCATAGATGACCTTTATTTACAGATCAAGAGCAGCAGCAACTCTGCAGCTCTAGTGGGGTGAATCCCCTCACTTTCCTAGAGGGTTGTGTTGTGCAATGTATTGCTTTATTGTGGTTCAGTATAAGGATGGCTGTGGAATCAAACCACACAAGAGCGAGGGTCCTGGACTTCAGGAGGGCAGATTTTAAAAAGATTGGAGAATATATCAAGGACGATCTAGCAGGGGTGGGTGACCTGGGTAGGGTGGAAGGATAGTGAGTGAAGATAAAAGGGAGCATAGTAAAGGCAAAAAACCTCAGCATCATAAAAATGAGCAAAAGGTAGATGAAAAAGAGACTGCTATGGTTCTTGAAAGAGGTGGCTGAAAAGCAGAAAACTAAAAGGGTAGAATTCAAAGGGTTTAAGGAAACACCGAGGGAAGAGGATAGGGAGGTGTATCAGAAGAAACAGAGGGAAGCAGGGGAAGCAGTAAGGAGCACAAAGGAACAAACTGAAGCGGTGTACTGAATAAGCCCCCAAAAAAAAATGATTAGCAGTTTTAAGCATGAAAGTGCTAATCAGCTGTGAACATGCATAGCACTTGGTACAGAATGGTTAGCAAAATTGTATATATGGCCTTATTAATTCTGTACACTGTTCCATGGACCCCCTTTAAAAAATAGTCAGCAGTCTACTGCTATGCATTTCTGAAAATGGTTAGCATTACTCCTTGTTTTGAATAGTGTTTTGCTATGCTCTACCAGCTATTTAATATCCTGTGAAGAGAATAGCCCAGGAGATAATGAAAGGGAACAATACATGTTTAAGATATGTAAGTAAGAAGAAGACGAGGGGTGGGATTGTAGAGTAAAAAAGGGAAGCGGGGACTTTGCAGAGGGGCACCAGGAAAAGGCAGACATCCTGAACAAATACTTTTGTTTAGTGTTCGCAGAGGAAGGAGAAGGGGAGGGGCCACAAAAAAGTAACAAAAGCTTTGTTGGGGGGAAGGTGGACACCAGTGTTTTTGGAGGTGAGAGTCCTGAAAGGACTTGCTAATCTGAAGGTGGACAAAGCAATGGGGCCAGATGAGGTGCATCCAAGGGTAATGAGGGAGCTCAGGGAAAATCTTGGCTGCCCCTCTGACAGTTCTATTTAACAGCTCACTGGAAACAGTAGTGATTCCATAGGATGGGAGGAGGGTGACTGTAGTGCCACTACACAAAAGTGGCAGCAGGGAGGCGGCTGGCAATTATAGGCCAGTCAGCCTCATATTGGTGGTGGGAAATATAGAAACTGTTGGCAGATAAGGGCCTTCAGACCACCTAGTCTGCCCTATTACCACTAACAATTGAGCTCTATCATGCACTTCTGGCATTAGGTTGCATCCCCCCCAACTACCAGCAATTCTCTATGCCTATCCCAAGCATGTTTAAAACCTGTAATCATTTCTGCCACCACCACCTCTGCTGGCAAGCCATTCCACTTGTCGGCCACCTTCTCTGTGAAGAAGTACTTCCACACGTTCCCTCTGAACCTCTCTCCCTCCCTCCAGTTTTATCTTGTGCCCCCTCATCCTTAAGCATTTCTTTTCCTGGAATATAATATTCTACTGTACTTTATTCTTCCCTGTGAGGTACTTAAATGTCTCAATCATATCCACTCTCCCTCCTCTCCTCCAGGGAGTACACATTTAATTCCCTCAGCCTGTCCTTGTAGGGCTTTCAATGTAGTCCCTGCACAATTTTGGTTGCCCTCCTCTGAATTGCCTCCACCCTGTCTATAATAGTCTAAGGAGGGGCCAAAGACTGGGCAATTAGCTGCTCTCTTTCCCTCATTGTCCGTCTACAATCTACACGGTGGATTGATCAATTCTCCCCGCTGCTCTGATCAAAGCTCCCAGCTGCTCAAACTCAGTGGTTACATGGCAGTCTGATTGAAGCTCTGCTGCTCTGATAGAAGCTCCCAGCTGCTCAAACTCAGCGGCTTACAACCGCTTGCTTTCCGCCACTTGTCTTCCATTACAGGAACCTTCTTTATGTACCACGCAGTGCACAGGTAAAAGAAGACGCCGCATTTGCTGGGTAACTCAGGCTAACTTTACATTCCTTACTTCACAGGGACAGCAGTCAAATATACCACAGCTTGTAAGTCTCCTTGGTAGCTCCCTGGACATAGCCAAGAGACGTGCTAGGGGGAAATGATACTGTGATTTTGTTAGAGAGGCTATGTAACAGTACTTGCTTAAACATTTATATTTTATATCTGTGTTTACTCTAATCCTTTGTGCACTGTAGTGGTAGGAGTGGAAGATACTGGGATTGTGTCAATGGCTCAGTAGGTAGCACACTCGCCTCTGAGGCCGGGAGATCAGAGGGCTGTGGGTTCAGTTCCCACATCTGGCACTTGGATTAATGTCCCAGTACTGACACTGCAGTGCAGCATGAGAGGGGTGCTGCACTTCTGAGGTGCCGTCTTTCAGATGAGACGTTAAACTGAGGTCCCATCTGCCTGGATTGGTGGTAGTTCAGGTGGATGTTAAAGATCCCATGGCACTTATCGAAAACAGTAGGGGAATTTTTTATCATAAACTTCAAAAAATCAAACAAATACAAAACAGTGTAAACTCACACACAAGGGAGATACAAATCATAAGAAAAGCAAAATAAGTATTAAAGTCATACATTGTCTGAAAATAAATTTAACAATAACCTAAAGCATATACAAATACATGCAAAGACCCCCCCTTAAAAAGCAGGGGAAGTTCTTATTAAATCATAACAAAATATAAAATGATCCGCATTATGTCATACAAAAACATAGAGAAAAAAGCAAACATAAATAAGTATTAATTGATACACCTCCAAAACATAAGAAAAACATCATAAACAGTATAAACACTTGCAATACCCCCCACCCCACCCCACTATAGGAACAGGGGAAGTTTGATGAAATCTCAACAAATCATAACAAAGTTATGTAATCCAATATGATAATATACGTAATCAAAATAAAAAATGAAAAGAAAAATAAACCCAACCCATCATAAATAAGTATTAATTCATACAAAACCCTAACCATAAGAGAACCAGCATACACCCGCCCCTCCCCTTCCCCCCACAGGAGTAGAGGAATTTTTCATTATAAATTTCAAAAAGCAAACAAAGACAAACAGAATGAATTCACAACAAGGAAAGCTACAAATCAAAAGAAGACCAATAAAAATAGTAAATGTAAAACATTGTCAGAACAGAAACTACTAATAAGCTAAAGCATATCTAAAGCAGATCCCCCCTTCCCTCACTAAAAGAGAAGGGGAATGATCACCATATCAATTAAAATCAAAAACATAAGCAATGCAGCATATATACAGAAGTAGAAGTGGAAATGATCTTAATTAAAGTAAAAAAACATCCCAGAAGCTCAATTCACAGAAAACCAAATAGCATCCTCATGCTTAAAATAGTAACCACTAGAAACCCCAAAAAATCAATGATCCCCATCCACGACCCTGTGCAGAAGCAACAGAGATACAGACCCATCCCTCCCCCCAGCCTCCCTAGTAATGAGAAAGGCTCCCCCCTGGTCTAACCCACCAGGAAAAATAATGCCATAAAAGAAGCAATCCTATACCTCAACCTGTATCTAGCCATAACATCTTTCTCCACCACAACCTGTAAAGGTCAGGATGTACCCTCTCCCTCTCCAACATCTGCCACCTAATGACATCTTTTTTAATGTTTTGCACACTCTTACTCTCTGATGTCAGCTGTTTCCTCAGTGTTAAACAACAACGTGACAGCCAAAGCTGATAACCTATAAAACCCATCAAAAGTCTTATGGTAATATTATCATAAATCACCCATGAGCCAGGCAACACCCCCTCAGTTCAAATGCCTACAGACTGTCCCTGAAATGGGTTCAATGGCCAGGCCGCATGAAAAACAGACCAAAAGGACATAGCAAAGGGACAATCAGTAAAAAAAGTGTGATAAGGATTCAACAATGCCCAAACAGGTGTCCTCCCTAGGACAGAATCTCTCTGCTAGTTCTTTATGCTTTAAATTCCCTTTCACACCCAGTTTTTTATGCAAAACAAAGCCACAAAAAGTCCCATAAGTATTTAGGGACCCTCCTGCTGAACAATAACCTCAGTTTAGAATGTTGATCTGCTATAGACAAGTCTAAAAACCATGGGTCAGCATAAAAAAAATCTCTCACCATACCAGAATACAATTGCTTCCGAGAGTTCATGCAAATGGCCTGTTTAGTTATCTGCCAAGCCTTCAATTTCCCAAACAAACCCTTAAAATGGTTAGGAAGCTGAGACACCCTAGTTTGGTGGGGCAAAACTTCGGAAAGATCCCACTTATCAATTAACTGACCAATAACATCACCCACCCATGGGGACCATACCTTAGATTTCCCCTTTAATAGTGGAGTCAAATTATAGGAAAGAAATGTAACATAAAAAATCACCACTGGGTTCAGCATCCCTACACCACCTTCACCAATAGATAAATAAGTAATACCCCTTTTCACCAGGTTCAGTCTACTACCCCACAAGCAAGAGAAAACACAACATACAAGGAAGTCTCCAAGGAAAGTGGGGGGGGGTACACTGCTGCCAAAACAAAAATAGTAGCAAAAAGTTTTGATAAGATAAATGCATTTTGCTTTTGACTTCTGCCCTCTATTCCAATGTGCCACCCTATCCTTAGCCACCAACAACTGTTTTTCCCAGTTATATTTAGGAGCATCTGGCCCACCCAAGTAAACACCTAGAATTCTTCTATAACCAAAATCAATAGGGATATGCCAAATTAAGGCAACATCAGCAGCATCATATCCCAACGGTAATATTCCACTCTTTAAAGAATTAATAGAAGAACCAGAAACACCAGTAAAGGTTTCTAATATCATAAGGGCTTCATTAGCAGAAGAACTATCGGCCAGAACCAACACCAAATCATCTGCATACGCTATTGTCACAAATGGGACATCCTCACAGCCAACAGATAGACCTGTAATCCATGGAGCCCTATTCAGGGCATAAAGTAAGTGGTCCAATTATACCACATATAGCAACGGGCTTAGAGGACAGCCCTGACGTACCCCCCTATGCACCAGTATCCTACGCCCTGTCCAGCCATTTATACTAGGCAGTAAACTAATATTCCTATAACACGTTTTTAATCATGCTGTAAACTGCAAAGGGAACCCATAACTATGCATCACCTCTCAAAGATATGTATACTGTATATGATCAAAGGCTTTATTCTAATCTAAGCAAACAAGATGACCAAAAACCTCCTGTGAGGTTCCTTTCTGTAAAATCTCCCTGAGTAGGATAAGAGCATCCTGAACTAGCCTCTTCAGAACACCACTAAAATTGAGAAGGATGTACCAGATCATCCAAAACCCCACGTAACCTTTTCCCCAGAACCTTCATTAAAATGTTATAATCCATATTCAGTAATGTCAAGGGTCTCCAATTATCCAAATCACCCCTTTCCCCTTTTTTATAAATCAGTAACAATAAACCCTGCAACATGCTCTCAGGGAGATTCCCAGACTGCAACCCCACATTAAGTACTGCACCCAATTCTACCCCCAACTTCCCAGATATCTTTGTACACTTCATGAGGCAGCCCGTCAGAACCCGGGGCAGTCCCTGCTTTCAGGGCCCAGATAACCAACCTGAGTTCCTCCAAAGATATTGGTGCATTGAGAGAACTTCCCAAATCTGGAGCCAGCTGAGGTAACTGACAACCCATCAACCAAGAACGCATAGAATCAAATGAAAGAGAAGTACTCATAAAAGTCTTGGAAGCATAAGTATGGATTTCTGACAAAATGCCAACATTTGAAGTGACCCTGTCTCCCCGGGCAGTATTTAAATACGTCATACTGCGTGTCTCTCTAATAAAACTAGCAGATTCAAATGGCAAAGTAACCCCCTTTGACCCAGAAATCCCATACTTATGCTTCTTCTCCATCTCACCTATCACTTTCAGATGTAGACAGGCCAGTTCAGCCTTTAATCCCTTAATGGTATCCTGACACCCAGAACCCCTCTGCTGTCGGAAAGCAGACCAAAAAGTGATACGCTCTCTCAAATACTGCATTTCATTATGCCGCTGTTTCCCATTAATACGACTCACTTTCTGAAAATACACCCTAATATCAACTTTAGTGTCCTCCCACCACTCATTCAAATTATCATATAGAAAGAAAACAGACTGGCGAGCAAGCAAAAGTGAATGCAACCCCTCCCTTATGTTGGGGATATCCAACAAAGTAACATTTAATTCCCAGATACCAGGCCCCCTCTTGGCCTCAGGCACATCCCCTAAAACAAGCTTTAGCAGTAAATGATCAGAGGTAACTACATCCTGCAACTTTTGAGATTGAATAAGCAATCCAAGGGAAAGAAAAAAAATAATCAATCCTAGAGGCCTTAGGACCTTAAAAATAGGTGTTATTATTAACATTAGGTGAAGACCCAAAAGCATCCACCAATCCAGCATCCCGCATACCCTGTGCCAAGCATGATACATCACAATAGACTTTCTTCCCCCCATCAGCCAGGAACTGGGAGGGTAAGGTGCAATTAAAATCACCCCCTAGACTAAGAAGAGAAGAAGTGTACAAAAAGGGAAAAATGGACTTAAATAAAGCAACCCTATCAAACTTATTTTGGGGAGCATAAATGTTAATTAACCGAATAGGGGTATCTCCCCATTTTATATCTAGGAGTAAAGCTCTACCTTCCTTTATCTCTATGTTATGCACCACCTGTACATAAGACTGAAAAAAACAGATCCCAACCCCACTGCATAAATCCTGCCCCTGCGACCAAAAACAGTCCCCCCATAACCATCCTCCAGTAGCAGCAGACACTTCTTCCAGAAAGTGTAATCGTATATCTTGAAAAAAGACACAATCCAAGTTCTCGTGCACAAACTGGGAAAAGGTGTTACACCGCTTCTCCAAGGATTTAATGCTATTAGCATTTAAAGACGCCACCCGAAATAGAAAAGGAGCAGTCAGTCAACCCAGAAACCTCACTTCACCTTACTCGAGGCTCTTGTCACCCTGCCACTTATGCAGTCCTGAGGACTCTGTTCAGCCTGACCCTCTGGAATAATCTGTGAGACAGGTTGTGACAGAGACACTGCCTCACCCACACCCACTGAGTCATCCACCAAAACCTCATATGGATTGGGGTCTGCCATGGGAAGAGAAGAGGCTGAGGAAGTAGATTTCTTTGTCAACTTACACTTCCCTTTCACCTGCCTTCCCTTTTTCCCAATTATAATAGTAAAATCCTCTCCAGTGGACAACGGGACGGTGGGGGCTCACTAGAATCTACCAAACCACTTGCTACAGCAATCCTAGGTCTTGGGGACATGGGACAGCATCAGGGCCAAGGGCCATTCCAGCCTCGATAGCCTGATTTCCCACCAGCTTGTCTCCACTAGGGGCTGCATTCAATACCTTCCCCACAGGAGCGTGGCCCTATTTAACTGCTACCCTGATGAAGTGATCCTGTACCCCAAAATCAGCTTCCTCTATGTTTTGAGCAGCCACAGGGCATGATCCAAAAGCATGGCCTATCTCATCGCAGAGATTGCACTTTGCCTGTTGGAAGCAGTGAGCACTAGGGTGTTCCGTTTCCCCACAGTGAACACATTTAAGGATATCACAGGTGGTGCTAATATGCCTCTTGGAACCACACTTGAAACAAACCCTGGCCTGACCTGGGTAAAAAAGAAAACCCTTATCCCTCCCTAAAAAAAAAACAGTTAGGGAGATGGATAAGATCAGTTTCAGTAGCATGCAGTTTGACCCGAAATTTCCACCCCCCATTCCAAAATCCTTCATCATGCAGAATAGGGACAGGATTGCCTTGAATGTCACACTTTTTGCCCAGCCAGTGCATAATGTCAACAACATTGACCTCTTCGTTTCGAAACAGGATGGTTATCACTCGAAAAGGTTCCTTCATGAGGGGAAATACAATTAAATCAGACCAGAAGGGATTGGTTTTCAAATTCAGGTACCGACACCAGAAAGTTTCCAATAAAGCAGGGGTATGAAAGCTTATATCAAAGGTGAATTCCCCTTGAACATGAATAAGGGCATAAAACTCTGCAGGAGAAAATCCCATACTCTGCTTGAGCAGAAACTTCCCCACAAAAAAATGATCGGGGGGGGGGTTATCCCGAGGCCCCACATAACGTAATCTAATGGCATTAAGCCGTTTAGCTTGTTCCACAGTCTGTTGGAAATGGCTAGCATACGTGGCCCTAGCCTGAGCCTCAGAAGCCTGGGGTTGAGCTGCAGCACTATCCCCAATATTCACCTCATCCTCTGGGACGTCAAGGGGGGAAGTCTCTAGAGGAGGTGGACCAACACCTGCCCCCATCGGTTGTACAGGCAAATCAGAAAAAATATTACTTAGCTCTACTGCAAGTCCATCTGATGCACCTGCAATCACCTCCGCTGGTTTCCACTGGCCGTTGGACATAAGGATCCAACCCACGTTGTGCAGGGCCCTGTCCGGCAACCAGGTAGCATCCACAATGTCTCCCCAGGCTTCACCCGGCGAACTCAGGACTGTCATAACCTTTTCCGTAGATGCATGAATTTTTAGCGTACCTTCTGACGTAACAGCACTCAGGGAAGTGGCATCCCGCTTCCGGTTTCGATCCTCATCCAAAGTTTTTTTCTTCTGCCCTTCCTCAGCCATCAGCTCACTTACACACAGCAGCTCCTACTTTAAGCAGCAATGCTTCTCAGCTAAACTTAAAGGCTGCATCGGATTCACTGTAGTGAGACCACTGTCTCGGGAAATATGCTGGCCACCCAACGGGTGCAACCCAGCCACCTCCACAACGGATCCCTCCTCCTGGAAAACTTCAATTTCCTCTAACTCCTGGGCCATCGTAGCCCTGTCCTGTAGACCTTCCACCACCAGATCCTGCTACAGAATGACCACCAGTCACAGCGTCAGAGGCCCCCTACTGACAGAGCAGGGGAATTTCCCCGGTGTCCTTGCCAAATTTTCCTCATTCACTAAAAATACCACCAACAGCTTAATCTGGTTCAAGGTCAGTTGGCATTCATCTGTATCCCCCTTCCCCAGGTCGTGCCTGAAAATAGGCAGGATTTGTCTAGTGCACTTACCCGGTCAACAAAAACTAAATAAAAAATAAATAAAAATTGTGTACAGTACCTGGTATTGGCAATACAGTACTCTTCGGCAGCTTTCAGGTAACAGTGAACAAATACTCGTGGTTACTAAATTGAACAACTAAATACTCATGGTTACTAAATTCATAACAAACACAAACAAAAAGAGAATGCTGATCTAATCTAACTCATTTTATTTTCTGCTTCACACAGACTTACCTTTACCTTCTAGGCAAATCTAAGGGTGCTGAGGTTGGATAGAGCCACTGTTGAGTCAAATTGTTGTACTCCATTTCGGTAGAGGATTTTGGGCACTGTCTTTTCCACTGGCAGCTGGAGCACACTGAGTACTACCTATCCAATGCAGTTACAGCTCCAACAGGGCTGACTGTTTTTCCATGGGGGAGGCACTGGAGTCCCATCCTCCTCCCCTCAACCCACCCACCCCTGGGCTCATCCAGCTTTATAGGCAGCCTAACCATGCCCCTCTTCCTCCTGGGAAAGGACAGGTGACTTACCACTCAGGACAGAACCATAAGGACTATATAAAATAATTATTTATTTTCTTACTAACTTTCATCCATCACAAAATCCTCTTTTACTCTTCGCTGTCTTTTATCCGCTACTCTCATCTGTGAGTCCTAGAAAAATAAAAAGTCCTAGCTTTCATTACCCCAAGGCTAACTCCTATCAGTGATGGACTTCATAAATTGCAATAACTGTGGAACACTATTTACCAGGCTTTTTGTCCTGAGGGTGGGGCACTGTTCTACATGCATTGCCCTCAGGGACCTGAAGTCTCAGTTCCAGTCAGCATGGACTGAGATACACTACCTCCAGCATACAGTAATCTCCATCAGACCTCAAAGGGCAACAATACAACACCAGAAATTTTCAAACCCCTCATGCAGGCACCCCTACCTCAAAGGACAAACCAACCTGGGGGCTGGCAAATAGTTAAATCTCATAGGAAGAATCCTAAATCCATAACAAGGGAAGAAAGCAAACATATATGCACATCAAATAAATATGCACTGCTATCCTCCAGGACTGTTAAAATAGCAGGCGAGGAGAGGTGTAGGAACCCAACACTGCACAGGGAGGTGCACTCCACCAAAACAAAATCACTGAAAAGGACATTAAGAAACTTGTGCTGAAAATCGGAGACTTCATGATTAGAGGAGTAGAGTATCAACTCCAGCAATTCAACCAGGCTAGAGTTGCAGTCCTGTGCCATCCTGGGACATCAACATGGTGGGACATGGACTGCATTTAGAAAACTGTACACAGTGTGGAACATGACACGCAGGTTATCCTCCACATAGGTACAAATTACCTAGCCAGTCGGTCCATGGATGAAACTAAACAAAATCTTACCAGGCTTGGGAACAAACTAACTTCTCTTTTGTCCAGCATTTGTTTCTCAGAGATCCTGCCTGTTTGAGGAAAAGGTGACAGCAGGCAGAAGATCAGGGAAAAGGACATTGCCGAACTTAACGACTGGCTAAAAAACTGGTGCATAGAAAAAAAACATCACTTTCTGGGAAACTGACAAACCTTCTGGGAATGGGGGTTCTTTAAATTTGATGAACTGCACTTCACAAAGGAGGTAACCTGAGCACTCAGCCAGAAGTTTGTTGTCCATATCAATCAAACTAGTGGAGGGGGAGGAGCTGCAGGCATCCCTCACGTCATGAGGGTTGCCAACAACCCCTCCCCTATCATCAACTAGTTCTACGCCTGGATACCACAAAGAACTCAACAGCTGTATCGATTAAAGCTCATCCCAGTCTGATCCACTAGGGAAAGGAATAAAGAAAATAGGTCACAAAAAATGCAGAACAGAGCAGGATCATGGTACACAGCACATGGACTATCAGGGATGGAAGGCAATGTGTATCAATGCTCGTAGCCTACCAAACAAAATCCTTGAACTTACAGGCATGATGACAGAGGTACAACTGGACTGGGTCACAGGTATGGAAACTTGGTTCACCGTGAACAACACCTGGGATGTTAATATCCCAGGTTGCACACTTTTCAGGAGGGACCAAGAGGGAAAGAAAGGAGGGGGATTGCTTTGTACATAAGGGAGGGAATCTGTGCAACAGAGATCCAAGGGAAGCACAGTATGGCAGAGGCCCTATGGGTCACCCTAGGAGCTGGGGACAAGGCCATCATCCTGGTGGGAGTTATTTACAGACCTCCAACCCAGGATGCCAAGATTGACAAAGACCTCCTGGAAACCATCTCAATGATGACAGACAAGGGCAAGTTGCTACTGGCCGTGGACTTCAATCTATCAGATGTGGATTGGACCTCGTACACAGTATCCACAGAGCGGAGCAAGGAATTCCTGTTCACGCTGCAGGGGGCAGGATTAAATCAACTGGTGGATTCACCTGCCAGAGACAAAGTAACCCTTGACCTAGTACTCATAAACAGCAGCAGGATTTCTAACATTCATGTGGGGTATCAACTTGGGGACCAGCAACCACAGGTCAGTCTGGTTATCAGTAAGCAAAGCAGAAAGTGAGTGAGCTCAACGGAGCTGTGTTGGGACTGCTGTGGATTTCTTTGTGGGCAGAAAAATGCAGCAATGTATGCATGGGCCAAGTACAAAAGGGCAGCCTACAGCGGTGGGAGAAACAGAACGAGCGAGTGGGGGGGTGAGCGAGCTCAACAGAGCTCTATCTTGACTGCTGCGGATTTCTTTGTGGGCAGAAAAAGGCAACAATGCAGGTAGGAGCCCAGTACAAAACGGCAGCCTGCAGCACTGGCAGAAACGGAACGAGAGAGTGATGGAGGGGCAGTGAGCGAGCTCAATGGACCTCTGTCGGGGACTGCTGCAGATTTCTTTGTGGGCAGAAAAAGGTACCAACAGAGGCAGGAGCCCAGTACAAAAGGACAGTCTGCAGCACCAGGACAAACAGAATGAGCGTGTGACAGAGGGGCATTGAGCGACCTCAACGGACCAAAGCAATCAACATTCGGCATTGATAAAAAATTGTTAACTACAGAAGTCCACCTTTTATATAAACATGTTCAATTTGAGCAGAAGGGCTCCATTCAGGCTCAGGAGTCAATCTTCCTTAATTGTTACTAGCTGTGTTAATTGCAATACTGATTATAAAACTTTTGTTATTCCTTCAAAAGGGTAGAATTTATGAGTCAGAACAAGGACACAGATGCCAAATATAAAATATAAAATCAGCTTAGATCCTTTCACCTTTCTCCAAATCATAGGAGTTCTTTCAAATCTGTCTGAACCCCCAACAGGAACGTCCATAGACACCCTGCAAATTTTAAAAACAGTTCGAAGCGATTGAGCGGAAAAGCAAAAAGGCTCCAGTTAAATACCATGGCCCATCTTTTATAGAATGAAAATTCCATTGTTTAAACTCATGAATCCCTGGTATCATTCATAAATATACTTATGGCAATATCAGCTGCATTGCTCCTTAATACTGGAGTCCAGCTGTTAAAAAAAAATATATATTTTTTGCATTGTTCCAATAATTCTTAAGTGCACACTCAAATAAACTTGACACTCTATCAGTCTTATATCAAGGTGATTTGGCAATTTGAATCTCAAACGCAAGTTGGTTCTGAAACATATCATGCCCAAATCATAAGGATTCCATGGACTGCAAATTCAAACAGTAGTGTCTGAATGAGCATATGTGAAAGATTGCAAGTATTTTATCCGATTTAAGGGGATTAGCAAGCAACTAGTTCTTTGGTTTTCTACAGCTCTGTTATCCGCTATGGAGTTGCTTTTTCCCCAACAATTAAAATTCAATGTCTAACAGCAGTCTACAATTCTGGGGCCTTTTTCAGCTCTCCTCCAATCTCTACTTTCTAGTTTTCCAGTTTCTCTTCAGCTGAACCACAGGACCATAAGACCATACACCTAAAAGGAGGTAAAAAGAACTGTTCTCTGAGTGTAGTAAATAATATCAAGTAAATTTAAATCCCCAGCTCTGTTAGGCAAGGTTAGCATACCTGTAATGCTTTAAAAACTAGCATGTAGCACTCCAAAGTGTAAAACTCTCATGTAGCTTCACAGGACTCTCTCTTTGCCCTCCAAACCAGATGTTGGCTATTTGCCGTTCAGACAGCCTGAATAAAATACAATTTTCCACAATCTATTGAAACGCCATCTCAATTTCAGCTTGAGGCATAAACCAGCCTCAATACAGCGGGCTCTGGGTCACGGCGTCAAATCTCAAAATTGGCAGCCAGTCAGACAAAGCAGTTTGTGAATGCCCAACTTAAAAACAGCCTGCTCATTTTGGGGCACATTATGTGCCCTATCATAAAGGAACCGACTGGTGACTAAAACCTGCCAAGTTCAATGCACATTAGCCGGTGGCTTACCTCCCACAAAAAGGTCGAACTCCCATCAGCAGATGTTTTAAAAGTTCAATGCTGCTGACCAAAAGTTAGAATAAATTAAAATAAACTGGGTTTCATTCAGCAGAAAGTTTGGAGTTTTGAGAAAAAAACCATTGGACACCTGAAAAAGCATGAAGCAGCGAGGAGTGGAGCAGCCTGGTGGCCATCTTGCTGCTCCAGCCCGTTCATTGTCCACATGACACAAGCAAGGCCCACCCATGTAACCAGTGGCATTCCACAAGGATTGGTGTTGGGTCCAGTCCTCTTCGTCATATTCATTAGCAACATAATAGATGAACTGGAGGGGAAGATTTGCCTGATTGCAGATGATGCAAAGCTCTGCAACAGGGTGGACACTCAGGAGGGAGCCACAGGTATGGAAGCTGACCTTAGAAAGCTGGAAGAATGGTCCAGAAAGTGGCAGTTAAAGTTTAATGTTAAGAAGTGTAAAGTAGTGCACCTTGGAAAGCAGAACCCAGGAAAAAAATACATTCTGGAAGGGCATCAATTAGAGGAGACAAAGATGGAATGGGATCTGGGCGTGATCATTACCAATGACCTAAAGGTAGGAAAACTATGCGAAAAAGCAGTGCAGAAGGCAAGTGGTATCCTCGGATGTATAGACAGCGGTATTACGAGTAGAAAGCAGGAGGTAATCATTCCACTTTACAGATCCTTGATGATGCCACACCTGGATTACTGTGTCCAGTTCTGGAGGCCTCACCTCAAAAAGGACATTGACTGTTTAGAGATGGTACAGAGAAGGGCTACAAAGGTGGTGCAGGGCCTGCACCATGAGCCATATGAGACAAGACTCAAGAAGTTGAACTTATTCTCTCTGGAACACAGAAGAAATAGGGGGGACATGATAGAAAGATTTAAGTACATCAAGGGAATTAACACAATTTAGAAGGGAAACCCCTTTCAGGAAAATGGCGGCATGTACAAGAAGGTAGAGCTTGAGTCAAGTGTGAGGCAAGTTTAAAAGCAACTCTAGAACCTTCCCTTTTAACGAGAGAGTGATAGACCCATGGAACAGCCTGCTACCAGAAATAGTGTCATCTAAGACAGTGAGAGAGAATTCAAGCTCTCATGGGACAGGCAATGTGGGCAGCTTAGAATGAAACAGGATTGAGAGGGTAGCCACCATGGGCAGACTAGATGGATCACATGGTCCCCATCTGCTGACACTTTTCATATGTTCTTATGTCCTTACATAGATGAGGCCTCCAGAACTGGACACAGAATTCGAGGTGTGGCCTCACTAATGTCCTGTATGATGGAATTATTGTTTCCCTTTTCTGCTGGTGATTCCCTTGCCTATGCATCCCAGCATCCTGTTTGCCTTTCCTGCTGCCTTGTCACACTGCCTACTGTACCTACCTCGAGGTCATCGGAGATGATCACCCCCAGGTATCTTTCTTTCTTGGAGCATGCTATCCCTCCCCCAGCTGATATGTACTTTGGCTCCTGGGTTTTTGTGCCCTATGCACATTAGCTTGCACTTTTTTGCATTGAAGCCTAGCTGCCAATCCCTTGACCAATCCTTCAGATTCCTTAGATCTCCTCTCATTTTATCCACTCCCCCTGGTTTGTCCACCCTGTTGCAGAGCTTAGTGTCATCAGTGAACAGGCAAATTTTCCCTTCCAGATCCTCTGCAATATTACTGATGAAGATGTTGAAGAGGACCGGATGAAGCATTGATCTCAGTGGTACACTACTGATCACTTTACCCTCTGCAGAGTGAATGCCATTTACTACCACCCTCTGGGTCCTATTATCCATCCAATTCTCCACCCACTTATCTACCTTCTTTCCCACCCCCATGCTCCTCAGCTTATTCAACAGCCTTCTATGCAGTATGGTGTCAAAGGCCTTGATGAAATCCAAGTAGGCGACATCTACTGCCCCTTCCCGATCTACCTCCTGGGTTGACTAGTTGAAAAACTCAATGAGGTTAGTCTGGCATGATTTCCCTCCCATAAAGCCATGCTGCCTTTGGCCCTGTAGACCATTGACAATCAGGTGTTTCACTATTCTTTCTTTTAGTAGTGTTTTCATGATCTTTCCCACTACTAAGGTCAAGCTCACCAATCTGTAGTTCCCCGCTTCTTCTCTGTTTCCACTTTTGTATAGAACAAATCCAGAACAAATGGTTTGATACCTTTTACTGGACCACATCAGCTCTCCCCTGTTTCCAATGATAGGTTAAAGAGGTTAGTCAGAGGTTTTGCAAGCTCTTATCTTAGCTCCTTCAGTATCCTGGGGTGCACCCCATCTGGTCCCAAACCCTTATAAACTCTTATTGTCTCCAGTTCCCTGAGGACCCTTTCCTGGAAAGGGACCTGTGTCCATTTCTGTGCCTTTCCTGCCCTTATCACTTATTGCTGGCCCATTTCCTGGCCCCTCCCTTGTAAAAATTGAAAAGAAGTATTTGTTCAATATATCCGATTTCTGGTGGTCATCCTCTACTCTCCCCCCACCCTCCCCTTTCAGTCTCACAATTGCCTCCCTTGCCTTCCTTTTTTCACTGATGTGCCTGTAAAAGGTTTTGTCCCCCCTTACCTCTGAGTTTGCCATGTGTTCTGTTTGTGCCTTGTCTTCCCTAACCATCTTCCCCACCTCCCTTTGTTTTTCCTGGTACCTCTCCCTATCTCTCGCCTCCTATGTCTTTTTGTATTGCTTAAATGTATTTATGTTTTTGCTTTCCTCTGACCTTTTCTGCTACCTCCTTAGAAAACCATAGTGGCTTCTTCATCCTCTTCCTCTTGCTGACCTTTTTGACAGAGTTGTGTTGCAAATGCAATCCCTGTTTTGATCATCGTCTACTGTTCCTCTACCCCTTTCTGCTCCCCTACTTTGGCCAGTACTTCTTCTAGGAATTTTCCCATCTTTCTAAAATCCACCCTCCTAAAGTCTAGGAATCTTGTCTTTGTGTGGCTTGGTTCATCCCCCTCCATTATTTCAAACCACATTGTTCGATGATCACTACTCCCCAGGTATTCCCCTACTGTTACCCTTGTCACATTGTCCCCATTTGTGAGCACCAGGTCCAATAGTGCCATATTCTGAGTGGGTTCTATGACCAGCTGTTTAAGGAATGCCCCCTGCAGGGAGTCCAAGATGTTTTTGCTCCTAGCTGTTGCTGCCATGGGGAGGCTCCACTCCACGCCCAGTAGATTGAAATCACCAACCAGCAACACTTATTCCTTGTGCACCATCCTTTGGATTGCTAACATTATCTCCTTATCTACTTTCTCCCCTGAGCTGGTGATTTGTATATTACCACTGTGCAGATGGCTATTCCAATACTCCTTTCTAGAGTAACCCACAGAAATTCCCCTGCTCCCAGATCCCCTTATATTTCTGTGGTCTTTATATTTTCCCTCACATAAAGAGACACTCCTTCCCTCTTCTTGCCTACTCTGTCCCTCCTGAATAGATTGTAACCCAGTATGACCACTTCCCAGCTCTGGTTTTCATTCCACCAGGTCTCTGTGATAGCCATGATGTCCAGGCCAGATTCCACTATGGTTGCCTCGAGATCTCCTATCTTGTTACTCAGACTTCGGGCATTTTCCCATAAGGATCTCCAGGATGTGGAGCCCCTCCCTGCTTTGCTCTCTTATGCTTCTCCCTTTTCTGATCCCAATCCTTGTCAGACCCTCCCAGTTTCTTGTCTTTGTGCTGACCCGAGGCCTCTGTTGTTCTATTCTCATCTTGAGTTCCCCTGTAGTTCCTGTGCTCTCGGGGGGGGGAGGCATTCTATGTCTCCTACCCTTCCTTCATCCCCCTTGGCTAGTTTAACTGCTTGCTAGTGAAAGCACTTAAACTTTTCACTAAGGACCATGGTCCCCTCTCTGGATGGATGCAGGCCATTATCTTTGTACAGGCCCACATCCCTCCAGGTGGGGCTACAGTCCTCCATGAGTCCAAACCCCTCTTCTCCCCACAATTTCTTCAACCGTGAGTTGAACGTCTAGATGCAGAGTGTCCTAGCCTCCCCCTTGTTGTGAACAGGCAGTACCTCTAAGAAGGACACAGAGATTGCTACCTGCTTTAGCCCCCACCCCAACTCCTTGAACTCCTCCTGTATTCTGCCTAACTCTACCCTATCCCCAGCCAGGTAATTTGTTCCCGGGTGGACAGTGAAATCCAGCTCCTCTCTCTTTACTATTGCCCACGTAATCCTCTGCATTTGCTCCCCATCCTTGCCAGCTGCACCTCCTGGAAGGTACTTGACCTCCTTCTCCCCCTGCTACTAGTTCCCAGTTCTACTTCTCAGACTATTAAGTCCCCCACCAGGAGTAGCTTCCTCTTCCTTTGGAGTCCTCTACCCCCCCAATCCCAGGGGCTCCATTTCAGAGGATCCTCTCATTTTCCTTGCTCTCAACCTCAGATGTCCTTGTGGGACTCTCCTGCTCCTCCAAAATAGTGTAGGAGTTTCTAAGTTGGACTGGATGGGGAATGTACTTCAGACCAACCTCACGCACCCTCCCCAAGCCCACTGTGATCCATTCACTCCTCCACCTCAGCAACCTTTGAGTTAGTGGTTGTGGACACTGTGGCCTCTGGGTGGGGATGGAGGCCTCCTGCATCCTGGACAGCTCTGCTTGTAGACAGGCAACCTCCACCCTTAACCCAGAGAGGTGCCTGCCTAATTCAACAGTAGCTGTGTGCCAGAAACAATCAGCTAACTATAGGTAACAAAAGAAGAACAAAACAGGGTAAACTGCTCCTCTCTACTCAGCAGATACACACAGCAATTTAAAGGAAATTACCTGGGATCTGATGACTGCTATTACTGCTGTTGAAGGTACAGACACACTCAGAAACTGCCAGAAAGTTCCAGAAATTTATCAGCAAACAGAAGCCCCTACTTCTGCTCCAACAAAATGGCTGAGGCAACTAAATTCAAGATAATAAAACACTCAACAACAAAATGACCAAAGCAACTAAATTCAAGTTAAGAAAACACAAAGCAATGTAAAGGCGATCACCTGAAATCTAATGCCTGCTGTTACTGCTGCTGAAGGTACAGACTCACCCAGTTAGAAACTGCCAGAAAATTCCAGAAAATTTATCAGGAAACAGAAGCCCCTACTTCTGTCTAACAAAATGACTGAAGCAACTAACTTCAAGTTAAGAAAACACGCAGCAATTTAAAGGGAAAATTAATGGAATCACAGCTGAAAGAAAGGATTGTGGAATATCTTGAATCCAGTAGGTTATGAACATACTAACATACGAATCTGCCAGCAGAACAGACCAATCAGTCTAAGTCTGCCTGAGTGTACAGCTAGCACCCTAGATTGCAGCTTCCCCAGCCTCCTCCCCCTCAGTTCCTCCCCCGTTTGTCCCAGCCCCTGCCCCCGACTCTTCCTCTTGCTTTATCCCACTCCTTCTTAAAGCTGTTGACTGTCCGACATTCCAACTAGACACCACCCTATCTGTGAAGTAGTGCCTCCTCATTTCCCTCTTGAAACATCCCCTCCCAACCTTAGTCTGTGCCCCCTTGTCTCTCTTCCACTTCTCAGTTTAAACACCCCCTCAGGTATTTAAAGGCTTCAATCATATTCCCCCTATCCCTCCTCTCCTCCAGTGTGTACATGTTCAGCTCCTTCAGCCTAGCATCATATTCTTTTCCTTCCATCCCCTTTAACATGTTTGTTGCCCTCCTTTGCACACCCTCCAGTAACTTTATATCTCTCCTCAGGTATGGCCTCCAGTATTGTACACAGTACTCCAGGTGCAGTCTGACCAATGATCTGTAGAGCAGTAGGATCACATCTCTGTGTCTGGATGAGAACCCCCTTGTGATGCACCCCAGCATCCTGTTTGCCTTTGCTGCTGCTCTCCTGCACTTGGTTGAGTTGTTCATGCTCCCAGTTACCAACACTCCTAGGTCCTTCTCCTCCTCTGTGGTCCCCAACCTCACTACCCCCCAAACCAGTAGTCCCTCTTCTGGTTCTTAGCCCTGAAGTGCATCACCTTACACTTCTTTGTGTTGAATCCTAGCTGCCACTCCACCGACCATGTCTCTAGTTTGGTTAGGTCCCCCTGCAGTTTTTTCCATCTATCCTCCTCGTCCACCACCACCCCCAATTTGGTATCATCTGTGAACAGACTAACCCTGGTCCCCACTCCATCTACTGTATCAGAGATAAAGAGTCCAAAAAGCACAGGCCCAGCACTGACCCCTGCAGCACCCCGCTTGTCACTGCTCTGGGTGCCAAGAGCTCCCCACCACCACCACCCTCTGCACCCTCCCCTGTAACCAGTTATCTATCCATTTAGTCAGTTTTTTCCCACCACCACTGCTGTCAGCTTCCCCCCCAGTCTCCCATGAGGCACTGTATCAAAGGCCTTACTGAAGTCCAAGTACAGGACATCTTCTGCATGGCCCCTGTCCAACTCTCTTGTCACTCAGTCATAATACTCTATTAGGTTGGTTTGACAAGACCTCCCTGAGATGAACACATGTTGCCGCCCATCTTGGAAGCCATTATTCTCTAGGAATGCCACCAGCCTCTCCTTCAGTATCTCCTCCATAAGCTTACCCACTATGGACATGAGACTGACTGGCCGATAATTTCCTGGCTCCTTCCTAGGCCTGCACTTGTGCATGGGCACCACAAGGGCCACCCTCCAGTCCTGGGGCACACACCCATTTCCAAGGAGGTGTTGAACAGATCTGCCAGTTGCTCAGCCAACAGCTCCACCATCTCCTTCAGCACCCTTGGGTGGATGCCATCAGGATCTGGTGCCTTGTTCACCCTTACTGCCCTCAGCCCCTCTAGCCCCTACTCCCTGTGATCACTTTGTCTGTCACCTTCTCCCCCACTTTCCCCACCCCCCAGTCCATGCTGGTAGTGGACTATCCCTCTACTTAGTGAAAATGGAGCAGAAGTACTCATTTAGAATTTCCACTTGCTTCTCCCCCTTTTCCACCCATTCTCCTTCCCGCTTTATCCTCACAATATGCTCCTTGCACTTCCTCTTTTCCCTGGCATACCTAAAACAGTCCTTTTCCCCTCCCTTTATGCCCTGTGCTAACCTTAATTCCTTAGAGGCCTTAGCTTTTTTCATCCTTCTGGCCACCTCCCTTGACCAACTTCCATAAGCCTCCTTATCCTCTCCCTTCACTGTTCTCCTGTACTTCCGGTATGCAGCCCTCTTTGCCCTCACCCCTTGCAGACCCAAGGCTGCATGATTTCACTGTGGAGAGGTCATGTAAAACAAATATGATAGATTTCTTTGACTGGGTGACCAAGGAACTAGATCAGGGTGGAGTGGTGAATGTGGCCTACCTAGATTTCAGTAAGGCATTTGACACCATTCCATATAGGAGACTAGTAAGCAAGCTGGATAGTTTAGGAGTGGGTCTAAAGATGGTAAACTGAATAAGAAATTGGTTAGGGGATAGGTGACACAGCGTGGTGATAAACAAAGTTCACTCAAAGGAAGGGAGGGTGAACAGTGGGGTGCTTCAGGGATCAGTACTGAGACCAGTCCTCTTTAATGTCTTTACAAGTGACATTGCAGAGGAGCTGGAAAGGAAGGTCTGCCTCTTTGTGGATGACACCAAAATCTATAATAGGGTGGACACTCCGGGGGGGGTGTAAAGGATGAACAGAGACCTGAGAAAACTAGAGGAGTGGTCAAGGATATGGCAGCTGGGTTTCAATGCGAGAAAGTGCAAAAGAATGCACTTAGGGCACAGAAACTCAGGGGTGGAGTACAAAATGGTTGGAGTAGGATTGATGACCACCAAGCAGGAAAGAGATCTGGGAGGAATTATACTGGATAATCTAAAGGTGGCCAGGCAGTGTGACAAGGCAGTTGGGAGGGCTAGTGGGATGTTGGGGTGCATAGGGAAGGGTATCAGCAGCAGAAAGAGGGAGGTGGTGATGCCTCTGTATAGTTCACTGATAAGACCCCCTCCTAGAGCATTGTGTCCAGTTTTGGAGCCCACATCTCTGGAAGGACAGAGACAGAGTGGAGGTGGTCCAGAGGAGGGAAACTAAAGTAGTGCAGGGTCTGCATCAAAAGCCCTATGAGGAGAGACTAAAGGACCTCAATATGTATACCCTGAAACAAAGGAGTGAGAAGAGAGATATGACAGATTCCTTTAAATACCTCGCAGGGGTAAATAAGGTACAGAACAGGAGTATTTTTCAGAAGAAAAGGTGCTCATGAACAAGAGGACATGCTATAAAGCTGGAGGGGGTAGATTCAGGAGAGATATGAGGAAGTACTACTTCACAGAAAGAGTGGTGGATTCCTGGAATAGCCTTCCAGCAGAGATGGTGGGGGCAAAAACAGTGGTGGAGTCCAAGAATGCTTTGGATAAGCACAAATGAATCATAATGGAAAGGAAGGGTGGAGGGAGGAAAAGCTGTAGATCGGGCACAGTCTGATGCAATAATGTAGGTAGGTAGGTAGAAATGGGCAGACTGGATGGGCCAAGTGGTTCTTATCTGCCATCAAATTCTATGTTTCTATATTCTATGTTTCTATGCTACAGTTAACATTATTTACATTTTTTTGTAAAGGATAGTAGTAGGGTGCTTTTCAGTGTTAGTGAGAGTTTCAGTGAATTAGTGTTAGGAGTACTTGTTTTTATTTTTTAGCAGTGAGTGCCATTGAGTTTATTGCAGCTGTACTGTGCTGCATCCCTTGGTGTGCCATGGAACCACAATGTACAAAGTACGGTCTCTTTGTGTGTGGGAGTAGTTCCGAGGATATAAGCTATTCAGCCTCTGACTGGCAGTAGGGTGCCCCTGTGTTGTGGTCACTCTGCACCTAGAGTTGTTGTGCAGTGCAATAGTTTGCTGGGTCAAGGATTCACCGGTGGGCCATAAGTGGACTATGGTTGCTCCAGACTGAGGGAGAGGGGAGAGAGAGAGACAGAGAGAGAGCAAGAGCCACAGGACACCAGGATTGCCGTGGAATATTGTGGCTTAATCTGGGACTTGTTGGCAGCCTGGAGTGCAGCTGCTGGACTGGTGTACAGTTGCAGTCTGGTTACACTCTGGGTGACATATCTAGGCCAGAACATAATACTTTTCCAGGCAACTGGTCATAGGAAGAACAGATGAAAATGATCCCTGGAAGGAGAAGGCCTGTAATCTGGTGTTTGAAGGCCTAGTGGTGAGAGAACCAGTTGACTAATATGTCCCTGTTTCTTTTTCTCAAGCTACTTCTAATCATTTCCTTAAAGGGTCACTGCCAACCTGTTTTTCATTATATTATTTCTAGTTAAAAACCTACATTTCATGATTGCTTACCTTCTCTAACATTCACTGATGTAGCTGTTTGTTTTGTCTGTCTCCTTGTTTAGTAGAACTGAAATGCATGGCAATGTATATTAATGAACAACCTTGTTTTGTTTATAATCCTGGAGCTATTCTTACTGCATACTTCCTGAGCATTACAAATATACTCTAACAGTGCAGCCACTCATGAAGCAGTAGTCTCCTAAACTCCTACTGCATCATGAAGGGGTAGACTGTGTTGTGGGTGTTCCCAAGTCCAGGAAAGATGCAGCTGGAGATGATAAAAGAATGTAAACAAATATGTGTTTGTGTGGTAACACCAGTATGGTGGGCAGTCTGTTTTTCACTTTTTTAAAGAAAAAAAGAGTCAGAATCAAACTACCAGCTGCATCAGCAATCTTTACAGACTGTGAGCAATCATAAAAAGTGTTTTTTAAACTAGGGACACTTTGAGAACTAAGGGGGTTGACAGTGTCCCTTTAAAGAACTTGAACCTAGAACCCAGCAGTGCAGGACTGTTTCCCTGCATTATATCTGTGACTATTTCAAATTTCTCTGATGAGAGTAGAGAAGGCTGGGCCAGAATCATCTGTCATTTCCTTTAAATAAGACTTTTTATGTGGCCTCAAAAAAGGGGTGCTACTCGTATATATATTACTGGACTTAATTTTTTGCTGCTCAAAGGACTAAATTTCATCTTTGCTGCTGTTTTATTTATTTTTATTATTTACTGTTATCTGTGCATTCTACAGTGTATGGGAAATATATGTGTTAACTAGGAATGCATGAGGTATCTGGTTTAAGTAGTTATTGTGTATTAAATTAAGTATGGATGTGGACTTGAATGATTAGGGGTTTAGTAGTTTTATGTGAAGTGGGTGTGAAGGGGGTGGCTTTGGATTGTGACTAGGGTGGGTAATTGTGGGCTGTGGTGGTTGTAGTGGGTGGTGGTTGTAGTGGGAAGGGTGTTGTGGTTGTGTAATTTATTGGAAGTTGGGTAGTGTGTTTTAGAATGGGAATGTGTTTTGGGCAGCATACACCGAGGCTCAGCTACTCTTTATCCATCCTCTGGGACCTGCACCCTGTTCGTGACTCTTCCAGCTGGGGTGGCATATTGTTGATCCAGGGAGGTGGGGATTGTGAAGAGGCGCAGGGAATGGAGTTTGGGTTTGGAGAGGGCTGATGGGGTGAGCACCGTTAGGACGGTGAGCACCAGATTCCTTGACATAAAATGGGATGCAGAGAGAGGCCGCAGTTGGTTATTTTCAATTCAATTCAAGTTTATTGTCAGGAAACAGGACAGTTCCCCTACTCGAGGTATTGTCTGGACCAAGTGGGCAGGTAGCCGAGAGGCCATCTGCCTCTACTCATCCTCTTCAGGCAGTGGTTGCAATGCTAGATTGATAAGGAATAAGACTGCTAATATAACAGATTTTACTTGTGATTCCTCTGTCGATCTGGCTTGCATCATGATGACCTGGCTGAGTGACAATGTAGGCCCTGTGTTGGAAGCAGACATTCCAGATAGATTCTCCATGGTCCACTGCCTGAGGAAGGATCAAAAGGTGGGGGGGAGGGGGTGATCATCTATTTTAGATCTGAGCTGAACTTGGTTGCACACCCAGTAGGAAATACCTCATTGTTTGAATGTGTGGCCATGAATGAGGGTCCAGGTGCGGCTGCAGGCTCCTTCTCATATACCAGCCCCGGAAGTATAGGGGGATTTCCTTCAGGAAATTGTGGACTTCATCGTTGACAGGGTTGGTTAATTCTGGCTGACTTCAGTGCCTGGATCAATGACAAACTCTCATACTTTGGCCAAAATTTCCTCCGGGAGATGGAATCTGTGGACCTTGCACAAGTGGTTACTACTGCTACCCACCAACATTGTCACACCTTGGACTTAGTGTTTCCCCTAGGACTTGAGGCAGAGGGTCTTGAGATTGATCAGATCAGTTGGTGGGATCATTGTGCAATCAAGTTCTCCTTCAGCAATCCCCAGTAAAGATGATCTGGTACCATCCTTTGAGAGGGCTTCAGCCAGAAGGACTTCAGGTGGTACTGGATATCTTGGTTATGATGGTGGCATGTGCAGTGTGGTTGGAGGAAGTGTTGATGAACTATAACAAGGCTATGATGGTGGCTTGAAAAGACAGCAATACTTGCACTCCAGAGCCAGGAGCTCAGGCGCTCCAGTGAAGTCACTGGTCTGGTGACTTCACTGGAGCGTCTCAGTTCCCAGCTCTGAAGTGCAAGTAATGCTGTCTTTTCATGTTATAGTTTGGGGTCCCTGCTCTATACTCACACCATGCACTGGCTCCTGAGCATAGCATTTCTCTGTCTTTTTTCTATGATGGTGGATTTCAATCAGATTACACATAGCAGTATATGCTCCCTTATCTCATGCTGTGGCTTGCCATAGTATGATTGTGAGCTAAGGTAGATGAAGGCAAGGGGACAGAGGTTGGAGCATTGTTGGAGGAGATCCAGGGCTGAGGAGGACAGACTGACTTTGACTAATCACTACAGTAAATACCAAAGGGCAACCACCAGGAAGAAGGCAGGTTTTCTGTCAAGGGAAATTGCTACTGGGAGGACTGTAGATAGGTTTCTTCATCCAACCTGTCTGGAGTTCCGAAGAGGTTTTTCAGCCACTGAATGTGAGGAGTTTAACTGAGTCTTCTTGAACAGAGTATCCTCTATTAAGCCAGGATCTCACTGAGTGGGCTGTGGCAACCCAGCAGGGTTGAGAAGACACTCCACAGTGGTGCTCAGCTGTCATGGGGAGAGTTTAGACCAGTGACGATGGAGGAGGAAAGGGGGGTGATTTTGGAACTGTGACTAACGTTGTAAACTGGATGTAGGTTTGAAACAATTAATGCACTGGTGAGTAGTGTAGCTCAGACAGTGCTTTTGTGGATCCTACCACTCTGTCAGATAGTGCTGGTATCCTACCTTGGATCCTACTAGAAATCCTACTAAAGACAATTGTAGGATCCAGGATAAGATAGTGATGGATCCTAGTTAGGATCCTAGTTAGGATCTAGGGATCCTAGGTCAATTAGTTAGGATCCAGGGTAGAATAATGATGGAGCCTTGTTAGGATCCAGGGATCCTAGGTCAGATAGTTTGGATCCGAGCTAGATCCTAGAGGGTAGGATCCATGTTCAGATAGTACTACAATCCTACCACAGCAACTATCTGCCCAAATGGGAGGTATCTGTTGGTATCTTAATTTCTAGGATACTATATGAGCAACACTACTGGTGAGGCTTTTCTTGAAAAACCCATCTTTGGTCCCTAACAACAGAACAAATTACAATCCAGTCTCTAAGCTGCCCATTTTGGGCAAGGTTATTGAGAAGGTAATTGCATCACAACTTGAGGCACACCTAATAACCTTTGACATCTATGAGTCTATCCATTTGGGATTTAGGGTCAAGCATAGCACTGAGATCACATTGGTCATAGTGCATAATGACCTCCTCAGGGTGAGCAATAGAGGTGAATGGTCAGTTCTTGTTCTCCTTGATCTTTCCTCAGCTTTTGACACTGTAGGCCATGGGTGGTTGTTGGATCAGCTGAGGGAATATATAGGTCTCACTGGTTGAGTCATCTGCTGGTTTAAGACCTACCTCAGGGACAGGACACAGAGGGTTGTGTTGGGAATTTCTCTTTACATCCAATGTCACCACCCTGTGGTGTTCCCCATGGCTTGATCCTCTACCCCATATTGTTTTAGTGTATATGCTGCCTTCAGGAGGGATCATTATGTGGTATGACTTAATATTTCACTGCTAGACAGATGACACTCAGTTATACCTGTCTTTTGCACCCAGGACATCGGGTGTGGTCAACATGCTTAATAAGTGCTTGGCTAAAATCCAGGACAGGATGTCATCGAGCTGGTTGAGGCTCAACCCCAACAAGACTGAAGTATTGGTGATTGAACCAGACAGTTGGTGATTGAACCAGCTGCCAGCACTGAATCTGGACTTCGATTCAGTTTGTCTAGGCATTGGGCTGCCACTAATGTGAGAAGTCTGGGGATCATCCCGGATGGAGTACTGGCATTTGATGCTCAGCTATTGGCAGTTGTCTGGAGTGACTTTTTCTTTCTGTGGGAACATCAGTCAGATTAGATCCCTTATCCCCCACTGGAGACCTAGTTTTACTGTACATGCTTTAGTGACAACCTGGCTTGACTACTGTAATCTTTATACCTCGTGGTCAGTGGAGATATTCTGTAGTACCTGAATTTGGTGCAAAACACAGCTGCTAGGTTGTGGACAGGCCTTTCTAAGTCAAGTCATGTCTCCCTGTCACTGCGTGAACTGCACTGTCTGCCAGTAAAGTGTCCCATCTCCTTTAAAGTTAGTCTTCTAACTTACAAGGCCATACATGTGTTGGGTCCCAGCTATCTGTTAGAGCTCCTGCACCCTTACATACCCCTGTGCTCTTTTCCTTCCACTGAGGTGGGCCTCTTAGCTGTACTGAGGGACAGGCTAAAAACCTTGGGTGACCGGTTGTTCAAAATGGCTGGTCCAATGTTATGGAATTCCAGGCCCCATCCCCACAGTGAAGGCTTTTAAGAGGGGTCTGAAACTTTCTAGTTTTAGCAAGCCTTTGGGGATTGATTCATCTTCAGTTAGTCATTATATCTGTTGAGTTTTATGGGTCATGGGTTTTTAGACTGTCTAATGTATGAGTTATGCATTGTGTTACTTAAAGCAGCAGTGAAAGGAACCCTGTTTCAGTTTCTAAGGATAATTATTTAGGAAAACACAGTTTAATGATGATTGTTGGTGTTTTTTTTTAATCTTTAAATTATAGATTGTATTAATTTGACTTGCCTCCTGATGTGCATAGACCCTTGCCAGGATCACGATATTGCCTCCAAGTACATCATGGTCATTTTGTCTGCTATTATTAATACCATGATGCACTTTTGTTTTCCACTACTGCATTGATGTTGGGGCTGTGCGTGTCCACATTAGTGCTGTCAATAAACATGGAACCACAAGGATACCTAGTGACGTGAATGGTGATTTTATGTCAGACTCAGTAATTGTAGATTGATCGCAGAGGCAGACACCCTCACACATGCTATGTCAGTGTATGAGCTGAAGTGAGTCAGCTGAATAAAATCTGGCTGAAGTGTTTTTTTAAGGACAGGCATATCAGCATGTCTAGTGATGAAAACAAGTGATTACCAAGTGTGTTTAGTGATAAAAACGAGGGCTCACCATTCATTTCTGTGCCTAGTGTTACCCTGTATTCACCTGAACCTCCCACTCCCGGTATACTGTAAGGTGCCAAAATGAATGATGATCTTTTTTTTTCATCACTAATTGATCCATTGTTTTCATCACTAAACATGTAGACCTGCATATTCACTTTTGGTCGAGATTTCAGTGCAAAAGGTATGAGCAGTCCTGCCTGTGCTCGGTACCATCTCCTCTACACTCATCACTGCACCTGTTTCATCCTTCACAAACTCAGAAAAATTATTTCACAGTTGGAGTGCTGTGAGGGCTGGCTAGTTTAAGATGAGGGTGCCTGTGCCGTTTAGGCACAATGTCAGTGTCCCACCCCCACCAAATCTCTTCCTACTGCAGCCTCATCACAGTCCGGTAAGGAGAGATGTTGGAGTTGGTGGAGACTTATGCCTTACTTGGAGTAGCTTACAGGTATAGTGGCAGTTTTTTTTTGGTTTAACAAACATATAAAAAGAGTTAAAGGATAACTAGACCACACATTCCCCAGTACGGAGATTGCTGCCCTCTCTCCATCTCTATTCACAGTAATGTAACTTTTCCTACAATCAACAGAGAGGCATTTATTAAAGAAATCAGTGCAACCTATCTAGTCTGTGTTCAGACAGAATAGCTGCTTATATTTCTTTGTTTACTGTTTTTTTCTCACCTGAGAATCATAGGCGCACATGCTACTAAATAAATGTGCAATTAATAAGGCATTCTGGGAATCCACCAGGAAGTGTGAACTGGTCAGTGCATACATTAATTTGCATCAATTAATATATAAATTATTTAAAAAACAGACAAGAGTAGAAAATACCAATCCTTCATAAGAAACTGAAAAAGGACCTCAAGAGAATTTAAAAATAAAGGTAATCAAAGGACACTAAAAAAATCAAGTAGTTCATTGCACTGCTGCTTTAAATTTATATTGTGATTATTATTATTTCTGTACTGTTCTGTAAGGCACCCTAGGCCTCTGGGGAAAGGTCCCTATATAAATAGACCCTATTACTACTAGTACTACTATGACTACTACTATTACTACTACTACCACTACTAATATTACAGTTTATTTCCCCAGAATGCTCCAACTAAGATGCAAATTCCACTTTCACTGTACCCTTGTGTCTGCACATTGTTACAACTGAAATGACTGAATCATGAGATGTGGTGTGTGTGTGTGTGTGTTTGTGTGTATTCGTGCATATGTGTGTGTGTGTCTGGGGTCATGCAGTGAGTCACTTACTGTAAGTGTATTCAAACTCAGGATCTCTTGTTTCAGAGTTCAGCACTCAGATTATCAGTCCCTACCACTATCAAACTAAAGATGGCTCATTACCTGTTGCTTTAGTTCAAATATTAAATAGGTACCAATTTTACAATGCAATAATAGGTCAATAGAAACTTTTGCATATGCATTAGCTCCTTTAAAGGGATATCTCTACACCCTGGCCTCAAATTATTCATATTTTAAAAAGTGCATTTTAAGATTGCTCCCCTCCTGTTAAAATTACTGATGGAACTGTTTTTTCATGTATTGACTTTCTTTTTCCTAAGAAAAATGAAAAATCATATTAGTGGTATTAAACAAAAACATGTTTGCTTATAGTCTTTCACCTACTCTTACAGCACCTCTTCTGAAAATTAATAAGACCTCCACATAGTCCAGTCACTCAAGCTGAAGTAGGAGAAGATAGTGTGTCCCTGTTAAACACCCACAATAACAAATCAGCACCGAGATGGACTTCAGGGACAGAGAGAGAGTTTATTTATATATTTTAAGTTTATTGAGACATAGACATATACAGACATTTGTGCATTTATGATAGGGCAAATGATACTGAGTGTTCAACAGCCTCCACTAAAGGACTGTGGACTTCCATCATTCTTTTTCATTATGCAGTGGTTCACACAAAGGTCTAGTTCTAATCTGCCTAACTCAGGACAAAAAAGTGTGTATGTGTTGGGGGGTAGTGACAGTTCTACATATCACATTATGATCTCTCTGTGATGGGTAGGTCTTAACTGTGTACTATCACAAAATATAATAGAACTAGTTAAAAGGGCAAAAGGGAAGCATCATAGGATGTGGCATATAGCTGGCATCAATCCCAATGGACCACAAATTGCACGTGTGTGGTTGGGTTGGTCATCCTACCTTGGAATTAGAGGGACTCTGTTCTAATTTCTTTTTCTAAAGCCTGTTGCAACAACATTCTAACTATTCTATACTATTATAAGGGTCTCAGAAATGCTGCAATGTGATTGGTTGGCAGCATTCTGTGAGCCCTACATTAATCTCCTTATTAATATACCTGTACAGCCTATTTACTGGAGAATTGATTTTAAAAATGAACATCCTACTTTTTATAGAGATTCTAATGCTGATGCTGAGACAACAACAAGCTAAAACTCTACTGCTCTACTGGGACTAAAGAACTAGAACTCTACTACTGGGACCTTCAATTTAGGGTAAAAACAAACAAACAAAAAAAAGAGTTTGTGTGTTTGTCTGAATTGGGTGAAGTGAATTGTTATCTGTGCAGTTAGCTAGATGTAGAAGGAAATTATGAATTACAGGGAGTGACTTAGGCTGAAGGAAGCCAGGTGTTTTGGATTTAAAAACTGCCCTAGTTAACTTTTGGCAGACAGCAGCAAGAGGAAGGAGGCAGCTGCTAAAACTGTACTACTCTACTGGGACTATATTGCCCTCCTTCCCTCCACTCCGATCTACCCCCACCCTTAGCCAGTTCTACTTTTATAGGCACAGGATTTAACTGACAACAGAAACTTCCTGTTTGGGAGCAGGAAGGGAGTAATCGCAGAGGCACAAGAGACTCACCATCCTAGAAGGAAAAGAGCAGCTCTCCATCCCCCCTAGCTGCTGGAGGTCTGATTCTGAGCAAGTAAGAATGAGACTACTGAGGAATATAGGAGCTTCCTGTCCCAGAACAAGAAAATCAGGAGCTTTAAGGGCACAGAGGCAGTAGGAAAGTAGGAAAGTAGGGAGAAACAAAACAGAGAGAGAGGAAAGAGTAAGTATACAAAACAACAGTTAAGGGGCCACAGATAAGACATGATGGGAGTGGTGCAGTGCAGTGGCTGTGGAGCAGCAGTCTTCTGGGAGACGTTCTGGAAGATGCGGTGATGTCCCATCTGCAGACACCACTCTGGGCTGATGGAGGAGGTTGCTCAACTCCAGGTTGAGTTGACCAGGGTTTGTGGGACCTCCTCTCCCACTCAGGGACCACCAGGGCCACTGCCACTGTCTCAGAGGTTGCCAAGAAAGAGGAGTGATTGGACCACAGTGAGCTCTGGGAGGGTGAGTTTGGTGGAACAGAGGTGCATTTCTCCAGTTGTACCTCTCCACAGTTCATATGCCATTCTGGCAGAGTGTGATTCCTCTATAGAGGCACCTGCAGTGAAGACCAAGGAGGATGTTGGGAACCTCCACAAAGGAGACACACAGGAGGGTGGCATGAGACCACACAGGGGAAGGAAACAACTCTTGGTAGGGGACTCCATTGTTGGGAGGGTAGAACTGGAGGAGAGAGGGGAGAGGGAGGTATGGAGTCTGCCTGGCACCATGGCTTGGAGGGACAGGGAGCGAATCCTCAGGATCGTGGAAGCAGATGCAAGGGGGAGGGAGCGGGATGTCATTGTCCACCTAGGGACACATGACCTGACTGGGAAAGGGATCAGAACAATGGAGGAGGAGTTTGTGGAGTTGGGGAGGGGCCTTAGACAAGTAGTACACATGGTAACATTCTTAGAGGTGCTGTCTGTCTATGGCATGGGTGATGTTAGGGTGCTCTGCACCATGGGATTCAATCAATGGTTGAAAAGCTGGTGCAGAGCTCTGGGTTTTGGCTTCATTGGGGACTGGGGGTTCACCTGGAGGGATGCCGGCCTATACTGGTGTGATGGCCTGCATCTGCCCGGGAGGGGAACCAGGATCCTGATAGGTTTAAGTTTTTTTAATTTTTATTTTAGTCTTTGGTAACTCGGTAAGGCCTACTAGACACAAGTGCCTGTTTTTAGGGGTGACCTGGGAGCACTTGGCAGTTAAATGACTTGCTCAGAGTCACACAGTATGCAAGTGGAGGCTGTGAGAATCAAACCCAGGTCTGCTCTGCTGGATATACCAAGTTCATTCACAGCTCATTACTCTAACCTCTAGGCTATACTGCCAGCCCTGCTTCACTGGCAAGCATTTAAACTAGCCAAGGGGGAAGGCACTGAAAAGGAGCAGGGAAATCCTAGCCCACCCCCAAAATCAGGGTAGTTAATGAAGTAAACACCAAGCTACAGACGTCAATAGGGAGATGGGCAGGGGTAAGTGGAGAACAATTCAAAGGCAGTAAGGACAGGGATGGGGCAAAAAAGGGTAAGGCCATGAAAAAATGGAGGGTAATGAGTACCAGTGCCCATTGTCTAGGTAACAAGCTCCCTGAACTGGTGATCTTGATGGAAGAGGGATGCCTGGATATCGTGGCGGTCACAGAAACATGGTACACAGAGAACCATGACTGGGATGTCAACATACCAGGGTACACAATCTACAGGAGAGACAGGGAGGGTAGAAGAGGAGGAGTAGCTCTCTATGTATGGGAGGGGATCAAAGCAATGGAACAAAAAAGTAAACAGGGAGGAGAGGAGGCACTGTGGGTCACCCTGGAGACTGGAAATTTCACCACAATCCACACAGGGGTTGTATACAGAAACCCATCTGAGGGGGAGGAAATGTACAAGAAAATGATAGAAGGCATCCTTAGGATGGCAGGGAAAGGGGAGCTTTTGTTAATGGGGGACCTGAATATGCCAGATGTTAATTGGAGCACCTTTGCTATAGCCACATCCAAGAGCAGGGCCATTCTCGATGCCCTACAGGGGGCATGCCTCAGACAGCTAGTATTGGAACCCACTCAAGAGGGAGCAATCTTAGACCTGGTACTCTCAAATGGGGACAAGAGAGGATCTCAGATCTAGAAGTGGGTAGCCTTCTGGGAACAAGTGACCACCAAACACTGTGGTTCACAATAAAACTTAGCTGCAGAGTCAAACCATAGAAAAAGTGAGGGTACAAACTACAGGAGGGCTGACTTTGTCAAAATGGGAGAGTGCCTCAGAAAAGCACTAGCAAACAGGCATGAAGGAGGGGTGGAGCAACAATGGGGAAACATCAAAACTGCCATCAGAGGCAACAAGACTTTGTGTAAAGCAAATAAACAAATCAAAATGAAAGGAAAAACACTATGATTCTCAAAAGAGGTGGCAGGGAAGGTTGGGAAAAAAGATAGCATTAAGGAAGTATAAGGAAGATCTGAAGGAGCAGGACAGAGAACTGTACCAGTTAAAGCAGAAGGAAGGGGGAAGGCAGTCAGAATAGCAAAGGCCCAAACTGAGGAAAAGATAGCCAACTTAGTTAAGAAGGGGGATAAAACCTTTTATAGGTACATTAGGGAGCATAGAAAGACAAAGGAAGGGATAGTGAGGCTGAATAAAGGGGACAGTGGGTGGGCAGAGAGGGACAATGAAAAAGCAGGGATACCGAATGAATACTTCTGCTCAGTATTCACAAAAGAAGAGGAGGGAGAGATACCTAATCCAATCAGTAGAAGCACTCTGGATGGGGGGGGGGGGTGATCCCAGTCCTGTCACAGAAGAAAGGGTTCTGAAAGAAATATAGAATCTGACAACAGAAAAAGACCTATAGGTTCACCTAGTCTGCCAATTTACAGTCACTGTATTGTTTGGTTTATTTCTCTAGACACCATACAGTCTTCTTTAATCATGTGGTGGATGATGACCTCTTACACATATGAAAAGCACAGAATAATAGCATAATAATTGCAGTCAATGATGTGTAATTTTGTGGCTGTGGTTTCAAGAAGAATGGGTTCATTTGCATTCTGCTTTCCAGTATGGGCATTAGCTGGTCAGTCCCAAATTGTTTTATGAGTCCAAAAGCTAGCCACAGCACCCGACAGTGTAGGCAGTATTGGACTATATTGGGTGACCTAGGGACATAATGAAGCCTGATGCCACAGGAGGAGGGCCCTATAGCCCCTGGAAGGTCTAGTATAGCCCATACCACCCATCCTGGAAAGTATTATTGCACTTAGAAGAAATGGGCTATATGTGGCATTTGTACTGTATATGGGATTTAAAAGAAAAATAACTAAAAAGTACAAAAAGAGCAAAAATGAAATTTAAGTCCTTTTTGCAAAGTAGTCCCTCTACTGGTATACCTGCCAGTAGGGGGGCCTGCAGTGTATGACAACTGTTTTTCTTTTTTAACAGATATTTCAGTGGTAGCAGTTTAATCCTTAGTTGTCTTCCAAAAGTTGTCTTCAACATCCCCTACCCATTTGTTTTGTGTGGTTTGTGGAAAGGAAGAGAAGCCCCACTGTAGCACTCACCCCTCTCAAGCCCAGTTACCTCAATGCTCTGTTTACTTCCATTTAGCATAGCTAAGAAGGACTGTGCCAGGATTAGGCAGAGCAGCTGCCTGAAAGACAAAGAATCCCCAGGTTACTTTTGGTTGTTTGTTTTAATGTTGTTTTTCTGTAAAAGAAAACAGCAGGTAGGAAGTGGGAGAGAACAGTGCATTAGCGCTAGAAGAAATGGCCACTTGGACATTAACAATGTTAGAACGTTAAAGTGGCAGACTGAAGGTTGGCACTGTTTGACTTGCCGACCGGGACCGGGAGAATTGACTGGGAGCAGGTCTGTGCCAAAAGTACAAATCAGCAGAAAATGTCTTCTCACCAGGAGGAGTGAATTTAAGTCCCGGATTTAACAATTTTATATAATTGTTCTAGTGACTACTGTTGGGGAGCTGTACCATGCATTGCTTGTAGCACTCGTATGTGTAAAGAAAATGTGTGGCTGTCTAAGGGTGCTTATGAAACAGTAAAACTGTAATTTTTCAAAGTGGCAAGTAAATTGAGAGTGGGGCAGGGAGCTTCTGAGATTTGTGCATGTGTGTGGTGGTGGGGGGGCAGTTGTTAAAGAGCTACAGACGCCTCAAAGAAAACTTTAGAAAACAATAATTTGGTGCAATTCTGCTTGCATTCCATTTCTATTTTATATATATTTTCTTCCCCATAATTTATTACTGAAGAATTGTGAATGAATATATGATTGTTGTCCTTTAGAGTTAATTTTGAGTTCATCTGCCTCTGCAGCTTACTCCCTGCTTCAAGTAATAATCCTCTGTTGTGACATCACAGTCTGTTGCCATGGGAGTGACTGTGATACCTCAAGCAGTGCTCTATGATTTCAGGTAGGGAGAATGCAGCAGGAATAAGTGAACTCTCCAGAAGCAAAGATCCTGTTTTCATGCAAATGACCTCACTACTACAATATGGGGAGGAGGAATACAGAACTAATGGAAAATACAAGTTGGACAGTGCCTAAATATTATGTTTTGTAAAAGCTCTCCTGAACAAATCACCACCTCTTTAAGCAAGAAAAGAAAATGGCTGACATTCAGGTTGCATCTTCATTTTGACCCAGTGATTTCTCTTGTAATGTGACATATTGGGCTGGTACTAGTTATTTCCCAGTATCTGTTGTCATATAAATGTACTTCTTGCCAGGGGTCTCAGCCAATCAGAGGCTGGGAAATTTTCTGCCCATTTTCAAATACTGTAGGTGTTTGTGCCTTGCAAACAAGCTTGTTGATTTTGTGTGTGCGTGACTTTGCTAGGCAATTGTGCATTATAAAATCATTCTAGTACTGTATCACATCTGTCAATCACATTTGTTAGCAGGAGCATTTTGCTTTGCAGGCATGCTAGTAATGGGGGGTGTTATGTGGTTTTCCAGAGGGAGTGTTTGGGTCCTCTGTATATTGCTGTTGACAGTGGGGGACTGCTATCTGGTCATTTGAAAGTATGTTAGTATTTTTAGTTTAGCTTTAAGTGTAGTTTTCAACATAGTTGTCATTACACAGCCTATATTAAAAGCAATTATGTTTTAAACATTTTACACTACAGACAGATAATTTATATTTATGCAAAAGTAGAACTACACAAATAGTTCATAAAAATATATCAATAAGACAGATATAAACATCCAAAAGTAGGCCCAACTTCTAAAATCAGTATCAGCTGAAGAATACTATAGTACATTTATTCGCTTAAGGCTTTCTGCACGTATTTCTTTCTAACTTTAATAATTTCAACCAGAAATATTGCTAGGTTATTTAACAGTTCATCATTTTCAGAATTAAATTGCAAGTCTAGAATATATCTGGAAGGGAAGCTCATACCCTTCAGATACTGTCCTAAATATCTATGTCTAAGATCAGAATACCAGGGGCAGCAAAGAGTAACATAAACATGATTTTCTTTGTTCAATGGGCAGTAACATGTAATCCTATTCATATTTCCTTTGTTATAGCTTTCTAAAATATTACTGGGGAATGCCTCAAATCTAAATTTGGTCAGAATAAATCTACATTCTGGAAGATGAATAGAGTTCAATTAATATTTTAAGTTATGCTCCTTTGTGTTGTTTACTAGACAAGCAACTTTCAGGTTTTTAATTTGTTCCAAATCTTTTTCCTTTGATTTAATCTGTATGTGTCTCAATATCTTTTTACAGGGTGCTACACTTAATTGAATATTATTTTCATATTTAGTTCATATTTTCATTGAAGGAACTGGAGAGTGGATAACCATCCATCCTTAGTTTGAGAGTATGGTCACAGGATTTCTTTGTGAGCATGCTTGCTGTTTAGGCTATGCTTTCTTCTTTTGTGATGAGGTATATTCAAATGCTGTTTGCACTCTTAAATGTTGCATTGTGACTGCTCAAATATACCTACTGCCCAATCCACTCACTATTTTTTTAAGCACACAAATGACTCTGTAAGTGGGTTTGTGGGTGCTTCTAATATGCTGCCCTCTGTTCCTTAAATTTACTATTCAAATTCCAAGTTCCCATGGATAATTACGCTGTTGAAAGTAGAACTAAAAATAAGCCATTATATGGTTGAAACTAAAACCAAAAAAAAAAAACAACCTGCAACAGCAGTGCAGCAAAATCAGACAAAAAAAATCTCATGTTACCTATTTTTCTCTGTAAACGATTTCATACATCTGACAGAGTCATTTGCTTGTAAAATGTTTCAGTTGTGCCAGAATTTATTTTTTTCAATAGTTAAATTAGTTTTTTTCCAAAAGAAAACATGCAGCTTCTTTTGACTTAGAAGTAACATTGTGGACTTGAGCAGGGTTATGATTGAAAAAATAATAAAACAGGGCACGAAATAGGAAGCACCAAGAAAAGTAGATCTAACAGGAAGGCTAATACTTTTATTAGCCGTGGCTGGAAACTAGTTTTTTGGGAAAACGTATTTTGTTGCACTGCTGCTTTCAAATCAGTACATACTGCCAGGCATATATTTTGTCAGATAACTTTGTCCTATGATCCCCCACAGAAATAAAACTCTCTCCATACTTGCTAGATTGGATGCTCATTGGCAACAATTTATTAAGGCACGCAGATAATATTTACATTCCCAGTCTTTCGTATATCATGACAACAACATTCAATATAGTGAATACATCAGTTTAATTCTTTCATCAAGCACTTTTCTTCATTCTTGATCCTCTTCTCCTTGCTGGCTGTCCTTCAGGGTCCAGAAATTCTGATCCTGCCCCCCTCCCACCATCATAAGAACCAGGTGCCACAACTTACCAGGACCTCTCCCCTCTAGGTCCGGACACTGGGATCCGACCCCTAGCTTCTATCCCCCTTCCCCTCCCTACCATTACTCGCATGCCTGGGTTCCTTTGCCCCCAGCCCATGTTACCTACCCCCTTCCCTCCCTCCCCCACCTCCTTCTCCTTCTCCCCTCCCACTCCCCATGTTTCACCCCCTTTCACTGGGCAACTTGTTGCTCCCGCCAGGCACCTTCCAGTCCCTGGGACCAAATCTGCTGCCCTTCTGCAGCTCTCTCTACCCTGACCGGAGCCCCAGTACACCAACTGTGTCTATCATGTTCCCTTTATCTGCTGTGCCAAACAGGGTTGCCCTACCTTTTGCCATATTGATGGGTGGGTGGGGAAATTTCCCAGCAAAAGAGGGCTCAGTAAGGGTTACCAGCCCTTAAATACCCCCCAAGTACCTCAGACTAGGAGCCCTGCAAGCCCCTCCCACCAACCAATAGCCATCGAGCTCCTAATCCTGGTCATTTGACCAACCTTTGATGTCACTGCCCCTCCCCCCTTCCTCCCTTCTTTCCTTCCTTTATGTCTCTTTCTGTTGGGGCCATATGACAACTGGGCCTGCCTTTTAGTGGCAATCTTATTTGTCCTATGATCCCCCACAGAAATAACACTCTCTCCATACTTACTAGATTGGATACTCATTGGCAACAATTTATTGAGGCACACAGATAATATCTGCATTCCTAATCTTTTGTGTATCATGACAACAACATTCAGTACAGTGGATACATCAGTTCAATTCTTTCATCCAGCACTTTTCTTTATTCTTGATCCTCTTCTCCTTGCTTGCTGTCCTTCGGGGTCCAGACACTTTGATTCACCCCCGCCACCATCATCAGAACCAGGTACCACAACTTACCAGGACCTGCCCCCTCTAGGTCCGGATACTGGGATCCAACCCCTAGCTTCTATCCCCTTCCCTTCCCCATTACTCGCATGCCTGGGTTCCTTTGCCCCCAGCCCATGTTGCCTACCCCTCTCCCTGCCACCCCTTCTCCCCTCCCACTCCCCTTTTCTGCACTGACCCATCTCTAACTCACGAAGGATGATGGGGCTCCCCCTAGTGGGCTAGTACCTTAAGCCCTTTTTTGCTATCTCCCCCACTAGGTCCCCAATAGGTCTCAGGAAAAGGCACATGCCGAACTTCAACAAGTGCTCCCCATCTGACCTGTATACCTCTCCCTGATCAAACGCAATGTTCCTGTGTTGTATGTGTAACCCCCATCTCTATCACTGCCCTCATCACTTTCCTGTTCAGCTCTGTCCCCTTTTCTACTGCCCTGATCTCCTTGGCTCCCCTCCACACCCTGCAGAATGTGATCTCAGACCAGCCGATGACCACCCCTGGCCACCAGCCTGTCACCCTTTCTAAATTGGCCATTATGGCCTGCACCAGTGCCCCCCATGGTAACTCCCCAAAGTCGTTGCCCCCCAAGTGTGTTATTATACAGTCTGACCTGCCCCATTGCACCCTCAGCTCCTCCAGCAGAGGCATCAGTTGTGCCCACCTCATGCCCCTGATGCCCTTTCACTGCACTCTAGTGTATTCCATGTTTGGCCACAACTGCATCTCACTGTTCCTGGATGCTACAAACCTCTTTGCCCAATAGATGAAAGAGTGCCCCATGATCCACAGCCTTTGTTTGGAGTCTGCCAGGGGAAAAAATAAAGCAAACAGTGAGCCATCGACCCTCAATACCTCACATACCTCTTGTAGCAACTAGATCACCTGTGCCCCACCATCTTCACTTCAGCCTCGGATTCCCCCCTGGCTACAGCCTCTGATGCGGCCCCTATCTGGAACAATTGTGGGGCAAACTCATTTGGATCCTCTCCTATAAATGCTAGGACTTTCTTGAGGACCCCCCTGACCTGAAAACCTGTCACTGGGCTGCCATCCCTGTGGTGGAACCACCACTCCCACTTGGCCCCCGAGCCCTCCCATATTCCTCCAGGGCTGACACAGCACAGACCTCTCCCTACTGCTGCCTGTGTAATTTCACTGAGGCCCCCTTGCCCCTTTGATCCATCTTGGACCTGGGCAGGCAGATGACTACCCTATCCCTATCCCATTCAATGTTCTAACTCTCCAACCCTAGTGCGGCCGCCACCTTCCTTGGGGCCCCCACTCCCCCCCCCAAGGCTCCTCTGGCCATTACTGTGGAAACTGCCCTGAATAAGTATGCCTCCTTTTCTGAGGTGCATACATGCTGCACTGCCCCATTACCTTCCTAGCAGCCATCCCATGATTGACCGCCTCCAGTTTTTCTTCTCCCCTTGACACATCTGCCATCCTGTGACCACCTGCTTCACTGCTCTCCCTGCGGCAGCATCCAGCCATCCCCTGTCCTTACACATCCAGACTATGCCTGCCAGGTGGACCACCATGGTGACGTGGGCCATCCCTTCTTCCCATCTCTCCATCACATACTGTCTCACCTGATCCTCCATGACTGGGCCATCTGCATTCCATCCAGATCTAGTCCAGAATTCCTGAAACCCCACCCATGCACTTTCATAAGCTCTCAGGGTGTTGGCTGACCATAACCTATGGTACAACACCCTGGCTTTATCTCTCCAATCTCCCATAGCTTGTCTGAGATCCTGGTCCTGTGTGTTGCTGCATGCGGAGCCAGCTCCTGGAATCTGTCCAGTTGTAAATGGGAAAGATTGTCAACCATATCATTCTGGAGCCCTTCAATATGCTGTGCCTTAAATGATAAGTTCAGTTGCAACGCCAGGAGCACCATGCGGTGCAGCACCCTGCCCACCATATCCGTATTTCCACTTTGCCTGTTCCCCACTTCAACTACCCCTTTGTTATCACACCAGAAGAGTATGCGCTTCCCTTTCATCCTCTCACCCCATACCTCCATGGCTACCCAGATGGGAAATATTTCTAAGAAGGTAATGTCTTTCAGAACCCCCTTTTCTCTGCAGTGTACTGGTCAAGCTTCCGATACCTGCTCCCCTTGAAATATGCTCCCATACCTAATGGCACTGAAGCATCTGTGTATAGTTCCAGCTCAGTGTTGTAAGCCCACTGTTCTTGCCAAAATGTCATCCCATTGTATTTTTTGAGGAAATCCCCTCAGACTTCCAGATCTTCCCGGACCCCTTTAGTGATATCCACCCAGTGGTGCGGTTGCTTCACCTTCCCTGTGGCCCTCCCTAATCTCTTGGTAAATGCCCTACCTGGGCTTATGGCCTTGCAAGCAAAATTAAGGTGCCCCAGTAGTTGCTGTACTTGTACCAATGGCACCCTCCTCCTCCCCATCACCTGCGCTAACATCCCCTTGAGCCGGGATACCTTGTCCTCCGGCAGGCGGAAGCACTCCTATTCTGTGTCCACCTTAATCCCCAAGAACTGTAACTTGTGGGCTGGGCCCTCTGTTTTCCCTTTTGCTAACAGGATTCCTATGTTTCCACTTAACTCTTTAAAGCCCACCAACATCACTTGAGTCTCTGCCTGGCTTCCCCCTATAAGAAGGAAATTGTCCAAATAGTGGACCACCCTCCTGTACCCATACCTCACCATGAATATCCATTGGACCCAAGAGCTGAATGCCTTGAAGGTCAAACAAGCCACTGAGCAATCCATTGGCATGGCCTTGACAAAATACAGTCTGTCTTCAAATTGGAATCCCAGTAGGTCCCAATCCTCAGGTCTAACTGGCAGCTGCCGGAAAGCTGACTCGATGGCCTTCTTCACCAGCCAGGCTCCCTCTACTGCCCTGATCAGTACTACCGCCTGATCCAGAGAGGCGTACAAGACTGCCCATAGGTGTTCGGGTATCCCCTTGTTCACCGATGCTCCTTCTGGGTAGGAAAGGTGTTGGATGAGGCAGAATTTGCCTGCTGCCTTCTTAGGCAGACTCCCAGAGGTGACATCCAGAAGTTAGGGCACGTGGGCTCTGAGAACGTCCCCTCTACCTGCCCTGATCAAGCTATCTTCTGTATTTTGACCCGCACAATGCCCTCTTACCCGTTACCGACCCCATGTTCTTTGCCATCATCCCCGTCCATTCACCTTTGAAACCTAGAGGAAAACCCCCTCCTAAAATCCTCCTGCTGTAATTCGGCCCTTTTTACATCCGGGTATTCCTGAGTCCAAGCCTCTACCACCCAAAGGACACTGGGTGTGAGGGCCAGGGGAAATCCTCAGCACCCTTCACCCACTGTCCAGTCAATTCCACCAATAATTGAAGTTGTACCCTCCCCTACCGTACCCCTATCCCCTGCCCGCTAACAAGACAAACCCTCCATGAAAGGGCTGCTGCTGGTATTGCCCACCCTGTGGTGCAGCCTTGTCCCCCCCTGTCCATAGCTTGTCACTGGGTGTGACCTGGGTGCAAACATGTCTGAGTTTGCAACTGGCCCATATGCATGACACCCTGTTAAAATCTCAATACGTCTTTGCCCTCAAGGCCTGGTTGACCTTCTTACTGTGGTCCTCCACTGGCCCGAATAAAATCCTCACCCAATTTTGCCTTATAAACATCCCTAATGATCGTCGTATAAGTCAAGTGGGGAATTGCCAGCTCCAGTTGTTTCTCCAATACCAACGTGCTGTATATCAGGAAACCCACTTGCTATGTATCTATGTTCTTGCCTTTGCACTTTGCCTCCTCCTCCTCGTGCCTGACTACCGCTAAAGCCACTGCTATCTCCGACTGTTCATATTTCTGGGCTGTGTCCTCATCCACCAGACCAAAGATGTCCATGTACTCCCCCTTCTATATTTTGTCCTTAATTGACGATGGCACATGGTCCCCCAATGTGAAACCCGGTGGACCTTCATATAACTTCTTTCCCCCTGCCTTACTCCCTGTGGCTCCTGCACTCTCCTTGCCCCCTTCTTTATTGCTTGCAATGCCAGCTCCATCTTCTCTACCCTTTCCTCCCACATGTAACCTAGCAGCCCTTTCAAATACACCTTCAGATCACCTTCATTTATAACATCTACACTGTCCTTACCCTCATTCAGGCCTGGCCCGCTCGATGCTGGTTCCGGCTCTGGAGCTGGGATGGGCAAGGGGCTAGGCCCCACTCTTCTAGGCCTCGTCTCTCCCCTGCCCAGCCTGCCCTTTCATCCCTCTCCTTCCTCTTCTTCGCTGCTTTTTCCTCCACCTCACATCGCTTGGCCGCTTCCACCAGCTCCGTCATCTGGCCCATCAACTTGGTCACCTCCTCCTTCATCTTGGCACTGGATATTGGGGCTCTTTTAGGCTCCATCTTCTGTAATTTTAGTCGGTACTAGGAGTTGAAGGTTGACAGAATGAATGCCACATATCAAACTCCCATTCCATCCCCTCCACCTGACCGGCAAACCTCGGGCCCCCAGCTCCCTTCTGTGCACCTTTGTCCTCTGAATTCCCACTCAAAATAACATGCCCTTACCTATGTCTGCCGCAGTATCTGCGTATACAACATTCAGACTTCTTACTTGCATTAACTTGTAAAACATCAACCCATTCGCTACTTGATGGTTTTAGGTATCACTAACGAAACCATGGGAACTTGTCCCTGCTGAGGCATTAATATCCTTTTAGTATTATTGGGAAGATCATATTTCCTCATATCCATATTCACTTTGCAATACAGAGAAAACAGCAGTATATTTTTCATTTTTTTGTTAATGTCAGCGTAGCATGCGAAGGACATTGCAAGCAAATCAAGCACCATCTGCTCCCCCTGTAATGCTTTAGGCCCGTGCCCCTCTTATTGTCCCCGTTCCCATCTATGCCTCCTGCGCCCATGTCCCCACTTAATTTCCTTGGCCTTCTTTGCTCCAGGGTACTGCTCTTCCCCCAACTGCCACTGCTATTTCATAAGAAAGGGGGCCACACCACTATGCCATGTGGGCTTGCCACCCACCCCAATATCCGGTCTGTGCTGAAGCCTGCCTCAAAACCATTTCCTTTTTTTTTTTTCAGTCCAGACGTGCTCCATCCAACCATGCCAATCTGATAACCTGATTGGTGCTAGCCTTACAAATGGAGTTCGGCATTATATCCCCCAATGTTGTTGACCAACCTTAATTTCAGCAAAATCAGACCAAATTGCTGCTTCGTACCAGTTTCCCTGAATTTGTGCCATGCCACTCCAAACATTCCTCATGTGTCCACCCAGCAACTCCCTGTCACCCGCGTGGTGCTTGCCTCCTAACAAAACCATGCCCCTGCGCCCTTGGCTTCTCTGCCTTGTCTCCACCCCCGGCCCGGCAGTCTATCCATGCCTTCCATAGCCCTTCCATTAAACATTTATTCTCTGTCTGATTTACTGAGATAGACCCACAATTAAAAAATGTTTGCAAACTTGTTTTCCATATTCCCGATACCTCTCTCCCTGCTGTGGGCATGAAACCTAGAAGGTGGTGCCCCAGTCTCCCTGAAATCTGCAGTATGCTCCACCAGGCCACTCATCCTACTGCAGCCCCTCTGCCAGCTGGCAACACCACCTATCATGGTCCCCTTGGGCCCGTACAGCCGTGACACCCATCACCTGGCTTTGCCTCCATACTCCACTACCTCAACAGATCGCCCCTCCGCCCCCAGCTCCCCTAGCCACATCCTCCTACTGTGCTCTCTGGGAGCCCAGGTTAGGCTACTTTCCCCCTTCCACTGGACCCCAAAATAAGCTCCATTCTGCCTTGTGGCACCCCCCGCTACATTGCCCCCAGGAAAATGCACTCTCCATTCCTCGGCCGCATAAACAAAGGAAACTCCCTGCTGAGTCCTCTGTCCACAGTCCTCTGTTGGCCTGGGGTGAGCTCCCCTCTGCTTTGGCCCAAACAACAACACAACATCTTCTGGCGGGGCCTGTTCACATGGCGCCATCCCACCTCGTGGTGCTGATTTCTTCCATGCTCTGCTGCCGACAAACACAAACTATGCCCAGGCAAAACTAATGCTGCCAGCCAGCCTCTTTAGGACCTGCGGCTCATTCCTGCATTGATCCTGGCCTAACGCACCATCCATGAAATGCTCACCGCCTGATATAGCCACTACCTTTGCACACAGGGCCCACTAGGCACTCCACTAGCCCCCCGGCCATGCTCTAGGCCCACTCACCTACCACGCCACCCACACTGTTCACTTCTCTTGGCTTGCAAAAGAAATTAACTATTCATTCATCTAAGCCTACAACTTCAAACTCTAACATCATCTCGGCTCAAAATGCTCACATCAGCTCGCTTATACATAACTCTAATTTGGGCTACATTGCCACTCATCTATTGCAGCTACTAAAACTCTACCAAATAACCAAGTACTACTTTCTTAAATAAACAAAACCAGCCTAAGGACTCCATGTGGCCTTAGAAGGTCCTGGCTTCCAAACTGCGCCTTACCTGAAATGCCAAAGGAGGTTCTTCGTGAAAGGAAATTTCCCAGCAAAAGAGGGCTCAGAAAGGGTTACCAGCCCTTAAATACCCCTAAGGACCCCAGACTAGGACCCCTGCAAGCCCCTCTCACCAACCAGTGACCATCAAGCTCCTAATCCTGGTCATTTGATCAGCCTCTGATGTCACTGCACCTCCCCCTCCCTCCCTTTTTTCCTTCCTTCACGTCTCTTTTTGTTGGAGCCATATGACAACTGGGCCTGCCTTTTAATGGCAAGCTTATTTGTCCCTTTTCTGTAATGTTGATGCTCCTGTCAAAATTCCAATTCTGACAACAATCCAGGTATTTGTAATGGCTTGAACCTGGCTTCCTAACCCTCTGGCACATCCTTTAAGATACAAAGTTGGACTGCAGTGAATGCCCTTTGATTTAGCCTAATAGTGTGTGGCACACACCTATGAAGCATCTAATCTAGACTCAAATCCCAGTAGGGACTTTTATATTATGTACAACCAGAAAAATATACTCTCCCTGACTGGAACACTTTGGGGCAGTTTAGAGCTACAATTTGGAATTCATTCTGCAGGCTCACTATCCACAACTGTAGTTTGTGGAAATTGAGACCCAGGTGTTTTTTTTCCCTTATTTCTTTACCCACCACCTTGTGCCCACCAGTTTCCCCACTCCAAGTCACAAAATGCCTCCCTGCTATCCACCAGATACACCCTTCTCTGCCAGAGTCAAAGTCCTTAACCAGACCTAACCCCCTGTGTCCTGAAGCCAGCTTGTCTCTACTGGTAACCCCCTGCTGTCAATATGAAGAAACATCACCTGGAACTCAGTGTCTTTCCCTTCCTGTTAGCTGGCTTGTCCCTGTTTGGGCCTCCCCATGAGCTGGAGGAAGAATTGCATGTCATGTGATGCCAGACAAGTGATTTCATTGATGGATCATGGGTGGTGGGGTGTTGGTATGGGAGGACCACGAGGCTGTCATTTGACATATGGTTGTGGCATTTTCACCTTTTTCTCCACTCCCTCTCACAATCTTTCACAAGTTGTGGCTGGCCTGGGGAGGACAGCATGCATGTGATGCACAGAACCTTCCCTGTCAGCCTCCTCTCCTAATATCCCAAACTTGGTGAGTGAACCATGGTTGGCAGTATGCCAGAGTGAGCCCACATTGCTTGGAACCACATAGCTGACTCACCCAGGTGTTTGGATTTAAAATTCTTCTCCCAAGTAAGAGTTTTAGAGTGGTATTATACATATGTTCAGTCTCCATTCACATCTATTCACATTTTACTATTGTGCAGTACTTTTTGAATAGTCAGCTTTGCTTGACAGCTATTGCACTATAATATTTCTGTAACACTTGCTGCTGCTGCTGTTTACCTTGTAGAACCCATTAAGTATTGCACCAAAATGAGTCTGGCCTGGTATGGAAAATAAATGCCAAAAATGGATTTTCTTTGAAACTGTTTGTTTTTAGAATATACTCATTTACAGAACATGTAAGCACAATTTTTATTTTTTTGTTTAGTTTGAGTCTCATTGAGCTGTCAAACATTGGCAGTCTGTAAAACTGAAAACTGACAACTATACTGGTTAACAAAGACACACATCTGCTTATAACAGTGCAGCATTTCTTTTTTTTCTCTCTCTTTTGCTAAAAATGTATGGTGTTGGTCTGTTACAGAGGCATGGTGACAGCACATTGTGGTGTCATCTGGGAAACACGGGTTCATGTACAACCCTAGGAATTGTGCATCGAGACTTGTGGGTCAGGTTGAGTAAGATGTGGAGGTGAGATGCTGAGCTGGCATCAGGCATTATATGATAATTAAATATTCATGAGCCTAGCAAGACTACTGACTGGTTACTGGAACAGTCATAATTTTTTCAAAAGTGACCACTCCAGCTGTTAGTCTACATTGCATGCCAGCAACACATGCTGTGTTAGACATCCTTGTGCCACACTGTTCCCTTCACTGTGCTCAAAACATCAAATATAAGTGAAAAAAAATGAAAAGCAGGGTTGATATTATGATTACACTTATAATCGCAATACCAACCTTGAAGCCAGTCATTTTCTAAAATTAATGATTGGCTTATGGAAGGTGGCAACTGGCTGCAGCTTGGGTCACCCATTCCCCACCCAGTCTTTAATCCTTAGGTAATGATCACCTTCTTGGTTATTATTGCTTAACTCTCTCACTCACCCCAGCCAGCAGGTCTAGGATCAGCACTGGTGTAGTCTGTGACGGTAACTGCTCTCCTACTCCCAAAGCCAAAGGAAGGCAATGGCAACCCCATTGCTAGGGTAAGAGATATAAGGAGAATTAAGGATAAAACTAGGGAAGAAATTTATGTATTCATGCAACCCAACCTGAAACAAACACAATAGTTCCCACAGCCTCCAGATAGTAAGAACCTGGAAGGGGTTAATGAGCCAAGAAATGTTTTTAAAATAGGCTTGTCCACATCATGTCAGACATTCATATTGCAGCTTAAACTTTTCACAAAAGTCTCCTGTACAGTACCTTTTAATAAGGGGAATCAAACCCAATCTGCACTGAATAATCGCACAACCGGCATAAAAATGAATTCCATGAGTAAAAATGTCAGGCACCGTAAATGATAGGATTCCCTCTTAGCCAAGTCTTCTGTCTAAAATTAGACTACCTTTGTGGATTTACTGCCATTATTAAGCGAATGTCCTTCTGATAATAAAGCAGCGCTCCTTGGATTTTAGTGCTGTGAAGAATATGACAAAGTGCTCAGTGATGTATGGCTTTAAGTGACTCAGGGGACGCTGCTATTTAGATGCTGTGGTCTGTTCTTTGTTCACTAAATACAGACTTTGGGATCACTTAATACGTTATTCAGCACCAGGACTTGGAAAGGGATTTGTGTATAGATGTATAGTACCTTGTTTCTGCCATGCTTGCTTGATAAATTGCAGTGTATTAGAGAAGTGTTGGCACATGTGGGAATAGCACTGGAAAGCTTGCCAACATCCAGGCCTCACTGTATCCTTATGCTAAAATTTCTGAAGGTAAAGCAACCAAGTTTACTATAGGCTAAGCTCTGTCAAAATGATGATCCATTACAGGATGGGGTTACTTCTAGTCTTTAACTAAATGCTTGATATTTACATGTTCTGAAATCTGTGTGGCTTTTTGGGGCATTTAGAACAAGAAAGATTTGGTTTGTTGGATTTTTAAAAGATATTTAAAAAGAGTGATAGCTTTCCTGGTAAAGGAAGAGACAGGAAAGAAGGAGAAGAATCAGCATTTATACAGCACTTTTCATATACAGTGTATCCCAAAGCACTTTACAAGCAATGTTAGACTGGTAGTGAATTAACTGAATGTGTAGTGGCAGCCATATCAGACATCATCAGCTACACACAGCCTGGATAATTGCATGAACCAGTTTATGGGAAGGGGGATGTTGGCCAGGACACCGGGAATGTCTCCTACTCTTTGTGAAGAGTGCCCTGGGTTCTTTTACTTCCACCAGGACAACACCAAGATGGGTAGAAGGGACCTCAGTTTAACATCTCATCCAAAGGATGGCACACCCCAGCAGTACAGCACCCCCCAATACTGCACTCAGATGCCAGAAATTTTTATGTACAAGTCTAATCCCGGTGTGGGATGAGAACCCATGACCTTCTGGTCCAGAGACGGATGTGCTACCAACTGAGCCATGCTGACACTTACAGAGGAGCAGAAGAAAAAATATTTAGCTTTGGCTTATATGCCACTAATGAGCATTCTATAGTCTGACACAGCATAGGGCTTGGCCCATGCAGAAGACCCATCCCTTGTCCTGTCTGATCACCTCAACTACAACTCAAAGAGAGTCAGAGGATCATTAAGTTGTGGTCACTAATTTGGTGTCAGCGAGTACATCCGTGAGCTGATATTGTCTTGCACAGTCCATGCCAGCCTGATCTCCCATAAACTCATTTTAGCTCCTCTTTAACTTGATTATTTTGGCCCTATCACAGCAGTTATCAACTGGCGGCAAACCAAGCCACCTAACAGAGTTGTTGTTAGGGCAGATTGCAGAGACATGTTAATGATATATATGCAACATATAGAATAATGTATGAGGTGTTGGAAATTATGAGTTTTTTTGCACACCATCAGTATGTAATACCACATAAACCACGAGTGTTTTGCACTCATGGTTTGTGATGGTATTTAACACCAAGGGTGTGTAAATAAGAATAATGTGGCATCCAATACTTTATTTTATCTAATTGCTGGTATAGAACTGCTAAACTCTGAACCACCATTAGGACAGTAGCGCATGGCAGTGGAGATGTGAAAACACACGTTCAGAACTGCAAGTTGTTTTATCAGGTAAAATACATTGTGCACATAGATCCACCTTAGTACGTGCAAATCATATATTAAATTACATTTCTACCAAAACAAAAAGAAGCGCAGAGTGTTTTTATTTTAAAACTACTGAATACATTGAGAGATAGGATTTGATCAGATCCAGAGCAGAGCAGAAGGCTGTCACTGAGTATGTCTATTTGCTGTCAGCCCGCTTCATTATTGTGGTCAACAGATTTTTGTTTAAAATGGATTCTGTTTCGCATCACTAAACATTTAGTGCACTACTTTGAAATAGTTCAGTTTGAAGAAATATGCGGTCAGGCCTCACTATTTTATAAGTGTCCTGGGGCTGGTGGCAGTGAGAGGGGACTGACTTTCACTTTCGCTCGCACTTTGTATTTTCAATTATAAACAAATGTTTAACACAGTCCTGCTGCAGTATGGTTTAAAATGCTTTTTGAATGGGTTTTAGTTTTACTTTTTTAATGGTTCTGTGATGTAGTCAGAGTATGGGGGAGCTCCATGGTTGAAGACGCACGGATGATGCTGAGCTGCTGCCACTCAGTCAAGAAAGACATAAAAAAGAAAATAATTTTCATGAAACAGACATTTTATGATGTTGCTGTGTCTCTACTTGTTAACTGCCAAATGGTTTCTTTAGATAGATGCTAGTGATCTATACAATGAATGAATGTTGCTGATAAATCTAGTGAATTATTAATATTTTCCTTTCTGCAAGAGAATGTCTAACACCAATGCCATGATAACTGGCTGGTTGGTATGGAATAGAACCCAGTTATTATGGTGTTAGAAAGCTGTGTCAGTTCAGTAAATAAATGGGCTCACCAGTAATTATATACAAATACAGCATATCTGTTGTTTTCTTTCTCAGAAGGTTTTATTTTAGTGAATTTAACTTGTGAAAAGTAAGAAGCTGATTACACTGTAAATGAGAGCCATCAGTTTTTCCACAGGCTTGGTATAATGCCAGTTTCCCACACTTTCAGTATACATTTCATGCTCACCACCTGAGACTGGTACTCCTAGACAGAAAGGATGGTGATCCATTGGCTCAGCGAGCAACTGAAGTACTGTGTGTAAGAATGGTTATGCAGTGTACATTGTATGCTTATGCAATGCAGATTTTAGCCGTAACTCTTTCTGTCCCAAAACGGGACTACCATCCCTTTGAGGTAACACTGAGCTCAGTCACATGTGCCAAAGGAACCCTCATGAGGAGGATTCCACTGTTAGAGGTCAACTGGGATGTGGTTCCTTTAAATTAAAGTTATCTTAAAGAAGTATAATAATAAATCTCCCATGAGAAGAAAGTTGAAACCTCCTCTGGTGGAGGAGGAGGAGGAGGAGGAGGAGGAGGAGGAGGATGGTGGGGCAAGAAAAATGCATGTTTGGGGAAAGCTAGAGAATGATTTTTAAATAAGGCACAGAGGGGGTGGGGCAAGTAGCTTGCTACCCCACTGAACCACAGGCATGACCTTTTAATTAACTAGTTTAGTGGTCAAATTAAATACATGCAGGAATGGTTGAGAAATGTATTGCAGATTGAATGCTTATGCAATTAAGACTTAGACATTCTTTTCTCTGTTCCAGAAGGGGGTTTCCATCCCTTTGAGGTACCACTGAGCTCTAGCATATGGCAAAGAAACCTTGCCACAGGGACATGGTTCCCTTAGACTAAAGGTACTTTGTGGAAAAATAGTAATACTATAAATCACCCAAAAGTCAAAACTGATTTTTTAGCAGAGCAGTGTTAAATTCATTACAGTAAGGGCTAGATATTGAAAAGTGCGCCTGGCAATGGCACAAGTGGTTGTTCCATGTAACTGAGTTGTGCTGGAGCAACAAAGGGATATATTCAAAAGAGATGAGCAATGCAGCATCCCTTCTGAATATATCAAAATGACTAGTACAGTACACACTGCAAGTCAATTGGTCATCAGTGTGGACAAATGAGCTTGCAGCACGTACCATAAGCTGTCATTCAGCCAGCAGCCATGGAGGTTTATGGTCGGATCTTCTGCCAACTGAAGACATGGGGAGAAGGGTGGGATGGGAACCTATGTGGGTGGGGGCTGGGGGGATCACTAGACTACCATGGATATGAGGATGCAGTTTTCAGGCGATCAGGGTTATGGGCAGGGAGGGAGTGGGGGAACCACTGGACTACCAGGGACATTTATTTTTACTTTATGGGTGTTTGGAGGTATGGGATGGGGAGGAGGTACCACTGGACTACCAGGGAAATTTATGTTTACGATATGGGCAATCAGAGGTATGAGATGGGGAGGGGGGGTACAACGGGACTACCAGGGAAATTTATTTTTACTTTATGGTCAATCAGAGGTACAGGATGGGGAGGGGGAACCACTGGACTACCAGGGAAATTTATGTTTATGTTATGGGTGATCAGAGGTATGGGATGGGGAAGGGGTACCAATGGACTACCAGGGAATAATGTGGGTGCTTGTGTACGGTGTTCTGAGGGGGAAGCCACCCACGGCTGGTGGCTGCTGTGTTGCGCCTTGCATTATGGCAGCTCACCCATGGGTGGCTTCCACTTGAGCATGGGTTTTCCATGCTCAGCTTTGTGCCCATGTATGCAGCACATCTCTGGGATGTGCCAGCAGATGTGCCGCACATCTTGGCTGAATATCGAGATGTGCACATATGCATGGGCACGCCCCATGGAGATGCACCACATACATTATCTTTGTGCCACAGCACATTGGGAATTGTGCAGCACAATTCATCCTTTTGAATATAGCCCCAGGGCACATTTCTGAGGTTGTGCCAGTGCAACTCAGTTGTGCCAGGTACAACTCCTTTGAATATCTAGGCCTATATGTTTTCCTATAAGGAGACAGGGAATGGAGTACTAGACATATGGATATACCTTCTAGTTTGAACTCAAGGTGGAATGTTATGACCTTCTGCACAGAGGAGTGGTATGTAAGCCATGTGGAGGAAACCTCTAGGGATTCAATACTTTAGATCACCTTCTGTCCAGGCTTATTAATATACAATATTTTATTACCATGAAAACCCAAAAATGACAGTGCCAAAGGCTCTGCAAAGTTCAAATGAACAACCACACAATAAGTTACTTTAGGAGAATGAAGACCAGACTGAGGGTAGGATTCACAGAAGGGATGCATCCAGCGCATCCAAGATGTACCAGGGCATCCCCAGCATGTGCCCAAGGGTGATTCTGGCAGGGTGCCGATGTGCCAGAACAACTCTGATGCACCAGCACATCCCAGATGCACCGCATACTGCCAGTAATGCTATGCGGTGCATCTGGAGGGGCTGTGATGGGGGCATGCCCATGCATACCGGGAGCAACCCCATTCACAGCCCTATTCTGTGGGGCATCCCCTGGGCAAGTCTGGGGATGTGACACAGAAAGATAAGTCTATAAAACTAAACTTAAGTGGGTGGCCACCCACAGGCAGGCTGCCGTACTTCAGGCAGCAGCATGGCAGACCACCCACCCTGGCAGTCCAGTATGCCCCCCCGCCCAAAGGCCCCATACAATGCCACTCCCGGTGGCAGTAAAAGAAATGAGAACCCCCAAGCCCCCGTACAATACCACTCCCAGCGGTGGTAAAAGAAATGAGGCCCCCCCCAAGCCCCAGTACAATGCCGCTCCCAGCTGTGGTAAAAGAAAATAACCACCTCCTAGCCCCAAGCCCTCAGTAAAGCCACCTTTTGCGGCAGCCAGCCAGTGCAGACAGCCCCTTCCAAGTATCCCCACCCCAGCAGGGTCCCACTGTCGGCAGGCAGCTCAACCCACCCACATTACCACCACGGCCGACCGCCAACAGAGCTATCTCAGAATGACAACTATCATACAACCCGAAGCCCATTGGTGTAGCTGCATTGGCCAACTGCTCTGGAATGCGGCTTTACCGAGGGCTTGGGGCTGGGAGGGGGGTTCTTCTTTTCTTTCACCACCACCAGGAGTGACATTGTACGGGGGCTTGGGGGGTCCTCATTTCTTTCACCGCTGCTGGGAGCGGCATTGTACAGGGTCCTTGGGGTAGGGGGTCCTTATTTATTTTACTGCTGTTGGGAGAGGCATTGTACAGGGGCTTGGGGCGGGGGGTTCCTCATGTCTTTTACTGCCACCTGGAGCAGCATGTTTCAGGCTGGGGTCGGGCCAGGGGGTGGCTACAGGTTGGCGCATTCTGCTGGGGTATCTCTGCAGGCACAATGCAAATGGGGCTATAATGGCATGCTAATGGCTCCATTGTGCCATGCATGACTAATGGATTTGCATGCCTCTGGCTGTGAATCGCGTTTTTGGGTGCAAGGCACGCTGAGATGCCCTGCCCCAGTAGGTTAACAGCCTGACATGGGGGATGCACTGGCATAGCCTGGGATGCCCCAGGGCATCCAGGGCAGAGTGCACCTGTGCTATTCACAGAGGGGATGTGCTGGGGGCATCTCCCTGTTCCTCCTCTGTGAATCACCCAGTTTGCACTCAGTGCATCTCCCCTGTGCCGGGACAGCCGAGATGCACTGAGTGCATCTTCTTTGTGAATCCTGTCCTGATTGTCTAAGTCCTGTGTTGACATTGTGAAATTGAAGGGCAAGTTTCTTTTCAGCTTTAAGTTTATGGCTGGCATTTAATCTTAAGGAGAAGGGTGATAGACTCTATAGATTAAAGCATGAAGTATGACTGAAAAATACAGAACCTTGTATCTATCAGGATCTAAAATAAGTAATTTGTGTTTAAGAAGAGCCCTGAACTTGAAAATCATTGAGCATTTGGGTGCAGTTCAGTACAGAAGCACATGGTTTGCTGTTGAGGAGGGTTGATGGTCCTTAGGGCACATCATGAGATTTTGGAGTATCTTGTTGGCCCACTGACTTCCTCAGTGGAATAGAGAGTACTGTTCAATAAGCTCCATGAAAGATCAAGAGCAGAACTTCTATGCCGGATATGATTGCAGTTATTACACCGTATCAGTTTTGTCATACACTTCTATTATAACTTTGAAGGCAGCAGTAATGGACCATTCAGTTGTTTAGTTTAGTTTAGTTTAGTTTATTTATTTATTTTACCACAATAAGGCTCCATTGATCAATCTCATTTTCAAGGAGGTCCTGTAAAGAACAGCATGAAGATAATGTGCAAGACAATATACAATAAGAATACAGTACAGTAGGTACACAGTACCTACAGCTCTATACATTATACATAGAATTGAGAATATAATATAATTACAATGGGGCTATATAGGATTATCAAAAAGCAGTGTTGAGGATAAGTAAAGAAAAGACTAGAATAAAAGTTATAATAGTTATAAAGGTACTATAAGGAACATTCGAGGTGAGGAGAACTTGTATCATACATTTGATAATGTTAATGCTTACACTAATCATAGGAGCCTTCATGTAACAGTGCTATTACACATACATGTTTTTTTACATAATGTTTCAATCATCAGTTTAAATACGGTGAGACTAAACAAGCCAGTAAGTTTAATGGATTTGTGTAGGGTATTCCATGTTGCTGCAATAATACAACTTATCACCATTTTACCAAATTGGGTAGGACTTTTGGGCAGGTCGTAAAGTTTATAATTAGTTTTACTTAATAAAGAAGTACTACGAGACTTTGTAAATAAATCTGCAATGTAGATTGGGACATCATTTGTGACTACTTTAAAGGCACAACCATATACATTTTTTAGTCTTCTTGTAGTTAAAAGAAGTCCATACTATGGCATCCAAGTAGTTGCACAGTATCAATGAAGACAAAGTAAACCTGGACACTCACCACCACATATGGATGCCGACTCTGTATTATGTTGCAGACTAAAACAGTTACTTACATGGTTAAAACAAACATTTTGCACTTGCTTAATGCATTTCGGATCCTTTCGGACCCATTCTCAAAGGCTGTGGCACCTTAGATAAACATCACATTTATGGTCCCTTTGAAATTACATCTGTATGATGTCAATACAAAAAATAATTTCATTGGATATTGAGCCTATTTAAATATCAAACACTAATAACATCAAAGAGCTATTTTAAAAGACTAAAATCCAATAAATACTACTTCATTTTTAAAATTATATGTCATGAGAACAGGATGCAAATATCACAACATCGCTACAGTTCAACGGTATGTGGTGGGGTTGTTTAGGGTGCATAGAAGGGGACAAGACACATAATGTGCTAGCATTCATTGAATTCCAGCCTGTGGAGGATCAAACATGATTTCACATCCTCATCTAACTACAACTGAGGGCACTCAGATGTAATTAGATGAGGATGTGAAATCCTGTCAGATCTGAGGATGTGAAATCCTGTCTGAGAGTACCACAGCCTTGTGCACACTGACTTTGGTGTTTTAATTCTGTTTTGAGAGTAATGCATAGGTTGTGGTATAAATTGACTGCGTAAAACCTCATCCATCATTTCTCCATACTATGACTCTTTGTGCATGCCCAACAATGTTGCTAGAAGCAACTCCTAGTCTGATTTTCAGAGGGAGTACACAACCACCTCAGAATAATCCATTTGAGTATGTTGAGCAGATATTGGTAGCAGCTGGTGCAGCTAATCCTTTCCTGGTGGAGGAAAACAGGACCACAAGTGCAGAGCCTGAAGCCAAATCCCTACAGAAGACTTTTAGAGATCTTGAGAAGCTGACTCACAAACTCTAGAGGATCTACTGGAATACAACAAATGTAGAAGCATACCTGCAGGTAAAGAGGATACCTCAGGGTTTAAGAATAAATACAAAACCAGCATATGGCACAGAAAATAGCACTTTTGAGAAAATGGGAAATGACCCCAACAGATGCAAGTTTTAAGTTAATTGAACTCATTATCAGATTCAGTAAGGAATGGGAAAACAAATTGAAAAAGGAATTAAAATACAAGAAAGAGACATTTTGAGACTGTATAACCAAGACTATAGTGATTTTGATAGATTGAAAAGAAATTTACAAGAGTCTATTAGAAAATTTGACCAAGAATTAAAGAAAGCTAAACAAATTAAATTAATTTGTGATAAAGGGGACTATGAATAAGGAAGGATATATGCATGGAGGGATTTATTGTATTACTGTATTACTGTCCATGGCAATGAACTTTTTGTTTGTATTATCATTGTGTCCTCCACTACCCTCTCCCCCAGGATGCAGTGGGAGATGAGTAACTTGTTGTTCAGTGTGCCTTCTTGATGACACTTTTCAATAAATAAATGAAAATGGAAGGAAAAGTCACAGAAAGGAATTTTAAAAACTAACAAAAATGTATCCTTTGACTTTAGCACTGATGTAAGTGAACCTGAAAGCAAGGAAGGAAATCTGGGTGCTTTTTTAGGACAACAAATAACTGATTATCAGCAGCCACAAATATAAGCACAGATACCTCCACAACAGATGGAATGATAAGTACAGAAACATTTAGGAAACTGGTGGATGGCAATACAATTCTATTTGCATCGAGTTCCCATCCACCACACATGGCAGAGAATATTCCTAAAGAGGAATTTTTATGTATAAGGAGGAATTGTAGTACAGAGGAAAGCTTTCAGTGTGCAGACAAGGAAATGGGGGAGAGATTTATTGTGAGGGGATATGACAAGAAAAAAATCTAGGAGACAAAAATCTGTGCTGAGAGGAAAAATAGATAGGACCTACTAGCACACAAGAAATCAACAGTTGTCAATAGCTCGAGAATAAATATAGTTACCACATATTCTGTACATGCAAAGCTATTTGAGAATAGTATGTATAAACATTGGGCTACTCTGTCTGCAGATAAAAGTTTGAAGGAAATAGTGAAAGGGAAACCATAGTTATCTTATAGGAGTGTGAGAAGCTTAAAAGGTATTTTAGTAAACAGCCACTTTCGAGAGAAAAAATATCCAAACCTGGTTAACAAGACCTACCAATTGTTTTAGGTGAAATAATTGCACTTTTTTCAAGCATGTGAAAAGTAGTAAAAGTTTTATAACCAGTAATTTTTAAAAAAAATTGGGAAATCAGACAATTTATCACCTGCCATACTAGTGGTATAATTTATTTGGCCACATGTACCTTTCTAAGTGGGAAAGACCACTTGACAATTTAAAATAAGGTTGGGAGAACATTTGAGAACTGTTGAGAGAGGGGATCAAACCTATGCTACTGCAGCACATGTGGCAAATGCGAGAGATGACATGTTACATGCCTTTATCTTCATGGCAATTGACAGAGTATGCCAAAATCCAAGGGGTGGCAACTTCAATAATTTAGTCTTAAAATGTGAAAATTATTGGATTTACAATTAAAAGCTATGCAAAGTCCAGGTTTAAATACCAGCTTCAAACTTCGCCCGTATTTGGAAGACAGAAGGTAAAGGCAGAGAGAGCATAAATCACACAAATATATATTATGTTTTCGTTGGCTCTCAGATGTAGTTAGAAGAGGATATGAAATCATGTCTGATCCTCCACAGAATGGAATTCAATAAATGCTAGCACATCATGTTTCTTGTCCCCTTCTATGCACCCTAAACAACCACCCCCAAACCTTTGAACTGTATTGATGTGATATTTGCATCCCGTTCTTATGACATGTAATTTTGAAAATGAAATAGTATTTATTTATTGGGTTTTAGTATTTTTAAATTGCTGTTTGATGTTATTAGTGTTTGATATTTAAATAGGATTAATATCCAATGCAATTATTTTTCATATTGCCATCATAGTGATGTAATTTCAAAGGGACTATAAATGGGATGTTTAACTAAGGTTCCTCAGCCTTTGAGAAAGGGTCTGAAGGATCCGAAAAGTGTCAGGTAGGTGCCAAATATTTGTTTTAACCATGTAAATAAATTTAGTTTTTGCTACAACTTAATACGGAGTCGGCATTCATATGTGGTGGTGAGTATCCAGGTTTACTTTGTGTTCCTGAATTTCACTCTACTCAAGAACACCATAGTCTTGTGTGCACTGACTTTGGTGTTTTAGTTGCACATTATAGAAAAACAGAATGTAGAGTTCTTGAATTGAACTGAGAATTGCTGCAGGAGGAAGTGCTTGAATAGATGGGGTTCTGAGTAGTCGTGCAATAGCAGAGCTGCAATAACATAGCTTTGGATAAGCTGATTGTATGGGTTTTGAACAGAGAGAAAAGCTTCCAAATATTTCTTACATAATATATGGAGAAATATTATAGAGTCTATGTGTTGGGCTGAAAAGGTTTTTGCAAGACGAGAAGATGAATAATTGAATGGTGTGTTGAAAGCACCACTGTATCATATTGGCGATTGTTTGATCAGATAGTACATATCAAGACCATCCACAAGAAGCTGTACCCCAAGCTGAGAGCCTGCATCACAACCATGGATATATACCGCTGCAGCCTTGCCGTGCTATTGTACAGAAAATGATTCTCCCAATTTTTGACTATGATGATATAGTCTACAATGCCTCTTCCAAAACTTCCCTAACCAGACTGGATACCCTCTTCCATTCTTTCTGCCATTTCACCCTTGACCACCCTCCCAGTACCCACTTATGTGTCCTCTACCAATCCCTGTGCCTCCACTCTCTTAAGAATAGAAGGCTGTCCCACTGTGCTAGGCTTATGGTGAAGTTCTGGACCCAGTCCCTGCCCCTGTACCTCTCTGCAGCCCTATTCTTATCTCCCTTCTTCACACTCCCTCAGCCACTATGACACCCATTCGTTCGCCATCCCACATAAGTCCTCCACTGTAGGCCAAGCAGCCTTCTCATACCAAATGCCTAAATTGTGGAATTCGCTCCCCTCTGCCATTCATCATGCCTCATCTGTACACTACTTCAACTCTCTCCTCAAAGCCCACTTCAGCTCCACATGCACATGCACCTAATCCCTCCATTTCCTGTCTTGGGCCTGAGCACTTACTACCTGTCTGGCAAGGATATCAGTTCATGCTGCCAGAATGAAACATCTGGCTGTGTATATCTGAACTCGCTGTAATCATCTGTGATTGTTATATTATAAGTAATCTCCTATTGCATTGTATCTTAATATCTGTTGTATCTGTGTAAAGTATACTGTTCCTTTCTATATGCTATATAATATTTGTACTGTCTCCATGTTTCCCCCCTTCCCCAGGATGCATCTTGAATCGAGCAGTTTGTCTGCTCAGTATGCCTTCCTGGTAAAACTTTTAAATAATTAAATAAATTGTCTCTGAAGAGCTGTTTGGCCATATCCAGGAATTACTAAAAGCCTCCATGCAGTCATTATTCAATACATGGACATGAGCTGTAGTGTCCCTGGAATGGGCTGAAAGTTAGTGCAGGAGGAGATGACTCAGTGAATGAATAGGGTGTGGAACGCACTACAGAATCAGAGCAGTGGTTGAGTGATTGGACAGCCTTTGATGAGCTGCAAGGTAGGATCCATGAACATTTAAATATCATAATGTAGTTGTTGCACAGTATATGATGACAAGCAGTAGTCAATGATTTGGGCTAGAAATGAATTCAGGAAGAGAACTGATGAATAAACAGTGTGTAGAAGGCACTGCAGAAGCAGAGCTGTGATTATGTGAGTAGTGGGCCTCTGACGTGCTGGATGGTAGGGATCCATAAACAATGAAATGCATCTAGGTAGAAAATGCCGATATAGCAACAAGCTGTAGAATCTGTAGCTGGGCTGAAAGTTGTTACAAGGGAAGATGATCAAATGGAAAAGGTGCTGAAAGTGCTACAGTAGCAGTACTGGGATCACATGATCCAACAGCCTCTGATGAACTGTTTGGTTTTCACTAGGAGTAATGAAAAGCCACCAAGTAGGTATTGTACTATGTATGGAGACATGTGGAGGAGTTCCTGAGATGGGCTAAAGAGTTATTGCAGGAGGAGACTAGTGGGTGAAGAAATAGGGCAATGAAAACATTACGGTAACGGAGCCATAATCTTGGGATCAGACATCTTCCAACAAACTGTAAGGCGGGGTCTATGAACAATGAAATACCTTCAATCAATGCAGGAGATATAGGGGGGATCCACTGGCGGTATTGTGGGGAAATGAGGCCCTGAAGTAGTGATGTCAGAAGGATTTAAAGGGATGGCAGGAGTTCTTGGGATGGCGGGTCTGGGCAAGGAAGGTTCTATCGGCAGTTGCGGTTCAAATGATGTTTACTCACTGCAGAGTTTGGATACCATAGAATTTTCCTAACAAATTAGTTCCAAAAGCTCAATGATAGGGTAGGAGGCAGTGCTGGGTCTTCAGGAACCGTTGATGAGTTATCGTTGAGTGGTGTATAGTTCTAATTAATGTTTTTTCTGGGCTACAGCAGATGAAGGGATCTCCATGGTTCAGAGAACTAATATCAGTTTAGCCAATTCCCAATCCTTATCATTTAGGGCAGTTTTCAATGTACCTTTCTAAGGATATACACAAGAGTGTTTTGAGGTGACAGATTACTTAGAAACAGAGAAAATGATGGCAGAAAAATACCCATTGTCCAGCCTGTCTTCTTGAGTTCTCTATTGAGCCCTGGAACCTACTATCCCTCCAGGGTCCTAGCCCTTCCTAACCTCACCCCATTCTCCTCCCAGTTTCTTTCTCACTGAGCAAGCACTATGCCCTTTGTTCTGTCCCAACCACCCTTGAAACCACCAATGGTTTTTGCACATATCACTTTGGCTGGTAGGCTGTTCCATGGCTCCACCACTCTTTCTATAAAATAATACTTCCTCATGTCCCTCCTGAACCTCCCTTCTGTTAGTTTCCACTCTTGTCCATGTGACCATGAGCTAACATTCAATCTACATAGTTCCCCGAAGTCTATTTTATTATTTCCTTTTAGGAACATGAAGCTCTCTACCATATCTCCCCTGTCCCTTCTGGTTTCCAGAGAGTACATGTTCAATGCCTTGAGGTGCTCCTCACAGGTCCTACCCTATTGGCCCCGAATCATTTTCATCACCCTGCACTGCACCTTCTCCAGCCCATCCTTATCTTTCCTGAGGTGAGAACTCCACAACTGGTGCAATATTCCAGGTGTGGCCTTACTAAGGATCTATATAAGGGAAGTAGTATCTCCTCCCTTCTGTTGTCAATACCCTTCTCACAACTACTCACTTTGCTATATGCCTTGTCACACTGACTCATTTGTTTAAGGAAGTCACTGATGATAACTCCAAGGTCCTGTTCCTCAGCTGTAGTGCTAAGTATCATCCCATCCATCCAGTACTCTGTCCTGGGATTCTTGTTCCCTAGGTGCTTTACCTTGCACTTCTTGGCGTTGAATTACAACTGCCAAACCTTAGACCACCCTTCTTGCTTTTGTAAGTCCCTATGCATTTCTCTGATTCCCTCATCACTATCCATACTCCCACAGAGCTTAGTGTCATCCAGTAAGAGACAAAGCCTGTCCCACATTCCTACACCAATGTCATTGATGAACACATTGAAGAGATCCAGATTCAGGACAGATCCCTATGGCACCCCACTCATGATCTCCCTCTATTCTGATTCACAGCCCTCTGCTGCCTCCTCTTTAGCCAGTTATGCACCCAGTTTACTATTACTTTATCCACACCCAGATCTTCCATCTTCTTTAACAAGCATCTGTGAGGCACTGAGTCAAAAGCCTTGCTGAAGTCGAAGTACAGCAAATCCACAGTGTGGCCCCTAGCCAATTCCCTTGTCACCCATTCAAAGAAAACTATCAGGTTAGTCTGACAAAACCTTCCTGCCACAAATCCATGCTGTTCACTAACATGGAACCTGTTGTTCTCTAAGTAGTCCACAAAGTTCTCTTTGACCAGTAACTCCATCAGCTTCCCTACAAAAGAGGTAAGACTGACAGGTTTGTTGTTCCCTGCTTGTTTCTTGTCTCTCCCCCACTTATGGAGTGGAACCATGCCTGCTACTTTCCAATCCTTTGGAACTACCCACATCCCCAGTGAGCTGTTGAATAGATCTGCCAGAGGTTTCGCCTATTCTGCTGCCAGTTCCCTTAGTAACCTCAGATGCAACCCATCTGGTCCTGGGACCTTTTTAGGTCTGTCAGCCCTTTCTGGACACTTTCACTTGTAAATGTTGGCTGCCTCATTCACAGAATCCATTACGGACTGCCTTGATGCCACTTTCTGGCAAGAGCCCACTGTCCTTCTTAGTGAAAACCGAGCAAAAGTAATCACTGAGGATGGCAGCCTTTGGCCTATTCTCCTTTATCATGCTCTCCCTCCGCTAGCCTTACAATTCTCCCTCCTTTCTTCTTTTTCTACCTAATATATTGGAAGAACTGTTTGTTGTGAGCTATACCACTGCCAGTCAGATGTACAGATATATGGTGTTATATTTTGTGTATGTGTACCTGCCACAAGAATGGCTGTGTTAAGGAAAGGTCTCATAGGATAGTGAGAGAGACTGGATTTCTTTTTATAGCTATCACTTTTTCACTCCTGGCCACCTGACCTGCTCCCCTTACCTCGTCCTCACAACCAGCTCGGGGACATCCAGCCACCAACCACCTCTGCCGCAGCACCCAGACTTCTGTGGCTTCCCACCCCCACAGCAGGGCAACAGGGAGTCTCCAACTCCCCATGGAACACAGATCCAGGTGGATGCCGTGGTGAAACTGTGGACAGCCATCAAGTCACTCGCTTCAGGTGCCATTTTTCCCCTGTTTTTCTCAATGTCCCCCATTTTTATGTGCATGCTCAGATAGCGCCTCCAGTTTCCACTGGGGGCATGGTATGATGCCCCATCCCCCCCCCAGAGAGGAGAGCAGTTCATCGGATGCTCCATCCTCTGCCCCTTGAATCCAGGTCACCAGCGTGGGTCGAGGTAAGGCACCAGCACCTCAACTTTCTACACCACCAGGCTGGCCAGACTGGATTTCTTTTAAAAGGTTTGACCTTCCTCTGACCTGACAGGAACAAGCTTGCTTGCCAGGAAGCTGGCAATTACTTTTCAAAGTCTTGGGGGTAACTGATCACAGGGTATTTCCCTGGTTAACTAACTGAGGGAAACAGAGGTAAATAAAATGTTCAGGATATAGCCCTTTTTCACCTCAAAGGCAGGATGCTTTGGTCCCAGGAAATTGTCATGGTATATTGCCTTTGATGAGATTAAAGGAAAGGACAGAAATATCCATTCTGTCAGGATTTTGTGAATTCTCTTACAGGTGTCATAATTGTCAGGGAAGTATGACATCACAAGGTAGCCAGAAAATTGTTGGGAAAGCACAAGAGTGACATCTACTGGCCTAAAAGTTAGGACAGACCAGGGTTTTTGACACTATGTAAACAGTTTGAAAACCATGGTCTCTCTCTCTCTCATTTTGTTGAGCATCTTCAAGGGAGACTCTTCTCCTGACACACAAGAAGCAAGACTGTTATCAAAGGTAACTGAAACTTTCATTTACTTTTCCTGGACTTCAATCCACTGAAAATGTAAGGTAGAACTTAGCTAACAATTTAAGGTGGGGTTTTTTTGTATGTACCTGTACATGTCCACTTTTTATTTGTGTTATTCTGTAACCAAACTGATCAAACCTTTTTCTTGTAATGTATGTTAATTATTTAGTAAAGACATTTGTTTTGTTTAGGAAACCTGCCTGAGTGAGATTTCGGTATTGTGTGTGTGACTGTGTGATATTTCAGTAAAAATCTGAGACTGTGATTAAACTGTTATTACTAAGGGGTGCCATCATAATCTACCAAATTGAACAAAGGGTCTGAAAAGGGAAAGTCTGGATGAAGACAGGGGGAATACCGAAGTCTCAAGGAATAGTCAGTGGGGATTTGAACCAGGCTATTGCACACCTTGAGGGAGAAGGCAGAATTAGGGTTACAATGCTACCCCGCAGAGATTGTAATGCCTGGTTCTTCCGCCTTAGTGTAACAACCAAGAAGGGTTCAAATTTGGCTACAGGACTCGAGACTAGCATTGTACCCTGATCCAGAGTAAAGATGGGATCCTTGGACTTCATGGTGAGTGTTTAGTTGTGAACACAGCAAGCATGATAGAAGGACATGAAGAGGGTATTCCCTCTCTCCCCCTCCCTGTCATGGGTTGCACTCAGGGGTGGGCACTGTGAGCTCAGTGAACCTGACCCTCAGAAGTGGGTTTATGAAACTGTTTTTCTCTGCTCTTTACCCTCTCTGCAAATACGTAGCTCTGTGTCTGCTTTTGCTTCCCTAATCACTTTCTTTGTATCTATATTTTTCAGTAAATATTCTCCCCATTCTTCCTCCTCATGCTTCTCTTTATACTTGTAGAAGGCCTTTTTCTTGGCCTCCATTGCTTCCCTGATCCTTGCTGAGAACCATAGTGATCTCTTGAACCTGTTCTTTTTGTTTACCATTCTCATGCATAAGTTAGATGCCTCAAGAATGGCCCACTTAATTGCCCCATCCTTCCTCTGCCCCACCTAGTTTGTCTACCCCTACTGCTTCCCTGACCAGCTCACTCAGCTTATTGAAGTACACTCTTCTAGCAAGGACTTCAGCTCTTGATTATGGTTTTCCGGACACAAGCACCAACTCAAACCAAATTAAGTTATGGTTGCTGTTTCCCCATTGACCCTCCTACTCTCACATCTCCTACTGCCTCCAAGTTGGTGAGCACCACATCTAGAATTGCAGTCTGCCTGGTGGGTTCCTTAACTAACTTTACCAGTAGATAGTCCTAGAAGGCATCCAGCAAGACCTGATGTCTGGTGCTCCTGGCCACTGGAACATCCCAATCAATCTCCGGCAGGTTCAGCTCAACCACCAATACTACTTCCCCCTTTGTCACTCCTCTTTCAAGTTCTTCCCTGATCTCTCTGTCCCTCCCTCTCTTCCCCTTGCCCTGAGGTCTATATATCACTCCAATGTAGTCTCTTACCTGGTGCTGCTGTGAGTTGTACCCACAATGACTATGTCTCTCACTTACTGACCCTGATGTACCCATCTACCACTACCTTGATGCCATCCTTGACAAAAATGCCTACTCCTCCACCTTTGCCTGTTCCTTTATCCCTCTTGAACAACAAGTACCAAGGTACCATCAGTTCCCAGTTGTTATTTTCTGAAGACCACATTTCTGAGATTGCCACAAGGTCCACCTTAGTGTCTGCCATCAGTGCCTGGAACTCACTGATTTTGTTACCTAGGCTTCTGGCATTAAGGCATACCCCCTTCCATCTGACCCCCAATTCTACTTTGCTACTATGCATATGCTTTCCTTGACCTTTCTTCCTTATGTTTTTCTTGATGATTGCACACTCTACATTCCCCCTCTGAAATACCTCCTCACCTCATCCAGTTTGGGCTACATCTCTCCTTGTACCCACTGTGCTATTAGAAGACCTCAGATGTGGAGAAGAACTATCTAGGATCCTCTTTCTTTCACCTTCCACCATGGTTCCCCTAGACTCAGTCTCATCTGCAGTTAGAGTGAATGTCTGATATAGACATCATCTGCCTCAGTGCTCAGGACTCCTCTCTTGTCAGGTGAAGTCTGTCACCCTTAGGGAGTCTTCCTTAAGACACCTGTTAAACTCCTGGATTACCTCATTCTTTATCCTATTCTATCCTGCTTCCCCTCCCTGCCCCACACATGGAGGACTTCAGAGAAGGACAGGGAGGCTGAGTGTGCCTCTGATCTGTCCCCAAGCCAATGGAAGTTCAGCTTCACCATCTCCACCTAGTGGTTTGCCAGATCAGTGGTTCCCAGGTGTACTAGTACCCCCAGCTCCCCCCCTTCTCCACCATCCTTTTTATCCTGTATAAATCCCAGATAGCAGATGCACCAGAAAGGCACCAGACCTTCCCCTTCCCATCCAATCTCCTCATCTGCCACCCTACCTACTCCCAAATCATAGAGTCCCTAATCACTAAGACTCTCCTAGTAGATTTGCTGCCCTTGGGTGCCATCACACTCTCCTTCTATTTCCCATTGACTGACTTGGAGTCCCTCTCAGTTGAGTCAGGTGCATCAACTTCCTCCAGAGGTGCAAATTGTTTCACCATTTGGATGGTGCTGGAGTTGACAGGCTCTTTCTGGCTACCCCTGACCCCCTCCTGCTGCCCACCCCTCCTCACCCCTGGACCAGTGGGACTCTGGGTGAGTAGGGATGTGGGAGGTGGGCTCCAGTTTAGCTGGTGATGCAGCTGAGATATTTCTACCCTTGCTGCCACCACCCGAGCCTGGACCTCTGCCACATCATATCTAGGTCTAGAAAGTATGCTGGTGGACCAAAACATAGTAGTTACAGAAACAGAAGTACTGTAAACAAATATAAAATTAATGTCAGGAATATATAGCATTCATTTTTAAACATAGCAAATAATTTAGCCAAATGGAATAATGTATCATTGATGATGTTGGCAGAGGAAGCTTGTACTCTGCAGAAAACAGTGGTAAATGCAGTATGAAGGGGAATAATAGACAAATCCATGAATTAGACTAAGGAAGCAGAAGTAGAACTGAGGTCTAGGAAAGTTTGCCACATTAGTGGAAGCACTATGGAATGAACAGACTTCCAGGGTGAGAACCCTAATGAATGTAGAATGAATCCAGCTAGGAACACATGGGCTTTTGCAGCCACAAAATCCTGCAAACCATTGACGTGCTACTCCTAAAGTACACAGTATGGGTTGTGACCACAAATGACAGCTGTAGTGTTGCGAGACCCAGACAGAGAACACAGAGGTACTGCAGTGGAATGTGAAGCATCTGATGGATATGAGGGAGCGTAAGGGTTACCAGGTAAGCATGTCTGATTGGCTGAGGAATGTATCAAGGCATGTTACATTCATCAAGTAACATGAGGGCAGGGTTTGCAAAAATTTAGCTGAAAAAAAGGCTTAAGAAAATACTACATGATATCTTCTTTCATTTGTATGGCTGTGTGCAGAGCCTACAGCCATTCTTCTTTCACTTGAAAAAAGGTGTTTCTGTGGAACACATCTTTTAGGAGTTTTCAGTGTATCCTTCCATGCTGCAAATCTCTATGGCAGTTAAAGAAATACTCCCTTCTTTCTGTTTCATCAGAATAATGAACACAGATCTCCAAGCTGTTTTTCTCTGAGAACAAATGTGCACACCTTCCAAATAAATCTAAATATCTTTAAAGGTGCCCCAAAACAACCAGTGTGAAAGTTGTTCAGGGCAAAAAGACCTTTCTCATTAGGGTAGTCACTAATCTGAATTCTTTATATTTTGTAAAATATGGTCTTCCAAACAACCTCATTTTTTTCTTTCTAAGTGAACACAGTAAGAGTAATGCCAAACAAATGTAAATATCTTGGAAAGTATACAAGTTACCAATATACAACCAATATGAAAGTTGTTCAGGACAAAATGACCTTTCAATGAGGGTAGTCACTTATCTGAATTCATTAGATTTGTTTTTAAATATAGCCATTCAAAATGTGAAAATTGTGATGAAAAATAAAAATTCAGGTAATCAGATGGACATAGTTTAAAAAATATAATTAGCACAGCTTAATGCATAGGCTCATTTGAAAAGTCTTGTTACCCTGAACAACTTTCATACAAATTTATTATCTGTAGGTTGTATACATTTAAAGATATTTACATTTGTTTAGCATAACTCCTATTGTTCTTCTAAACAGCCTCAGCTTTGCAAATTACTATGCCAAGACAGGATTAGTTCCATCAAAAGAAAGCTATCCCAAGGTCAAATTTCCCTGACTTGAAAGTTCACTCCAAGGCACAAGCTATAAACCAACTGAAGTTTCATTTTAAAACCCTCTGTGTGTATTTATGCTAACATAAGTAAATGACAATGATTAAAAACACAAGTAAAAATAAGTTTAATGAGCAGCTGACACCTTCAAGAGAACTTTAACAAAACATATAATTTAGATAAAGTTTCAGCTTGTATTTCACATTAAATCTTTATAGTATATGGTTAGGGTTAGTTGTGGATGGAAAACTATGGTTTTCCAAATCCTGTTGTAGGACAGTTCAAAGGTCAAAAAAGTTGTTGTACTATCGTTCTGATGTCACATCGATAGAACAACAACTTTTGCCCCTTGAGCTCCTACCCGATTGGTGGAAACAGGCAGTGCTTTTAAAAATGCATTCTAAAATGACGTATCCATTTAGCAAGCGGGTGGGCAAGCAGACAGTTTGGACACCGGCTGTCATTATCGGCTCCATCTGTCCAAACTATCAATTTACATTTGTTTGTTTTTTTTTGTTTTGATTTTTTAATCTCTGGCACAGTTACGGTAAAAACAGAGCGGGACCGCAGCAAGGAGTACGGAGATATTCAGGGTGGCACGGTAGCGAGGACTGGGTGGCTGCGCAGTGTGAACACAACATGGTAGGAAACTGTACTGCAATCCTTAAATGTAAATTAAAATGGTCACATTTTTGGGGGCAACCATATACTATATAAAATAATAGATGGGGAACTGTGCACACCAAGACTGCGTGTTTCCATTTCAGGTGGTTGATGACATCATAGGGACCTCTCGAGCTTCGCTCTCGAGGTCTATGATGTCATCAACCCCCTTGATGGAAACACAGCCTTGTTGTGCACAGTTCCCTATCCATTATTCTACATATTCCACCTCCCCATTATTTATTGCTGAGGTCATTTGCATGAAAACAGGCATTTTGCTCCTGAAGAGTTCATCTATTTCTGTTGCTGTCTTCCTACCTGAGGTCATAATGTGCTGCTTGTGACATCACAGTTACTCTCATGGCAACAGATTGTGATGTCACAACAGAGCATTATGACTTGAAGGAGGGGTAAGCTATAGAGGCAGATTAACTTTAAAGTAACTGCAAGGGATAAAACTCATGTACTCATGCATATTTTCTCAGTAATAGATAATGGGGAAGGGAAATCTAGAACATGTATGGAATACAAGCAGCATTATAATGTTTTTCAAAATTTTCTTTGAGGCATCAGTAGCTCTTTCAGTAGTACATAGTAACTAATGTTAAAAGTCTTAGAAATATGAAAATATATATGTGTAAGTAAAAAATAGGTTAGAAGACAACCTGCCCTACTGTAAGTTAAGCATTCACCAGCTGTTTCACACAGTGGTGTCAATCAAATTTTACACAGTGTACTGTTCAGATACATATTTCTTAAACTCTGTGTATAGAACGTCCATATTACTCATGAACAGTCAGACTTATACTATCTTAAACATGATATACCTGCAATTATGTAACAAGTGACTAGTGTATGCATACGTTCAAAACCCAAACCTAACACACACACACCCCCTTGTAATTGAGATACTGTTATTCTAATATGTCCATGTATCAACATGTGTCCATATGTACCTAATCTGCTGGTGTATTAAATAACAGTTCTACAAATCTAAGACCAAACCAAAACACAACTGACAGCTTCAGCTTTTATTCAGGCACAGTTAAAATAGGGATCCTTTAGAGGTATGAAAATAATTTATAAAAATAGAGACATTTCAGACAGCTGCACATAAGTAATCAATTCCTGTCCCCCTTAACTCAAGGGATAATTTCTAAAATGTGCAGATGAGCATGGGGACCACTTTTTTCAGAGCATGCCATCACTGGCAGCAACCACTTCAAGATTGTTACTACCTTTTCCTAATACAATCAGGGGAAAACCAGAAGTATTCTACCAGCACTGAGATCAATATGGCTAAGGCACATTTACCAGAAATCACTGCTCTAGAAAAGAATGAGAAAGTGACTGTGATGACAAGCAAATCCAAGACCAGATCTTTAGTTTGTTAATAGTCTCCTCCTGAGTCTGATTTTTACGGCTGTGTGGGTCAAGTTCCACAGATGTTATGCCATCATTAGATTTGTAAAAGAGCACTGTGGAAGCACATAACTGGACCACTGTCTGATGTTCTGCCCCAGTGCTCCAGCATAGTTTCCAGTGATTCTGTTTATGCAGCCCTTCCCCTCTGCAGGCTACATAAACATACCCACTTATTGGTGCACTACTTTTCCTTTTCGCAAGTGTGGATGTGATGGCCACCATGTGCAACATGGTGGTGCAGACTTAAACTGTGCATGCACGAGTATTGTGCATATTTATGTAACCCCTACACCACTTTTGGCTAGCTGGCACCCCCCTTAAAAGAACCACTGGCAACTACATGGCATACAATTTTCTTTTGGCAGAGCTACACTTATGGTACCATCCCTAGCATTGGAGTGTATATTAGGCTCATTATCTAGAGGATGAGGGGTGGGGATACATATAAAATGGACCTTTTTATTTACAACCAGGTCCAGGGGAGAGGATGCTAGGCATATGCAAGACCTAACTGCTGAGGAGCCCCAATAACATTCTCACAAGAAGCAATAAGCTGAATGTCCAAAGAAGTAACTGGGATTTTGAAGTATGGATTTATTTACAGATGTTACTTAAAGCAAGGGTGGTTCCCCCAAATGTTTATCATTACAGTACAAGCACACTCTTTTTTGCAGGACACTTTGATAGGAAGTACTGTTTTCCACAAAAAAAATCTCTATCTCTCTTCCAAAGTGTATATCTGTAGGATGTGCCACTCACTTTAAATATTTTCCACACATTTCCATTTCCAAAGTGTATATCCGTGGAATGTGCCACATACTTTAAAATCCTCCTGGTGCATGGTCGTTGCCCAGAGGACACTGATGCCCATCCACAAACCACTTAACCCTGCCTGAAACTCCAGATGGTGTTCCTCACCTTTGCCACAAAAATCCTCTGCCATTCCACTGAGCTACAGGCACGCCTAGCAGTGTGCAGGGTGGATATTGCAGCTGTCATGGAAACATGGGCAACTGAGCACCAGGACTGGGATCTGGCAATCCCAGGATACAAATTATACAGGAAGGACCGTAAGGAGGGGGGGGTGGGGTGGCAGTCTATGTGAGGGACGGGATCAAATGCACAAGGGACGAGGGAGAAGAAAGGAGAACAGAGGCAATCTGGCTGCAGCTCCTAGACTCAAGGGGTAGGAAATTGAGGTTTGGGGTGGTATACAGGCCACCGTCCCTGTCTGAGAAGCTTGATAGGGAGTTAGCAGGACAAATAAAAAATGTATGTAGAAAAAGGAAGGTGGTCATCTTGGGGGATTTCAACTTGCCGGGGTTGACTGGAGCATTCCAGTCACCTCCAGTGCTAGGGAGCAAGTGCTCCTGGAAGTGATCCAGGAGGGTCTTCTGACACAGTTGGTTACTGTACCTACTAGGCTAAAGAACACTTTAGATCTTGTGTTGTCGAATGGGGAGGCATTGAGGGAAATAAAGGTAGAGAACCCACTAGCTGACAGCGATCACCAAACGGTGTGGTTTAATATCACGATGTGCAGGGAGCCAGAAAAATCAGTTACTCGGGTGGTAAACCTCAGGGGGGCAAACTTTGGGAGGATGCAGGAAGTACTGAAAGGGAAACTGGAGGGCATAAGACAGGAGATGGACGTGGAGCAGAAATGTGATATTATTAAATGGGGGGTTGCAAAGGCAACAAAAGCCTGCACCAAGGCACAGAGTAAGAGGAGCAGAGCAAGAAAACCATGCTGGTTGAACAGCAAGGTTGTGGAGGTGGTGAGGGCAAAACAAGTGGTGCACCGGAGGTTTAGGAGGACAGGGAAGGAAGTGGACAGGGAAGAATATGCAAGATGGTCCAGGGAGGTGACCAGAAAAGTGAGAGAAGCCAAGGCCCAGAGGGAGCTGAGATTAGCACAGGGAATTAATGGGGGATACTTTTCAGATACATCAAGGAGAAAAGGAAGTGCAAGGAGACAATAGTGAGGATAAAAGGGTTGGAGTGATCGAAATGGGGAGGGGCAGGCAGAAGCACTGAATGTATACTTTGCTCAGTGTTACAGAAGAAAGGGGGACTGCTACAAGCATGGGCTGGGAGGGTGGGGACAGGGAGAGGAGGCAACAGATGGAAGAATTTTGGCAAGTAGAGTCTTAGAGGGGCTGAGGGCACTGAAGGTAGTCAAGGCACCAGAGCCAGATGGTATCCATGCCAGGATGCTGAGGCAGATGGCGGAGGTGTTGGCAGAGCCACTGGTGGATCTGTACAGCACCTCACTGGAGTCAGGCTGTGTGCCGCTGGACTGGAGGATGGCACATGTAGTACCATTACACAAGAGCAGGCCCAGGGATGAACCGGGTAATTATCACCCGGTAAGTCTCACCTCCATAGTGTGCAAACTCATGGAAATGATACTAAAGGAAAGACTGGTGTCATACCTGGAGGACAGTGGCCTCCAGGATGTGAGGCAGCATGGGTTTGTTACAGGAAAGTCTTGTCAAACCAACCTCATACAATATTATGACTGGGTGACAGGTGAGCTGGATAAGGGTCATACAGTGGATGTTCTTTACTTGGACTTCAACAAGGCCTTTGATTCAGTGCCTCTTGGGTGGCTTGGGGAGAAACTAACTCGTGTAGAGGTAGGGGCAGAAATGATGAACTGAATTACAAGCTGGCTGAGTGGCAGGCTGCAACGGGTGGTGGTGAGAGGGGGACCTCTCAACTCCAAGGCCGGTGATGAGTGGGGTGCCACAGGGCTCTGTGTTGGGGCCAGTATTGTTTGAGCTCTTCAAATCAGACATTGCATATGGGGTGGTGAGCAAGGTAAGTCTGTTCACTGACAACACCAAAATCAGAGCAGTGGTGGATAGAGAGGAGGGATGGAGGCAGCTGCAGGGGGTCCTACACAAGCTAGAGGAGTAATCAGACAGGTGGCAGCTGGGGTTCAATGCAAACAAGTGTAAGGTTATGTACTTTGGGGTGAAGAACCCAAGGAGAGAATACTGGCTGGGGGGGGTGTTAAACTGGGGATCACTGAGGAGGAGAAGGACCTAGGGGTAATGATAACAGGGACCATGAACAACACTGCCCAGTGCAGGAGAGCAGCTGCAAAAATTAACAAAATTCTGGGGTACATAACGAGGGGTTTTTCATCCAGGCGAAGAGAGGTGATCTTGCCCCTCTACAGGTTGCTGGTAAGGCTGCACTTAGAGTATTGTGTGCAGTTTTGGAGGCCATACCTAAAGCGTGATATCAGGCTACTGGAGGGGTGCAGAGGAGGGCAACAAAGATGATATGTGGAATCGAGCGGAGAGATTATGACAACAGGCTGGGAGACTTGAATATGTACACCCTGGAGGATAGAAGGGAAGGGGGGACATGATAGAGACTTTCAAGTATCTGAGGGGAATCAATAAGGATGAGGCAGATGGGGTCTTTAAGTTAAGGAAGGAGAGTCACCAGGGGCATGGGCTAAGGATAGAGAGGGGAAAATTTAGAAGGAAATGAGGAGACACTATTTCACAGAGAGGGTGGTAGCAAAATGGAACACCCTACCAGAATGGGTGGTATCATGTAAATCTGTGAACAGCTTCAAAAGGGCATGGGACAGGGATCAAAGGAGAGTGAGGGTTGGGGAGGTGGGGTGGCAGTGGGATGGGAAAGGGGAAGGGGTGGGGCAGCTGCAAACTAGGGGTGTTGGCTGCACACTTGAGCAGACTTAGATGGACCGGGTGGTTTGTTTCTGCTGGCACATTCGTATGTTCATATTCCTTCAGGGTTACACCAGATGAGTCTCCAATCCCCAATGAATTGCTAAAGACTCCCAGCTTTAACTTTAAATTCAGCACAGTTGTGTTGAAAGCGGTCCTGACTGGTGTACTCTAGCCTTATCTAGGGCACATACACCTCAGACAACTCCCTCAGAGAACAGTCTCAAATTCTGTACTCACAGATTAGTTCCTTCCTCCCAGTCATGGAAAGAACAAAAGGCACCTTTCTTTTTCTGGTAGATGTCAGATTCTACTCATTGTTCTTCCTTAAGGCAGCTGTGAACTTCAGGAACTTCAGGGGATTGCCCCTTGGATCCGCAAGAACTGCATTTCCTCTTACTCCCTCTGGAGTGAAACTAAAGAGTCCTGCAGGCAAATTGAAAATTTTACCAAACTTGGGTGTGAAATGTCAGGGCTGCCTCTGACATAGCTCCAATGGCAGACCTCCTACCAGTCTAACTGCCACACTTGAACTTACTGGTGAACATTCTACGCTCCCCAAGAGCAGCTGACACTAAAATGGTTATGCTGCTGTGTGAGTTCTAAATCACATAACTATCCTTCTCTCAGGCTAGCTAAGTAAACAACAATGTCATTATGTAGAAAGTCCATAATAACCTCCCCACCATCTGCCTTTTCCTACCTGCCTAAGACTAGTACTAATGGGATTCTAGTAAACCGAGGGAACTGGGTTGTTATGCGTAGTTGTGTCAGTACCACTATGTTGTGCAAGGCTGACTCCAGGGCAAAGTGCACATGTGTGAGTATCACGCATGAGCAGTACTGTAATCACTGCAGTATTACAGAGTACTCCGGTGCAGCGAGAGCACTGCACATTCTTTTCATCACTCTTGTCACTCCTAAAAACTTTTCACAGCCATATTGGCTCTGACCAGAACTTCTTGTAAATTACACCACCATGCAGTAGCTGTGTGACAATTGATGTTTCATAGGATGCAGGCAAATGCCACAAGCAATGACCTACGGAACATTCCAAACAAAGGCCTAGGAACTTACTGGAGGCTATAAGTAAATGTCTGGCAGCAAACAATGAGTAGCACAATCAGGCAGGGAATAGTGTAGCTTTGTCCATTGTGGTGGCCATAGACTGTCAAGGTCCTGTTGATGAATCTACAGGAGAAGAAAGTACAGCAAAACCCCAAGGTTGTTCACTGAGAATGACTGGCACCAGCTGAAGCCCAAGTGCCACTCAGCAGTCTAGCAAGCTACAGCATGAGACTTCAGAGTATGGGAATGAATTTGTAGTAAGAAAATTAATGTAGAAAATAAAACTGAATGCAGTCCATGATTTCCTAGAGTAAGTCATCTGTAGCAACAGTGCAATCTAAAGTTCTTGGTAATCTGGATCCAGGTTTTTCCACCTAGTCCTGATCCATGATGATTTTTAGTAAGGAATATAACCCACCTGCAGCAGTTTGGGAAGCTGAACAAAGAGAGAAAAAGAAATTCAAACCTTATCAGCACACAAAAATATAAGATTCCTAAATCATTTAAGATATTTGGGTCAAATAAAAGTATCTGACGGGTATCTAACTGGAGCAATACCGCAGGTCAAGATGGCAGAAGTTTTTTTCAACATACAGTACAAGAGGAAAAGCATGTGAGCACAAGGACTTTCTCTTTTCCTTCAGTGTGTTGTATTAGTAAAACAAATGTTGGAACTTGCAGAATTGCATGGATTTTAAAGTTCCTGAAAGGCTTTGCTAATTATTATAAGTGAAAAACAAGGCATGGGAAAGTGTGATACTGCTATGTTTATGCAAGGTCTAAGCTGGCAAATTGGAACAACACATTATTGAAACATAGACAAATAAATCAAAACAAATGCAGGGCTATTGAAGGTGCAGATTAAATGTGCAAGGAACTCCCAAAGAAAATGAATTGATGCAATCAGGAATCATAGCAGAGCAGGGGGTAGTTACAGAAGCCAATGAGCTATTGCTAAACCAGGGCAGAAAGGAAAATGTGTGTCTGAGAGAAGCTGAAACATGTTCTTTCAATAGTGCTCAGAGGAAGGCAGAGTGAGCAACTCCCTGCCCCACCAAACCACAGGCATAGCCTTTGAATTAGTTGTTCATGCTCACTCATTCTGGGTCCTCTGATAAACTGTACCAATGTTTCAAATCTGAGTTTATAGTTGGGCTGACAGACTACCGTTAACTAGGAATTAAGCCTGGACCTGCAAATCCCTATGACTTGTGATCTGAGGAGACAAACTAGGAAGGAATAAGGTGATGGAAACATGACTCATATATTATACAAAGATGTTACAGTACACAAGCTTGCAGAGCTTCACTGGCCTCTCAGCTCCTGCTATTGATTGGTTCCTTTCCTACCTCATGGGCCATAAATAATCAGGACAGGTAGGAAGCATCCTGTCACCTCCAGTACCCATCCAGGGCACCAGTTGAAACTCCGACCTCACCCCACCTGCTCCCATTATCCTTCCTCCTTACACCTCCCTGACCTGGCCTAAACCACCCCGGTGGGGCATTCAGCTGGCTTTCTACTACCTGCCTACTGGTTTCACTTTCTCACTACCTCTGTTTGTTCCTCCACTACAGGGCTAGACATAGGATTGTTTCACAGGTCTACCACCTGTTGTCAGTATAGTATTTGAATGCTGTGTATTGTTTTACTTTGCACTTGGTTAGGTGTTCCATATTGAGCTGTGACTACACTTTGTTTTCTGTGTCAACTTATATTTGTACCAACTTATTTATCAAATGTTGACTCAATCAACTTGTTATTGTGTATTGTACTGCTGTTTCTCCTGTTCCCCTCCCACCTGGAAATGAGCCTTGGCTCAGTGTGCCTCTCCTGATTACCAATTTTCAAATAAATAAATAGCCACAGAGGTTTCTTTGTTATGTGTAATAGACTAGCACTCACCACTCATATATAGCACTTGACAAAGGTACCTGTGCAGTTCAAAAGCTTGTGTACTGTAGCATCTTTTTACAATATACTGCATATGTTGGTCCAACAAATATGATTAAACTCCTTTGACTCTAGTTTTCAAAGGATCAACATGACTGCAAACATGCTTTCCTCATTCAGACCCTAAAAGCCTAACTGATGAACCTGAATGCTCAGCACTTCATATGACTGAGATCCTCAGCAACATCATTTGACATGGCTTTGAACTGCAAGGGGACAGCAGGCCACTAGGATACCAGTTTGGAATCAAGGGAACCAGGTTTAACAAGGGGATAAGGATGCACTACTTCACCCGGAGGGTTGTGAAGTTATAAAACTGCCTGCCTTTGGAAGTGCCAGAAGCAGACAGCATGGAACCCTTCAAAAGGTAGACTGAGCAAGCACATAGGGGTAAAAAGCAGTGGCAAAGCAGCAACAGCTAAACAATGTATATTCACTGAACAGGAATAAAAGCACTGTCTAGTAAAGTTGGTAATAAAATAAATGGACTTGTCTCCAGTCTCTCCTACGTCATATGTACAGTAATTCTATATAAGCCTATGTAATGGTCCTCAACATATTTAGATCACCGTAACAGTTATGATGGCATAATTTTGTATCTGCTGTGCCAGTTCCAGATAACTGTATTGTGACTTTGTCATACTGCAGTTATTTGTAATATTGGTATTATTTGTAATATTGGTATTCCGTTGGCAGGGTGTCTTTGTAAGCAGCTGCTGATGCAAATAAAGAACAGTATAAATTTATCATTCAGTGATTGATGGTATTGTTTGAGGTGGGACTACAGACTGCTTCTTTATCCTTATGTAGAGCTATTTTGTTGTGTCTTTTGGTTCCCTGTCACTGTCATGATTATTTCTCTACCTTGGTGTTTAAGTGTGAACCTCTCAAGGGAAAGCTGTCTCTTCAGGTGCATACCTATTTCATAAGGAACTTGAGGCCCAATATTAAAAGGTTAGCACATCCACTAACAGGGTTGGTGGGTTCACTAACCTGGCTTTGCATTGGCACTGCTGGCTGGTTCACATTCAGAAACCCCAAATGTACCCTGGAAACCTGACAACACCAAACCACTAACATACTGCTGAGCCTATGCAAATGAGGGGGTCCCTTCATACATACCATCACAGCAGTATATTCAAAGGTTTGCAGCAGTGGTAAAATCCCCAAGCAGTGCTGTTTACTGCTGCTGTAAGCCACCTCTTAAGTAGGTGCTAAGCCCATGCCCCCCCGAAGGCAGGGCAGCTATTTTGCAGCCCCCTACCCCCAAGCACCCATTTCTACATAGTAAATATGCCCTGGTTTCTAGTGGTACCCCCACCTCCTGACCTCACATTTCATAAAAGAGAAGATGTCCTGGTGTCCAGTGGTTCCCCCTGTCCCCCTAATTACCCATTTCATAAAAGTAAAGATGCTCTGGTGTTCAGTGGTTCTCCTCTTGATTGCCCATTTCATAAAAGTGAAGCTGCCATGGTGTCCAGTAGTTCCCCCCACTCCCTGATAACCCACTTGAACATTTCTGTCATACTGTACACAGTCTCACTGACAGCTCATATGGCGGCCAGCTGCAGAGATGGGTGGAGGGCTGTGCCAGTCACCATATCGAGCTTTGATGAATGCTGACCACCTGGGCAAGGGGGGGTGCAGGGAGGTGGTATGTTAGTGGGCGGATCTGGTGGGGGGACACTGGACCACAGCTGCTTTGTTGGAAATGTGTAAATGGATGATTGGGGGTGGAGGTAGCTTTTCACTTTTATAAAATGGTCGATCAGGGGTTAGAGGGTACCACTAGACACCAGGGCATCTTCACTTTTATGAAATGGGCAATCAGGGGGCAGGGTACCACTAGACACCAGACCTCTTCTCTTTTATGAAACAAGTGATCAGGCATCTTCTCTTTTACGAAACAAGTGATCGGGGGGGGGTACCACTAGTCACTAGGGGAAGCACCAAGGGAGGTTGACAGTGAAAATGCTGACCTCCCGCACAGTGATAGTACAATACCAATACAGGTATTGTGCCGTCTGTTCTACAAGTGTTTTCTGCACTCCCCACACACCCCATGCAGGGCACTCTGCCCCCCTCACCCCCCAGACTTAAGGATTATCAACTCCAGGTCCAAGGACCAAGGAACACCTGACTAGGCTGGGTGACAAACTATCATCTATTTCGTCCGGCATCTCCTTCTCTGAGATCCTGCCAGTCTGGGAGAAGGGAGCAGATGGACGGAAGGTCAGAGAAGGGGAGATAGGGGAGCTAAACACGTGGCTCAAGGACTGGTGCCAGGAAAAAGGACACAGATTTGTGAACTGGGTGCCAGTTCTGGGAGCGAAAGTTCTTTAAATTTGATGGACTGCATCTGACTAAAGAGGAGTCAGTGCATTGGGGCAGAAGTTTGGCGTCTTTGCAGAATATTTAAACTAGCAAATGGGAGAGGGTGCAGCACCCCATACGTTGAATGGGAAGAACACCTCCCCTCAGCTAAGTGGTCAAACTGGAATTCAGTGTGTTTGCCATTCATTTGCATCACCAGGTAAGAAAAAAGGTTTGTCTCCCCATACGATGCACAGGGTAATGCCAAACCTCACCCAACAACTAACACACCAAAATCTGGCCAATGGAAAATCATGTACACAAATGCTCACAGCCTGGAAATAAGATCCCAGACCTGCAGGCAATAATGTAGAGGCTAAACTGGACATAGTAGCAATTAGTGAGGCGTGGTTTACCAGTAACCACACTTAGGAGACTTCAGTACTTGGCTATGTATTGTTCAGAAGAGACCGAGGTGCAAAGGGGAGGAGTGGCCCTGTATGTTAATGAAAATATCAAAGCTACAGAAATTCAGAATACACATAAGAGCCAGAAGAACTGTGGGTCACCCTGAAACAGGAAATGGGACAACCATAAGAACTGGGGTTGTCTACAGGCCCCAGACCAGAGGAGGACATAGACACATTACTGTTAGAAGATATACAAAACATGACAGCTAAAGGGAGGTTCTGATAATGGGAGACTTCAACATGCCAGATACAGATTGGTCAATACCAGCAGGAACATCTGCCAGAACTAGACTCATAGTGGATTCCCTGCAGGGAGGGCCTCAAACAACTGGTACAGCAACCCACAAGAGACAGGGCTATCCTAGATCTAGTACTGACTAACAAAGAAGGGATCACAGATCTCCAGGTAGAAGGTCACCTGGGGCCAGTGACCATCACATGGTATGGTTCAATTTGGCTACTACATCTAAATCATCCCATTCCAAGGCAAAATATGGGACTTCAGAGGAGCTGACTTTGATAAGATGGCCAACAGAGTTAAGCTAGCCCTGGCAAAAAGAAACACAGGTGAGGAGGTACAGGCAAAGTGGGCAAGCATTAAGGATACAATACTTGAAGCAACATCCCATTGTGTTAGACAGAAAGGAAGTGCAAAGAAGAAGGAAACCACTTTGGTTCTCAAATACAGTAGCAGAAAAGGTCAGAGCCAAAGGCTGGCCTTCAGAAAATATAAGGGAACACAGCGGGATGAAGATAGGGGGCATACCAAACTGCCCTAAGGGAAGCAGGTAAGGCAGTAAGGCAGGCAAAGTCCCAAACTGAGGAAACACTAGCACAAACAGTAAAAGAAGGTGACAAGACTTTCTATAGATACATTAGTGAAAGGAGAAAGTCCAGAGGAGGTATTGCTAAGCTTAATGGAGAAAGGGAGCATGTGAGGAGGAGGACCCTGTAAAGGCATCTATCCTAAATAGATACTTTTGCTCAGTATTCACTGAAGAGAAGGTAGGGCAGGGCCCACAGCTCAGCATCATGGACACAGGGGAGGAGGTGACCTACTCCCTTCACAAAAGGGTCCTACAAGAGCTTGCTAAGCTCAGGGTGGATAAGGCAATGGGACCTGATGGCATACATCCCAGGGTACTTAAGGAGCTAAAGGAGGAACTAGCAGAGCCATTAGCAGAATTGTTTAGTGAGTCTCTGAGCACAGGAGAGGTCCCAGAAGACTGGAGAAGGGCTCATGTGATCCCACTCCACAAGAGTGGTAGCAGGGAGGAGGCGGGAACTACAGACCGTCAGTCTTACCTCAGTAGTGGGCAAGATTATGGAAGCACTCCTTAAGGAAAGGATAGTGCAACACCTGGAATCCATAGGGCACAGGATCCAAGACAGCATGGGTTTACAAAGGAAGGTCCTGTCAAACTAATCTCATAGATTTCTTTGACTGGGTAACCAGAGTGGTGGACCAAGGGGAGCAGTTGATGTCGCCTACCTTGACTTCAGCCAAGCTTGACACTGTTCCACAAGATTGATAAATAAGCTAGGTAGGCTGGGGGTGGGTCAGAAGTTGGTCAACTGGGTGGCAAACTGGTTGACTGGCAGAAAACAGAGAGTGGTGGTAAATGGTATACAGTCAGAAGAGATGCAAGTCACAAGTGGGTACCTCAGGGATCAGTCCTGGGGCCAGTCCTATTCAACATCTTCATTAGTGACCTAGCAGATGGACTAGAGGGTAAGGCTTGTCTGTTTGCAGATGACACCAAGATCTGCAACAGAGTAGATGATCCAGATGGGGTGGGCAGAATGAGAAGAGATCTGGATAAACTAGCAGAATGGTCAGAAGAGTGGCAACTGGGATTTAATGCAAAGAAGTGCAAAATCATGCACATAGGGAAGAGAAACCTGAAGCCACTTATAGGCTGGGAGGAGTTGCTAGCAGTCACAAAGGAAGAAAGAGACTTGGGCATCATCATCACTGATGACCTGAAATCATCAAGCAGACCTCTAAAGCAGTAGGTAAGGCTAGGGGTGTTAGGGTGTATTAGTAGGGTATCACAAGTCGAAGAGGGAGGTAATAATCCCTCTGTACAAGACATTGGTTAGGCCCATCTGGAGTATCATGGCAGTATTGGAGGCCACACCTCTCACAAGGACTTTAACCAAATTGAGGCAGTCCAGAGAAGGGCACAAAATGGTGCAGGGACTGCATCAGAAGACATATGAGGACAGATTAGCGGGCTCAATATGTATACCCTTGAGCAAAGAAGGAGAGAGGTGATATGATCGAGACATTTAAACACCTTAAGGGCATAAACAGGTGAAAGAGTCTAACATGTTTAAATATAAGAAAATAGCAGGACAAGAGGACACAGCATGAGATTAGAGGGAGGCCGATTAAGGGGAATGTGAGAAATTCTTTTTCACAGAAAGGGTGGTAGATGCATGGAATGGCTTACCACAAGAAGTAGTGGCTATGAATACAGTGCAGGGCTTCAAACAGGCATGGGATAGGCATAAGGGAGCAATACAAATGACTATGAATAGATAGGTCACTGACATAGCAAAGGCTGATGGCACATTTATAAGATAGAAAAAGAAATGGGCAGACTGGATGGGCCTTGCGGTCCTTATCTGCCGTCAACTTCTATGTTTCTATGTTTCTATGTTTCTATGTAGGTCAGAGTCGGTCCGGGGAGGGGACAGAACACTGGGGGAAAGTGAAACGTGGAAAAAGGACCATTACAGCAATTGTCGCTGTAATGGTCTTTTTTCGCGTTTCGCCATCGGGGTGTCAACCTGAAGGGGTGCACCGGCCACTAGGGCATCTTCACGTTTATGAAACATGTAATCAAGGGGTGGGGGATATTTCTAGACAACAGGGTATATTTACTGTGTAGAAATGGGTGCTTGAGGGGTGGAGGATACCACTAGACACTAGAGCATGAATACTCTGTCAAAACAAGTGATGGGGTAGGGGATCACACTAGACCACAAGGCCTTACTTTTTCTGTGTTAATAACTCTAAGGGGCTGAAGCACCTCTTGCAAATGAGCCCATAATGTGCATACAAATGGCCCTTTAGAGCCTTCCATGCCCAATTGCCTCATTTACAGGTTGTGGCTGAATATATCCCACAGTGATCTTGGTGCTATCCTGGTTTGAGCAACACTATTCCCTGTGTGCTAAATATGGCCCAGGTCCATGTTGGGGCAGCACAGTTGGACTTAGTGCTGCACTGGCATGGCCTGATATTCAGTCAGAGAGCGCTGCTCACTATCTGACTGAATGTAACAGCAGCTGGGTCAGGCGCAAACGCAGCACAAACATTTACACTGGCTTGCACAGTTATCTGAATATGAACCCTTGGGGCAGAATCCACAGAAGGGGGAGAAGGACCCGCAGCTGCAGGAAAACCTCGGCCCTAGTGGGAAACCACTTGTGATGCCGCAGGTCTCCCACAGCTGTGGGCATTCATGTGGGTGGAGCCTGAGTACGACCGGCTCCACGGAATATGGCAGCTTGCGGATGCTGGGCAAGATTCACAAAGAGAAACTTTTAAAGTTTACCTCCACAACTGCCATTGTGGACTGGAATCATCCTCATCTGTGGCAGTTGCGATTCACAGCCGTGGCAGTTGCGGAGGGTGCTACGGCGGGTTCCGCTGCCCGTAACAGTCTCCCGCAGCTGCGGTGCTGTCCATGGCAACAGTATCCACAAGCTGCCGTATTCCGTGGAGCTGGTCATACTCCGGCTTCACCTACGTGAATGCCCGCTGCTGCGGGTGACCTGCGGCGTTGCAAGTGGTTTCCCACTAGTGCCGAGGTTTTCCTGCAGCTGCAGGTCCTTCTCCCCCTTCTGTGGATCCTGCCCACTGTCACCATGGACAGCACCGCAGCTGTGGGAGACTGCTATGGGCAGCGGAACCCACCATAGCACCTTCCGCAACTGCCACGGCTGTGAATTGCAACCGCCGCAGATGTGGATGATTCCAGTCCACAACGGCAGATGCAGAGGGAAACTTAAAAAAGTTTCTCTTTGTGAATCTTGCCCTTACTCTCTATTTTCAAAGGTTTCAGTTTACTACCTTATTTTCATTAGGAGTTGTTTGTGATGGGCCTTGGTCTTCCAGATTAGCATCAACTAATTTATTGTTCATTCCCTAGTTCAGAACCTCAGTGGATCAGCATTCCTTTGACTTCATCACACCAAATTCTGAAACACCTTACTGGCCTGTCTGATGGAGGCAACATTTCTATGCCTCTTTAAACAATGAGCAAACAGTATGTTCTTGACCTTTGCAAATGTAACTGTTTTACTTAAACTGGAATGTAATTGTTCACTCACTTACCCCTGTCTGTACAATTGTCTTGTCTTGTGTAATGTCTTGGCCATCTGTATAAATGGGCTATGTCCTAACAGGTCTCACCCAGTTATCAAAGTCTAATGTAACCCCTCACCCCTGCCTTTTTGCAAAAATGACAGGTGGCATGCTGTTGAAGCTGACAGCAGTACCTGGTGGGGACTGAGTTCAGGGAGGACTAGGTTACTTGGCACAGGGGGCCTAGATTTGGCTACTCTGCACAGGGGCACCCAAGTAAATCCGAACACAGGAAGCAATAACTGTAATATCCAGAACCAGGAATGGGATTCTACAGTGTGGCTTTTATTCACATCAAAGCTGAACAAACAAAGCATAGATGGACCCCCACAGGGCTACATTCCTGGTAATGCAGATTAGAGACAACAGAACACTTTCTCACATTTTCCAGCCCTCAGGCTCTGAACCCACTAGGCACACAGCCCGGACTTGCACGCAGCTTTGGGTACACAGCCCGACTTGCACACTACTTGGGTTTTCCACACTGGCCTGGCTCCCCTGCCGGCCACTTGATCTGCGGTTCATTTTGGGAAATGAACCAGTTGTCCTGTTGTGGCTCCCCAAACCACCTTAGAGCCTTCGACTCCTAGAGGGAATTTTCCTTCCAATCCCATGTCTGGGCACTTCCCTCATCACTGGCCAAGTGCATGAGGCAAAGTAGAAATCCACAGAGCAAATCCGTAGAGGTGGACCTGGTCACTAAAGATGGGGGGTCTCCCACCTCCAGCTCCCACAATCCATACCCGGCCATTTCTCTGGAAACTAAACAACTCCTTTACTGAAAGCTTGGCAATGTAGATTACTGGGTAGACGTATGTCACATCTCCTCTACATGTCTTGAATTCCCATAAGTGCTGGACTTGAACATACTTTTACTCTTTGGCTAAGCCTATTACTCTAGGCCTCCCACTATTTGAGTAGTCCAATCCCCACTATCACACAAGTCCCAGGGTGAAAAAACATAGGCCCTTTAGAAAGAGCAGACACTCACCCTCCGGTTGCAGGTGCCCCACAGGTGATTCACAAGTCTTCTTGTTTCCCAAAAACTCTGGAACAAATAGGCAGCTTCTCCACTAGTAGCAGAACCAGGGGGTTGCCCCAGGAATATGCAGGAAACCCTTTTCCTGCCCCCATCCCCGGAGGGAGTGGGCACTGAGACCCAAAATCAGCGGTCTCCACCACTTCAAACTGCTTCTGTGTCTCTCTTTTGGTGGAGACACACACCCTTTTACCTAGAATGTAGCCCTATATCAGGGATGAGGCTCCAAGAGCCTACACAGAGCTGCTGTGCTGCTCCCTCAGCAAGCTCCAAACACCAACTGACCTACAGACTACTGTTCAAACCTCCCAACATTCTATTCCAACTCCCTGCTGCAGATTCCATTGTGGATCATGCAGCTGCAATAGTTCTATGGTGATGTTATCCTTCAGTCTCAGCTGAGACTGAGAACAGAGTGAGACAGTGTGAAACCCATTTAACTGGAATTTCACAAGCTGCCTTCCCTGCCTACCACTAGGTCTTACTGGGATTCTAGTAACCCCGAGTAACAAGGGGGTTACACTAACTAAAAAAAATATAGTGTGTGTGGACTGGTCATCAGCCTATTTAAGACTCCAGGTTCTCAGAGATGGTGCAGGCATAGAATATTTGAAATGTATCTGGACAGAAATCTAACATTCTGTTGTTCTCTGTCCCTTGCAGACTAGCTATCATCAGCCATTTTCATTGCTACACCTAAGGGTGTGAGTTGAACACTTGAGTAGTGACCAGCATTTTCAGGAATCAGACACTGATCTGTAACTTTTATTACTGTTGTGATTGTATTGTACTTATCTGGTGAAATTCAACAAAATGTTTATTATAAAAAATAGTAACCGTGAAGGAACGCCTATCTTTTTTTGCCCCATCACCAATTACCTAACAAATAGCTTTCTATGTGATAGAAGAATGTAAATTTGAATTACCTTTTTTTTTTAAACTTGCCCAGGGCCTTGGCCCCTTCAGTGGGGCACTTCGTACCCCTCTCCAGCTCCTCCACTGTGTCCCAATGTACCAGGATCCCGGCATCATAGTGCACGATGCTCTGGGGGTGTTTTGCATTTTCCCCTGTAGGTCCCATGCCCTGAGGGCGCCAGCACAGAGGACTTGGTGTCTGGACTGATGCTGAGGTAACGCACACCATAGTCGAGTGCCCAGCAACGCCCTCCCCAACCCGACTCTGAAGAGTCGTGTGCCCTACCGCCTGTGCTTCCACCAGTGGTAGTGCTATGGGTGCATCCACTGCCTGGTGACCCATCCCACCCTGGAGGAGGAGAGCATACATTGGGACATTCAATCCTCCTCCCCCAGCTGACCCCCAATGGCACAGGCTCATTCCCAAACCCAGGTCTCCAGCATAGTGTGAAGTGTGGCATTCAGTGCCTCAACCCTCAGCACCACTGGGCCAGCTGAATTTCCTTTTTTAAAAGAGAAATGTTGTAGCCATGTTGGCCCAGGGGAAAAGTAGAATGGCTGGATTGTTTGATGCCTTTTATTGGACACACATATATTGTACATAGTGTATAAATGTTACACAACACAAGCATTTGGGGACCAATGGTCCCTTTGTCAGATGTAATAACACTTTGAAAACAATCAGCTAAATGTATGCCTTTTTAGAAATATAAATTCAACTTCTACTGGGAATTGTATTACACTTGACAGAAGGACTTTTGCAACCCTGAAACCCTGTGTACCATAACAGCTGTACAATATATGTGTTGGTCCAGCAAAAGTATTCAGAACCTAGTTACCTTTTTTACTTGAATGGTAGCAACCTTTCTGTTGTAAATATATATGAGTTTGTTTCTGTGCATGCTAGTGAAAGGCTTCTGTGTTATGCATTGCTCTTACAGGTCCCCAGCTGTGCCCTTTTCCACTGTACAGTATGTACCTTAATGATGAACCTACACTCAGTTAACACTAGCTTGTACCCTTTACAACACGGCCACATTAGAAATGGAAATTCATGGATTAGCCAGTCTGTCAGGTAGTGTTGTTATCCAGCCATTAGCTTTATTTGCTCAATCCATTTGGAAAAAGACAGATACAACAGTTACTCGAGTTAACTGTTCACTTTCTTGTAACTGTTCCATCAATGTCAAATTGTCACTACAACTAATGCCAATTAAAGGAATGGAGTGGAAAAAGTACTGGAAACAGTCGATCAAGCTGGGTATGCCTTCTCTGGAAAAAAAAAACAGTCTTACAGCAGATATGATTTCTGTATTTGAACTGGCAAAGGGATTAGATAAATTGGGGTGGGGTAAACAGTCTCAGCTTTTTCAAGGCACTGAAACTAAAAGCCATACCCTATGCTTAAGGAGTGTTAGAACTAAAGGTAATGCATGCAAGGAAGCAAACAGCTGTAAACCTATGGTGTCAACTCATAAAGGAAGTGGCGGAACTTTAAAACTATTGTACAGCTGAATCATTTTCTTAAGGAGAAAAACATTACAGGTGTAGTATATAATGAACCAGGAGGGGAATGTCACAAGGAATGTGCTGCAAGGCAGACTTACAGTAGCATGCCAGGCAATTGTGACTCCAAACTCTACTGGTTACCAGGGCATGTGGTAAGGTCAGAGCAGCAAGCAGTCAGGGCATAATACGAAGTGCATATAGTGTTCTTATGGGGATAGTTTAACACCACATGTGGCACCAAATGGGGCACAGCATTTTTTACATGGGCATGTTCCCTGGTGTGCTCAGGTATAGAACCACCATCAATGCCAGAAAGGAACTAGTGTATCACTTGGCATTGAGTGCCTAAACATTTCTTTCATTAGTGGTGTTTCCTCTTTTCATAGCTAAGGTTGATACGAATCAGTTCAAAACACTTTGCATTAAACAGTGTCTACAACCATGTCTCACATTATTGGATGTAATAACTGCCTGGATAGCAGGAAGCAAATGTGATGGCCCTTTGTTTTTTCTTTTCCTCTACCAGTCCCTAAGTTCCAATGCTTCTCTGTTCCTAGCCAGGTCCAAAATATGCATGTGAGGTCAAATTATTGACTCAGTTGTGCAGACAGGTAATAGCAGATAGGTAAACCAAGACAGGCTAAAATAACTATTTTGGGGTATTTGGTGGACCTCAGATACATCCCCCCACCACCACAACAATCTCCAATCCATATGACTACAAAACATACACTTTCCAAAGGACACAGTACAGATCTACCATTTGGAATAACTTAAACATTTACATTTCATAATCTCAATGGGAATAGTTGCAAAATTGTTGGAGATAGGTGTGGGTAGTACCGATTCGACAGGTACAGATGTAACAGGCTCAGAAATCAGACCCATAGTAATAGCAAAGCAATACAGTGAGACTGCTGGCACAGTCTTGTGTGTTGTGTTGCATCTGTACTGTCCACATTGTGTAACTAAATTGCACTCTATCCTTCGCAGAGCCATGTTTGATGAAATCAGAGCCCTTGATGTACATACAGTACTTGTAGCAATTTAAATTTCTGAGGTCAGCAATGTCTGCATTCCAGGGTTTCAGGAAAGGTTATGAACTATGCAGTCAGTGATCATTAAAGGTTTAACTTGTCCATGATGAAGCCATGTAGAATGAGCAGCAGTGCTAGAAATCCTAGGTTCACATGTGCATTAATTTTATTTATCAGAACCTTTTACCTTGTTTAAACCACACCAAAAATCCATAACAAGCATTTGTCAATGCCAAATGTTTGCTTGCTGGCATTGGCATTGGTAGTGTAGGAGTTAGAGAGCTGCAAAATAGGAATGGCAGTGAAGTATTGAACTGAAGCCAACCCCACCAGTACCCTGCAGAGACTGACAGGCATTGGGGTGTGCCTTTGGGTCATCAGGCATAACGGCCAGGCCATTTCACCACACCCTACCCTGCAGACACCAACAAGTGTCACGGTGAGCCTTGGGGGTCTTTGGCCCTTATGCTTACCCCATTCCATCAGGAAAATACGGTGAGATGGGTGCTGTATAGGAGAATAGGGTGAACTTTGGGGCTGAAGAGTCCAAGGCACACCTTGATGTCTGTCACTGGCTGCAGAGTGTGGAATGGTATGAGCATTACAGGCGAGAATCCCAAGTCACACCCCAATGCCTGTTAATCTGTACAGGGTGGGGCATTATGGTCAGAAAACCTAACGCCTCAGGCGTTCATTGTCATTTTCACTCCAAATTTTCAACATGGGTTTTTTGTGACCCCCACCTTATGAACAGTGGCAATATGAGTTTGCTAGCCAAAAGCTGATTTTGCATAGTGACTATGCCATTTGGCATCACAGGTGCGAAAACACATTTCAAAAAGGATGTGAAAAATGACAGCTGTACTGTTTATGGGGAGGTGAAAAATGGCAATGTTGAAAATCTGCAGTGAAAATATTAAAAAAACTGGTGAAGTCACGAGCATGTGTAGAAAATGCAATGCACACCTGTAATGCAATTAGTTTTTTTCTTTTTACAGCAGATTTTCAACACAGGGATTTTGGAACCTCCGGCTCATGAACAGTGTCACAGTGATTTTTAATCTGTCCCAAACAGTGATTTCCCACAGCGACTACGCATTTCTGCGCTGGAAGTGTGAAAAAATACATTTCGGCCATGGTGTGAAAAATGACAGCTGTACTGTTCATAAGGAAGTGTGGAAAAATGCCAGGGTGAAAATCTGGACTGAAAATATTAGAAATCCATGAACTTATGAGGGTACGTGGAAACTGTACAATGGTCGCTCGTAACACAGTCATTTTATGGATGTTTTTCACCAAATTTTTAACATAGCCATTTTAACACCTCTGCTCATGAACAATGTCACTGTGATTTTCTTATTCTGTCCTGAACATTGATTTCACACACCGACTGCGCCATTGTGTGCTACATGCGCGGAAACACATTTTGGGCTAGATGTGAAAAATGACAGCTCTACTGTTCATAAGGAGGTGAGGTAAAATGGCAATGTTGAAAATCTGGAGTGAAAATATTGAAAATTCGCGAACTTACGAGCGTGCATAGGAACAGCGCAACGCATGCTCGTAAAACAGTCATTTTGGGGAATTTTTTTAGCAAATTTTCAACATAGGGTTTTTGGGGGCCTACCTCATGAACTGTGACACTGTCATGTCATAAATCATCCCAAAAAATGATTCTATGCAGTGACCGTGAAATCACCTTTCGGGTCTGATTAACAAAATGACAGTGACAGAACTCCTGAGGAGGGGCCCCAAAAAACCAATGTTGAAAATTTGGTGCAAAAATTCCCAAAAATGCCTGAGATATGCATCAAAGTTGAAAAAAACCTATTTATTCCATTATACAGCTTACCGGCATTTCCTCAGTTCGCGTCAGCTTTGAAGAGTGCAGACGTGTTCCCAGTGAACCAAAGATTGTCACGCCGGACTCCAGAGATAAGTATGGGGTGAGGTGGGGGCGTGGTGAGGCTGAGTGTGCAGAGGTGGGCGCGGGTGGGGGATGGGGTCAGGATAGTCAGCGAGGGAAGGTTTTTATTTTCAGGTGCTTTTGTTTTAGGAGGACAACGCAGAACTTGTGCCACACTGGGGTGGGCTCCCAGCATGGCAGCTGGAAGGCTGTTTCGGGGGTAGCAGAGCCAATGGGGGATTGGGAGCCCCCATTGTCCATACAGACTATTGCCATGCTGGGGTGGGCTCCCAGTGTGGTACCCAGTAGTCTCTTGGGGGGAGGGTAAACAGTGGATCCAAAGGTGGATTGGGCACCCCGCCGGCCATATAGAATGTTGCCATGCTGGGGTGGGCTCCCAGCGTGGCAGCTGGAATACTGTTGGGGGGAAGATGCAGCAGAGCTGATGGGATTGGGCACCCCCATCAGCCATACAGTGTGTGTGCATGGGTGCATGATACCCAATATGCGTGTGTATGTGTGTGAGAGGAGTGCATGAGCACACGATATCTTATCACTGTTCACTGAAGCATAGCTCTCCCTTTCAACTGTACGGCACTGCATTTTCAGCTGCTGTCATAGACAGCTGCAGCATTCATTGGTGAACTATGGCTGTGCGTGCAAACACACTGACTGAATTGGAAGACAGGGTGCCACACCTCCAAAAACTCGGATGATGGCACTATGTTTCTTGCACATGCGTGTAAGCAAACATAAAAAATTACCCTTTATTACAGGAAAAATACAGGGCATGCACTAGCTAGGCAACCTCTTCATCCCATCCTCCCCTGGCAGAGCCATGTGTTCCACAGAACATACCTTTTTAGAACTCCATAGGTCAGCAGGAAGCCAGATCTTTGCAGTCACTGTGCCTGTCCTGTGGAATTGACTGTCAGCCAAGATTTGACCTACTCCCATAGATAACACCTTTAAAATGAAGCTGAAAAACCATCTGTTCAGGAAAGCTTTCAGTGAACATTGGACTTTCAGTTACTGTCCTCTCTTATGTTGCAACTGACATTTAGTTTCCATTTTTGCTATTTCTCTTGACTCTGCATCATTCTTTATATATTTTATATGGTAAAGCACTCTGATCTTTTAGAAGTGTGCTATTATAAATAAAAGCTTGGAACCTTAGTCTCAGTCACATTTACTGACAGTGAGCTGTTGCTGTGACCATTAAGTGCCAACTGCAACTTTGGAACCCCATGCAATCAAGGTTGCAGCCCAGCTCTGCATGTTAAATTTATGACACGCAAGGAAGGGCAGTGGGACCACCATGCAAATGGCCTGCCTGTTCATCTTCAAAGGGTAAAGTAGGGATGAGCAGGTACTAAAATACCTGACCACCAAGACTACCCACGGGTACCCCAAAAGTACCCTAGAAGTACCTGGATGAAAAACGAGTTTTATGGTCAGGTCAGGTACTTACTACCTGACCCATTCTACTACCTGATTGCCTGACCCTGACTAAAACAAAAATCATGTCAAATACTGTTTTCTTGGACTGTTTGTTAGGTGTCCCAAGCCATTATACCCATGGTGGGCATTGCTGAGGCAGATACAAGAGGCTCAGGCTCTCTTAACAATTCTGCTGCTGTGTCCAAAAATCATACCCACAGCGGACACTGCTGAGGCAGTTATATGAGGCACATACTCTCTTAGCGAGTCTGCTGATGGTTCCAGAAATTATACCCATGGCGGGCATTACTCAGGCAAGTAAGAGAGGCACAGCTGCTCTTGGCAAGCCTGCTCCTGTGTCAAAAAATTATACTCATAGCCGGCCCGGTGGCGCTGAGGGTTTAGGCACTGAATGCCACACCTCGCACTACGCCAGTGACCCAGGTTCGGGAACGGACTCGGGTTGACAGGGGTCGGTGGGGAGAGGGAGGATTGAGCATCCCAGCGGATGCTCTCCTTCCTCAGGGAGGGATACCAGGGGTACCAGGAGGTGCCCAACATCCCGAAGAGAGCTGGTGGAAGCACGGGCTCTCAAAGGGCTCTGGTGGCTCCATACAGTGGAGTAGGGGAGGGGAGATGTTGTTGGGCACTTGGGAAGCAGATGTGCATCAGCACATCACTCTCTGGACATGAGTACTCATGCCGGCGCCTCTAGGGGTTGGGTGGGGAAAACATGAAAATGAGGAAAAAAGCCCTCTCGGTCCTAGATGAAGACCGATCAGTGCCTCCCAGGATCCACCAGACTATGGGCAGACCTCGATGTGCCAAGTTCTCCTCCAGTAAGGTTAAGGAAGGTTCATCCTCACCCCACTCAGGGGCAATTGCTGGGAATCAAGGTAATACAGGGGAGAACAAAAGAGCACTCTGGGGCAGACTCAGAGTCAGTGTTCCGAGGGGTTGATCAGTGGTCCAAAGGAGTGCACCAAGGGGGTAGTGTAGGTGGATAAAGTAGGTGTGTAAGCACCACAAAGTAAAAAAAAAAATTATACTCATGGTGGGCATTTCTGAAGTAGGTTTGAGATGTGCAGCTGCCTTGATTGAGCCTGCTGCTGTTTCCAAAAAGTATACCCATGGCAGGCATTGCTCAGGCAGGTATGAAAGGCACAGCTGCTGTTAGTGAGCCTGCTGCTGTGTCCAAAGATTATATCCATGACAGGCATTTCTGAGGTAGGTACTAGAGGCATGGCTGCTCTGACTGAGCCTGCTATTATGTCCAAAAATTATATCCAAGGTGGCCATTGCTGAGGCAGGTATGAGAGGCACAACTGCTGTTGGTGAGCCTGCTGCTGTGTTCAAAAATTATATCCATGGTGGGTATTGCTGAGGCAGGAATGAGAGGCACAGCTACTCGTAGTGAGCCTGCTGCTGTGTCCAAAATTTATACCCATGACGGGCATTTCTGAGGTAAGTATGAGAAGTGCAGCTGCTGTGATTGAGCCTGCTGCTCTTTAAAAAAATTATACCCATGGCAAACATTACTCACACAGGTACAAGAGGTGCAGCTGCTCTTAGCGAGCCTGCTGCTGTGTCCAAAAGTTATACCCATGGCAAGCATTTCTGAGGTAGGTACAAGAGGAGCAGCTGCTATGATTGAGCCAGCTGCTGTTTTAATAAATTATACCCATGGCAGGCATTGCTGAGGTTGGTACAAGAGGCACAGCTGAAGTGTCATGTTTGTAACAACTGGGAAATTGACAGCATTAATTTTGAGAAATGTAAACCATTCCACATTTGCAGGACATAGCAGTGTTCTGTGGTCAGTGGCTATCCCTCCAACTGCACTAAATACGCATTCTTAATATACGCTAGCAGGTGGACAACTGATGTACATTACTGCAAGATTTGCTAGATCTGGTCATAATGTTCTCTTTTGTTTTCAATACAGTAATGGATCTTCCTCAAGACCCTGCTGCACTTTCTTTACAGGATACCAATCCATGCTGTTGCAGGCAACTCAGAAGTGATTTGTCTTTCTGACCCTGAAGATACAGTAGGATGCTGAATAGTAGCTGTAGATATGCTTTTCCTCATTAATGACACTTCTGACTGTGAAGAATTGATAGCTGTGCTATTGTTTGTGCCAGAAGTGCACTGTGATGGTTTGGCAGGGTTTGACTGCTGTAAATCAGTTAATGGTGTTTGTAGGCCACTGTCACATTTGGTTAGCGTATCTTTCCAATATTCAATGTTTTCCCCTGCAGAAAGGATGGCTTCAATGTTCCACTTGAAGCAGGGATCTAGCAAAGTTGCAAACACATAGGTGTCATTCTTAAACATGATATCTATTCTCTGATCAGTCAACAGTCTTTGACTCAAGTCATCTGCCAGCATAACAGCAGTGGTTTTGTCTTTTGATTGAAAGTCTTTATGTCATCAAAGAAAATGTGAAGAAATCTGATTTGAGGAAGAATTTGACTCAGAGTTGCAATGTCTGCACTGACATCACATGTGGCAGCCTCAAATGACTCCAATAAGGTGACCAAAGATTCCAGCAGAGTCCAGCTTCTAGAACTGTACATGATCTCTACTTTACCTATTTGATTCTGCATGGTGTAGTCATGTACAGCTTTTTTCTGTTCAAGAAGCCTTTCCAACATATAAAATACTGAATCCCAGTAGACTGGAACTTCTTGCTTTAATGTATGCAAGGGTAAGTTGTTTGACATCTGCAGCCCCTTCAGGATTTTTTGAGCTTTCACAGAGTGGCTGAAATGCCCACTTATTTTCCTAAGATCTAACAGGTTTTCAACATTTGTTTTCATTTAAGAAACCATTGATGAGAAGATTTAAACAGTGTGTAAAACAAGGTATATGTTGGTAGTTGCCATCTCTAACAACCTTGACTATGTTGGCACCATTATCTGATAATATGAACCCTGGAGATAAGGAATATGGAGTAAGCCATTTCTGGAATTGATTTTGCAGCTCCTGCAAAATATTCACAGCCTTATGCTTTTCTTCAAAAGTGGTGACATGTAATACAGCCTGATTCCTACTGTTTATGGCATAGCTGGAATTATTACTTTCTGACTGAAAACTTGCCCAATGAGCAGTAACAGTCATGTAGTCAATTCTTTGGTTGTTGGTCCACATATCAGTGGTTATGTGAACCTGATTCACCTCAGAGAGTTTCAACTGTTTAGTGACTGCACTACACACCAAGTCATACAACTGTAGAACAGCCTTTTTTGAGAAATATGTTCAAAAGGGAACAGTGTACCGTGGTTCAATCTGGTTCATGAGCTTGAGGAAACCTTTCTGGCAACAAAAGCAAAAGGGAGCTGACAACCGGCCAACAACTCTGCAATGGCTCTATTTAACAACTGGCATGTTGGATGCTTGAGGGTAAATTTTGATATCCTCGCAACGCTTACTTTTAATGTTAGTTGATGAGAGTGATGACATATTTTTAATTTGGGGGATTATACCTTTTAAACTTTTTTCACATGGAGTACTACTGTGGGATTTTGTAATACTTGATGGTGTCAGAAGAAAACAATCTATTTTTGTCTGGGAAGACTGCAAGGACATATCATGTGATTCAACTTCAGTTCCTGCTTCCAGTTCATTGCACTATGGTCACTGTCACCAACACCTTCAGAAGCATAGAAACTGATGGTAGATAAGAACTGCTGGGAACATCTAGTCCACCCATAGAACCCTCCCTTTATTTACAGTCACTGACCCTCCTAGGTCATTGGCTGTTTCCCACCCCTGGAGTTCCCACATGCCTCCAGTACCGTCCCATACCAAACACACTGTCACTTGCCCTGCCCCACTCAATTGAGTGTTTTGCCTTTGCATGTCATATCATTACTGATGTTCCAAAATGTCCTGCTTTGCCACCATGACTGGCACTCATGTTGCACAGACTGCATACAGCTTGACAGCTGTGTGCAGGGTCAATATAAAATATTTTCCATACTAAATATTTAACCTTTGTGCTTTGTACTATGGTGCCTGGCACTATTTCTTGTACAGTCAAGTGACCTAGAGGAAACTCTATAATGCCATTTCATTGGTTACATGAATTTTTCCCATTCATAGTCATCTTCTTATTCTTACATTTAGCATATGTTTTTTTTCTGCACTAACCTCTCATGACCTACAGTGGCATCCTCTACACCTTCATTGAAACAAGTACCAACTTCATTGCCACAAGATTCAGAAGAACTGGAAGTGCCATCATCATCAGGTGGGACATAGTCTGGGCTATCCCATTTCCAGTCCCCACTTTCACCAGCATCTTTATCACCATTAGCTGCCACAGCATTTGGGGTTATATTTGAGGAGGATACTCCCCTTTCTTGCATGCTACTTCAGCAGCTGAAGGTCTCCTGGCACATGTGGCAAAACGTTCAGTACCTCTACAAGCAACTCCTGTCAGTTCTTTCTGAAACTCTACTATCATTTCATTAGTAAAATACTTTTTTGGCTCAGGAGAACATTTAGTGCCAGTTCTGGTGATGTTATTGTTATTATTGTCACTATCCTCTTCATTAGTGCTAGGATTCATATTGTCCACATCATTTTCTGTTGCACGTGCAGCAGCACTGTGTTTCCTTTTAGTAGACTTAGTCTGGGAAATATGAGACATAGTAAACACAGCCATGGATTTTGCTATGCCACAGAGAGATGTCACAGACAGTGTAGCTATGACAGGGCTCATGGCACCTAACAGGCTAACAGACAGTGCAATGCAGCTTAAATGGCTTTTGCTATACTGCAGAGAGACATAGAGTAGCTATGTAACATGTGGTATACCACCCCAACAGCGACATGTCGACATCGACCGATGCTACAGCAACAACAGCACCAGGTCACTGTAGTGTCAGCGCTGGATCCTGGCACTGTTATCTGGGGGTCTTGCACCCCCTTCCCAATCATCTCCAACTCAGAGTTAAGTGGGGGGTGCAAGGGACACAGCCTCCCACTTGAGGAGTTTGGGGATGAACCCTCCGAAGAAAACATGGTAGGCAGTGGCTATCTTTATGCCGACAGCAAATGTGGTTGACATAAAGGTTTCGCTGTACCGTCAGTCAACAAAGGTTTTGTCAATGAACAGTCATAGATCCATCACAGGCAGGGCTCAGTGCACCTAACAGACAGTGTGTAATACAGCTAAAATAGCTTTATGCACAGACACAGAGTAGCTTTATGTCACACACAGGGCTCAGGACACCTTCCAGACAATGTGTAATATAGCCAAAAATGGCTTTATGCAGAGACACAGAGCAGCTATATATCACACACACACACACACACACAGGGCTCAGGGCACCTAACAGACAGTGTGTAGTAGGGCTGGAAGAACTTGGTAAAGTTCTGACCCTTATTAAATAAGAACTGGAACATGGTGTAGTTCCAATTTGTTCTGATTAGTTCTGATTATTTATAAATATTTGAAAAACTGTGATAAAATGCATAAAAGTGGCCAAAGTCGGTCATATTTAACACAGAGGCTGAAAGGAAATAATTTAATGCACTGTGTATAATAATTACAGTAAAACTGCTAAATAAAAGCAATAATTAATTACTACTAGCTGCTTCATGGCTGGCCTGTACTGGTGGCATATCCTGCTCAGGCTCATGACATGAGTGGGGAGAAGGAGAGGGAGGGAGGAGAGAGAAGAGAGAAAGCGAGAGAGAGAGAGAGAGAGAGAGAGAGTAGACAAGTACTATTGTACCACAAAGCAACACCAAGCACTGCAAGTGCAGACAGTTAAGATATGTTTTATTAATCCTGCTGTGTGGGTATTATTTTAATGGATGTTCCAGTCAGAGCAAACCAGGTGAAAGAAATTAATGATCAAAATGAGCAGTAGTATTCACTCTACCCATGTGAACGATGCAACTGCATTGCTTGTCCCAGTGTACTATGGTATGGTATGGTACACTACCTAGTCCAACAGGTGGTAATGTTGTCTACAACTACTTTTACTGATCAACACGTATTACATTTATTAACCTAGAAATGAAAGACATAAACTGATCACCACCCAGGTAGCTAGTCAGTCACATCACATCATTCAATTGCAGTGCAGTCATAAAATAAAGGTTGCTACTGCCACCTGAAAACCTGATGACACACAGTTACATCATTCCTAGTTCAACAATTGATGCCAACCAGTGCCAAGTAATTTTAGCACATAAAAATTAAAATATAATAATCTCAGCCCAGTTACTGTAAGTGAGATGCAGTGTTGTTACAGCTAGGCTAGCATACCACACACACAATAGAGAAATGAATTTATATTTTTCTCTGTGAGGTAATTTCATCGAAATATCAGTGACGTAAGAAATATATTATACAAACAGCATTCAGGTTCAGTGTTTGAACTTCTGCTAAGCCATCCATTGTATGAAAAGTAAAACAGTAATACTACAGTACAGTTAGGCCAGTGGTAAAATATTTTTAATCAGTTGCTGAGGAAAAAAAGTGATAAGTAGTTGTAGTGAGAACAAAAAGAGACAAGTAGTAGTAGTGACAACAAAAAGTGACAAGTAGTAGTAGTAGTGATGACAAAAAGAGACAAATAGTAGTAGTAGTGATGACAAAAAGTGACAAGTAGTAGTAGTGACAACAAAAAGTGACAAGTAGTAGTAGTGATGACAAAAAGAGACAAGTAGTAGTAGTAGTGACAACAAAAAGTGACAAGTAGTAGTAGTGATGACAAAAAGAGACAAGTAGTAGTAGTAGTGATGACAAAAAGTGACACGTAGTAGTAGTAGTAGTAGACAGCAGTACCCTACCTTTCAGATCAGAGTTGTACCCAGTACCACCAAGTAAGTTTGTGACATGAAATGCAGTCGCTTGCCATATCTGGACTCTGAACCCACTGATGTTATTATTTTTAATGTATTTGTGCTCATTGTGATCATTCAAGTAATTCTGACCTGGCCTAGTCCATCCTCCTGAGTCCTGACCTGACTTGTTGCAATTAATTGTTGCCTCATGTAGTAGACCCTATTTGTGACACTAGTCATCTGCTTGTTATTATTTGTATTATACTTTTGTTATAAATATATGTTTTGTATGGCAGTCCTGCTTAGGAAACAGGCCAAGCAGCAGAGCCTCATGGGACATTGGATCTTAAAAGAGAAGAACAAATGGTCTGCCCTGTCAGTGACCCAGAGGATAAACTAGTTAGAACTTCCTGTTTTGACACCTATGTGTCAGAGCCTGTGTAGTTGCTATACAACCAGGTTGTAAAAAGAAAATTGCTTTGAACTTAGAAGACTGCCATAAAAGGTTACATTTTATAGGATAACAGGAGGAAGATGGATTTTGGAAAGCATATGTGAATTAACCTTACAGGATATTTCTGCAACATCAAAGGGTGTCATCACCATACTCTGAGGCAGACAGACTGTCTTGTTATAATTAAAAATATTGCTGTATTTTCAGATTCCAATCCAGTAGTAATCTGACCTGTTTGACTATGTAACTGCATGTTGCAAATTAAGTATGCAGGACTGTGCATCATGAAAAACATATGCAAATCCCCATGAGAAAATTTGGACTGGCTCAGCTTTAAGCAAAATTGCATGGTGCCAAAAGGCCTCACAGTGCAAGCAGAACATGCATATGTTTCCCATGATACTTTGCATTATGGGGGTATGTGCAATTGTGTTTCCTTTAAAAACTGGCTATATGGCCAGTATCCTTCAGGATAACCCATACCTCTGGGCATTTGCTCTGGGGTTCTTTTGTAGTTCTTTTCCTTCTCTATTTTGAGGTCCCCATGACCCATACATATAACATCCCTCTTAAGGGGTGGCTGGCTCCCTCTCCCTGGGCTAAGACGCAGATATGGCACACTGATTAGTCCAAATGAGGATGAAACACGTGTACGTGTCAACTGTTCTTAGCCTTTGCTGATTGCACTGTGAGGCCATTTGGTGACATGAAATTTTGCTTAAAACTGAGCCACTCCAAATTCTCTTATGGGGATTTGCATATGTTTCCCATGATGCGTTGCATTATGGGGATATGTGCAATTGTGTTTCCTTTAAAACTTGGCTGTATGGCCAATATCCTCCGGGATAACCCATGCCTCTGGGCATTTGCTCTGGGGTTCTTTTGTAGTTCTTTTCCTTCTCTATTTTGGGGTTCCCATGATCCAAACATATAACATCCCCCTTAAGGGGTGGCTAGCTCCCTCTCCCTGGGCTAAGACAGATATGGCACATTGATGAGTCCAAATGAGGATGAAACACATGTATGTATCTGCTGTTCTTAGCCTTTGCTGATTGCACTGTGAGGCCTTTTGGCACCATGCAATGTTGCTTAAAGCTGAGCCAGTCCAAATTCTCACGTGGGTATTTGCATATGTTTCCTATGATGCTTTGCATTCTATGTGCGATATGTGTTTCCTTTAAAACTTGGCTGTTTGACCAATAATCTCTGGGATAACCCATGCCTCTGGGCATTTGCTCTGGGATTCTTTTGTAGTTCATTAGATCTTGTAGTAGTCTGAAGGGGCAACCTGTATGTGTCAGCAGCACTACTGACAGCCTGTGTGATAAAACTGTCTTGGTTCTGTAACTTTTTCCAAATCAGATTCAATCTGAATTTTAAAATTTTTATTAGGGGTATCACCTGGCTCAGAGTTGTTGTGTTTGCACTCACCTCTCTGGCGATTTCCTCAAATGGCTGGAAGAGTGAAACTAGAAACTCCAGCATGGCCCACTAGTGGTGGAGTAATATAGACACCTTCATCATCAATTTTATTTTCCAGTGTGTATTGCCTGACAGCTCTCTTTTGTTCCAGCAGCCTTTGGAACATATAAAGGGTTGAATTCCATTGAGTAGAAATGTCTTGGATCAGACCGTGCAATGGTAAATTGTGTTCCTGCTGTATTTTTTCAAACAAGTGATGGACTTTGCTTGAGTGACTGAAGTGAGTGCATATTTTTTTAGCAGTGCTAACAAGAGCCTTAATGTCCCTATCCTCATCTAGAAAACTGCAAACTATTAAATTTAAGCAAAGCGTAAAGTAACAGATGTGAAAAGTCCCCCTCCTCCAAGGACTTCCTGATGTTGGCCCCATTATCTGCAACTATGAAGCCAACTGACAGCCCCTGTGAAGTGAGCCATTGCTGTATTGTTTTTTGGAGCTCTGCATTGATGTTGTATGAGGTATGTTCAGATGGGGAAAAAAAACATTCTTAGAACAGCAAACTGCGTTTCACTGTCCCCACAAGAATTATCAAAACATGCCCAATGTGCAGTGACAGACACGAAGGGTTACTGACATACTAAAATGCCAGCAGAATAGGCCTAATGGTCTCTGGAGTCTGCTCAATTTTTAGCACCCGCACTGAGGGCCAATTTTGGTGTCCCCCTTGGATTATACTGTCCCCAGTCCCAGATGTTCCACCTGTCAGATTTACCCTCACCCTGTACCTGTCCCATCCCCTCTTAAACCCATCCACAGTCTCCACCTCTACCAGCTCCCTGGGCAGTGCATTCCATGGCTCCACCACCCTTTCAGTGAAATAACATCTCCTCCTCTCCCCTCTGAGCCTGCCCCCTTCCAGCTTACACCCATGACCTCTTGTTGCCCCACCCTCCTTCCTTTGGAACACCCTGACTGGGCCTCCTTTATTGATCCCTTTCATGTGATTAAAGACCTCTAACATGTCCCCCCTGTCCCTCCTCTCCTCCAGGGTGTGCATGTCGAGCTCCTGAGCCTCTCCTCATAGGTTCTCTCCCCCAGGCCCAAGATCATTTTGGTTGCCATCTTTTGGACCATCTCTAGGAGTGTAATGTCCCTCATTAAATGTGGTCTCCAAAACTGTACACAATACTCGAGGTGCGGCCTAACCAAGCTGTTGTACAGTGGAAGGATCACTTCCACCTTTCAGGAGGTAATACCCCTGCAATGCATCCAGCATCCCATTTTCCCTTGCCGCTGCCCTCCTACAGGTCTCTGAGTTGTCATCTTGACATCTACCACTGCCCCCAGGTCCCTCTCACCCTCCGTGACTTGAATCATGTCTCCTCCCAGGGTATGACCCTGGCCTGGATTTCTGATTCCCAGGTGCAGAACCTTGCACTGCCCCACATTGAATTTTAGTTTCCATTTTCCTGACCACCTTTCCAGAGCCTCCAGGTCCTCCTGCAAGGCCTTCTCTCCTCCTCATCTACCACTGCACCCAACTTTGAGTCATCTGCAAAGAGACTCATCTCACTCCTGATCCCCCTCCTGATGTCTGAGATATAGGCATTGAACAGGAGTGGCACCAGCACTGACACCTGGGGAACCCCACTAGTAACCCACCTTGGGAATGAGGCTAACCCTCCAACCACCACCTTCCGAGTATGCTCAGACCACCAATTTCCTATCCATCTTAACAACTGTCTCCCTACCCCCATTTCCTTCAGCTTAGCCAGCAAGCCACTGTGGGGTACCAAATCAAATGCCTTTCTGAAATCCAGACGGAGGACATCCACTGGCCTACCCTGATCCAGGGCCCTCATCACCCAGTCATAGAACTCAACAAGATTTGTCTGGCACGATCTTCCCCTGACAAAGCCATGCTGCCTATCATCCAAGTACCCAGTTTGCCACAGTAACCCCCCCTAGCCTTTCCTTGACAATACTGTCCATCACCTTGCCAACCACAGATGACAGGTTGATGGGCCTGCAATTTCCTGCCTCCTCTCTTGATCCCCCCCTTGTGTATCAGCACAACATGGGTACCCTCCAGTCTTGGGAAACCCACCCAGTTCTCAGAAAGATGTTGAAAAGCTCCACTAGAAGGACTGCCATGACATCCGCCAGATCCCTCAACACCCTGGGATGTATCTCATCTGGCCCAGGTGCTTTCTCCATCTGAAGGGACCTGAGGGCTTCCCTTTCTCTCTCTACTGTGATTTCAGCCTCCACGTCCTCCCCCTTTTCACCCTGCACTGCTGGGCCCCCACCTGTCTGTGGCAGCCACTCCCTTTCCCCAGGCCCCTGGTCTCTACCGGTCCCACCTTTTGCTACAGTGTGCCCCCGCTCCCCTCACAAGACATAGCCCCGCCAACACCCCCTGGTAAAAACTGAGACAAAGTACTCATTTAGGACTTCTGCCTGTTCCCTGCCTCCTGTGCCCAACCTTCTCCTATCTTTATCTTGCTGATCTGCCCCCTTACTTTATTTTTTCCCCTAGGTACCTAAAGAACACCTTGTCCCCCCCTCCAGATCCCACTGGCCAAGGACTGCTCCTTTTTTGTCTTAGCTGCTCTCACCACCCTGGTGACTCTCTTAGCTTTCAGTTCATATTCCTCCTGATTCCTTTCACTCCTTGAGCACTTGAAGTGCCCATAGGCTGCCTTCCTTTCTCTCACCATCTCCTGTACCTCCCGGGTCCACCAGCAGGGTTTTCTGGCTTTACTGAACTTACGCCTTTTCATTGTGCAGGATCTGGTAACCTCCTGTATTCTCCTCCTAATGATCCCCCACCTGCTGTCAGCATCCATATCCAGCCTTATCCTGTCCAGACAATCCTTAAAGATCCTTCCCATCTCCCTGAAGTCTGCACTGCTAAAGTTGGTTACTACCATCCTTGTTTGACTTTCCTCCCTCCCCCAGGTCCAGGAAGAACCAGACTGTGGCATGATCACTCCCAGCCAATGGGTTCCTCACCTCTAGGCCCCTAATCTGATCACTGTCTGCCAGGACCACATCCAGTGTCTGGGCCTCCCTAGTTGGCTCACCCACCTGTTGTGTCAGAAACATATCCTGGAAGACATCCAGCAGCCTCTTCTCTAGGGCCACTGGTGATGTCATAGTCCCCCAGTCTGTTTCTGGCATGTTGAAGTCCCCCATTACCACTACCCTTCCCTTTCCCAATCTACAGTGTCCCTTGAGATTTGCCACCAAACTTTCTTCCAGGACCTCTGCCAGTGCTGGTGGTCTGTATACCACTCTGACCTTTACTCTCTTACCCCCTGCACCAGCAAGCTGACCCAAATAGCCTCCACATTCCCCACTGCCTCCTCTACCCCTCCAAAATCCCATGCCATTTTTGACTAACAGTGCTACACCACCACCCCTTCCCTCCCCCCATCTTTTCTGAACATAGTGTAGCCCTCCAGATTTAGGCCCCACTCATGCCCTTGAGTGGCCCAGGTCTCAGTGATGACTGCCACATCTACTTCCCCCTCAACTAGCATCACCTGGATCTCAGGCATTTTATTTCCTAAGCTCCTGGCATTTATCAGGACCACCCTCCACCCCTTTTCCCTCCTCTCCTTTTTCCCCCTTGAACTCCCATTTCTCAGCTCCTGCACCCTACCTGGTGACCCATTTCCATAATCCCCTAGCCCTCTAGAGGAGTGGAGACCATGTCCCTCATTTATCATACCTTCTGGCACTGCCCCTTTTTTGATCCCTCCCCTTTGTGTAAAGCAAATCAACAAAACACTACAAAGGAAAAAAACGCTATGGTTCTCAAAAGAGTTGGCAGGGAAGGTTAAGGAGAAAACGATAGCATTCAGGAAATATAAGGAAACACAGAAGGAGCAGGACAGAGAAATTTATCGTTAAAGCAGAAAGAGGCTAGGAAGGCAGTCAGAATAGCAAAGGCCCAAACCGAGGAAAGGATAGACAATTCTGTTAAGAAGGGGGATAAGACCTTTTATAGGTACATTAGGGAGTGCAGAAAGACCAAAGGAGGGATACTGAGGCTTGATAAAGGGGAGGGAATGTGTGTAGAGGGTGACAGTGAAAAAACAGAGCTACAGAATGAATATTTCTGCTCAGTATTCACAAAATAAGAGGAGGAGGAGGTACCTAAACCAAACAAGAGAAATTCTCTGAAGACAGGGGTCGATACCAGTCCATTTACAGAAGAAAGGGTTCTGAAAGAACTAATAAAATTGAAGGTGGACAAAGCATTGGGGCCTGATGGGATTCACCTAAGAATTCTAAAAGAACTAAGGGTAGAACTAGTGACACCACTGACTACTCTCTTTAACAAATCATGGGAGGATGGGGTGGTACCTGAGGACTGGAGGAGGGCAGATGTGATTCCTCTTCACAGAAGTGGGAGCAGGACAGAGGCAGGAAACTACAGACTAGTTAGTTTAACCTCAGTGGTAGGGAAATGATAGAATCACTTCTGAAGGAAAGAATTGTTGAGTACCTAGAGGCCAGTGGGGCACAGGACCCAAGGCTGCATGGATTCACGATGGGAAGGTTGTGTCAGATGAATCTAATAGATTTCTTTGACTGGGTGACCAAAGTAGTAGACCAGGGAGGGGCTGTGGACATGGCCTACCTAGATTTAAGCAAGGCATTTGATACAGTCCCACACAATAGATTAATACACAAGTTAGTCAGCCTTGGAGTTGGTCACAAGGTGGTAGCCTGGATAAAAAATTGGCTAGACAACAGGACGCAAAGGGTAGTATTAAATGGAGTCCACAGTGAAGAAAGGAGGGTTTCTAGCAGGGTACCGCAGGGTTCAGTACTGGGACCGGTCCTTTTTAATGTCTTTATAAGTGACATTGCAGAGGAACTGGAAGGAAAAGTATGTCTCTTTGCAGATGACACAAAGATCTGCAACAGGGTTGATACACAAGATGGAGTGGAAAGGATGAGAAGGGACTTGGCAAGGTTGGAGGAATGGTCAAATGTATGGCAGCTCAGATTCAATGCAAAGAAGTGCAAGGTAATGCACCTGGGAAACAAAAACCCAGGGGAAGAATACACAATGGGGGGTGAGATACTGACAACAGTAAAAATGGAAAGGGACGGGGGTAATTATATCAGATGACCTAAAGGTGGGCAAGCAATGTGAGAAGGCAGTAAGGAAGGCTGGGGGGATACTGGGATGCATAGGGAGAGGTATCAATAATAGAAAACAGGAAGTTGTTATCCCTCTGTACAGACAGTTGGTGAGACCCCATCTGGAATATTGTGTGCTGTTCTGAGCCCCATTTCACAAAGACATAGACAGGCGGAGGCTGTCAGAGGAGGGCAACCAAAATGGTGCAGGTCTGCACCAGAAGACATCTGAAGAAAGACTAAAGGAGCTTATGTATACCTTGAGGAAACAAGGAGAGAGGGACATGATAGAAACTCAAGTACCTCAAGGGAATCAACAAAGTTCAAGAGGGTAGCATCTTTCAGAAAAAGAGATGTTCAAGAACAAGGGGGAACAATTTGAAGTTAGAGGGGGGGATGGCTCAGATGTAATGTGAGGAAGTATTTTTTCACAGAGAGGGTTGTGGATGCATGGAATAGCCTCCCTGAGGAGGTCGTGGAGTCAAGAACAGTGGGGAAATTCAAGAATGCTTGGGACAAACATAAGGCAGTCTTAGTGGGGGGTAGGAGGAAGTAAGCTGTTGGTTAACTAGGATCTGCAGCTTATCTGTTAGGTAGGAAAATGGGCAGACTAGGTGGGCCATGCAGTCCTTATCTGCCATCAAATTCTATGTTTCTATGTTTCTATTTATCGTACCTGCTGGTACTGCCCCTTTTTTGATCCCTCCTCCCTTCACAAGTTTAAACCCCACTTTTTGCTGATGAACTCGGCTAGTTTGAGCTTTATGATTTCCTTCCTAAAGGTTCAGGTTGACATCTTGTCCAGATATCTGTTGTGAGATGCATCACCCTCCCAACAGTACTGCACAAAACTCGTCTAAATCTTATACATACAACATCGTAGAGTTCTGGAATCCCTGTTGAGGAGAAGTGTTTTCTCAATGGTATGCTATATCGAGGTTCTAGGTACTCAAGCAGCCACCTGAATCTTATATGTTCAACCATGTTATATGGTAGCAAATAAACAGAAGTCATTTCTGAAATTTTCTTGGTTATTGTAACAGTAACAGGGTGAGTCGAGGAATATTTTGCTTTACATTCGTATGTCTCTGAGATGGTAAGCTGTCTCCTAGAAGGAGGGGGGCTTTTGAACACATGGTCACTTTCAGTAACAGTAGGAGTCCTTTGAATGGGAAGAAGTGGTGAAGTTGTTTCTGTAGTGCTGCGTGGGCTGCCACTGCTTTCATCTATCCGAGTTACCCCTAAGTGTAGTGAGCTATCACTGTCACTTTCTCTTTGAGTGTCATGACTGGAGTGCTCAGTAATCTTATGACATCTGTTTAGGTGCCTTTTCAGTGCTGAAGTTCCAGTGCTCCTTTCTTTTTACCCCTGCTGATTGGCTGTTTACAAATAGCACATGTTGCCACCAACTTATTAGAAGCACTAATGAAAAAGTATGACCAAACAAAAGATTATATATTTCTAGTGTTTTTCCCAGGAAGGGTTTTTTCCCCCCAGATTTTTCTTGGTCCTGTTCCTCTTGTGATTTATTCCCACTGCCCTCCTCCTCAACCAAAACATTTCTTTCTCTTTCTTCCTTATCTGCAATTGCCATCCCCTCCAGTAAACCTTGTGCTACCTGATCATTCTCTTCATCATCTTCATCTTTATTACCCTCGTTGGGTTCAACCTCAGAAGAATCAGATGATGTCTGTGAGGGACTGGCAGTAGAGTAGCATGCCATTTTTCCATACCTTGGGGTGCCTCTGTGGGTGGTACCCACAAACCCTTTGGTTTTAACTACATAACCTTTTTTTTTACTTGGGTCTGATCCAACAGATGCACCTATTTTTGATTCAAGCATTCGCTTGGAATATGAAACTTTAGATTTAAAAAAGCACTTTGGGGGTTTGATTTTGTTTTCCCTTTGCAGGCTGACTGCTGTCCTTTGCAGTGCCACTGGCTACCTGAGAATGCGCGTCATAACTTTGATCCATTTTTTTCTTACATAATTCTAACCTGTAAAAAAAAATTCCTCTACCTAATGTCCTTGGATAACTCCTACCCACACCCACACCTACAGGCCAGGGCCAAATTTACTATAGTGTACACACAGTACACCAACAGCAGTCCACCTCCACTGCCTTCCAAGCTTAGCTGATTGAGTGACTCCTACTGTTACTGTTCAGTGACCAAATGTATTAAGCAACTGTTACTTACCAGTGTGCCTCAGAATTTAAATTGTTGATGCAGACACATCTGGCACACGCACTGTCGCACACTGGGTTTGCTTAATGGTTATACGATATACGACAAAAAAAAGGATAAAGAGGAGGAATAATGAATGGGGTGAATGATGATGACACTTACGTGACATGAACTTTACTTGTGTTGTTGTGTTTATTTATTCCCAATAAATTAATGAATGATAACACTTTGTGGTTTTTGCTTTCTTGTTTTCTGAGTTAAACAAAAAAATAAACAAAATAGACTGCTACGAGTCACAAATTCACAATGTCCCCTCCCCCCACAGCCAGCAGCACAGGCACAGCAACTTGTCTTTTTTTGTCAGAAAAGTGTGTGTGTGTGTATATATATATATTTTTTTTTATACGTGAATGAATTTTAACATGATTCGTGATGGTCCACAGCAGACAGTGCCCAGTCTCTATGACACCCAGCAGTACCAGTCTGTCACGTTGCCCTCTACAGGGCCACCCCACCCAGCAGCAGAGTGTCTGCCCTGCAAAAGGGTCAGCCTTTGGCTCAGAATATATATATTTTTTATGGCCCCCAGTAAGTCTCTGTCTCTTTCTGTCTCTCTCTCTCTCTCTCTCTCTCTTAGAGTCGTGACGTGAGTGACTCAGAAGCTGAAGTGGATGGAACAAGAAAACAGATTTATTTTATTTGTAATAATCTATGCCCCCCCCACCCATAAGTCTCTCTCCTGATGGAACAACAAGAATACCAAAAATGTATATACTTTATTTGTGATTTCTGTGACTATAAAATTTTTCTTTGGCCCATTCTCTCTCTCTCTCTCTCTTCTGGATGGCTCATGTCAAAGATTTAATTTGCCAGCCTGCCCTGTGTATACACACACACACACACACACACACACACACACTGAGGCCAAGCTGAACTTTATCTGTGATTTCTGTGACTGTAAAATTTCTTGTTGACCCCAAGTAGCTGTCTCTCTCTCTCTCTCTCTCTCTCTCTCTCCTCTGGATGGAACAAGTCAAAGATTTATTTTGCCAACCTGCCCCATACACAACTTGCCACACCAAGTGACACCAAGACAATATACTGTATTTGCATGTGATGTCTGGGACTGTATTATTTGACCTCCTCCCCCATTAGTCTCTCTCTGTCTCTTCTCTTTTTTCTCTGGATGGAACAAATAAAATCAAAGATTTATCACAAGCCTGCCTTACATGCACACTGTCTGCTACACAGCCACACTGAAGCCAAGATGAACTTTATTTGTAATTTCTGTGACTGTACAATTTCTCATTGGCCCCTAGTAGCTGTCTCTGTTTCTTCTGGATGGAACAAGTCACAGACTTATTTTGCCAGCATCCTCTGTACAAAGCCTGCCACACTGAAACCAAAATGATATACTGTATTTTTGAAAGACTACAGCCTGTAGTTCAAGGAGGCAATGCAACTGGCCACACCCCCATTCAGCCCATTTAAGGGCTGCTCTTCTCACTCCACACACAAGCATTTTTCCTTGCTGGCTGGAAACTCTGTCAGTCTGTCTTCATCCTTGGAGTGCACCACGGGCTTGCACCCCCCATGTTGCTTTGCTTTGAGCCCTGCTGATTTGTGCTGGACTTCTGCTTTTGTGTTCTCCTGCTTTTGGTTTGTATTACCTGCCTCCGGCTACTATGTTCTTCCTACCTGCTCCTTTTCTTGTGTTTTTCTTTGTTAGTTTCTTTTGGGCTTTCTAGTTTCTACCACCTGTGTTTACTTTGTTTATTAGTGCTTTAGGTTGTTTCCTTACCTTCAGCTGCCCTGTGCACTCAGGCTGTATTTCCTCATCAGATTTTCTGAGCACTCAGTCACTTGCATTTTTATTGTGTGTTTCAGCTTCCACTGCTGTTTTCCTGTCTGCTATCTCTAGTACTTTCAGCCTAATCCTTTGCACCTGGGCCAGGCTTCACCCTGCACCTCTTTGTTGCTGTGTGTTTGCCCAGCTCTGCTCTTGCTCTTGCTCCACTCAGTGCTAGCTCACTTCATTCAGTATTGGAGTTCAGTGTGCTCTGCTCACCATATTCTGTGTTTGCTCAGCCTAGCCCAACTGCTGCATTGCTCTACTGCTACACTCAGCTATTATACTGGCTGCTTGGTCTCAGCTCCAGCTGCAGGTCTTTTAGCAATTTGTTTCTGAATCTAACTATTTTGAACCTATCAGTCATTAATGTGCTTCCCCTGTTTCCATTGCTCTAGCAGCTTGCTTTCCTATGGCTTGTCCTTAGGACCTTTTTGGACCTTTTCTGTATAGGCACCCCTTTTGGGGATCCCTACCCTACCCTACTAATATTACAATTGCTGCTGGTCTGATCATGCTCCCACATCTACCAAACCCTACTTTTACCAAACCCACAGCAGTCTGTTTCTGATGATAACCTAATTCTACTTTCATCTCTGGCACATATTTAACTTATTTCATTAGCTGCTTGGTGTCATGGCATCATGATCGTGGCTTCTTTGTTTTTCCTACAGTGGGGGACTGAGGAGTCACAGAGGCCCTCATGGCCCCAGGCAGCAGAAGCAGCTTTCCTATTTGTAGTGTATTGTATAAGCCCCTGGCTCGCTGGACCATCTCCTGCTACTCTGCACAGCCTTTATGGCAATACGCAACCAGCGATTCCAGGCAACTCTCCACCTAAGGGCTTCTGGCTCTACCCAGCCTTTTACCATCCCTTCCCTAATATTATTCACCTGGTTTACTCAGTCAACCCAGCCTTCCTGTCCCTTGCAGTACCAGCAGTGCTTAGCTCCTTCCAAGTCTGGCAGCATATCATGTTTACTTGCTTTGAAATGCACCTCTTACCAAACTGTCTTTGCAGCCTCCTACTACCTAACCAGCTTTATGGTCTCCTCCTCCTCCTCCTCTCCAGCTGTTGGGCCCAGGCTTTGCCTGACCTCGCTGTTCTCTTACTCATAGTATGCAATTCAATTCACCCCCAATTTGGCTTCCTAATGGACTTGGTTGGCATGCATTCCTGTGGTTGACAAATGCTATTTGCCATATCTAGACCCACGAGAGGGTCTATATTGCTCAGCCTGACCTACGTACAGGTTTCTCTACATCAGCTCTCATCCAGTCAAGACCCACAAGAGGGTCCACAGTGCTCAGTCTGACAATGTCTGCTATCATTCATCTCAGCCCATGTGCAGGTCCCATGCTCATTACTTCTCACTTCTCCACATTTTGGAGATGTGCCGACCATATCCATTACTTCCAGGACTCAGGGCTAGCCCTGTGGCTGACAGTCTCTCTCTGCACCCTGAAGTCCACATCCTGAGCATGCAAAACTTGGGGTGGGATTCTTCTAACCTGGCCCATAGTTAGGAAGGTCCTTGCTCTGAGTGGATCTTCAGTCATCAACTGTGCTGATGGCACCTCTCCTTGTAACATTTAAGACTTTAGCAGCAAAGGGGTGGAGCTGTCATGGGAAGGGCCCCTTTAGCTGCTCGAGCTGGTTTGGATGCACCCTTTCATGCTATTCTCCCTACAGCCTCCTCTGGTTCACCTGGTTTGTTAATAGATTGGTAGGCCAGCTGAGCACCTCAACAGTTGTTACTCTCCTCCATCTCCTGCCTTGGTCAACTCTTGTTGCAGAGTTCACCTGCAACCCTCCTCAGCATTCCTGTTAGAGGGATAGAGTGAGAGTGTTCCCTGAAATTGCATTTCCCTTGGATTGATCTATTAAATTGCAGTAGCAAAGCCATCACTAATCAAAACTGTCCCAAAGCCTGTAGGAAAGGTGACCCAGGCCTTGGATCCTCAGAAGTTTCCTACTCAAAGGGTGTTTTCCTCTCCTCCATGCCAATGATCATAATACCAGATAGGCATCCTTGTAGTCACTAGGTCACTTTGGTAGGTTTCCACTGTTGGATGGAATCTGGTGGATGTCCCATAATCGTTCTGTCGTCCCCTTTTGGCTGTTCTCTCTCTCTCCTTAGGAAGCCAAGCCTCCATGCCTTACAGTCAGACCTCTGAGTGGGTCACTATTTACATACCAACTGACCTATGCTACCAGCTGAACCCCATTACCAATTGACCTATGTACAGGTCTTCATTGACCCATGCTACCAACTGAACCTATGCTACCACCTGACCTACATACAGGTCTTCATTATTCATGCTACCAACTGAACCCATACTACCGATGATGCTTGGCCAGCTGGTCATGATTGTTCTATGTTATTTGCAATATAAAAATATAGTGTGTGACTGTCAGTGCTTCCATGAGTGCCCCCCCCCCCAGGTTTCAGTTACAGTCAAGTGACCTGAAACCAGGAGGTAATTAAAAGACTAGAAAGACTTAATTAAGGGTCTCCTGTAATTAGAACTGACCCAGCTGCCGGGATGTAGGGATCATATACTTTTATGACATCTTAGAGGAAAATACATTTTTATACCACAGTGTGAAAGGTCATAAACTCCTATGATGTGCCCTGGAAAGAGGAACTGCTCGAGATCAAAGAGGGGATGTTAATTAAGGAGTCATATTGGGAAATTAGTTTTTGCTGAAGTCACAGTATTTAAAATATCTCCTGACAGGAAGAGCATTGTCTGTATAATTTTTTATATTCTAAAAGGAGGAGCTAGATGACATCATAGAAGGGGTGGACACACATCATTTTAAACTGTATTCTGTGTTTCAACTGAGAGACATTTCTTTTTTGGGCTCTTAAGAAACAAGATCTAACTTAAGCACTGTAAAGAGGTAATACATTAGATAGAAAAAGTCTAACAACATGTTGGTAGGAGTTTGTCTGTAGTTTCTTGCTTTTCTTTTAAGTGATTGCATGCCTTTTGATATAGTGTTCTGTGTTTACATTTAATATATTTTTATCCATTTTTAAGTAAACCTTTTATTCCAAAGACTGCCTGGGTGTGTCTTCGAAGTTCTTTTTTCATGTGATGTATAGAGAGTTAAGACTGACAAAAACTGTTCATAAGCTTGATGGTGTTACCAAACTGGGAAAAGGTAAGAATATACCTTAGGTCTTTTATAGAGTTTTAAGGGTTCATTTTGGATATTTGGTTAGGTGTCCTTAGGCAAAAGATATCTGGCATCCCCCTGAGGACCAGATTATCTGAGTCTGTACATTTGGGTACACTAGCATAAGGTTCACAGTTTGAATCCCCCCAGAACTTGAGACTAAAGGTGATTTGGACCCACAAGCAGACAGGAGGGTTACCTTGTTCTGTTACCTGTTCACAATATTACGCTCAGAGGTTGGAACTGTGGGAGCAGAGGGCCTGACCTGCTGAGTGCATTTGTGACACTACCAACCAATCTACACAGGTCTTTGACTCCGATAAGTGTTTACTGCCTTGTATGCTTTACTCAACACTCTTTTTGGTCTTCTTCCTAAGGTACTTTTAGCCAAGGCAATCACTCCCATGGCACCTCAAGGGGTGGAACCCTCTTCTAGGGTTCCTTGCCTTTGTACCCCTACAGGGTGGTATATCCCATGGATAGAGAGGTGAACAGCCAAAGAGTATCTATGTTAGACATACACGAAACCAGTTGCACAGGCACACTGAATTGGAAGGCTGCAGCCTGTAAGTTCAAGGGAGCAGTGCAACTGGCCACAGCTCCATTCAGCCTATTTAAGGGCTGCTCTCCTCACTCCACGCACAAGCATTTTTCCTTGCCCCTCCATCCACCCCTCCTCCTCCAGCAGCATGTCTCTCTCTCTCTCTCCCATGGGCTTCTTCCTAAGGTACCTTTAGCCAAGGGAATCACTCCTGCCACACCTCAAGGGGTGGAACCCTCCTCTAGGGTTCCTGGCTTTCGTATCCCTACAGGGTGGTATATCCCATGGATAGAGAGGCGAACAGCTAAATAGTATCTATGTTACACAAGCATGCAACCAGTTGCACAGGCACATTGAACTTTATTTGTGATGTCTGGGACTGTATTATTTGCCCCCCCCCAGTAGTGTCTCTCTGTCTCTTCTCTTTCTCCTCTGGATGGAACAAATAAAGTCCAAGATTTATTGCCAGTCTGCCCTGCTTGCACACTGTCTGCCACACAGCCACACTGAGACCAAGATGAGCTTTATTTGTGATTTCTGTGACTGTAAAATTTTTCATTGGCTCCACAGTAGCTGTCTCTTTCTCCTCTGGATGGTATAAGTCAAAGATTATTTTGCCAGCCAGTCCTATACACAGCCTGCCACACTGGCACCAAGATGATGTACTGTATTTCTTTATTTGTGATGTCACGGACTGTATTATTTGCCCCTCCCCCCAGTAGTCTCTCTCTGTCTCTCTCCCTCTCTTCTCTTTCTCCTCTGGATGGAACAAATAAAGTCAAAGATTTATTGTCAGCTTACCCTGCCTATACACTGCTACACAGCTGCGCTGAGGCCACATGATGAATGTTATTGCTGATTTCTGAGACTGTAAAATGTTTCATTGGCCCCCAGTATCTGTCTCTTTCTCTTCTGGATGGATCAAGTCAAAGATTTCTTTTGCCAGCCTGCCCTGTATACAGCCTGCCACACTGACACCAAGAGATGTACTGTATTTATTTGTGATGTCTGGGACTGCATTATTAGCCCCCATAGTCTCTCACTGTCTCTTCTCTTTCTCCTCTGGATGGCACAAAATAAAGTCAAAGATTTATTGCCAGCCTGCACTGCCTTCACACTACTGCACAGTCACACTAAGACCAAGATGAACATTATTGCTGATGTCTGTGACTGAAAAATTTCTCTTTGGCCCCCAGTAGCTGTCTCTTTCTCCACTGGATGGAACAAGTAAAAGATTAATTTTGCTAGCCTGCCCTGTATGTCACATAGCCAGCCAGGGCTTTGCCCCCACCCCCCCCAGTAGTCTGTCTCTGTCTCTTCTCTTTCCCTCCAGAACAGGCTAAAAAAAATACTCAGATTCCTCTCCTCTCCTCTCCAATTCCTCTCCTCTCCTCTCCCAACCCCAAAGACTTTTTCCTCCTCCCTTCAGCTCAACGCAACAACAGTGCACTGCACAAAATAGTGTACAATGGCCCACAGTATCCCCGCTCCGGTCTCCCCTCTCCTTCTCTGTCCTGAGCATCTGGGCCACTCTGAGCACTCACACTGGTTATGTACTGTAAGTGAGTGTGTCACATGACTCCTCCCTTCTGGACTCATGTGACTGTTGTCGGATTGGATGCCACCAGCTGCCTCTAAGTGATGCGAGCATGCCGATGGCATCCCTATGGCAACAGTTTATAGTCTAGGGGGAAAACACAGTCTGCAGCTTTCCACGGACCTGGAACTAGACATTTGCAGCAAAGTCCATATTTATGAAGGTCCATGGATTCAGGGCTTGATCCAGGTGCCTGGATTTTGAGCGTAACAGTCCGCCCAACCCTAGTGTGTAATATAGCCAAAATGGCTTTATGCAGACACCGAGTAGCTATATGTCACACACAGTTCAAGTTTATTGGCAGGAAAACTCCATTGAGCACACTCATTTACAAGGAGGTCCTGTTTAGGACAATGTGTGTCAACAGTATAAAATTCAGAGAATTGGCATACAATACAGTTACATTAAGGAAACAGTCCAGCATTTGTACCAGGCGAGCAATGTAAAACTATGACTACACAAATTAGTATACTAATAAATACTAGAGGACAGGGAAAAGGGAAGAGGTAGTTGGGGATAAGTGCTTATTGTACTAAACTTTGCCAGAGTGGATGCATGCTAGCCATTACGGCAGTGGCAAGTTTCAATTAGTGCCTTGTTGATCAGAGATTTTAAAAAGTTTAAAGAGACTAATTCAGGGAGTTTAAGTGAGGCATGTACACAGGGCTCGGGGTACTTAACTGACAGTGTGCAATACAGCCAAAATGGCTTTCTGCAGACACAGAGCAGCTGTATGTCACACACAGGGCTCAGGGCACCTAAGAAACAGTGTGTAATACAGCCGAAATAGCTTTATGCAGAGACACAGCATAGCTATATGTCACACACAGGGCTTGGGAAACCTATTGAAATTGCTTTGTTACACAGAGTAGCTATATGTCACACACGGGGCTTGGGAAACCTACTGAAATTGCTTTGTTGTGACACAGAGTAGCTACTGTATATGTCACACACAGGGCTCGGGACAGCTATTAGATGTGTGTAATACAGCTGAAATGGCTTCATGCAGAGACACAGAGTAGCTATATTTCACACACAGGGCTTGGGAAACCTACTGAAATTGCTTTGCTGTGACACAGAGTAGCTATATGTCACATACAGGGCACCTAACAGACAGTGTGTAATACAGTTGAAATGGCATTATGCAGAGACACAGAGTAGCTATGTCACACACAGGGCTCGGAGCACCTAACATACACTGTGTAATACAGCCGAAATGGCTTTATGCAGAGACACAGAGTAGCTATATGTCACACACAGGGCTTGGGGCAGCTAATAGATGTGTGTAATACAGCTGAAATGGCTTCATGCAGAGACACAGAATAGCTATATGTCACACAAAGGGCTCAGGGTACCTAACAGGCTATGTATAATACAACTGCAATAGTTTTATGCAGAGACACAGAGTAGCTAGTAGCTACTCACAGGGCTGGGGGCACCAAAAGAATGGGCTTCAGAGACAAGAGTAGCTTGATGTCACACACAGGGCTCGGGGCACCTAACAGACACTGTAATACAGCCAGGCAACCTAAAAGACTCTCACTAAGGCATACACAGAGTACAGAGTTTAGGGCACCTAACAGACTGTGTATAATACAGCCACATGACTTTATGCAGAGACACAGAGTAGCAGATACACACAGGGCTGGGGACACCAAACAGACACTGACTATACAGCCTAATGGCTTCAGAGACACAGAGTAGCATTAAATGTCACACACAGAGCTCAGGCACAGACAACAGGCACAGTAAATAGCTTTCACTAGAGGCACACAGAATCAGGGCACCTATTATTGGCTTACTCTCCCCACCGAGTCACTCAGACAAATGATTCCAATTCCCTTCCCAATCCCTTCCCTTCCCCCTTCAGTCCCCAAGTTCCCTCCTAACCTCCATGTATTTTGTCTTTTTTTTTTATTTATTTAATGTTGGTTTTTTTTGCCATTTTTGTGGGGGGGGTTCAGTCAGGTTCAGCCATGAGTGCCAAGCTGCCGACTGATCCCTTCTTCTCCTCCATGCTGCATCCATCTTCTCCAGTTTGTTCACACAGACAAGGAGCTCAGACACCAGCACTGAACAACTGGATTGTCAGGCTGGTGTCATGTGCTCCTGTCTGGTATAAGGACCCCACAGGCTGCCTCTAATGCCTGATTGGAGTGGCGCATGAATCCCAGGACCCCACAGGCTCTGTAGAAAATACCTGTTTTTTTTAATTATTATTACCCGCCCCGTTACCTGTGGCCACAGTACCCATCCTGCGAAATGCCCTGTTATGTTGGGTAAGGTAGTAAATTGCCTGAACTACCCTGACCGACCAAAAAAAGCAGATACCCGACCTACTGACTCCAGCTACCCGACGGGTAGCCCATCCTTACCTGGAGCTATGCGCATCCATTCCCAGCTGAAGCAACTCACAGCATTTAATCGAAATGGATTCAAAAGTGGCTTACCTTTGATCCTAATGGAAGCAGCTCAGGCAGATTATCAGTGCTGAAATGAAGGATCAATTCCTATTCTTTTCCAGCAGATATTTTATTGAACCAAAACAAAACACACTTACGTTTCAGTAAGACATCCCACCTTCTTCAGAGTATAAGCCTGGCTGCCCTCACCAAATAGCCAGTTTAAATACCCTGTGGTAACTCATGGTGCAATTATAAAGCTACCAACAGTCCCTATTTTCCTAGGACAGTCCCTATTTTAGGCAGCATGTCCCAGTGTCCCCACACATTTTGCAAAATGTCACTTTTGTCCCTTTTTTTTGCATACTTGTCCCAGTTTTGTCCCTTTTTTTGTTTTTGATGACTGCTAATCCGTGAGTGACAGGTATTTCAGCACCACTATGGCACTGCTCAGGCTGGACAGCAGTTTGCAACTTCAACCCCTGTGCCTGTGTTGCATTGCAAGCATGTTAGTGGCATCACAGTAAAGCATGTTCCTTCCTGTTAGATTAGACTGGGTAGTAGTGCAAACAAGCGCATGTGGATGTCTGTCTGCCAGCAGCTGAGAGGGACTCCAGTCAGAGAAGAGACCGGCAGCAGGGAACTATGGTACCCAAACCTGATCAGCTGTGGGGAAGTGTGTGAAAACAATCTGGTGTGGTTGTGGGAGTCACTGAAGTGAAGTTTGCTCAGCAAATGAGGTGAGTGTGAATGGGTTGGATGGGACTGTCAGTAGGAACAGTACGTGCAGCTTGAATGCCTGATCGCAATTTAATGCAGGTTTGCTTCTAATGAACTTTCTGTACATCATGATTTGGAACTTGCTGCAGCAGAATGATGTATTGTTTTAATCTGAATGTTTGCTACTGGTGTTACTGTGGGGCGGCATGGCCAGAGTAAGCAGAAAAATCTAACTGATTATGCGCAGCATTGTCTGCGGCGGTGCTCATGGGAGTGATACAGTAGTGGGAGGTCATGGTTAGGATGGACTGTCCCAGTTTTAAGTGTTGGAAAGTTGGTAGCTTTATGCAATTAGTGTAGTTAGTATTAAAGTGAGATCATTGCAAGTTCAAGAGTAAAGGGCTCAGTTACTAGAACCAGTATTTAAAACCATTTTAAAACCATGTATCAAAAGTCTGCACAACCTTATAAGTTCCTATTAGACTAACAAACATTCAACATTGTGATTCGTTTTCTAGATCTTAGTTTTAAATGGCATATTCTCATGTTGTTCTGAGATCTCCTAATGAGGTTCTTACCGGCAGTTCATTTAGTCAAAAGCTTTTTCAAGGAAGTAGGAAATGATAGGACATTATTTTTACATTAACTGTGCTCCCATTTTCCTTTCCATGCCAGTTATGTATTCTGATATGCTTTGAACAATTTTTTGATAAATAATCTAGCTTTGGGGTGTTCGCAAATCTACATGGAGTCCACTCTCAACACCAGCTATGATCTTTCTTATTTTAAAGACCTTCTGTGACATCAGTAACACAGTTCCATGCTAGTTATCAGAATGGCCTGGAATGGCATTACTGATGTCATAGAATGTTCAGGCAGTATGAAAAGAAGGAGCAACAAATGTGGAGGAGAAAATGATTCTGGGTAGTTACAAAGTAAAAAGAATAGATTTGTTAATGTAACAGATAATTACCTGATCAGAATGTTTAATAGACACTTCAAAACAGGAGGCCACCCAGAGGTGTAAAACGTTTCCTATCACCTTTAAAGTACTTAAACGGATGCTGTCAGCTTTGCCTCTTCATTTTTTGGCAAAAGCATGCAGTGTTCCTGTTGCTCACACAACACTCAATAGCGTATTCAGAACACCCCAATAGATTTAAAAGATCAGGATTTTACCTGCTTTCCCCATTTTTTTACATATATATACTTTCAGTCATCCCGATGCTAAGCCCCGTAAACTGGAAGCACATCCAGGTTGGGACCACACATCTGCCACAGGTGTGGTCCCGAATTATGATTTTTTCAGAAACAGCCAGTAAAGTCATATTGCCCCTGTCCCTTGTATTATTTTAAAAGGTTGCAGCTATCTGCCATCGCGAAACGAGCACTAGAAATGGCATTATTTGTATTTGTAAGCTGCGGCCGAAATCCCATGATATGCACGTCAATAGCATGCTTTTACGCATGTGCGAGATATTTTGTTCATGGATCTTGTAGACATGTGCGGGATTTTGACCCCGGCATACAAATACGAATAATACAACTTCTAGTGCTCGCTTTGTGATGGCAGATAACTGCAACCTTTTAAAATAATACAAGGGACAGGGGCAATATGACTCCAAGGGCTGTTTCTGAAAAAATTGTATTTCGGGACCACGCTTGTGGCAGACGCGCTGTCTGAACCTGGATGTGCTTCCGGTTTGCAGGGGATTAGCGTCAAGACGACTGAAAGTATATTTTTTTTAAAAATGGGGAATCAGGTAAAATCCTGATCTTTTAAATCTATTGGGGTGTTCTGAGTACAATACTGAGTGTTGTGTGAGCAATAGGAATACTGCTTACTTTTGGCAAAAAATGAAGGGGCAAAGCTGACAGTGCCCCTTTGAGAGCTCCCAGAAAACCTAAACTGGCCAGAACAGCTAATTACGTTCATTTTCTGGCTTCAAAACAGTTTTTTTTTTAATTTTGCTTACCATAAAAGCAAGCTGCATTAAACCTCTAGGTATTGGGATCTGAAAAGGACCAGACCCAGCAACATCCTATTCCTTTAAAAATAATTAAATCTGTGGGGGGAACTTAATCCATAAGGAGTCTTGGACTGCTGGGGTGTCCAAATGAAAACCTTAAGAGACCAAACCTACAACACTGTAGTGGTTTACAAAACCTATCTGAACAAACACAATGTAGAGATCACGTTGTGATCAGCAATCATTCACACTTAATAACAATGGGGTCCCAAAAGAAACCAAATGGGACAGGTCCATAAAAATACATGTATCACTGTAGTGTCTCTTCAGAAAAGCCAGAATTGAGGACTGAGCTACAAGAAAAAGAGATACACAGCAATATCTAAGTTATAAAAAACATCTGAAATTGTTATTGTCATTCAAACCTTCAGGTGCCACGGTGTCTAATTCAGGACTCCAGTGGCATTCCCTCTGTCCCAGATTCTATTGGAAGTCCAATGTGAGGATTTGTAGCACTCCACAGAACAAAACAGTCACCAAACGATGAATTTAAACAACTGTTGTATTTAATTACCACCTTGTGAGAGCCCCTAGCGCCTCCACTTAAGGTCTTCAAGGGGGCCCCTTGAAGGCATTAAGCCTATGGAGCACTACAAATCCTCACATTGTTAATTGATTTTCGGCTGGCTGGCCGCTTGTCACCGCACCCCCTCACACATTGAGCACAGCCTGAGCTTTCTTTTATTTTGTTTAATTCTATTGGAAGTCATTGTCTCACTCTGATTTAGTCACCTTCTCAATTCCTTGAAATTGTAGAGTAGCACAAGACCCATGGTTAGCTGTTTTATAATGTCTTGCAATGGCATGTGCTTCATTGCCACTCTGAATTGCCTGCTTATGTTCGCCATTGCAGATTTGTAAAGCCATTTTTGTCTGACCAACATAGGCTAAACCACATGGGCACCACAGAAGATAATTACACCTTCTATGGTACAGTTAATGAGCTCCTTGATTTTAGTTCCTTATGTGCAATCATAAATTCTCATGCTGCTAATTCTGCCCTGCTCCTACCAGACTCGCTGTTACCTCCCTCCACATGACAAAGAGTTATAAACTTGTACTACTGCTAGACACTTTATTGCAATCTGTTGTCTGTCTGCTCCAGGCCTGGTTATATTCCTTCCTGTTGATCATTTTTGTCCTGCTATTTTCCTCTAGGCTCTGACTGCAGTATCCTGTTTTGTCCCATACAACTGTCTGTACTGCTCTACCACAGTTGAATGCTATGTTCTGTAATGTATTCCTGAAGCACTGCTGTACCATAGTTAAATGATCTGTCTCCTAACATATTTTGGTCATGTATTTCAATATCAACTTCATATGCCCTGCTCTGAATTGTAGTGCCACCATGTGACTTCTGTCACCATGTCTGTAACCCTCCGAGTCATGCCTGAAAATAGGCAGTTATTGTCTAGTGCACCTATCAGGTAAACAAAAACTAAATAAATAGATATTTGGTCCCCCTTTTCAGGCATTTTGGTGGGGTCACAGTAATGTCAAAGAGCCTTTTGCAGCCACCAGGATAATGAGTTACCTGGGAGAACAGTAGGGTTAAAAAAACTATCAGCCACTGTGGCTAAAAGGTGCCAAAATATTTTAGCCATATGTGATCTAGGTTGCCCATTATTTTTTTTTTTTTTGCTTGGAATCCTGCTCTCTAGTCCATCATTAAGCATGCCTGCATGTGGGCTATGACAGACACATGTTGAAAGGCTGCCTGCTTTCTTCAGTCTCTGTGAGTAACATCTGTCAATCATCATGGAACCATGAACTCTATTTACAAGAAGCTAGGAAGCAAGGGCAGAACAAAATTCCAAAACAGACACTAATGACATAGGACTTAATAAAACACAGTGCTGCTGCAGCATGGCGCTGCATTGTTTATAACTGGATGGGCAGAGCTGGCATATGTGACAGATCCAACCAATCTTTACTGCAGCAGTGGGCCAGTTGGACTTAAATCCCTTTATTCGCAGTAGTAAAATGGCTCCTAAAGTATGTAGCCACATTGGAACTGAGGTCACCATTGGCAATCTTGCCATACCTTAGTGTGCACCCAGGATTACAGAGGGATGTAGATAACCAATCCCAATGTTTTAAAAATATTAGGCTAGAGAGAGCATTCTACTGGATGCCAGGGAGTACTTCAAACTTAGGCTGTGGTTAAGGGGCACCTAGACAACCAGGGAGAAGACCAGTACACTAGGAAAAATGAAGATTTAACTGGCTCAGAGGGTTCCCTAACGTAAAGGGGGAAGCAGCTGGTGGAACAGCTTCCAGGCAGCATCACCCAACTCACAAACTCACAGCATGACATAACAACATTTATAAAATAGGTATAAAATCTATGAACTTAACTGGCTAAAATCAGCCAGGTGACCACACGCTGATAGATTCCCTGTAGAATTCTCTACCTCGTCGGATAAGAGAATGCCTGACTGTCTCGAGTTTTAAATCTGAGCTCAAAACTTATTTGTTTTTTAAAGCTTACCCTGAAGGATTTTAAATATGATTGTTTAATTTAATCTAATTGTATGCTTTTAATGTACAGCACTTTGGCTTTGAAAAGCACTTTAAAAATAAAGTTTTACTTTACTTTTACAATGCGGGGTATTCTTTGCTCTTAAGCAGCCATCTCTGTCTCTTCAAACACCCAAAAACCATTGAATACAAAACTGCTCATCCTGGTTTGAATTAATCACAGTGCATCACTGTTTTAATTGGCTTGTGTGCCGTTTGCAGCCATCTCACTCAGCCGGCTCTGTCTCATTAAACACCAGTGATCGCAACATTCTGTCTTTTGTGCTTCACAGCCTAAACCCCAGCAGTATTTAATTAGAAAAAAAAACCTTAAAATAGTATTTACCTGCCTGCCATCTCACTAGTCAAAAACTCAGAGAACTGTATTTTACCACTACCTGTGTCTTCCTTCTCACTCATTACAAAATGAAAAACGTTATGAAACTACAACTACAATAGCCTCATTAGGCCATTTTCCCCAAATAAAAACTGAAACCAGTATCAAGATCCAGTAGGTGGAAGAGCTATTCTATCAAACATTTATGGTAATTTTTTTTCTATTTTTAAACAAGGCACTCAGACTGTGGCCCCATGCCTCAGGATGCACCAGGGGCTTGTGTTGATTTAGCTTGATGCACACCCTGGAGTGTGTGTTATTGCTTACCTGACTAGTTCTACAGTGTGCCATGCCATTTTGTGACTCTGCGGGTGTTCTAAACAAGTCTGTTAGGGTATGTGAACCCAATTTGCACTGAGGAGTTAAATTGGGCAGGAACTCAGTTCCACTTCCTCTGACACCTTTCTTCATTGAATACTATGGAGATCTACCTCCTAAGGATGACAGCTTCTCCTACAAATGTAGGGATTACAGTTCCACTCCGTAAGTATTTCCAATTTAGCCACTGTTTTAGTCCACCAATATCTGGACTTTTTTTTCAGTTTCTACTTACAGTCCTACATTTACAAGATCTCCACTTCCATCAGCTGCCCTAACCATCTCCCAGCCCCATAAATTAGGTTCACCTCTACTGAGCCATGTTACCCTAGGATTTACCCCACATGGTGGGGCCCCCTCAGGGAAGCAGTTCCCTTAGGGGACAGATACTTGGGTGCCTCTTTACAGTCTCTTCCTGATCCCAGGACCCAAGCATACTGAACAGTGTCATCATCTGCTAAATACTCAGGTATTGTGTCCATGTTCTCCATACCCATGAGATGACAGTATGAACTAGGCTCCATGGGCCCATGCCCACAATGGTTAATGTTTCCAATTCGAGATGCTGCATTGCAATAAATCACCACTTGCATTCACCCAACCAGCTAACTAGTCCTCCTCAAGAAAGGTGAGCTTCCATTGGAATACCCAAACGTACTCTTACTGCTGGCCCACAAGCACCAAGGTAGGGTTTTCCTCTATCTGGTTTTACCTGGTAATTCAGGGTCCCTATCTGGTTCTCCAGTTTTTCTCAGAGATAGTTAGGTTTTTGAGCCATTTTGAGTACTCATGTAGAAACATGGAAACAGAATTTGTCAGCAGAATAGGACTGCTTGGCCCACACATTCTTCCCAGATGGTCCTTGCCTAGTCTGTCTCCACAATCCCTAAATAATGTCCAGCAACCCTCCCTCCTCCCTCCCTATTTACTAATATATCCAATGTCTATACCATGTATGCATGAAGCCCCCCACTGTTTTCACCTCCACCCACCACTTCTACTGGCAGTCTGCTTCAGGCATCTACCACCCTTTCAATGAAGTAATACTTCTTCACATCCCTCTTAAACTCCCCCAGCAGCTTCTTCGCTTACCTCCTGGTCCTGGTCCTGGTCCTCTTTCTCCTATGAAATAGTCTCCGCTCCTCCACTCTGTTCACCTCTGTGAGGTACTTGTAGGTCTCTAATATGTCTCCTCTTGCTTGCCTCTCTTCCAGGGTATACATAGGGAGACACAGAAACATAGAAATTGTCAGCAGATAAGAACCACCTGGCCCATTTAGTCTGCCCGTAAGCCCTTGTACTAGGGTTTCTCATGCAACTCCTCCACTATTTTAGTTGCCCCCCTCTAGACTGCCTTCACCCTGTCTATTTCCTTTCTGAGGTATGGCCTCCAAAACCGGACTCAGCACTCCATGTGGGGTCTCACTAGTGAGTGATACAGTGGCAACACCACTTCCATCCTCCTACTGGTGATAACCCTCCCTATGCACCCCAGCATCCCACTAGCCCTACCTACTGCTTTGTCACCACTGCCCTGCCACTTTGAGGTTGTCAGTTATGATAACCCCAAGGTCCCATTCTTGTTTAGTGAATGTTAATATCTCCCCCCATCCTATGCTCAGCTCCTGGGTTCCTATGCCCTAGGTGCACTATTTTGCATGTTTTGGCATTGAACCCCAACTACCATGCTCTTGACCACTCCTCAGGTTTCCGAAGATCCTTGTGCATTCTCTCTACCCACTTCTGAGTGTCCACCCTATTGCAGATTTTAGTGTCACCTGCACAAAGGCATGCCTTCCCTTCCAGTTCTTCTGCAATGCCACTTATGAAGACATTGAAGAGGACCAGTTCCAGTAATGGTCCTTGCTTCACACAGCTGGTCACTTTTCTATCATTAGAGTAAGTGCCACGAACCACCACCCTTTGTGGCTTATCCATTAACCAGTTTGTAACCCAGTTCACAAGTTTGGATCCCAACCCTAGGCTACTCAATTTTTTTCAGTCTCGTGTGGCACAGTGTTGGAGGCTTTGCTCAAGCATAAATAGGCCATTTCCACTTCCCTCCCCTGATCTATTCCCTGGTTACCCAGTCAAAGAAATCAATCAGATTGATCTGGCATCCCCACCTCCCTTGAATCCATGCAGCCTGTGGTTTTGCAGTCCATGGATTCAAGATACTTTACAAGTCTTTCCTTAAGCAGGATTTGTATTACGTTCCTGACCACTGAAGTGAGACTGACTGGCCTAAAGTTCATAGCCACCTCCCTGCTGCCACTCTTATGCACAGGGACCACAACAGTTCTTCTCCAGCCCTCCTGAACCTTGCCTGTTGCCAGTGAACTGTTGAATAAGGCTATCAGCGAGGCAACTGGCACCTCTCTGAGTTCCTTTAGTACCCTTGGGTGTATCCCTTTGGGACCCAAATCTTTGTTCACTATCAGAGCTGCATGTCCCTTGAGGACTCTTTCCTCTGAAACTGAACTTGTGTTCACACGGCCCTTGTTCCTGCTACTCCCTGATGGTATGCCCCCCGTGTGCCACTGTGAAGAATAAACAGAAGTACTTGTTCAGGATGACAGATTTTTTTTATACCCTCTTCTGTGCCGTCTCCCTTTCCACATTCCTAATCCTTACTATCCCTTCCCTTGCTTTCCTTTTCTCACTTACATATCTGAAGAAAGTCTCTTCCCCATTAGCTACCCTTTAGTTTCTCCTTTTTCTCTGTCAGTGCCTTTGCTTCCCTTACTGCCTTTCCTGCTTCCTTTGTTTTACTTGGTATACCTACCTATACTCTTCTTTCTGTGTTTCCTTATATCTCCTGAATGGTACTCTTTTTCCTTCACCACTTTTGCCACTGCCCCAGAGAACCATAACTGTCTCTTTTTTCCTTCTGCTTTTACTCACTTCTTTCATACGTAGGCTAGTTGCCTTAATTATGCCCTTCCTTATTTTCCCTCTGTTCCTCTACCCCTCCCTGTCAATCCCCTTCCTAAGGCAGTTTCTGAGGTGGTCTGCCAGTTCCTTAAAATCCACCCCCCCCCGAAGTCCAGAACTCTTGTCCTTGTGTAGTGTGCCTCCGCTCCTGTCTTTATGTTAAACCACAATGTACAGTGGTCACTGGTACTTAGGCAAATGCTCAATGTGATGTCTGCAAGCACCAGGTCCAGCACTGCCATGTGCTCCTGTCCCTAGTGGGTTCTTTGACTAGCTGCCTGAGAAAAGCCCCTTGTAAGGAGTCAAGGATGGCCCTGCTCCTTGCCAAAACTTTCATGGGAAGGCTTGAATCTACATCTGGCAGATTGATGTCCTTAACTAGCAGCACCTCCCTCTTACTTGCCATTTTGTTGATGGCTTCCCCAAGTGCCTTATCCAACTCCTTTCCCTGTGCTGCAGGTCTGTATGCTGCCCAGGTAGCTCCAGCCATTCCTTTTCCCGTGAGTGTGCCTGTACCTCCATGGCCTTTATTCCCTCCCTCACATATAGTGCAGCCCCTCCTCCCTTCCTCTGTTCCCTGTCTGTCCTGAACAGAGAGTGGCTAGGTATGTAAAACAGATTTTATCATATCATTCATTGTTTCGGCTGCCTGTCCGGATTACAAACAAGTACTGTTGTCAATATAGTCCTTTCTTTGTAAAAGCAGTCAACTTGGGAGTGATAAACTATGGCCATTAAGATAACTAGCAGTTATTTACCCTAATCTATTCCACTCTGCATCTTAAAGCAGCACTGCAACAAAACTGGGCACAAAAATCTGACCCTATGTTTTGCATTAGCTGTAACAGTAAAAGAGTCAGTTATCTTCCACTTTCATTGGCTAGTAAACTTTTCCATATCTACCAGAATTTAAGCATTTTTAAAATGTTTTATTTTTTACCTCAAGAAAAAAAGTATGGTCACTCCTTTTGGCTTTAAAATACAGTAGTATTGTGGGCATAAGAAGAATTTGGACCTAGAAAACATGTACTGTATATTGCACACATTATAGCAAACAAACAATTTGCTGATTATGTATCCTTGTATACTGTTTATAGTACTTCCCTTGCCCCCCCCAGGATCACATCTGTAAATGAGATCTCTTTTATCTCTGTGTGTTTACCTGGTAAACCTAGAAACACAAAATTTGATGGTAGATAAGGACCACTTGGCCCATCCAGTCTGCCCATTTCTCTCTACTTACACTATTACTGCAGACTGTGCTCAATCTACAGCTCTTTCTTCCTCCCCTTCCTTTCCACTGTTATGACCTTGTGCTTATCCCATGCATTTTTGAACCATGCCACTGTTTTCACCCCACCACCTCCACTGGAAAGCTATTCCAGGAATCCACCACTCTTTCTGTGAAGAAGTACTTCCTCACATCTCTCCTGAATCTACCCCACTCCATCTTCATAGCATGTCCCCTTGATCTTGAGTACCTTTTCTTCTGAAAAACACTTCTCTTCTGTACTTTATTTATCCCCATGGGGTATTTAAAGGACTCTGTCATATGCCCCAGTTTCTCCTCATAAGGCTTTATTGCAGACCCTGCACAATTTTATTTGCCCTTCTATGGACTGCTCCACTCTGTAAATGTCCTTCCGGAGTTGTGGTCTCCAGAACTAGGCACAGTACTCTGGGCGGGACCTTACCAGTGATCTATACAGAGGCAATACCACTTCCCTCTTTCTGCTTGTTATTCCCCTTCCTATGCATCCCAGCATCCCACTAGCCCTCCCTACTGCCTAGTCACACTGCCTGGCTACTTTTATGTCATCCGATATGATTACCATAGGCCTCCTTCCTGATTAGCGGTCATCAATACAGCCCATTTTCTACTCTGGCCCTGGGTTTCTTTGTCCTTAGGGCATTATTTTACTCTTTTTTGCATTGAGACCCAGCTGTCATACCCCTGATCACTCCACTAATTTTCTCAGGGCTCTGCTTAACCTTTCCATCCCTTGTAGTGTCCACCCTAGTGTAGATTTTGGTGTCATTCGCAAAGAGGCAGACCTTCACTTCCAGCTCTTCTGCAATGTCACTTATAAAGACATTAAAAAGGGCTGGTCTAAGCACTGATTCCTGATGTACCCCGCTGGTCAACCTCTCTTCCTTGGAGTGAACTCCATTTATCACCACCCTCTGTTGCCTGTCCCCTAACCAATTTCATCTCTAGTTCACCACCTTTGGACCCAGTCCTAAGCTACCCAGCTTGTTTACTAGTCTCCTATGTGGAATGGTGTTGAAAGCCTTACTGAAACCTAAGTAGGACATGTCCACCACTCCATCCTGATCTAAATACTTTGTCATCCAGTTAAAGAAATCTGTCAAATTCATTTGACATGACATCCTCCCTGTGAAACCAAGCTGCCTCGGATCTTGTAACCCACTGGATTCAAGATATCCCACATTCCTTTCATTCAACAGTGATTCCATTAACATTCCCACCACCGATGTGAGGCTGATTGGCCTATAATTGCCAGCCTCCTCCCTGCTACACCTTTTGTGTAGTGGGACTACATTCACCCTCTTCCAGTCCTCTGGAACCACTCCTGTTTCCAGTGAACTGTTAAACAGAACTGTCAGAGGTGCAGCCAGTATTTCTCTGAGCTCTTTCAATACCTTTGGATACACCCCATCTGGCCCAGTTACTTTGTTCACTTTCAGATTAATGAGTCTCTTCAGGATTCTTGCCTCTTAAGAAAAGGACTATAGTCCACCTCCTTCCCTCCCTCCCTCCAAAGCTTCTGTTTCTTTTTGGTGGCCCCTCCTCTTCTCCTTCCTCTGTGAACACTGAACAAAAGTATTTGTTCAGGATTTCTTCCTTTTCCTGGTCCCCCTCCACACGTTCCCCCTTCTCTTTTTAACCTTACAATTCCACCCCTGGTCTTCCTCTTGTCATTTAGATACCTAAAAATTGTCTTGTCCCCTTTCGTGACCTCCTGGGCTATTCTCTCTTCAGACTGTTGTGCTTTTGTGCTCCTTACTGCTTTCCCTACTTCCCTCTGTTTCCCCTGATACACCTCCCTATAGTTTTCCCTCTGCATCTCCTTATACCTTCTGAATGCCACCCTATTAGCCTCTACCTGTCAGCCTCCTCTTTTGAGAACTGTCGCAGTCTCTTTTTCATCTTGCTTTTGTTCACTTGTTTGATGCAGAGATTTGTTTCCTTTACTATGCTCCCTTTTATCTTTATCCTCTGTTCCTCCACCCCAGCCAGGCCATCCCTCCCTGCCAGGTCATCCCACCCTGAGGCATTCACCCATCATTATAAAATCTGCCCTCCTGAAGTCCAGGACCATCACCCTTGTGTGGTTTGATTCTGCAGCAGTCCTTATTTTGGACCACACTGTATAGTGATCACTGGTCCCCAAGTGGCCTCCCACCTTGACATCTGCAATGTTGTCTCTGTGAGTGAGTACCAGGTCCAGTATTGTCCCATCATGAGTGGGTTCAGGGATTAGTTGCCCGAGGAATGCCCCCTGCAGAGAGTACAAGATGTCCCTGCTTCTAGCTGAAGACACTGTTGGGAGGCTCCAGTTTACATCTGTCAGGTTGAAGTATCCCACCAGCAGCACCTCCACCTTTTCTGTCATCTTGCCAGAGACTTCCATCACTACCTTATCTAATTCCTCCCCCTGTGCTGGGGGTCTGCAGATTACTCCAATGCAAATACTTGCTCCCTTCCCCATCTCCAGGGTGACCCACAGTACCTCTGCCTCCCCTGTATTCCCTGTATGTCCATTGCTTTTATGCTTTTCCTCACATAAAGCACCACACCCCTGCTTTTCCTTTCCACCCTGGCCTTCCTGAACAGTGTATAGCCTGATATGGCTATGTCCCAGTCATGGTATTCAGTGCACCATGACTTGGTAATGGCCACAATGTCCAGGTCAGCCTCTGCCATGATGGGCTGTAGGTCCGGAATCTTATTTCCTAGGCTTCTAGCATTCGCACACATGGCCTTCCAGATTTTGTTTCCACTGTGTTTGTTGCCCCCCTTTTTTCCTTTTGCCCTTCCTTCCTCCCTCTCTCTTTTTATTGCTCCTGTTTCTTCTCCATTTATCTTTACCACCCTCTTTCCTTTATTAATTTGCACCCTGGGGGACATCGCCCCCTTCGGGTTCTCCTTGCTCTATACTTCAACCTGTCAGGGGACCGTTTCTAACTCCCCGATTCCTTCTGCCACCCTCCTGGGCTAGTTTAAGTGTTCTTCAAAGTAACATTTAAACCATCCACTGAGGACTGTGGTTCCATTCCTGGATGGATACACCCCATCACCCCTGTATAGGCCCTTATCCTCCCAGGTGGGTCCCCCCAGTCCCCTATGTAACTGAACCCTCCCTATCTGCACCATTCATTCATCCATAAGTTGAAGCTCCTGGTGGAGAGATCCCTCTCCTGTTCTTTGTCATAGACAGACAGCACCTAAGCAAAAACCACTGAGTGAGCTACCTCACTAAGCTCCTTCACCAGCTCCCTAAATTTCCCCTGCACTATCCCAGCCTTGTCCTAGCCAGATCATTAGTCCCCAGGTGGACAATGACATGCAACTCTCCCTCCAGTCCTGCTGCCCCAGAGTTCTGCTGGATCCACTTCATATCCCTTCAGGCCATGGTACTGAGTAGGCACCTAACCTGCCTCTCCCTCTCTTTCCTATTCTGAAATTTATCCCCCTCACAATGAAGTCCCTGACCAGAAGTTGTTTCCTCCTCCTCTGGGCTCCTCTACCACCCTTCTTGGGGTCTTCACTATGAAAGGCCCCCACATCTTCCCTGGTCACTACTGTGGACACCTTCTACCAGCACTCCTGCCCCACCAGAGTGGTGTAGGAATTACATAGTGGTACCAGTTGAGAAATGTGTTCTGTCCCACCATCCCCACCCTTCCAGAGCCCACCATAGTCCAGCTGTTCCTCCTCCCCAGCATCCTCTAAGGTAACAGTGGTAGACTTGTTGACTCCTGGGTGAGGGAGCAGGTCTCCTGAATCCTAGTCAGCTTGGGCTGGAGCCTGGTGACCTCCTCCCTCAATCCAGAGAGGTGTGTGTAGATGGAACAGCACCATAGTCTCCAGAGTCTGTCTGAAAACTGCAGCCCCACAGCCACTGCATTGCACCACTTCCTGCATTCTTAACTTCTGTTCTGCCTGTGTTACCTGTAAATAACTTTTGTACTCTTATTGATACAGTGTTTCTAGTTTTCTCCTTTTTTATTTGTTTCTGTTTGTGTTCCGCTGTTCCTTGTTTAAATATTTGTATATTCCTACCCTAGATCGGTGCGGCTCCTATTCCCAGTTTTGGCCTACCTTTGACCTTCTGCCCTTCCCAGAAGTTACTGTTACATAGTAGTGAACAGGTACCTTGTCTTAGTTGAGCAGCAGAGTACCCTGCTTCTCCACTTCTTTCTGCTGATGCCTGCCAATGCCTATGCCAGTCACCTGTTCCACTCCTTCACTGTTTCACTCACTCTCTGGACACGAATGTGCTGGACATGTTGATGGTGGCTGCTTTTATGCAGAACCTGCTCCCTTCCTGGTAGTGTGCTATTTGTCTGTGGGAGGTCTTCTATCAACTGGCTGAGACCCCAGACTGGACAATTAGCACCCCTTCCCCAAACTACAGGGCTAGACACAGTTCTTATAATATGGCACCTAAATGTGTGCTTCTCTGGCTGGTCTCAAATTTATTGTTCACTCAATAATAAAAGCACTAATTCAAACAAGTTCCAATACAATTTACTCCACCTATGTTATCTCCAAAGAACACAAACCTTTTTGTGTTCCTCCTGTGACAAATGCAGGCAGACTAAATGAGTACAGTAGGAAGAACCTATGAAAGAAAATTTAACAGATACAGAATGTTAACAGTTTTGTTAAACTGTTGCTTTAAGGATTGTCTTTTACTGCTCCATTAAAGTGTTAACTGACATAACAAATGGCTTTGGAGAAGGACCAACGAACTATAAGTCATGAAAATGGGTGGGGCTAGTGGCCGAGTTTAGAGTGTGGTTTAGTATCTTTTTTTTTGTCTGTTCAAAAGGTGACAACCCTATCACCCCAGGCTGATTCTCAAACCCAGCCCACCAACATCACAAGTGACAGGGCTGCTGATTTGCAGATTGGTTAACATACCTTATTTGCCTTTTAATTTAGTAGCGGGGACTCCAGCATGTGACTAATGAGAACTTTTGTAAATAGCTCAAATGGGTAATGGTGTAACAATGCAACAGTTTGTCTCTGTTTGCACCACTACCTATTGCAACTGAATATGGGTCTGTAACTAACTAAAAACTGACTCGGAATTAAAAAGGCACATTTTCTCTGAGTTTCCTCCAAGCTGATTTCGGATTCTGGTTTAATCTTTGCACCAGTGCTTGCCACATAGTTGCCTGATTCCTCAGTGTGTCTTATTTCCTTTTATCTGAACAACTCAGCTTAACTGTAATCCCTGTGTCCATGTCTTAAAGACTTGCTTTTTACTTGATCAGCACCAAACTGCATTGTAGATCGTAAAGGGATGTTCCAATCCTCTGAAACACAAAGAAGTCAAAGAAACTAAAACCCTTATCCCATTGCTTCAAGATCTAAAATCGGACAGAGAGTCTATTCTTTATGTCTCTCTGAAGACAGCTTTGCAAGGGCCTCATGTTTTAATGTATGATTTACAATTTTACCACAGTGCCATGAAGGTTTTATGACACTGCTTAACAAAATTAATTTAAGATGGGGGAAAGACACTTTGAACAGTACAGAGGGAGATAATTATGGCTTTAAAAGTTTTACTCAGCATAGGAGGGGTTGGAGACACCAAAGGCTTTCCTACTGGGCTGGTCATCCAAAAATCTTTCATGATTCACAAAGGGTCACGTAATCCAGTGGGCATTGCAAGGTCCAGGCTCTCCCCTTCCAATCTGGTTTTTAGCTTACAAACCCTGCTGCACATAAGGGAAGCAAAGTCAGGTTCTCAGCCAACCTCTGGCAATGAATCAAAGTCACACTCAGCAAGAAGCCCAGGCCAATATGTTAGCACTCCAACACGTCTAGTCATAGCCACAATTTGTCTCTTACCTCTGTGAATGGAAAAGAAATATCTGATTTCCTGAAATGTGTTAATAACTGTAGCAAGGCACCCACTCATTTATGCTTTGCCTTCCAATAAAACCATCTGGGACTGGATACTTTTGAAGTATTTTTTAAAAAATGCTTTCATCACCACCACACCATCTCCTTTACTCTTTTTGTAACTTAAGTAAGGATATTGCAAGCTTTTCGTCATGAAGTGTGGCAGTAGTGTTACAATTATTGAAGTACGAATGCTGTGTGCTATATTTATACATAGGCATTTGTCATCCTGTGCCTCAGGAACAAGACATATAGCAAGTTCTTTAGAGAGACTACATTACCAAATTCATGTTTTTAAGAAACTTTTTCAGAAATTGAATTACTGATTGGGAGGTCTACTCAATTTTGTATATTTTCAGCCTTGTTATAACGGGAGGGGGGCAGATGAGGACATAAACTGGCATAAACGGTTTGTGATATTTTTTGAGAATGGAGGAAATTTCACAATGGCACTGGGGAATTCCCCTACTCTTTTTAAGAAGTGCCATGGGATTTTTTAACATCCACCTGAACAAAACCAGAACAAGCAGACAGAACTTTGGTCTAATGTCTCATCTGAAAGATGGCATCTCTGGAGTGCAGCGCTATGGTGTTAGAATTGGGGTATATCCACCAAGTTCCTTGTGTGGGCCTACCTGGGCCAGAACACATGGTTTTCATACCTTCCCTCCTGAGAGGCAAGTGTGCAATCTGCTGATCCACTGACACTGCAAATATTCCATATGTTTTAAACTTTCATTTTACTAGGGTAATCCATTGACAGACAGCATCTTATTTCTTAACTTCTACCATGCAAATGAAAGAGTCAAAGAAAGGAGACATTACATGAAATTGACCTATCCATGGGTGTAGTGTGTGATACATCTCTTGTTTATGTCAATTGGTATTCCAGGGTCCCCACAGTATCTCATGCATGCCTTATACTATTTGATTTTTCATTGACTGGTACATCTCTCCCCCCCTCCACCAGCCAAGTATGACACCAATTCTGCTGACCAGAACATGGAAAGAGCATACAATACAGACAGCCCCTCTGAAAAGCAAAATGTGCACTCTGTCTTTCTCATGTCAAATATCAATAACTTGAAACCATAATGATCAGTTTTGAGAGAGCAAGTTGTGGCAAGATAGACCTATTACCACTTTATTTAATGTTCCTGTTTTCTGGGACTGTAAGGCACTCCAGGGTTAAGACACTGTCCTTTTAAAAGGCCAGGACAAGTTGAACAAAATAAAAGATCATTTCTGTTAAAGCCTGCTGAAGCCTGGCATTCACCTAGATAAGGAACAGACAGGTGTATGTACCCTAAAAGTCACAACTCTTAGATAAAACTGGACACCTAGCTTCCAATAACAGGAAGAGGTCAGGAGGATGGCCTTGGGTCAGGGGCCCAAGCCAAATGCATAAACCATATGTTAGAGGTGTTACACATGGAACCACAGTGACACCTGCAGGAAAGGGTAAACTGTTGCACCCCAATCTCTGTATAGCTCAAGAGTATTCACTCCATCCCAAAGGGGATGGATGTGGCTTGAAAATGACCATTCGGACTGTATTTAACGGACACACATTTTGAAATCAGCACATTAGCATTGGCATTAACTTAAAGTTAAGACCCTGAGAAGAATTCTTCCTTGGACATCTCAGAGCTGAGAAAACTTAAGCTGTTATATACACTTTGGTTGAAGTATATGTGGGTCTTGGACTACCCTTAGAACAAGACCTGTGTTTCTGTGGAAAACTGATTTTTCACATGCTAAGCAGAAATTATGATTTTAAGTCAGAATTTGGGAACAGGGATTTCACTTTCAAGACAAACCCTGAGTTTGCTACAAAAGAAAATTTCAGAGACTGATTTTTAATTCCAACAAATCTTGTGTTTCCAAAGAACTTTTCTTCACCGACACAAAGAGAAGGTTATTCTCGGAAAGGACACTTTTCTGGACTCAAAACCTCAGAACAAGGTATAGTTTAGAACAACGGTATATAGTGTTTTCTGTTAACCATCCAGTGTTTATTTTTGGTATTGTCTGCTTTTTCAAATCTTCCAAATTGTAGAATTTACTGTGTTGATTTTATTTAAGTAAACTTATTATAATTCTTATCAATTCTGCCTGGGGTCTGATTGTGTGATTTAACATTTTAAACCAAAGGGTTTTGAAAAGACTGTATGCCTTGATAACAAAGATAGTGACTGCTCAGCCATCCTATAAACCAAATAGGCAAGAGGCTGCCAGTGGCCGTGGTAGGATTCTAACCAGAGAGTTTAGTAAAGAGTCAGGGGGACTCAATACTACAGTTTCCACCCTCCCACTGGGAAAAGGAAGGTTGGTGATGCTTTCTGAACACTATAACTGCTCACAAATTCTGTAAAAAGGGGGATCCTCCCTGCAAACAGGAGGTCCTGCTGTGCATCCCAGTGTTGTGCTTGTGACAGATTTTAGACAGCATCTTATTTCTTAACTTCTACTGTGCAAATTAAAGTGCCAAAGAAAGGAGACATTACATGAAATTGACCTATCCATGGGTGTAGTGTGAGATATGTCTCTTGTTTGTGTCAATTGGTATTCCAAGGTCCCCACAGTATCTAGTGCATGCAATTTGATTTTTCATGGACTGGTCCATCTCTCCCCCTCTCCCAAGCCAAGTATGGCACGAATTCTGCTGACACAGAACATTGAAGAAGCATACAATACAGACAGCCTCTCTGAAAAGCAAAATATGCACACTGCCTTTCTCATGTCAAATATCAATAACTTCAGTCAATCAATCAATCACTTTATTTTACCAGGCATAAACACCATTGAGCAAGCTAATTTTCAAAGTGGTCCTAGACATATAACAATACAGTACATACAATACAATAAGTACATGGGCACAGGAGAATGCAATATTTTACAGGATATGCACAAATGGCCAACATCAGCTGACCTGTCAGGATTACAAGCAAATGCAATTCAAGGATAATAATATTATAAGAAGGTGTGGAAAGTCATCAGTCCTAAACAACCTCCCACTGTTGGTAGTAATCAGAAAAGGGAAGGCAAAGGAGTGGCTGTGTAAAGGAAAGAAGGGGAGAGGATATGAAGAGCCAGGGTAGATGAAAGTATGCGATGGGTGCTGGAAGTCACCTATGAGGAAGGGCCTTGATAAATATTCTAATTGAGGAAATAGTGAAAAAGGTAGAGAAGATCATCTTTGTCTGAAACAATTGCAATTTTCCCTCAAGAAAGTGGCTATCATCTTTTTAAATGGGGATAGGCCTGGGAGTGATGACAGTTTTAGTGCACTTTGCAAGGAGTTCCATAGGGATGGAAGTGAGAAGTTGATTGCGGCCAAGCGATAGGTTGTATTTACTCTAGGAATCTGAAAGCAGAGTATTGAGAAACGTCTCAGTCCATAGAAACCCTTGGCATGCACGAATAAACTAGAGATGTATGTTGGGCGTTTATTTGAGAGTGCTCTGTAGAGTCAGAAAAGAGCATTCCTTTTCCTCCTAGCTGATAGAGAAGGTCAGCCCGATTCCTGGTATAGTAGGCAATGATGGGTACGTAAGGGTAAGTCGAGAATAAATCTTAGGGCCCGGTGGTATAGATTGTCAAGTTTGCTGTGCAACATTAGGGAACAATGAGAGTACATAAAGTCAGCATAATCCAGTATGGGTAAAAATGTAGATTGTACTAGCCTCTTTCTAGCATCTGAGGTTAGCAGAGTTTAATCCGATAGAATAGGCCTAGCCGCTGCCTTAATTTCTTCGATATTTCATTCAGGTGGCTTTGGAAGTTCAGCTTGTTGTCCAACCAGAATCCTAGGTATTTAAAGGTTTTGACTATTTCAAGAGATTCATCAAGAAGCATTAAAATCCATGGAGTGTGTGTCGATCTGAGGCCAGCTTTTGGTGAGAGAACCATGACTTTTGTCTTTTTGGCACTGAGGAGGAGTTTGTATTTAATGAGATTATGTTGGAGCTTAATAAAGTCTTGCTGTAACTTCTCCTGTGCCACATCTAAGGAGGAGTTTATGGTATATAGTAGAGTATCATCAACGAATATGTGTATATTTGCTGTTTGTAGATGAGTGTCCAGGTTATTGATATAAATTGCAAATAGGATTGGGCCTAATATAGAGCCTTGGGGAATGCCTCGTAGAAGGGTTTTTTGTGATGACAGGTCACCTACAGCTTTGACTTGTTGCAGTCTGTTGGTAAGGTAGTTGGAAAACCATTTGATTGCAGAGCTGTCAAGTACGAGGCTGCTCAGAGCTGTGAGCAATATATTGTGCTCCACAGTATTGAAGGCTTTGCTCAGATCCAGGAAGTGGGCGATCACATGTTTCTTAGTATCTAGTGCAATTTACCAATCTGTGGTTACTTTCACAAGTGCTGATATCGTGCTGTGTTTGGCTCTGAAGCCAGATTGTGCAGGGTTTAATAAGTCATGTGTATCCAAATGTTCTCTTATTTTGGCATTAACAATTTTTTCAAGTAGTTTCGACAATGCAGGGAGAATAGATATAGGCTGGCAATTATTCAGATTGCATAGGTCTCCTGACTTGAATAAAGGTAGGATATGGGCAGTTTTCCATGGCTGGAGAAGTTCTCCTTGCGTTAACAACAAGTTGAATAAGTGTGTAATAGGGGCGGATAAGTAGGGATAGCCACGTTTGAGGAAGTATGGTTCTATGTTGTCCGCACCTGCACTCTTTTTGGTATCTAGGGAAAGTAGTAAGTCCTTGACCTGCTTAAAAGTAGCTGTATTGAAGTTAAATACAGGAGGTTGAGGTCAGCTAGGATTAGAAGTGTTAATAATGTCGGCAGCAGGGTCACCTGGAAGATTAATTTTACTAATAGGTGAGGTGTCAAAAAGCTAGCCCTGCAGTGGCAAAGTGATCTTTTAGCTGTCCAGGAATATCAGCTCTGTCTGTATAGGTATGCCCATTGACAAGATTTTGGCTGGTAGAGCGGATTCCATAGGGTATCCTTCAACTTCTCTGAGGATGTTACATAATTTGGCTGAGTTGTTTTTATTGGCTTCTAGTTACGATTGGAAGTACCTAGTTTTTTCAGACCTAATTAGTTTAGTGCAGGCATTTCTAGAGGTGCGGAATGCTAACCAGTCTACCTCCAGATGTGATTTCCTCACTCTTTTCCACCAGTAGTCCCTGTCCCTAAGTGCTTTCTTCAAAAGAGGAGAGAACCACCCAGGGGGTCTTTTCTTAGATCTGATCAGCCTTAGTGGGGCATGCTTATCGATTAGATTCATTAAATGGCTATGAAAGATATTGAATGCCTCGCTAATGGAGGAGGCTAGAAAGAAGTTCTGCCATATGATATTGCTTAGATCTTTCAGAAATTTGTTCTGGGAGAACTTTTTCATGCTTCTTCCCAATATAAATTTAGTGGCCTGGTTTAATTGCAGGGGGTGTCTAATACAGGCAGTAGCACAATGGTTGCTTATATCATTGAAGAACACACCAGCATGTGAAATGTTGTGAGGCTTGCTTACTAGTATAAGGTCCAGTAAGGAACTACACTCTGGGAATTTTCTATTTGGCCTGGTGTTTGCAGGTGTCATTTGTACCAAGCCAACAGCATCGCAAAGGTCCTTCAGTTTTTTTAGAGCTGTCATCATTCCAGTTCAAATTGAGGTCCCCTAGAATGATACACTCTGTATTAGCGGAGGCAGTAATGTTTTGAAGATGTGGAAGGAGAGCCATACCACCAGATAGAGGATGGTAGCAGGCTGCTATTAGAAGTGATTTCTCCCTAGTAAGGGATAATTTGAAAGCTAGGCATTCAAATTCTTTGGGCTTCAAAGTAACGTCAATGACCGTAACTGCATATTTGCTCTTAGCGTATATTACGACCCCTCCTCCTCTAGTTGGTCTATCACAATGGTATGTATTGTATCCCAGAATGTTAATGGATTTGTCTGGCGTCGATGGTTTAAGCCAGGATTCAGATATTATGAAGAAATCAGGGGCTGCATGTATAGCCCAGATTTGTATACGGTCCAGCTTTTTTAGCAAGCTACACACATTAAGGTGTAGAAAGCTGAGACCTTTATATTGGGGGAGATTTGCAGGGGTTTCCAGAAGAGCAAGTGGGCCTGAGTTTAGCTCAATGTTTCCCAAGCAGAGTAGGAGAAGTAGTAGTAATATTTTAAGGTACTGGCTTAATCTGCTAAGAAGTCTTTTTTTGTTACATCTTGTATTTGTGTCTTGAATTTCAGTAGTGGCTTTTTGTTTGGTTATTGTCATAGTTAGGTGAGGATAGTGCATAGATAATTGCAAGAGCCGACAAGGACAAAGGCATTCTTACAAGATCTCTGGGCACTGTTTGGTGTGAGTGAGGATATGACCAAAAAGAAGATGTCCCTATTCTAGATTGCCTTAAAGTATTGGGAAGAAGTAGGTACAGGTATTTATCAGAAGTAATTTTTTGGCTTTGCAAACAGTTTTGTAACTGGTATTATGAAGAGTGCAAGAATTAGTACTGTAAGGCAGCTACATCGGGCAATATTGGTATATAGCATTTTTTTGTGAGGGTAATGTCACCAAAAGCTAGGATTACACACCAGGGCGACAAGCCTCTTAAGTACGCTTCTTTAAGATTGCCGAGTTTTCTAGAGATTGTAGACAGGACGATAGGCGTGGCTGGTCATAGGTCATCCAATCAATCGATAAGGGGTTGGCCAAGCTCATTAATTAAAGAGCATTTAATGGAGGCTGGGGTCAGGGTGGGTGGTGTGGGAAGAAAATTTAGAGCAGAAACATAGAAACATAGAATTTGACGGCAGATAAGGACCGCTTGGCCCACCCAGTCTGCCCATTTCCCTACCTACTGGATAAGCTGCAGATCCTAGTTAACCAGCAGCCTACTTCTTCCTACCCCCAACCCCCAGAACTGCCTTATGACTATCCCATGCATGCTTGAATTCCACCACTGATTTTGACTCCACAACCTCCTCCGGAAGGCCGTTCCATGCATCCACAACCCTCTCTGTGAAAAAATACTTCCTTAAATTACCTCTGAGCCGCCCCTCTATCTTCAAATTGTGCCCTCTTGTTCTTGCACACCTCTTTTTGAAAGATGCTACCCTCTTGGACTTTGTTGATTCCCTGAGGTACTTGAACGTTTCTATCATGTCCCCCCTCTCCTTCTTTCCTCGGGGCTATGCATATTAAGTCCTTAGAGTCTCTCTTCATTATGTCTTCGGTGCAGACCCTGCACCATTTTAGTTGCCCTCCTCTGGACAGCTTCCATCCTGTCTATGTCTTTCATGGAGATTGGGTCTCCAGAACTGCACACAGTACTCAGATGGGGTCTCACCAGCTGTCTGTACAGAGGATAATAATCCTGTTTTCTACTGGTGTTGCTCTCCCTATGCATCCCAGTATCCCCAGCCCTCCTTGCTGCCCTCTCACATTGCTTGCCCGTCTTTAGGTCATCTGATATGACTACCCCAGGTCCCTTTCCATTTTGTTGTTGTTAGTATCTCACCCCATTGTGTACTCTTCCTGGGTTTTTGTTTCCCAGGTGCATTACCTTGCACTTCTTAGCATTGAATCTAAGCTGCCATACATTTGACCATTCCTCTAACCTGCCAAATCCTTCTCATCCTTTCCACCCCACCCTGTGCATCAACTCTGTTGCAGATCTTAGTGTCATCTGCAAAGAGACATACTTTTCCTTCCAGTCCTTCTGCAATGTCACTTATAAAGACATTGAAGAGGACCAGTCCTAATACTGAACCCTGCGGTACCCCACTAGTAACCCTCCTTTCTTCTGAGTGGACTCCATTTACTATTACTCTCTGTGTCCTATTCTCCAGCCAGTTCTTTACCCAGGCTGTCATATTGGGACCCACTCCCAGGCTGGCTAACTTGTATATTAATCTTTTGTGTGGGACTGTGTCAAATGCCTTGCTAAAGTCTAGGTAGGCCATGTCCACAGCCCCTCCCTGATCTACTACTTTGGTCACCCAGTCAAAGAAATCTATCAGATTCGTCTGGCATGACCTTCCCGCTGTGAATCCATGCTGCCTAGGGTCCTGTGCCCCTCTGGCCTCTAGATACTCAACAATTCTTTCCTTTAGAAGTGATTCCATCATTTTCCCTATCATTGAGGTTAAACTAACAGGTCTATAGTTATAGGTCTATAGCAGGTAGTAGGAGTGGCGGGCTAAGGCACCCAGTGCAAGAAAGCAAGCTGAATAGAAAAGCCGCCAAAGAGGAGAGTCCGTGGATCCAATGGCAAGCAGAGCCATAGAGGCAGCAGCCAATCGATGGTGATCCCGGGAGTCGTTATCCAATCAGGGCTCCCACTACATTCCCGAGCTAAGAGATCAGGCTTACCCAGGTTGGAAGGCTCCCTTGCAGGCAGGCGAGGTGCGTGCGGCCATCTGGCTTCTCCAGCCACTGCCACTTCAGAACGGTCGGTAGCCCAATCAAGGGCTCAGGTGCTAGAGAGAAAAAGCAGATTAGGTAGCTTTAGAAATAGGAGGTTTCGGACAAAGGGAGTAGAATCAAAGTGTAAATTAAATCAGGGGGTGGGGGTGCGATTACAGTGTCTAGAAGTAAAACAAAGGCCAGGAAGGAGAGCGGGGGAGGTTATGGATAATGGCAGATGGTGCTGTAATTTACTTCAGTGCTGTGTTGCCCAGATTTTAAGCAAGTGGTAATATTAGAGAGAGAGAGAAAGGGAGAATGAGGTTGGCAAAGTTTTAAAAGCAAAAGATACAGTACAGAAGCATAAAGTCAAATCCAAGATATCACAGTAACACAGGTTATTAACAATTTATACAGTGTGTTCTTCCTCAGACTTTCCCCATCAGTAAATTGCATAAATTGGAAATTTAACAGGGCATATCCTTTAACATATCTAAAATTTAGAGCAGGTAGTAGCAGTGGCGGGCTAAGGTACCCAGGGCAAAGAAGCAAGCTGAATAGAAAAGCTGCTGAAGTGGAAAGTCCGTGGAGCTAATGGCAGGCAGAGCCGTAGAGGCAGCAGCCAATCGATGGCAATACCGGAAGTCATTATCCAATCAGGGCTCCCATTACGTTCCTGAGCTAAGAGATCAGGCTTACCCAGGTTGGAAGGCTCCCTTGCAGGCAGGCGAGGTACACGCAGCCAGCTAGCTTCTCCAGCTGCTGCCACTTCAGAACAGTCGGTAGCCTGATCAAGGGCTCAGGAGCCAGGTTGGAAGGCTCCCTTGTGGGCAGGCGAGGAGACACAGCCGGTTGGCTTCTCCAGCAGCTGCTGCTTCAGAACAGTCAGTAGCCAGATCAAGGGCTCAGGAGCCAGGTTGGAAGGCTCCCTTGTGGGCAGGTGAGGTGCGCATGGATGGCTGGCTTCTCCAGCTGCTGCCGCTTCAGGACAGTCAGTAGCCCGATCATTATGATCAGTTTTGAGAGAGCAAGTCAGTTCACATGCTTTACAAACTAGCCTAGAATCACTCAAGAGAAATATAGTCATAAGGTCACTGCTTACAGTATGAATGGTACACCCAAGGAAGTGAAAAAATAGAGTCTACACCATCTATGAAATATTATGAAAACAGTTTTGATATTTACTGGCAGTCACCAGGTAACTTAATCAAATGCAAACATATAGTAAGTGCACACTACAGTACAGACAGAGACAGTGTGTGCATTTGTTGGGAGATATACAGGTAGGCACTCGTCTGGTATGTGCTGTGTCATTAGGCTGTTGGCTGAGTGCTCCTCAGTACATACCAGAGGAGTGCCTATATCTCCCAATAAATGCAGCACCCTGAAATGTATTATTGCACTTATAAAATATCCTAGTATTATAAATTTATGGCATGCAAAATACAGCAGCATGTAATTGTGAGTACATATAGACCTGGCAAGTGACTAGGTTTGTCGGTTTGTTGAATCAGAAAGTAGTATTTGTGGTGGCCATCATCACCCATTTAAAAATATTTATTATACTGGCATGATAGCACCACTATAGTTAGGGATGGTACAGCACTTCAATGTTAAATTCAAAATTTGGCACCTTAATAACTTTGCCGTACTTTTACAAAAAAGCCCAAAATTTGGCATGCTCAGTCATTCTGCCAGAGTCTCAAGATGTAAAAAGTTTCATGACAGCATCTTGTATGGTTTTTGAGATATTAAGTGGCAAAAAAACACAAAAGACACACATTTTCCCCATTGGTTAACTTGGGATTTTTTGCCATCTTCTACAGACCAGATGAAATGAAATTTTTCTCTGAAAATTTCAGGGATGATGGGGTCTGTGCCCTCGGTGTGCCTTTGGATGGTTTGATGAAAAAATATTTTACTATTTTTGAATTATAGTGATATTTGTGATAGCCACAAGACGGGCAGGTAAATTAAAACAGTTTGAACTGTTAATTTACTGTTCAAACTGGAAATGTATTGTTTGGTCTCAGACAAATACTTTCTGTAATGTCAGCCATCTTGTTTTTTTCTTTCCACTGTTAACAAACTTTTTCTACCCAAGTACTGTTTGGTAACTAATGAACAAGATTTGTAATTAGGTCTCCCTCACATACTTTGTTGGATTCTTTTATTGGTATTTTGAAATCAACACTGGAAATGTCAGTTAGAGTGGCCAGAATGATTTTGCAGATCAGTCGCTTAGTTCAGGACCGTTCAATTTGAAAATAGCCATTCGCAACTCTTTTCAGTTCGAACTTTACTATTCAAACAGAAAAGATTGCAAACAGTAAAGGTGAATAATAAATTGAATGTTAAAACCTCCCTGGTGTCTAGTGGAACCCCCCACCTGTTGATTGCAATCCCCTAATAAAATTATGTTGCAGATCTCCAGCACTCCAGTCCTACTCTTCAGCTTTATCCAACAGCAACCAGAAATGACACAGCAAATACTCGTGTAACCCCTCACCCCTGCCTTTTTGCCAAAATGACAGGTGGCATGCTGTTGAAGCTGACAGCAGTACCTGGTGGGGACCTGGGTTCGGGGAGGATGAGGTTACTCGTCACAGGAGGACCTAGGTTTGGCTACTCTGCACAGGGGCACCCAAGTAAATCTGAACACAGGAAGCAATAACTGTAATGTCCAGAACCAGGAATGGGATTCTTCAGTGTGGCTTTTATTCACATAATAGCTGAACAAAACAAAGTATAGACGGACCCCCATGGGGCTACATTTCCTGGTAATGCAGATTAGAGACTACAACATGGTCCATTGGAAGAATGAACCAATTATACTGCTTTCAGGCTCTGGACCCACCAGGCGCACAGCCATACTGCGCGCGCTTTGGGTACACAGCCTGACTGGCCCGGCTCCTCTGCTGGCCACTTGATCCACGGTCCATTGGAAGAATGAACCAATTATCCTGTTGTGGCTCCCCACACCACTTAGAGTCTGTGACTCCTAGAGAGATTTTCTCTTTTGCAACCCCACGTCTGGGTACTTCCCCCCATCACTGGCCAAGTGCATGAGGCAAAGTAGCAACTATAGCAGAAATCTGTAGAGGTGGACCTGGTTACTAAAGATGGGGGGTTTGCCCACCTCCAGCTCCCACAGCCCATACCCGGCCATTTCTCTGGAAAACTGAAACTTCTGAATGTAGATTAAAGGGTAGATGAACAGGCACATCTCCTCTACATATTATTTAAAATCACACAGCACTCTAGCATTTGACACTACTCCACTTGTTTGAACTAGTCCTATAGGCTTCCCAAAATGTAGCTCAATTCCTAGATTTCCTCACATGTCCCAGGTTGAAGAAAACATTTTTGCCCTCTCATGTTAGAGCAAACACTCACCCTTTAGTTGCAGGTGCCCCACCGACGAATCACAAATCTTCCAACTTTCCAAAACAAAGGCTGAACTGAAATGGCAGCTTTTCTTCCTCTTGGCAGAATTAAGGAGATTGCCCCAGGAATCTGCATGGGGATCTTTACATCCCCCCCCCCGGAGGGAAGGGCACTGAGACCTGAACAGCGGTCTCCACCACTTGAGCACACCTTACTTGCTCAAGACAAACTGGACACTGATTCCTTCTTACTGAAGGCAAACTGGAACTGAACTCTTCCCTTTGAAAACTCCCAACATTCTATCAAACTCCCTCTGCTGCAGATTCCAATGTGGCTTATGTAGCTGTGAAAGTTCTATTGGTGATGTCATCCCTCAGTCTCAGCTGAGACTGAGAACAAAGTGAGACAGTGTGAAACCCATTTAACTCGAGTTTCACAAGCTGCCTTCCCTGCCTACCACTAGGTCTTACTGGGATTCTAGTAACCCCAGGTAACAAGGGGTTACACTCGTCCTTGACCAGGAAAATGACTGTCCGCAGTCATTATTTACCCGGCCTTAGGCCGTCCCACCCTATGTGCTACCTGCGGATGGGGTGATCAGGCCCCCTCCTACCATGTGCAAGCACAGGCAGGCAACACTAAGGGCCTAGAGGCCTGTAGCTGACATGTCAACCTCTACTCTATCCACTTACTATGGACACCTAGTGGCTCTGGTAGAACTATCCAGAGCATAGCCCTGATAGATCAGCACTGCGGTCCCAATGGCCATTCAGGACCACAGCCTGTCTATCCCCCCTTACCTTCTAGGGAAAACCTATCTGCCTCTAACATAATATTCCAAAAACCAAAAACAACCCGGGGACCTCCCTGACCTTGGGCAACCTGCAACCACATCATTAAAATACCACATTACTGCCTCCTCCCTACCCCCACAACCACACCTGTGGAAGGAAAGGGTTAATACAGCAATAACCATAACAATAACACCACAGTACTTTAAATTTCTACACAATAAAGCACTGACGAGGAACTCTGATGATCCCCTCCTCCTCTTCTTGTCTTCTCTTCTGTCTACCCAGGAACACCTGTAAGAAAAAGGAAGACAAAACACACGCTCCTAATCTGCATACACAGTCTACCTAGACCCCTACCATCAAAACACTGCAGAATCCCAAAAATATATTTTTTTTAGAAAAAAGGTGGAAAAACAGTATTTGCATTAGAAAACAATGACAAAAAAAAGTCCCAACTAATGACCACAAGGCCCAAAGGCTAGTCCAATAAAGAGTCTCTCCTGGGCTGGAGCCCGGTGAAGCACAGTTCTAACAGGCCAAAGTCCCGAAGGGGAGAGTCTTTGCGGACAGTTCACACATTTTGAAGTCTGTTAGTGTAGGGTGTGTACTGAATGTCATAAAGATAGAAAAGTTCGGACTTACCAGCCACTTGTAGTATGAGACTCGGCACCAACCTGCACCTCTGACGAAGACTCTCCCTGGCAGCATTTCTTCCGATACAGCTGGGCAGACATCTTCCGGGAACCACAGGAGGGCACATCTGGGAACAGCTGGGTGGATGTCATCTCTGGAGATGGAACCTTAGAACAGGAACAAAAAGAAAACAGCTGGTCCGACGTCATCCGATTACCAGGCGATGAACAGGAAGCAGCTGGACTGGTGTCCTCTCTGGATCTGAAGTCATCTGGTGGGCCAGTTGATGGTTGCTGGACAGGACAGTACACTGTAGACTGATGAATGTGGGGCACCTGAGTCCTGGATATTCACATTGGAGGATCAATAAGGCACTTCACAGTCTAATGTGGCAGTGTTAACTACCACTGCTCAACTCTCCATTTTGTAGGCATGGGCACATTCGCTGAGAGGTCCTTGCACTGAGGCCAATAGTACCGGGGATCAGGGGCTTGAATTATTACCCCGTCTGGGCACACATAATTCACACAGTGGGAGATTTCACGTCCCTCTCCGTCCACTATTCTCACTCTGTCCATAAACAGTGTCCTGCCTCTCTTCCACTGGGTATACTTTTCGTGGAACAGTTTATTCTTTACATGCTTGCTGGTCCCAGGATGCACACTTTTCATTGCTTCATCCCAGATCCAGGATTTCCTGCAGTTCTCAATCTCTTCCCAGACTTTTCGAGGAAAGGTAGGAAAGGTCATACCATAGATCTCATTTGCCTTACTACTAACCAGTCTCTCCTCTTTACTTGCTTTGGTCAATCTGATACCACTGGCCTGGCTTGGGGGTGGCCAGTCCTGGTTCTGCCAGCTTCGCATCCTTAAGGAAATTAGAAATGGATCCCTGACTTCTTTCTCCTGTAAAGCCAGGGCAGTGGCATCACCACTTTCTTCCATACATTCCTCCAAGGCAAGATCTTGAGGCTGTGTACCCGTTCCTTTTTCACAAGGCCACATAGGTTCCCCCTCATCTTCCTCTTCACTGAGGATCTGAGCCCAGGAGTGACCAGTTGTCCTCACTCCTGAGACTATCCACTCATCACTAGGCGTGGAGGTCGACACCTCCCATTCAAAGGCCTCCCGCATCTCATCTTAACCTAAGAGACTTGGGCTAGGCCCCCCCTACCCAAGGGTCTATTGATGCTTTATCTGAACTTTCCTTCTGGGATCCAGCATCCAAAACTTCAACTTCAGGTTCTGTCTCTAACTCTGCACCCTCTAGCTTTGTGCCACACTCCCCCAAGGGGCCTTCCTCCACAGACTCTGCCTGGTGCTGTGTGCTGCCAACTGCAGATTCCTGAATTTTTGTCCATGTGGGGGCCAAACGAATTGGAGGCGCTTTATACAAGCCATATTTTTGTAGGCATCCAGCACAGTGAGGAATCATGAAGACGTCCCTTACAGCACTCAAGCACATTTGGCATACACGCACTGGATAATTAAGAATCGCCACATCAGGAGGCAGTTGCCCTCCATTGCACCACTTTTCAATATCTCTCAGTCTATTTACTGCTGCTGTTACTGCTACCCGGGCATGATCCGGGTAATGAGCTGGTCCTGAAGCCATAGCTGCAGAAAAATAAACAAAAGTTCACTGTAACTGAAAGTCCCACTTTACTGAACACACTCTTTAGCTGTAAAATGGCTCCTCTGCTGCTGTGTTTACTTTACTACCCCACCCTGTAATGGCGGCGGCAACACTCCTGTGCATCAACATTTAGAATCTGGGTCAAGCCACTGTGCACCCGATTTACACAAACTACTGATAACTTTTGCTCAAACTGCACAACTTGCTCTGTTCTGGCTTTAAACACATTTACTGGATTTTCCTTGGACTTTTCACATGCTGGTAACATTTATTTTATTACAGTCCCTTAAAGCTTCAGGTTTTTAGCACAGGATTGCTTGCTTTTACTAGTGCTGCATTTTGCTACAACCCACAGTCTCTCTCTGGCTGCAAACTTTAAACTGAGGCTAATTTCACTTCCATGCACACAGTCAATGGCTTAACAGACTTGCACTTGCTGGCAGGACTTAACACAGTCGTTACTTGCAAAGCGACTACACTGCTGCACACACATTTTATATGGCATAGGCTGAAAATCACTGTTTGAGCAGTTTTTAGAATGTTTACTTACTGTTATCAGTAGCAATTTGCTGCGATGGAGAAAAATGGGCTGCAGCCAGTTCTTGAAGGCCTTGGTACACAAACGGGCGGGCAGTCCTAGCGATCATCGTTTTAAACACCAAACTTGCAATTCTGACAATCGATTAGTGGGTTGAGCCCGATTTTAAGCAAGAAAGTCTATTTTTGAACTGTTTACAATGCTTTGAACTCTCCGCGATGCTCCTCCACTGCCAATACATGCACTGCACTCTCACTCCCTCTCGAATGCTGGGGCAGTCTCTGTAGAGCTGGCTGAGGGGCGTGACTGATTGCAGCCTGACCAACCACATGACGCCATGCAAATGAGCCTCTTCTTCCTCGTGAGGGCTCTTCTCCTCACGGCGATTGTCGAGCAGACAAATTTAAACTGCAGAATGCAACTTTTTTTTTTTTTTTTTTTAACTGACTGCACAGTGGGAGCCCATTTCAGCCATATCACACAGCCATTTACTCTGCAGTCTCTCAATTCACTCAGAAAGCATTTCCAACGTCCAGGGCATAATTTTCCTTTTGCTACCCCTAGTCTTCCACACTTTCCTTCACAATAGTTCATTTTAAAAGCATTTCAAACGTCCAGGGCACAATTTTCCTGTTGCTACCCCTAGTCTTCCACACTTTTCTTCACAACAGTTCATTTTAAAAGCAGGCAAAAATGCTGTAAACAATTTTGATGCAGGACAAGGGCACAGTCTTTGGCTTTACAGCTCCTTGGTAAACAGTTGGCATTTTTTAAACAGCAGCACAAGATTCACAGCACACAGCAACACACACTAAGGAAATTGCTTCAGCTTTTTGGGCTACCCACTGCCAGATAGCCAAAACGCTAGCTCCCTTGCCCAAGCACCTTCCTTCCCGAACAAATCCAAAGCAGTGCCTCCATTTTTGTAACCCCTCACCCCTGCCTTTTTGCCGAAATGACAGGTGGCATGCTGTTGAAGCTGACAGCAGTACCTGGTGGGGACCTGGGTTCAGGGAGGATGAGGTTACTCGGCACAGGGGGACCTAGGTTTGGCTACTCTGCACAGGAGCACTCAAGTAAATCCGAACACAGGAAGCAATAACTGTAATGTCCAGAACCACGAATGTGATTCTTCATTGTGGCTTTTATTCACATAATAGCTGAACAAAACAAAGCATAGACGGACCCCCATGGGGCTACATTTCCTGGTAATGCAGATTAGAGACTACAACACGGTCCATTGGAAGAATGAACCAATTATACTGTTTTCAGGCTCTGGACCCACCAAGCACACAGCCCAGACTTGCACGCACTTTGGGTACACAGCCCGACTGGCCCGGCTCTCCCGCCGCCCACTTGATCCATGGTCCATTGGAAGAATGAACCAATTATCCTGTCGTGGCTCCCCACACTACTTAGAGTCTGCGACTCCTAGAGAGATTTCTTCCTTACTTGTTATGACTCCCCTTTTCACAAAGAGAATTCTTCTTTACACTTGTTGTGGCTCCTCACACCACTTAGAGTCTGCGACTCCTAGAGAGATTTTCCCTTTTGCAACCCCACGTCTGGGTACTTCCCCCATCACTGGCCAAGTGCATGAGGCAAAGTAGCAACCACAGCAGAAATCCATAGAGGTGGACCTGGTTACTAAAGATGGGGGGTTTGCCCACCTCCAGCTCCCACAGCCCATACCCGGCCATTTCTCTGGAAAACTGAAACTTCAGAATGTAGATTAAAGGGTAGATGAACTGGTGCATCTCCTCTACATGTTACTTAAAATCACACAGCACTCTAGCATTTGACACTACTCCAATTGTTTGAACTAGTCCTATAGGCTTCCCAAAATGTAGCTCAATTCCTAGATTTCCTCACATGTCCCAGGTTGAAGAAAACATTTTTGCCCTCTCATGTTAGAGCAAACACTCACTCTTTAGTTGCAGGTGCCCCACCAGCGATTCACAAATCTTCCAACTTTCCAAAACAAAGGCTGAACTGAAGTGGCAGCTTTTCTTCCTCTTGGCAGAATTAAGGGGATTGCCCCAGGAATCTGCATGGGGATCTTTACATCCCCCCCCCGGAGGGAGGGGCACTGAGACCTGAACAGCAGTCTCCACCACTTGAGCACACCTTATTTGCTCAAGACAAACTGGACACTGACTCCTTCTTATTGAAGGCAAACTGGAACTGAACTCTTCCCTTTGAAAACTCCCAATGTTCTATCAGACTCCCTCTGCTGCAGATTCCAATGTGGCTTATGCAGCTGCAAAAGTTCTACTGGTGATGTCATCCCATAGTCTCAGCTGAGACTGAGAACAGAGTGAGACAGTGTGAAACCCATTTAACTGGAGTTTCACAAGCTGCCTTCCCTGCCTACCACTAGGTCTTACTGGGATTCTAGTAACCCCGGGTAACAAGGGGTTACACTCGTACAAGTTCTACATGTTGCTGTCTGGTAACTGTCACTGTATTGTTTATTTGTGCATCTTATTGCCTTTATTTATTCAATGTTTTTGTTGTTGTCCTTGTACTTGTATTTGTCCTTGTATGGTATTTCATTGTGGGAAATTTTTGAAAACAGGCAGTGATCTGCCCTATGTACTTTTACCAATTATCAATGTTAAATTACTCAGTCAGTGCTATGGGGAGGCAGCAGCCAAGGAGGGAAGACGTGCTTCCACACGACTCCAGTATAGACCTGTTAAACCTTAAGGGTCAGTTATGGCAATCGTATTGTTGCTTATTAAATGGTCTGCTCCTACAACTTCCTTTGCCTGACTATCATGCACTCCATACACTTCTGAATCACAAAACTGCACTTGCCTAATGCAATAAACTGATTTTGATGACAGACCCACGGTCACTTTTACGATCACTGTCACCTGTCAACCAAAATACAAATTGGGTCACTTTTACAATCACTGTCATCTGTCATCTCAAGTACAAGTTAGTCTGTCATCAAAATTAGTTTTACTGTAAAAGTGCTGCTTTACTGACATCTCATCTGCCAGCACCCGCAAGACTGCCCCACTTGTGTTAACATGGCTCCTGATGCAAGTCTAATGCCAGCTTATAATCAAGCTGTCCGCTCTCGATTTTCCCCTCTTCAATGCCAGTGTCTCTTTGTCTAAAATATTGAGTAATAAGCAGACTACATTAGGCACATGCAGAAACAAATAAAAAAAAAACACAACACACCAAAAAAAAACAGTTATTAATAGCCGCGACTCCACTCTCCCACATTACTTAGTTACTTACTTACTTAGAAAGACGGAAAGGGCTAGTGACCCATCAAGTCCATCTCCCACTCTTGTGGGTAATTGTTGTCAAGATGACCGTTACCTTAAATAATTATCAGGTTCACACTTAAACTTGTCAAATGTTGAGATGTCAACCAATTTCTGGGACAGTGCATTTCAAGTAGGGGTGGGCGAAAGTTTCAAATTCTGCTTTCGCAGAACTTCATTTCAGAACTTTCTCCATTGGCGAAACTGAGATTTTCCACGGATTTTCAGAGAGTTCCATGGACTTTTTTTGTGAACTGCAGAAAATGCATATAAACTGTAAAATTTATTCTATCCACAGTTTAATGAACTGTCAGTGAATGAGGGTGTGCTTGTACAACCATGCGGTCATTCACTGACAATTCAGTGGGCCACCGGTAGTGGAGAAGAGAGGAGGGCTGCACCAGTGGCCCGCTCAAGGGCAGGGTGGGGGGAGAATGGGGTGGTGGTGGATGAATTGTCAGGGTGGGGGGGTCCACTGGACACCAGGGAATTGGGATTATTTTTTTATAAGGGATCAGGGATGGGGGGTCCACTAGATAACAGGGAATACTGGGAATAGAGAGGAATGAGTCGGTGGACTGCTGGCTGTTTTTTTGTGGATTACAGAATCCAGGATAGGGAGGGGCTAGACACCAGGGAAATAAAATGTTTTTGGGGGCCATGATTGGTGGATGGGGGGCCACAAGGCACCAGGAGGGTCCAAGGGAGGGATTGGAGGTATTTATTTATTTACTGGGACCTCTGATCAGTGAGGGGTGGACTAATGAATTAAACTGCAGTTAAAAAAGCCTCAGAACTGACCACTGGCAGTGATACGTTTTGCAAATTTTTTTCTGCAGCTTAATAAATTAACCTACAGTTTATATATTTATTCTGCAGTTTTAAGGCAAAATTTCTGCAAAAGTTGAGAAAATTATTTCCAAACTTTCATGGAAGCAAAATTCAAACTTTCGAAGAATTTGCGCCAGTGTAATTTTTCCTTTTGCACACTCCTAATTCCAAGCTTTAGTGGCCCTTTCAGTATAATAGTGGGCACGTTTCTTAGTGTTGCTATAAGGCACTATAAGTTGTTTGCTGTTTGACCTCAAGTTAAATCACTTATCACTATAGGATAGACCATGTTGCTGCATAAATTCTACAGTACAAGTCACATTAAACTGTTCAGCATTTTCCAATGAGTTGCTTATTGTGTGCATTGCTCATTACACTGCATTAATAAAAGTTTCCTAATGCCTTGTCTAGAGCTGCCTTTCAGTTTCAGCTTACTTTTCAGCTGTCTGGAAGCTTTTAAGAATGCAGTGTATTAATCACTGCAGACATTAAGCAACCCATAAAAACTGAGCTGGAACCTGATTTCACTACTGTACTGAACTGCAGTGTGCAGTAGAAATCTGTATCATCCAGTTTACAGTACATTTTATATTTATTTTTTTGGGAAAAAAAGAATTCCAGTCACCCAAGTCCATTTTCTGAGAGCTCAACCACTGATTGCCACTGTCCATCTGTGATTCACTTTTAAACCACGACCGTGCACTCTGCACTTTCACTTTCCCAACCCCCCCCGATGCAAATGCAGTTTATTCCCTGCTAAGCTGGACATATCTGTGCAGTAAGAACTGCTGAAAAGAAATGTTTTCCACTGTACCAGCTTACTTCAAGCCCTTCTTTTGCTCTCACTTACTGTGCTGTGCATGTACACTGCAGTCGCAATCATTCACTTTCACTTTCCAGGTCATCCACGCAGCATTTTTGGGGGAAGGGGGCAGGAGAGCTGGTGAACCATGATGGAGTTCAGAGAAGGTACAGTACCTACTGTAGTACTGTACAAATGCTAAAACTTCTGTACTGCACAGTATGTGAGTGGAGGACGAGAGCACCGAAAAGAGTCGGCAAGGGTTTTATGCCATATGGGCACATCTGAAATCGCGCCGCCTGCAACAGTGAGGGAGATAGAGCGAATGCCACAAGGGCGACAGCACAAAAGTGCAGACCACTCGAAAGGGTGACTGCAGCAGGGGGTGGCTGGAAGGGCGACAAGCACAGGGCATGCCCTTCAAGACAGAGGGGTCAAATCATGCTGTGGCATGGCCTGGCTGAGAAGAACACCACACAGGGAGTGTGGCCGGGTGCACGAGCAGCCAGCACTAACAGGGATGGTCAAGGGCAGGGCATGGCTACAAGGAAGGGGATACAAGAAAGATAGGAGATCCAATAGATGTGTATGGCAGAAAGCTGAGTTCAGGACAAGCCAGGAGGGGGAATATGTAGTAGGAACATCCCCAGCAAAGAAGCCCAGTGGAGATATGTGGATCCCTGCAGTGCAACATGAGGGCACAATACTAGAGAGAGCCAAAGTCCACGTATTACATAGACTGTGTCACCTGTACGTAGGCAAGGTGGTACATCAATCCAGTGGCACACATGGTGGGTCAAAAGGGCAACTACAGGGGATGCAGTGGACATGCGGGCACCCCTGGAAGGAAAGACCCACACTGGGCAGTGTTGGAGGGTCACACACTGTGTGCTGTGTGGCGTTGCACAGGGCCAAGCAACCCAGAGAAGGACTGGTGCACGGTAGGGGCCACTATGTGGCTGGTCACACGTGAAAGGTGAAATTGTACACCAGACCATGCAGGTAGTCATAGTGGCTCCTGGTCTCATAGTCACCCACAATGGCATGGATCCTGGCATTGAGGTCCCAATACCATCTACGGGACTGTGGTGCCTCTGCCCCAGACACCAGCATCTCGGATCTGACGGCAGACAGATGCTCCTTCTCCCTCAGGCAATCAAGGAGGTGCCAGATGCTGGGGCGGAAGGTACTGACCTGGGTGTTAAAGGCCCTGTGCCACCCTTCCACCACATTGTTCATTCTCACCAGACCATGGAGGGCTGCCCCATAGCAGTTCCACTGCTCGTTTGGGAATGGGGCACATCAGCGTCCCGAGTGCCTGGTGGACCAGCTGATCCAAGTGTCCTCCACACAGTCCAGCATTGGCTGGAGGACATCCTTATTGGTGGACATATACTCCTATTCCTGATGCTCCTTGAAGACTGCTGGCACATTGGCAAGTGGCAGGAATGCCAATGCCAGCAGCATCCTTACATGCAGCGCAAAGTCTGGGTCATTAGTGTATCATGCCAGGACATCCGGCAGCTGCTGCACTTTGCACCACAGGGCCTGGGAGAAGTGGAAGAGGCATCCCCTGATCCATGTGTTGGGGAATATGGTGGTGACCCCACACCAGCTGGAACACTCAAAATCCAGCTGGTGTTATGGCTGGGTTGTGCAGTTTGAGCTGGCCCAACAGACAGATGTACATCTGTGCCAACCTGGAACATATCAGGGAATAGACGGTGGGCAGGACTGTTTCAGACTGGTTGGCATGTATTGTATAGAGCTGGTCAAACAGGGTTGGGCATGCCCTGAATGTGCCATCCATGAACCAGTCCACACTGCTGGCCAGCTGCTGCAGGCCATGGTCCGTGGCTTAGATGATGATGTGGTCATGCTCCCTCCCACTATTATACAGAAGGAATCATGTGCCATCTGCCACAAGGGTGTACTTCTCCGGGATGGTGAGCCTCTCCATGGATTGTGGGGTGGTTGGCCAGCTTCTGGCCACATGTTGCACATGATGCACTGTCCAGCGAAGCAGACACACACCCGGCAGGCAACTGTCCACAGCTGCAGGGATGCCCGAAGTGCTTGCCACGACTACTTGTGAGGTGCTGTCCATGGTATGCTGTGCCCTCTCCCACAGTGTTCCCATGACACACCGCATGCCCACGTCTGCTGCATCGGGGGAATGGTTGTGCTCCCTGATGGTGGCCATCACCATGTCGTCAACTGTGTGCAGGTGGGCCATGCAGTGATATCTCCTCGCCTCGGCACGCCTCCAGTAGACCTTTCCAGGCCCCTCCTTATCTTTGCGGTATACAAAGCCATTATGGACTGCCATGGGCTTGCCCTTCTGGCTTTGCACATAGTGCAACTCCATGGTTTTGATGCTGACACATCTGCTGGGTCTGATGTGGCTGCCACTGTTATAGGCACTGTGAGCCCATGCCCATTGTCCGCTGTTGACTGCTCCCTTCCTGCCTGTACTGCATATCAGGTGGTGTTGTGCCACGTCCCCTTCCCCATGTCCTCCATGCCTTTGGGCCATGCTCACCACGGTCCTACACTGTCGTCTGTGTCACCCCCTTGTGCTTCTGCTGTTCCCTATGGTTCCTTCCCTCCATGTGCTGCCCTGTGCGGTAAGTGTCCTTGTGCACTGTGGGTTTCATGGGGGTGGGGGTGTTGCACTGCACCCTGTCTGTGCATTTGGCCCGGCTCTGTTGCTGCAGGGTGGTGCAGGCTTATACCACTGCCCCTCTGCCCTGTTCACCACCTGTGTACCCTGTCTCTGTCTGCCTCGGCGGCGGTGCTTCTGCCTGTGCTGTGTCCCTGTTGTTCGCCCATTGCTCCTGCTGCCACTGCTCGATGCGGTCCACTGTGTGAGCTGTCTGGTTGTGTCTGTCTGTTGGTGGTGCCTCTTCTGCCTGTGGGCCTGCTAGGGCTCACGATTCTGCTGCCTGCTGTGTTTGGAGGTGCCCTTACTGAGTTGCAGAGCTTTTCACTCTTGTGCTGTGTTTCCGCTGTGTTTCCACATTTATGTGTGGTCACCCTTTCTGTACCAGCACTTTGTGGCTCACTCCCTGAGACCACGCTATTCATTTGGTGCTCTACTTGGCTGCTACCATCGGCAAGCAGGCGGGCAGGTGGGTAGCGAGCGAGTGGTGCGGTCTGCTCTGTATCTACTGTACATTACTGTACAGTAAATGAAACTAAAACTAAAAAAAATAATATAAAAGTTTATTAAATAACGTTTACTTCTCTACATGACCTCGTCTACCCTTTATGTTTTTATGTTTACTGTACAGTAAGTGAGAGGCAAGATGGTGGATACTGTAATGCTGAAATTATGTACAGCACAGTACTGCACTGTAACTGCATTTGGTAATGCATTACATGACAATTAGAGTGGGAGCTGAAGTGAATTACAGGTATATAGTGGCTGGAAGTGCATTGCATGTGACCTGATGATTAGTTGAAAAACAGTTTGTGTTTTAAGCATTTAGAATTGCCACTGCATTAGCAGCATAAAAAAATAATGCCACAGCAGTGAGCTTGAGGAACAGTTTATTGTGACTTGTACTGTAGTTCCTGCAATATATTAAATAGGAGCAATATATCACCCCGTGATCTCCTATCTTCTAATTAAACCAGGTCCAAGGCTGCTAATCTTGCTTCAAATGACATGGTCTTAAGTTGGGGGATCATTTTGGAGGTTCTTCTCAGTACCCCCTCTAATAATCTTAGGTCTCTTTTCAAATATGGCAACCAATACTGAGAGCCATAGTCAAGATGTGGTCTAATGTACATCCTATATAGTGGGAGAATACATTGCGCATCTCTAGATGCAAAAGTTCTTTTAATATTATAAATCAGTTTGTTTGATGTTTGAACAACCTTTTTACAGTGGGTGGCTGATGAAAATGATTTGCTATTCATTATTCCCAGTTCACGTTCGATGTCATCAGTGTTCAATAATTGACCATTCAGCATATATCCAGTTGTGGGGTTATTTCGATCTAAATGCATAACTGAGCATTTACTTGTGTTGAATTCCATGTTATTAATTAAGGCCCAAATTTCAATTTCTTTCAAATCGTTTTTTAAGCCAAGTGTTTTGGACTCAGAATTAACTTCCCCAGCCAACTGTGTATCATCAGTGAATATGCTAATGTAGTTTTTGATATTATAATGCAAGTAGCTGATGAAAAGGCTAAACAATGTCGGCCCCAATACCGATCCCTGGAGGCCCCACTGCTCACATTTCCACTATCAGAGAACTGATCTCCCATTAGCACATGTTGAGATCTAAATTCCAACCAGTTTTTAATCCATCTTAATAGATATTGACTAAATCCCATTTTGTCTAATTTCTCAATTAATTTGAAGTGTAGAACTTTATCAAAAACTTTTGAGAAATCAGGCAGAACAATATCCACTAGGTTTCCATTTAAACTCTTACCAATTTTTTCATAAAAAGAAATCAAATTAGTAACACATGACCTCCGTGTTTTGAAACCATGTTGAGTGTAGTCTATTAATCCAAGAGATTGTTGCTCTGAGTCAAAACGTTGTTTAAGTAGTTATCCCAATGCTTTGCAGGTATGAAAGGTGAGATTAATGAATCGGTAGTTTGCAACTAAGCTTCTACTATCTTTTTTGTGAATTGGTACAACTGTAGCATTCCACCAGTCGGTGGGAGCATGTCCAATCTGAATAGATTTATTAAATAGGATTGTGAAAGGGCAACATAAGACTGGTGATAACTCCTTAAGTAGTTTTGGATGTATTCCATCAGGACCCAGAGAGGAGTTACTGTTGAGTGACTTTAGAACAGTTAGAACCTCGTCCTCTTTAAACTCTAAAGGCCCATTATCTGATGCAACATGTGTTATGTAGTTTCCACTTTTTTCACTGAAGACCGTAGTAAAATACATATCAAATTTGTTAGCTACATGTTGTTTATCTTGAATTACAGTACCACCCTCTGATAAGGAATTTATAGATTTAATGTTGTTTCTAGCACTATTGATGTATGCGGAGAATGATTTATAGTTATCCTTTGAATGTAAGATTCTAAATTTGAATTGTTTCCTTTCTGTTCTTATAGTGGATTTTACTATTCTAAGGATATTTTTATATTTTTGTGTTAGCTGCAGTGGGAGTTTTTTTTATATTTTGCATACATTTTGGCCTTTTTGTTAACTAGTTGTTTAATACTCCTTGTAAACCAGGGTGGTATTGTTCCTTTTTATTATATGTTTTCTTGAATGGTACATACTCATTTTCCACTTGTCTTATAAGGTTCTTTAAAAATAGCCAACGTTCTTCAGTAGTTAGTGATAGGATAATAACAATTTATTGAACCAAAAAAAGTGTTGATTTCATTATATTTGTTCCTTTTGTAATCTCTAATGGTCACCGTGGCCGTACTGCTACATTTACAATTTGATATGTAGCAGTATACCACATTATGGTCACTACTATTTAACGTGTTACACACTGCAACATCTGTTAGATCATTTCCAGTATTAGTAAGAATCAGATCAAGTACATTTTTCTCTCTAGTGGGTTCTAGGACTTTTTGCTGCAGCTTACACAGTTCCCATGAACAGGGGATGATGCCAGATTAAAAACTTTTTAGTCCTCATAACAATTATAACAAAGTGATCTGATACAGTGGTGTATGTGTGTGGGGGGGGGTTCACAATGCTGTAACCATAGCTGTCTGACATGCAAAATGTATTGTATTCTGATTCTTGACAATAACACATATTGCTGTCAAGATGTTGTCCCCCCCATCTAACTACCAAAGTCAACACCCAACAGAGTGACTCTTACTTAGCTGAGGAAAAATAATCTGTTGTGACCATTATGTTTCCAACATCCTGAATTCCTTTCTATCATGTTTTATGAACATGTATATGTGTTTATTGACCACCTGCCATATCTCTTCCCACATAAGTGACCCACCGATTCCAAACGATGAATATCTGTCTGGATCTTCACATCTTCTTGCAATACATAGTTACACAGATACATACATACATACATATAATTTGTCAGCAGATAAGGACAGCTAGGCCCATCTAGTCTGCTCATTTTTCCTATCCTTTACTTACATTGCAGACTGTAGATGATCTGCAACTTTCCCTCTCCTCCCTGTCTCTAGGGTCCCCGTGTGTTTGTCCCATGCATGTTTGAATTCCTCCACCATTTTGCCCCCACTGTCCCTGTGGGGAGGCTGTTCCAAGTATCCACCACCCTTTCCATAAAGAAGTACTTCCTCACATTGTCCCTTATTCTACCTCCTGTCAACTTCAAATGAAGACCTCTAGTTCCTCTCCACCCTCTTTTCTGAAAGTTGCTACTCCCCTGCAACTTATTGATCCCCTATTTGAGCATCTCTATCATGTCCCCCTTTTCCTTCCTCATCTCCAGAGAGTGCATATTGAGTTCTTTCAGCCTCTCCTCATATGGCTTCAGGTGCAGCCCCTACATCATTTTTGTAGCCCTTCTCTGGACTGTCTCTAGATTGTCTATGTCCTTCCTGAGATGTGGCCTCCAAAACTGAATACTGTACTCAAGGTGAGGTCTTACCAATGATTTGTATAGTGGAATCACCACCTCCTTTTTTCTGCTGGTGTTGCCTCTCCCTATGCACCTCAGCATCCTGCTGGCCATTCTAACCACCTTCTTGCTTGAACAGACACCTTGAGGTCCTCAGAATATAATTACCCATAGATCCCTCTCCTGCTTGATTGCACGGGGACCCCCCATTGAGAACTCCTCTTGGTTCCCTGTCCCAAGTGCATAATTTGCACTTTTTCACTGAATTTTGGCTGCCATACATTTGACAATCCATCCAGCCTACTCAGGTCCCTTCTCATTCTTTCCACCCCCCCCCCGGTGTGTCGACCCTATTGCAAATCTTTGTGTCGTCTACAAAGAGGCACTCCTTCCCCTTCAGCCCCTCTGCAATGTCACTTGTGAAGACATTAAAGAGGACTGGACCTAGCAGCACCAACCCCTGAGGCATTCCACTGGTTACCTCCCTCTCAACAGACTGAACTCTGTTCACTACCACCCTTTGTGTCCTACCACACAGCCAATTTATAACCCAGTTCACTGCCCTGGATCCAACCCCCAGGCCTCTCAACTTGTTTGTTAGCCTTTTATGTAGGATGATATTGAAGGCCTTGTTAAAATCCAGGTGGGACACATCCACTGTCCTTCCCTGATCTATCTCACTTGTCACCCAGTCCAAGAAATCTATCTGGTTTGTTTGGCAGACCTGCCTACCATGAAATGATGCTGTCTCAGATCCTGCAGGTCACTGGATTCAAGGTATGTCACAGTCCTTTCTTTGAGCAGTGATTCCATCACTTTCCCTACCACTAAGGATAGGCTGACTAGCCTATAGTTGCCAGCCTCCTCCCTGCTCCCTCTGTTAAGGAGAGGGACAATAACTCTTTCTTAAGTTCTTTTGAAATTCTGGGATGTATTGTGTCTGGCCCCCATTGTACCTGGTCATAATGTCATATGCTTAATAGCGCATGGAATTATGCCGAAATCCGGACCTGTGCGATCTCCGTGTTGGACCCCCAGGTTAGAATCCTAAGTGGGGTGGGTCAGGGCCTAATACTCCCATAACAGGGGTGTGGGGCAGAGGCCCCACAAAACAGCTAACATTGAATCGCATAGCGATTTTGTCGTCTCGACATTCTGCCGTACGCAGTATTGAATCTGTGCCTGGCCCCATTGCCTTGTCTATTTTCAGTTTTCCTAGTTCTTTTAAGACCCCCTCCACTGTAAATGGACTAGTGTTTACTCCACGCCCCGCAACACTGTCATCTTGCTGAGGTCCCTCTTCCTCCCTTTTTACCGTGCACAGAGAAGAAAAATATTTGTTCAGGATTTCTGCTTTTTCCTGGTCATTTTCTGCTGACCCCCTCCTCCTTACCTTTTTAGTCTCACAATCTCAACTTTGACTTTTCTCTTTTCCCTGACGCATTTAAAAAAGGTCTTGTCTCCCTTCTTTATTGCTTTGGCTATACTTTACTCCATCTGTGCTTTGGATACATGCATCTGTCTTCCTCCCCGTGTTTTTTTTTTGCATTTTTTCAATGTTGACCTTTTATCCTTCACCCTCTCTGCTACCTCCCTTGAGAACCAAAATGGTCTTTTCTTCCTCTGTTTTACTTATTTGCCTGACACAAATGCTTGTGGCTTCCATTATGACTCCCTTAAGATGTGCCCATTGCTCCTCTACATCCCCTTTTCCCACTCTGCCCCCTAGGTCTCTCTTCAGACATACCTCTAGTTTTACAGAATCAGTCCTTCTGAAATCCAGGACCTTTGCCTTTGTGTGGCAGGATTCTCCCGCTGTCTTCACTTAAAACCACACTGTACGGTGATTGCTGGACCCCGGTTTACTCCTCACTCCACATCCATCACTCTGTCCCAGTTGGTAAGCACCAGGTCCAATATTGCCCCCTCATGTGTTTGTTCTACTACTAGCTGTCTAAGTCCTGCCCCTGAAGAGCTCCCAGGATGTCCCTGCTCTTTGCTGTGGCTGCAGTATAAGTGTTCATATTGACATTTGGCAAACTGCCCTTAAGGCTCTCCTGGTAGCTAAGAGTGAATACATGGATTTTCTGAAAGAGAAAATGGAATACTGCCTTGTGAGAACTCAAGCTAAGTATCTTGATCATGGGGAGAAGGCTGGGAAGCTTTTGGCCTTGCGCCTACGGACGCTGGAAGGCTCCAGGATAATCCCATCCTTGCTTTCTTCAACTGGTTCCATTGAAACCTCCCTAGAGTATTGCCGAATATTTGAAAAATATTACACGGACCTCTATAGCAAACCCTATCTTCTGCTTCCATTTGAGTATTACCACATATTTAGGGACATGGATATCCCCGTTTGTCAGCGTCCCATCATAAAACTCTGATGGCTCCTATCTCTCTTGAGGAGATAGAGAGAACTATCACCTCTATGACTTCAGATAAGGCACCAGGGCCTGATGGCTTCCCTGCCAATTTTTACAAAGTTTTTTCTAAAGAGCTGGCACCTATACTCCTTAAATTGTATGAGTATCTTTCTATCTCTAATGATATAGATCCCACTTTGTTTGAAGCCACAATTATTTTGATTCCTAAACCTGATAAAACTTTCACGGACCTGGCAAATTACTGGCCTATTTCCCTTCAGAATTATGACATGAAAATCTTCGCTAAGATACTAGCCGAAAGAATTAAAAAAGTCTGGTCTGGTTTACTTAGTCCCGAACAAGTAGGTTTTGTGTCTGCTAGGTCCTCTGCGGATCATTTAAGAACCCTATCTCATATTTTCCAACAAGCCCAATCAGTCCCTTACCCTGTGGCATTGGTTTCATTGGATGCAGAGAAAGCCTTTGACCGAGTGGATTGTACTTTTCTTTGGGCTCTGATGGCGAGGATGGGGTTTCTGATGTCATTCTTAAAATGGGTTCAGGCTTTCTACTGTGCCCCTTCAGCCAAAATTTATTGTAACGGGGTTTTTTCCTCCCTTTTCCGTTTATATACTGGCACCAGACAGGGATGTCCTCTCGCCTTTACTGTTTAATTTGTACCTAGAACCCTTCTTATTAGACTTAAATCCTCTCCACATATTAGAGGCTGCATGTTACAACAGCAGAATTGGTGCTTTCAGCTTATGCAGATGACATACTCCTACATCTAGAGCGTCCGGCTGAGTCCCTAAAAGCGGCGATTGATGTTATTAAGCAGTTTGGAGCCCTCTCTCAATACAAATTGAATATTTCTAAGTCTGAAATCTTCCACTAAATGTTCATACTTGTAAACAGAGTTTATTTCTTTTGGGATGAGGTGGGCTCCCAAATCGATCAAATATTTGGAGATTCATTTACGACAGAACCCTCTCTCTTGAAGAAGCTTAATCTGGATAATATTAAAATCTTGTCCACCAAGATCTGCAGCAGTGGTCTACCCTTCCACTCTCTCTGGGGCAGGATCAATATTATTAAAATGAACATCCTTCCCGGGTCTTTTACCCCTTAATTTGTTAAGTCTATGGTTGCCGTCACCTACCTTCAGCAATTCCATACTATGTTTTCCAATTTTATCTGGCGTGGAAAGGGTGTTGAAGCGGCTCATCGCTAAGTTGTCTCTTCCTAAAGATAAAGGTGGTCTTTGGCTTCCTAATCTTTTACTCTATCATTGGGCAGCCCACCTCTCTAAACTAGGGAAGTGGTTTTCTATAGACCCCAACCTACTGTGCCCGACCTGGCTTCAGATTGAGCACTCACTTCTCTCAGGGGCTAAACTAGATACTTATGCTGTACTCTTTACTCCTCCAGCAGCAGTTTCGCACTGGTTGACTGATAATACGATTTTGACATCCCTTAAGTCACTTGCTCAATGTTTACTGTCTCTTAGCATTCCTGTTGTCTCAGATCTAGGCCAGCCGGTGATCCTTAATCCCAATATCAAGTTGGGTAACTCAAGGCTTACTCCTGATTGGCTCCCACAACTTAGTGAGGTGAGACTGGAGCATTTTTATAGTCAGGGATCCCTTCTTTCTTCTGTTGATATACTTGATAAGTTTGACATTCCCAGGGGAGAGATCTTCAAAGTATATCAATTAAGACATCTTATTGCTGGGAAATTTGGTACCTCTTTTAGTGAATCAGTGGTCTATCCCTTTCTCTCTCAAATTATAAATCTTGCTTCTCAACCGCACCCTATCTCATTAATTTACTCCTTTCTTTTAAACTATAAATTTCCCGAGATTGCTGGGGGCTCTAATGTCTGGTCATATCTGTTGCCTGAATCTTCCCTGAGTTGGCCCCGTATATGGAAGGATCTTCATAAATATCATACTCAGGATAGATTAAGGTTAACTCAATATTATATTGTAAATAATTTGTATTATACCCCTGCAAAACTTTTTAAGCTTAAAAAACTTCCCCACCCTACTTGTTCTAGGTGCTTGCAGGAGGAAGGGAAACCCCTTCATGTTTTTTGGGCCTGTAGTAAGATCGCTCCCCTGTGGTCCCTTATCCAGGATAATCTAGACCCCCTTCTGGGTTTGTCGAGTTTTTTTATCCCTGAGATTTGCATTCTGGGCGAATATTCTCGCATAGATAGTGTGGAGCATCGCTACCATATGGCTTTGGTGTCCATGGCGGTCAAGAAGTTGGTCCTGAGACACTGGACTGATCAGTTGGCCCTGATGTATGCTGACTGGCTGATTGAGCTCACCGCATATCTTAATTCGGAGAGTCTAATTCCCAGTCTGCACTGTCGTGTGGACCTGTTTCCGAGAGATGGGGTAAACTACAGGCGTTGTGTTTGCATTAATAAACTATGACCTGATCACTGCAGACCGCACAACAATGTATATTACATCATGTGTTGTTCTTAGTAAGTTTACTGTCATGGGAGATTTCAACTATCAATGACTGGTGTTAGACATATCAGATTACAAGAAATATTGAAGGCACACTTGTATAGGGGTGAGGAGGTGAGGAGGGTGGGTGAAGTTGATGTGGGTATGCTAGAAGTTTATGTTTCCTATGCACACGAATTGGGAGGGAGGTGGGGTCCTTTGATTGGGGGTTTGGAAGGGGGTTTGGGGGTTTGAGTGGCTTTGGTTGTACCGTGTATTTTCATGTTTTATTTACCTGGTATGTTTTGTATGTTTTGTAATTTTATATTTGAAAATCCAATAAACTTAAATTTCAAAAAAAAAAAAAATACATTTGGCAAACTGAAGTCCCCCATCTGCAGTATTTCCCTTTTAGCTGCCATTTTGTGGATGATTTCTACTAGCGCTTTGTCCAACTTGTCCCCCTGTGGCTGTGGTCTGCATAACATGCCTGCTCGAATGGCAGCCCCATTCCCTGATTCCAGTGTGACCCACAGTCTCTCCGCCTCCTTCCTTATGGCCTGTACTTCTGTAGCTTTTAGTTCCTCCCTTACATAGATAGCCACTCTTCCACCCTTTCTTCCTACCCTATCTTTTTGGAACAGAGCATACCCTGGTATGGCTGTGTCCCAGTCATGGTTTCCTGTGTACCATGTCTTGGTAACAGCGACAATATTCAGGTCTGCCTTTGACATCAAGGCCATTAGGTCTGAGATTTTATTTGCCAGGCCGTAAGCAGTGGTGCACATGGTTTTCTATGTATTGTCCCCTCTCTTATTTACTTTTCCACCTTTGTTCCTGTGGATTTCCTCTAGTTCCTTCCCTGTAGGCACACTACTGTGTTCTGTGTCCATTTGGATTTGCTGACTTCCCATTGTGTACTTGCTAGTCCTCCTCTGTATTCCTTGATTAATTCATTTAGAATGGAGTGTATAGTGGTTGCTTGGGGCATCAGAATTATAACATTGTCGTATACACCCCCTAGGCTAGTTGGATCGCGGACAGGTATATACAGCTCATCATATTTTTCTAAATATGCACATGTTAGACAGAAACAGAAACACTTGGTAGTACAAGTTTCTACCACGTGACCAAGGTGCAATATGTCATGGTTAGCCTATGACCGTGGAGCAATAATTGGTGTAAAAATGCCCAAGGCTTTTCAGGCAGGAGTAGTCAGAAGTCACTGACACAGTGGTGAAAATATTTCCAGGAATTCAATGGAGACACCCTGGGGAGGTTCAGACAAAACAATTTGACACTTTACTCTAGGGAGGTTTGGGGCAGTCACACTCTGATGCTAGTTTTAGGAAACCCCACAGGGAATTTCAAAAACTCAGATAGGAGGGGGCAGCTCAGATATCCACAGGCAGCGAATTCCAGAGTCTGGGCACACTTATGGCAAAGTCCCGACCCCCCATGAGGGTCCGGGTAGGAGGGACTTTGAGCATCCCTGATGTGAGAGACCTAAGTTGGTAGGGGGTGGGATTCAGTCTAGGCAGAATCCAGGCCAGCCCCTGTGGGGTGCTAGTTCTGATCACTTTCGCAGAGAGGCATCCCAAACCAAAATCAAGGTATCTAGCTGGTGAGAGCCAGCAGAGTTTCTCATATAGCTCACAACGGTGGGTGAGTCGGAGGGCAGCCAAGGCAAAGCGACAAATGTTATTGTAAGCAGTGTACCACTGGGTGAGATGTGTCTTTGGAGAGTGAGCAAATAAGTGCAGCCCATAGCTGAGGGAAGGAAGGAGCACACCCTTCTCTAGGGCAGGCCTGGCTGCCAGTGTAAGGTTATTCTTGGCCCTATGGGCCAGACCCAGTTTGCAGTTTGCCACCCTGCCGATGTTAAGGATATGATTACCCATGTCAAGTTGGGGGTCAAGTGTTACCCCCAGATATTTGATGGAGCTCACTATGGGTAGTGAGGATCCATCTGCACTGGTGATGTGTAAGCAGGCTGATGAGGCTTTGATTTTAGCCATTGAGCCAAAGAGCATAGCCTGTGTCTTTTTCAGGTTCAGGACCAGCTTGTGGCTAGTAACCCATGACAATACCCTGTTAAAGTCATCGGTCAGGTTCTGGTTTAGGGTAGTGGCATTCTGGGAGTGAGCCAGGATTACCAGATCATCTGCATACATGGTGGCGCTACAGCTGGTAGTAACCATGGGTAGTTGATTGATGAAGAGGGAGAAGAGGAAGGGACCCAGTACCGAGTCTTGAGGCACTCCGGAGGTCACGGTAGGGGCTCGGAAGGACTTTATTGAAGCAGGTCGCTGCTTTCTGCCATGTAGATAACCCATTAGCCATTTCATGGCATGGGGAAGGCCAAGTGACCACAACTGTGCACCAAGCAGTTTGTGGTCAACGAGGTCAAAGACTTTGGACAGGTCGATAAATATCGCACCAGAGAGTTTGCCCTGGTCCATGGCTGTCCGGATACTTGATGTAACTGAGATTAAGGCTGTGGTGGTGCTGTGTCCCTTATGAAAGCCGTGCTGGGCTGGGGACAGAAGTTCATGAGAATGGATATATTCCGGAAGCTGCTCAGCCACTACCTTTTCAAGGAGCTTGCTAACGGTTGGGAGAATGGCAATCGGTCAATAATTGTCAGGTAGTTTGGGATTTCCTTGCTTCAGTACAGGGACAATCCTCACCTCTTTCCAGATGTCTGGGATGGTCCCCAGACCAAGGGGTAGGTTGAAGATAAAGGCTACTGATGAGGCAATGTGTGCAGCACCAAGCTTAAGGAGTTTAGGCTCCAGGTTGTCTAGGCCAGGACTGGAGTACTGGGAGAGGCCAGATAGGCATTTCTGCAAGTCCTGAACTGATACAGCCCTGTGGTGGAACATTTGATGAGGAGGGTGACTCTCCAGCAGAGTGGAGGGAAGGGGGTGGGACAGAGCCTCATCAGGTGAGAAGAGGGTTGTGAAGGCAGAGAGGTCAGAGAAGTGATAATTTAGGGAGTTGGCAATAGTATGGGGATTATTGCAGGAGACTCCATTTATGACCATGTCCATAACCCCCGGATGGGAGGATCTGCTGAAAAGGGATTTAATATCTCTCCAAAACCTCCTGGGATTACTGGCAGAGCTTAGTAGGGCAGACTTGCAGAAGTCACTCTTTGCTGCCCTGATGGCCTTTTTGCACTTGTTCCTGAGGTGTCTGTACCTTTGAATAATCATGGGATCACTGGTACCTTTGGAACAAGTCCAACACTTATCTCTCTCCTGCATCTGGGCTAGGAGATTCCCACTTAACCAGAGGGTAGCGGACCCCCTCACCTTACGGGTGACCTTGGGAGCATGCTTGTCTTGCAAGGCCCCAAAGGTGGAGAGGAAGTAAAAGGTTACTGCTGAGGGGTCAGTGGCACCATACACCCCAGACCAGTCATAACTCTTAGGTCTTCCAGGAACTCCTCAGTATTGGATCTACAGTAGTTTCTGACATGCATAATTTTGTGTGGAATTTTGGGGGTGGGAATTCTCCATACACAGAAAACCAGTGAGTGGTCAGAGATGGAGTCAGATAATGTACCCACTGATGAGATCCTTTCAGGATGGTTAGACATGATCCAGTCCAGTAAGGTGCTGGAGGATCCATTTGCTGTCCGCCTAGTTGGTTCCTGGATGAGCTGGGTCATGGCAAGGTTAGCAAGCAGAGGCTCAAACTGCTTAACATTACCACTATCCCAGTTAAGGTTTACATCCCCCAGGATTATGAGTTCATTATCCCCAACTCTGGGACCAATTTTGTCCATGAGGTGAGTTAATCCAGGTAGCCCACCTCTTGAGGATTATAGGTGCACACCAGGTGCAGTTTCTTTGCATCCCCAAGTAGCAGTAGCACATGTAGCAACTCACAGGGGGACACGTTTGAATCCTGGTGGGCAATTTGGGAGATTTTTAAGTGGCTCTTATGGTAGATTAGTATGACACCCCCCCCCCTTGCCCCCAGCTCTGTCCAGTCGGGTGAATTCATACCCAGTGAGTTCACAGGCAGAGTCAGGAACAGAGGGTTTCAGCCAGGTCTCCGTCTCTCCTAGGATGTCGGGTTTGTAGAGTGCAACCCACACTAATAGCTCATCATGATTAGGTAGCAGGCTCCTAATGTTAAGATGAGCTATTTTTAGCCCCTTACCCATGCCCCATATGGGAGGGATTTTGTGGGTCAGATTTAATGGGCCAGGGTTGGTTTCAATATCACCGGCCAGTAGTAGTACAAGTAGGAGGAGCCAGGGGAGATACCACCTCCTATGCGCTTGACAACCTGGGAGTTTTTTTAGCACGGGTACGCTTTATCCTGCTTGTATAAATAAGGCACCAAAGATCTAGACAGCAAGTAACACTGCAGTGCGCTTCGGAGATCACAAGGATATTGGAGAAGGTGTAGTCGGGGACCTCGTAGGTGGACGACCATCCCCAGTTGTCACCCAGTGTTATTGGGGGGGAGGTGACCATATGCAACACAGAGAGTCCCACTATAAGACCTACAAGGCCTATATCCCTGCAGATGACAGCCAGCACCTCTCTATCTTTAATATTTGAGTATCCCTATCCTCACTAGATGGATGGGAGGGGGAACCACGTCCACATCTTGGCTGGAGGCATAGCACTAGCCTGTGAGATAATTATCACTCAGCTAACAAGAACTGCTGTGAAGGAAGGAGAGATGGATGTACTCAGGCTGGAAGAAAGTTAGTGAGATTTGTTATTGGTATGTGCCAAGTAAATAAAATAAGGCCTGCACAGTGCAATTCAAGGCTACCAGCTATGGACGCAGGGGCTGAGGTTTATTTCTGGGAAGGAGTTCCTGTCCTCGCCCTTTGTAAGCACACTTACCACCTGTTGACAGTTATACGAGGACAGGGTTTAGACAGCCAACAACCAAGCAGTGCAAGTGGGGTTAGGATTGGTACAGTGATTTGTGTAGAAAGACCAAGAATCCCTCTAGTGGCAGGTCTGTATAACTTGCTAATGGGAAAAAAAAAAATTCTATTACACAGTTGAAATGTGCTCAGTTCTATCGAAAATCTACTTGTTAAAAGTGCCAGATGGCTGAAGCAGGGAACAAGTCCTGGCCAATCAGAGCGGGTTTGCTGGAAGCACCCGTGTTCCAATTGGCTGCGCTGTCCCATACCTTCCAAGAAGCTGCAGGCGGGCGGCCTGGCCTCGGTCGGTGGCTGGTTGGGTGCTGGCCGACCGTGGGGGAGCTGAAGCAGCCCTGTTCAAGGGCAGGCAGCTTCCAAGGAGCTGCAGGCGGGCGGCCTGGTCTCAGTCGGTGGCTGGCTGGGTGCCGACCAACCGTGGAGGAGCTGAAGCAGCCCTGTTCAAGGGCAGGCAGCTTCCAAGGAGCTGCAGGCGGGCGGCCTGGTCTCGGTCGGTGGCTGGCTGGGTGCCGGCCGACCATGGGGGAGCTGAAGCAGCCCTGTTCAAGGGCAGGCAGCTTCCAAGAAGCTGTAGGCAGGCGGCCTGGTCTCGGTCGGTGGCTGGCTGGGTGCTGGCCGACCGTGGGGGAGCTGAAGCAGCCCTGTTCAAGGGCAGACAGCTTCCATCGAGCTGCAGGCGGGCGTCCTGGTCTCGGTCGGTGGCTGGCTGGGTGCCGGACGACCGTGGGGGAGCTGAAGCAGCCCTGTTCAAGGGCAGACAGCTTCCAAGGAGCTGCAGGTGGGCGGCCTGGTCTCGGTCAGTGGCTGGCCGGGTGCCGGCCAACCATGGGGGAGCTGAAGCAGCCCTGTTCAAGGGCAGGCAGCTTCCAAGGAGCTGCAGGCGGGCGTCCTGGTCTCGGCCGGTGGCTGGCCGGGTGCTGGCCAACCGTGGGAGAGCTGAAGAAGCCCTGTTCAAGGGCAGGCAGCTTCCAAGGAGCTGCAGGTGGGCTGAGTAGGTTCCAATACTAGTTGCCTGAGGAATGCCCCTTGCAGACTACCTAGGTGTTCCTGCTTCTGGCTGCAGTGGTAGTGGGGAGGCTCCAATCCACATCTGGTAGATTATAGTCTCCTATGAGCAATAACTCACCTTTGCGAGCCATCCTTAGGCCAGGCAGAGGAGCCAGTATGGGTCATGAGGGTCCCTGCACAAACCCTCTCTGCTTCCAGTCACAGCAAACAAGCAATCGTCCCTTACTCCAAGCACAGGAGCCAGCAAGGGTTGTGAGGTTCTCTGCACATACCTTCCCTGCTGCCAGCCACAGCAAATAAGGTAATCTCACCACAGGAACCGGTGAGCATTGCAGGGCTGCTATGTGGTGCTGCATAGTAGTCGCCACCTACCCGCCCCATCTCCCGCCCATCCAAGATCATACTATTGATATATTGCACATGAGCCAATCAGTTCACTTTCTCCACCGCCCCATTTCCATGTAATCTTGGTCCGTCCTTTCACACCCCCATACTTTTTGTTCATTACTTAGTTCAACAATCCTACACCTGGTAGCAACCCTCTGGCTTCTCCCACCCAGAAACTGCTTAGTAATTAGCCCTTTCTCCAAAGCTTTCTGCCTGTTATATTTACAAGTGTCAGTAGGTGGGTCCTGTTCCCTTCCTCTGACTTCTCGACAATGTCTTGTTTTCTCTTCCTACTCTCTAACTTTCTTGCCTTGATTCCTCTACTTCCTCCCACCCGCCACATGTTTCCATCTCCATCCTCCCCTCCTAACCTGGGAATAGAAACTCACTTTTTTAACCCCTCTGATCCTCCCCTTCCACACCCCTACACTATGTTCAAAATCCACTGTCGACCTCCACCGTCCCTACCAACCATCCCCCAATCCCATCTTTCTACTTCAAAGCTCTCTTAAGTGCTGACACCATCAAGCTCCTCAAAAGCCTCCCCAATCATGGCTCCCCTGGAGCTGATGGCCTATCCCCAGTCTTCCTTAAGCTCATCTCACCAGCCATTGCCAAACCTCTCACCTTTATTTTTAACCTTGCCCTTTCCACTTCCTCAATGCCTGACCCCTGGAAGACCACCAAGGTGATTCCCATTTTCAAAGCCGGTGACCCCCAGTCCACTGACAACTGTTGACCAATCTCCATCCTCACCCACCTTAGTAAATTACTTGAGAAAGCAATCCACAATCAGTTTGCTTGGCACATATGCAAATACAATCTCCTGTGTAGACAACAGCATGGTTTCTGCAATAACTATTCCACCGCCACTGCCCTCATACTGCTGACTGACCACATCCTTATGAATATGGATATTGGTAATGCCACTGGATCAGTCTTCATTTACCTCTCCAAGGTCTTTGACATGGTCAACCTTGCCCTCCTCCTCTCCAAACTAAGTTGCCTTGGCTGTTCTCAGGAGGTAACAGACTGGTTCAGAAGCTACCTCACCGCATGTCCCCAAGACAAGTGTATCAGCCCGGCCTGCTCCCCTACCCAGTCTGTCTAGACAGGGTCCCCCAGGGCTCCATTCTGGGCCCCCTCCTATTCTTCTTATTTATTAACTCCCTTCCCTCAGACAGTCTGAGTTGTCACTATCTCCTCTATGCCAATGACCTCATACTCTTCTACAGCGATAATCCACCACCAGTATTTCCTCAGCTCTCACTCAAAACTATGCTGTGGTCCACAATTGGTTTACAACTTCTCCTGGTAACTGCCAAAAAAACAAAATCCATGTTGTTTGGATCAAAGCCCTTCCTAGCCAAATCTAAGACTCTCCCCCCCAACATTGTCTCTCCTGATGGCCAAGCCCTGGAGGACATCAACACTTTCAAACACCTAGAAGTCTTGCTTGACCCCTCCCTCTCCTTCTCTGAGCACTTCAACCTCTAGTTCATAGGGTTCATCAAAAATTAGGTGCAGCTTATAGATTCCAGCAACACCTCACCCCTGAGGCCAGACTAGCTATCCTCTAGGGAAATCTACTCCCAGTACTGGACTATTGCTCCCCTATCTATGCCAGGACATCTGCAACCATTACAGCTAAGCTCTCCTCTGCCTACAACAGTGTCTATCGATTTGCCTTGCTGGCCCCTTTTTCTACCCACCACTGTGTCCTTTATAATTCTCTCAGATGGCTCCTGCAGCAAGGCCAATTTGACTTCGCCCTTTGCTGCATGGTGGATACTGCCATCTGCACTGGTCAGGAATCTCCCCTCATGGCCCTCCTCAAGGTCCGAACTCTACACCACTGCCTCCACTCAAACAGCAGCCCCCCCAGCTGTCCCCAGGGTATCCACAAATATGGGCGGTTGAGCATTGTTAACGGCAGCCCTTACGCTGTGGAATAAACTACCTGCTGAGCTCCACTCCATTGACACACACTGCTGGTTCAAATCCAACCTCAAAGGCTGACTCCTGGCAAATTCCTCCTGCCACTGCTCCTGGGATAGTTCACCTTTGCCCAACTGCCCATATTTCCACCTGAGTCTGGTGCCTTTACATTCCCCCCATTGATCCTCCAACCCACCACCTCTACCACCCCTTCCCCTCCCCTACCCGCCTTATCCATTTCATTCAATCACTACTAATGTATTTTTGCTTGTTTCCTATGCAATCCTGCTGTTATCAGACATATGTATTATGTATTATGTATATTCCTATGTATACCAGACTTATGTATTCAACAACCTGGATCCTGTGAATCTTTGCATCTTTTTCACAACTATGTATCTTGTGTGCTATTGTAACCGTTTATCACTGTTAATCTGCCTATTACTCTATGCACTGTTACTATTTAACTATGTGCCATTGTAAGTGGCCCGGGTCATGTCTGAAAACAGTCCCTGGGTTCAGTGCACCTATCTGGTTACCAAAGTCATAAATAAAATAAATAGATAAATAAATAAAAACAAACCCCTCTATCCACCCCAGTGCCCTACCCCTGTTTAAGACTTACATATTCCTCTGGTGCTCCATTGCACCTCAAAATTCCACCTTAAACATCTGTATGCATCCGATTACATTTTTCTACCTTTTCTTCATCTTGCTCCTAGTAGGGGATATAGAGACCAACCCAGGCCCCTCAACGACTTCTCAACCACCACACTCCCCTAAAGGCCTTCTTATTTTTCATATGAACATAAGAAGACTGTTTCCAAAGTTGGACCACATCAAATGCTGGGTAGTCCAGCACTTCCCAGATATACTATGTATCACCGGGACTTGGCTATCTGCTAAGACCCCTGACTGTACAGTAGTTATCCAGGACTACTTTATCTTTTGACAAGATCATGGCAAATGAGGAGGCGGGGTCACACTCTGTGTCCCGCAATACCTAACTTGCTCCATCGCCAAGCACGAATCCTGCCCCGCCTCTCAAGAACTAATCTTCACCCTCCTATCTAGTTCCTCTGATCTCCCCATCTATGTTGGTGGGCTCTATGCCTCCCTCTTGTTTCCCCCTGACCCCCTGGTTGACTACGTAGCAACCTTGACTCCCATGAACTCAAATGGCAAGCTCATCCTTACAGGGGACTTCAATCTAGACTGGCTGTCCCCTTCTGTAAGATCTTCCCTCTCAAAAATTGAGGCACTAAACTTACCCCAGATGATCTCCAAGCCCACTTGCTACATCCCCCCACTCCTCTAATCACTTTCTAATCAACTGGCTCCTCATTTCCCACCCCCTCAGGATCACCTCAGCTGGTGTGTTGTCAGATGCCCAAAGTGATCATTGCATCACGTACTACATCAGGAACATACAACTCCCTCAAGCTGCCCCTAAAAACATAAAGCTCTGTTTTCTATGTTCTATAAACACTGATGTCTTCCTTCATGACCTGAGACAAGCTGACTGGTTGCAGGTTTTATCTGCTCCAGATGCAGATACTGTGCTGGACCACTTTGTCTCCACACTTACTCAGACCAGGAACTTGCATGGCCCTACTGCCAATGTCAGGGTCAGGAGTCGCCATCACCCCTGGATCTTGGCCCAGTTTATTAAGCAATGTAAAGACAGACAAAGTCTGGGTGCACTACAAGTCTACCCTCACCCCTTAAGCCCGCCTACTCTACAAATCCCTCCAGAACCCCTGCACCAAGGCTATATGTCAAGCAAAGTCAAATTATTATAAAAAACAATTGCAGTCAAATTCCAAATCTCTCTCCTCCTTATGGAGAGTAGTCCACTCCTTAATTGACCCCCCAGTGAATTTGACAACACCTGTCCTAACACAAAATAGTCATCCAGTATCTGACCCTATCAGCATAGCAGAAATCCTAAATAGATTCTTTACTACCTGCTCCCTGCCTGACTAGCCTTCTCCTCCCAGTCAGGTCTCCTCCTCCCCCCAACCCCAAATACTCTCAGGCTGGTTTCCTCTTCATGACCATGTCACTGCAAGAAGTCCTCCAGGTGCTCAATTCACTAAACACCAATAAATCCAGTTCAGATGGCATTTATCTTATGCTGCTCCGCCTCCCTGTCCTGCCATTGCTGTCCCACTAACTCACCTCCTAAACCTCTCCTTTTTGACTGAAACTGTCCCCCTGACCTGGAAGCTAGCTAGTGTGGTCCACCTGCACAAAGGTGGTGACCCATCAGTACCGGGTAACTACCGACCAGTCTCCCTGCTCCCTGCCCTCATCAAATAACAAGAATTCCTTGTCCTCGCCAGACTATCTGAGTTCCTTTCTTCCACTGGCTTCCTCTCACAGTTTCAGTCTGGCTTCAGTAAGTACCACTCTACAGTTTTGTCCATCCTGCAAGTCACTGACCACATACATTCTGCTATGGATGGTGGCCACTTAACAACTGCAATTTTTGTAGACCTGTCAAAGGCCTTTGACTCCATCTCTCACCCCATCTTCCTTTCCAAACTCCTAGCAGCTGGCCTGGCACCACACACTGAAAACTGGTTCAAATATTACCTTGGTGACAGGTCACAATTGATGCTTGTGGGTAACGACTCCTCCCCTCCTGCCAGTACTAGCAGGGGTCCCACAAGGATCTATCCTGAGCCCCATCTTAATTTCTATCTTCATAAATGACCTTCCTTCCATGTGTTCCTCCTTTCTCATACATGTATATGCAAAATGACACCATCCTGTTCACCTCTGGACCCACTTTTGCTGATGTCCACACCCCTCTCCAGCAGAACCTACTCAGGGTGCACTCCTGGTTCACTGAAAACCAACTGAAGATTAATACTGTACATCTAAGACCATTGCATTAATCTTTGGATCAGCCCAAAAATTAGCCAGATTACTTCCCCCGTGCCCTTCATGAATGGTAATCCCCTGGACTATGTCCCAGTGTACAAATATCTAGGATTTAGGTTGGAATCCCACCTGGATATCTCAGTTCATATATAGGCCATCACCATCAAACTCAGTCCCAAGCTCGGAATGCTATATAGAAACAAAGACTCCCTCCCCTTCCTGGTTAGCCACAAATTGGTAAAAAGATGATTATTTCCATATTTGACTATGCCGATATAGTACAGAACATAGCCCCTGCATCCTCACTATCAAGGCTTGACATTCTGTTGAATTATTTTTGTCACTTCACTTTAAATTCTTCCCCTCATACCCATCACTGCAGCCTCTACTCCTCTCTTGGCATCCCACCCCTTTCTCAGAGGCTGTCTGTCCATTTACTATCCTTCATTGCCAAATTCTGCTTGGGCTGCTTCCTGTCTATCTCTCCTCTTTGCTGTCCCCTGCATCCTCTCTTCCTAAGCTGTACACACTTGGGACTCCCACTCTTTCTCCTTCCACCTCCGCCATACATCAGCTGGCAAAGCCGCCTTCTCCTTCCATCTCCACTCCCTTTGGAACAGATTCCCCCCCATCTGCATCAGTCTCCGGCTTACTCCATCCTCAAACAGAACTTATGCTTCCCTCTCCCCCTATGCTCAAGCTTCTCTGCAACCCCCTGCAACTCCCTGGCACAGCTCTACCCAGGGTAAAGAGCCCTTCTCTCCCTCTACACATACAAGTCTTCTTTTTTGTGAACTATTTTAATCTCCTGCCACCCTGGAACTCTCTCTCTCTCTCTCTCTCTGGTGTCCCTCCCACACCGCCATCATGCTATCACCCTCCTGAAGCCTGCTCCACTGGGAAATCAGGGACAGACCTTCCCCCACCTACCTGATCCATGGACCAGGCCCACCACTGCCAGACCAAGGCAGCACTGGGAGATTGGGAGAACCAGTGGGTTGGGCCTGACATTGGGCGTGTGGCGGTGGGACATGGGAGGGCACTGTCACCTATCCAGAGAGCAGGGGCTTCTTTTTCTTTGCATGTGTTGCCCCAGAAGTATGGACGTGCAATGGTGTCCTCACACCATGCGTGTTGACGCCCCGCTGCTCCACCCCTATGTATGGCATCGCTAGCTGCAGTGCCCCCGATCTCCATCAGGGGCCACTGTCGAGTGGTGCAAGCCCACTACACATCCCAGGAGAGGAGAGCAGTACTCCAGACACTCAATCCTCTCCCTTCCCTGCCAACTCCTGGTGGCCCCAGATCATTCCCGAACTCAGGTCGCCAGCATGACGCGAGGTGTGGCATCCAGCACCTCAACCCTCAGCACCACCAGGCTGGCTTAGAATACGCATACAATTCTTGATTCACTACAGAATCTTTTACTCCTATTGTATATACTGTACTCCAGGTTTACCTACTCTGCTGTTACTTGCTGTACCATAACTATATCACCTATATACTGTACAGTACTTGGCTGTATTGTATCTATTATATTACCCATGTATGCATTATTATATATGTATTATTTTATCTTTTACAAACCTCTGTACCTACTTGTTCCCATGTCCCTGGGTCACACCTGAAAATGAGCCCTGGCTCAGTGTGCCTTTACCGGTCACAAAAATTTTAAATAAAAAAATAAATAATACACAAGTTCCTTAGCCATGTCTTCCCCCTGTGTTGGAGGCCTGTGAATCACTCCTGTTTGAACAACTTCCCCATTTCTTCTCTATAGAGTGACCCACAGTATCTCCTCCTTCTCTAAGAACCACTCCTGCATGTTTTCTACCTACCCTGTCCTTCCTGAAAAGAGTTTATTCTGGTATGGCCATGTCCCAGTCCTGATTTACACTGTAACAGGTGAGGTTCTCTGTGATGGCAACTATGTCCAGGTCTGCTTCTACCATTGTAGCCTCTTGGTCTGCAGTCTTGTTGCACAGACTTCGAGCATTTGTACACATGGCTCTCCGGGTTAAGTTGACACCCTCTTCCCTTTTCCCTTTTGCCATCCCATATTGTGTCCACTATATTTTGTAGTTTTATTCTTGTCTTCTACCCCCAGCATTCATTGTTATTTGTTCCATTTTGGTTTGTCTCTCCCTTATTTTTCTTGTTGCTTGCCTTGTGGGCTTGTAGAGGGGGGCAGTTTTTGTTTCCCTGCCTCCTTCCACATTCCCCCTTTGGCTAATTTAAATGCTTGCCAATGAAGCATTTAAACTGTTCACTAAAGACCTTGGTTCCCCTCTGGATGGATGAAAGCCATCTCTCCTGTACAGGCCCTCTTCCCTTCTGGTGAGGCCCCAGTCCCCAATGAAGCCATAAACCTCCTCTTTGTTTCATTCCTTCAATGGCATTGGGTCCCAAAGCTACACAGGGAGCTTGGGAAGACTGGATGGACCTAGACCTTTTTATGCTGTACTTTTTTCTAGGTTTCTGTTTCTGTGCCTCTGCACTGTTGTATTTATTTAGTTATTGGAATTTGTAAACCAGAAAGGCTTACTGAGATATGTGTCCCTTTTTCAGGAGTGATCCAGGTTAATTACACACAGAAGAGAGATAAAATATAGCAGCAAGGTTAAGTGGTCAATGCCAGACATCACAGACATTAAGATCATTAAAAAATGACAAGTGAGAGTATCCTGTACTAACAAAGGATAGCTGTAATAACAACAATGGTAGTTACAAATACACATACTTTATGACTGAGCAGCAGCAATGCAGTATAATACTAAGGTTACTACTAAGGTCTGCAGCAGTAGATAGAGGCCATAGACCTATGTAAACTACTCTCCCACTATTTTTGAAAGGCTGTAAGCTTGTAGTTAAATGGCTGAAGCAACAGCCACGCCCCCCCTGCCTGACCTATTTAAACCCTTACTTCCTGCTTCATTCAGAAGCTTTTTTCTGTGCAGCCAAAGGCTCTGTCCGTCCTTTCTCTGGGCCTGGACTTTTCTTGGGCTCTGCCCCCCTCCCCCCATGTACTGTTTGTTTCGTACATTCCCTTGTGTCTGGAACCAGCTGGTTGTGCTGCACTCTCTGCCTGGTTTGTATACTTCTGCTTCTGGGTCAGTATTTTGCCTCTGGTTGCAGTCTGTATTGCTTCTCTCTCAGTAGCTTGTTTCTCTCTTCTGCTCCAGTACTTGTGTTTGCTTTGTTTTCTTTTGGGGCTTTTAGTTCTAGCACCCCTCGTTTGCTGTGTCATGTTCCATGCAATCTCTGTTTTATCCGTACTTGTTACCTGTGTGCTCTCTGTTCCAGTTGCTGTTTCCATGCAGTCCCTGTGCTCATCACCTTAATTGTATACACCTACCTCTTTCATTACTGGCTCCCTGTTATACTGTGTCTGTTCTGCAGTTCTGTTTTTACTCATGCAGTGCTTGCTTCCCACACTCCCTGTGTTTGTGTTATCCAGGCTAATATGTTGCTATTTCAGCATAGCCTCCTGCTTCTTCCAGGCTGCTGGCTTCACCCAGCCTCATAGAAAGTGACAGCAGATAAGGACCGCTTGGCCCACCTAGTCTGCCCATTTTCCTACCTAACAGATAAGCTGCAGATCCTAGTTAGCCAACAGCTTACTTCCTCCTACCCCCCACTAGGACAGCCTTATGTCTGTCCCATGCATTCTTGAATTCCCCCACTGTTCTTGACTCCATGACCTCCTCAGAAAGGCTGTTCCATGCATCCACAACCCTCTCTGTGAAAAATACTTCCTTGCATTACCTCTGAGCCATCCCCTCTATCTTCAAATTGTGCCCCTTGTTCTTGCACATATCTTTTCTGAAAGATGCTACCCTCTTGGACTTTGTTGATTCCTTGAGGTACTTGAAAGTTTCTATCATGTCCCTCTCTCCTTCTTTCCTCAAGGGTACATATTAAGCTCCTTTAGTCTTTCTTCATTATGTCTTCTGGTGCAGACCCTGCACCATTTTGTTAGCCCTCCTCTGGACAGCCTCCACTTTGTCTGTCTTTTGGAGATGGGGTTTCCAGAACTGCACACAGTACTCAGATGGGGTCTCACCAACTGTCTGTACAGAGGGAGAACAACTTCTTGTTTTCTACTATTGATGCCTCTCCCTATGCATCCCAGTATCCCCCCAGCCTCCCTTACTGCCTTCTCACATTGCTTGCCCACCTTTAGGTCATCTGATATAATTACCCCCAGGTCCCTTTCCATTTTTATTGTTGTCAGTATCCTCCTCATCACTAACCTGCTACCTAATCTACTGTACAGCCTCAGAATTTTATGAAATCTTACTCTTACCAAGGGCCTGGCAGTCCATTTCTGACCATAGTTTTACCAAAACCTCAGCAACCTGTTTCTGAATTCTACCATACTAAAACTTACACATTTCAATTGGCTCTGTTATTTTTGGGAAGTGTTACCCTACCAACATTATAGTTGCTGTTTGATCTTATGGTGCACAACTCGTGACTTTCCTGTTATTCCCATGGTGGAGGACTGTGATGTCATGATGTGGCATCTCGGCTCCAGATAGCGGGAGCATGCTTTTATCTAAGTTAACTGAATCCTGCTCCTTTGCCTACATGACTTTTCAGCTATCTAAATATATTAACCTCATAGCTGACATGGCTTGCACACTATTCATTGCATGGATTTCAAGATTTTAATTCCATTCCATCACCATGTTGAAAATACTCCTTACTTGAATAACTTAACTTCACCTTAAAGGAATTTAAGGCATTCATGTCACCCATATTAATTCTTTATTTATGCTGCAACCATATCAATCACTGCTAAACCTTATCGATTTAATTTACTAAACCTCATTGAATCAGTTTCTGGCATCACTGCTTCTCACTGCTTAGTGGCTTCACAGCCTCTCACTACTTGATCACCTACCTTCCACATCGAATTGAAAGGCTGTAAACCTGTAGTTCAATGGCTGAGGCAACAGTCATGCCCCCCTGCCTGACCTATTTAAACCCTTACTTCCTGCTTCATTTAGAAGCTTTTTTCTTTGCCCCACCATCCTCCACTCCTCCACCTCCTCCAGCAGCTAACCTCTCTCCTCGGGGGCTTTTCCTAAGCTATATTTAGCCTAAGGGAATCCTTCCCATGGTACCTGTAGAGGTGGAACCCTCCTCCAGGGTTCCAGCCTTTGGCATCCCTACAGAGTGGTATTCCCAAGGCACAGAGAGGTGAATGGCCACAACAAGGTTTATTCGGCAAGTTGCAAAAGCAGAACACCACACTAAGTTGCGCAAGCACATTGAACTGCGGTAGTAGGTTAGAGTTTTTGTACTCATATAGGCATCCAAGTTATTTTTGAAGGACTTTTTATTTATACTTATAACCACTTCGGGTGGCAAGCTGTTTGAGATTTCAATCACCTTTTACATATAAAAATACTTCCTTTTATTATCCCTAAACCTGATAGGCTGTAGCTGAAGTGGGTGCCCACTTGTTGTCTTCACATACTGCTTAAACTCTATTCCCAGTTCTGTTAGTAATTTTGGATCATTCATAATGTCTAACCTAAACAACATGTCACCCGGAGTCATCTGGATTCTATAGTCTGCAGTTTTGTCTCACCCAGTCAAGCCTCATATAACAATTTTCTTAATCCCCTAATAGCTTTAGTTACTCTTCTCTGCACTCCCGCAATAGTTTTTATTTCCCTTTTCCATTAGGGGGAACAAAACTGGGTACCACAATCCATTAGTGGCCAAACGTAAGCTCTGTATAGTGACAAAATAACTCCTCTATCCCTACTCCTGATTGATATCTTTATGTTCCACCTGGCTCAATATGGTCTAGCCATTAACTCCCCCTATCGCTCCTCCATCTATAAACTGTTATTTACAAGGAAATTGAAATCCCTTTCACAGTCTGATTGCCTGTTTATTTAATCTCAGAGTTTGTATCTGTAACAAGTATATTGTTTAACCATGTGCATTACTGCTCTTTTGTCCAGGTTAAAATGCATTCCCCATTTCTTGACCCACACCATTATATTATCTAAATCTGTTTGAATATTGTCTATTTGATCTCATGTGGAAGAGACACCTCCTATTTTTGTGTCATCCGCTTACATGCAACACTAACTACTCTGATTTTTATATAGATCAGATATAAAAATATCAGAGATGACCAGCACCAACATGGAACACTAAGGAACTCCACTTGAAACCTGTCCCTTGGAAGAGAGATATAAATTTAAATAGGTGGAATACATAGAAACATATAATTTGACTGCAGATAAGGACTGCTAGGCCCATCCAGTCTGCCCACATTCCTTACCTGTATCAGTGGCCACTGACCCTACTTGGTCATCGGCTTTAGCCTCTTTTTCCTACCTCTAGGGTTCCCTTGTGCCTATCCTGTGCATTTCTAAATCTCTCACTGTGTTTGCTCCCTGGCATGGGTCAGTGGACAGGGATTAAAGAATGCTGTCCGAGATCCTGGGATAAAAAAGTAAGTTAGAAAAGTGCATAAACTGTTTGTGGTAGTAATTAGGGGGTGAGAGATGACAGGAGACTCACTGGTGGCAAGTACAGTTATTATTGATGGTGTGATAGCCTTTAAACTGTTTTTTGATGGATAGGAGTAATGTGCATTTCTGTATGGAGAGGGGAAGCTTGTTTCAGAGTGGGGAGGCTTCATGGGAGAAGCTGCATTGACCTACTGTGGTCAGAACCCTAAGGACCTCCAGTAGCAGGAGGTAGGATCAGCAGAGGTGCCTCCTTTGGGACTTACAGATGAGGATATCTCCAAGACTGGGGAAGTAGCTATTAAGGATCTTGTAGCCAAGCATAGGGTAGGGTAGCTATGTCTGTCTTCCAGGGGGTCAGTTTAGGGAGCTAAGGACATTACAGTGGTGTTCTCTACTGCAGGCGACCAAGAGCAAATCAGATGATTCTACGATATAGCAACTTCAGTTTGCTGAGTTTGATACCTTTCAGGGGGAAGAGTTCTGGGGCCCAATACAGGAGTGTAGGGAACAAAAACACTGGTAGCTATGGTCAGTCTGGCTTCAGTAATAAGGAAGGCTCTGAGCCTGTAGACCACACCCAGTTTCTGCAAGAAGAGCTTGGTTACACTTTCAGTGCATGATTTGAGGAATAGGACTTGGTCCAACCAAACATCGAGGTACTTAACAGCCTCCATAACCTCTAGTTGGGTACCCTTAGTGAGAGTGATCTGCAGGAGCTTCCTATGGTTGGAACCAAATTTCCTTGTCCACAAATACCATGATCTTTGTTTTTTTTTTTACATTGAGGACAAGACAGTTTGAGGTAAACCACGCTTCCAGTTCCCTAAAGTCCTTATTAAGTTCACAGTTGATGACACTGGGGTCAAGACCAGTCCTGTAAAGCACTGCATCATCAGCATAGCAGAGCACATTGGCTCCACTGCTGTTGAAGGGGAATTAATTGATAAACATTGAAAAGCGTATGGATCCAAGAATAGAGCCTCGAGGTACACTATCTGTGATCACGTGTTGGGAGGAGAGGAGAATCAAGTGTGTGACCTTCCATTTTTGAGGCACCAGCCCTTGGAGGAGGAACAGATGGAATAGTTTTGTCAGAGGGTATGCCAGAACAGGGGCAGTGATTTGTAATACCCGGGGTTCTACTGTCATATCCAGAAGTCGTGTCCATTTTTAGTTTTAATAGTTTTGTCAGGACCTCTTTTTTCAGTAATTAGCCAGAAGTGAAAGTTTGGGTGAGCAGTAGGAGGTGGGGGTCTCAGGGTAGGGGTAGGAGGGACCTTCCAAGTCCATGAAGAGTTTATTGAATGCTTCTGCTGTCTGCCTGGGGTTGGTATGCAGAGCACCATTGGTGTGTAGACCACCTTTATGTCAGATTTCAGTTAGGTGCACCAGTCTGCCCTATCAGGAGACTGTTAACCTGGTTCTAAAAATGTTTTGGATTCTGTAGGTTGTCAGACTGTAGGCCCTTCAGGTACTTTATTTTGGCCTTTTGGTATAACATGTGAAAGAAATATCAATATAAAAACAAAATTTGTTGCCAAATAAGTACCAACAGGTTCACCCAATCTGACCAGTTTTTACCTGCCTATACTGTCACTAACTGATCTCCAGCTACTCTGCCCACCTCTTGCGTTTCTACTAAGATAACACTGTGCCTATTCCATGCATGCGTGAAGCTCACCACTGTTTTTGCTCAGACCACCTCTGTCAGCAGACTGTTCCAGGCATCCACCAGTCTTTCAGTGAAGAAGCCCTTTCTCATATCCCTCCTAAGCTTCTCCCCTCAAGCTTCATTGCATTTCATCACATCCTGGTGACCCTTCTCATCTCAAAAATACTCACCCCTCTAACCTCTTCACCCTCTTGAGGTACTTATGCTGTAGGTCTCTATCATGTTCCTCCTCTCCCTCCTCTCTTCCAGGGTGTACATATTAAGATCCCTCAGTCTCTCCTCATAGGGCTTTTGATGCATACCATACACTATTTTATTTGCCACCTTCTTGACAACTTCTACCATGCCTATGTCCTTCCTCAGATGTGGTCTCCAGAATGGAGTACAGTACCCCAGGTGGAGTCTCACCAACGATCGAGATAGTGGCAACACCACCACTCTCCTTCTGCTGATGATACCCCTTCATATGCACCCCAGCAGCCCACTGGCCCTGCCTATTGCCTTTTTGCATATCCACATCACCCTGAAGTCACATAGAATCTTGGAAACATAAAAACATAGAAACATAGAATCTGTCGGCAGATAAGGACCTGATGGCCCACCTAGTATGCCCTATTTTCCCTACCTTTAGGTTCGCCACATACCCTACTCAGTCTCTGGTCTCATCCCCCCCCCACTGCTAAGATCCTCTGAGTCTATACCATGCGTTCTTGAACCCTGTCACAGTTTCCACCCTCACAATTCCCCTTCGTGTCCCCTTCTCCCTGCTACGTAATGTTATCTCCCTCATCTGCAAATGCTCCTAATACTCTCTCTCCCCTTCCCATATCTTATGCTGTAGCTCTTCTTTATCACTTGCTAGCAGCATTGTACTGTTGTGCCTGCTCTCGCCTAGTTGTTTTACTGAGCCTTGTATTTACAGTAGCTACAACACTGTGTTTGTTGTAACTCCACAATTGTATTCTCTGCTTTCAAATCCTTGTTGCCTGCTAAGCACTGGTAAGACTTGGGTATGTGCATATTAGAGACTGAAATTCTGTACTGTTGTTGTCCCCCTCCTCTTCTCCCTCAGGACACATCTGGAAACAAGCAACCTGCTCAGTATGCCTTTCCTGGCAAAACTTTTAAATAAATGAATTATCAGCTATGATAACCCCACAGTCTTTTTCACTGCCCCCAAAAAATCAGGGACAAATGACCAAAATCAGGGATACCACTGTACAAATCATTGGTGAGACCCCATCTGGAGTACTGTGTCCAGTTCTATAGCCACACCTCCGGAAGGACATAGACAGAGCAGAGGCAGTTAAGAGAAGGGCAACAAAGAGGTGCAGGGTCTGTACCAAAAGTCATATAAGGAGAGACTAAAGGACCTCAATATGTATACCCTGGAAAAGAAAAGAGAGTGGGGGGATATGATAGAAACATAGAAACATAGAATTTGATCGCAGATAAGGACCGCTTGGCCCATCTAGTCTGTCCATTTTTCTACCTAACGGATAAGCTGCAGATCCTAGTTAACCAACAGCCTACTTCCTCCTACCCCCCACTAGAATTGCTTTATGTCTGTCCCATGCATTCTTGAATTCCCCCACTGTTTTTGACTCTACGACTGCTTCAGAAAGGCTGTTCCATGCATCTACAACCCTCTCTGTGAAGAAATACTTCCTCACATTACCTCTGAGCTGTCCCTCCTCTATCTTCAAATTGTGCCCCTTTGTTCTTGCACATCTCTTTTTCTGAAAGATGCTACCCTCTTGGACTTTGTTGATTCCCTTGAGGTATTTGAAAGTTTCTATCATGTCCCCCCTTTCCTCGATGCTATACATCTTAAGCTCCTTTAGTCTTTCTTCATATGTCTTCTGGTGCAGACCCTGCACCATTTTGGTTGCCCTCCTCTGGACAGCCTCCACCCTGTCTGTCTTTGCTGAGATGGGGTCTCCAGAACTGTACACAATACTCCAGGTGTGGTCTTACCAATTGTCTGTACAGAGAGCCAACAACTTCCTGTTTTCTACTGGTGATGCCTCTCTATGCATCCCAATATCCCCGCAGCCCTCCTTACTGCCTTCTCACATTGCTGGCCCACCTTTAGGTCATCTGATATGACTACCCCAGGTCCCTTTCCATTTTTGTTGTTGTCGGTATCTCACCCCCCATTGTGTACTTTTCCCCTGGGTTTTTGTTTCCCAGGTGTGCATTACTCTACACTTCTTTGCATTGAATCAAAGCTGCCATACATTTGACCATTCCTCTAACCTTGCCAAGTCCCTTTTCATCCTTTCCACTCCACCTTGTGTGTCAACCCTGTTGCAGATCTTTGTGTCATCTGCAAAGAGACATACTTTTCCTTCCAGTCCCTCTGCAATGTCACTGAAAAAGACATTAAAAAGGACCGGCCCCAGTACTGAACCCTGCGGTAGCCCACTAGTAACCCCACTTTCTTCACTGTGGACTCCATTTACTATTTCCCTCAGTGTCCTGTTGTCCAGCCACTGTTTTACCCAGGCTACCACCCTGGGACCCACTTCCAGGCTAGCTAATTTGTTTATTAATCTTTTGTGCGGGACTGTGTCAAATGTCTTGCTAAAGTCTAGGTAGGCCATGTCCACAGCCCCTCCCTGGTTTACTACTTTGGTCACCCAGTCAAAGAAATCAATTAGATTTGTCTGACATGACCTTCCTGCTGTGAATCCATGCTGCTTTGGGTCCTGTGCCCCACTGGCCTCCAGGTACTCAACAATTCTTTCCTTCAGAAGTGATTCCATCATTTTCCCTACCACTGAGGTCAAACTGACAGGTCTGTAGTTTCCTGCCTCTGTCTTGCTCCCACTTATGTGAAGGAGAATCACATCCATCCTCCTCTAGTCCTCAGGTACCACACCATCCTCCCATGATTTATTAAAAAGGGCAGTCAGTGGTGTTACTAGTGCTTCCCTTAGTTCTTTTAGAATTCTGGGGTGAATCCAATCAGGCCCCATTGCTTTATTCACTTTCAGTTTTAAGAGCTCTTCCAGAACCCTTTCTTCTATGAAAGGACTAATATCAACCCCCCATCCAGAGTGCTTCTATTGACTGGATTAGGTATCTCCCCTTGCTTTTCCACTGTGAATACTGAGCAGAAGTATTCATTCAGTATCCCTGCTTTTTCACTGTCGCTCTCAGCCTAACCACCTTCCTCTTTATTCGGCCTTAGTCTTTCTTTGCTCCCTAATGTACCTATAAAAGGTTTTATCACCCTTCTTAACCGAGCTGGCTATCTTTTCCTTGGTTTGGGCCTTTGCTATTCTGACTGCCTTACCCACTTCCTTCTGCTTTAACTGGTACAGTTCTCTGTCCTGCTCCTTCTGTGTTTCCTTATACTTCCTGAATGCTATCTTTTTCTCCCTAACCTTCCCGACCACTTCTTTTGAGAACCACAGTGTTTTTTCTTTCGTTTTGATTTATTTGCTTCACACAAGGCTTGTTGCCTCTGTGATGGCGGTTTTAATGTTTCCCCATTGTTGCTCCACCCCACCTTCTTGCCTGTTAAATACATCAAGAGCATAAATAAGATGCAAGAGTGTAGCATCTTTCAGAAAAAAAGATGTTCCATAACAAGAAGTCATAATATGAGACGGGAGGGGGTAGACTCCGGGGTAATGTGAGGAAGTATGCTTTCATGGAAAGGGTGGTGGATGCATGGAGCAGTCTCTCAGCAGAGGTGGTGGTGGCAAAAACAGTAGGGGAATTCAAGAATGTATGGGATAGGCACAAGGAAACCATGGTGGTAGGAAAGAGAGGGTAAAAGCCAGAGATCAAGTAGGATCTGTGGTATTGCAGCAGGTAGGGAAAATGGGCAGACTGGGTGGGCCAAGTGGTTCTTATCTGCCATCAATTTATATGTTACTATGCTTTGTGACCCTAAATCCCGCATGCATTGTATATACCATCCTTGGGTTTCTATGACTTTGGTGCACAATTTTGAACTTGTTTGCACTGAAACCCAGGTGCCATATCCTCAACTACTCTTCAAGTTTTCTCAGGTCTCTACTCATTCTCTCTCCATGCCCTCCAGAGTATTTATAGTATTGCATACTTTGGCGTCAGCCTCAAAGAGGCATACCTTGACTTCCAGCTCTTCTCAATATTTCTGCAATGTTGTTTATGAAGACATTGAAGAAGATTGTTCCCAGCACTTGGTCCTGAGATACCCTGTTGTTCATGCTCCCCTTGCTGGAGTGAGTGCCATTCACCACCACCCTCTGTCTCCTATTCATAAACAAGTTCCTTACCCAGTTACTACATTGGTCCCCCCTTCCCCATACACTGCTAATTTTCTTTATAAGCATCCTATGCTGCATAGTGTTGATGGCCTTGCTAAATTCTCAGTAGGCCTGGTCCACTGCCCACACTGATGTACTTCCCTGATCAACCAGTTGAAGAAATCGATCAGGCTCATGTAACTTGCCCCATGGATCCATGCTGCATGGAGTCTTGTAACCAACTGGATTCAAGATACTCCACTAGCCTTTTTCAGGCCTGTGTGGCTTGCTGTTTGTGTTTGTCAGTAGTTTAGTTTTTGTGGATTTTCATGTGTTTCTGCTTGTAGTAACTACACCGTTCTTGGGTATGACATATATGAAAGTCTTTTGGACTGAATTACTGAAAAAAACATCATTACCTGGTACACTATATTAGCATTCTCATTATAAATCAGTTTTTAGAAGCCATTACAAGCAAAACTAAGTCCAGCAACTAAGTTTGACAAGCTCTGAGTTGTTGAGTTCTGCACTGAATCAAAATTTTCATCTGACCTGTTCCTAAAGGATCTGTACTCATCTTTCAGGTCTATTCACAACCATTTTGGAGAATAAAGGAATGTGGTAGCTGTGTTAGTCAAGTCAACAATATAGAAGAAGAAACAACAAATATGTTGCAAGTGATACCTTTTACTGGACTAACAAAATCTCAGCTCAGAAATAATTTTGTTAGTCCAATAAAAGGTATAACCTGCTACCTCTTTGTATTTTTCTTCTACTCGGAGAACAAAGGCAAGACACTAACAAGGGGTTTTCACATCCTTGAAAATGCCCCAGACCACAGTTCATCACCTTCAGGAATTTAACACATTCTGTGTCTTTGAGCTACAATAATAACAGTTCTGTCATACTACTTGAGGCTTTCACATTCATTACTCTGTTTTTGCACTTTTATAGCTCTTTACACCTCCAGCCCCTCCCACCCTGTCTGACCCACTTGCCCAGAACCACCACCCCACCCTTCCAAATCATCCAACAGGTTTGAGCTCCTTTCTGCACAGCTGCATGGCTGAAATGCACATTTTCCATTTATTTCAATAGAAAGTTTGATAAAATTCCAAGTCCAAAAAAGGCTTTTTTTCTATTGTTAATAACTTTTTTGTTTAATATTTTCACATCTTTTTTTTTAATAGTGTGCTTCTGCTCCTCTCTGCCTCACAAATCCATTTCAGCTGCGATTTGAAAGTTGACATTCATAGGGTCCGTGAAGGTGTGTGGGGGAAGCACTCAACAAAAACAGAGTTGAACTTATTAAAGAAAGTTGAGAATAATAGAAAAAACACCTTTTTGTGACTTAGAATTCAAGGCTTTTTCTTTGAAATGAATGGGAAATCTGCAATCTATGCAAGAGAAGCCAGCCGCACAGGAAAGAGGTCAGTGCTGATGCCCAGCTGCCCACCACAGCATGATTTCTTTTTACAATTGCTGCTGGTTGGGTTGAAATTAGGTCATTGCAGGAGTGGTGGTGGGTGGAGGGGTTGGGAGTATCAGTTTGTAGAAGAAAACTGGGCAAGTGCCACTTTTGTTTATATTATTTACTGCAAGTCTGATTAAATGTGATTTTTTTTACTGCAGTGGGATGGGTGTTGGGTAACGAGAAACACAGCAGATAAGAGCAGATAAGCCCATCCAATCTGCCCTTTTACCCTACCTACTGCAAAAGCCACAGATCCTACATGATCTCTGGCTTTACCTCCCCTTCTGAATTGTTAGGGTTACCCATGTCTATCCCAAGCAGTTTTGAATTCCCCCACCAACTTTGCCCCCACCACCTCTGCTGGGTGGCTGTTCCATGCCTCCACCACCCTTTCCCTGAAAAAGTACTTTCTCATGTTGCCCCTTAGCCTACCCCCTTCCAGTCTTGTGTTGTGCCCTCTTGTTCTAGACCCTCTCCTTTTCTTTTTTTATCATACTACTGTTTTTCCTCCTCGGCAGAGTGGCCCAGCAATCTCCGGCTGCCAGCCCTGCACCCCCAGACCCGGTCGTGCGTGCAGGCCACATAAACTCACTCCCCAGTGGGTCTGCCTTTTATTTGCTCTCACTCCCACTGGGTACGGCCCTCTCAGGTCTCTGTTGGAATGTGCTGCCATCAGCCGCAAAGTTCGCCCTCTGCATTTTCCACTTTTTTCTCCCTTGTGGAGAGCCGGACATGCAATGGCATCCAATCATGTAGTGCTGATGCCCACTGTGCTCCCCCCCACTATTGCATGCCACTGTAGTGCGGCTGGCCTCCACCAGTCACTGCTACAGGGTAATGCAAGCCCCACTACCAACCCCAGAGAAAGGAGAGCAGTCATTGAGCGCTCAATCCTCCATCTCCCCTGCCAGCCCCCGGCAGCCCAGGTACATTCCTGAACCCAGTCACCGGCGTGGCACGGGGCATGGCATCCATGCCTCAACACTCAGTGCCACCGGGCCAGACAGAACTTCTCCTTTTCTGAAAGATGTTACCATCCTGTATGTTATTTATTCCCTTTAGGTATTTGAAGGTCACTATCATATCTTCCCCTCTCTCTCCCCACTCCTCCAGGGTATACATATTGAGCACCTCCAGTCTCTCTTTGTATGATCTTTGTTGCAGGCCCTGTACCATTTTTTTTTGTTCCCTTCTTTGAACTGCCTCTACCTTGTCTATGTCCTTTCAGAGATGTTGTTTCCGGAACTGAGCAAAGGACTTCAAATGAGGTCTCATCAAAAATTTGTACAGTGGCATGATGACCTCTTTTCTTCTACTGGTGATACCTCTCCCCACTGGTTCTCCCCACAGCCATGACACATTATTTGACCACCTTTATGTCATCAGATATGATCATCCCCAGATCTCTTTCTTGTTTGGTGGTTGTTAGTAGTTCTCCACCCATTATGTAATCCTCCCCGAGTTCCTGCACCTCAACTGAATCACTTCACATTGAATCTAAGCTTCCACACTCTAGACCATTCCTCCAGTTTAGCTGGTTATTCCTCATTTGTTCCCCTCCTCCTGGAGTGTCTACCCTATTGCAGATCTTGGTGTTATCTGCAAAGAGGCATACCTCCCCTTCCAGGCCTTCTGCTATGTCACTAATGAAGATGTTAAACAGTAATGAACTCAGAACTGATCCCTGTTGCACCCCACTGGACACCCTCCCTTCCTCAGATTTAGTTCTGTTTACCACCACCCTCTGTATTCTATCCTTCAACCAATTTCTAACCCAGTCCATCACCTTGTGACCCAGTCCCAGGCTGCCCAGCTTGTTCACAAGCCTCCTATATGGAACGGTGTTGAACGCCTTGCTGAAATCCAAGTAGGCCACATCCACTGCTCCCCCCAATCCACTTCCTTGGTCACCCAGTCAAAGAAATCTATCAGATTGTTTTGACTTTCCTGACATGAATCCATGATGCCTTGGATCTTGTGCTCCACTAGATTTAAGGTGCTCCACTCAGGCCCATTGAGAGGAGTTCTGAGCCCCAGGAAAAGTTCAGACTCTGGGGCCCCTATGCAGCTGCATACAGTAGCATGCTGGGCAGCTTGGGCCCCTCTTCGGTGCTGGGCCATGGGAATTATCCCCAGCTCCCCCACCCTCTCAAGGGCACTGACTCCACTATCCTTTCTTTTAGCAGTGATTCCATAAGTTTCTCCACCACCAAGGTCAGGCTGACAGGTCTATAGTTTCTAGCCTCCTCCCTACTCCCACTTTTGGGGAGACGGACTACATCTGCCCTTCTACAGTCCTCTGGAACCACTTCAGTGTCCAGTGCGTTGTTGAACAGCTCAGCCAGTGGTGCTGCCAGCACCTCCCTTAACTTCTTTAATATTCTAGGGTGTATCCTGTCTGGTCCCATTGTTTGTCCACCTTCAGCTTTTGAGAGTTCCTTAAGGACTCTCTCCTCTGTAAAAGGACTGGTGTCCACCTCCCTTTCAATCCCGTTTCTTACCTTTGGTTCCCCTATTCCACTTCTTCTGTAAATACGAACAGAAATATTAATGTTCAGTAGTGATGCTTTTTCCCTCTCCTTCTTCCCCTTTTAGTCTTACAATCCCCACCCTGGTCTTTCTCTTTTCACAAATGTACCTATAGAAAGTCTTGTCCCCCTGTCTTCACCTTTTTAGCTATTTTCTCCTGTGTCTGTACCTTTGTGCTCTTGACTGCTTTTCCTGCCTCACTTTGTTTCTCTATGAACACTGCCCTGTCCTCCTCCTTCTGCATTTCCTTGTATTTCCTGAAGGACACCTTTCTCGCCCTAACGTGCCAGTTACTTCCTTTAAGAACCATAGTGATTTTCTTTTCCTGTTGTCTTTGCTTATTTGCCACACTCAAATGTTTGTCATCTCCACAATGGCTCCTTTTAAATGGGTCCACTGTTTCACAACTACCCCCGTCCTTCTTTGTTAGGGCTTTTCTGAGACAGACCCCATCCCAGCGAAGTCTGCTCTCCTGAAGTCTAGGACCCTCACTTTCTTGTCACTTGACCTTGTCACTGAACTCATGCTGAACCACACTGTGCAATGGTCACTGGACTCCAGGTGTTCACCCACCCTGACATCTGTAATTATGTCCCTGTTGGAGAGTACCAAGTCTAGAATCACTCCCTCCCAGGTGGCCTCAAGCACTAGCTACTTGAAGCATACCCCTTTCAGGGAATCCAAGATATCCCTGCTCCTGGCTGTTGCAGCCGCTGGGATGCTTAAGTCAATGTCTGGCAGGTTGAAGTCCCCTTCCAGCAACACCTCCACTTTAGCCGTCATCACATAAATGACTTCCAGTAGATCCCAGTCCATGTACTTTGTAATGCAGAGGATGGTAGGGCAATGGAGTTGAAGTCAGTTTTTTCAGTAAGTGACTTATAAGGTGTCAAAGTTTTAATTGACTGCATCTCTGGTTTGGACAGGGTCGTGGAAATGGAGCAAGTTCCCTGTTTATATTATGTAAATATTTATTTATATTATCTGTCATGCCTGGTCGAATGTGATTTAGACTTTGTTTGAATGTGGCAGTGGAAGAGGGAAGGATATGGATTCAGAACAAATACAGGGTAGTGGGGGGTTAGTTTAAGTTATTTGTGTGGGAGAGGAAGGGTGTAATGCAGAAGTCTGAAGTTGAGTTTATCCCTCTTGGCCATGTTGTGTGTGTGTGTGTGTGTGTGTGTGTGTGTGTGTGTGTGTGTGTTGTGTTTAATTCAGCTTCTTTGCTGAAGTTCTTACTTTGTTCAGCAAATAATATGTGATTTGTTATTTCACTATCAGATTTTTCTGGTGAAGTGGCTATTCATGCAGTCTTTGCTGGGCAAAGTAGGTATATTAACAGGCGAAGAACTCCACAAAGTTGGAAACTTCACAGAATTTCATGAATCAGGTTCCTGACTTTGCACACCTATATCATACTGGAACAGGCATTATGTTGATAGGAACTTTAGGATACAAAATTGATGTAGTGGATGGAGAGGATCAATTATAGTATCTGACCCTTACCAGAAATTATTCACATGTGTTTATTTCAGACCTCCACTGCCATACCATGGCTGATGGCAGCAGTGGTGTTTAGGATTGTATCAATTTCATGATCCACTATGAAAAGCAGCTAGACCCTGACAGGCGGGATGATGCCAGTTGCCCATAGGTCCCTCACCTAGTTACTCAGGTGCCACCTCCACACATGTGATATCTGTTCTGCAGCACAGGGTGAGGGAGACCCCTACCATCCCCACCAGAAAGCTCAAGTTATGGTAGAACTTTGCAGGTGAAGCTAAGTCCTGGAAGATGCCAGGGTAACGGGGCTGAGAAACACATGCAGATTAAGCTGTCTGGTGCTGTAAGGGGCATAAACAGCTGAAGCTGCTAACAAAAGAACCCATGATCACACTGAGGTTCCTGTTCAGCCCTTTTTTTAAACACAATAGAATCAACCGCCCAAACCTAACCACCTGCCAACATCACAGTACTGAAATCAACTACCTTCCGGGACACTTTCCCGGTCTTTTTTTTTTGTTTGTTTGTTTGGGTATTGTTAATTGAATCCACCTACAATCACCATGAGGGAGACAGGCATTCAAAGTAGAAACTATTGCTGGAAAAGTGGGCAACATTGTACATAAGTATTGGCCGGTATTGATGAATGATGTGACATTGTCTGAGCAAATTGGAACTAAGCCTAGAGTATCATTTCAATGTGCATGAAATATTAAGGATATGATCATGCATAGTAAATATAATCAAACAAAAAATGTAGACACCACTTGGTTCCACCTGCCCACCCCGACCCCCAAGGATTTAGAAAGTGTGAAAAATGTAATGTATGCCAGTATGGTCAGAAAGAATCTACGTTCACCCATCCAGTAAGTTTATAGAAGTTTCAGATAAAAGTATGCATTATGTGTAGTACAACACATGTGGTATACTGTTTGGTATGCGTGTGCGATAAGCTTTATGTGGGCATGACTGAGCATCCCATTAAGAAAAGAATTCAAGAACATGTAAGGAATATTGTGAATGTTAACCTGAATAGTTCAGTGGTGGTACAGTACATTTCAGAAGTGAGCACATTTTAAGTCCAGCAGGTCTAAAATTTACAGGACTAGAGTGTGCCAAAAAGAAATATAGGAGAGGTGGTATATGAATGAAAGCCAAGTTGTTGAACTTGCAAGTGTATGGATTTGGAGACTACAGAATCTTAAACCACGGGGACTAAATGATATCCTTGATCTAAAACCATATCTGTACTTTATGAAATAAATGCTTTTACATTTGATTTTTCTCTGATATGAATATGTTGCCATCATTGAATTCGGGTTGACATAAGCCTGGAATATGTATACAGTTGTAAATATATAAATGCATAGAACAACTCATGTTCCTGATCCTGATATGTGTTTTTAATTTTTCGCAGTTCCCCTGTGTATACGGCAGTATTTTTTTTTGGAGCTAATTAAATTTGATTGGGTCCGTTCATTTTCTGAAAAGGTGAAGCTTAATCCACACAAGCAAGAATGAAACAACTTTGAATACATAAAGGCCAAACATTATTGACAAGAATCTTTATTTGTTTGCTGATGAATTTAACATATGGACTCAGAATATGAAATATGTCAATATGAATATTGGTTATAGAATAAACAGTATGTTCCATTGCACAGAGAATTTCAATACTTAGAAATATAGTTTTGGCTGTTTAGAATAAGGAATTATTTACAATTGAATGATTTTGTAATAAGGTGTACCTGATTTTGCTAGGAACCTTCTTGTCTAGAGGTTATGTTATCAGTTATTTAAACACTGATGTAATGCAGGGCTTCTGTATTCAATTATTGAAATGTTTATTGTATTAATGTTTTTTGCCTAATAATATATAGTGATGGAATTATATTACTTGAATTTGTATGTTATGTGTGGGTTTAGATTGTGTATCTCTATTTATGAGTGTGGGATAAGTATTGTATTTAAAAGAAATACCATCACAATATTGTAATGATGGGGAAGAGAACAAATTAATGTAAATTGTTTTAATTGGAATAATTTATTACATGTGTGTTTTAGAATATAAAACTGGGGTTGGGGTACAGCAACCATGCCCCCTCAGGAAGTCTTATGGCGAAGCGCAGAGGTAAATGATGGCTGGTAAGTTGGACTAGGCTAGGGTTTTGAATTATACTTGGTAGCTGTGGATTTGTTTGCACTTTAAATATACATGGGCATATCTTGCACAATAAAAAACAGTGGCAGGTTTTTTGAAAGTCAGTGTTCTGCTGTGCTTTAGTTTGCTACAAACCTACACCTGAGTGGCAAGGAAAGGCATCTTTTATTTCTTAGGGGCCCAATCCTGGAGGCTCTGGGCACCTTACAAATATAAAACATATCACAAAATAAAACAATCAGGAGTGTAATCAATAAATAAAGAATAAGAATAAAATCAGAAGAGTACAAATACAAACATTGCAGATATATCTAAAAAGTTCTTCACAGCTCTATATCTGGGAAAGCCTGAGCAAATAGAAAGGTCTTCAGGTGGCTTTTAGAAACCTCAGCTGAAGGGGCCTCCCTAACAGCTGGTGGAAGGGAATTCCACAGGATGAACCCAGCGACACTACATGTCCTGTCGCCAGCAGTTTTTAACCTTGTCCTGGGAATTACAAGGAGGCCACTAGAGGAGGAGCAGAGGGAGGGGACAGGAGTGGCAGCTGTAAGGAGATCAACCAGATAGCCTGGGCCTAGTCCATGCAGGGCCTTAAAGGTGAGCAAGCCCACCTTGAAGAGGATCCTCCACCTGACAGGCAGCCAGTGCAATTTGTGCAACACCGGGATTACATGACTGAACTTAGAAAATCCTGTCAGCAGCATGGTTGCAGCATTTTCCACCAGCTTTAGCTGGAGGAGGGTCCCTCCAGAGCCCTAAAGTAGAGAGCATTACAGTAATCAAGCCTGGATGGAACAAAGGCATGTACCAAGGTCAGAAGATCCTCAGAAGAAACTAGGGGGTTGATCCTGGCAATGTTCCTCAGATGGTAGAAACTGCTTTGGACAACACACAACAACTGAAATTCAAATGTCAGTCTGTCATCGAGGATCATGCCCAGATCACTCATCCTAGAGGAAGCCATCACTGGTGTAGACCCCAGGAAAAGACCCATTGCTACACCAGAGGCAATCCTATCATGCCTATAGTTCAACTCCACAATCAGTACGTTAATCTTTTCGGGGTTCAGTCGCAACCAGCTGGAGGCCATCCAGTCATTGATCTCAGCGAGGCAGCAGTTATGCACTTCAACAGCATTGGATGTCCCAGGTGCAAAGGAAAGATGTAACTGGGCATCATCGGCATAGCAATGAAGCCCACATTGTACTTCCTAATGAGCTCACCTAGGGGCAGCATGTGCACAGCAAACAACATCAGTGACAAGACTGAACCCTGGGGTACTCCGCAAGACACTAGGTTCGGAGAGGAGGAAAAATTTCCCATGATTACCCGTTTGCGAGGTAAGACTCAAACCAGCAGATGACAGTGCCGGCAAGTCCACAGTACTCCCTGAGATGGTCAAGTAACACGACATGGTCCACCATGTCAAATGCTGAGGAGAGATCAAGGAGAATGAGAATTGACCCCTCTCCTCTATCTCTAGCCCTAAGGAGGTAATTGTGCACCTGAATTAATGCCGTTTTAGTGCTATGCTTTGAGTGAAATCCCAACTGGACAGGCTCATAGATATCAAAGGCCACAAGGTGCTCCTCAAGCTGTTGTGCCACAATCTTCCCTACAACCTTACCTAAAAAGGGGAGGTTGGATATTGGGCGGTAATTCGCTAAGATGTCATTGCTCACCTTTTTTCATGGTTCATGAAGGGAGTAATATTATTTTGTGAATCCTGACTGGGATTCAAGTGGTAGAGCACCCCTACTTAATTGCAGAGTGCAGGTTTATTGCTTTCTAGACACATAACTGCAGCCTGCTTGTCTTCCATCTTCTAGTTGTTGCCTTGACCCTCTCCTCTCTTACCCACTCCTTAAGCAGCATGTGGCTAAAGAAACAACAGCTTACACTGCAACTAATGGGTCTCCTGATGTCTCCTCAGTGTCTCTCTGGGAAGCTTATAAAGCATACCTGCAAGGGGCCATTATCAGCTTTGTGGCTCTTCAGAGGAAGATGCGATGGGACATGCGGTGGACGTCCTTTACCAGGGCTTCATCAAAGCCTTTGACTCAGTGCCTCATGGAAGGCTGATAAGCAGGTTGGGTAACCTGGGTAGTGGGCAGAAAACTGGTTGGATGGGATAAGAGCTGGTTACAGGATAGGCAGCAGAGGGTAGTCATGGGAGTGAATTATTGGAGCCCAGGGCTGTAACAAGGGGGGGTCCCACAGGGATTTGTGCTGGATCCAGTGCTTTTATAAAATTTTCTTTGCTGACATATCAGACAGGATAAAAAGTAAGATCAGCCTCTTAGACGACACTAAGACCAGTGCAGAAGTGGATGGAGTTGGGGGGGGGGAAGTAAAGTACTCCAGGACAAATATAGCAAGACTGGAGGGCTGGTCGAACACATGGCAACTAGGATTCATCACCAAGAAGTGTAAAGTCATGCACTTGAGGGCCAGAAACCCCAGGAATATTTCCTGGTTGGGGGGGAGTGCAGTTATCCACATCAACGGAGGAGAAGGAGCCAGGAGTACCAGTAAAAGGGGAAATGAACCACTCAGCCCAGTGCAGGAAGGCAGCAGAAAAGGCCAATGGAATGCTGGGGTGCAACACAAGATGATTCATCTCTGGGAGAGGGGAGGTCATCCTGCCCCTGTACAGGTCCCTGTTGAGGCCACACTTGGAGTACTGCATGCAGTACTGGTGCCCCTGCTTGAAAAAGGACAACAAGCTACTAGAGGAGGTACAGTGTAGGACAACAAAAATGATCCTGGGACTGGGAGATAAGCCATTTGAGGAGGGACTGAGGGAGCTCAATATGTATTCCCTGGAGGGTAGGAGGGAGAGAGGGGATATGATTGATACCTTCACGTACCTGAAGGGCATGAACAGAGTAAACACAGAGAGTATATTTGAAATAAAGGGTGGGAGGGAAACCAGGGGACACAGTCTGAAATTGGAAGGAGGAAGATTCTGGAGGGAAATGAGGAGGCACTACTTCACTGAAATGGTGGTTACAGGGTGGAATGCAGTCCCGGAGGAGGTGGTATCATTGAGGTTAGTGAGCAGCTTCAAGAGAGGGTGGGACAGGATCAGAGGGAGAGTCCAAACTGAGGGTGGCAGGGGAGTCATGGAAGCAGGAGGAAATACAGAGGGGGTGATTGGGCAGCTGCAGTCTAAATGGCTGAAGTGCTGCACACTCACGCAGACTAAATAGGCCATAAAGCCCACATCTACTGGTAATTTCATATGTTCATATGTTTGTATGATTCCCACCCTGGTGTTTCAGGCAACAGGATCAATATCCAAGAGTTCTCGAAGTTATTTTATGTGGCCAATCTCTTGGTGCTTCTATCTTCTCCTGGTGCCTCGGTCCCAGTTCTCATGCAAACACCACAATCCTTTTCAGAGATGTCTGGTCTTCATATCAAAACTTCCAAAATGCATGTTCTCCCCTTCATCTCCACCTGCCCCCCCTCAACCCTTTATAACAGAGTGCCTTTTTCTGGTCTTCTACAGGGCTTGAATATCTGGGGATTCAAATAACACCAGATATATCTTCCCCCACAACTGTCCTCCCCAAGCAGGAGTTCCCTATTTTCTTCTGACTTCATTCCCCGAGGGGCATGATCAGGTTCATCTACAAGACAATCAGATATTGCATGTCTGATAAAACCCAGTCCACCAGAAGACATTGGGAATGTGACTTGACCTTCCCTACTGCATCTTAGGACTGTTCTCAGGCTTGATTAATAGTGCATTCAGCACACAGAGATGCTCGGAGCCATCATATCCAGAATAAAGTGCTTCACTATTGGTACCATGCACCGCTTATGCTTCATGAGCTGGGTCTCACTCAGTTCAAGAGGTGCTGGAAGTGTGATTCAACAGATGGCTTCTTACTTCACATTTTGTGGTCTTGTCCCTGTATTCACCCCTTTTGACAAGGGGTGCATGACCTTTGCCAAGCTATCCTAAAATCTTATGTGTCCATCTCGTCATGTGTGTCCATCTTAGAATTGCCTTCTGCAGCCTCACACCTTACCATAATCCAGCTGAAATGGCTTGCTGTAGTGGCAACTGAGGCTTAGCGGTTGCTTCTTCAGAGATGGTGTTCCAAAACTGTCCCCTCAGTTGATACTTGGAGAATTTCATTGGCTACAGTAGCTCATAATGAATGGCTCAGTCATAGTGCGCTCGGTAATCTCACCAGTTTTGACTGAGTATGGATCCCTTTCTTTGAGCACCTGGCTGGACAGGGCATCTAAAAAGCTATTTTGCCTTTCTTGTTTCCCTGTTGCTACTCCATGTCTCTTGTGCTACAGATAGTAGCTTTAGCCAAGGTCTCACCTGTGGTGTTTCTACCCATTATATTTTGCCTGTAATACAACTATATTGAACTGACAGGAAGTTATATTGGTTTTTACTCACCTGGTAAAGGTGATTATACCTGCCACCTTTATAGTGCTCACAGAACCATAACCACTGGGTATCCTCATCCATTCCATTGGCCGATGCATGATCATAAATCTGTTGGCTGTCAGAGGCCAATCCCTCTGGCTTCAGCTGAAAACTCCAGTCCGATACTTCTCTAGCAGAGAGAAGAAACTAAAAAACAGAACCCCAAATGCAGGCACACCAGGCAACAGAGCAGAAAATGTCAAGAATCAACACCCACAGCAAAATGCAGTGTGAAAAAAAACCAAGGTTTACTCAGAAACCAGAGTACAGTGATAATACATGTGGAATAACAGTAATACAGCCAAGTGCCCAGAACCCCAACACCCGGCACCATGCAAGAGCCAGATAATACAAAATAAACAGGTAGACCTAGAGTCCCCCTAAAAAAAGCCACAGGCACTATAATCAAGGCCCCTAGAATTCTGCGGCCGCAGAATTTTGCACAGAACTTGCAATCTACCACAGAACTTCTGCGGTGCCACAGAATTCACTCTTCTTGTTGATTTTTTATTAATATTTCTGTTTTTCCATGGAATCTGGTTCCCTTCCCCTTTTTATATCCTAAACCCCCTATATGCTCAGAATGTGATGTTATCATTGCTATAACATCATACATTTGCTAATGAAATGGCTGCAATCTGCAACAGATATGAACAGTCACTTATCTACCACAGCTCCCACTGCCAGAGACAGTGGCACTGCACTTCAGGCATGGTGACATTTGCTCAGTCTGCACTACAGCCCTAATACAATTTTCAGTCTTACATTATTGTACTAGGCCAACTAAACAAAACCTTGTCAATAGCACAGACCTGTTAAGTCCATACCTCACTTTGTACAAACCTGTTTGTGCCTTTAAGGTATAGAGATGCCATCTGAAATTAATAACTGGTAAAATGAATTTAACTGTAATTTTTAAGAAAATAAAGTAATTCTGCCAGAAAAGTGGAATATAATAATGTGTAGACCTGTTGAAAGAATAGACCTGTTAAATAAATAATTGCACTGCATGCATTTTTGCCAGGGTTATTGAATACATATTGTCATTGGTTGATAGAATCACCTAAAAGTTATGGAGAAATGTCGTGTGAAAGGACAGCTGTTGGGCCAGAGGGTAGCATGCTGTGTTTCTGTGCCGGCAACTCAGGCTCAGAGATTAGCTCTGGGAGCTGTCTGGGCAGCACAAGGATTGATGGAACACATCATTGCTCGGAGCTTGGGAAGGTATGGTGCAGTGTTCTGTCACATGGTGGACACATTGTGCTGGTCTGGAGAGCTCTATCTCACAATCGGTTAACATGCATGTCATGGCCTGATGGTGTTAAGCAGTGTGTCAGGGAAAGCAGGTTGACATCAAAAATGAGTCTTGCAATAACTCCTCTATTCCATTTCTAATGGGACCTGTATGAATGAGGATGCAAGTTCATGGAAATAAAAAAATATATATACATACACACACACACACACACACACACACACACACACACACACAATCTCTGTCTTTCTCACCACACACACACACATTTGTATGTATGTTACAGATTGCATATAAATATATAAGTGATACACAGTGGGAACCTCATGAGTGGGATAGATAGCATGCTAATAGAAATACCTTATTTATCACATAAGATCCCCTCTGCATATGTCATTTATGCAACAGGCTAGGACCTTAAGGGAGAGACATTTGTTTTGCTTTTTTAGGCATAAAATTATTTTTATAAGTCTGTTATTTTTTGAACTAGTGTTACTGTGCTTTCCACCATCCTGATTGCTATAAAAAACTGCCATAAAAGTGAAGTCAGGATGACAAGCTGTCACTGTGATGTGGTAGTTTGTTAGTGCCGCAGAACTTCCGAAGAAATTACAAACCACCGCCACAGAAGTTCTGCAGCAAATGGTAGTCTTGCCACAGAACTTGGTCCCACTGTGCCGCAGAAAAGTAGGGGCCCTGACTATAATACACAAGCTTATGGCACTAGTAATAATAAGACAGTATACTCCAAACCACCTCAAATCAGAAGAGAACACTGATGATTTCAGTTGCTGTAAGGAAAATGTTCATCTATCAAGGGTGGGACTCTGAGCATTATAAAGGTGGCAGGTATAATTACCTTTACCAGGTGAGTAAATACCATTATCCCATCACCTTTCTAGTGCTCAGAGAACCATAACCTCTGGGTCATTTGTAGCAGTACCCAGGGAAAACCCACGGGTGGGATAAATGAAAGGAAGGACACCCTACAGCAGCCTGAAGCACCACCCTGCAAAACCTGGTTCTGTTGGCAGAGGCCATATCAAACCAGTAGTGGCAGACAAAGGTATGAATAGAGGACCAAGTGGCTACACAACAAATATCCTGTGCAGAAGCACCACCCCTCTCTGCCCAAGAAACGGAAAGGGTCCTGGTGGAATGAGCTTGAATGCTGCTAGGAAGGTCCTGTATCCTCAGCGAGGAATAGACCAAGCCCTTTTCGGCCCCATCATTAACGAAATCCAGAATTTGGGGTAGGCCCACCACCAAAGGAGACAAGCATTTCAGTGTGCACCATTTACAGAAAATCTTCCAGTGTCTCTGATATGTCTTATTAATGGAAGTTTTCCTTGATCTCAACAAGCATTTCACCATTCTGGCAGGATAGCCTTCCTTGAACAGTCTTGTCCTTTCAGCATCCAAGTCATCATAAAGAGACCCTGTGGATTGTGGTGTAATATCAGACCCTGCCGTAGCAAGTCCAGATGCAGAGGTAGGCACCAAGGCATGTCGATTAGCATCGCTCGAAGTAGAGAGTACCACAATCTCCTCATCCAGTCCAATGCCACTAGAATAACAGTAGCCCTCATGTCCTGGAACTTGAGAATCACTTTCACTATCATTGGAAGTGGGGGAAAAATGTAGGCCTTCTTGAAACATTACTTTGCTGCCATTGTGTCGACCTCTTCTGCTCAACTGTCTGGGAATCATGAGTGAAAACGGGGAAATTGAGTGTTGTGCCCCAAGGCCATGAGATCCACCTGAAATGGCCCCCACCTCTGGTCTATAGCCTGAAATACCTGCGGGTACAGCTGCCACTCTGCCTGACCTAGAGTCACCAGACTGAGCCAATCTGCCTGCAAGTTGTGCTTCCCTGCCAGATATGTGGCAGAGATGCTCTGCAGATGTTTCTCCACCCAGCGCAGGGTCTGAAGTGCCTCCCGTAGCATGGATCTGCTGCGGGTTCTGCCCTGCTTGTTGATGTATGCCATGATGACCTGATTGTCTGTTCTGATCAGAATCAACTGACACTGAATCTGAGGGGCCAAAAATAACAGGACCCTGTACACTGCCCTCATCTCTAGCACACTAATAGGCAGGCACACTTGCATCTGGGATGACTTGCCCTGTGTCACGTGGCACTCCAACATGGCACCACAGCCAATGAGGCTGGTGTCCTTTGTGATGATCATCGCTGGGGACAGTACCAGCAGTACCCCCAACATTAGATTCCGCCAGTCTGTCCACCAGTTGAGGCCCCAAAGGATGTCTGGATTGGGAGTGAGTTTGAACTCGAAATCCTGGGTCGACTGATCCCATGTGTCTAGGACATACCATTGCAAGGGGCGCATATGCAGTCATGCCCATGGTACCATGGCTATCATGGCTGCAATGAGCCCCAACAAGTGAAAGTATGTGCACATGGGACTGTACGGTTGATCCTGTATTCAGCCTAGTAGTCAAATCATGTTGTTCACTTTGTCCTCTGTCAGGTGCACCTGGCCTGTGGCTGTGTCTATCCGGGTGCCCATGTGTGTGAGCACCTGTGTCGGATGCAGCTAGCTCTTTTTCCAGTTTATGACCCGTCCATGGCATTGCAGGCACTGGGCCATGACCTTCATATCCCTTCTGGCCTGATCTGGATGTCTGGCCCAAATAAGCCAGTCATCCAGATATGGGATGACATGTATGCCCTTTTTTCGAAGGTCCTCCGCCAGTACTACAAATGTCGTCATGAAGACCCTCGGTACTGATGCCAGACCAAATGGTAGGCATATGTATTGGAAATGATGCCCGTAAATCTGGAATTGGAGAAACTGGTAGTGTCGGGGGTGGATCAGGATATGCAAGTAGGCATCCTTGAGGCCTATTGAGGCCAGAAAGTCACATGGCTGAATGACTGCCAGGGTTAAGTGGAGAATCTCCATTTTGAACCTCTTGTAAATCACTAATTTGTTGAAGAATTTGAGGTCGAGGATGGTGCGGAGGCCTCCCATCTTTGGGTTCATAAAGAGCGTAGAGTACACCCCAGTGTCCCTCTCTTGAGAAGGGATGAGGGCTATCACCCCACTCCTGGTGAGGTCAACAAGAGCCTGCTGAATCGCCTATACCTTTGTGGGTTTCTAGGGTGCTGGGGAAACCATCGGTCTGTGTGGAATTGTCTTTTGAGAAAATTCTATGGCGGAGCTTTGGGACATGAGTTTCTGGACCCATTGGTCCATAGTAGTGTGGGCCCATTGATCGGCGAACAAATTTAGTCGACCCCCTACTGGGAGCAGTCCACCGGGGCCCCCCATCTTCATTGGTTCTTGGCAGTGGTACCACCACTGAACTTGTTGTCCTTATGCCCCCCTTATTTGCTGAAATTACCCCTCAATTTGGATTGTTTGTTCCAGGACTAGAACCGGGATCTCGTGGCCCTGCCCCTCTGGGGCTGGGTTGCTGATGCTCTTGTGCAGTTCCTGGCTCCCCAGAATCTGGAGCAAAAGTCCTTGCTGGAAGGAAGGAAAATGACCTTCTTCTCCACCATCTGCTTAGTCCCTGCTCTGTCCTTGAGGAATGTGGTCATAGCTTTCCTGAACAGGTGACCCTCTTTGTAAGAGAGCTTCATCAGGGTCACCTTAGACTCAGCATCCGCCTGCCATAACTTGAACCACAACACTCGTCCGACCCAGTTGGTCAGGATGGCTGCCCTGGCACTAAAAACTGATGGAGTCAGAGGAAGCATCTGCGATATAGTGTGCTGCCTGCACAGTGCAGTTCACCTGCTCTGCTAGCAGGGAATCTTCCTGGAGCTCATCCGTGATGGCCTCCACCCAGCACAAGAGTGTCCTGCTAGCATACCACAGGGCTGTATCTGGAGCCAGGGCCATCCCTGTCAATTCCTGGACCCATTATAACAATTCCTCCACCATTTTGTCCATTGGGTCTCTGAGCGCTGTTGCACTCTCTGCCGGTATTACCATATGTCTGTCCAGCGCTGACACTGGAGTGTCCACCTTCGGGGCTGTGTGCCAGACCATACAGTAGGACTTCGTGAGGGGATAAAATGTCTGCATGGCTCCAGCTTCTTGGTCAGGATGGCATCAAATGCTGGGGCAGGTGGGGAAGCAATGCTGCACTGACTTTGATTGGGATGAGAAGAGGGGGTCCATGGAGGTATGGGACTCTTCTTGCTCTGCAGGAATCTGCATGGCTTCCCTCATAAGTTGAACCAGCTCTGCCACATTCTCCTGTGGGCACAGCTTGCATGATGCATGATGCATAGCTCGAATCCTGTTCCACCTCATCTTCCTCCAATGAGTCCAGAGATTCTTCCACCTGCCTGTATCTCTTCCTTTGCAGCTGTGGGCTCTGTGTTATGCTTGTGCATTTTTTCGCTGCTGCTTGGGGCTCACTTGTGGGCTGCTAGACTTGCAACTTCTTCAGCCACTGGAACAGTAGGCCCACCTGTACTGCATTCAGCATGAGCAGGACGTAGGGGCTGATGGTTCTTGATGGGTCACCACCACATCCAGGCTGGAGTTCTACAGTGTGTCGAAGTTCTGCATATAAGACTTCCCCTACATGTGATTCTGGGAGCTTTGTCCCGCATTCTATGCAGGCAGGCATGAATATGAAGGTCTGTGAGCAATCCAATCTGTGAGAGGCAGACAAGAAAAACTGAGTCAGAAACATGGCCAGTGGGTATGTAGCATCTTACAACAGTATCAGCCAGTAAGTAAGGGCACAGGTGGAAAATGTATTGGAGCAGTGGGTCTGTGCCTTTAAGAGGACTTAGTGTCCCTTCACAAAATGTCTGCTCGCATATTACGGTTGCCCAATGGACTTCTGTGCTGTTTTGTTTGCCCTCCTCAAGATGGTGGCGCTGGTTGTCCTCCACCAACATGGCTGCCATTCCCGTGAGAATTATGGGGAAGAGCCACTTGATTTGCAGAGGTCTCATGATGCACTAGGCCTCTCGAAGGATAACCCTTGTAACTTTCTTGAATAGCCCCTAACATACATGTCCCCCTGCTTATCAGTACACCGCTTCCGTGCTATTATTCTCCATGGCGCTAGTCCCTCAGCTTCCATGTATGGGAGGTGGTAGAATGCTGTTGCCCCATAGTCTCATGACAGGCGTCATGTTGCTCTCTGAGATGTGGGGCAGATGGGAAGACATGACACCGCCGGAATATGTGGGAGGTGAAGATGATCATGAATCAGCCTCCAACATGTGCAGACTACAGCACAAAGTCACCAAAACTTTACTGCCCTGCGTCCCCTACTTTGGTGACCTCTGGCTAAACAGGAGTTTCAAAGAGCAGCTCAAATGGATGCCATCATTCTGGAGCTCCGGTGGTGGAGACAGCTTCCAGGTACCCATACTTTGAACAGTACTGAGCTCCAGAGAGCAGCAACACTGCCCGATACTCGGGAAGTTAGCTGACCCGGGGGGGGGCCGTGATCAGTTCCCAAGTAGGCATCTGGTACCATCATTCTTTGTTGGAAACACTACTGGAGGGTCCTGAACATGGGCAGGAGGGTGAGGCAAACGCCACGAGAGGGTCTGCCTCTCCTGGATCCTGCCTCTCTGTGTGCAGCACAGCCTGTCAATCACTTGCGCTCTCGATTGATGGCAACAAAGCCTTAGGGTCCTTTTTTATAGTGTTTCATACCTACAGTCTTTCTTCAGTATTATTATTATATATATATTATGGTAGCACGGTAGTGCTACCATAGTTAGGGTTGAGGAGCCATTTCTATGTTAAACCCCAAAACTTTGCACCTTAATCACTTTGTAACTGTATGACAGATTTGGCTGAAATTTGGAATACATGATCAGGAACCATAGGCCTTGGGATCTGCCAAGTTTCGTAGTGGTCAGATGTACAGCTGCGGAGTTATTAAGCATGATCTGTGCACGCGTTTACGCTTTTTCTGGAATTCTACGGTCGCGCCTACAGGTCGTACGGTTTGCGTGACCGGTCTGAAATCTTCAGGGAACGTGCAACCAGGGTCCCCGATGTGCCTTTCAAAGATTTCATGAAAAAATATTAAACGGTTCAAAAGTTATTCAAAAAACAGTTTCCCATTATAAGTCAATGGGAAAAGTTAACAAAAAGTTCAACACTTTCTCAAATGCATTTTTACTTTCGCAAATGGGCCTGTTACTTTCACAAATTGACCATTTTGTTTTCAGTTGGTGATCAGAAAAATGGTTGGCATTTAAATTTGGGACCCTCTAGCAACCTAATTCTTTTTGTATTCACCTAGTGGGACCCTGAGGATGCTTGCCATGTCTTTACTTTGTGGTAAAACACCCCAGAAATATGTTTTTCAAATTTCTGGAAAAAGTACTTTCACAAATTACTTTCGTGCTCATGAAAGTGTCGAACTTTTTTGTGAAAGCTTTCGCAGATTGCGACAGTAATTTTCCATCTGTGGGACAGTGACAGTGATTCTTTGGCACTGCGCTGCAAAAGAACCGTTGGGAGTTTTGGGCTGAAATTTGGAGGGAACGGAGCCGACATCTCACGGATGTGCCTTTCAGTGTTGTATTGAAAAAATATTACATGGCGGCAAAGTCACGGTACTCCAAAGTTGACGTTTTTTCCCATAGGATAACATTACGGCGCCTAGCGCATTACAGAAATCCTTTGGCACCCTGCTGCAAAATAACGGTTTGGTCTTTTTTCCTGAAATTTGGAGGGAAGACAGCCAACAGCCCACAGATGTGCCTTTCAGTAGTTTGGTGAAAAAATATTACACGGCGGCAAAGTTACGGCACTCCAAAGTTGATGGTTTTTCCCATAGGATAACATTACGGCGCCCGACGCATTACAGAGATCCTTTGGATCCCTGCTGCAAAATAACGGTTTGGTCTTTTTTCCTGAAATTTGGAGGGAAGACAGCCAACAGCCCACAGATGTGCCTTTCAGTGGTTTGGTGAAAAAACATTACAGGGAGGCAAAGTTATGGCACTCCGAACTTTCTTTTTTCCCATAGGATAACATTACGGCGTTCGCCGCGCCTTTCAGGGCCCGTATCTCGAAGCGGCTGCGAGATACAGACTTTTCGTCGAAACTTCTTAGCCCCAATGGGCTAAGATTCAAATTAGCCAGGACAGTTGTAAATAATATGACTTTTAATTTTTTTCTACGTCGTACGGTTCCTGAGATATAATGTATTTAGTATTCCAAGATCTCATTTTCTGCGCCGATACTCATTATTATGCATACATTATTTGTACTCACTGTCTTTCTCTATGCAGGTTTTGGGGAAAACCAGCCTGTGCACTTACATTACTGTTACTGTTGCCCTTTCTGCTTCCGGTTCCGTACCCGTTTCACTTACCATTGACGTCTGCGCCACCATGTGCGTTATCCTTTGCGTTTTCATTTGCGTTTGTGTTTCTGTTATTTTTTTCCATTTCTGTCTACAGTACTGTTTATCTTTCTGTTTCACTTTACGTCACCATGCCCATTGACATTTCTGTTTGCAGGCACCATGTTACTATGTGACAACACATCACGTGGCAGACCATTCCCGTCTACGCCACCATGTGCGTGTCCCTTTCTGTTCTCATTCGAGCTTGTGTTACCATGTGCGCCACTGTTAGCATTTCTGTTTGCGTTGCTGTCCCTGTTAGTATGCCACAAGACATCATGTGGTGGGAGCGCGGGGCCCGCCACCGCATTATATTCACTATTTCTCGTTATCATTCTCAAAAAGAAGGGAAATTAGAGGCAAAAAACTCCATTTAATGCATTAGTTAGGGTTGTTCCACAGCGACAAAAGTGAGGAAATTCGCTAATGGGGTTGAAAACCAACACCCCACCCACCCCAACCGGCATTGGGTGTGCATTGGGATCGTGGGTCCTAACTCTCACCCAATTCTCCTATACTTCTGCTGCTTTACACATGTCATGGGGTGAGAGTTAGGGCTGATGATCCCAATGCACACCCCAATGCCACCACGTGCGTCATCCTTTGCGTTTTCATTTGCGCTTGCGTTTCTGTTACTTTTTTGCCATTTGTGTGTACCATACTGTTTCTCTTTCTGTTTCACTTTGCGTCACCATGCCCATTGACACTTCCATTTACAGGCACCATGTTACTATGTGACAAGACATCACATGGCACACCGTTCCCGTCTACGCCACCGTGTGCATTACCCTTTCTGTTCTCATTCGTGCTTGTGTTACCATGTGTGCCACTGTTAGCATTTCTGTTTGCGTTGCTGTTCCTGTTACTATGCCACAAGACATCATGTGGTGGCCCCGGGCTCCCGCCACTGCATTACATTCACTATTTCTCATTATCATTCTCAAAAAGAAGGGAAATTAGAGGCAAAAAACTCCATTTAATGCATTAGTTAGGGTTGTTCCACAGCGACAAAAGTGAGGAAATTCGCTGTTAGGGTTGAAAACCCTAACTCGAATCACCCCACAGCACCACACACAGACACACACACACACATTCAAGTATGGGGAGGACCAAGTCAACACAACCAATGACAGACATCCAGCAGCAGGTGACAGAAATAACAAACAATTGTCTAAATGTACTACGAGACATCTCCACCCACTTGACCAGGTACTGCATGCTCAGTGGAGATCAACAGCAAAACTGAGGCCATGTACACCAAACGTACACATCCCTGATTGCAGCTGCACACAACGTACCACACTTAGTAATTGCATGGCCTTACCTACCGATGCCCCACACCAGACCACACCACTTGTGGTGGGCCAACTGAGGAATATAGTTCAGCAAAACCTAGGAGTTGTACAGGTATAATATCTCTGATTATAACAAGGGTTTGAGAAATGCAGCTTTCTAATTGACTGTAAACATTGTAACAGCCTTATGTTTAGTTTTTATTAACATACATGTAGAGCCTAACCATATGATGAACATGGTTTAATGTTGTTTAAAAAACAGTTTTATTATGATAGCAATAAGCCACTCCCAGGTATTATGTTAATGGTCAGTTTATCACTGTCTAGCGACATGTGGCACTCTGCTATGCCTCATTCAACATTAAACCCCCTACAGGGTGATTAACAGACCATTTAACATAACTGGTGGTCATGCCTTATTGCTTAATTGTCTTTATGAGTAGATACTCTCCCCTCTGCTAGGCACTGCAGCAGCTTTGCAACACAGTGTCCCACCCAGTTACACCATACACTGTCTAGTTACTGGAGAATGGCTGTGAATATGAACTCATGAAGATGAACAGTGTAACTTGATCATTACAGTCATCGAAACCCTAGTGTGATTATAACTGACAGAGTCAGTGATAGAGGATAACCCCTGCTGTCCTGGTACACTTACCCCATTGTGAGTTAAATCAATACTAAAAGACATTCTGTTTATATCTACACCATACCTACTTGATTCCTGTTGTACCACAATTAACATAGTTATCACTTTGATAGCATCAGTGACAGAAGTGTGGCAAACCCAAACAGTAGGCATACAGCCTGAGTATGAAACAACTGTTAAAAAAATCACACTGTGTCCATAAGTGGCATAGATCACTCATTGCAACAATAGTAAATGTATTACTATTTGAATAAGTTAGTCATCACAGATGCAATGAGATTATCTTTATCAGGTACAACATACTCAGTAAGTGCCTACAGGAAAATCTATCCTATATACATCTCCGATACAGGTACATCATTGTTGGCTCAGTAGTGCTATGATATTTAGAAGTTGCTTGGCCTGATCTATGTAATTACAATGTTTCTTACAAAGAATACTTACTGCATCTTTAGTATTGAAACACACTGAAGGTCTATGTATGTACATCAGCAGTACACCTTCATCAGTAAGAATGCATGTGATACTGGCAGTCACAATTTCTACAGCGTTGAACAGGCAATGCTTTTCCATACGTTTACATCAGCCTCTCTATGTTGAGTAAACCATTGCAGTAAATGTACTACTATGTAAATCACCTACTAAATGTATCACTACTTTTATCTTGAGCATGCTAGTGTCTTGTAGTTAATTTATGTGCTTCTCTTAATTACTGTATACTCACTGGTGTCAAAACCTTTATACAACTGTCATCATGCACCTTCAGCATTTATATTGAATAACGGCACAGTACCAGTTGTGGTGTGGTGTGGGGCATCGGTAGGTAAGGCCATGCAACTACTAAGTGTGGTACGTTGTGTGCAGCTGCAATCAGGGATGTGTCGCTTGGTGTACATGGCCTCAGTTTTGCTGTTGATCTCCACTGAGCATGCAGTACCTGGTCAGGTGGGTGGGGATGTCTTGTAGTACATTTAGACAATTGTTTGTTATTTCTGTCACCTGCTGCTGGATGTCTGTCATTGGTTGTGTTGACTTGGTCCTCCCCCATACTTGAATGTGTGTGTGTGTGGTGCTGGGGGGGGTGAATTCCGAGTTAGGGTTTTCAACCCTAACAGCGAATTTCCTCACTTTTGTCACTGTGGAACAACCCTAACTAATGCATTAAACGGAGTTTTTTGCCTCTAAAAATATATATATATATATATAGATAGATAATACAAAATCACACATGCCCCCACAATGCAAAGCATCATGGGCTGCATATGCAAATCACCACAGAATGTTATGCTGGTCCAACTTTAAGCAGAATTGCATGGTGCCGAAAGGCCTCTCACACAGTTTGCAAAGGTTGCTAACAGAAGACATAGACACGTGTTTCGTCCTACCAGGACTCATCAGTATGCCTCATCTGTTTGACACCTCAGTGGAATGGACCAGCTACCCCTAAGGCAGTGTGCCTGGGATATATTGTGGTGAACCCATTAAAATAAAAAACTATTTAAAAGACAAAGAACCTCTGTGCATAAACAATGAGGCAAGGGTTACCCCAAAGGGCATTTGGCTGGGAAGCCAAGTTTCAAGAAAATACAAAATCACACATGGCCCCTTGCCTCAGTGTTTATGCACAGAGGTTCTTTGTCTTTTAAATAGTTTTTTATTTTAATGGGTTCACCACAATATATCCCAGGCACACTGCCTTAGGGGTAGCTGGTCCATTCCACTGGGGTGTCAAACAGACGAGGCATACTGATGAGTCCTGTAGGACAAACACGTGTCTATGTCTTCTGTTAGCACCCTTTGCAAACTGTGTGAGAGGCCTTCGGCACCATGCAATTCTGCTTAAAGTTGGACCAGCATAACATTCTGTGGTGATTTGAATATGCAGCCCATGATGCTTTGCATTGGGGGGCATGTGTGATTTTGTATTTTCTGAAACTTGGCTTCCCAGCCAAATGCCCTTTAGGGTAACCCTTGCCTCAGTGTTTATGCACAGAGGTTTTTCTTATATATATATATATATATATATATATATATATAGATAGATAGATAGATAGATAGTATTAATATAAAAGATGCAAGGAAAACTACTAACAAATGCGCTTTCCGACAATGTGCCTGAGCTATATAGTAAGAAGTAGGTTTACAATTTAAGAGTAAAATACCTATAAGTCTTAGGGAGCAAGATTGATTGTGACCTACTTCCAGAGATGTATGAGTTAGACTGGAATTTTTGGCTGGAGCCAGGGGCATTGGCCTCTGACAGCCAACAGATTTATGATCATGCATCGGCCAATGGGATGGATGAGGATACCCAGTGAGTATCATCTGCATGCTACTAGCCCCTGCACTTGCTTTCATCCACCTTAGACCATCCTTTCTCCCTGCCCTCTGATTCCCTAGGTATCTACTTTCTCTGACACCTTTTTCTCCACCTCTCTTAATACCCTCCTTACATGATCTCTCTCATCCCTTACTTTCTTCCTCTGCTTCCCATCACTCTCCCTTTTCCTCTCCTCCCTGTTTTCAATAACCACATAATGGCACTTATTGTATTGTCTGTGTATACTTTTCTCATGCAATGCCTGTTTTCTCACATGTTCTCTGATCCTGTTTTTTACTTTGTCCAAACTGTATTGACTGTATTATACCGAACAATGTTTCTCTACACCCTAAGTTTGGATTGTATGTGATTCCCCTTCTAACTGTGTTACAATTCTCATGTGCTGCGTCACTGTATGCTCATGTATTTCAAATGGTATTCTGCTGGGTCGTGCCTGAAAATAGGCATTCTCATGCCTAGTGCACCCACCCAATTACCAAACGCAAATAAATAAATAAATTATGGTTCTCTGAGCACTAGAAAGGTGGCAGGGGATACTCTTCCTTTTACAGGTATGCTAAAAGGTGCTTTTTACTCTCTTGTTTAGAGTTTCAGAATGTTGTGGTTCTTTTCCTTTGTTTTTTTTGTGTTATTTTTTTTACTAGTAATATTACTACTTTACATGTGGTCCAGGATCTTTAGTAGGGTTTACCTACTCAGGTTTTCCTTTGCTGTATTACAGTCTTATTAGTCCCTATTATTAGGCAAACATCTCTTACTTTTTTCATATATAATCCTTTATTGTACGCTTGCCATGTTCATTTTCTAGCACCCTTGTGTTCCTAGTTGCTGTTTATTTCTGTGTACTGTGATATATATTTAGAAAATCAATAATGTTTTTAACTGCAAAAAAAGATACTGTTTCTTTTTTCTTTATTTCACAGGCAATAATGGTAAATCCAGTGAGACACTGGCCCGAGAATGTCATCACAGCGCGTGCAAGAAGCCACAGTTCAGTAGGAAGTCAAGTGCTGTGTCTGCAGAGGTGCATTAAACAGAAGGTTGCTACTGAGCTTAGAAACTTGCAGAGAAAGGTAGAAAATGTACAAATTTATGCAATGGGGGCTTGTACAGTTCTGGGTTTTATTGTGTTGCCTGTCATGCTTTGACTCTTAGAAACACAGAATTTGACAGCAGGATAATGACCACTTGGCCCATCCAGTCTGTTCGTTTCTCCCTACCTACCCTATTACCACAGACCGGGCCTGATCTACAGCACTTTCTCCCTTCCCCTTTCCTTTACACCATAGTTCCCTTGTGCTTATCCCATGCATTCTTGATCCCCACCACCTCTTCTGGAAGGCTGTTCCAGGAATCCACAACTCTTTCTGCAAAGAAGTACTTCCTCATAACTCTCCTGAATTTACTCCCCTCCAACTTCATAGCTGTGCCCTTGTTCTTAAGCACATTTTCTTTTGAAAAATACCTTCCTCCTGTACTTTCTGTACTCCCATGAGGTATTTAAAGATCTCTGTCTTATCCCCCCCCTTTTCTATTCCAGGGTGTACATATTTAGGTCTTTTAGTCTCTCTCTTTGTAGGGCTTCTGATGCAAACCCCGCACCATTTTAGTTGTCCTCCTCTGGACTGCCACCACTCTGTCTATGTCCTTTTGGAGATGTGGTTTCCAGAACTGGACACAGTACTCTAGGTGGGGTCTTACCTGTGATCCATACTGAGGCAAGACCGCCTCCTTCTTTCTGCTGGTGATACCCCTCCCTATGCACCCTAGCATCACATTAGCCCTCTCAACTGCCTTGTCACACTGCCTAGCCACATTTAGGTCATCTAGTATGATTACTCCTAGGTCTCCTTCCTGCTTGGTGGTCGACAATACAAATCCACCCATCTGTACTCCACCCCTGGGTTTCTGTGCCTGAAATGCATTATTTTGAATTTTTATTGCATTGAAACCCAGATGCTATACCCTTGACCACTTCTGTACTTTTCTCAGGTCTCTACTCACCCTTTTCACCTTCACCCCAGAGTGTCCACCGTATTACATATTTTGGTGTCATCTGCAAAGAGGCAGAGCTTCCCTTCCAGCTCTTCTGCAAGGTCACTTATAAAGACGTTAAAGAGGACCTGTCCCAGCACTGATCCCTGAGGCATCCAAGAGCAGGACCATTCATGATGCCCTACAGGAGGCATGCCTCAGACAGCTAGTGTTGGATCCCACTTGGGAGGGAGCAATCTTAGACCTTGTACTCTCAAATGGGGATGGAGAGAGGATCTCAGGTCTAGAAGTGAGTAGCCATCTGGGAACAAGTGACCACCAAACAGTGTGGTTCACGATAAACTCATCTGTAGAGTCAAGCCATATAAAAGTGAAGGTACTGGACTTCAGGAGGGATGATTTTGTCAGAATGGGAGAGTGCCTCAGAAAAGCACAAGCAAACAGGCAAGAAGGAGGGGTGGAGCAACAATGAGGAAACATCAGAATTGCCATCACAGAGGCAACAAGCCTTTGTGTGAAGCAAATAAACAAATCAAAACCAAAGAAAAACCTACTATGGTTCTCAAAAGTGGTGGTGGGGACGGTTAGGGAGAAAAATATAGCATTCAGGAAGTATAAGTGAAACTTGTAGAGCCAGAGAAAATATTTTTCCAGATTACCCAAGTTGCTAAACTTCTACTGCCTTTGCACCTTTTAACCTTACAAACCCCAGTGCCTTCTGTGACCGTGACCTTTATTTTAAACTGAATCAGTGAAACTTGTAGTGCCAGAGAAAATATTTTTCCTGATTACCCAAGTTGCTAAACTTCTACTGCCTTAACTGCATTGAATATGTGATCCCCACCCCCAATGCTCCTTTAGTCTGTTGCTTTGTGTAGGATCTGTATAAAAGCCTCACCTTTTTCTTCCTTCTCTGCAGAGACAAACCTGCTCCCCGGGAGCCTTCTGGGTCAAGAGGGTAACCGAGCAGCCCTCCCCCACAGCCGACGGACTCTTCCCAAGCCCCCACGCTGATTGCCCCCTGCAAAAGGCGTGGAATTCAAACCAAAAAATCTGCACAGGTAAAGGAGACCAGGACAAGCGAGGAGTGCAAATTGCAGAGCAAGGACCCCACCGATGCTATGCATCGGCTGCCCTGCTGCCCCCACCACCACCCTTGGTCGTCACTCCTTTTTATAGGATAAAGCACCTGACTGAAATTAACCTATCAGGTGGCTTTTCCATTTGCAGGTTATCACAGCTGTCCACTAGTGGCCGCTATAACAAAAGGACCTTCTGGCTACTGTGCCCAATACAAAACTCCAATACCCCCTCTAGTGGCATTTAGCCATCACTGCACCTGCTTTCTCTAATCCCAACCTTTTTGCACCACCTGCAAATTACTGTGCAACTCGGGAAGTATCTCTGTCTCTCTCCCACCAAATTGCTCACCCACAAAACTGCCAGTTGTATCATAAACTAGGTAGTCAGAAATTACAGCTGCTGCTGTACCTGCCGTATCTAAGTGATTATTAAGCGCTATAGTAATCCAGTTATGTCTTGTAAATTGCATGTTATTCTATTTTTCCCATGAGTCGTATAAATGTGATTTCAACTCTACCTCAGGGGTATGGTTTTCAGTACATATATAGGTGCACCCTTAACTGCCTGATTACCTAATTAACACTGTATCTCCAGCTAGACTGCCTCCTCCTATTGTTTAACATGAGCATGCCCGGCCTCGGGCCATAGACAGCTCCTGCGTCCAACCCGCCTGCTGACCTAAAGGGCAGCAGTGCTCAAACTCATCCCCAGGAGGATCCTATAGTAACAAGTGCTACCAAGACCACCTCCCTCCAATACGCTGTCACATCTATCCCTGGGGTAAGACATCTGATACCCTATAAGTTTGGGTACTGTTGACCAGTGGCTCACTGTAATAATTCCTGGCCACACCACTGACCTGATCTGTCAGGGACTCAGTGCCTGATGAGGCTGATTATTACTCTTAAGTTGAGCACGGTGGGCTCAGGGGAACTTATTCCCAAGGGCCCAACCATCCCTACCGCCCATCCATCCCTCCTCCCCACCCAGCCTCCTCACCAGCATGATGCCCTCCATGCTTGGACCCCCCTCCCTTGGCTGCCCAAATAGAGGGCTCCTACTGGCCGTCCTGTACCTCCTCTTCCTACACTGGGCAGATAGGACTATAAGCACAGGAGAACAGGACCTGAGAAGTCCCCCCAAACTGGACATTCCCCCACGACATTCTTGGGACCACTACACCCTCCCTCTTAATAACATGGAGGCACTTCTTACTGCCTATGTATTCTGCAGGAGAGGCATTCTGTACTCAACTCTACTCACTGCTAAACGGAGACTCTGGACTAAGTCCTTACCCCTCAGTCGGCTTCCTTCTCTTTGCCTCCTTGCTACCCTCCTGCTCATGGCAGGGGACATCCAACCAAATCCTGGTCCTCCTTCTTATGATCTTCTGGTCTCCTCCCCGATGGACCCACACTGGGCAGCCAATAAGGGCCTGAGGATTGCGCACATGAATATATGTAGCCTGAGACCCAAGATGCAGGAACTTCAAGCCTGGCTGGACCGGTACAACCCGCATATCCTGGCCATATCGGAAACCTGGCTCAAGCATCACATACCCTCCCATGAGGTTGCAGCCCTAGGATACCTCTCCCATAGACAAGATAGACTGAGGAAAAGGGGTGGAGGGGTCCTAATCTACACAAAAGACACCCTTAACTCAGTGCAGGTCAACCTGCTACAGGCCACTAGTATGGAAGGTAAATCGATCTTCGTTCGCATCACCCTTGGCCCATGTAAGCATCTCAACACTGGATGCGTATACAACCCTCCAACCAATGCGCGCTCATCTCTGGAGGCAGTCCTAAGGGACCTCTCCAATGAGGTCACCTCTGAGCTAATCATCCTGGGGGACTTCACTCTGAATTGGGCCCCGAAAGACAATCCCTCCCTACTAGGGCTGGTTCAGGAAGCTAACCTTACGCAGGTTATCACAGGGACCACCCAAATGAACTACAAAATGGGTAGCCATTCCACACTTGATTGGGTGCTTACTAGCAAACCCTCCAATATAAAGGCGGCTGGCACCCTAGCGGATGCCCTGAGTGATCACTCCCCAATCTTCTGCTCCTGGAAAAACAGGGCCCCCAGAGTCCCCCTGCGAATACTCGTGACACGGGACTACTCAAACTATCAACCTGAATACTTGATTGGCTGCCTAAATGGGATTGATTGGAGCCCAATCAAACTACTCCCCACACTGGAAGAGGCTACGGCCTTCTTCCAGGGAGCCATCATTATGGTTGCTGACTGCTTGGCCCCTTTGAAGAAATTCCGCACCAAGGGGAGCTGCTACAAGTGGATCATGCCTCAAGTGAAAACACTGATGAAAACTAGGGACAGTGCTTGGAAAAAATACAAGCTCTCCTCCCTATCGGCTGACCTAAACGGTTACAAGATGCTGAGAAATAAGTGTAAACTGGCCATCAAAGTGGCCAAATGAGACTACCTCACAGATCTACAGAAAAAGAACCTAGGCAACCCTCGACTCTTTTGGGCTCACATAAATGGGCTTATAAAGGGGAGCGGGAAGACCGCTCACTGCCCCATAGAGGTCAATGGCCAATTAACTAACGATGACCCTAGCACCGCCATGGCTCTCAACTGCCAGTTCACAAATCTGGACCTGCTCAAAGCGTACATGCCACCCCTTCTCCCAGTCTCAAATGATCCCATCCCCCAAAGCCTGGACTTCCCAACCTTCCACATCCAGCTTGTAAGACCAAACGAAGTCCTCCCGTTACTAAAGTCCCTCAAAATGTCAGGAGCTATGGGACCCGATGGCATCCCCCCCCGCATACTAAAGGAAGGGGCCCCTGCACTCGCCAGGCCCCTCACCTGGCTCCTCAATCGATCCCTTATCACAGGTGCCATCCCGGAACAATGGAAACTGGCCCATGCAGTCCCCATCTACAAGGGTGGTTCAAGGGAGACTACCAACAATTACAGGCCTATCTCCCTGCTATCTAGCCTTGGTAAGATTCAAGAGAGACTAATTTATGGACAACTCCGGGACTACTTAAGGCTCCACCATTTACTTGCCCCCTCCCAGCACGGTTTCAGAACCAATTATGGGACTGACACCGTGCTTATCAAGTTCTCCACTGATGTTCTCAGAGAACTGGACAAGGGATCCCCCACCGGGACAGTCTTCATTGACCTTTTCAAGGCTTTTGACCTTGCAAACCACAACCTGCTTCTTACAAAACTGAACCAGGTCAGGTTAGACAGCCACTCCCTATCGTGGTTCAGCAGTTACCTCACAGGGAGGACACAGAGGGTAAAATGGAAAGACACCCTGTCAGAGCCTCTCCCCCTAACGGATGGGGTGCCCCAAGGATCTATCCTTGGCCCCCTTCTCTTCTCTCTTTTCACAAATGATCTCAGTAAACACTGTGAGGGTAGCTCAGTGGTACAGTATGCGGATGACGTGGTCATATACCGCCCCTCCTCTAATCTGGGTGATCTCTGCTCCGGGCTACAGGAAGACCTGGGTTCCCTTGTGCAATGACTTGTCACCAACAGAATGATCATTAACCCTAACAAGACCAAGGCCATGCTATTTGGCACAAGAACCCTCAGCCGGGAAAAAAGCCCACATCTCAGGCTGATGACCAAATCAGGAAAAAGACTTGAGGTGGTTGAATCGACAAAATACCTTGGCCTCACTCTGGATCAGTGCTTCTCCCTCAAGGATCATGTCTACCAGGTAACCAAAAATAGTCATGCCAAACTCGGGACCTTGTATAGGCTGAAAGACCAGTTGATACCCGCGGCCAGGGCCTCCATCGCCACAAGCGTCCTCCTCCCTACCCTCTCCTATGCGGCCCCGGTGATACAGGGAGCTGCCAAACAAGAGATGAACAGATTACAAGTTCTCTATCACAAGGTGGCTCACTTCACCACCCTATCCAGCTCCCGGGCTCACCACTGTGACACTCTGTCCCAACTAAACTGGCCCTCCTGGGAGATCCGGCTCCAATACCCCCTACTCTGCCACACTCATAAACTAGTCAGCCCATCCCCCCCTCCCAGCCTCACTGGACTCATTGCCCAAAAGAGAAACCCTAGGCTCCTCAGAACAATGGACAGAACCCTCCTCGCAGTGCCAAGAGTTAGAACCAAGGCGAGGGGTAAGTCGTTCGCCATCATAGCGCCCACCCTATGGAACTCCCTGCCCCCTGGTGTTCAGGATGCTACCTCTACTCACACCTTCCGCACAAGGCTGAAGGCTCATATGATGGTCACCTCCATATGCAACTGCTAAAGTGAGAGGCTCCTAAGTGGAAGACCACCCCTCTCCCTCATATGGAAATAGCGACTATCACTGCACCCCATCTATATAGCACTGCACCCCATCTGTAGAGCTTACCCAGGAAATGTTAACTGCTAAAAAGCTACTATGTCTTACCTCTTAAATGTAACTGCTGAAAAACTACTATGTATTATGTTCCTCGCTGTCTAGTGTAATGTACCTGTGCTGTATGCTACCCCATGTATTATTCCATGTAATTCCCCAGGTCGCCCCTGAAAAGGGACCTTTGGGGCCCAGCAGGCTTACCCGGTTATCAAAATTTAATAAATAAAATAAATAAGGAAACACAGAAGGAGCAGGACAGAGAACTGTACCAGTTAAAGCAGAAGGAAGTGGGAAAGGCAGTCAGATTAGCAAAGACCCAAACCAAGGAAAAGATAACTAACTCAGTTAAGAAGGGGGATAAAACCTTTTATAGGAGCCGGCCCGGTGGTGCTGAGGGTTGAGGCGCTGGATGCCACACCTCGTGCTACACTGGTGACCCAAGTTCAGGAGTAATCTTGGGTGCCAGGGGTCAGCAGGGTGGGTAGAGGATTGAGCACCTGCTGGGCTGCTCTTCTCCTCAAGGGGGAGGGCTGGGGATCACCTGGCATGCCAGCGTCTCCCAGTTGAGACCGGGGGCACTGCAGCATGCAGGGCAGCATGAACTCAGCATAGCTGATGCTTGGCAGGGTTGCCATGAGCCATTGTGTCAGGGTGTGCACTACGCATGGGAGGGGGGAGCGAGCACCAGAACACAGAAAAGCCCAGTCTGAGGGGTAAGTGACGGCACCTGCCCCCATGCCCATGGCTGGGTCCATCCAGCCTGGCCTTCCAGGTTCCTCCACCAGGGCCCTCGCCCACAGCCAGAGACTGACTGTAAAGAGCGCCCAAAGAGGAGCGGTGGCCCCACCCCAGAGGGGTTGAGCTGGGGGTGCCAACTGTGGGATGAAGAGGTGGAGAGAGAAGGCACAGGTTGGAGGACTTCAGGCAGGGCAGGAAAAGGCAGGATGCCTGAGCGAGGCCCCTCAGACCATAACCGGTGGGAAAAATAATTGGGGGAAAAAAACCTTTTATAGGTACATTAGGAAGTGAAAAAGACAAAGGGAAGGATACTGAGGCTGAATAAAGAGGAGGGTGGGTGGGCAGAGAGGGCAGTGAAAATCAGGGATACTGAATGAATACTTCTGCTCAGTATTCCCAAAAGAAGAGGAGGGGGAGGTACCTAATCCGGTCAATAGAAGCACTCTGGATAGAGAGGTCAATATCAATCCTTTCACAGAAGAAAGGGTTCTGAAAGACTCCTAAAACTGAAGGTGGACAAAGCAATAGGGCCTGATGGGATTCACTGCAGAATTCTAAAATAACTAAGGGGAGAACTAGTAACACCACTGACAACCCTTCTTAACAAATCATGGGAGGATGGTGTGGTACCTGAGGACTGGAGGGGGGTGGATGTGATTCCTCTTCACAAAAATGGGAGCAAGACAGAGGCAGGAAACTATAGACCTGTCAGTTTGACCTGAGTGGTAGGGAAAATGATGGAATGACTTCTGAAGGAAAGAGTTGTTGAGTACCTAGAGGCCAGTGGGGCACAGGACCCAAGGCAGCATGGATTCACAGCAGGAAGGTCATGTCAGACAAATCTAATTGATTTCTTTGACTGGGTGACCACAGTAATAGACCAGGGAGGGACTGTGGACATGGCCTTCCTAGACTTTAGCAAGGCTTTTGACACAGTCCCATGCAAAAGATTAATAAACAAATTAGCTAGCCTGGAAGTGGGTCCCAGGGTGGTAGCCTGGGTAAAACATTGGCTGGACAACAGGATGCAGTAGGTAATGGTAAACAGAGTCCACAGTGAAGAAAGGGGGATTACTAGTGGGGTACCATAGGGTTCAGTACTGGGTCTGGTCCTTTTTAATGTCTTTATAAATGACATTGCAGAAGGACTGGAAGGAAAAGTATGTCTCTTTGCAGACGACACAAAGATCTGCAACAGGGTTGATACACAAGGTGGGGTGGAAAGGATGAGAAGGGACTTGGCAAGGTTGGAGGAATGGTCAAATGTATGGCAGTTAGATTCAACGCAAAGAAGTTCAAAGTAATGCACCTGGGAGACAAAACCCCAGAGGAAGAGTTCACAATGGGCTGTAAGATACTGACAACAACAGAAATGGAGAGAGACCAGCGGGGTAGTTATATCAGATGACCTAAAGATGGGCAAGCAATGTGAGAAGGCAGTAAGGAGGTCTGGGGGGATACTGGAATGCACAGGGAGAGGCATCACCAGCAGAAAACCAGAAGTTGTTATCCCTCTGTACAGACAGTTGGTGAGACCCCACCTCGAGTACTGCATGCAGTTCTGGAGACCCCATCTCAGCAAAGACATAGACAGGGTGGAGGCTGTCCAGAGGAGGGCAGCTAAAATGGTACAGGGTCTGCATCAAAAGACATACAAAGAGAGACTAAAGGAGCTTAATGTGTAAACCCTCGAGGAAGGGAGGGAGGGAGAGGGGGGAACATGGTAGAAACTTTCAAGTACCTCAAGGAAATCAACAAAGTCCAAGAGGGTAGCATCTTTCAGGAAAAGAGATGTGCAAGAAAAAGGGGGCACAATTTGAAAACAGAGGGGGAACAGCTCAGAGGTAATGTGAGGAAGTATTTTTTCACAGAGAGGGTTGCGGATGCATGGAACAGCCTTCCTGATTAGGTCATGGAGTCAAAAACAGTGGGTGAATTCAAGAATGCATGGGACAGACATAAGGCAATTCTAGTGGGGGGGGGTAAGCGGAAATAGGCTGTTGGTTAACTAGGATCTGCAGCTTATCCATTAGGTAGGGAAATGGGCAGACTAGGTAGGCCAAGCAGTCCTTATCTGCCATCAAATTCTATGTTTCTATGTATGTTTCACCCTGCTGGTCCCCCTTCCTCCCTTTCTTGGAGTGAACGCTGTTTAACACCACCCTCTGTCACCTATCCCCTAACCAATTTCTTATCCAATTTACCACTTTTGAACCCACTTCTAAACTGCTCAGCTTGCTTACTAGTCTCCTATGTGGAATAGTGTTGAAAGCCTTACTGAATCTTGATAGGCCACATCCAGCGCTCCTCCCTGATCTAGTTCCTTGTTCACCCAGTCAAAGAAATCTATCAAATTCATTTGACATGACCTCCCCCCTGTGAAATCATGCTGCCTTGGGTCTTGTAACCCAATGGATTAAAGATATTCCAGAATATTTTCCTTAAGCAAAGATTCCATTAACTTTCCCACCACTGGTATCAGACTGACTGGCCTATAACCTATAACCTACTACTTAAGCAACTCTTCAGCACAGGACTCTACAAAGATGCCACAAATTGGTTTAAAAGCTATCTTTCTAATCAAACACATCAAGTCAAGATTTCTAACATCTTTTGCAACCGCCAAGCAGTCCGATCTGGTGTCCCACAAGGGTCTGTATTGGTTCCTCTTCTTTTCAGCGTCTTCCTCAACAGACTCCCCAGCTCTTGCCAAGATCAGATCCTGCTCTACATGGAAGTTGCTGTAATATTTACTAATAATACAGATCCCAAACTCCTCAAAAAAGCAACTACAGTTTAGGTTTGCACCAGTGGAGGACTGGTTTATCAGACACAAGCTTATTTTGAACTGCAGAAAGACAAAAGTCATGTTCTTCCATAACCCCCCCCCCCAAACAAGCAAAGATCCTACCCACTGACTATCAGAAACAATGCTGGCTCTACTTTGGAACCAATCCCTCACTTCAAATACCTTGGAATCACTATTGATAGTACCTAATCCTATTCACATCACATAGAGAACGTTACTAAAGCAGTCAACACTCGTATAGCACTGCTTTATAGGCACAAGCATAGTCTTACTACAGAAGCTCTAAGATTAACAATTCACAGCTCAGTTATATCTTTCATTGACTATGGGCTGGTTGTCTATGGCTCGGCCATTGCTACGTCCCTTCAACGTATTAATAGAGCTCTTAAAAAGGCCTATAGGCTGCTCACTGGGGCAGCTCATCACACACACACATGTGATCTCTATACCCAATCTAGTTGGCTTCAGTTAAAGGACAGAATAAAGTACCAAACCTGCCTGTTAGCAAAGAAAGTTAACTTAGGACTTACACCCCCGGAGTTCAAAAGATGCTAAGCCCTTTCTGTAACCGCCGGTGTACTCGATGCTTAGATAATCAGCTCTTTGTTGTTCCACACTGCCGCACAACCCAAGGACAACGCTTGTTTGCATTCAGAGCCCCACTATGGCTTGACTCGATTCCCACCGATCTTTCCGCAGTTACTAAGTTGGGCCCTTTCAAACATAAACTGAGTCAATTCCTCGTGGCAAATAATAGCTGTGACTACAATCACTAAGTTTCCTAATCATTCCATTAAATATGCCATTTTTCCTCATGGACAATTTTAGCACTTCTTAAGCCTCCTGCTTAGGAGTGATCCCCTCCCTTCCCTTTCACTTGTTTTAACTACCCGCACCCACTCTATGTCCTATCCACCAACTCCCCACTTCCCACTCCCTCTTCTTTCATCCCTTGACCCTCCTTATTCTTCCCATCATACCTTGCACTACCTAACATACCCTCCCTTTCTTGTGCTGGCCATCAACTGACAAAGCCTACCTGGCTGCTTTACATCTCTGCTCCTTGCTATTGAAAAATGCTTTCCATCCTGAACCTTTCCCTTCCCCCATCCCTTCATTCCGTACCCTCCCTCACCTCCTTGCATCCCCCTCCTTCTGCCTTACTTCACTATTATGCTACCCTTACTTGACAATGCTTCATTGTCTGCTACTCAGTGTCTGTCTAGTTTCTAAACATTCACTAAAAATATCACCAACAGCTTAATCTGGTTCAAGGTCAGCTAGCATTCATCTGTATCCCCTCCCCTGGGTCATGCTTGAAAATAGGCAGAATTTGTCTAGTGCACTTACCCGGTCAACAAAAACTAAATAAATAAATAAATAAAATAAACATTGTTACATTCACTTTAGACTCATTTGTTTGCATACGATGTAAAATGCATGTTACCTTGTCTGTTTGTACTGCTTATTACTTTGTAGTCAGCTTCTCTTTTGTTAAGTTCCAATCTTTATGTTAACCTGTTGACATGGAATCTATGTAAAAGAGCCTTTAGCTCATAGGTGTTATCCGAGATTGCAATTAATAAATAAATACAAATAATTGCCAGCCTCCTCCCTGCTACAACTTTTGTGTAGTGGGACTACATCTGCCCTTCTCTAGTCCTCCATTACTGTTTCCAGTGAGCTGTTAAGTTGAACTGTCAGAGGTGCAGCCAGTATTTCCCTTAGCTCCCTCAATACCCTTGGATGCACTCCATCTGGTTCCATTGCTTTCTCCACCTTCAGATTAGCAAGTCCCTTCAGCACTCTCCCCTCCAAAAAAGGACTAATGTTCACCTCCTTAACTCCAAAGCTTCTGCTACTTTTTTGTGGCCCCTGCCCACCCCCATCCTCTGTGAACACTGAATGAAAGTATTTGTTCAGGATGTCTGCCTTTTCTTGGTCCTGCACTGCACAACCACCCCCTTCTAACCTTACAATCCCACCCCTGGTCTTCCTCTTTTCACTTGCATATCAAAAAAATGTCTTGCCCCCTTTTGTTACCTCCTGGGCTATTCTCTCTTCAGTTTGCACCTTTTCATTCCTTACTGCTTTCCCTGCTTCCCTCTGTTTCCTCAATTTACCTCCCTATCCTCCCTCCCTCTGCATCTCCTTACACCTTCTGAATGTTGTCCTCTTTGCCTTTACCTTTTCAGCCACCTCTTTTGAGAACCATAGCAGTCTCTTTTTCCTCTTGCTTTTGCTCCCTTGTGTAACCCCCACACCGCTTTTGGCAAGTTGGCACCTCCCATAAAACAGAACTAGTACCCACATATGGCATACCATTTACTTTTAACAGAAATTCTAAGATTGGTACCGCCCTTAGCATTAGGATGTATACCAGGCTCATTATCTAGAGGAAGGGGGATGGGGGTACAATAACCAAAACTGAACCTTTAAAAAACAACCAGTTCCAGGGCAGAGGATGCTAGGCATGTGATAGACCTAACTGCTGAAGAGGTCCCATTAATTCCACACAGAAAAAAAGGATCTATTGGAGCAGGATTTAAGATATCTCCAGGTAACAGATATCAGTCAGCATGGATTCGAGGCTGGTAAATCATGCACTAACAATCTGCTGCATTTTTTCAAATCAGTCAGCCAGGCCTTGGACAGTGGTCTCCCTGTGGACATCCTCTACTTGGACTATGCCAAGGCTTTTGACTCTGTCTCACATCAAATATTGATGCAGACCCTAATGGACCTAGGGGTACATTGGCAGTTAAGTTTATGGATAAAAGCATGGCTTAGTGAGAGGACTCAGTGGGTCCAACTCAGGGGGTTTCTTTCAGATGGGGGAAGAGTGACAAGTGGAGTTCCTCAGGGCTCTGTCCTGGATCCCCTAATATTTAAATTGTTTGTTGTTTCCATGCAGGTCTCTGATGGATTTGTAAATTTATGGATGATACAAAAGTGGGAGCAGTGGTTAATAACCAGGAAGCAATAGTCAGTCTCCAGGACCAACTGACCAAACTGGAACTCTGAGCTGTTAAGCACCATTTGAGTTTTAATGTGGACAAGTGTAAGGTCATACACTTTGGGGCTAACAATAAAAGAGCTGAATACAAACTGAACAATGTAACAATTGCTAGTACTAAATCTGAAAGAGACCTGGGGGTCATAATGTATGATATGTTAACATTCAGCAAACACAGCTCAGAAATGGTTAGAAAAGCTAATAGATTAATGGGAAATATTCTGAGAAATATTAAGAGTAGGCACGAGGGAGTTATGTTGCCGCTTTACAGATCCCTGGTAAGGCCAACATTTGAGCATGGTATACCCCTAACTGTCCCACAGGAAATAGGTACTGGTAAATTAGTTGAAAGAGTGCAGCGTAGATATATGAAGAAGATTGGTGTAGTAAGGACATGGATTATAAGGACAGACTGTGTAAACTAGGCCTCTATTCCATGTCCTACCACTGCTTGAGAGGAGACCTATGTTACACATACAGATGTTTCCACGATGAAATGTTATGGGACTATGCTGGACTAAGAGAAAAAGATGTACTAGATAGGGCAACTGGATTACACCCATACCAGCAATTAGGAGAGAACAACAGAATGCAGAGAAGGGGGAGATGATATAACTAAAGGGTGGTTAGAGAGTGGAATAGGTTGCCACTTGATATTGTGGGAGCTACTACAAAGGAAAATTTCAAGCATATGCCTGATGAATATATGCAGGAAAGAAAATGGGATTATCTCCACTGATGTGGCAAGTCCATTTATGGCCTATGGCTGATAGGACTTGAAACACAGACTAAGAAACTATGAAACAGAAGCAATGATCAGAATGTCCAAAGCAGCAGCTGGGATTTTGCAGTATGGCTTTATTTACAGTTGTTACTAAATCATCAGTGGACCCCCAAGGGTCAGTCATGGCAAACAGGTACATTTCCCAGAACTCTCCTTGCTAGGCAGTACAGTTCTCCACAGAAACAATCCCTTTCTCTTCCCTATGGTGTATACTTGTGGCTTGTTGGCCACACACCCAAACACATTTCCATTTCCCCAGACTGTATACTTGTGGTTTGTTTGCCACACACTCAGAACATCTTCTTTCCCAATAGGTGTATACTTGTGGACTGTACCACACACCTCATCTCACGGCAATGGCCTTTACTCAGGGTAAACTAGCGCCCATCAACAAATCAGTTAGCCCTGCCTTGTAAGCTTCCGGATGGTGTTCCTCCCACCCTTTGCCCCAACTGACAGTCTCAGCCATTCCTTCAAGGTTACACCACAGAAGTCTTCATTCCCCACTGAAATGCTAAAGACTCTGAATTTAACTTCACATCACTCACTTGGAAAATGAGGGGCACTGGCAAGTGTGATTTAGCCTTATCTATGGGCACACACACCCCAGAACAAACCCCTAAATAAAGAACCTGTCTCCCAAATTAGTACTCACAGAATAGTTGTTCCTTCCTGTAGGCATGGAAACAACCCATAAAGTACCCTTTTCCTAAGATTAGTTGTCCCTTCCTTCAGGCATGGGCACAACCCAGATAACTCACTTTTTCCCCTGTAATTATAAATTTGTTGTTCCTTGCTTTAGGCATGGAAATAACACAGAAAGCACCCTTTCCCTTGGTAAATTGTCAGAACAGTCTCTCACAAAGTCCTTCTCAAAGGCAGCTGTACACACACAAGGACCTGCAGGGGATTGCCCCTTGGATCCATTGAACTAGCAGTCCCTTTCACTTATCCTACAGAGAACATCAAGGAATTGTGCTGAAGAAAGATCTCCACCACTTCACTGGGAGCTGGTGACTGTAATCCAAACTAGGGTGAGAAACACAGGGCTCTCTGACACAGAGCCCACTAGCAGAGCTCCTGCCACTCTCACTTCCACACTAAGACTAACTGAACATTCTAAAACTTCCCCAGAGCAGCTGACTCAGAAATGGGTATGCTTCTGCAAGAGTTCCAAATGACATAATCATCCTTCCCTCAGGCTAGCTGAGTAAACAATGATATCATTATGTAAAAAGGCCCGATCTGAGCTCCTTACCAGCTGCCTGTTCTACCTGCCTAACACCAATACTGATAGGATTCTAATAACCTCAGGGGACTGGGTGGTTACACTTGTTTGATGCAGAGGTTTATTGCCTTTAAAAAATTACTAAACAAGAAAAAGCTTCTTTGCGCCAACGAAGTACGCTCTGATGATGACCTGAGATGGTTGATATGTAAGCATGCTTCCTGATTTTCAAACCGTCCATGAGTCCATGCTGCGTTTGTTAAACCCAGTTTATTTCACTTCAATTACATGTGTTTTTTTGTGCATGGCATTTTAGTCTTATCTATCGCAGTCATGCATGATTTGTATGATTTATTGCCTGATTTGAACTGAGGAGAGACTTTTTTTTCACTGCATGGCATTTGCACTTTGAGACGCTATCAGCATCTTTCAGTCTTTCAATCGAGCTGGAGCTGGACAGTTTTTCACTTATACAAGTGGTGATAGAGGAACCTTCTGAATCAATTCTTGCTGAATTTTACAAATAAAATGTCAAAAATGGTATTATATGCAACGTGCTGATTCCCATTTTTTTGGCGAGAACTAAGTGCTGACCTCACAGGTGGTTTTAGAAGTACTGGATGTTTGGAGTTTACTGCCTTTACTATACTCCTCTTTAGCTTCGCCCACTGTTCCTCCACCCTATGCAGGCCATCCCCACACCAGGTCATCCCTGAGGCATTCACCCATCTTTATAAAATATTCCCTTCAGAAGTTCAGGACCCTCACCCTTGTGTGGTTTGATTCTGTAGCTGTCATTATAATAAACCACACTGTATGGTGATCACTGGTCCCCAAGTGGCCTCCCATCTTGACATCTTGAACATTGTCTCTGTTAATGAATACCAGCCAGTACTGCACCATCACAAGTGAGTTCACTGACTAGTCACCTGAGGATCACCCCTTGCAAAGAGTTCAGGATGTCCCTGTTTCTAGCTGAAGCCACTACTGGGAGGCTCCAATATACATCTGGCACGTTGAAATCCCCCACCAGCAGCACCTTCCCTTTTCTGCCATCTTGCCAGTGGCTTCCACCAGTCCCTTATCTAATTCCTCCCCCAGTGCTGGAGTCTGTAGAGCACTTCATTGCAAACAGACAGTTGTGCTGTTTAATGTGTTGTTTAATGTGTTTCGTGCTGCAGACAGAAGGGTGCACTGTTTTTTTTAACTTTTACTGTGGTCATGTGAGCTGGACCTTGATACAGTCGTGTTGTTCTGTGATAACATTATTGTTCAAGGAGGCCACTAACCAATCAGATGCCTAAAAACCCTTTCTGCTATTTTATAATAAGCTATAACCACTCAAGCAATCATAATGTGCAATAGATGTGCTCAGTCTGTGCTGGGTAACATTTTGCCTATGCTACAGATACTGTAGGTTTCATCAGACAAATTGCAAGTGTGCATCAGATGAGAATTTATACTAAATTTAAAACTGGTCACATGTTGTGACATAATCATCCTAGGTGTAGGGAGATACTAAACTTAAAGGCACAGAACATGCCTTTAGCATAATCCAAGTTATCACATTCAATTTAAAAAGTAGACTGTCCCACATACTGGTAATATATAAAAGTGGTCCTTTCACAGCAAGTGTGGAAGGAAGATCTTGCATGAATACTGTATTCTGCGTGTAGAGAGGATCTCCTTTTTTGCAAAAGCTTTGGTGTAATTAAGAGACTGCAGTATCTCAATATCCATCCCTTACAGAAATATGTGTGCTGCATACCTGCAGAATGCATACCACATGCATAATTGTGCAATGTTTGCATGCAGTTTGCATACACAAGGTGAATTTATGCAAACCAGGCCTAACAAGCACATCGGATTCACATGCTGCAAGTTTGACATGTTTGCAGCAGGAAAGCTCATGTGAACATCTTCAAAAAATCACATCAGGTTCATGTGTTGCATGCTTGACATGAGTGCAACAGTTAAGCTGGTGTGAACATCATGTAAAAATCACATCAGGTTTACATGTTGCATGTTTGCCATATGTGCAGCAACTAAGTTGGTGCAAATCTCATCTAAAAAACACATTAGCTTTTATTTCTCATACTACTGCAAGCAATTAGAACCATTAGAATACCCTTTTCATTGATTTCCCATTAAAATTATGTAAACTTACTCATTCTGATCCTTTTGCAAGTTGTTTAGGTAAGTAAATGAATGTTATTTGTTCAGTCATGGACCATTACAAAGACTAAAAATACATAGAGCACAATATCAACACAGCATGCAGAAACAGTTGAATACAGCAGTTCATAAATATTTAAAAATCTAGGCATGGATAAGATATAAAATTGACAGTAAAGTGCACAGTTATTTAGAACAGATGCTGGTATATTATGCCTAATTAATTATATTTGTTACCCATAATAGAAATAGCTCTGAAAAAAAACACCACTTGTTTTGTTGCATATTCATCCCGTGCTGTCAGCATAATTTCTAAAAGGATATTTTTATCCAGAGTTCCAATTTGTGACCAGACAGGAAGTAGCCAGTAGTTTTTTGGCTTCTCATATCATGGACAAATAAAAACCACATGAAATAGATTTTCTATGTCCTGATTTGTACAATTACAATAACTAGTTGCAGGATCAGTCGATTTACTATACCTAGCTACAAGTACATAACTTTTAAAAAGTTCCAACCTGTATTTTGTAAAGAGAGCTCTTAGTTCAACATCAATAAATACATCCAGATAAAATCTGTACACATGAAGAATATAATTTTATTTATTTTATTTTTATTTATTTATTGAGAGACTCAGAATTACAAACCTTTGAGTCAAAGACTCTTTAGCAAAGGCCCCATATCAGGGAGGTACAACAATGAAACAGCATATGACAAGGAAAGGGGACTTGTACAACACGCAGTATTACAACTATTCAAAGTCAAAAAACAAATAACAAAGCAAATTGTGCAATAGATCAAACGAACATGCAAGCAAAATTAAATAACATAATCTGAGTCATTAGGCCTGAGATCCAGGCCAGCCCAGAATTAAATCTTGAGGTTAGACACAGTCACAAGAGCAGGAATAGATTATATGTTCCCTGAGGAGGGCTTTGAAGGTATCAAGTTTCTGTGCAGCAGAGATGGCAGCCAGTAGAGTGTTGAACAAAAGAGGATCCCTATAGCGGAAGGAATGCTGGCCAAGCGTGGTCTTAGAGTGGGGAACTTGCAAGGGGGCTTTGGAAGAGCTAGTTGCTCTAGTCAAGTTGGGGGATTGCAGGAGAGAGCAGAGCCCGTGGGGAGGCCTCATCAAATTTTTTTGGCAGTAAGGCAGGTTTGGTATTTTAGTATGCTATCAAAATTTAGCCAATTGGACAGACTATAAAGATCACAGGTATGCGGCATCTGTTACAACCAGTGGCAAGATGACAGGCTTTGTTCAGTGACACCTTAATCCTAAGAAGGGCAGTGTGTTCAGCGGCTCCATAGATAGTGATACCATAGTCCACAAGGGAGAGGACAGAGGAAGTGACTGCCAGGTGAAGTGCAACAGGGGACAGACAGTGCATGATGTGAAAAAAGAAGCCCTATTCTGGTGTTGATGGTAGTGCAGAGTTGATGGATGTGGTCATGGAAGGTGAGGGCAGAATTGAGAGTGACTCCAGCATATTTAAAGGAGCAGACTTGATCCAGGTACTAGTTTTGAGATACAGATTTGCAAGAGGGAACCCTGTTGTTTATTCTGGTGGTCTGAAAAAAAACATGACCTTGGTTTTCATGTAGTTAAGTACCAGCTAATGGGAGGAAAGCCAGGTTTCTGCTTCTGGGAATACTTTTTGAAGGGCAAGCTGGAGATGGGTGCAGTTAGGGTGGCTGTAGAAAAGAACAGCATCATCTGCGTAGAATAGGAGTTCTTCGGAGCAGACCTTAGGGAGGGAGTTCAGGAACAGACAAAACAGAAGAGGCCCAAGGATGGATCCTTGGGGAACCCCTAACCTCATGGGAAAGCTGGTGTAGAAAGCGTTATTCACACAGGCTTTCTGGGACCTGTCCTGCAGGTAGTCTGAAAACCAACAGCAGACTTCTTGTGAAAGCCCCACTGATAGGAGGGACCTGATGAGGAGGACGTGGTTTACAGTGTGAAATGCCTTAGTTAGGTCAATGTACACTGACATGTCCTTTATCGAGAGTCTGGTGGATGAAATTGGTATATTCCAGAATGGCAGAGGTAGTGATGTGGCCCTTACAGAAGCCGTGTTGTTCAGGGCAAAGTAGGTTGTGTTTAGAGAAAAAATCAATGAGCAGGTCAGCAACTATTTTTTCAAGAGCCTTGGAGAGAGGTGGCAGGATGGAAATGGGCTGGTAGTTACCAGAGACAATGTGGTCACCACCTTTTAGGATAGGGGTAACAACGGCAGCTTTCCAGAGGAAGGGGAACTGACCAAGACAGAAGGAGAGATTGAAGATTTTTGTAATAGAAGAGAGGACTGCATCAATAGCCAGATGAATGAGCTTTAGATCTAAGGAGTCACAACTATGCCAGGATTTTCCTAGGACCTTGGACAGATAAGATTTGGCCTCATGGGTAGAAATAGCTCTAAACAGAAAGGGGGAATGTCAGGAGTGGGGGGAGGAGGGAAGAAATGGAGTCAAAGAAGTTAGAGGGGAGGATAGCGCTAAGGTCAGAGAAGGTGGAGTTCAGTGGGTCAGCAATGCACTGGGGGTCTTGGGTAGTGGTACCATTTATATTAAGCAGCAAGGTGAGGGGATATGGAAGCCCCATTTAGCTCCTTTAGGTTATTCCAGAACTTACATCCTGAGCCCCAGGTGGAGATGAGGGCTTCTTGGTAGTAGTCGCCTTGGCCTGTCTAATCTCCCTGGTGCACTGATTCCTAGCAGCCCTATACAACTGTCTATCAGAGAGGTGGCTAGAATCAAAGGCCTTATGCCAGAGGTTATCTCAGTGGCACATTCAGTCCAGGAGGGCCTTAGTGATCCAAGTGGAGTCCAGCCCTTTAACAGTACTCTTAGCAAAGGGGGCTAATAGATCATAGGCATGGTTGAAGGTGCAAATAAAATAGGAGAGTGCTACATTGATGTTCGGTGCAGAGTCAAGAGGAGACCAGTCCAGTCACAGTTATGCAGGCGATGTTTAAATTTGTCAAGCATACCAGTTTTCCACTAACCATGTGGCAATCCTCAGTTTTTATATACTTTCACAATCTTTTGTTTTGATATTGTTTATAACTTTGTTCATACAGTAATTTTTATATTTCAAACTGATTTTAATGCCCTTCTCCTGGTACCCTTTTAGATATTGTAAACCATGATTATGTAGAACTTTCTCAAGTTGACAATATCAGTGGGATTGTTTGCAACCTATATTTTCCACCTCTCTTTCTCTTTGAGGCATTCCTGTGGTTATCTATGTGAGGCCATCCTGGTAATATTTATCCAGCACCCTATTAGTCTAGTAATAGAGGAGGCTTTCAAACTAGGAAAACCAAGTTCGACTCTTACTAATGCAGCAGGAATAGAGCCCCCCCAGGCCAAAAGCCACTCTCAGCAATTTATTTATTGGAGTTTCTAATGTTCTTAGTTTACTATAGCCCCAAACCTTGATTAAATACAACGCCTGAGGAATATAGAGTACTTCTCTTGTATAGCTTTTAATAAAGGCATAACTGAAAGACACCTACATTTAATATTACATTTCAAAAGGGCACCAGATGTTTGTTTAAGTTTTACAGACTGTGATTTTAAGTGTTGTTCCAAGCTACCAGTATTTGAAAAGGTAAGGTCCAAACATACTTATTTTTTAACAGTCTCTATTTTATGATCCCCTACTAATCATCCATTGGAGTTATCCTTGGAGCCAAAAATCATAACCTGACTTTTAGTTGTATTTATTTTTAAACTGTGAGTATTTGCATAATCATTTAATGTGTTAAGTTTTCTTTGCAGGCCAGATTTTGATAATGAGAAAAGAGCCAGATCATTGGCATAGGCCGGTGCTGGAAATGGCCTAGTACCAATTACTGAAGAATCAGTATGAGAAAGCAACAATTTTACAAGTAACTGATCTACAGTGTATATATATATATATATATATATATATATATATATCTATAGATATATCTATATATATATATATATATATATATAGATAGATATATATATATATATATATATATATCTATAGATATATCTATATATATATATATAGATATATCTATAGATATATATATATATATAAAACAAGACCGGGTCTATGACACAGCCCTGTCTCACTCCTTTATTAGTCCTAATCTTTCTAGAGAGCTGTCCCTTGGTTCCTATTCGTATCTGAGCCCAAGTCTCACTATAGAGCTCTTTAATAATACTAATAAGTTCAGGTTGAAAACATTTCTGAAGCATAGTCTGCCATAAGCTTTTGTGAGAAATATTATCAAATGCAGCACTAAAGTCAATAAAGGCTACACAGAGTTTTTGTTTTCTCAAGAATACATATTTCTCTAATAGATGTAACAGAATAAAGCAATTATCTGTAGTGCTGTACCCTGCCCGAAACCCAGTTTGGTACTCAGATAAATTTCCTAACCTGGAAAGCTGTTTTAATAATCTATTGAGTATGATTTTAGAAAAGATTTTACCGTTTATATCTAAAAGAGAAATTGGCCTGTACATAGTGGGATCTGATCTATCTCCTTTTTTAAAAATAGAGATGGGGGCTGGCCCATCGGCGCAGTAGTTGGATTTCTGTTTGCAGTGCTGGTGACCTGGGTTCCGGAATGGACTTGGGGTGTCCCGAGGGCCAGCTGGGGAGGAGGATGAAGCATCCCATGGACTGCTCTCCGTCTCTGGGGGGGAGGGGGGGAGAATGTCTGGTTCATGATGGACCCCTGGTGGAGGCCAGGGGTATTGCAGCAGCCAGTGCCTGGACATCCAGGGGGTGGGGCAGATGCAGGATATCATTGCATCCCCATGAAACATCCTCTAGGGGACAAAAAACGCCACAGCCAGTGCCTAGATATTGCCCGCCTCACCACCTCTAATCATCTCCCAAGCCAACTCCCCTGACCCGAACCAGTGTTCGTGACCCCTTGGCTGGTGCTGTGGACCCATCCTGGGGGGCAAGCCAGGGGGCATGGGGGAGTTGTGGCTCATGTGGGAGTGGGGGGCAGTGAGGTCCATGACCAGGCAGATGGTTCCGATGCTGGCTGTGGGACAAAAAGCTCACTAAAATTTTTTTTTTAATAATTACCTGTAGTGCTGTACCCTGCCTGAATTCTGGCTCTGCTAAATAAAAAAAAATAGAGACAATAATGGCTCCTTTCCAGGATGTTAGAACACTATTCTTAAGTATACACAAATTATAATATAGAAACAACAATTTTGCCCAGAGGGAAGGGGTAGTTATGTAAATCTCTGCAGATATCAAGTCAGGCCCCGGTGCATTTTTCCTTTTAATTTTAGCAGTCACTAAGTAGACTTCCTGGTAGGTAATTGGGCTAAGTCGAGTTCTGTTTGTGGTCTTATCCCATTCCTTTAGTGGGTCTACAAGTCCAGGGTAAAAAAAAAAAGATTTGTGTACTGCCAGATCCATTGTTCCAAAGAAATATAGGAATCCAATTGTTTATTACTGTTATTAGTTCCTTTAGCTGCCAGTAGCCAGAAAGCTTGTTGGTCATTATTCTGAATCACTGTTAGCATATTTTGCCATTGTTTTAACTGAAAGGTCCTGCGCTTGGTTTTCAAAGACTCTTTATAGTTATTTCTTGCCTCACTACCTGCTTTATAGACACTCCTTTTCCCTTCAGTTTTAGCATGTCTAATGAGGTTTGTAAGTTCTTTCTTCCTTTGGAGGCATTCAGTATCAAACCAAGTAGTAGGAACCCTATGACCGCCTTCTGATTTATATTTAGTTGAAGTAGATTCCCTAATGCCATTTAGGCACTGTGCTAAAATGTCAGACATAAATTCTATAGTGAGACCTTTTTCATCCATAGCCTCTGTTTTGTTGATGGCTTCTTCCTCAATCCTGACAATGCCCCTCATATTCTCAGAATCTCATCTTATTTTAGCATGGTTTCTAAATTCAAAGGCATTAAGTTCCATTTGGTTATTAACTAGGTTACCTCCCCATTTTAAATTAGGGGGAAATGGTCACTCTCTCCTCTTTCTGGAATTGTGAGTGAAGTCCATTTTCCACTGTACCATTCCAGAAAATGAAATCCAATGTAGAGGCACCCAACATATTGCACTAGGAAAAGTTCCCTTTTAAATCGCCTACTATCTTACCATTAACCAGAGCAAGATTGTGTACTATAAGTATGTATATAAGTTTTTTTCCCCGAAGCATTTACTTTTTGATCTAAAGATGATCTATTGTACGTGGACACATTATCAAATAACCAGCTATGGATATCACTGTCAGCATATCTATCAAAATTTCCTATGCATGCTTTAAAATCACCACATATCAAAATATTATCACACCCAGTTGTAGCTCAAGCTATAATGGATTAGATAATCAAATTCTTCCCACACAGTCATTGAGAAGTGTTTAGAATTAGTTGAGGGTATGTAAACATTAATCAGGCAACAAGAGAGACCAGAGGACTGAATTAATAGGGCTTGGGCAAACATACGGCTAGCTATTAAATGAGCAACCAGATTCTTGTCCGTTTTGATCCATGTTAACAGACTGCTGGACATTCTACCTTGTTTAATCAATCTCTTTCCAGGATGTTGAAAACAGGAATACCCATTAAGGGAGACTTCTGTACTGTCTGAGTGCCACATCTCTTGGAGACAAATTATATGATGATTTTGTAAGAAACTCATCTAGTTAAAATCTACAAATTTATCTACCAGCCCCTAAATATTCCATGAAAGTAGTGCCCATCAGAATTTAAATGAGGGCTAACCCCTTCTTTAGAGAGACTGTCTATATTTAGTCAAACTGTTTAATCAGAAAGTGGGAAATATCTGTTACTGGTGGGAATATTAAAGCAGGGTTGTTGCTCTAAATGGTTACATAACTGGCTAACGTCTGCTTGCTTGAGCCATAAGTATTACCTATAGGCTCTTTATTAACCAGCAGATCTTTTTCCCCACCTCTTCCCATTCTACTATATGAATGCCCATTTTATCTAATAGATCTGTACCAGCAAGAAGCTTATTGTAAGTGTCACAGGAAGTAATGTTAAATACTACTTGATCATTTTCACTATCTTGGCCAACATGCATTGGTACAAATTACTCCTTTGGTAATAAAAGAATTTTAAGTGTATGGACAAAGTGGTCTTACAAAATGGTCTCCAAGTTTGCATTTGTTTCATTCAGAGTTATAGGGAGACCAAATACATACCAACATATATACAAAGAAGCGAGCAGAAGAAGGCTATTTGGTCTATCACGTCTGCTCATATTGCATGGTCCACAGCTTGAGCTAATGTCCCTGCCCTCCCTCCCTACACCTCCCATTCTCCCTACCAATGAGCCTTACCTTCCACCATGCCTATCCCAGCCTCTCTTAAAGCTGCCCACTGTCTTGATGAGATGACCTCTTCCAGCGGCACATTCCAAGTGTTCCCCACACTCTCTGTGAAGAAGTGCTTCCTGACCTCCCTCCTAAACCTCCCACCCTCCAGCTTAAGACTGTGCCTCTTGTGTTATGGTTGCCACTCAGTTTAGAGACTCTCCTTATCAACCTTATTTATCCCTGTCAAGTACTTAAAGGTCCCAATTATGTCCCCTCTCTCTTTCCTGTCTTCCAGGGAGTACATGTTCAGTGCTCTCAATCTCTCCTCATATGCCTTACCCTGCAGACCCGCTATCATCTTTGTAGCCCTCTTCTGTACCTTCTCCAACAGGTTAATGTCCTTTTTGAGGTGTGGGCACCAGTACTGAACTCCATACTCTAGAAAATACTAAATAGTAAATACTGAAAAGGTTTTAACAGGCATTCTATGCACTGTTGGCTCTGAAATTTTAGGAATGTTTGAATTAAGTATTTCACTCAAAGTGATTTTGTGATCTTTTACAGATGCCTTTTTCACATGGTATCTCATTGCCACCCATGCTTCAGGTGCTGAAGCTACAATTTGTTTTATAAAAAAAAAATGTTATTGACATTTTTATTTGTTTTATCAGCACTGTGTTCTCCAGTTTTCTGTGTGCAGTCACACCCCCAGAATGATGTCATGCAAGGGAACTGTCAATGTTTTACATACAGCACCAAGGAGTTCTGGGTAAATTATCATGTTGATATAAATGTTAGTTACTCTAAGGCGTAGTCACTTATTTTGGTGGTGGTGACTGCACCTAACATGTAGATATCCATAGCAAGGAATTGTGGGTACAATCAGACATTGTTTTCCATTTCCCTTACTGTAAGGTGCAGCCTCAAATCTCTGTAGTGGCTTCAACAATAAAAGCTTGCATGTGTTTATTTTCCAAACAAGGCATTGTGCATATAGTATCTAGCTGACAGGATTTCTATACTGAGAGATGTAGTCTCATATGTCGGTAGTGTAAATGTCTGCAATACCAACAGTGACCAACAGAGGTCTCTGTTTCAAAACAGTGCTTATAAACTTTGTTTCCCTTGCATGATGTCACGCATGGGGGTTGCAGCGCTGAGAAAAAAAAGGGGCCGGCTATGCAAATGAAGCAGAGCACAAAAATAAAATCATTTATTTAATGGAAAACAGCACTTTTTGGCAGTTTGAATGGTAGCAGATTGAATCACAACTCCTACAGGTTATTAATCCCATTTTCTATGGCAAAGTTCACAAAATCACTTTAACTAAATAGATGCCCAGTTCATCTAGTAATAACACCTTCTGCAAGATCATATCTGCCATATGTCCTGATTCTGTAACAGCATATCTATTTGGGCATAATTACTCTTGTATGACCTGTGGGCTTTAAGGATTTTTATATTACCAGAGGGAATATGTAAAAATTGTACAAATTCAGTAAGGCATTTTTATGTTGGCTTGCGCGCATGCGCAAGCAACATCTTGCGCTAGTGCGGGTCTTGGGGGCGTGGCTGCTGTTGGGCAAATGCAGGGCACACATCAGTAGGTGCGTCCCTCATTCCCCAATCAGCCTGCATGCCACCGCCACACCATGCATTCATAATGGGGTGAGCACATCAAAGCAAAGGTCTGCTGCGATCTGAGCAAAGCTTGTCATACGCAGCAGTCTTTTGCTTGCCGTGCTCACCGCCATTATGACCATGGTCGGCGAGCGGGCAGCCACCTCACGCTTCCTGACATTGGGGGTGTCCAATTCCCCTGTCGGCAACCCCACCGTGTTTGTGTGCCGACGGGGGATCCCATTCCCTGTCGGCATCCCCGCCAAATGTTGAATGCCGAGGGTGCCCAATCCGGCTCATGCCACCCCGCTGTCTCTTTTGCCCTCCGACGGAAAGCCCACTCCGGTCGGCATCACCTAACTGCTGAATGCCAAGGTGCCCAATCCCCTCGGCTCGTGCTCCCCTTTCTTTGTTTGCCAGCGGGGGTGCCCAATCCCCTGCCAGCATTACCCCCCGTGTTGTGTGCCGACGAGGATACCCAATCCCCCATCGGCTACTGACCCCCCAAAAAAACACCACTTAGGTGGTACACTGGGAGCCCACGCCAGCATGTCAAATGCCCTGTAATGTGAAAACTGTACCGCAACGGTTTTCCTTTTTTTTTTACCTGCAAAACTAAAACCGCCCCTCGAGTCTAGATGCCCCACTCCCCACCCGCACTCCACCCACTCGCGCACCCTGCCTCCCTCACCCTCCCACCCCATACTTACCTCCGGACTCCTTCGTGATGATCTTCCGTGGACCGGAACACGCCTGCACTCTTCAAAGCCAACCGCTAACTGAGGAAATGCCAGTAAGCTGTATAATGCAATGAATAGGGTTTTTTCAACTTTGCTGCATATCTCAGGCATTTCTTGGAATTTTGGCACCAAATTTTCAACATGGGGTTTTTGGGGCCCCTCCTCATGAATTCTATCACTGTCATGGTGTTAATCAGTCTCAAAAGGTGATTTCACAGTCACTCGCAGCGAAATCACCTTTTTGGGACCCAGTAATAGTGAGCAGTGCCAGTGTTCATGAGGTGGCCTCTCAAAAGCCTATGTTCCAAATTTGTGGAAAATCCAACAAATGCCTCTTTAGGTGTGCATTATGCAGTTACTACGCAGGGCTCATAACTGGCATTCGTAACATTTTAATGCCAGATTTTCAGCATTGGCATTTTGTGCACCTCCTTGTGAACAGTACAGCTGTCATTTTCCACATCCTGCCCGAAATGTGTTTCCGCACTTCCGGCGCACAATTGCGCATTTGCCGTGGGAAATCAGTGTTTGGGCCAGATTATGAAAATGACAGTGGCACAGTTCATGAGTAGAGCTCCTAGAATGCCTACGTTGAAAATTTGGAGCTGATACTCCATAAAATGACTGTGTTACGAGCGTGCATTGGCAGATTGCACGCATGCTCATACTGTCTTGCATTTGTGATATTTTCACTCTGGATTTTCACCATTGCCATTTTTATACACCTCTTGATGAACAGTACAGCCGTCACTTCACACATCCTGCTCAAAATGTGTTTCCTCACTTCCGGAGCAGAATAGCGTGGTTGCTGTGCGAAATCACTTCTTGGGACACTTTGAGGAAATGACAGTGACACTGTACATGAGCAGAGGTACTAAAATGCCTATGTTGAAAATTTGGTGCCGAATGCCATAACTGGCAGTGCATGCATGCAGTTGCCTTGCATATTTCCATGCACCCTTGCACCTCAAGAAATTCTGTATATTTGTATGCCACATTTTCAGCACTGGCATTTTATTACACCTCCTTATGAACTGTTCAGCTGTCATTTTTCACATCATGCCCAGCATGTTTTTCCACACTGCACTAACAAACACCCACAGGGACACCCTAATGCCTCTCACTCTCTGCAGGGTGGGGGTGGGTTGGCATCAGTTCAATACTTGACTGCCACTCCTATGCTGCATCTCTCTAACTCCTGCACTGCCAATGGCAGCAAGACAACATTTGGCATTGACAAATGCTTGTTTAGTTTGCCCTTGTTTTCTTTTGGTAGAAGCTTATAGCCGAAGATGCTAATTTGGAAATCTACAGCTGCCCTATGAGCCCTAGCCCTAGTCATTAAATCCTTATTTACAAAGTCTATATGACATCCAGATTTGCCCAAACCTCATGATTTATCCAACTATGATTTGCCAAACTCAGAGAAGTTCAAAAAAGATAGACACAGCTAATGCCAAGCTCATCTTTGTCCTTACAAACCTGTATAAAATCCATTTCCAGGATATGCAATCATAAGGCTGCCCTTAAAAGGTGCACAATCTTGTTCTTGTTCACCATGTCAGATCTGTCTGATTCCCATATATACCTGTATAAACATAATATACATTGTCGACATCAGTCCTCTGTGGGTTCTTTATGGACTGGCCCAGGGAAATCATAGGGGGCTGGTTTCATTTACATTAATGGGGGCAGGCATTTCTTCAGATCTAGTCTTGTAGCCTTAAGTTCTCCCTCCAGTACATTAAATGCTTTTGCAAATGTATTTATTTGTGCATTATTCTCTTGAGCCAATGGAGGATTCTGGTGATTAATTACAGTCTCAGCTGGTAACTTCTTGGAAGGGGCAGAACACTCGATCAGATTTGCTATATCTATAATGGATTCATCTCTAAGGCTAGCCTCATAAACTGCCTCATATGTCCCCTGTGTAGCAAGGGGTCCTATATTAATAGTGTCAGTTGTTTCCTGTACTACAATATTAGGTAGTTGTAATTCTAAGTTCTCATATTTAGTGGGACTATCTGCCCTTGCTTTTTTAATTCTTTTCCTTTTTTGATTATCTTATTTTGTTTGATTTTATCAGGAGATGTAGGAATTATTACAACTGAAAAATCTGGTCTTAAGTTGTTTAATGGCTTTTAATTTTTGTCATTAAATTGTCATTAATTTGTAAAGTATTGTTTGATTACTGCATTAAATGCTAAGGATACAGTCAGCCAACATCTCCCATTCCAGATGTGCGAAGAGGGGCCTCTGTGTTGTGAAGCCTGACCTTTTTGTTTTGGGCCATGCAAATCCCCTTATGCATATTTGGTGCTCCATACAGTATGTGTTTCTCCATGACTGTTATGGCTCACTTACTTTCCCTTTGTTATTCTGTATGGAGCATACACACTATTTATTTATTTTTATTTTATTGACCCAGTAAGCTCACTGGGTCTAGAAGGCCCTTTTTCAGGGCCTACTGGGGGGAGGGGAAGGGGATATAGATGGTAAGCAACTGAAATTGAACCAGATTAAGCTGTTGGTGGTATTTTTGGTGAATGGGGGCAATTTGGCCAGGACACCGGGGAAATTCCCCTACTCTGCTTCCTGTGAGCATAGGGGATCCATTTTCCTGTGGGACCAAGATGGCGGCTCCCATGGATCCTGGTAGAGGTGGTGGAGGTGAGATGGTCTCTGGAACTGGAGAGCTGGCCTCCTCCTCAGTTCCTTGTCTGCGTGAGGCTTCTTCCATTACAGAGATGATGGATGTGGATACTGCTTTTCAGAAACCGGCTTTGGATTTGTTTATGCCTGAAATGGACGGCCTTATGGTTCCTATTGAGCAACGACTGTTTACTTCTTCAGATAGTGTGGCTTTTGTGCAATCAACAGACCTCTCAGTTGACCCGCAACTGAGAGTGGAGCCCTCAGGTTGCCATCAGTTTCCCTCTCAGAGTGCATATTTGTGAGCGCTTCTCACCGAAGAGTGCCGCGAACTTCAAGGACAAGGACAAGCTACAAAATGTCAGATAAGTGGTTCTCCTCCTGAGTTTATGGTATTCCCGATGTTTGCTTCTTCTTTTTCTCCTTGTGATGTGGAATGTGGTGCTAGGATGGCTACTGAGTCTGCTGAGGGGATTGACAGTGCACTGGCTTCAGCAGCCGGGGAAGATTCCCGTATGTCAACTCAGGGAACTGCCTGTCAGCTTGTTGATGTTGCGACTGCTCCAGTTTTGACACATGAAGTCTTGCAAGGAGAGGGTTCTAACCCAAACACTGTTTCTCATCCTGATTTGCCTTGGACTTTGCTTAGTCCCTCTACAACCGAGGTTTTGATTGCTTCTCCCTCACGTAGCACCGAACTTCCAGGGGGGGTCCAGACTTTGATAAAAACATTCCGGTTATGTGACACACTGTGGCAGATGCCCTGCAAGCTGCTGGGTGGGTGAAGTCTGGCCCTGATCAGCCATGTGTGTCACCTAGGCATTTAGAGCCTGCTCCTGCAAACCCTATGGAGCTTCCCTCCTCCTTGGAAATGACTAATTCTCCAGTTTTGTTTTTGAATCAGCAGGATCCAATTGCCAGCTCTTCTTCTCATGATTCCTCTGGGCAACTACATGACACTGTTATTCCCATTGACCCTATATAGGTTTCATCTGGGCCTGACCCAGGGTCCCCTGTTCCCCCCATCCCTCTATGGGTTCAGCAGGGGATTCTTCTGAGGATAGCCGATCTTCCTCCAGAAGAACATATGCAGGATTGTTTCATACTCCTCCAGAATCTGCTAAACACTGGAATGCTGTATGAATAAAATATAAAGGGGGTTGGGTAGTGCATCCAGACAGAGTGTACGTAGGGCATGCACTTTTGAAGGAGAGCATGGGTTTCTCTGTTCATGATATTTACACACTTATTCATACATCAGGTGACCCAAACTTTGATGTTAGCTTTAAAACAGCTGCAAATTTTGAGCTTTTTTGGGAACGTTATCAAGGAATTCGTAATAACCCAGAATGGAAAGCTTTTGCTATTATTCCTTTATCTAAACTTGCTTACAGGACTGTGACCATTTTATTTAAGAATGAAGGTGTTGCAATATCGGATATCTTGTTTTGGTTGCGGTCTAAGTGTTCTGTCCTAGGTCTCCCAGATCCTATAATGGACTCAGAGTATATTTGGACTTGGGTGGGTGGAGGATTTGGGTAAAGTTCCCCCAAAACAGAGGCATTATTCAACACCTACCTAGCTGTTTCTATCAGGGGAGAGATCAGGGCTTTATTTTTTATGCTGGGCAGCCCAGATCCTGTTTCAGGTGTGGGGCCCATACTCATCTAAGCAATGCCTGTGACAAAATGAAATGCTCACTTTATGGAGGGATTGGCCATGTGGCTTTTTCTTGCCAAACCCCTGTGGTTTGTAACTTCTGTGATGACACTACCCACACTTATAGGAACTGTCTCTGGGCTTCCCATAATGGAGGAGGAGACGAAGCTACCTTTACCGATGCACCTCGGACACCTGTAAATGAAGCTTGTCCTATAAATTTACCATGCTCCAGGCCTCCTCCTCCCTTTCCACATGAGGTCACTGTTGAGCCTTTGAGTATACCTTCAGTTGCTATTACCCCAGTCTCTCCCTTACCACAAAAGGCAGTTTCCACTGAAGGCATGGCACCAGGGACAGTGGCACTTCCTGTGCTGCCCATTCCTGCCAAGAATACAGAGGTTTGCTTTCCCTCTGCTGCTGATCCAGGGCCTTCAGGTCTGAATCCCACCATGCCACCCCCTCGCTCTGTAGAATGGGAACTTCAGAAAACCAGACGACTGACCCACAGTTCATCCCAAAAACTGGGAAAGGAAACTGCAGATGGGAGTAAGGTTGATCTCCTCATGTCCAATAGATTTCTACCCCTTACTAAATGGAAACAATGGGATGAAATGGACAAAGATTCTGACTCCTCCTCTTTGATTTCCTCTCAGACTGAACTTATAGCTGATTCTGAAATTCCTTTAGTAGACACAAAACACGGGGGTTAAAAGAAGAAGAAATCTAAAAGATCAGGGTCCAAAACTTCTACCTCTATGGTTACTGATAAGGCATCTACCCCTATCACCTGACAACAGAGTGGCATCTTTCATTGGGTTCCTTAAATGTTAATAGCATTAAAAATCATAAAAAACAACTTACCACTTTTTCTGTTATAGCTAATCATTTGCTTGACATTTGTTTAATTCAAGACACCTGGTTACATAATATTAGGGAGACTTACCGGGCTTCGAAAGAGTGGTTTACGGGGACTTCTTTTTGGTCCTTGGGTGAGGAACCATGCTCGGGGATGGGATTTTTGATTTTAAATCCGGACCTCCGAGTATCTCTCCTCATTGACTTGGTTCCTGGATGGGTGTGCATCCTTGATGCTAGACTGGGGACACATGAATTCCATATCATAAATGTTTACAATTTTCAGACCAAGTTTCAATGGGTTGCCCTTTTACAGAAGGTCTTGCCTTTTTTGTACTCTACTGGATAAATTCTCTTGGGAGGGGATTTTAATTGCATATTATCTTTGTCCGACAAAACAGGGAAAACGCAAAAATTATATTCTGATTCTAATTTCTTACACAAAATGTGTACCCAGGCTAGACTTAAGGATTGTGCATCTGTCTCATTTAGATTACTGGAGCACACTTTTTGTAAGGGCCATTTATCCACATGTATTGATTTCTGGTTTGCCTCCCACTGGGTCTCTGTGAGCAATTTTTCAGTTTCCCCGATAGAGACCTCAGATCACAGAATGATTAAAATGACCGTGGGTACTCCTGTAAACAAACCAGGCCTGAATCCAGTCTGGAGGATGAATACTACTCTTTTATCAAATATGAACACCTGAGATCTCATTTTGAACGAGTTGGAGGCCAGGGTTTCCGTCTTTGATTTATATGACAATTCCCTTTTATGGTGGCAAGACTCAAAACGAGATGTTAAAAGTTTATGTAACTCATTGTCGAGAAAGGCTGCCACTTCTAAGTATTTAACTTATCTAACATTAAGGGACAGGCTCCAGAGGTTACTTTCTTGGGCTGTGGAAACTGGAGAAGACCTCACAGAGGACATTGCCCTGATTAAAACTGAGATGTGTAATTTTCAGTATGATAGGGCACATTCTCTTTTTTTAGAACAAAAATATGACACCCAAGGGAAAGCACAAGGAGTTACTCTATGATTGTTGTTCTCAAAGACTAGATTCCAAGTATATGGTGACCTTAAGGACAGAAGCTGGTCAAATTGTAGATTCTGGTTGTGACATAGAACAGGTGGTTCATCAGTTTGTAGAATCCCCTTTTTGCGATAACTCTCCCCCTTTTGCTGGGATAGAGGATTTCCTTAGCATATTGCAGATACCTACTCTTTTGGAAGCAGATAAATCTCGACTGACCTCTCCCATCTCACAAAAAGAGGTTGAGAAGGTTATTGGTGGTCTACTGTCTGGATCTTCCCCTGGCCCAGTTGGACTACCTGGGGAATTTTATAAAAAAGCTGTAGGCCTTTTATGCCCCATTTGGTAACTGTGTATAATGATATCTTATCAGGTATGGTTCCTTTTCCTACAGCTTTGGCAGACAGTATCTTGATTTTTCTTTATAAAAAAGGTGACAAATCAGATCTTAGAAACTGGAGGCCTATTAGCTTGCTGAATGTGGATTGGAAAATCCTGTGTAAAATGTTGTGCAAGCATTTGTCCTGGGTAGCTCAGGATATCATTTCATCTGGACAGACTTGTGCTATCCCTCATCTGAGAATGGGAGACATTACCAAACTTCTGAGGGAAGTTTTTGATGAAACAAGTGGGTCAGGGTATTTGATTTCCTTGGACTAAGCGAAAGCATTTGATGAGGTCCCGCATGCTTACTTGTTTCAGGTATTACTACATTTTGGTATCCTTGTTCAGTACATAGATTGGCTTCAAATTATTTATAGATATGTCTCCTCAAGGCCCTTGGTAAATGGGAGGCTGGGGAAGTCTGGTCTGATCCAGCGAGGTGTCAGGCAAGGTTGTCCCCTGAGTCCACTTCTTTATGTTTTTTCTTTGGACCCTTTGTTGCAAAGACTGAATTTAGTACCAGGGATCTCACCATTTAGGGGCTTAGGGGATGGGACATTTCCAATTGCTTTTACCTATGCAGATGACACTAATATATTAGTAAAAGATCAGGAATCTGGGGAACAGGCCATGAGGGTGGTAGATTATTTTTCTAGTATTTCTGGATCACAGATTAATAAAAATAAAAGTAAAGTGGTAGGGCTCCATCTTTTAGATGCTGTTCCTCACTCTATAAGGGGCATTGGTATAACCCTGTTACCTATTAAAATTTTGGGTTATTGGTTTGGGGCTCCTGATCCGGCATACTTTAACTGGGAAATTGTGTTAACTCAAGCAGAGGAGAAGGTTGCAAGATGGAAGGGCTTTCCCATGACAAAGAAAAAGAGGGTGTACATGTTTAAAACTTTTGTTTTGCCTTTTTGAATATAAGTTACGTGCATTCACTACCTAACAGATTAGAAGTCAAAATGTAAAGTGGCATTTCATTTATTGTGGGGCAACCGGCTAAACCCCATTAAAAGAAGTTGCACTTACTGGCCTATATGTGATCATGGGTTGAATAAGATTAATCCCATGATTTTTCTTTTTACTACCTTTCTTTATGCAAATTTTGTTCCCATTTTAATGAAGAGTCATGTGCCTTGGGTGCCCTTGTTGAAAATTAGACGCTTTTATTTCTGGCAGAAATGAGACACCCAACAATGGGGTATATTTCAGGGTATACCACGAGGTGTTGCTCCTTACTTATTGGAAGTATGTAAAAAATTGAAGAATTGGAATATCTCGACCTCTGACCTTTTACATACTACTAGGAAAATGGAATACCATAAATTGTTACAAGAGATTTGTTTTAAGGAACCTTGTCTCACTTTACTGGCCATGGTAGTACTTGCTGCTGTCCTCCACCAAGTGACAGAAACTAGACTTCCCCCTAAAGTATGGGACACTGTATGGCTTAGCTGCCATTCTCAGCTTAATGTCAGAGGCAATCATTTTCATAAATGCATTCAAGACAGATCATGTTTAAGGGAGGGTTGTGGTTTAGAGGTGGAAACGATGCTACATCTTTTTTAAAAAATGCTCTTATATTATTGATTTATGGTCTTTGTTGGTCCGTTCCTGGAATATCCCTCATTTAAGGGTCATGGATTATAATACTTTGGTGTATGGACAATATGACTGTAATCTTTGGAGATGTTTCCATTCTGGTACGACTCGCATAATTATGGCATTGATTAAATGGGTCATTTGGCAAACCAGATGTCAGTATGTGTTACAACAAAAACAGCTATCTTTGTTGGGTTTGCAAAATAAAATAGAACAAGAAATTTCAAAGGTTTTTCTTAAGGAAAGATATAGTTTTCCTAGATCTTTATTTTGTGACAGGTGGAGCGGTTGGAATAACCTCCCCTTTTTGCAAGCTTTGCCAGACCAGTAGTGCCCTTGTGCTATCAGATGAACTGGTGGAATCCTTCCATCTTACGTTGGAAGAGGGGTTTTGAATAGGATGGCTGTTTTTGTTTTTGTTCTGTGCCAGGAAGTTTTGGTGTACGGTGTTTGTTTTGAGATTGTGGTATGGGTGTAAGCATTTTGGGTTTTCTGGTTTAGTAGGAGCCTGGTGAATTTTGTTTTATATCTTTGCATGCTTGAACTGTAATTATATGAGTTGTTTTTTCTATTTTGTTTCTCTGTATTTTCCCTTGTTTTGTTTTTGAAGCATTCTCCAATAAAAAATTCTCCTACTCTTTGGTAGAGGGAGCTGCTGTACTCATGGCCTCTGTGTCGGATGGACGTCAGTCTGCTGGAATCCCTGCAGGTGAGCAGATCTCCCTTCCTGCAGGTCCAGCTAAGGAGATCTTGCCTGCTGCTGATGGTTCTGTGGAGAGTGCACTGCCTAAAGTTATGGTTGCATCTACCTGCAATGTACCAGACCACGATGCTATTTCTCCACAGGATGCTGAAACTTCGGAAGATGCTTGGCTACAAAGGATTTGTCACAATAATCCCCAATATGTTCTCTCCCTTCTACTTCACAGGGATGCTGCAGTTTTGAATGAATTGAACTCACTCAACACGATGATACCCGTAGTGACTATGTCAGACACTGTGCTTCCTGAAAGTGCCCTATCTCTTGGATCATGACCTGCTGTTTCTATACCTAACTTCAGTTCCCCACCTACACTGATTCTTGACCCTGTCTCTTTGGAGAGGATCCTTGCTACTTTAGTTTCGACTGATGATACCAAGGCAATACTTTCCAGCAGTGTTCCACAGCCACCTGCGAATGCGCTGGTACCTAATGCTATGGATACTTCACCAGAATTGTCTCTCTGTCCTGTTCTGCCTTTTCCTGTCTCCTCCAGCACTGTAAGTACTTTACATACTAGCTCACCTGCTGAATCTGCTTCTGCTGTCGGTCCTTCTCTTGGGCTGTGTAGGGGACGTGAGGCTCCTCGGTCTCCATTGGTCTCAGGACTATCGATCCCTGCGTTGCCTGCTGCTCTTACAGTCTCTCTGCAAAAGGCAGGCTGGAAGCAGATGCCACTTGGACAATCGCTACCGGATCCCTCTCATAGCCCTTTACTGGGATCTCCTGAGAGGGAGGCACAACGTAGGCAAGGTGGGACACAGAATCTTCTATCTGCTTCGTCTGGGCACTTTGTTACAGATTCCGATGTTGATCTACATGTAGATGATGTCCTGCATGATGTGCTCTGTACAGTACCTGCTCCTCCTCTTTCTACTGAATTAGCTGGAGGCTCAGGTGATGAAGGGCCTACTAATAGGCCTTGCACCTGGGGAGACCAAATGGATCATGACCTGCCCACCCCTACAGTGTTGGCTGCTGAAATTGCTAAATCTGCCCGGGCTTCTTTTAGGAAAAAGGATACATTTTCACAACAGCCCCTTCCTGCGTAATGTCATAATGTAGTATGCCTCCAGTATATGGGAGGCTTGGACATCCCACCTAATAGATTTTATGTAGGCAGAAAACTGCTCAAGGAATCGTTGTTGTTTTTTTCCAGTGAACTTTATGCTCTCATACATGCATCTGGTGACACCTTGTATGATGTGAGCTTTATGACTCCTCAAGGACTGGACAGGTTTTGGTCTAAATATGAAAAACTTAAAAATTCTGCTTTATGGTTCCCATTTAGAGCTATACCCCTGATGAAGCCTGCGATTAAGTTTGTAACTGTTCTTTTCCGGAATGAAAGTGTTGCAGCTCATGATGTTTCTCATTGGCTCGAGCAGTGCTGTGACCTCCGTAGCCCTCCTCAGCCTATTTTGGATGATGAACATATTTGGACCGGGGGGTTGGAAATATAAAGTTAGACTTAAATCTGCCAATGCTGGTCCTCAGCATCTTCCAAGCTGTTTTTTCTTGGGACGTGAAAGGGGTCATTGTTTTTATGCAGATCAACCCAAGATGTGTTTTAAATGAGGCTCTTCTCTGCATTTAAGTTCCACTTGTGACAGGCTACGCTGTAATTTATGTTTAGAATTTGGACAGTCTAGTTCAGCTTGTCAGAATGAGATTATGTGTAATTTATGTGAGAAACGGGGTCGTACGTATAGGTCCTGCCCCTGGGTCTCTCATAATAGGTCTGATCAACCTTGTCAAGATTCTATTATTGTTGAGGCTCAGAAGAAAAGCATGGCTTCCCAGAAGGTCTTATGCTCTTCCCCCTTGACTGAATCTTTGCAGGTCAATCAGCCTGATACTGCTTTGTATACCCCCCAGCTGTTCCCCCCTTCCCCCCTCTGAAAAGCCTTTCCTGACTCCTGTAGTGCAATATTTGGTTTCGATGGACTGCAGTGATGTGTCACTCCAGGCTTCTTCCTCAGCCCTCCCTGAGATTGTCCCTTCCTCTGCAGAATCTACAGTCATGATGCCCCCCACCTCAGTTGTAGCTCCTAGAAAAAAGACTCTGAAACAGTCCCAGTCTTGCCCTAAAATACCTAAGTTTACTGTGTCTCCAAATGGTATCCCTGTCCAGAATAAATTTGACCCTCTCATGAAATTGCAGTCTGGTTCTGATTTGGATGATGATTCTGCATCTTCTTCTACTGTCTCCTCTCAACATGTTATCTTCTCTGATTCTGACGGTGATCTGACACCCCTTCCCTCCCAGAAGCCCCAAAGGGTCACTAGAGGATGCTCTGCTTGTAAAGATACTAGACGTGGTAAGGTTTCTTGATGGGTCTTCTAGTCTAAATATTTCTCTACTGTATTTCACTCTCTGCTTCTTCTTTGCGAAATTGCTACTGTTAATGTTAACCGTATCAAAAATGCTAAAAGGAGGCTTCTTTCTTTTTCTGTCCTACATGACCTGGAATTTGATGTTATTTTTTTGCAGGATACGAGACAGAATACTGCCTCTCTCATTTCTGCAGCATGTAGGTTATGTTGCTGGTGCCCTTCTTATTTTTCCTATGGTACTAATGTTTGTGAGGGTGTGGGGGTTTTGTTTTGTGGAGATTGTTTCCATGTCTCTAGAGTCACGGACATCTCACCTGGTAGGGCATTCCTTTTGGATGTTTATTTTTTCTGGTGCCAGCTGGAGATTTATTGTTATTTATGCCCCACAAAAGGAAAAAGATAGGGTCCAGTTATTTACTGCTATTTGTCCCTATTTATTTACCTCAAAGCATATTGTTTGGGCTGGAGACTTTAATTGTGTAGTGGATAAGCATGATAAAGGGGCCAAGATGCAAAAGAATTTTTGTGACACCAGATGTCTCAGAAATATTATCCTGAAGGTCGGTCTTACTGATGCCTATAGATCAGTACTTCTTACTGGAGGATGCACTTTTTATAAAGGTGCCCTCTCCACTAGGACTGATTTTGTCTTTCTCTCTCAATATATAAAAGTTTATGTTGCTCGGATTTTGCCCCTAGAAATGTCTGACTATGCCATTGTATCTGTAGATGTTGGACTGGATGATCCTGTTCCTATACTGCAGGTAAGGGTTACTTGAAGTTAAATAATACTTTGTTGACTTCTTCCTCTATTTATGATGAAATCTGTGAATTTCTGAAAGCAAGGATGTCTGTTGCTTGTTTACAATCTGATCTTAGTCTTTGGTGGGTGGAAACCAAGGTGAGCCTGAAATCTTTACTACAGTAACAGGCTTTTACCAAACATACTCAACAGCATCATAGATATCTCACTCTTTGGACCCATTTAGCTAAGCTTTATTCTTATGTTAATGAAGGTACATCTGTTGACCCTTGTCATGTGGCTAATATCAAACAAGGAATGACAGACCTACAATACTCTAGGGCTTCTTCTTTGCTGTATGAACACAGGATATGTACTCCGGGGAACTTTTCCTGTGGGGATGTTTTTGCCAGTCGCAGGAAGAGAACAGACAATAGAATCATGACCTCTTTATCTACCCCAAATGGTGATGTTGTGATGAGCTCCCAGCAAATTTTGGGTGTAGTACAGCAACATTTACAGGGTTTACACACCATGGTGGACAAATCTGATACTGATATTCAACACTATTTGGATACTATACCTTCCTCTATCTGCCCATCTGATACAGTGCATTCATTGGTTACTCTGATCTGCCGACCTGAAATTGTCACTGCTTTTAAATCATTGAACAATAATACTGCACCTAGCCTGGATGGCCTTACTACTGAGTTCTTTAAACAGTTTCAGGATGTCATTGTGGATATTCTTTTTGCTGTTTGTAATTGGATGTTGTACTCCTCCACAGTTAATTTTCATTTTTGTACAGCTATTCAGATTGTTTTATGTAAGAAAGGTGTGAAAAGTAATATTGGTAATTGGAGGCCTTTGCGTTTCCTTAATGTTGATTTCAAAATATTAATGAAAATGTTGGAGTTGAGATTGGCTTCTGTATCCCCTTTTCTTATAGCATCAGTCCAAACGTGTTCCGTCCCAGGCTGCAATATTTCAGATAATCTATTACTTGCTAGGGAATTGATTGAGCAGAGTAAGGATGATTTGTTACATGGGTATCTCCTTTCCCTTGACCAGGAAAAGCATTTGACAAAGTCTCACATACATTTTTATTCAAGATATTGGCACATTATGGTGTACCTGAACAATTTTGCACTTGGTTATTATTCTTATATAATGCTGCTACAGTTATTCCTTTAGTTATTGGACATTTGGGGTCCTATGTACAGATCACCTGGGGGGTGCATCAAGGTTGTCTGATGAGACCCCTTCTTTATGTATTTTGTTTGGACCCTTTAATATGCAGTTTGCAACAATATGTTCTTTTTCATGGGGTACATCTGGTACATGTGGCTTTAGACATTAAATTGATGGCTTATGCTGATGATATTTGTCTGGTAGCACAGGATGTTACCTTAGCTTTGCATGCATTGGATGTTGTGAATACTTATGCAGCAGTAGCTGGAGCTGCTTTGAATATGGAAAAAAGTAAGGGATATGTCTTGAGTCCCTCTACTATGGTTGTGCCTGACATTAAGGGGATCTCTGTTTCCTGTGATAACTTGACCATCTTGGGTATTACTTTTGGTAGGGGTGATAACTCTTTGTAAATTGGACTGCTAAATTGGACATAGGTAGAACTAAGGTTATGCTATGGAAATCTTGGCAACTGACCAAAAAGAAGAAAGTATCTTTATTAAAAACATTTTTTTCCCTATTTTTATGTACCTTAGTATGGTTTATCCAATTCCTGCCTCATTGGAGGTGGTTTTATTAAGTTTGGTATTTCAGACAATATGGGGTAGTCCGTTGAATCCCATTAAATGAGAGGTATTATATTTACCAGTAAATAAAGGTGGGTTAGTTCTTTTAAATCCTGTAGGTAATTTTTTTAGTATATTTTTTCATTATAATTTTTGGAACTCGGATGCTCTATCTCCGGCACTATGAACCCTCATGGCACTTAGCTGGAGTAGACCTTCTTTTCCGTGCTGGTCTAAATCATCTGGTCTTCCTAATAACTTCTGGTCTGTTCTCCAGTTTTCTAAACCTGTACTTTGTAAACTGAGGAAGTGAAAATTGTCCCCTATGCAAGTGATTGATAAACTGAGAAAGACGGTATATCAGACAATACAAGTACTCCATTATGTTTCTGTCCCTACCTTTGGTGGAATAGACTGTGAGTATCATCAGCATATTATTCGAACTTTGTTAGATGCCCGGACCCGCCCTAGAATGTGGGATGTAGTTTGGTTATGCTGCCATGGCAGACTTCCAGTTTGGAATAATGCAAAACATAAAAGTATTTCTGAGCATATGTGTCCTCGACTGTCATGTACTGAAGTACTGGAAATTATGGAACATTTCTACATTTCTTGTCCCTTTGCTTTGGACTTTTGGCAGTTGTTGTCACAAAAATGGGGTGATGTTAGATGGCAACAGGTCTCTTATCAGGAATTAATTGGGGGTTTCTCTTTGCAGTTTCATTAATTTTCACGAATTTGATAAGGGCACACTGAGACTTATTTTTACTTGTATCAAATTCTTTTTTTGGCAATGCAGATGTAAATTTCTTTTACAACAAATTGATACTTCTTCTATACAGACAATCCAGTCCCCTGAACATGAATTACAGTCTCAGTTTCTGCATGATAAACAGTTGTATATGGAATCAGTTTGGCATGCTAGATGGAATGTTATCCCTTTTTTGAAGGATAAGATTGGATAGATCTTGTCCCTTACTCTCTGCTTGTTCTTGTTCTTTGGTTGTATTGATGTATATTCCTTTTTTTTTTTACTTTTTTTGGGGTGGGGGAAGGTATGGTTCATTCATGGATTGGTTTTCATATTTTGTTTACATACCAATATTCTACTCAACTACTGTTTTAATGCTTTGTTTTCACTTGTCCTATGATTTGTTCTTTATTTGTGTGACTGTAACACTGTTTATTTTCTTATTGGTATTGAATATTATAATAACAAAAATTCACCTACTCTTGCTACTACCATGGAGGGTGGCATGATGGATGTTCATTCTGCTGGTGTACCTGGGGGAGAGCAGGTCTCCCAGCTCTCAGGTCCAGCACAGGAGACCAATGTTGTTTTACAGGACTGCATAAAAATTGCACCAGAACTTGACTCAATGACACTATGTGCACCGAAAGGTCTATTTGGATCAGATGCAGTGTGGTTGGAGAATATTTTTCAACAAAATAAGACTTTGTGTCTACAAAATGAAGAAGTTCTTATGGGAAATGCATTGCCAGGTGAGACGATTTCCGACATTGTTGCTGTGCAGAGTCACATTATAAATACAGCCCTTGTACGTGATTCTGCAAGGATGATTCAGGCTGAGCTGGAGAAGGAGGTGGCTGAAGGAATTCAAACAGAGCATGGTGTAAGTCAGCTTGATGATGCACAAGCATCAAAGAGCAGCAGTCTGACAGAGTCAATCTTAGAAATGCTGAATCTGACAACTGAGTCACGGCCTGATGCAACAGACTTTTCTGTTTCTCCTTTGGAGTGGTTTCCAACTTCTGTGAGTATTCCTATGTCTCACTTAAAAGAACCTGAAGTAGCACAAAATCTGAACTTTAGTCTGAGGAAAGGTAGAGCAGAGGAAAATCCTCCCCTTCCTACTGGCAAATGGTCGTTGTCCATGCTAGAGCATTCACTGATGAGTTCAGGGTGGAAACGAGGGGAATCAGGCATATGGGTCCCTGACCCAGCTCACAGCCCCATACCAGGACAAGAGACTGTTTCTACAAATGTGTCAACTGAACTAGAGGCTTCAGGTTATCGGCAGGAGATTCAAGAAGAACCGAAACCTGTAGTGCACAGTAAAATCATTGCAAGCAGCTTGGCCCACTCAGATTCTTCTTCCTCTGAGTCAGAAGAGTCAGTTATTACACCCGTAGAGTGGGGAGATACTGTTGAGAAAACTTTACAGCTGACAGAAACATTACCTGACTTTACCAAACAGGCAAAATCTGCATGGGAGTCCTTTCACAGCAAAGATTCTTTTTCAGGTTCTCCCCCTACAAAGGAGGAATGCTGTACGTTTAGAGTACCAGGGGGGCCTAGACATACTCCAGATCATGTGTATGTGGGGAGAACATTATTGAAAAGTTCAATGTTTTTTTTTTCTAATGAAATCCACGCTCTTATACATGTCTCAGGATTTGTGATATATGATGTTAGTTTTGTCTCTCCACATGGCCTAGATCGTTTCTGGGCAAAATTAGACTCTCTCAAATATACTGAATTGTGGATGCCTTTTAAAGTGATTCCTTTAATGAAACCATCCATAAAACTGTGACTATATTGTTCCGAAATGAATCAGTTTCAGTCCATGATATAGTGTACTGGTTACAAAAAAAATGTGAAGTGCTTGGTTTTCCCCCCAACATTTTTGATGAGGATTGCATATGAAATGGGGGGGGGGTGGTATTTAAAGTGCATTTAAGGAATAATAGCCTGGGCCCATTTCATTTGCCAAATAGTATATTCTTAGGTAGTGAAAGAGGACATTGCTTTTATCTAAGTCAACCAAAGGCATGTTTTAAATGTGGGGCCCTTACTCATTTGGGCTCAGTGTGTGATAGGTTGAGGTGTAACCTCTGTCTGGAGTTTGGTCACCACAGTTTGGAGTGTCAGGCAGATTTAAAATGCAATTTGTGTTTTGAATCAGCCCATACTTACAGATCCTGCCCATGGGCTACACACAACCTCATGGATAGGAATAGTCAGGATGTTACTATTCAAGAGGCACAGAAACAAGAAATGTCTAAAAGAAAAACTCAGTCCCAAAAATCTCCTCCTGGACCCAGAACTGACCAACCACCCCCTTCCCCTCCTATGCTGGTTGCAAACCCTGAGGAACCAACCACCATACTATCAGATGAACCAGGAAACATTGAAGCTCAGACTCCCCACTTGCCTGTGGAAAAGGCCCCCAATGCTAAGGACCACAATATAATTGAGATGCCCCCCCCACATTGTTAAAAGTGTGGCAAAAAAAGGAGTTTAAAGCTGACCAAACTGAGATCAAAGGTTCCAAGGCGAATGTTGTTGAGGATGAGAACATAGTGTTCTCAAATAAATATGAGCTTTTATTGCTCCATTCTCAGGAATCAGAACCAGGTGGGGATTTGGAGGCCTCTTCATTAGCCCCTCCTTCTTCTGACACAGACGGAGAGTCACAAGGCAAGTGCAATGTGGTTGTTAGTGAACCTAGAGTTAAAACAAGAGTGCGTAGAAGTACTAGAGTAAGGAAGCCACCCTGAATGCTTTAAATAATTTTAATGCTGACAATCTTTATCCCCCAGTTGAGGATAGCTACCACTAATGTAAATAGTATAAAAAATGCTAAAAGAAGATTGGTAGCGCTCTCAGTTTTAAAAGAGTTAGGATGTGATATCTGTCTTTTGCAGGATACTAGGTTAAATACTAATTCTTTAGCCAGATCATCCCAACAATTGTGGTGTTGGGGAACGTCCTTTTTTTCCTTTGTCACGGATGTCTGTGAAGGGGTAGGCATCTTGTTCAAAGGGATACATTTAATTTCTAGGCTGGTAGCGATTTCACTGGGAACATTATTGGTAATTTCACATGAGGGAGTAGGGTGGAGGTTGATAAATGTGTATGCCCTCTTACCAAGAAGGGATGGATGGATTTGTTTAGTTTAATTAAACCTTTCTTAATTACCACAAAATCAGTAATATGGGGGATGACTTTAATTGTGTAGTAGACATGGAGATAGAGGTGCAAAAACAATGAAACTGTATTGTGACTCAAATTATCTCCTACTATACTGACTCAAAGCCTAACAAGATACATATTGAACAGTATATCAGAAGGGAGGGCATACATATTTTTGAGTACTCTATCAACCAGGATTGACTTTATTTTCACAAAATCTAATGTTGGTTGGAAAAGCAATGCTGATTCCCTTGAGATTTTGGACCGTGTTATTCTACAGCTTTCCTTGGGCACCATCAATGTTCCTACTTATGGGAAGGGGTATTGGAAACTGAATACAGCAGTACTAACAGAAAAACAGTTGCTGGTTCAGATTTCTCAATTCCTTAGATCATAAATGTCTGTAGCTGGGTTGACGAATAATAAAAACATGTGGTGGGAAATTACTAAATCAGGTTTAAGGAGACTTTTTCAACTGTATTCTACAAAGAAAAGACAAGACCAATATAAACAATATCTAAAGTTATGTTTACAGTTAAACAAAATATATTCAAGTATTAATCTGTATCACCTTCCTTTGACAACACAGGCCTTGCATGTTAAAAAAGCTATGTTTGCCTTACAATATACAAGAGCCACAGCTATGCTACATGAACATAAGATATGCTTTCCAGGGAAAACAGGTTTTGGGGATGCCTTTAAAAGCTGTTCTCAGAAGATAACAGCCCACCTTATGACTTCTCTTACAACAAGTACTGGTTTATTAGTTCAGGATAGACCTTGTATTCTAGACACAGTGTCTAAGTATTTGGCTGCCATGTATACTGCCTCTCCAATTGAAGTGGGAGTGTCGAATTACCTTCTATCACACCTTGAAATACCTAATGTACCACCAGACTTGCTATTGGCACTTACAATGCCTTTTTCTGCTAAAGAAATTGAGCAAGCAATTGGTTGTCTTAAAAAGAGTACTGCCCCTGGTATAGATGGTTTACCGGCAGAATTTTATCAAACATTTAAGGATTTGATGGCAAAAATTCTGGTAGTCATTTTTAACTGGCCATTGTCAACCTTACAGATAGACTTTCATTTTTGTATAGCGGTATTAATTATGGTATATAAACATGGTGACAAGTCCAATCTTGACAATTGGAGATCACTTAGTCTATTAAATTTGGATTATAAAATTTTGATGAAAATACTACACTTTAGATTACTGCCCCTGACATCTTATCTAATTACATCAGCTCAAATGTGTACAGTCCCTAATCACTCCATACAGCATCATTTATTGTCGATTAGAGAATTAGTAGAACAGGATAAGGAGGAACAGCTTACAGGGTATATAATGACATTGGACCAGGAAAAAGCCTTTGATAGGGTTCCACATTATTTTATTGCACAGGTTCTCATAGCTTATGACATTCCAGGGAATTTTATATAGTGGATAACTTTATTGTATAACCATGCACAAGCAATGCCCATGGTGAATGGACACCTAGGAACATACATTACTGTCTCTAGGGGAGTGCGTCAGGGATGTCTACTAAGCCCTCTGCTTTATGTGTTTTGTTTGGACCCATTGTTACATCTAATACAGCAATATGCAGAAATCAGAGGCATAAGGCCACAAGGGGGGAGGAGGATGTGTGTGTCACTGCTTATGCAGATGATGTATGTGTTATCATAGCTGATGAACAGTCAGGAGATAGAGTACTGAATTTGATTGACAACATTTCCCAACCAACAGGGGCATGTTTGAATAAAAAAAGAGTGTAATTTATCATTTGGGAAGGTCAATCCCTGAGAAAAAGACTTAGCATAATATTATAGTTTCAAATGACCCATTTAAATACTTTGGGGTTTGGTATGGGAATGGAATAATAGTATTTTAAACTGGAACAAAAAGTTAGAATTAGCTTCTACCAAAGTAGCTATTTGGAAGTCATGGAACCAAACAAAAAAGAAGAAAGAGATGGCGGTCAAGACTTATTTTATACAGTACCAATATTTTTATTTATTAGTACAGTCTACCCCCTGCCTAGGATGTTAGAAACATGCCATTTAGGACTAGTATTTCAGATTATAAGGGGCAGTTGGCTGAATCCCATTAGGAGGGATATTTTGTATCTTTCAATAGAGAAAGGTGGATTGAAATTATTAAACCCAATAGTGTTTTTTTTTACTACATTTTTTCGAAGTAATTTACTAGATTTGTCCAAGCCTCAAACAGAATTATGGATCCCGTTTGCCGAACATTGGATAGGGCCTTTATACCAAACATGGGGAAAACAGGGAGTATTGAATGCCCAAGTCAAAACTAAATGTGTATTTTTCAGACCAGCCCTTGGAAAGTTGAAACAGTGGAGACTGGAATTAAGTGTCTTGGCCCCCTCCACTAATAAAGTATTGTATAAAACAATACAACGTGGAATTGATTTACCACAGGTTCAATTTAAGGGAGTTGATTTACAGTATACTCTGAAACTATGGGAAACTTTGAAAGATGCATGCATCCCACTTAGACTGTGGGATGTTACTTGGCTTAGTGCACATGGTGGTTTAAGTGTTAAGGGGAATGCAAAGCATAAAAAATGGGAAGAAAGAATGTGTCCAAGACAGAGTTGTGTGGAACAGGAAGAATCCACAATTCATTTTTTGATCCTCTGTCCATTTGTGCAGGAAATGTGAGGATTTTTGGCAAAGGACTGCAATCATCCCCATTGGGGTAGGCATACTTATGCTGAAGTGGTGGGAGGTTTTAGTACATCAGATTTAGGTCTACCAAAGAATATGGCTCGATTAGTACTTTCCTTTATAAAGTTTATTTTATGGCAAGTCAGATGTAAATTTGTATTACAACAGATATTCCAGGATCCAGGGATGGTTGTTAGAATCATAGAAACTGAAATTAGTAAACAATGTCAGTTTGAACTACAACATATGTCAGAAACTGCGTGGAAAATCAGATGGTTAGTAGTTCCTTTTTTGAAAGACAAAATTGGATGATTTGTTGCTGTACATATGATAGTATTGCTTTCTGTATCATGTTTATTTGGTAACTGTCCATGTGTCTACTGTTGTTATACTTTTGTTATGACATGTTCAGTTTTCATCAATAACATTTTCCCTACTCTTTTTGATAAGTGTCATGGGATCTTTAGCATCCACCTGAACTACCACCAATCCAGGCAGATGGGACCCTAGGTTTAATGTCTCATCTGGAAGATGGCACCTCAGAAGTGCAGCACCCCCCTCATGCTACACTACAGTGTCAGTATTGGGATACTAACCCAAGAGCCAGATGTGGGAACTGAATGCACAGCCCTTTGATCTCCTGACTTCAGAGGTGAGTGTGCTACCTACTGAGCCACTGACACTGACAATGGCCATGTTCTGAACTCTTTGTGCTGATTAGAGTCTTGGAAGCATGCATCATACCTTGCATTTTGTCACTGAAATGAGGGACACGGACATTCAAAATGAGGGACAATGAAGGACACTAACCTTCATGATGATCAGGACACATCCTGAAACATGGAGATACAGTACCTCAGAACACAGTGGAAACCATTGTATTTACTTGTACTGATGTTAGCTCCAGAGAATTAATTTCTACCATAAAACAGAGGTACCATTTAGGTAGGCAGAGGGGGGCAGTCCCCCCCCCCACATTTGTGCCTAGGTTCTTCTTATGGTGTGACAATAATGGCATTAAATTTGATTTAATCTTTTTCACAATAAGTGCTCTCCTGGCATGTGTTTCACTTATGATGCAAGTGCACTCCTAACTCGACTGTGTCTGTATTATACTGTCCACTCTCTCCACCTATTAGCAGTGGCACCATCACATGTGACGTGGAGAAGCTCCAGCCAAGCAAGAGCACATAAGTCATGTGAGTGGGACACTGTCTTTCTCGCCACTGAGTAGACAGGCTGCACACTACAGCTTGGAGGAGTCAGTGAGCACTGAATTCTCAATAGAAGTGTTGCAATGGCATATGTTTGTTGGTCTTCATCTCCCTTGGTGGCTGAAGGGGCTTGGGATGAGCTAGAATCTACCTCAAGACTAAGCTACCTACTTAATCAACTAGGCTCACCTCACAAAAAAAAAACAGTGCAAGCCCCCCACGGGAGCAAGCTATGCCTCGCAGCAGCAGTGATAGTGGTCTGGGTGGCCTTCATAGACCTTGATCAGTGCAGTGAGGCAGCAGCCACTGTAGCAGCCAACAAGAATCATGCAACAGAGGTTGGCTGTGTTCTGGCCAGGAGAGACTTGGTCAAGACCACATTGCGGACCTGTGATGGTCAGTTCTAGCATCCAGCTTCTGTTAGAAGGATGGATGAGGAGCATACAGAAAACTGGGATGGTGGCACACTGGGCTAGTCCACAGGTTCTGGCCAGGTTGCTGGGTAAGTAAAAGTAAATACATTTTTTACAGGGGGATTGGATAAAGAGGAAGGACTGAAATACTGATGTGTTTTTCACATTTCTGCACATTTGGACAGCTTCATGACCCATATGGGATGGGTATTAAATGGAATGGAATTGGGGAGAGAAATTGGGACAAAGTTTTTTGGAGGGGGTTTCAGAACTTCAGCCAGGAAAAAAAATTGTTTAGTAACTGGGTGGGCTTACGTTCAAATCTGTTGCTCTGCTCCTGGGTATAGACAGATGAGTCTTATACATTTGAATTTTTCCTGATTTGCATATCACTTTTGAGTCTTGGCAAATAGGTTTTACCTTTTAGAGACATTCCCGACATTCCAGAGCTTTCTGCCTAGAGGCTAACTACCACCTGGCCTCCACTGGTTGTTGGCTATCCCATTCTGAAATCTGAAATGGTGCCCCTACCATAAAGTCTAAATTTACAGGATATCCCTTGTGTGAGCAGCATGTTTTCCATGAGGGATGGATGAGGGGCAGAGCAGTTTTCAGGGGTAAATAAGGGCCGTCCCTTGCATTCAGGGACAGTTGAGTGGTATGGTATGCACAGACTATTGGAACCCCACTATAATCAGACTTGTGCCCTCCCTACAGTGAACCTGACCTCCACATCCCCATGCTCAGGCACATTATGACATAGAGGAAGGGAGAATGCAGTGGCATGCCCCATTGAAATGAATGAGGGTATTTTTTTATTACTGTTTTATACATTATTGATAGAGAGCTGGTGATTAATGAAGGCCACTGCTCAGCTAACAAGGGCATTGTTTATAGAACAGTGGCTTTCATTATTCTCCAACTCACCATCATAATATATAAAGCAGTGATTAAAAAATAACTCCATTCATTTCAAGGGGTACGCCCTAGCACTGTGACTCATGGACATCATCTCTTAAGGACTCCTACTTCTGGTTCCCTAGTACTCAGGTAAGAGACTCTTGACTTATATCAGTACTTGGTGGGTTGTCTGTAGCAGCATGGCTGCACCTGCTACAGTGTGCATGCATGGAGGTGGCTGTGTGACTGGGTATCGAGTTAATGCTACTTTTGTGTTTGTCCCTTAAAGTTTGTTTGCATGGAAGCATTCAAAACTATGGTGAGAAAATAGTAGGAGTACAGAACAGATAGACGTAATTAAGTAGTTTTGTGGTTAAGTCTGTGTCTTGGGGGTGCTAAGAACAACATGTGTTTCCACTGCAATGTGTGCTACAGTTCAGCTGTGCAGCTGAGATGAGGGGGGAACAAGAAAACTAAAAAGCATATCAGTGGCTACAAGCATGCTGCATGCCTGCAGATGTAAGCAGATTTGTACTGAAGTACAAGCAAGCCATATGTATACAGGCAGTGTAGCTTAGTAGTCGAAGGCAGTGAATTGCAAACCAGGTTACCTGGAAACCTGGGTTTGAATCTTATTAACCCCCACTTGTATACTGTGTGATCCTGAGCAAGTCACTTAACTTTTATGTGTGCAGTTATCAGTGACCACTTGCTTTTTCCACACATGCCACAGGCATGCAGTCTGTTCCAATTTAACATAAAAAAACATGCTTTCCACACTTGCTTGCTGCACGCATGCCACATCCATGCAATCTGTTCCAATTAACATTTAAATTATGCTTGCAGCATGCATATCACATGGGTAGTTTTATGTGCGCAGCATGAAAACATTACATATAATTACTTCTATAAGGGATGGGGCCCATATTGTAGTGTGAAAGGATCCCTACAAAATGCAAACAATAATATTTGGTATCTGAGTTTACATACATCTCATATTAATAACATCAGTTTTAGTTATTGCTGTATTATAATCCTGTTACACACAAAACATTTTTTTTAAATGTTGGAAACTGCATTTGAATATATGCAGATCTATTGGCAGTACAGTGACATAAAATATGTAAGCTTACAAAAAATGTTAAAATACAGATTGTTTTATGTAAGAAGGTAGCGCAATATGGTAATTGAGGCCGCTAGCTTCCTTAATGTTGATTTCAAAATATTAATGAAAATTTGGGTTGAATTGGCTTCTGTATCCCCTTTTCTTATAGCATGGTCCAAAGCGATGTTCCAGGTCCCAGGCTACATGGTTGTAATATTTCAGATAATCTATTACTTGCTAAGGAATTGATTGAGCAGAGTAAGTGATTTGTTACGTGGTATCTCCTTTCCTTGACCAGAAAAGCATTTGACAAGTCTCACATTTTATTCAAGATTGCACATTAGTACCTGAACAATTTTGCACTTGTTTATTATTCTTATATAATGCTGCTACAATTCCTTTGGTTATTGGACATTTGGGCTTATGTGCGATCACCTGGGGGTGCATAAGGTTGTCTGATGAGACCCTTTTTGTATTTTGTTTGACCCTTTAATATGTAGTTTGTAACAATATGTTCTTTTTCTTGTACATCTGGCCATGTGGCTTAGACATTGAATTGATGGCTTATGCTGATGATATTTGTCTGGTAGCACAGGAGTGCCTTAGCTTTGCATGCATTGATGTTGTATACTTATGCAGCAGTAGCTGGAGCTGCTTTGAATATGAAAAAGTAAGTGATATGTCTTGAGTCCTCTACATGGTTGTGCCTGATATTTAAGGGATCTCTGTTTCCTGGTGATAATTGACCATCTTGGGTATTACTTTTGGTGAGGTGATAACTCTTTGTAAATTGGACTGCTAAATTGGACATAGGTAGAACTAAAGGTTATGCTATATAGGAAATCTTGGCAACTGACCAAAGAAGAAAGTATCTTTATTAAAAACATTTTTCCTATTTTTATGTACCTTAGTATGGTTTATCCAATTCCTGCACCATTGGAGGTGGACTTTATTGAAGTTGGTATTTCAGACAATATGGGGTAGATCCGTTGAATCCCATTAAATACAAGAGGTGCAATATATTTACCAAGTAAATAAAAGTTGAGTTAGTTCTTTTTAGTCCACCTTGGGTAATTTTTTAGTATATTTTTCATTATAATTTTTAGTTTCGGATGCTCTATCTCCGGCACTATGAACCCTCATGGCGCGTTAGCTGAGTAGACCTTCTTTTCCTTTGGTCTAAATCATCTGGTCTTCCTAACTAACTTCTGGTCTGTTCTCCAGTTTTCTAAACCTGTACTTTGTAAACTGAGGAAGTGAAAATTGTCCCTATGCAAGTGATTGATAAACTGGAAGATCGTTATATCAGACAATACAAGTACTCCATTGATGTTTCTGTCCCTACCTTTGGTGGAATAGACTGTAGTATCATCAGCATATTATTCGAACTTTGTTAGATGCCCGGACCCGCCCTAGGGTGTGGGATGTGGTTTTGATTTGTACTGCCATGGCAGACTTCCATTGGAATAATTCAAAACATAAAAGTATTTCTGAGCATATGTTCCTCGACTGTCATGTGCTGAAGTACTGGAATTATGGAACATTCTACATTCTTGTCCCTTTGCTTTGGACTTTTGGCAGTTGTTGTCACAAAATGGGGTGATGTTAGATGGCAACAGGTCTCTTATCAGGAATTAATTGGGGTTTCTCTTGCGGTTTCATTAATTTTCTACGAATTTGATAAAGAGCACACTGAGACTTATTTTTTGCCCATCAAATTCTTTTTTGGCAATGCAGATGTAAATTTCTTTTTACAACAAATTGATACTTCTTCTATAGAACAATCAGTCCCCCTGAACATGAATTACAGTCTCGGTTTTTCTGCATGATAAACGATTTGTTATATGGAATCAGTTTGGCATGCTAGATGGAATGTTATCCCTTTTTGAGAAGGATAAGATTGGTTAGATCATCCTTACTTTCTCTGCTTGTTCTTGTTCTTTGGTTTGTATGATGTATATTTTCCTTTTTTTTACTTTTTTTGGGGTGGGGGAAGGGTATGGTTCATTCATGGATTGGTTTTCATATTTTGTTTACATACCAATATTCTACTCAACTTCTGTTTTTAATGCTTTGTTTTCCTTGTCCTATGATTTGTTCTTTATTTGTGTGACTGTAACTGTTTATTTTCTTATTGGTATTGAATATTATAATAACAAAACTACTTACTCTTGCTACTACCATGGAGGGTGGCATGATGGATGTTCATTCTGCTGGTGTACCTGGGGAGGCAGGTCTCCCAGCTCTCAGGTCCAGCACAGAGACCAATGTTGTTTACAGGACTGCATAAAAATTGCGCCAGAACTTGACTCAATGACTTTATGTGCACGAAGGTCCTTGGATCAGATGCAGTGTGGTTGGAGAATATTTTCAACAAATAAGACTTTGTTCTACAAAATGAAGAAGTTCTTATGGGAAATGCATTGCCAGGTGAGACGATTTCCGACATTGTTGCTGTGCAGAGTCACATTATAAATACAGCCCTTGTACGTGATTCTGCAAGGATGATTCAGGCTGAGCTGGAGAAGGAGGTGGCTGAAGGAATTCAAACAGAGCATGGTGTAAAGTCAGCTTGATGATGCACAAGCATCAAAGAGATGTCTGACGAGTCAATCTTAGAAATGCTGAATCTGACAACTGAGTCACGGCCTGATGCAACAGACTTTCTGTTTCTCCTTTGGAGTGGTTTCCAACTTCTGTGAGTATTCCTATGTCTCACTAAAAAGAACCTGTAGTAGCACAAAGTCTGAACTTTGTCTGAGGAAAGGTAGACAGAGGAAAATCCTCCTTCCTACTGGCAAATGGTCGTTGTCCATGCTAGAGCATTCACTGATGAGTTCAGGGTGGAAACGAGGGAATCAGGCATATGGGTCCCTGACCCAGCTCACAGCCCATACCAGGACAAGAGACTGTTTCTACAAATGTGTCAACTGAACTAGAGGCTTCAGGTTATCGGCAGGAGATTCAAGAAGAACTCGAAACCTGTGAGTGCACAGTAAAATTCATTGCAAGCAGCTTGGCTCACTAGACTTCTTCTTCCTCTGAGTCAGAAGAGTCAGTTATTACACCCGTAGAGTGGGGAGATACTGTTGAGAAAACTTTACAGCTGACCAGAAACATTACCTGACTCTACCAAACAGGCAAAATCTGCATGGAGTCCTTTCACAGCAAAGATTCTTTCAGGTTCTCCCCTACAAGGAGGAATGCTGTACGTTTAGAGTACCAGGGGGGGCCTAGACATACTCCAGATCATGTGTATGTGGGAGAACATTATTGAAAAGTTCAATGTTTTTTTTTTAATGAAATCCACGCCTTATACATGTCTCGGATTTGTGATATATGATGTTGTTTTGTCTCCACATGGCCTAGATCGTTTCTGGGCAAATTAGACTCTCTCAAATATACTGAATTGTGGATGCCTTTTAGTGTGATTCCTTTAATGAAACCATCCATAAAACTGTGACTATATTGTTCCGAAAATGAATCAGTTTCAGTCCATGATATGATGTACTGGTTAACAAAAAAATGTAAATTGCTTGGTTTTCCCCCAACATTTTTGATTGAGGATTGCATATGAAATGGGGGTGGTATATAGAAGTGATTTAATGAATAATAGCCTGGGCCCATTTCATTTGCCAAATAGTATATTCTTAGGTAGTGAAAGAGGACATTGCTTTTTATCTAAGTCAACCAAGGCATGTTTTAAATATGGGCCCTTACTCATTTGGGCTCAGTGTGTGATAGGTTGAGGAATTGTAACCTCTGTCTGGATTTGGTCACCACAGTTTGGAGTGTCAGAGCAGATTTAAAATGCAATTTGTGTTTTGAATCAGCCCATACTAGATCCTGCCCATGGGCTACACACAACCTCATGGATAGGAATAGTCAGGATGTTTACTATTCAAGAGGCACAGAAACAAGAAATGTCTAAAAGAAAAACTCAGTCCCAAAATCTCCTCCTGGACCCCAGAACTGACCAACCACCCCTTCCTCCTATGCTGGTTGCAAACCCTGGGAACCAACCACCATACTATCAGATGAACCAGGAAACATTGACTCAGACTCCCCTTGCCTGTGGAAAGGACCCCAATGCTAGGACCACAATATATTGAGATGCCCCACATTGTTAAAAGTGTGGCAAAAAGGAGTTTAAAGCTGACCAAACTGAGATCAAGGTTCCAAGGAATGTTGTTGAGGATGAGAACATAGTGTTCTCAAATAAATATGAGCTTTATTGCTCCATTCTCAGGAATCAGAACCAGGTGGGGTTGGAGCCTCTTCATTAGCCCTCCTTCTTCTGACACAGGCGGAGAGTCACAAGGCAAGTTACAATGTGGTTGTTAGTGAACCTAGAGTTAAAACAAGAGTGCGTAGAAGTACTAGAGTAAGGAAGCCACCCTGAATGCTTTAAATAATTTTAATGCTGACAATCTTTATCCCCCAGTTGAGGATAGCTACCACTAATGTAAATAGTATAAAAAATGCTAAAAGAAGATTGGTAGCGCTCTCAGTTTTAAAAGAGTTAGGATGTGATATCTGTCTTTTGCAGGATACTAGGTTAAATACTAATTCTTTAGCCAGATCATCCCAACAATTGTGGTGTTGGGGACCGTCCTTTTTTTCCTTTGTCACGGATGTCTGTGAAGGGGTAGGCATCTTGTTCAAAGGGGATACATTTAGAATTTCTAGGCTGGTAGCGATTTCACTGGGGAGAGCATTATTGGTAGATTTCACATATGAGGGAGTAGGGTGGAGGTTGATAAATGTGTATGCCCCTCTTACCAAGAAGGGATGGATGGATTTGTTTAGTTTAATTAAACCTTTCTTAATTACCACAAAATCAGTAATATGGGGGGATGACTTTAATTGTGTAGTAGACATGGGAGATAGAGGTGCAAAAACAATGAAACTGTATTGTGACTCAAATTATCTCCTTACTATACTGACTCAAAGCCTAACAAGATACATATTGAACAGTATATCAGAAGGGAGGGCATACATATTTTTGAGGTACTCTATCAACCAGGATTGACTTTATTTTCACAAAATCTAATGTTGGGTTGGAAAAAGCAATGCTGATTCCCTTGGAGATTTTGGACCGTGTTATTCTACAGCTTTCCTTGGGCACCATCAATGTTCCTACTTATGGGAGGGGGTATTGGAAACTGAATACAGCAGTACTAACAGAAAAACAGTTGCTGGTTCAGATTTCTCAATTCCTTAGATCATAAATGTCTGTAGCTGGGTTGACGAATAATAAAAACATGTGGTGGGAAATTACTAAATCAGGTTTAAGGAGACTTTTTCAACTGTATTCTACAAAGAAAGACAAGACCAATATAAACAATATCTAAAGTTATGTTTACAGTTAAACAAAATATATTCAAGTATTAATCTGTATCACCTTCCTTTGACAACACAGGCCTTGCATGTTAAAAAGCTATGTTGCCTTACAATATACAAGAGCCACAGCTATGCTACATGAACATAAGATATGCTTTCCAGGAAAACAGGTTTTGGGGATGCCTTTAAAAGCTGTTCTCAGAAGATAACAGCCCACCTTATGACTTCTCTTACAACAAGTACTGGTTTATTAGTTCAGGATAGACCTTGTATTCTAACACAGTGTCTAAGTATTTGGCTGCCATGTATACTGCTCTCCAATTGAAGTGGGAGTGTCAATTACCTTCTATACACCTTGAAATACCTAATGTACCACCAGACTTGCTATTGGCACTTACAATGCCTTTTTCTGCTAAAGAAATTGAGCAAGCAATTGGTTGTCTTAAAAGAGTACTGCCCTGGTATAGATGGTTTACCGCAGAATTTTATCAAACATTTAAGGATTTGATGGCAAAATTCTGTAGTCATTTTAACTGGCCATTGTCAACCTTACAGATAGACTTTCATTTTGTATAGCGGTATTAATTATGGTATATACATGGTGACAAGTCCAATCTTGACAATTGGAGATCACTTAGTCTATTAAATTTGGATTATAAAATTTTGATGAAAATACTACACTTTAGATTACTGCCCCTGACATCTTATCTAATTACATCAGCTCAAATGTGTACAGTCCCTAATCACTCCATACAGCATCATTTATTGTCGATTAGAGAATTAGTAGAACAGGATAAGGAGGAACAGCTTACAGGGTATATAATGACATTGGACCAGGAAAAAGCCTTTGATAGGGTTCCACATTATTTTATTGCACAGGTTCTCATAGCTTATGACATTCCAGGGAATTTTATATAGTGGATAACTTTATTGTATAACCATGCACAAGCAATGCCCATGGTGAATGGACACCTAGGAACATACATTACTGTCTCTAGGGGAGTGCGGCAGGGATGTCTACTAAGCCCTCTGCTTTATGTGTTTTGTTTGGACCCATTGTTACATCTAATACAGCAATATGCAGAAATCAGAGGCATAAGGCCACAAGGGGGGAGGAGGAAGTGTGTGTCACTGCTTATGCAGATGATGTATGTGTTATCATAGCTGATGAACAGTCAGGAGATAGAGTACTGAATTTGATTGACAACATTTCCCAACCAACAGGGGCATGTTTGAATAAAAAAAGAGTGTAATTTATCATTTGGGAAGGTCAATCCCTGAGAAAAAGACTTAGCATAATATTATAGTTTCAAATGACCCATTTAAATACTTTGGGGTTTGGTATGGGAATGGAATAATAGTATTTTAAACTGGAACAAAAAGTTAGAATTAGCTTCTACCAAAGTAGCTATTTGGAAGTCATGGAACCAAACAAAAAAGAAGAAAGAGATGGCGGTCAAGACTTATTTTATACAGTACCAATATTTTTATTTATTAGTACAGTCTACCCCCTGCCTAGGATGTTAGAAACATGCCATTTAGGACTAGTATTTCAGATTATAAGGGGCAGTTGGCTGAATCCCATTAGGAGGGATATTTTGTATCTTTCAATAGAGAAAGGTGGATTGAAATTATTAAACCAATAGTGTTTTTTACTACATTTTTCAGTAATTTACTAGATTTGTCCAAGCCTCAAACAGAATTATGGATCCTGCTTGCGAACATTGGATAGGGCCTTTATACCAAACATGGGGAAAACAGGGAGTATTGAATGCCCAAGTCAAAACTAAATGTGTATTTTTCAGACCAGCCCTTGGAAAGTTGAAACAGTGGAGACTGGAATTATGTCTTGGCCCTCCACTAATAAAGTATTGTATAAAACAATACAACGTGGAATTGATTTACCACAGGTTCAATTTAAGGGAGTTGATTTACAGTATACTCTGAAACTATGGGAAACTTTGAAAGATGCATGCATCCCACTTAGACTGTGGGATGTTACTTGGCTTAGTGCACATGGTGGTTTAAGTGTTAAGGGGAATGCAAAGCATAAAAAATGGGAAGAAAGAATGTGTCCAAGACAGAGTTGTGTGGAACAGGAAGAATCCACAATTCATTTTTTGATCCTCTGTCCATTTGTGCAGGAAATGTGAGGATTTTTGCAAGGACTGCAATCATCCCCATTGGGGTAGGCATACTTATGCTGAAGTGGTGGGAGGTTTTAGTACATCAGATTTAGGTCTACCAAAGAATATGGCTCGATTAGTACTTTCCTTTATAAAGTTTATTTTATGGCAAGTCAGATGTAAATTTGTATTACAACAGATATTCCAGGATCCAGGGATGGTTGTTAGAATCATAGAAACTGAAATTAGTAAACAATGTCAGTTTGAACTACAACATATGTCAGAAACTGCGTGGAAAATCAGATGGTTAGTAGTTCCTTTTTGAAAGACAAAATTGATGATTTGTTGCTGTACATATGATAGTATTGCTTTCTGTATCATGTTTATTTGGTAACTGTCCATGTGTCTACTGTTGTTATACTTTTTGTTATGACATGTTCAGTTTTCATCAATAACATTTTCCCCTACTCTTTTTTGATAAGTGTCATGGGATCTTTAGCATCCACCTGAACTACCACCAATCCAGGCAGATGGGACCCTAGGTTTAATGTCTCATCTGGAAGATGGCACCTCAGAAGTGCAGCACCCCCCTCATGCTACACTACAGTGTCAGTATTGGGATACTAACCCAAGAGCCAGATGTGGGAACTGAATGCACAGCCCTTTGATCTCCTGACTTCAGAGGTGAGTGTGCTACCTACTGAGCCACTGACACTGACAATGGCCATGTTCTGAACTCTTTGTGCTGATTAGAGTTGAAGCATGCATCATACCTTGCATTTTGTCACTGAAATGAGGGACACGGACATTCAAAATGAGGGACAATGAAGGACACTAACCTTCATGATGATCAGGACACATCCTGAAACATGGAGATACAGTACCTCAGAACACAGTGGAAACCATTGTATTTACTTGTACTGATGTTAGCTCCAGAGAATTAATTTCTACCATAAAACAGAGGTACCATTTAGGTAGGCAGAGGGGGGCAGTCCCCCCCCCCACATTTGTGCCTAGGTTCTTCTTATGGTGTGACAATAATGGCATTAAATTTGGATTTAATCTTTTTCACAATAAGTGCTCTCCTGGCATGTGTTTCACTTATGATGCAAGTGCACTCCTAACTCGACTGTGTCTGTATTATACTGTCCACTCTCTCCACCTATTAGCAGTGGCACCATCACATGTGACGTGGAGAAGCTCCAGCCAAGCAAGAGCACATAAGTCATGTGAGTGACACTGTCTTTCTCGCCACTGAGTAGACAGGCTGCACACTACAGCTTGGAGGAGTCAGTGAGCACTGAATTCTCAATAGAAGTGTTGCAATGGCATATGTTTGTTGGTCTTCATCTCCCTTGGTGGCTGAAGGGGCTTGGGATGAGCTAGAATCTACCTCAAGACTAAGCTACCTACTTAATCAACTAGGCTCACCTCACAAAAAAAAAACAGTGCAAGCCCCCCACGGGAGCAAGCTATGCCTCGCAGCAGCAGTGATAGTGGTCTGGGTGGCCTTCATAGACCTTGATCAGTGCAGTGAGGCAGCAGCCACTGTAGCAGCCAAGCAAGAATCAAGCAACAGAGGTTGGCTGTGTTCGGCTGGTGAGGAGACTTGGTCAAGACCACATTGCGGACCTGTGATGGTCAGTTCTAGCATCCAGCTTCTGTTAGAAGGATGGATGAGGAGCATACAGAAAACTGGGATGGTGGCACACTGGGCTAGTCCACAGGTTCTGGCCAGGTTGCTGGGTAAGTAAAAGTAAATACATTTTTTACAGGGGGATTGGATAAAGAGGAAGGACTGAAATACTGATGTGTTTTCACATTTCTGCACATTTGGATAGCTTCATGACCCATATGGGATGGTATTAAATGGAATGGAATTGGGAGAGAAATTGGGACAAAGTTTTTTGGAGGGGGTTTCAGAACTTCAGCCAGGAAAAAAAATTGTTTAGTAACTGGGTGGGCTTACGTTCAAATCTGTTGCTCTGCTCCTGGGTATAGACAGATGAGTCTTATACATTTGAATTTTTCCTGATTTGCATATCACTTTTGAGTCTTGGCAAATAGGTTTTACCTTTTAGAGACATTCCCGACATTCCAGAGCTTTCTGCCTAGAGGCTAACTACCACCTGGCCTCCACTGGTTGTTGGCTATCCCATTCTGAAATCTGAAATGGTGCCCCTACCATAAAGTCTAAATTTACAGGATATCCCTTGTGTGAGCAGCATGTTTTCCATGAGGGATGGATGAGGGCAGAGCAGTTTTCAGGGGTAATAAGGGCCGCCCCTTGCATTCAGGGACAGTTGAGTGGTGTGTATGCACAGACTATTGGAACCCCACTATAATCAGACTTGTGCCCTCCCTACAGTGAACCTGACCTCCACATCCCCATGCTCAGGCACATTATGACATAGAGGAAGGAGAATGCAGTGGCATGCCCCATTGAAATGAATGAGGGTATTTTTTATTACTGTTTATACATTATTGATAGAGAGCTGGTGATTAATGAAGGCCACTGCTCAGCTAACAAGGGCATTGTTTATAGAACAGTGGCTTTCATTATTCTCAACTCACCATCATAATATATAAAGCAGTGATTAAAAATAACTCCATTCATTTCAAGGGTACCCCTAACACTGTGACTCATGGACATCATCTCTTAAGGACTCCTACTTCTGGTTCCTAGTACTCAGGTAAGAGACTCTTGACTTATATCAGTACTTTGGTGGGTTGTCTGTAGCAGCATGGCTGCACCTGCTACAGTGTGCATGCATGGAGGTGGCTGTGTGACTGGGTATCGAGTTAATGCTACTTTTGTGTTTGTCCCTTAAAGTTTGTTTGCATGGAAGCATTCAAAACTATGGTGAGAAAATAGTAGGAGTACAGAACAGATAGACGTAATTAAGTAGTTTTGTGGTTAAGTCTGTGTCTTGGGGGTGCTAAGAACAACATGTGTTTCCACTGCAATGTGTGCTACAGTTCAGCTGTGCAGCTGAGATGAGGGGGGAACAAGAAAACTAAAAAGCATATCAGTGGCTACAAGCATGCTGCATGCCTGCAGATGTAAGCAGATTTGTACTGAAGTACAAGCAAGCCATATGTATACAGGCAGTGTAGCTTAGTAGTCAAGGCAGTGAATTGCAAACCAGGTTACCTGGAAACCTGGTTTGAATCTTATTAACCCCACTTGTATACTGTGTGATCCTGAGCAAGTCACTTAACTTTTATGTGTGCAGTTATCAGTGACCACTTGCTTTTCACACATGCCACAGGCATGCAGTCTGTTCCAATTTAACATAAAAAACATGCTTTCCACTATTTGCTTGCTGCACGCATGCCACATCCATGCAATCTGTTCCAATTAACATTTAAATTATGCTTTGCAGCATGCATATCACATGGGTAGTTTTATGTGCAGCATGAAAACATTACATATAATTACTTCTATAAGGGATGGGGCCCATATTGTAGTGTGAAAGGATCCTACAAAATGCAAACAATAATATTTGGTATCTGAGTTTACATACATCTCATATTAATAACATCAGTTTTAGTTATTGCTGTATTATAATCCTGTTACACACAAAACATTTTTTTTAAATGTTGGAAACTGCATTTGAATATATGCAGATCTATTGGCAGTACAGTGACATAAAATATGTAAGCTTACAAAAAAATGTTATTTACTCCAGACGAAGTACATGCCTGTCTTTTGAAAATCCAGAAAGCCTCTCGCAAACTGATCTTCCTTTCCAAATTACCATGTCTCTCTCCCAGTTTCATTTTTTCTATGCCAAAGAAGGTAATCTGATGTGCTGTGAGAATTTTGTTTTGCTCATGCCTTCCTATGGCATGTTTTGCATCTGCAACCTCTCTTGCTCTAGCTGCTCCCCTATCCTTATTTCAAAGTCCCTTATATTGTGGCCTGTATAAAAGCACCACAGAAGAACGTCAATAAATGCCCAATCATCATTGTATCACATGTTATACAATCTTTTGTGTGCATAGGCTCTCTCAAATTTAGGCATTCACACATATTTCCTGTGATCAATAATACACAGTATTTATAATGTATGCACGTCACATGCTTCTGGGGAAGAGGGGCCACTTTTTTTGTGTTTCACATTGTTTGTCCATAAACAGGCTTCAAACTAGAGTATCTCTGGCATTAGTAGCTCACCTTTAGGTAGTCTGGGGATACTGGGGGATAATAGACACCAGCACATGGTTGGTTTTTAGTATATCCCATTTTTTTATAGGATAGTTCTAATTTGTATCACCCCTTTGTTAAAAGTGGTAATGGATCTGAGCCATACAGGAAATGTTTTCTTCTTCTTGTTTACTAATTTTGTTTTGTTTTGTGCAGTGGCCACTTATTCTTGTCTGTCCATACTGCATACCTCCTATACTGCTTTTTCACTAGCAAACAGGCAGGAAGGAGGGGTGGAGGAAGAATGGGGAAACATCAAAACTGCCATCTCAGAGGCAACAAGCCTTTGTGTAAAGCAAACAAATCAAAATGAAATAAAAAAACACTATGGTTTTCAACAGTGGTGGCGGGGAAGATTAGGGAGAAAAAGATAGCATTTAGGAAGTATAAAGAAACAAAGAAGAAGTAGGACAGAGAACTGTACCAGTTAAAGCAAAAGGAAGTGGGGAAGGCAGTCAGAATAACAAAGGTCCAAACTGAAGAAAAGATAGCCAACTCGGTTAAGAAGGGGGATAAAACCTTTTACAGGTACATTAGGGAGTGAAGAAAGACTGATGGAGGGATAGTGAGGCTTAATAAAAGGGAAGGTGGTTGGGCAGAGAGGGACAGTGAAAAAGCAGGGATACTGAATGAATACTTTTGCTCAGTATTCACAAAAGAAGAGGAGGGGGAGGTACCTAATCCAATCAACAGAAGCACTCTGGATAGGGGAGTTGATATCAGTTCTTTCACAGAAGAAAGGGTTCTGAAAGAACTCCTAAAACTGAGAATGGACAAAGCAATGAGGCCTGAAGGGATTCACCCCAGAATACTAAAAGAACTGAGGGGAGAACCAGTGATATCACTGACTACCCTTTTTAGCAAATCATGGGAGGATGGTGTGCTACCTAAGGACTGGAGGAGGGTGGATGTGATTTCCCTTCACAAATGTGGGAGCAAAGCAGAAACAGGAAACTACAGCCCTGTTAACTTGTCCTTAGAGGTAGGGAAAATGATGGAATCACTTCTGGAAGAAAGAATTGTTGAGTACCTGGAGGCCAGCAGGGCACAGGACCCAAGGCAGCATAGATTAACAGTGGGAAGGTCATGTCAGATGAATCTAATAGATTTCTTTGGGTGACCAAAGTAGTAGGCCAGGGAGGAGCTGTGGACATGGCCTACCTAGACTTTAGCAAGGCATTTGACACAGTCCCACACAAAAGAGTAATAAACAAATTAGCCAGCCTGGGAGTGGGTCCCAGGGTAGTAGTCTGGGTAAAAAATTGGCTGGACAACAGGACACAGAGAGTAATAGTAAACGGAGTCCACTCTGAAAAAAGGGGGGTTACTAGCGGGGTACCACAGGGTTCAGAACTGAGTCTGGTCCTTTTTAATGTCTTTATAAGAGACTTTGCAGAGTGTCTGGAAGGAAAGGTATGCCTCTTTGCAGATGACACAAAGATCTTCAGTAGGGTTGATACACAAGGCGGGGTGGAAAGGATGAGAGGGGACTTGGCAAGGTTGGAGGAATGGTCAAAAGTATGGCAGTTTAGATTCAGTGCAAAGAAGTACAAAGTAATGCATGTGGGAAACTTAAATCCAGGGGAAGAGTACACAACAGTATTAACAACAACAAAAATGGAAACTGACCTGGGGTAGTCATATCAGATGACCTAAAGGTAAGCAAGCAATGTGAGAAGGCAGTAAGGATGGCTGGGGGGATACTGGGATGTATAGGGAGAGGCATCACCTGTAGAAAACAGGAAGTTGTTATCCCTCTGTACAGACAACTGGTGAGACCCCATCTGGAATACTGCATGGAGTTCTGGAGACCCCATCTCTGCAAGGACATAGACAGGATGGAGGCAGTCCACAGGAGGGCAACTAAAATGGTGCAGGGTCTGCAACAGAAGCCATATGAAGAGAGACTAAAGGAGCTTAACGTGTATGCCCTTGAGGAAAGGAGGAAGGAGGGACAAGATAGAACTTTCAAGTACCTCAAGGGAATCAGCAAAGTCCAAGAGGGTAGCATCTTTCAGAAAAAGAGATGTGCAAGAACAAGGGGACACAATTTGAAGATGGGGGGCAGCTCAGGGGCAATGTGAGGAAGTTTTTTTTCACAGAGAGGGTGCTGGATGCATGGAACAGCCTTCCTGCAGAGGTCGTGGGGTTAAAAACAGTGGGGAAATTCAAGAACGCATGGGACAGACATTAGGCAATTCTTATGGTGGGTAGGAAGAAGTAAGTTGTTGCTTAACTAGGATCTGCAGCTTATCCAATAGGTAGGGAAATGGGCAGACTAGGTTGGCCAAGCAGTCTTATCTACCATCAAAATTTATGTTTCTGTGTTTCTATGTTACTGTAATGACACTACATACCCTATTTAAAAAATTCTAGCTTGCCCTTTTTCTTGCATTCATTTAGTTCAGAAGTAGAGCAGCTGCATTTTGCTCTTATGAGTTGGCCCTTGGGTATGCCTTTTATTTGGGGTGCCTGGATGGAAACTGGATGCTCACAGCTGGCAATTTTTGTTGGTTGACTTGCTTCATAGGTCACAGCCAATCAGTCTGTTTCATGCCTTGACATATGTGATATCAAAAAAACATGATTTCTTTGGAATGCATTTGGAGTTTAAATTTCAGGCAGAGTTTGTACTCTCAAGGTATGACACAAGTTGTAACATTTCTGCATAACCTCCTTTCCATAAAATAAAGATACCTTTAATAAAAACACTATCACAAATCCAGCTATGAAAAGTATGGACATGTGGTGGTGTTACAGATTGATCTTTCTTTTCAGAGAGCCAAGAAAAGGTTTACTAAACTTGATGCGAATGTGGCACCCATGTCCGTGCCATATAATTGCAGATAGTATCTGTGGTCAAAAACAATCATGAATGTGAGCACCATCTCAGCTGTAAGTTTAGTGGGAAGATTTGCATCTGTATTTTGGAGATCCAAATAGTAGTCTAGGGCTTCCAATCCATCGTTATGTGGGATAGTGGTGTATAACGCCTCAACATCAAGTATCAGAAAGGACCAGTTATCATCCATCTTTACTATAGTAAGGGTTCCAATAAGTCTGAGTGTCCTTTTTTGTATGAAGGGACCTTACTGACTATGGATCATGAATTTTGATCAACAAATTGAGAGAGGGTTTCTTACCCACCCAATCTCTGATATTATGGGGTGACCAGGTGGGATACATCTCACATGCCTTAACAAGTGACTGTACATTATGCCTATGGGGGGGACAATATTTTTGACTTGGATTTTAGAATCATTATGTGGGTACTTCCTCAGTATGGTGTATAGTGATCCCCTTATCATTTTCCCTCTCTCTGTGCTGAGTTCTTCCTCTTCTGGTTGCTCCACAGTTTAGGTGTGCCATATTCTGACGTTAGGATATGGTGTTGGTTCCACAGGTCCAGTCTCAATAGTGGTTGGATAAATGTCTTTAGAGTCAATTTTCTCCCAAATTTGCACAAATCAATGTGTGTCTGAAAAAAGACTATTTTGGGTGTGGTAATAAATGACAGTCCTTTGTTTAAAAAAAACAGTTCCATGTTCACTTAGTTCATAATTGGAGATGTTTTTTATTTTATTTTATTTTTATTTATTTTATTTAAACATTTGATAACCAGGAAAGGCTCACTAAGCTGAGGCTCATTTCTAGGTGCAACCTGAGGAAGGGGGAAAGGGATATAAAGCAGAGAATACATAATAGATGCATGAGATAAATACACAGTTACATACATTATACAGTGAAGTATTGTACATTCTGATGGACTATATACTGTACAAATAGTATCATACAATTCTGAGGATTAGATTAGTATCCACAAAAACATTTGGCATGAGGTTGGGTCTGTGAGCGGTTAGAAGCAGGTGCAGTTGGGGAGTGGAAGTTGTTGGATTTAGTATTTGAAGCAGCTGTGAGAATGTGAGTTTCTTTGGAGACGTGGAAGTTAGTTCCATAAAGAGGGGAGTCTGTAGATGAAGGCTGATTTCCCAATGGACAAGGAAGGTTTGAGGAGGGAGAAATAATGGGAGTCCCTTGAGCACAGTGAGTATGGGGTAATGGCAACTAGTGTTAGCCTCTCTGCCAGGTAAGGGGGGAGCAGATTGAAATAGAATTTGGCTGTGAAGGAGATGGATTGGCTGATGCAATAATGGGATAGGAGTGGTATCCTGAGGAAAGAAAGGAGAGTGCAGTGGTGGGTTCTGAGTGGTAAATTTGTGACAAAGCAGCCGAAAGTGTAGAGGAGGGAGTAGAGCCTGGATAACAAGGAGGAGAGGGCAGTGCCATGCACTATGTCAGCACAGTTGAAGAAGGGAGTGATCAATTTTGCTAATAATATGCACCTAATGGGTAGCGGGAGGGCATCACGATTTCTGTATAGTAGGCCTTGCTTAGGGTGGAACTTTGATGTGATTGCATCGATGTGATTCGAGAAGATTAACTGGGGGTTGAGCCATACTCCTAGATATTTGTACGTAGAGACAGTGATTAGTGGGGTCCCGTCTAGGGAGGTGATAGCAAGTGGACAGAATATTCTCACGAGTTTTTGAACTACTACATTTGCTGGTATATTCTCTGCTTCTCTTTACTTAATTGCTACTTTTTTCTGTTAACATTTCTGCCTCCCCCTCTCCCCAGGCATTTTCTGTGCTGATAGGATAGGGACTGAAACCACATTTTTCAGTTTCTCCCTCCTCAGTTGTGGTGGTGTCTGGGGTGGGCAGTCCCTTAAGAAAAACAAGGTTCTGGACATCTCAGAATCACACTGGGTCCTTTTTATATTCTAATATACTCTCTGCTCTTGCTTCTGCTCACTTCCCTTATGCATTCTTTAAAACTGATTTTGCTTTTTTTGGTGTTTCTCATCAGCCCATTGTAAAAACCTGTTTAAACTGATAATCATCAGCATCACATTTAAATTTCTTTTTGTTTGGCCATTTGCACATTAACATCATATTTATTTATCTTTTGTTTGTTTTTCACATTCTTTTGCAGAAGTTGCTTCTTTCAATTATTTTTTCAAGTTCCTTCATTTCTTTTCCTACCTCTTCTCTTATTGGGACTGCTTCTGCTAGAATCAATTTATCACTTTTATTGATGTGATATGCACAATTAATTGCCACTTCTTCATGAAATTTGGTTGATCTGTTCTAAACACTGGGCTCATTGTGATCCTTAATCTCCTTTGAACTATGTTAACCTGGAGATAAGCTTCTAAACTTTAGAATCTAAAGTGATCCTGTTCTAGTACATTCTTCTGGCTTTCTTGATCATTTCCCCCAGGTTAAACTAAATATCTCAGGCACTAATAGACTGGGGAATACCAGTCTTCTTCTTGTTACTGTATGTATGAGTAATGGATTAATGCTATTGGTTTGCATGACGAAAAAAAAAACTCTCAGCAAAGCTCTGTGTACAATGGCTCTGTGTCAAAGGCACTTGCCCCTTCCCTCATGGGGTGGACACATCTGCTGGAAACCACAAATATTAATTAAATTGCAGTTCAGCACTTACGCAAGACTATCTAAGCAGTCTGAAAAGAAGCAAAACAAGCGGCTGTGCTGGAGCCAGAGCAGGCTTCAAAACATAAACCAACTATTATCGAAAAAAAAAACAAGTTCCATACAAATTCCTCAGTGGTGCTATCTCTAAAAATGCAACCAAATATAGAAAGAAAAGATGCACCCACTGCCAGCTATCCCTATAAAGACTTTGATTGATTGATTGATATCTAGTGATGGCAAACACTCACATGTCTTGTCTTTGCATCATCAGCAATTTATTAAACATACTGTATCACTTAGCAGCATGATAAAACAAGCCATAACCACTCAAGCAGACATAATGTACTACAGATGTGCTCAGGCTGTGCTAGGTAATGATTTGCCTATGCTACAGATAGGTTTCATCAGACAACGTGCAAGTGTGCATCAGAGTCAGGATATTCATAGGTCCAGATTAGGTCCCACTAAATGTTTGCTCCAGCAGCAAATTAGTGCCTGGAGCCAACCAATAATGTAGTGGAATGTGCTTGGGCACTTTTTGAGCACTAAAGGCATGTTCCAATATCCTAGTCAGGCACTATCCAGATAGCAATTACAGACCCAGTCCCTACTGGCCACAGGCGGTATATGGCCAATAGGATGCTATGGGGATTGAGATCAAAATCAGGCTGTTGGGGCCTAAGAATGGCAACTGCTCCTCTGGAGCAATCTGCCATATTAAGATGACCCCATAGCTCTAGCGGGATGCTATGTGGTCATTTGCATCTCATTGTAGCATCAATACAGGCCAGAGGAAACAGAGCTTGCACCCCCCAAAAGCACCTGTCAAGACTGCCGGTAATGGTGTTCTAATGACCCTTACCCACTCAAACTCCCCTTCCACCATGTAGTACCTGGTCCCTGGTGCCCAGTGTTCCCCCCACCCATAAACACCACCTGTTATGCATATAAAAATACCCTGGTGTCTACAGGTCCCCAACCCCCAAACACTCCCTGGATACATTTCCATATACCCTGGTGTCTACTGGTCCCTCCCCAAACCCCTAATATACATTTATTAATACCCTGGTGGCTATGCGTTCCCCCCACTCCAACACCCTTCTGATCACTTTTGAATATTTCAATGGTGGCTAGTGTTCCCCCACCTCCAAACACCACCAATAAAAATTTAGAAATACCCTGATGGCTAGTGGCCCTCCCACCAACCCTGCCCTGGTGTGCCCAGACTAGGTCAGACTCCCCCCTTCCCATTCTGCTTCCAGCACACTTTTTCATGAATGATACTGACCTTCAGTATAGGCAGTATGACACAGTGGGTTAAGGCTCTGAGCTGCAGATCTGGAGACCTGGGTTTGGATCTAACAGCCACCTAGGTGCATGCTGTGTTATCCTGAGCAAGTCACTTAACTTCCTTATGTTCCCAGGTCACATCTGGAAACAAGCTTTGACCTAGTATGGTACTCCTGGTTAAACAATGTTCCCTTCCCTTCCCTTCCTCCATCACCTCCATGGTCAGCTCCTGAATAACATTTTGTGATCATACATCTACTTTACTTTCAGCTGATTACAGTGAGAGCACGATCATAAAATGTCATTCAGTGGCTGGCTGTGGAGGTGAGCGGAAAGTCTTGTGCTGTTTGCTGAAGAAGGGGCACTGGGGACAGTACAGATGAGTTAGGAGAAGTCAGACTTATGAAGGTTTACCAGGACAGGGTGGGTGGGTAGGATACAAAGCGTGGGGTGGGGAGGACCACAAGCCACCAGGATACAGTATGTCTAAATGTATAACAGGAGGGGATTAGGTGGGGTAACACTAGATACCAGTGAAATATACAAGAGTGATCACAGGGATGTACAGGGGTGGGGAAACCTCTAGCAACCAGAGGTATTTACATGTGTTCAGAGGGTGGTGTTTGGGGGTACGGGGCACTAACTGCAATGGATATATATGAGAGGGATCAGAGAGGTGTACAAGGGTGGGGGGGGGACCATTAGCCACCAAGGTTATTTAGATGTGTACAATCAGGGGTCTTTGGGGATGGGGAGGGGTGTGATTAGGGGGTGAAGGTCATAAGGCCTGGTTTATGGAGGTAGTAAATATGCAACACTAATGGCTACTTACCACCTGTCTAAACTAACAAATATACCAGTGCACCTACATGCAAGGTGCTAGCAGTTGTTTTGCACAGGATCACCACCATATTTTAGAGCTGGTTATAAACGGGTTAGTAAATCACTAACCATGCCACCCAATATGGCATTCTGTGATCCTTCCATGCTTTGGGATTGCAAAACGATGTTAGTGACTCACTAACCCACTTTACGATTGCAAACAAGGTTTGAATATCCTGGCCCACATGGGAATTTATACTAAATTTAAAACTGTTCACACGCTGTGACATAATCATCCCTGATATGAGGAGGTACAAAACTTAAAGGCACAGAATGTGCCTTTAGCATAATCCAAATTCTCACATTTGATTTATAAACTAGAGTGCCCCATATACTGATAATATATAAAAGTGGTCCTTTCACAGCATATGTGGATCTTGTGTGATCTGCTTGTATAGGATGCTCTACTTCTTAGCAACAGCTTTGGTGTAATTGAAACACTACACTGTCTCAACATCCAATGGTTCCCATATTGTAGTGTGAAAGGTATCCCTACAAAATGCAAAAAATAATATTTAGTATCTAGATTTACATACATCTTATATTAATAATATCAATTTCAGTTATTATTGCTGTCTTATAATCCTGTTACACACAAAACAATTTTTCAAAAAAATAAAAAAAGTACAGGCTTAAAACAGGCTGCATTTGAATATTTGCAGATCTATTGGATGTATGGGCAACAAAAAATATGTACGTTCTAAAAAAAAAGTGCTCAATTTAAAACCAACATTTAATCTAAGCAGGGTACATGCCTGTGTTTTAAAAATCCAGAAAGCCTCCTGCCTGCTGACCTCCCTATTCAAATTGCCACCTCTCTTTCCCAGTTTTATTTTATCTATGCCAAATAAGGCAATCTGATGTGCTGTGAGAACTTTGTTTCGTATGTGCCTTCCTATGGCATGTTTGGCATCTGCAGCTCCTTTGCTCTATTGTGCTCTCCTAGTCTTATTTTAAAGTTCCTGGTAGTATAACCTATATAAAAGGCACCACAGGAACACTTTGATAAATACACAATCCCTGTTATCACATGCTTCTGGATTGCATGAGCCTTGACAAACTACGTTACATATCCTTGGGTCAAGTGCAGGTATGCAGAGATATTTAGAGATGCAGCAAATTTAAAATCCGCAGGCAAAGTGGACATGAAGTGGCCAATCCGTGTTATCATATCACTGCATGAAGTGGCCATTGGAAATTGCTCACTTCGCCTTGTCATTATGACTTTGCGTTGTCATTCTGCCTTAACATGAAGTAAGGCAAAGTAACAACAATATAGGCAGCCCCCCACACATCACATGGCTTACAGTACTGTAAGTCACATGCTTTAGCCAGGCAGGAAGGAAGTGAGTCATACAAGCAGATAGTTTCACTTTCTCCTTTGCAGTGGTAGAAGGAGGAACCATTTTGGTGGAGAGGAGAGTTTGGAGTGTTATATTTGTTCGCATCTTGTGTGAATTGCCTAAAAACAAACAGCTTTTTTAAAAGCTAAATCTTTAGGGTTTTTTTTGTAGTGTTTTTTCAGTTCTTTTTTGTGACTGATTTGCTTGTTTTATAAGTTGTTTTTTTGTGTGTGTGTGTGTGTGTGTGTGAAGCAGTCTTTCATTGTGTGAGGCATCAAGAGAGAAGTAATGGGTTGTGTGCGATGGACCAGAGAGAGTCTGTAGCTTGTGTCCATGGGCAGAGGGGAGTGTGCATGCATGGGGGTGGTCGGGAGTCGTTGGACCACTCCTGACTGTTTGGTCTTGCTGCTCCCCTTTGGAAGCAGCAGCACCACCACCATTGCCACCAGTGGCACATCCACAAACTCTGCCACCACCACCATCACCAGTAGCAGCTGCAGGGGCTCCAGCAGCACCACCTCCACAGCAGCAGGTGGAGCCCCAGGTGCATGACAGTGCTGCTGGCACTACATCTGCCCCTCCTGTGCCTGGTCCCCCTGCAGCTCCCCAGACTGGCAGTTTTTCAACTGTGTGGGAGAGGACAGCACCATTGTGGTGTGTTGGTTATGTGGTGTGCAGGTGTGCCATGGCCCCCAGGGGACACATCTGGTGACTGATGGCCAGTGCACACATATGATAAGCCACCACAAGGTGGAGTGACAGGCTGCCACTGAATGGGCCAGACCTCCACCTGTTGGCCCATCTGTGGCAGTGGCAGAGGGTGCTGAGAGTGTTGTTCCTCACCGCCGCAGCAGGAGGAGGGTCACAGCAGCAGTAGCTGCTCCACCACTACCTCCACCACTGTCATAAGCACCACCCTCACCACCACCACTTCCTGGCTTTCCATCCACACCAGTTGACCCCAGCACAGTGCCTGCAAAGCAGGCAGACATTGCACTGTTGTGGGCACGCTGGAGGAAAGCAATGAGAGGGTCGGTGCCGTGCAGCAGCAGGTGGAGGAGATCGAGCAACACCAGCAGCAGATAGTATCAATGCTCCATCTGCTGCTGCAACACCATGGGATCCCCCATTAACTTATTTTTTCTGGACACCCCCCCCCAACTGCTGTAGTGTTTTGTGTTTTGTGATTTTTATTTTATGTTTAATAACAGACAGTCATGCATGCTCTTTATTGCCCTGTTATTATAATCCAGTGCCTCAGTAATGTTTACTTTCTGTTGTGGAAAAGCTGGTGTGAGCAGTGCAAGTATGTTGTGCTAAATTGCATGTGTGCAGTCAGTGTTGTTTTGTGTGTGTGTGTGTGTGTGTGTGTGTGTGTGTGTATGTGTGTGCGACTGTTTGGTCTTGCCTCACCCCCTCTGACAGCAGCAGCACCACCTGTGCCACTGGTGGCAAATCCACCAACTCTGCCACCACCACCACCACCAGTAGCAGCTTCAGGGGCTCCAGTAGCACCACCTTCACCACCTCCACTGCAGCAAGTGGAGCCCCAGGTGCATGACAGTGCTGCTGGCACTACATCAGCCCCTCCTGTGCCTGGTCCCCCCTGCAACTCCCCAGACTGGCAGTTTGTTAACTGTATGGGGGAGGACAGCACCATTGTGGTGTGTCAGTTATGTGGTGTGCAGGTGTGCCGTAGCCCCCAGGGGACACATCTGGGGACTGGTGGCCAGTGCACACATATGATAAGCCACCACAAGGTGGAGTGGCAGGCTGCCACTGAACAGGCCAGGCCTCCACCTACTGGCCCATCTGTGGCAGTGGCAGAGGGTGCTGAGGGTGTTGTGCCTCACCGCTGCAGCAGAAGGAGGGTCACAGCAGCAATAGCTGCTCCACCACTACCGCCACCACTGCCACAAGCACCACCCTCACCATCACCACTACCTGGCTTTTCATACCAGTGGATCCCACCACAGTGCCTGCAATGCAGGCAGACATTGCACGGTTGTGAGCTGTGCTGGAGGAAAGCAATGAGTGGGTGGGTGCTGTGCAGCAGCAGGTGGAGCAGATCGAGCAACACCGCAGCAGATAGTGTCAATGCTCCAACTGCTGCTGCAACACCATGGGATCCCCCATTAACTTATTTTATCTGGACACCTCCCCCACCACTGCTACAGTGTTTAGTGACTTTTATTTTATATTTAATAACAGACAGTCATGCATGCTCCTTATTGCCCTGTTATTATAATCCAGTGCCTCAGTAATGTTTACTTTCTGTTATGGAGTGGTTGTGGAAAAGCCGGTGTGAGCAGTGCAAGTATGACGTGCTAAATTGCATGTGTGCAGTCAGTGTTATTTCCTCTGTGTGTGTGTGTGTGTTTGTGTGTATGTGTGTGTGACATCAGACATTGTGCAGCTTCTTGCAAATATATATTGCTGACTTGGAGTGTTTATGGTATAAAGACTAGCGAGCAAAATAACGTATATTTTGCCACCATCATCATCAGTGGACTAAGTGATACGATACTTTTTCAGAGGTGTCTGGCCAGAGTGCACCTTAGTCACATACTGCACACATGACTTTTAGGAGAGCATGTGTTTTTTTGTGCTATGATCTCTGTTAAGTCATGTGTGCACTGTGAGTGATTGAGGTGCACAGTGACTCAATACCTCCGAAAAAATATCACATCACTTAGTCCGCTGGTGCTGATATTACAAATAAAATATATGTCATATATTCTTTCTTATCTTTATTCTTGAGATACTGCAACAAGTCACACCATATATATGTTTGCATGAATCTGAACAATGTCTGCACACACAGGTAAGAATGGGGGGGAGGTTCAGGGGCAATGTGAGGAAGTATTATTTCACAGAAAGGGTAGTGGATGCATGGAACAGCCTTTCTGAGGAGGTTGTGGGGTCTAAAACTGTGGGATAATTCAAAAATGCATGGGACAGACGTAAAGCAATTCTTGTGGAGGTAGGAAGAAATAGGCTGTTGGTTAACTAGGATCTGTGGCCTATCCTGTAGGTAGGGAAATGGGCAAACTAGATGGGCCAAGCGGTCCTTATCTGCCGTCAAAGTCTATGTTTCTATGTTTCTATGACAGCACACATGCAGTTTAGCACAACATATTTGCACTGCTCAGTCATGCTTTTTGCAAAACACTTCAGATCATAAGTCCCAACACAAAGTAAACATTACTGAGACTCCATAAATATTTCATTTTTGAAATAGACATTAAAGAGATTCACCAAGTTACGGCATTGCACCCGATATATGGGCACCTTACTTCCAGGGGAATCTTTCTTGCTCCACACGTCCTTACATAATACAATACTTTTCTGGCAAAAATGCCCATAATTTCATGAAACTGGGTCATGGAGGACTTCCCGTTCTGAAGAGCCACTCCAAGTTCTGCCCCCTGCGCTCAGCAATGTTATGACGTGATGACAGGGAGAGCGCTGGTGCGTGCTCCATTATATTGAATGGCTGGCAGGTTTCTGAATGTTTATTTATGTTATAATGGTCAGTTTGTGGTGAAATGTGGGCACATTTTGACTAACAAGAGTGCAATGTGGGCTGGCTTAAATGTTTTACATGGGGTGTGATGACAAATGGTTCTGCTCTGCAAATGGCAGGAGGTAGAGTGTGGACGTTTGATGAAGACATTTGCACAGGTGATGATGACGAACCCACAATTGCAGTTATTTTGCCACATTTACCAACTGAGATTGATGTACCACTTGCAATAGACATACTGCATTCACCACCACCACCACCACCACCAAAACTGCTACTCTCACCAGCACTGGACAACATTTCAGAATCATATGCTCTTATGCCTCATCATGCCTGTAGTAATCCTCTGCTGTTATTTCATCACTACTGCACACATTTAATTTCCTACTTGATTTAACAGTCTTGGAAGAGGATAACTTGCTTGTTATGGTTGATGATGAGGATGAACACCCCACTGTGGTATTAGCTGCCATCCTGTGCTGGGTCCACAGTGCCATGTGCCTGTTCTTAAGATGCGTATGCTGTCCTCCTGTGACCAGATGGCTCCCCTTTTTACCTCAATTCACATGCACATGGCAAACTGGCAGATTGCAACTGACTCATCATTTGCATCTTGCACAAAAAAATCCCAAACAAGGGATTGTGATACTGTACTTTTAACATGTCCCTGATGCTGCTTATTGGACTCCGTTCTTTTAAGCCATGAAGTGGGGGGTGTGCTATGTGATTTTTCAGGCAGAACACACTTGGACTGCAACTGACCACCACGGCTACCTATCATCATTACTGGGTTATCATCATCATCATCATCACCATCAACTGAAACTGGTAAATCACATGTTATTACGGGGGGGGGGTGATGGTTAATGCAAACAGACCCAGACACAACCACCTTGAATTTCTTTTTCTCCGGTTCCCAACTAGGGCCAATTACATCATCATCATATTCATCAACATCACCCACATCCACATCTTCTGCTTGGATGCTGGCATGTGGACTGCATGTTGCAACCACAGCAACATTATCATCATCAGATTCATCATCATCATCAACACCACCATCACCTGATAATTTTTCACCACACTGTGAATCACTGCCTGGAAAATACATGACCAGAACCACATTGGAAGAAATGTCACATTTTATGCCATCGTTGACGTGCTTATCAGAATCCTCATGTTCAGTTACTGAGATGTTACTGGGAAGTATGACCATCTACACTGCTACTCACTCGCACTGCTGCACACTCCACTATATTTTTGGACATGGTACACTGGTCAGAAGTGGAACCTGAGACAAAAATACTCATACCACCACCAGCAACTGCACTAACACCACTGGCTGGGACATCATCTCCTCCAACTATGCATGAAGCTACTGCTTGGGCTGTAAAATGCATTGCAGGAGAAATGCCTTTCCTCACATCAGCAATGCACTTCTGTGTCTGCGTACTACCACACCCACAGACAATCTTTACCACTGGCAGCAGTGCCATGGTGAGAAACAGCTTTGCTTGCACATGTCTTTGCTGTCATTTTGGGGGATCAACAACAATATCCGAAACAAATTTAGATTTTGGAACATTCACTCTGGGTGGAGGGACACTGGATGTGAAGCCAATAAAACAACTGTGGCTTCAGCAACAGATACAGATCAAATTCACAAGTTCAACAACACCTTAACTAACCAGTGGTGCTGAAGTCACAAATAATCCGATCTGGAAAATAATTCCTTTTTCCGGTGTGGGGGAGGGGGGGGCACTGACTGCAGATTTTTATGGCAGTGCAAGCCCGCAAAACAAAGAAAAGATACCACAATGGCAGTACAAAATTATGCAGCTACAGTGGATAGCAAGTTTACACTGCTCTGCCTGCAATTATACTGTGGCACAATAAAAGGTGTATTATTTGATGTCACGCACTGCACACACTCACATATACACAATTTGTCTACAAGGAATGCATAGCAAATTTAAAACTTCAGTAATATACCATGTATTGTAAACAACCTGAAATTATAAACTGCTGCACCTGATCCACATAACACATGGTCAACAAAAAAATTTCAACAATTACTGACAATATTACTGTGTGTACATTAGCACAGTCAGTTATATAACAAAAATATAACCAAAAAACAAAGAACTCCCTATTTCTCCAACTTAAATCTACCTACACCACAGATTCATCCCTCTCCCAAAGCACACTTTCACTGTTTCTTACTACACAGACTCAATGTTGTACATTAACATTCAAAATCCACACGCAAACAAAAACGCTCGATGATATGAGCACAGGAGGATTTTCTACAATTGATGAACTAAAGTTTGAGCAAAGAAGATTACTCAAAAAGGCTTTTTTAACAGCTTTTAGAAGGTTTGAATCACAGACAGCTCTCAGAGCACACTGTCTTCTACAGCTTCCCACACATGCTACCCTGAACTGAGGCTGGGCAGATCAATATAGAACCCATGTGACCTGAAATCCCATGAATCACTGCAAAATTCACCTTTGGAGCTTAAAAACAAGGTGAAGTGAGGCGAAGTACATTGTTTTCAATGCACTTCACCTTTAAAATTGGTGGTGTAGTGGTCTGGGAAGGTGTGGTAACGTGAAGTCATTGTTTTCAATGGACTTCACATTACCCATTATAGCATGAATTACTCCACTTTGCATTGTGGAGTACTCCGTGAACTCGCCTTAGCTCTGTGAATCACTTCGTGGAGTGAATTGAGCCCACTTCGCCCACCACTAGTGATATTTGAGACCTGATTCAGAAGTTGATAGAACAAAACTTAGTATAATCATATAGAAAGAAGACACAAGGAGCTGGGGAGGGAGCAAAAAAATAGTGTAATAAAAGTCCAAGTGATGCATTAAGTCTTACGAGAATAGGGAAGGGAGAAGTGAGGTAAAGTGTGGAGGGAAGGCTTTGGGGGGATGATGAAGGTTTATACAGAGCTGATGAATTGGCAAATATTTCATGGTACTAATGACTATGATAAAAGTACATGAACTAGCCAAGACATGAGGTACTGTATAAATCTGAACCCCTCATAGAAAAAGAAAAGAGAGAGGGGAAAAATAGTTCCTGGGGTGCATCAGAGAAAAAAGGAAGGTGAGAGGGAGACTTGTTAGGCTGACAGAAGGGGGCCAGGTAGCAGAGGAGGAGGATGAGCAGCAGGCAGCCAGGAGGACAGCAGGCCTCTGCTGAAAGGCTGATGCAAGGGAAATCCCAGAAATGGGGCAGATAATAATTATAGGAGAAATGGTTGGAAAAGGGCTTGCAGCCCTAAAAATAGACAAGGCTCCAGGACCAGATGGGATGCTCCAGAGGGTGCTTAGGGAATTTAAATTGGTACTGGCTGAACCCCTGGGAGAGCTATTCAGTAGCTCACTACAGTTAGGGGTGGTTCTGAGAAACTGACAGATAGCAAGCATGGTGCCACTCCACAGAAGATAGTACAGTGAAGAACCAGGAAATGAAAAGCCCATTAGTCTCACTACCATTGTGCAGTAGGTAAACTGATGGAGACACTAGTCAAAGAGATCCTGTTGGACTACCTGGAGAGAAAAGGGCCCTAGGACAGTAAGCAGCTCTGGTTCATGTCAAGGGAATGTAAGCTGGTGGGGGGGGGATTCATGAGGGATGTGGGAAAAGTTTACTTTATGGAGAAAGTATTGGAGCCATTTAACAGCCTACTGGGAGAGGTGGTAGACATAAAAACCATTTAGGGGTTCAAGCACAACTGGGACAGATTATTAACAGTTACTCCTGAAATAGCAATAAGGTAAGGAGTGAGGGGAAGGCAAGGGTGAAAACTTCATCTAGACAATAGGTCATGGGCTAGAGCAGGGTAAAACTAGTAGACAGAATGCATCGATTGTCTTTGTTGCCAACATTGTCTTTGTTTCTATCACTCATTGACAAAACCTTGCATTAATATCTACCGGTTTACTGAAGCACATCTTGCTGGCATGATCTTGTGGCAAGGATTGAGCTAAACTCTCTGCCCTCAAAAATGTCCCCTGGGGTGAATAACACTGAGCTTCCTGTGCTCACAGGCACCTTCATCATTGTTGAAGAGTGCATCAAAATACAAATAAGACATGCTGGAGTGCATACAGAAGCAAATGAATGTTATGAGGCAATACTGCGGGGGGCAAACCACTAGTCAGCTGAATGAGTGGCGAGGAGGCAGGAAACAATGAAAAAGGTAAAAGGCATAATGCAATAAACCATAGTGTACATGTCCCAGACATGTAATATGCTTTGAGTAGTTCCAAGTATGTGTCCTAAAGAAAGATACAAATATTTAATAAGTTACCATACTTTAAAATGTTTGTTCATGTGGAACTTAAACACAAACTAAAAGCCTTTGCACAACATGCATGCAAGAACCCTCTCCTGCCAGGAAGGGGGAGAGGGCTTGTTTACTAGAATGCCAGCCCACATAGCCTACTGATTGGTACAGTCTCTGAGAGGCAGTGGGTAGAGCTTAGATTTTCAGTTGGATGATGGCATGAGAAGTGTCAAGATGACAGAGGGGTAGGAGGGTACAGGTGTGCCTTCAGGGGATACCCTTTACTCAAGTTACTTGCCAGGCTGCCTAAGGAGGCAAGAACCCCTAACTTGCAGCAGTTTTCTGGAGGTCTAGTGACAGAGAGCAGCAGAAATATTTTTTTGCATTTTGTTTAAATTTTTTTAATGGGTAAGGAGCACTGGACCAGCAGCCCTGTTTCAAGCTTGAACCACACCAGAGTCATACAAAGGATGACACACATAGCATCTTCAATGTTAACAACAGTATATAAAAACAAAATCAACAACAATTACAAGTACTAGTCTGAAATATATACTGATGCAGTTTAAATTTGAATGAGTTAGCAGAAGTAGTGTTACACAAGGCAACAGGCAATGCATTCCAAACACCCAGGGCAGACATACAGAAAGCCTTGTAGACCATTTTAGTTTTACTCAGAGGAGTAACTAATTGTAAATGCTCAGATGATTGAAGAGCGGTATCCAAATGCAAAACTCGAATTCTTGAAGTGAGGATGAAATGGTAGGAAAAATTGTTTTGTGTGCCAAACTCCCCAAAAATAGTTTATATGTGATACAGGAGAAAGCTAATTGCATTGGGAATAAAGAAGACAATGGTGAGTTCTGGATGAAGCAGGAACAATAAAGACACATATCTTATTATAAACAACCTGTAGGTTTTGAAGCTTCACTTATCCAATATTAAGAAACAAGACAGAGGCAAAATAAATAAAGGGACGTGACCCCATAGCAAACTCTTAGTAAGTTTTCAGAGAAAAATTTGTTTTGTGCTTGTATACTGCTCCAAGCCTCTGATTAATGTTCTTACAAAGCTTCCCAATGCATTCTGAATAAGTAAGAGAAGCATCCAGGGGTACACCCAAATACTTAAAGATCAATGGCAAATGTAAAACTATTGTTCTCATGTTTGATACGTTTATTGTTGCTTGAATATTAAAATCTCAACTCTGAACATGAATATACAAGTTGCTTGTTGTTTTTTAAATTAAAATATCTATTTGAAGTCCCTACATGTTTACCTGAATGAAAACAGTCTTACTTCTCTTTTCAGCTATGCTGCTCCATTTCTTTCAGCATGGAACGTCAGTGAAGGAGGGAAATGTTATGGTCGAGGCTGTCATAAGCATGAAAACTGGATGAAAGTGAAAGTTTAAGGGAGTACATGCCGCTCTTTGTTACTTGTAGCCAGCCTTATTATTATCTATTGCTCTGTGCTGTGTAGCAACTGTTCTCTGCTGGAGGAGTCTCGGCTCAGGAGGGACCCTGCAGGAAAGAAACACAGATTTTTGTGCTCCGCAAGCAGTGGGGATTCTCAGAATGTAATCAGCCATGCTCAGTGTTCCAATCTCACATTGGGGTGGGGGGTAATTAAAGAAACATCCACAGTGATTTTAGAAGTACCTGACTGCTAGCTGATATGTGTAAATGAAAACACTACCAACTTGAAAGGGAATACTAGCTGACAAGTTAGCATGCATTAGGCACTCAGAAATGGGGGACTGGCAATGGGCAGAAAAATCATATCTGCAAGACTACTGGACACACGATTGTGTTTTCTATGTTTATTTTAACTATATACTAAAACATACAGCACAGAACAATAGCTATTAATGGAGCTGGCTACAAGCAAAAAAGAGGAGCATATACTCCCTTAACAAACTTGTGCTTTCATGCAATTTTATTCTTACAACAGCCTCAAGTATGACACTTTACTCCTTCAATGATGTAATATGCAGAGAGAAACACAGCAGCATAGCTGAAAAGAGAAGTATGAATGTATAGTGTATGGTGGAACGACGTTCTCCACCGAAATCCATCGGTCTCGAAACCTTGTAGTCACACAGTAGTGACGATCGCAGAGCAGCAGAATGATTTACCTCACTGCACTGTGCACGTCACAAACCATGTCCTCGAGTACCATTTGACAGTTAGGGCTCATTCCCTTGACAGGACATGTAGCGTTAGCAGCAATGTCGGTGGCGGTACTTTCAAAACCACTTTCTGAGTGGGAGACATTCATCCTCGAGCAGGAGACTAAAAAAACGGCCAAAAAAATGAGAAATGACATGCAGCAGATACATAGCTGTATGTGAGTGTTTCAAAAGTTAAAATGTTAATCGTTAAAAGTTTAAAATCTAAAGTGATAAAACAGTAAACATGTTAAGCGTGAAAACGCAAAGAATGTAAAGTTAAGTTTTTCCTTCCAGTAACCAAGTAAACATTTTCTTAAGCAGCAATATGACGTAGTGATTGTTTTTTTTCTCAGAGAACGATGTTACACCATACACTATATAGAAAAGTGCATGGGGAATGGTTTACAACAGGGCATCTTTCACCTCGTTGGCACTATGACGACAGATTACCTCTCGAGTTGCGCTCTCGAGGTAATCCGTCATCATAGTGCCAACTCGGTGGAAGAATAGCTCTGTTGTCAACTGTTCCCCATGCACTATCCTATATTTTCATTCAGGTAAACATGAGGAGGCTTGTAAATGATAGTTCTATTTTAAAAAACAAATGACAGGAGATTTGTATAGTCATGTTCAGAGTTGAGATTTTAATATACAGGCAACAATAAAAGTATCAAACATGACAGCAGTATTTTCACATTTGCCATTGATCTCTCTAGAGAACAACCTACTCAACAGATGACCCATCCAAATCTGAGATTAATAAAGGGGAACACTTTCTCAACAAAACAGAAGAACCAAATAACATAGACTTAGTTTTGGAGGAATTTAAAGCCAAACTGCTACTTTTAAATCATCTATTGACAGCACAGAAATCATGGTTAAAAAATTTCCAAAGACCACATGCCGCTTTAGAAAATAATCAAATCATCAGCATACAAAAAAGTTTCACAATTTGAACATATCGCCGAAACCAAGTTTATGAACAGACAGAACAAGAGTGATCATAAAATGGATCCCTGTGGACCCCTCACCCGAGTAACTGATTTTATAGGTAACGTTTTAGGCCCTATACCAACTGACCCAAACATGTTTGGACAAATAATTCTGAATCTAGGAAACAGCATTATTTGTGAATCCTGTGTTTTTCCAATTTATTGTGAAGTAATTTAAGATCTATAGAATCAAATGCCTTGATCAGGTCCACAAACACGGTCCTCATTAATGGCAGTGTCCCCTGCCATCTTAAATTTGGTAGTACATACTGTCTAATGTTTGAAAGGGCAAAATTAGAAATATTTATTGATTCTACTCCTAGCAGGAGACCTGTATTTGCTACTGTGTCCCCTGACTTAGTTGCTTTTTTCCCCTGTCTACTCTCTGGCTCCCTGTCACTTCTCTAGCTTCTGCCTTAATCTGCTAAGACTGTTTTCCCTACTGAAATGCCATTAGCACCCCCCACACCATCTTTCGCTCTCAGACATCCTTTCCAGCTCTCTCGCTTCCCCTCCTCCCCACCTCCTCAGTTTGTGGATTTGGTTGGCGTCATTCCACCAGCCTCTTCTAACCTTTTATTGCTGCTTGTACTACTCTGTTTCAACCCCTCCCAAACTCCTTTGTCCTCATAGTCTGTGCCCGCTCATGCTGATACCCCTGTGTGCCTGCCCCTGTTATATTAATTGGAGTCCCTCTCCCTTTCTCCTGCAGATTTTAGCCCTCAGAGTGCTCTCAAGCTCTGCAGCCCTGAAGAATCACTGCCGGCCATGGGTCCACACACAGCCGACCAGCAGAGCTTGAGGTATGAGATATTTTCCCTTCCTTGCCCTGGACCACCCATGGATTGAAAGCCATGTTTGTGATTGGGCTGTTCCCTGGCTGCTCTGAACCCATGGCTGCCTCTAGCGCTCACCGGCCCACTAGCTTGCTATGCTGTGGGACTGAGCTAGCATTTTAGACTTTTTAAATCTGTTGCTTTGCAGCAACGCTAGACAAGCTGATTTTGCTGGCTTTAGAAAAAAAAAACCTCTTGCCATTTTCAGCTTTTCAAGCTGCTACTAATTGCAGTTTTTCGCCCCTCCACCGTCCCCCTCCTCTTACCTTAATTAAATACTCTTACTGGGGAGTCTGCCGCTCCCCCACCCCTTCCCATTGTGCCACATCTCTGGGGCTACATCCCTCCTTAAAGGAACTCTGCTCCTCTTTCCTGGTAATCATTCCTTAAAGGGTTTCTGCACCACTGTCTTGGCAGCTCCTTTACAGCCTGTGCCCTTGCTCTGTGCAGTCCCCCAGTCTGATGGCTGCACTAACAGCCATTATCATATTTACGGATGGATCCTACTTCTAAATAACAGCTTTAAAGGTAAAATGGGTGATCCACCCCAGCAGGACCCACCTGAGCGGTATGTTTTGCTAAAGATCATTTTCACAACATTTTCTACCCACACAAGGAGCACTGACTCCCTCCTACACTCCACTCTCTTTCCCCAGCTCAGACCTTCTATCTACATTCATATACCTTTCCTCCTTACAGTTAGAGTGGTGCTCTATGCTGTGTCTCTCTGCCACCACCTCACCGCCCCTAACAACACTTCTTACAAAGCTTCAAGTACTAAACGTCAAAAGAAAGACGCCTTAAAAACAATTATAAACTGTCTTGGGAAGTAGCTAGTACTTCTCCTACTCTGCTCAGGGAATGTTGAACTTAACCCTGGCCCACACACTCCTGCTTGGAGCCCCATCGGACCTCTCACAAGTTAAGGGCCTTAGTTTCCTGCACATGAATGTTTGCAGCTTACCAAAAAAATTTGGCTTAGTCCAGGCTAGGGTATTACACACAGTACCTGACATAGTTATGATTTTGTAGACATGGTTCTCGAGCCATATCCCTGACAAAATGATCAATATACATGGATATAAACTGTTCAGATGTGACAGATCTGCTAGGGGAAGTGGAGTTGCTATCTATGCCAAGATCAAATACCATGTCTCAGACATTGTTCGGACCTCCCTACCTAAGGAATTCGAATGCCTTGCCCTTAAGTTAACCATTTCACCTGAAGTAGCCCTCCTAATATCTGCCTGTTATAGGCCACTCTCTGTGACGCTTGGCATTCTAGAACACCTATACTCCATACTGGATAAGGTGAACCTAGAAAGCATAATAATGGGAGATTTCAATCTGAATTGGAACGATGCCTGCGCTAACAAGATTAAAGAGTTCTGCGATGCACACAGGTTAACCCAGATGACTCCAGAGAACACCCGACCAAATAAGAAAAATCCCAGCCACAGTACCCTACTGGATCTTATGCTTGTCAGTAAGCCTCACAACATCACCCATACAGGAGTTGTTCACAGTGACTTCAGTGATCACTGTGCCACTGCCTGTATTCGCTGGTCCCATAACAGGCTGTCTACTTCTACTTTCAAACTAAAAAGAAGCCTAAAAAACTTCTGCCAGACCGCCTTCCTGACAGACCTTGGTAACATCAGCTGGCAGAATTTCTATCTTGCCCCCTTTGTTACTGAGGCTTTCAATATTTTCCAAAACCTACTAGTGGGACTGATAAATAAACATGCTCCACTTAGGAGGATCAAAACAAGGAAAAGGTCCCCTGACTGGTTCACGCCTACCTTGAAGGAAGCCTCCTGGGACAGGGATGTACTGTGGAAAAGAGCTAGGAAAACAAAGGTAGAAGCCAACTGGCTTGCCTTTTAGGTGGCTAGGAATGCCAGCACCAAGTTAATAAGGACAGAAAAATCACGTTTTTGCTGACCACCTTGAGAAGAAAATAAAATTGCTCTGCCAATTTTAACATTCTTAAAGAGGTTGAAGGTCACTAGCTAGCCTCCCCTGCCCGCTAGAATAGTGGCAGGTAACATTGCTACCACGACCAGAGCTGACATTCTTGAACAACTCAACAATCATTTTGCCACAGCAGGCCTTGGTTTCAATGATTCAGCCCTCAGCAAGCTAAGAGTCCACTGCAATGCCACTGATGGCTTATCCTCCGACATTGCCACAAACCCGAGACACTCCTCCTTCTGCTTTCAACCAGTTACATTCATACAGGTGGAGGACCTTCTAATATATCTCGACACAAAACAGTGTGGTGGTGCTGATCTTATAGAACCATTTTTCTTGAAAACAGGCTTTTACTTTCTGACTGCCCAAATCACCCACCTATTTAATAGTTCCTTGATTCGGGGTGAATTACCTGCCTTTCGGAAAACAGCGCATGTCATTCCCCTTTTCAAGTCTGGAGATCCAGCTGACCTGAAGAACTACCATCTTATTTTGCTGCTTCCTACCCTGTCAAAAATCCTGGAGAAAATTGTCAATTACCAACTTAGGGATTATTTAGAATCCAAGAACCTCCTGAACCCGGCCCAATCAGGTTTGAGGTTCAAGCACAGCACTATAACTGCCCTCGCCAAAGTCTCCAATGACTGACAAAATTCTTTGGGTATGAAAAAACACGTTTATGCCCTCTTTCTGGACCTTAGTAAGGCCTTTGATACCGTGGATCATAGCCTACTGCTTAACATCCTGAACAGCCTCGGCCTAGAAGATACTGCCCTAAAGTGGTTTGAATGTTATCTCTCCAACTGATTGCAACACATTAAAGCTCAAGGAGAACTGTCTCCACTCAAAACCCTTCCTTGGGGTGTGCCACAAGGCTCCATCCTGGGCCCCATCCTATTCACTTTATACATAAACCATATCGACTCTCACATAAGCTCAGGCTACATACATCTATTCACTGCTGATACGGTTCTCTACACTATTAATTCATCCCTGAACATCGCTTACAACGAGCTGCAACATGACTTTGTCACCCTCCAACACAATTTACTAAAGCACAAGCTACTGCTTAATGCAAAAAATAACAAGGCAATGATCTTATCTCCACTGGCCACTCATACCCAGGGGCCACCATTGAACCACCTGATTTACACCCTATTAGGTGACCCTCTAGAAAAGTGGATACGTTTAAGTACCTGGGTGTCTGGTTGGATAACTAGCTTAATTTTGCAGTACATCTAAATGAGCTATCAAAAAAGCTAAAACAACGTCTAGGTATCTTTTATCGCATAAGACACCTCCTCACATTAGAAGCCAGAAAGACACTGGTTCTTACAACTTTCATTCCTCTGCTTGATTATGCAGGTATTCTTTACAGTCACTGTTCAAATCAGGCATTATGTGAATTAGACACCCTCTATCACCATGCCTTGCAGTTTATTCTGGATATGCCCAGTCATACCCACCACTGCTTGCTCTACCAAAAGCTTGCCTGGCCATCTCTTACATTAAGAAAGCAAACAAATGCCCTCCTGTGGTTCTACAGGGCCTTAACTGATAAGCTACCAGGCTATATCTCTGCTTTCTTTGTACGCGTAACAGGAGCATATGACCTAAGAAGCACATCCCTTGAATCCTTCAAGGTGCCAAGAATAAGGTCTCAGTGTGGTAAGGCTTCTATCAGTTTCTTCTTACCTTCCCTTTGAAACAACATGCAAAAGGCACTAAGGTTCTCATCCCTGCCAGGTTCCCATACCTTTAAACTGTCTATCACATGCATCCTGAAGGTCATATGTACCTGCCACAGGTTATTCTCCTACTGGTCTCCCTGCCCTGCTCTCCATTTACTTAGCACTTACTTACAACTCCAGCACTTCTCTGCACATCTCTCTCTGTATACTCATCTTACCCCCTGGCCTTACTATGTTCGTGTCATCTCTCCCTCTAGTGTTAACAACCTCCTTCTGAAACCCCCTTCCCCCATCCTTCCCCGCAAAGGGTCAACCCTCCTGGTCGGTCCATTCATGCCTTCTTGTTCTATTGTTAATATAATCTTCTTACCACACCCTGTTACTTCTATTGCTTTGTTTAGTATCCACCCCAGATGTTGGTGTACCCTTAATTTAATTTGTTAACAATCTGCACACTCTGTATTATCCAATGTTGTTGTTGCTACTTTTTCACTGTATGTACCAGCCTGCACTAAGTGTCCAATTGTATTATTCCTTGCTCTGTTCCCTTCTGCTAGGACCATCTTGAAAATGAGCTTGCTCAATGATGAATCTGCCTGGTTAAATAAAGTTTTGATTGATTAAAATTCCCTTTTCCATACCACAAAAAACTCCATCTATGAACCTGACCAAAGTGGAATTAGTACCCTTCCCCTTCCTAAATCCATGTTGCTGCATACAAGGTAAGTTCCTTTTATCCAAATATTCGTTACTTTACCTAGATAGAAGTTTTTCTATTATTTTACTCAATAAATTCAAAACAGAAATAGGATGAAAATCATTCAAATTTGTGGCATTTTCTTTTTTGGTACATGGACTATTTGAGCTTTTCGCCAGCTAGAAGGTAATTCCTGAGATATAAGAGACAAATTAAACATAGTGTACAAAGGGATAGCAATTTGAAGAGCTACCAGCTTTAGAAAACAAGAATCAAGAGCTGGCCTGGTGGTGCTGAGGGTTGAGGCACTGGATGCCACACCTCATGCCGTCCAGTGATCCAGGTTCGGGACTGAGCCCGGGGCACTGGGGTTTGGCAATGAAGAGAGAGGATCGAGTATCCAGAGGACTGTTCTCCTCTCTCAGGGAGGGAGGGGCTGCCATCCTACTCATTGATTGCCCTCTAGCAGTGGCTGGAGGGTGATACAGGTCAGGACGTAAGTCGCTGATGTATGACATCAGTAGGGAGCAGGGAGGGAGAAAAACTGTGGAGGAAAATGGAGCTGGCAGGCTCTGTGATGACCACACTAGTGTTCATCCCGGTCCCCCAGAATCTGGATGTGGTCTCCTGGGGGGAGGAGAAAGTCGACACCCCTCCCCTCCACCCTCTCATGGGGGGTTAACATATGGAGGATCACTGGGAGGGTAGGCTGGAGAATGGTGGTACTGGAGACTGAGTTCCCTCGGGGGGGCGGAGCCACCTGACAGGCTCCCAGAGAAAAAATAAATAATTACAAAAAAAAAGATAGAAAGCAAGAATCAAGCCCATCATCATTGTCTCAGCTCTTATTTGGAAGACCATTTAGAAACTGGAGTCTAAAGGTAATTTATTGTAGATTTCCATTAATTCTAGTGGAAGTACAAGTGATCACTGCGGCAGTGATGATTCTAAGGGGCTACTCCACAAGAGAAGTCCCTGGTAGCCTTCTAATGCACAGAGGGTCTCACCAAAGTGGATGTTTTCTCTTTGGGGGGGTTGATTCTGTCTGTGCCCAAGAGATGTTGCTAGCTGTGCTGAAGATGGTGAGATATCTGTTGCCAAAGACTGAGCTGCTGAAACAGGTAGGAGATGGGCCTACTATTTGTATGGGGAATCCCAAGCTCGTATGAATGTTAGCTTTGCCAGAGGGCCTAGGGGGATTGCCAGCCATTTCCTGAGAGCAGGCTGAGGTAGACACTAGTGTACTGGTGCCCAGCATACTGTCTGGTGGGAGTAAAGGCCTAGCTGATGTGAAGTGCCCAGAGTCAGGGTAGCTGTAAGCTAGGTGTACCATATTGAATGTACTTTACCTACACTGGTGCTGCCTTCTGCACACTAGCTAAACAGATGCTGCAGTGTCATGGTAGAATGTGAGAAACAGGTGAACCCAAAGTGTATAGGAAGGTGGAAGCTCTGGTAAATTCAGAAGGCGACATAGGACATGTTCTGTCCCAAGGTAAAACTTCTCCCCTTGTAAACTGCAATAATTAAGAGGAGTAATGGGTCTCCTGTAAGAGATGTTTAAAGGATACAATTTTTTTAAGGGAACCTAAGGTTCAGACTTATGTCTAGGGTCAGAATTGAGCCTGCCTTGCAATGTTGATAAGAAAAATGATGGGGGTGGGGGAAGTATGTTCCTGTGTCTGTTACTATAAAAATGTTAGTAAACATGACAGCTCATTATGTAGCAGAGCAATTTATTTCTGACAAGGCGAACCAAGCAAAGCTCATCAAGCAGTGAATGTAAAAAGGGAAAAAAAACTGTAAATAGCAAGAAACTTAGTGTATCTGATTAAAACAGGGGATGCCTCCTATAGTGAGCAGATACTACCTACCCCTTGACATGGAGTACCCCTTGAGCTTCACATACCCCCAGTCTCTGCCTGAAGCCAAGAGAGGGTTATTTTATGGTATGAGCCCCAACTGAAAGGACAGTGACAGTGGCCACAGCAGAGTGGGATTCCTGGACAGCACACCATCTAGTAAGGGACATGAGGGGGGCTAGAGGGAGAGCCAAAGTAAAACAAAAGGAGGTTACACATACATTTTGAAAGCTGTCTTGCAGCACGTAGATTTTGAAAACTGCCACACAGTATATAGATTTTCAAAATTGTCATGAAGGATTTCTATGTGAATATTTTGTGACAACTGTCATGCAGCACACATGTTTTAAAAACCATCATGCAGCATGTAGATTTTAAAAAACATCATTCAGGCATGTAGATTTCAAAATCCATCATATGGCATGAAGATTTTGAAAACTGTCATGCAGAATGAAGATTTTGAAAACCATAATATGGACATTCAACATATCCATGCAGTAAGAATGTAGATTTTTAGAAAAGTTGTGAGTCCTGTGTGAATGTTTTCATTTTTAATAAAAGATAACTGATTACTAATTAATAAAAAAAAACAAAAAAACATACACATTGGTCACCACATTTAGTCACAGACATATATGCCATGCCAACCCAATGCTGCACTAAAAATAGCACTTGGCTGCCAGGGAGTGATATTCAGATAGAGCGCTTGCCCTGCCATCCACCTCTGCCTGCCTGAATCTTGATCTGTTATAGCAATCAAACAAATTTTGTCTGATATAGCACCTCATCCCAGAGGCTTGAAGCACTGTACATGCAATTTCATTTAAGCAACTAAAAGCATTTATAAGATAAAAAAAAAAGGCAGAGCAGAGCCCCTCCCATATATCACAATTTAAAATGAGTCCCCACATGCCAAGAAGATAACATGGGTGTGGAGAGCCCTTTTTGGTAAGGCATTTTACATTTATTTTTATTTGTTTTATTGAAAATTCTGGAGATTACCTTTGAGCACAAGTGCTCATTTACAAAGATTTCACATCAAATACATAGTCACAAAATACATTACAAGTATGGCAAGCAGTCCCAGAGGAAATGCAGTTAAGTCCGGCTCAAAACACTTAAGACAGAACAATTACATACAGTTGTGAGAAAAATCCATGCAGACTGTTGCATAAAAAGTCACAAGATATGTACAGAGAGAAACCTAATAAAACAGTTTAATGGTTACAGTTGCATTGGAATACAAGGACAGACCACAATTATCTCTTAAACTAATTAATCTTGGTAATAGTCAGCAAAGAATAGGCAGCTTGTTTAACCAACTAGTGGCCCTGACAGTAAATGACCACTTGCCCAGCTGAATATGTTGGAAAGGAGGCTTAAGAGCATTCACAGCCATGGTCCAGGTGTTGAATTGGTTGGAGATGGTGTGGACGCAGTTTGTTAAGAAAGGGGGTGTGCATTCCTGGACATGTTCCTGGTGTTGTATTGGCTGGACATTGTGCGGAAGCATTTGTTAAAGTAGGAGGTGTTAGGCCCAGAAGTGCATTTTGGACTAGCAAACATGCATGCATGGGGTAGCCACAGAAAATCCCTTTTCAACAAGGATGTCAAATGGATATGGGAAACCACCACCACCAGCTCCTACATTGCTGTGTGGAGCAGCCAAACTGGAATATATGGGAGCAGCAGGTTTTTTATGTAGTTGGGACCCAACCATTACAAGAACAATTCATAGTGCATATGCGCATCAAAACCACAGCCCCCTATTGGCAACAGGCTCCCATGAGCAAAGGGAAATAGCATGACTGAAATGGGATAGTGCTGTAACCTCTGAGAGCTATATTCAGGGGCTGGCATGCTAATAGCTACAATCTGTATGGCATCCACAGAACATGTAGTAAAGTCCCTGCTCCCAAAAATAGGGTTCCTCTACTGTCTGAAAAACTTCTTCACTAAAGGGTCATGCCTAGCAATTGCCAAAAGCACACTGCTCCCTGTCCTGATGTATGGTGCCCCAGTCCTCCAACATATTTGGAGCTCAGAAATGCAAAAGCTCAAAATGCTATACCACAAAGTTGGTTGCTTTACAGTTGGGGTCTCACACAGGGGGCACCATTGCAATGTACTAAAATCACTAAAGTGGCCCACACTGGAAGGTAGACTAGCATAACCCCAGTTCACTTTGGCCTTTAAATTAATTAAAGGCCCCCGCCAGCGCAGTGGTGCAGAGGGATGAGGTGCTGGACACCTTACCTCGTGTCACACCGGTGACCCAGGTTTGGGAACAGACGTGGTTCATCAGGAAGCCAGCATGGGGTGGAGGATGAGAGCAGGATTGAGCAGCTGAAAGGCAACATTCTTCTCCTGGGTGACTGTTGTCCTCCTGTAGTTTTGATGCCACAAGGTGGTAGCATGGTGGCTATCATAGGCAGGAGGGGACGGCAAGTCACTGGAGGGTACCTTGAGCCTTAGCGTGTGCATGCCTCCACATGCGCACACACAGATGAGGTATGGGACAGGCAAAAACAGGGCAAAAATACATATATATATATATATATATATATATATATATATATATATATATATATTTCATTAAAGGCCCTACCCCTAGCTTCAAGGAAGTATTGATTGCCTAGCACCAGAGAAGAACTCTCCAGTTCTCCAACTGTATACTCCTTCAAGTACCCAGGGTGAGGTCCAGCACAGGGGAAAGGTCCTTTAACAACTCTGCTGATCCTTCTGAAACAACCTCCAACCAACTCTGCAAGACTGTTCCTCACTTGGGGGCTGCAAAAAAAGACTGAAGGCCCTCCAACTTGAGTGCAACCAATCTGCCTGCTTTCACTGATATGGCTTCTCTTCTTAACTGATTTTATATTTTAAAAGATCCGTATTTGCTTTTCAAAATCTACTCTGGGTAACTGTCCTGCTTGGTCAGCTGTTTGAATGATGCTGCCTTACCTCTGCTGTTGTTATTGGTTGTTCACTGAATGTATGTAACTTTGTTATAATTTCACTATGGCCCCTGTACACACTGAATCTTGGATGTATGTGACCCATTGCAACTCACTATTTTGAATGAATGATGTCTTTTCTGATTTGCCTCTCTGTAATTAAACCCAGTTCACCCGTTAAACAGAGACTCTGTCTCAGTGAGCCTACCCTGTCCAAAAATTCAATACATAAATAAATCAATCAATAAATAAATTATGTGGCCATTAGCAGCTCTGCACAATGCATCCATACAAAAACAGTGGAGGCACTGTGCAGAGCCTCAGCCACCCCCCCCACACAGGAGCCCTTCTCACCTACAGTGTGCCATCCCTGGAAGTCTATCAGACCGGCTCCCTCAATTGATCCCTATTGATATTGTGGAACTGTACTGAAGTCCTTCTCTGGTAGTGTAGTGGACTTTCTCTCTCACCTGATCTGGTGCTGTGGAAATGTACTGATGTCCATCCCTGGTAGTTTAGTGTTACCCCCCCAACCAATTACTAGCAAAGCCCCCTGAATCCACTCACTAAGTAACCACCCCAACCCCCTGTTAATCCCTAATACACCCATTTATCCATAGTTGAGCTGAGATCCTCAGATGTTGACTGGCACAGACCCTCCCCATCACCACCTTGGTTGTCTGCCATCAGACTGACAGACAGTGTGTGTACATACTGTAAAAACAGTTGCTTCGGCAGTATGCATGCCTTCACTCCTTGTCAGTCAGACAGCAGCCTGTCAAGATAGTGAGATGAGAGTCCGTGCCAGTTGCCATATGAGGACCAGATAGCAGCCGAACTATGGTTGGATAGGTGGTTGAGGCAGGAGCTGATGGGGGATGGGTGCTCAGCGAGTGAGCTGGAAGTGGGTTTGACAGCAGTCCAATGGGGGAATAACACTAGACTGCCAGAGAGTGGCATGATTACATTTTGAAAATACCAGACTGGGTGAGAGAGGGGAGGAGAGTCCACTAGACTGCCAAGGGATGGCTTTAGTGTAGTTCCAAAATACTGACAAGGATTGGGTGGGGGGGTCACCAGGATTCCAGGAAGGGGTTTTAATACAGTTCCACAATACTGTTAGGAATTGGGCCAGGGAGGAATATCCAAAAGACTGCCAGGGTTGGAATCTTCAATACTGCACATAAAAATTATTGCACAGTAACAACAGCAATTGGGACTGGGGAGATCACTAGACTGCCAGGGTTGGGATCTGTATTATAACTAACGTGGATGTGGTAGGGGGAGTTATTAGCACCAGTGTCGCCAGGTGGGGGTTGGGGTTGCAGGGGTCGCATACCACTGTGTGCATTGATAAAAAGCATGGTTTCACAAGCAATGATAGACTGGAAAGGAAGTAACTGTATATGTATAACCATTTTGCACATCAACACCCACACAAAGCCTTGGACAATTGCCTAAACCAGTTTTTAGCAGGATACTACTTCTGCTAATCCTGAGAGACCTTTAAAGTCAAGCAGCCCTTCAGCCAAGTCAAGTGGGTCTAGTGAGGTAATTGCCAACTCCAACACAGGATGAGAGACTGAAATACAGCTGAAAGTAGCATCAGGCATGGAGACTATAGACCCATGTGGGAATATTTCAGATCAAGGATGGGCTGTAACCCAGTTCTGATTTTGACTGATTTACTTTCAAAAGGTTCTGATTTACTCTGATTAATTCAGATGAATTGTAGACCTATTTTTAGTCTGAGTATGAGAAATGCATCAGTATTATTCTTTTATTTCACTCTGTTAAAAATAAAAAATAAAATCTTTTGGAAAAAAAAAGTTGTGTCTGTATTTTCGTGTTGTTTCAACATAGGAAACAGTTGGCTGGATTCACAAAAGTCTGAAAAATCCAACAGCAGCAGAAAAAACTTGGCGCAAGTGCATTACCACTTGTGGAACCACAGTTTTTCCCACAGCTATGATATTCTCAAAAGTGGAGCTGGTTTATGATCAGCTCCACGATTTATGGCAGCTTGTGGGTGTTGTTGCCATGGAAATCCCTGCAGCTGCGGAAAGATGTTACAGCCAGTGGGACCAACTGCAACATCCTCTACAACTGCTGCAGATGTGAATAGCAATCTTCACAGCTGCCCAGATTTCAGTCTGCAACTGGAGTTGTGGTGTGGGACTTAGTCCCAAAAATGTTTGTGAATCCAGCCCAGAGTACGCAGCTCATTTGGGGCTTTGCAGTGAAAGGAGGCAGTGTGTCAAACATTAGCCAGAGAGAGAGACACACACACATACACACACCAATGAATTCAACAGCAGAAAGACATCAGCAGAGTCCAGACCTTCACTGAGTCTGGCATGCTTTTTGGTGGGAGACAGGCAGCATGAACAGGATATGTGATGAGGCCCAAGCCATCTCTTCTGCCCTTTTGACTTGAGTTATTTTTTGTATTATTTAATTATTTTGCTTGGCTACTTGGTGTTATTGCAAGCATCATAGGAGCCAAACCATCCCACACACTCCTGCCTGATCAGCCAATTATTTTTTATCACTTGTGTTTTGTAACTTCCTTTTTATCTGGTTGACCTTGCCACCCTGCCACCCACCCAGCTTTGCAGTTTTTTGGATATATCCAACAAGCTTCCATAACTAATTGCAGTCAACTATGGTATAATTTTTTTTTTAATACAGCTGTTTGACCCCAACCACCACCTACTCCAGCCATGATGCATGCCTGCCAGTCCCCAGCCCCGTCACTGCTCTCCCCCTTTGTCAAGCCAGCAGGGATCTGCACAGTGAATCATGGGGGCTGGCATGCAGCCAGCTATGGTATTCAAAAATACTTCAGATTTTTTTGCGTGTGTTTTTTTCACATTTGGTTGGCCCTTGACTGCCACCTACTCCTGCCATGAAGCTCACCTGCCAGTCCCCAACCCCATTGCTGTTCCTCTCATCATCAAGCTGGTGGAGATCTGGATGGTGCAGAACCCAAGGACACAGGGGCCAGCACTCATGGCAGCCATGCGCGTAGGTTTTTTACTTTCTGTTGCCCCCGTGGTGCCACCTTCCACCCCAGACATCCAGCAATTCACAGTGTGTGGGTATTTAACTTGCTGAATAAAAAAATTAAACTCCACATGGGTTCCTAAGTTGAATGTGAAAAACACATCAGCAATACATTTAATATACACCATGACCTTACACGAAGGAATTTTTTTTACTTCTTTCTGTTATGGTTACTGAACTTTGTCTTCTGAATTCAAAGAACTAAATAATTAAATATCATCACCATGGTTTTCAAACATCACCAAGAAAGCACCCTTATTGTGAAACATCTGTTGCAGCTGTTCAGCTGTTCATCATCATCATTGATTTTATGTTTCTGCCACTGTTCACTGAACTGGCAAGATAATTTGCTGAGACTGGCTTTTAGGAAAGTAAGGTGCTGTACATTTTTAAGAATAAGCCTTGTGTGGCTATCAGACACAACATTTTCAGCAGTGCTAAATATACACTCACAGTAAACACTAGTGGGAGGGCAACTAATAAGCCTTATAGCAAAGTCAGATACTGCAGGCCAGATCAGTACTCAAAAGGGTCATCAGCAATATTAATCAGTGTTTCTCGTAAATAGGCATTCAAATATCAGACAAAGATAAAGAAGGCTGCTCCACAACATATACATCTGAATTATCAGTTTCCATGAGTTTTGACCAAAACGTGTGAGAGTCACCTGTGTGCTGTTCAGAATTACATGCTTTTTTCAAGGGTTGCAAAAGAGGACTTTGTGCAGTACTTTCCAATGTTGATAAAAGAGTACATAGTGGCACTAAGTGGGAATTATTGCTGTCAGCACCAGTAAATGTTGCATCATCAGATGCAGCATCCACATCACGTAAATCATTTGTATTGTCAACTACAGTTCCTTTCTTTTCCTGTGCAACTGCTGAAATCACCATATTTTTGTATTCAAGATAAGAGACACTGAGATTTGAAGGAGGCAGCTGCTGCAACTTAAACTGAGTGTCAAGAAGAGTCAAAATGCGAAACATTTTTATCTGTTGTGATTAGAGATGTGCAAAATTTGAATATTTTACAAAATTCATGCATTTCATGAAATATTTTGCTGGTGTGAAATGCAAAATTCCACTTATTCCACTGGCAAAATGCAGAATTTTGCCTGTGAAATGTGGAATTTCACCAGCGAAATGTGGAATTTTGCCATCTGTGGGAGAAACTCCACCATTTGGGGGCCAAATTCCCCATTTCACTGACAAAATTCAGTATTTTGTGGGTGAAATTCTGCATTACGCAGGTGGAATTTCACAATTTTCACCTGCAAAATATTACATGAAATGCACAAATTTTGTGAAATGTTTCATGGGGCAAAATTACCAATTTTGATGGAATTTTGCTGGTGAAATTAAATTTTGCTGCATCTCTAGTTGTGATATTAAGTATTCTGCAATTTTAGAATTGCTGTGTCTGTAAGGGATACACCAGATTTGTCTCCTTTTTGTTCAAAACCTCAATGCAACCTCCTGAGTTCCTTGTTCGATAAATTTATGATGGGAATAACCTGACTTAGAGTAGCATTCTCTTTGGTAATCTGTTGAGTTGCTTCCTGAAAGGGAGTCAAGACTGGAATTAATTCAGCACAACACCATCTGCTATGTATGTTCCACGGTATAGTTGTGGACTGCCTTCTTTTGTGCCAGAAGTCTCTTACACATGTAAAACATTGAGTTCCATCTTGTTGGAACATCTTGTTTTAGTTGATGTATTGGCAAGTCATTTTTTTTTCTGGAGGTCAGCCAAGATGCTACGTGATTTTACACAATGACTAAAATGGCCACATATTTTCTTTGCAGCTCCCACTAGTGTTACTATAGTGTTGTCACTGGAAAAGAAAGTTCATACTAACAGATTTATTGAGTTTGCAAAACACAGAATGTGAATAAAACCACCACATTTCAATGCACTAACAATATTGGTGCCATTGTCTGAAATCACAAATCCAGTATTGAGTCCCAGGGGCTCTGACCACTCAGAAATTTTGTCACATTACACAACTTTCCCAAAATATTGTCAGCGGTGTGATGCTCACCAAACATGCTAATGCAAACAGCTGCCACTCTTTGTCTTCCTTCCTCTATAGTGCTGCTTGTGGTGTGTTTGAAGACTATTGTGACACCCAGTGTGCTGTGATGCACATATAATTAGTGGTTTGAGAACTCATCCATATGTCTGTGGTCAGGTGCAAAGCACCACATTCACTCTCGTTAACAGTCAATTTTATTTTACTTTGCATATATTCGTACACTTTGGGAACAACAACATTTGCAAAATATTTATGCCCTGGTATGTTGTAACATGGAGCAAAACATTTCAAAAGGGCTCTAAAACCATCATTCTCCAACAACAACAATGGTTATAGATCCTTGACAATAAATTCGGCTATTAAATGATTCATTTTTAATGTTACTTGATGTGATGTACTGCAGGCAGTGTTTGTTCAAGCATTGCAGTAGTGATATGCTGTTTAGTTTGTGCAGTAAGGCAAAAAACATGGTATTGCAGTGGCGAAGCTATAGCTTATCCAAATGCTTTTGTCAGTGAAGTCAAATGTTTTTTTCTGCCCTGTCTCTTGGTCTCTTCACCATCACTATTTTCTGCAGGATTATTGCCATCACAGATATTTTTCCCTTCCTCAAAACTGCTACCCAGAGCCGAATGGCTGGATGTGCTCTTTGTAAATGCTATTTTAGTGATGTTGTCCCGAATTGACCACTCACTTTCCTCCTGCTAACTTTACAATGACAAAGGTGCAGACAGCAATACATTCATTTTTGGGACTTACTATATATGAAAATAGCTCCACACAACTGAGGTGGAATGTTTTGTTGTCATCCCAGGAACTACAGCAATTTATGGTGGCTGGTGCTTCTGACCCTGATTAATGCACACTGCTGCTGTACCCAGAAGAGCTACTGTACTATGATTGCTATTGATTTTTCCACTACTGGCTATGGCTAATGGTAGTGCTTGCTATATGTATTTTTGCATTTTCTTTTTGGGTTCGGGAACCCAGGTGGTATCTTCCACCTCATCAGTACCACATTCTGAGTCATCACCTTAGGGAATAATGTAACTGTGATACATCGCGATCATTAACTTGTTCTTGTACATTTACAACATCCTCATCAGAGGCACTGTCTTCTAATGAAGGAGCCGGATATGCATGAGTGGCATATCATGGAACACTACGTCTAGTGGTACTAGATAGAGTCTTTTCCTTAATCATTGACTTTCTAAGTCTAATTGTTTTGGCTACCTGTTTTTGTGTTTTACTTTTATCTGATTTTTCTGGCAATGCTGACAGTGCTGTATTACTTTGAGCAGGGGATTCACCAACATTCTTTTCTTTTTCTGGTTTTGTTGTTTCATTTGTTTCTGGTTGTGTTGCTTCATTTTTATCAATTGCATTAATTACATCTTCAGCAGTGAATTTACCATTTTTTCTGATATTCTTTTTGGGAAATAATTTTATTGTTATGTTTACCAATTTCAGTCACACTACTGGTGTTGTTCAGATGTTTCCATAACATAGTCTGATTCTGAATCCATTTAAAATACTATGACCTAGTATAGTTCAGTCACTGAGATGGGCAACACTGAGTCTGAGATGTGATTCCCCCATCTAAAAATACATGAGGCACTATGACCTAGTTGTAGTTCTCAGTCACAGAAATGGGCAACACAGAGTCTGAGAGGTGACACCCCCCTCTCAAAATACATGAGGCACTATGACCTAGTAGTAGTAGTTCAGGCACAGAGATGAGCAACACAGAGTCTGAGACATGATTCTCCCCTTCAAAATCTGTATGGCACTATGACCCAATAGAATTTCAGGCACAGAGATGGACAACACAGAGTCTATGGCAGTCTGACCTTTCAGGGCAGCACAGAGATGGGCAACACCAAGTCTGAGAAGTGGGTGACACCCCCTTCAAAATATATTCTGTATGGCACTATAATAAGCCCCCATCAAAATTAATGAGGTGCTATGACCTTCAGACAGAGTCCTCCTGTCCTATCTTCTTCCCTTATTAGTTTTTACTTTCTTAATATGTTTTTTTTACAAAAACATATTTTTCAAAAATAAAAATAATTATTAAGTTGTTGGATGCTGTACACTAGTGATATTTACACTTTTGTTTTCAATTTTGTTGATTTTGCAAGACAAACAGACTGATTTTGCCTACCCTATACCTAACCTATTCAGGCACAGAGATGGGCAACACAGAGTGAGATGTGACACCTCCCCCTTCAAAATCTGTACAGCACTATGAGCTAGTAGTAGTTCAGGCACAGAGATAGGCAACACAGAGTCTGAGATGTGGGTGACACCCCCCTCCAAAATCTGTACAACACTATAAGCCTCTCTCAAAATTAGTGCGACACTATGACCATCAGTCAGAGTCCTCCTGCCCAGTCTGCTCCCCTCATTAGTTCTTACTTTCATAAATATTTTTTTTCTAATTTTTTAACAAAAACATATTTAAAAAAAAAGAAAAATAATTTTTACATTGTTGGATGCTGTACACTAGTGATATTTAAATTTTTTTTTCAATTTTGTTGATTTTGCATGAAAAACAAACTGAAACTAATACTTAACCTAACCTATCACATTCACTACTATATTTCTTTTGTTGCTGGATGATTTCATGTGAACTGCACCTGCCTCAGGGGACTGCAGGCCATGCTTTTTGTAGTACCCATAATCCCTTTTCTGTTTCCTCTAGATTTTCTAAAACTAAGAAAACATCAGCAGCGTGCACTCTGTTGTCTGCTGTTGAATTAGTTGGTCTCTCTCTCTCTACTGTCTCATTCTCTTTCTGACAAAGGAAAGTATTGTTAATTTTTTTTTTTACTGTGAAGTTAAGTACTCTGCAATGTCTGCACTCTGCTGTTGCCAGCTGTTGAATTCATTGGTCTCTCTCTACTCCCCCATCTCTTTCTCTTTATCTCTAAGGAAGAAAAATGTTGTTTCTTTTTTTTACTGTGGTGTTAAGTACTCTGCAATGTCCGCAGCACTCTGCTGATTGGTGTTGAATTTGTTGGTCTCTGTCTCGCTACTCTCTCTCTCTCTCTCTTTCTCTCTCACTAAGGAAGAATTTTTTTTTTTACTATGGAGTTAAGAACTCTGCAGTGCCTGCACTCTGCTGTTGAATTCATTGGTCTTTCTATCTACTCCCCTCCCTGGCTCTCCCTCTCTCTCTTTCTTTCTGACTGGAAGAAAAACTTTTTTTTTTTACTGTGGAGCCTCCACATACACACAACATAACTATCTCCTTTCAATGCAAAGCCTCAAATGAGATGAATACACTGTTTCCTACTGGATATCCTGTGGTGGCTGACACACAGGATTAGCTAGAATATGGGTCAATCACATGCAAAAAACCCTTACTGGTTGTCTCCCTTCAGTGCCCCAGTAGCATGAGTGTTTGCCTTTGTTGGTTTGTGACAGTCCAGGGACTTGGCAGTATTCAGTAGAGATCGGGAAAAAAGTGTTTTTTTATTTTATTTCTGTACCCTGTTCTGCCATCTGTGGAACAGGCTATTGCCTGTAATCTACCAGACTGGACCACACTTCCAAACCAGACTAACTCGGCATCTTGGGTTGAGTCACGGTAGGCTCAGTATTCCCAAACAGAACTCAGTCAACCTAGTCTGGGGAGGTTCAGAAGTGTGGCAGAGCCAGTTTTCCCATTATGCATATCATCAATGTTATTCCAAATTCCCAAGAAGACTGGCCTCAGACTATCTGGTGGTGCACTGGGGTTCTCGGTACAGCCTTACATTGGGATCTCAACTGGCTGAATAATGTTTCTTCTATGCAAACAGAGCTGGTTTTGCAGGAACACCTGGGCAGGGTGTATGTGATACTCACCCTTTTAAAAGACTTTGAATTTTTCACATCTGAACTGTATACCCTAATTCATATATCATGGGAAAATACTCTTGATGTAAGTTGTAAGATGCTAAAGTCACTAGAATGATTTTGGGTGCAATGCCTTTTGAACTGTCATTTGTTGGTTCAAGTCCTACATCAGGAATAGGATGCAGAGGGTGGTGAAGAAAATCTTCTTATCATCCCCAATAACAAGAAAAGGTGCACTCAGGTGAAGCACGTGGTGCTGGAACTGGCTGCCAGCCCAAATTTGCAATATACATGAAAAGAAACAGCACTCGTGGAGATCAACAGTTCATTCTAAAGTTAGTGCTTTATTGTGGCTAGAGTGCCTGGACAGAATCCTTTCCCCTTCTGCCCAGGCACTCAAGCCACAATAAAGCATTAACTTTAGTTTGAACTGTTGGTCTCAGTGAATGCTGTTTCTCTTTCATGTTTATCATTCCCAATGCCCTTTTTCTGTGGCATACCCCAAGGTTCAAGCCTCTCCCCTATGTTGTTCACAGTGTACATGCTGTTCCTGGGGAGGATAATTCAACAATACAAACTGCTTTTCCACAGCTATGCAGATGATACCCAGCTGTATAACTCTTTTGCACACAGGGCATTGGATGCTGTCAAGGTGCTGAATTTGTGCCTGTCTGAGATTTATAGATGGATGGAATCTAGCTGGCTGAGACTTAACCCCAACATGACTGAGGTATCAGTAATCAAGCTGGGTCAGTGGGGAGCAGAAATAGTAATGGAACAGATAGGGTTTGGTTATGGGCATCCAGACTGTTGGCTTCTGCAAAGGTGAAAAATCTGGGAGTCATTTTTGATGATTGCCTGACACTGGAGGCTCAGGTGTCAGCGGTTGTAAGGAGTAACCTTTACCATCTTGGGAACATCAGCTGGATTAAGTACCTTATCCCTCCTGAAGATCTGCCAAAACAAGTACATGCTTTTTGTTACTTCTAGGCTGAACTACTGTAATACGTTCTACCTTGAGGTTAGTGGAGGTACCCCTACCATGATTGTAGCTGGTGCAGAGTACAGCAGCCAGGTTATTGACTGGCCTTTTGATGTTTAGTCATGTGTCCCCAGTCCTGCATGATCTGCACTGGCTGCCTGTGAAGAGGTATGTTACCTTCAAGGTTGGTCTACTAGCCTATAAAGACTTACATGGGTTGGGTGCTACCACCTGTCAGATCTTCTGAATCCTCTCCAGTCCTAATGCTCTCTTTACTCCTCATCTGAAAGGTGCCCCTCAGACTTAAGGGCTCACCTTAAGTCCTCAGACAATTGTGTGTTTGTAGTTGCTGGCCCTTTGCTGTGAAACACCTTGCCTAGAGTACTGAGGGAGGCCCATTTAGTTGAGGCCTTCTAAAGGGGATTGATTCTTACCTGTTTAGACAGGTTTTCAAGGACTAAAATCTTGGTCCCTGAGTACTATTCTCAATGCACCTGCTGCTATAAAATATCTTTGTTAATTTTAATGATTAAAGCAATTTATTTTGTTATTATTTAAATGTCATTAATTTATTTATTGGTTTATAAGTTTATTTTTATCTGCCTGTCTTACCTGTACTGCACTCTGAACCTCTGGGGATGGGAGCCCTATAAATAAAGTTGCTACTACTACTACTGTTGTACTAAAACAATCTCCTTTATAGGCCCCATTTGTGGCAATTCCACTGATGAAACCTATGATTAAGACTGCTATAGCATCATTCTGAAATAAAGGAGTGAATGTTGGGGATATTACCTTTTGGCTAAAGCAGAGGTGCAAGGTACTGGGTATCCTGACCCCATTATGGTCACTGACCACGTATGGATGGGGGGACTGGTATTTTAAAGTCAAACTCAGAATTACTGAGACAGTGATTCTCCATCTGTCCAATAGCTTTTTTTTTTAGTCTGTGACAGGGGTTTGCTTCTACTCAGGGTAATCCAAGACACGTTATAAATGGGGCACTTGAACACATCTGAGCAATGCCTGAGACCAGCTATGCTGTGGTCTATGCAGGGAATTTGGTCATGCCAGGCTAACTTGTAGAAATGCACACCAGTGCAATCCTTGAGGTGGAAAAGGACATGCATTCCATTATTGCCCATGGGCTTCCAGAAACACAGAAGAAGGTGCTGATGTAGAACAGGATTATGTATTGAATATGGCACACAAAAAATGTAGCTGGAAGGCAAGACACAAGACAACATGCTCACAATCTGGATGTACCTTCAGAAAGTCTGAGAACCATCCTGCATGTAGTGATAACCCAAACAAGATCCCTTGTCTTACTCTCTGATAACAGTATGCTCCCATAGACTCCTACGCATGCTGTGCCTGAAGAAGATAGTCAGAAAGATGCCTGGGCACCTGAGGATCCTCCTTTATTATGCTCTGCTGACCTTTTGAAATTCAGTACTTATGAAATAAGACATGAGGAAGGGTCCCTAAGTGGGGACCATGCTATTGCTCATTTATCACCAATGCTAGCCCACATAATGAAGAACACTCTGCACTGTGGATGCAGTGAAGTGTCATCCATGTCCCACCTAGAGATGGGTTCCATACCAACACAGGATGGGCAAAAGATTCCCATGGAGGAATAGGATGACTAGCAACCCCCCCCCAAGAAGATATGAAAATTGTATCTAGGTGTAGAGGCTTGAGGGGCAAGCAACCTTGAAACAAAATAAGTAAAGTCTTAGTAGACATTATTCCTCTGGAACACAAATTCTAACTATTGCATGGCTCCAAAGATTGGTGAGAGGTGGAGGATGATATGGAATCAGGTTCCACATCCACTAAGCCATCTTGATCATTCCAGAGAATAGTATAATCAGAAATGGAGGAGGAAAGAAAACATCTTAAAGTACTAAGGAAGACAAAAAACAGAATGTCTGTCAGATTTCAAGGAGGTTAAAAGGAACAATCTTATGCTAAAACCTTAAAACTATGTGTTGGGGACCCCAAACTGCTGTATATTTTGCATCTTTAAATGTGTGTAGTATGAAAAATTAGATACAGAGGCAAGCTACTTTGATTTTTTTTTAATTTTAGAACAAGCCCCTTACAGTATTTTTTTGTCCAGTAGACAACATCTGTCCCCTTTATATGACACTAACCAGTCACAGAAAGATTGGGTATGGGGCCCCTCTTACTGGACTTACAGGAGGACAGAAATAATGGAGTGGGAATCATGTTTAAAAGATTACAGTTTACTCTAGAAAGACTGGTAAACATATGTCTGGGGAGACTTCTTCTTTTGAATACAGTTTTACAAGAGGACAGATATCAGTAAATAAACATGTATGCCCCTCAAGTAAAATCTGGCTGTATTGATTTGCATGAATTAGTTCAGCCTCATCTCCACATCTTTTTAGGCAGGTCCTTTTGATGGTGATTTTAATTGTTCAATTGATAGTGTGCAAGGGGCTACATTGTGTAAATATTTCTATTGTGATTCCAGTTTTTTTGAAGCAACCGATTGCAGGTGCTGGCTTGATTGATGAATGTATAACACAGTATAAGACTGTGGGTGCTACTTATTTTAGGGGTAATTTATCTACACAATTGAGTTCCTGTTTATTTCTGGTACTGCAACCACCTCTGTTATAAAACATTTACCCTGTGAATTTTTGGATCATGTTCTCATAGGTTGCACATTGCATTGCACAGTGTCCTTCCTGCTAAAGGTACACTGCTGGAAATAGAATTAGTCTATCATCAGAAGACAGTACCAGGATAGCATCACAAAACCTATTTGAAGCTAGAAAACCTGTTTTCTCTGGAGTGGCTGGCCTGGTGGCATAGAGGGCGGAGGCACCCATGCCTCACCTGCTGCCATGCCAGTGACACAAGTTCAGTAATGGATTCTGTTCACCAGGGGCTGGCAGGGGAGAGGAGGGTTGAGCATCCACATGATGGCTCTCCTCCTCCTCTGGGGAGGGAGGGCTGCAGGTCCCAGCACTTGTCTGGCCCCTAGCAGAGGTTCAGGGAGAAGTAGCCAGTGCCAGCACATAGGAGGCATGGAAGGATGGCAGCCATCAATGTCCCATGTACATGCATGCATGGTACATCTGGACCAAAAACTAGGAAAAATGGTTGCATGCAGTGTGTGCATGACACTGATCCCTCAAAGGTTCAGTGATGGCTACACGGCCCTTCCCTGGAACCAGATCCATTTCATCAGTGGTAAGGAACCCACCATTGACCCCTACCATGATGGCTAAGCTATGGGGGAAGCACTAGGAAGAGGTAATCCCTAGAATGCCAGTTGATGGGGCTGTGGGGGTTGGTGGATGGGTAATCTGGACCACAGTAGAAAAAATGATTAATGTTGAATACCTTTTAAGCAAATGGGGATATCTAAAGAAAGGATAATATATTTAAGGTACTTGGCTCTTAGATCCCAATTATAAAAATTATTGTCTCTGATCATGGAAAAATAAAGTAATTACTCTTCACAGCTTCAAAAATTGAAAGTTGAAATGTTAAGATCCAATTTGATAGGGCAGCGTCTCTGGTGGCCGAACAAAAATATGGTTTAAAGAAAACACCTCATGGCAATCCCTATCAGGCCTGTAAAGCTAGGCTGCAAACCATCAGAATGGATGTTTTAACCAATGATGAAGGTGAAAGAGTGTCTGAGACCCAGGAGTTCCTGTAGGAAGTAAGATATTTTCTCACTAAATTTATGGAACCTGAAAACTGCTTTCCAGAACTCTTTGACACCGTGTTAAACTCAGTTACTTTAAACATTGTCTGAAAATCAGAAGAAAAAGCTAGTAGCCCCATATTTTGGTTTCTGAAGTCATCAGTATTATTGAAACGTTGTCGTGTCTCAGCCCCTGGGGAGGACAGGTTACAAAATGAACTATATGTCTCATCTGTGGAAATTTTCTTGGAAATTTTAGCAATTGTCTTTCAATTTATTTTGAACACAATGACGTGTAGTACTTCCTTTGGCATTTCCCCTAATAACATTTTGTTTTTAAAAAGAGTGATTGGGAACTCTTCATGAATTGGCAAACTATTAGCCTTTTGAATTCAGATTTTAAAATTCTGACCAAATTATTGTGCAAAAAATTGCAGGCTGTGGCTCACCATCTGATCATGCCAGACGAAACATGTTCCTTCTTAGGAAGATCTATTTATGGGAATGTAAATATACCAAAAGATATGTTGGAACTAGGTGCAAAGGGTAAAGCTGCAGGGCGGATTATAATCCTGGACCAGCAGAAAACTTTGAATAGTATCATACATGCTTACAGTATATCTTCTCTGTTCTTCCTCAATGTGGTATTCCAGCTGAATTTATTGTATGGATTAAGACTGTGTATACTACTGCTGTTACTATTCCTGCAATTAATGAGCACAAGGGAAAAGAAAGTTAGTTGAGGGATCAAAGAGGGCTGTCTATTTACTCTACTTCTACATGTGTTTTGTTTGGACCACATTGTGAGGTACATACAACAGTGTAGCATAACAAAAGGTACTGTGAAGCCAGGAGACATGGAACAATTTTCTAGCATGGACTTACACTGATTATGTTTGCCTTTTTTTGTGCATGAAACATCAAGAGTGACAGCTATGGATGCTCTATCTCAATTTGCACAGATTTTGGGATTTAAGATTAATAGATATAAAAGTATTGGGTTTAGAATAAGTTCTGCTCAGTCTAAACATGATCATATTGCAGATATACAGATGTTTGAGCAACCTGGACCACTTCTTGTAAACACTGAGATAATAATTGATGAAACTGAGATTGCACAAAAACTAAACAAATACTTCCTTAGTGTATTTAAGAACAAAGATCTTATTCATTGTGTTAAAACATCAGATAATAATATGCCATTCATTATTGATTCAACAGATGTAATTAATGTTATAAATAGCTCCAAAAAAATCGAGCACCTGGACCTGATGGAATAGCACCAGTATTCTTAAAAAAACATGGCATCCAAATTATCAGGTCCTTTGGCATTATTATTCAACCTATCCTTGAAAGAAGGTAAAATACCAGATGATTGGAAAAGAGCTGTTATAACACCAATATATATGGGTGTTAATAAAAACAATGTTCAGAATTACAGACCAATTAATCTGACGTCGGTCCTAGGTAAACTACTAGAAAAAAGAATTCAGAAACATATAACTGAGTTTCTAAAGGGTAATGGACATTTAGGTAGTATGCAACATGGTTTCATAACTGGCAGATCATGTTTAACCAATCAGTTGCAATTTTATGAATCTGTCAGTGCATCTCTAGATATGGGCCTACCAGTTTATATTATCTTTTTGGATTACACCAAGGCTTTTGATAACATGTTGCATAAAATATTGGTTGAATATCTAATCAAGCTAAATATACATCCTTATGTCATTAATTAGACAATATCCTGGTTAGAAAATAGAACTCGGTGTGTATCAATAAGAGGCTTTAAATCTACCTGTTGTACAGTTACAAGTGGAGTCCCCCAAGGCTCACTTCTGGGTCCTACGCTTTTCAACATTTTTATAGCTTCCATGATGTCTCCTGAATATGGCTGGATTATGAAATATGCTGATGACTGTAAATTGGGTGGTATTATTAATAACTTTCAATCAGCATGCAAATTAGTCAGCTTTAAATTCCTTAGTATCCTGGACAAATGTTAATGGGATGCAGTTTAATATATCTAAATGTAAGGTTATGCATTTGGATAAAAGGAATTTGCAGTATCAGTACACAATTAAGAACTTAGCTATAGGTGTAACAGAATGTGAAAAGGATCTTGGTATATTAGTTTCCAACAAACTTGAATTTAATGAACATACCAGGTATACAGTCAATAAAAGTAATAAGCTAATAGGCTGTATATTAAGAAATATAAAAAGTAGAGAATCTCAAGTTTTAATGCCACTATATACTAGTCTTGTAAGACCCAATTTGGAATATTGTGCTGCTTTTTGGGCTCCCCAAAAAATTGGTTATCAAAAACAAGTTGAAGGAATTCAAAGGACATTTACCAAAAAAATAACCAACCTCAAAGAACTGGATTACTTTGAGAGACCTCAAAAACGTGGACTTTATTCAACTAATTACAGATATTTAAGAGGTGATCTATTGTCTGACATACAAAGCAATGCATAGTGAAGTTTTATTTGAGACAATTGGTTTAGTTCAACAAAATAATAGTAATAACACAAGATGTCATAAGTTTAAATTAAAAGCAGACACAAATAAGACCCAAAAATGTGCTTCATGATTCTTCCAGAGACTTACTAGTCTTCAGAATAATCTTACTTCTGAGATTGTAATGAGTGGAACTATGTCAACATTTAAAAATAAACTAGATAAGCATATGGGTGATCAAAAATACTACTTCCACCAGTAGATTGGTGGCGAGTTCCTAATAGGTTCACCTCTTGAACTCGTATTCCTTTCTATCAATTTACGAATCAGTAAGGGAACTGGGAATATTATTCAGCCCACAAAATGTAGGCCATGAAAACTGGAATCAGAGACTGGATATCTGTAATAAAAAAGTTCAGCAATGGAAAAGCTGGACATTGTACAAATTAAAGAGAGCGGTTTTAATTAAAATGTTTCTTCTTCCAGCTTTTTTATTCTTATGTCACTTATCCCCCCTGTGGCAACTGAACCACATTTAATGGGTCTTCTTTTCAGTTACTATGGGAGACCTGACTGAACCAGGTGAAAAGGAACATACTTGCAAATTAAAGAGGAAGGTCTCAACATGATAAACCATTGTGTTTTTTTTTCTTACCCCATTCTTGAAACATAATTTACCCCATTGGGTCATTCTTTAGATAGTGTATGGCATCCCTGGTGGACAGAGGTCATGAAGCATTTTCTATTAAATGGGTAATCATAGCCCCAAAGGTGACTAAATTATTGTTTCTCCCAGATTATGTTATAGCAGCTGTTAGAAATAAGCATTTGTCAATGTGCTGAATGTTGTCTTGCTAACACTGGCATTGGTAGTGCAGGAGTTAGAGAGATGCATAATAGGAATGGCAGTGAAGTATTGCACTGATGACAACCCCACCCCAACCCTGCAGAGACTGACAGGAATTGGAGTGTGCTTTTAGGTCATTGGCTATAACGCTCATGCCATTTCACCTCACCCTACTCTGCAGACACTGACAAATGTTGCAGTGTGCCTTGGGGTCTTCAGGCCTTACGCTCACCCCATTCCATAAGGAAATATGCTGAGATGGGTGCAGTATAGGAGAATGGGGTAAACTTTTGGGCTGAAGACTCCAAGGTACACCTTGGTGCCTGTTACTGGCTGCAGGGTAGTGGTGGGGGTGGAATGGCATGAGCATTACAGTCAATGATCCCAAGTCACACCCCTGACACCTGTCAGTCTCTACAGGGTGGGGTGTTACAGATGGAAACCCCAACACCCTGAGCATTTGTTGGTATTTTCACTCCAAATTTTCAACATGGGCCTTTTGTGACCCCACCTCATGAACAGTGGCACTAATAGTTTGTTAGCTGAAAGGTGATTTTGCACAGTGACTGCGCCATTTGGCTCCACAGGTATGAAAACACATTTTGGGCAGGATGTGAAAAATGACAGCTGTACTGTTCATGAGACGGTGTAAAAAAATGGCAATGTTGAAACTCTGGAGTGAAAATATTAAATCATAGCAGCTGCGCAACACATGCCCATAACACATTTATTTTTGGGAATTTTTTAACCACATTATCAACATAGACATTTTTGGACCTCCTCTCATGAACAGTAGCACTGTGATTTTGTTAATCCATGCCAAAAGTTTATTTCCCACAGCAACCACGCCATTGTATGCCACAGGTGTAAAAACACATTTTGGGCAGGTTATGAAAAATGACAGCTGTACTGTTCATAAGGAGGTGTGAAAAATGGCAATGTTGAAAATCTGGAGTGAAAATATTAAGAATTTTGTCAATGTTACAAGCGTACTTGGAAACCGCATAATGCACGCTCATAATGCAGTCATTTTTTGGAATTTTTTCACCAAATTTGCAACATGGGCTTTTTGGGACCCCATCTCAGGAACAGTGGCACTGTCATTTTATTAATCAGTCCCAAAAGGTGATTCTGCACAGTGACCATGAAATCACCTTTTTGACAGAGTAACGAGAACCCCATATTGAAAATCTGGTATCAAAATACTCTGAAATGGCTGCGATATCCACCTAAGTTGAAACCCCCATTGCCTGCCATTATAAAGCATACCACATTTTGTTCAGTTCCCACCTGCCTTTTGAAGAGTTCAAACATGTTCTTGCTCCACAGAAGATCACAGTGCCAGCCCTCTGGAGGTAAGTATGGGGTGAGGGGTGTGTGGGGAGGTGGGGTGCGTAGACACATTTTCTTTACAGGTTAAAAAAAAGAAACTGGACCTTGGGGACAGTTTTCTTTACAGGTAAAAAAAAATTATTTTGGGCACACTGGGGTGGGCTCTCAGTGTGCCATGAGTTTGGGGGGGCATGATGCTGACAGGGATTGGGCACCCCATCTGCAAAGAAAATTTGTGTTGGGGGGAACATGATGCCAACAGGGATTGGGCATCCTTGATGTCGGCTTTGTGGAGATTGTGTGGTGGGCTCCAGGAGCTGCCATATTTATTGGAATGTTTCATGAGGAAAGGCACGTAATGGAGCCTTGTCATCTGACACTCCAATGAGGAAACTGCACCTCCATTGGAGCAGCAGATTTCTTTAAAGGATTTTGCTCTCGTTGAAGTTTTGCATCATCGCTAGCATGCTCACTAACTGGTGGCTGAGGGACTCACCCACTAAAGCGTTCCCTGAATTCGTCAACACTGACACATCTCTGAATGTGCTACTGCTGCAAGATGTTGCTTAAGCACATGCAAAACAACATAAAAAAGGGATTTGAGAGACTTTTGAATGAAAACATTGTCGTAGGGTGGTTTTCAATACACTCCAAAGCCTATAACAACAGCACTTTGTCTTCTTTGCTTAGCTTAAATTTTATTTGTGGCAGGCACTGTGTCAGTTAGTGCTACAGCAGTTGGATAGTTCATATCTTTCAGTTGCTTAAATGGTGGTAAAAGCAAGTGCCCATATATTCAAAGGAGATTCATGGCCCAAAATGGAGATGCATGGCACATCTCATAAAATGTGCGGAAGGCATGATATTCAAAAGGGAGAGATGGGTCACACATTTCCAAATGCACACTCATACAGAAATAATGTATGAAGCACAAAAAAAGGGGGCAGGCACCTGAATATGCTGCACAAGCATATATTCACCCAAAATGTGCTGTGCATGTGTCATGCATCACAAAACTATTCCTCACAAAGCTAGGTATGTAAGGGGATGGCCTAAATTGACCAGACACCCACAGGCAGGCTGCAGAACTTCAGACAGGCACAATGAGACAGCCCTTGGAGGTGCACCAGGATGTGCTCCATGCACCCACACACAGCAGTGATGCCAGGATGGTAGTATCCAAAGCTACAGCCATGCTGTATCAGCTTGTCAGGCACCTGCTGGGTGTAACTGGGTGATACCACTGGCACCCCATAGTCAGCCACCCCCTTCATGACACACAGATTAGGGCTGCCCAGCTGCCACATGCTAGCAATAGAGCAGACAGCTACAATAGGGCACATGTACCAGGTGCCATTGCCTGCACCCATGTGGCTGTCAGAGTGCTGCCTGGTGCAGGCATGTGCCCATGGTGGTGTCTGGGACAATGGTGAGCAGGATGCATGGCAGTAATGGTGGCTGCATGGTATGGGTCAAGGACAGCCCAGTGGCACACACCCACAGTGGAACACCATAGATCCACACTGCATGCCTATGCCAGACTCACACCACCAGGAATCACATACATGTCATTGATGCCATCCCTGTGGTACGACAATGCCACAAGGGCCCTGGGTTCAGGTCACTGTGGTGTACTGGTGGTGGACAGTACACAATTGTCAGAGGCATGGGGCAGGGGTGGCACCACCTGCAGCCTGGAGGCAGACCCTTCCAGTGTTGTGCATATGGCCACCTAGGACACTGACATGGCCATGGGTAGCAGCACTGCAAACCTCTACCTATCACACAGTATGGGATATGGCACTCATGTTATCACTTAGACACCCTCTGACCCACATAGAGTGGGTGACATTACACAATGACCACCGGGGCTGTTATGCAGAATTGTATGATAAAAATATGAAATGCTAGGTATCAGCACACAGTAGCAACATTGGTGCACATATTTCCAAAGTATTCTGAGCTTGCACTGTCTTATTTGCTGCTGTGTCACACATTTGGGTGATAAGGGGTTGGGGGGTATATAGCACTGTACTCTTGCCAGTGCAGTCCACCAACAAACAAACATGCATTCTTACCTGCCTGCTAGGCTGCTGTACCCCCAATCACCTTTGTGGAGTGGTGATGCTGCCCTGTAATGCTGGAATTGTGCATGTCAATGATTCGCAAATGTCCTGAATATATTTCAGTAATGAGATACAAATGTGCTGTTTGGGCGCTGACTGTGCAATAAGACCATTTACATATCCTGGCTGAATATTGTAAATCTGCACAGTGCTCAAGTGGCTTTGCATTGCATACTTCCGTATGCTCTGCACTGGGCTCTGGGCACCTGCTGTGCGATGCATATCCCACTGAGTGATCGCGCATGTTCGGGATATTCAGCCACATATGTGCGATCATATATTATGGTGCAGCTTCTGAATATACCATTATTTTATGCTGGTGCAGTGCAGCTGCATGGCACAAGCACTTGTGCCATGCAGCCTGCCATGTTTGAATATGGGGCCCTATGTGTGTACTGAAATTTAGGGAAATTGAAATGTTTCCTATAACAGATGTACAAAAATTGTGGATATGTTTCTCTTGGTTATGATTTACTTACATATATATATATATATATATATATATATATATATTATGGTAGTACGGTAGTGCTACCATAGTTAGGGTAGTGGAGCCATTTACATGTTAAACCCAAAATCTTGCACCTTAATAACTTTGCAATAATTTGATGGATTTGCCTGAAATTTGGAATACATGATCAAGACCCATACACCTTGTGATCTGCCAGGTTTCGTACTGGTCGGATACACGGCTGCAGAGTTATTAAGCATGATCTGAGCGTGCGTTTATGCTTTTTCTGGAATTCTATGGTCATGCCTACAGGTCGCACAGTTTGTGTGACTGGCCTGAAATCTTCAGGGAACATGAAGCCAGGGTCCACGATGTGCCTTTTGAAGATTTCGTGAAAAAATATTAAACGGTTCAAAAGTTATTCAAAAAACAAGTTCCCATTATAAGTCAATGGGAAGTTAACAAAAAGTTAAACACTTTTGCAAATGCATTTTTACTGTCACAAATGGCCCTTTTACTGTGCAAATCCTCTATTTCGTTTTCAGTTAGTGATCAGAAAAATGCTTGGCATTTAAAATTGAGACCCTCTAGCAACCTAATTCTTTTTGTATTCATCTAGATGTGCCCTGAGGATGCTAGCCATGTCTTTATTTTGGGATAAAACATCCCAGAAATATGTTTTTCAGATTTCTGGAAAAAGTACTTTCGCAAAGTAGTGTCACACTCATGAAAGTGTCGCAAATTTTTGCGAAAGGTTTCGCAAATCACGACACTACTTTGCGACACTATGCCCAAAATAACAGTAATTCTTTGGCATCTCGCTGCAAAAGAATGGTTTGGATTTTTGGGCTGGAATTTGGAGGGAAGGCAGCTGACATCTCAAAGATGTTCCTTTCAGTGTTTCGTTGAAAAAATATTACAAAGCGGCAAAGTTACGATACTCCAAAGTTGACGCTTTTTCCCATAGGATAACATTACGGCATACGACGCATTGCAGCAATCGTTCGGCGCCCTGGTGCAAAATAACGGTTTGGTCTTTTGGGCTGAAATTTGCAGGGAATACAGCCAACATCCCACAGATGTGTCTTTCAGTGGTTTGGTGAAAAAATATTACAGGGAGGCAAAGTTATGGCACTCTGAACATCTGTTTTTTGTCCCATAGGATAACATTACGGCGTTCGCCGTGCCTTTCAGGGCCCGTATCTCGAAAATGGTGCGAGATACGGACTTTTCGTCAAAAAAATTCTTAGCCCCCTCACAGGGGCTAAGTTCAAAACTAGCCAGGAAACTAATAATTCATATGACTTTTACATTTTTTTTCTATGTCATATGGTTACTGAGATATAAGCAATTTACTATTCCAAGTCCTCATTTTTGTGTTCTGAGAGTCATTATTTTGCATACATTCTTTGTGCTCACTGTCTTTCTCTATACAGCTTTGGGGGAAAACCAGCCTGTACACTTACATTACTGTTACCATTACCATTTCTGCTTGCGGTTCCGTACCCGTTTCACTTACCGTTCATGTTTACGCCACCATGTGTGTTACCCTTTGTGTTTTCATTTTGCGGTTAGCGTTTGTGTTGTTTTAACATTTCTGTCTACAGTACTGTTTCTCTTTCTGTTTTGCTTTGCATCACATCATGCGCATTATGATTTGCGTTTGCGGGCACAATGTTACTATGTGACAAGACATCACGTGGTGGGGCGCGCCGCATTACATTCACTATTTCTCATTATCATTCTCTAAAGAAGGGAAATTAGAGGCAAAAAATCTGTTTAATGCATCAGTTAGGGTTGTTCCACAGCAACAAAAGCGAGGAATTAGGTGTTAGGGTTGAAAACCTAACTCTGAATTCATCCCCCAAGCACCACACACACACACAGACACACACACACACAGACATGCAAGTACGGAGGAGGACCAAGGCAACACGACCAATGACAGACAACCAGCAGTAGGTGACAGAAATAACAAACAATTGTCTAAATGTACTACAAGACATCCCCACCCACCTGACCAGGTACTGCATGCTCAGTGGAGATTAACAGCAAAACTGAGGCCATGTACACCAAACGTATACATCCTTGATTGCAGCTGCACACAATGTACCACACTTAGTAGTTGCATGGCCTTACCTACTGATGCCCCACACCACACCACAACTGGTACTGTGCCATTAGTCAATATAAATGCTGAAGATGCATGATCACAGTTGTACAAAGATTTTAACACTAGTAAGTATACATTAATTAAGAGAACTACATAAATTAACTACAAGACACAGCCATGCTCAAGATAAAAGTAGTGTTGCATTTAGTATGTGATTTACATAGTACTACATTTACTGCAACTATTTACTCAAGAAAGAGAGGCTGATGTAAACGTATGGAAAAGCATTGCCTGTTCAACGCTGTGAAATTCATACTGCCGGTATCAGATGCATTCTTACTGATGAAGGAGTACTGATGATGTACATACATATACCTTCAGTGTGTTTGAATACTAAAGATGCAGTAGGTATTCTTTGTAAGAAACAGTGTAATTGCATGGATCAGGCCAAGCAACTTCTAAATATCATAGCACTACTGAGCCAACAATGATGTAGCTGTATCAGAGATGTCTATAGGATAGATTTTCCTGTAGGCACTTACTGAGTATGTTGTACCTGATAAAGACAATGTCATTGCATCTGTGATGACTAACTTATTGAAATAGTGATACATTTACTATTGTTGTAATGAGTGATCTATGCCACTTATGAACACAGCCTAATTTTTTTAACAGTTGTTTCATACTCAGGCTGTATGCCTAGTGTATGGGTTTGCCACAATTCTGTCACTGATGCTATCAAAGTGATAACTATGTTAATTGTGCTACAACAGGAATCAAGTAGGTATAGTGTAGATATAAATAGAATGTCTTTTAGTATTGGTTTAACTTACAATGGGTTAAGTGTACTAGGACAGCAGGGGTTATTCTCTATCACTGACTCTGTCAGTTATAATCGCAGTAAGGTTTCAATGACTGTAATGATCAAGTTACACTGTTCATCTTCATGAGTTCATATTCGCAGCCATTCTGCAGTAACTAGACAGTGGATGGTGTAACTGGGTGGGACACTGTGTTGCAAAGCTCCTGCAGTGCCTAGCAGAGGTAGAGTATCTACACATGAAGGTAATTAAGCAATAAGGCATGACCAACAGTTATGTTAAATGGTCTGTTAATCACCCTCTAGGGGTTTAATGTTGAATGAGGCGTAGCCGAGTGCCACATGTCACTTGACAGTGATAAACTGACCATTAACATAATACCTGGGAGTGGCTTATTGCTATCATAATACAACTTTTTTTTAAACTACATTAAACCATGTTCATTATATGGTTAGGCTCTACATATATGTTAATAAAAACTAAACATAAGGCTGTTAGAATGTTTACAGCCAATCAGAAAGCTGCATTTCTCAAACCCTTGTTATAATCAGAGACATTATACCTGTACAACTCCTTGGTTTTGCTCAACTCTATTGCTCAGGTGGCCCACCACACGTGGTATGGTGTGGGGCATCGGTAGGTAAGGCCATGCAACTACTAAGTGTGGTACGTTGTGTGCAGCTGCAATCAGGGATGTGTACGTTTGATGTACATGGCCTCAGTTTTGCTGTTGATCTCCACTGAGCATGCAGTACCTGGTCAGGTGGGTGGGGATGTCTTGTAGTACATTTAGACAATTGTTTGTTATTTCTGTCACCTGCTGCTGGTTGTCTGTCATTGGTCATGCTGCCTTGGTCCTCCCCCGTACTTGCATATGTGTGTGGTGCTGGGGTGGGGTGAATTCGGAGTTAGGGTTTTCAACCCTAACACCAAATTTCCTCACTTTTGTCGCTGTGGAACAACCCTAACTGACGCATTAAACTGAGTTTTTTTCATCTAATATCTATATATAGATATAGATATAGATATAGACATAGATATAGATATAGATATAGATATAGATATAGATCTATCCATATATATATATGCAAAGAACTTTGCTACTGTACCAGTTAGGATTCCTGTCATGCCCTTGATAGTATGTAAGTATGAAGTTAAGGTGTGCAATCAAAGTAGCACACCCAGACTCACAACAGTTACACACATTGCTAACCTACAGAACTTTCACTGCAACAATTACAATAGCTTATGTCACACGCATTCTTAAGGGTCAGCACTTTTAAGTCTACCCATGTCCCTAATGCTTAGTATAATAGGTAGGAATAAGAAATCTGCAGTACTGTTTTGATTTCATATCACTCACTAATGTGTTTTACTGAGTGTTAGGGACATGCATTGACTTAAAAGTGTTGACCCTTATGAGTGTGTGTAACATAAGCTATTGTAATTGTTGCAGTGAAAGTTCTGTAGGTGAGCTATTGTGATTGTACACCCTAACTTCATATTTCCATACTATCAAGGGCATGACAGGAACCCTAACTAGTGCAGTAATGAAGTTTTTTGCATTTAATTTCCATACTTTTTTAATGGAAAAACTTGCAATAAAATAAATAGCACTATGTCACAGTGGGAGCTGCACTCTTATCCATCCACAGATGCACTTATGTATCTAGCTGTGGAAACACAAGGGTCTCTGGCCCCTGTGCTTCCACATATAAAGTTAAGAGCAGGCATAACAAAATCACAACAAGTAGTTATAACTGTGCCATCTTATATAATTTTCACCCCAAATGTTCAACATAACCTTCTTACCATCATCTCACCACAAGTATCCAATACAGAAGGCTTACAAATCCCTGTTTACATATAATTATGTGTAAACATAACACTGTTGTGCTCCACAGGTGCAGAAAAACATTTGTGGCAGGATTTGAAACTTTACAGCTTTAATATTCATGAGGTAGTGTGAAAAATGGTAATACTGAAAATGTGGAGTGAAACCAAAAAAAATTGGCTGAGTTACTAGAGTGCATAAAACTGCACAGCACAAGCTCGTAAATTGTCATTTTTTGGAATTTTTCACCAGATTATCAACATGGCTTTCTTGGGACCTCGCCTCGTGGATAGTTACCTGTGATTTTGTTAATCCATCTCAAAGCTTTTTTTTTCTACTTACTATGCTTTTATTCTTCTTCTGGTAGCCAACCTCCTTCAGCCACCCTTTTGCTGCTGCAGTCGAGCCGGGGGTCACCCACATGCAGTGACCCCTGGTTTGCCCCCCAGGGTGGAGCCATCGGAGCCTTCCCCCTCAACCCCGATGGTGCTCTGTCCTGAATGCACTGGGGACCCCCTCGCATCCACTGCAGCTGGGAAGGCATCATGCTGCACAGCAGAGGCATTTTTCTTGCTTTGGAAAGTGTGGGATGTGTCACATTGAGCACCACAGTGCAGCCACATAATGCATTGTAACAGCCCCCCCAAAGGAGCAGCGCTCAGCAGCTCAGGTAATGGTGCATCCAGTGGTCACCTGGGAGCCTGGACCAGATACATATACTCCCCCCCTCAGAGGTGAAGAGCATGCAATGGCAGCTCAATTCACCCCTGCCCCCTGCCAGCCCTCGAGTGTCCTGAGTCCATTCCCAAACCTGGGTCACCCATGGTACAGCGGTAAATCTTTCCACTTCACCGGTGGGCTGGTGCATCTACCCCAAAAGTTGATTTTGCACAGCGACTAGGCTATTCTGTGCCACAGGTGCAGAAACACATTTCAGACAGGACATGAAAAAATGACAGCTGTATTGTTGATTAGGAGATGTGAAAAACTAGCAGTGTTGAATATCTGGGGTGAAAATATAAAAAATAGGTGAAGTTACAAGTGTGCACACAAACTGCGCAATACACACGCATATCATAGTCATGTTTAGAATTTTTTCACCAAATTTTGAACCGTTTTTGAGCTACAGGTGTCGAAAGGCACCATGGATGCTGCAATGTTATCCTATGGGAAATTTTGCAAGAAATGCCAAACCAGACGCTTATAACTCATATGTTGAAAATCTGGAGTGAAAATAGGAAAAATTGATGAAGTTACGAGCTTGCATACAACCTGTGCAATATGCGCTCGTAACACAGTCATTTTTTGAAATTTCCACACTAAGTTTTCAACATGAACTTTTTTGGACCTGACCTCAGGAGCACTGGCACTGTCATTTTGTTAATCAGTCCTGAAAGGTGATTCCATACAGTGACCACAAAATCACCTTTTGGGTATGACTAACGAGATGACAGTGACAGTGTTCATGAGGGTGGGGTCCCAAGAACCCCATGTTGAAAATTTGGTCAACAAATTCCTAAAAATGGCTTAGGTATCAACCTAAGTTGAAGCTCCCATTGAGTGCCATTGTACAGTGCTTACCCTGATTCCTCAGTTCAGAGTTTAACTTTGAAGAGTGCAGATATGTCCCAGTCCAGAGAAAATGACTGCTACTGAGCTCTGGAGGTAAGTATGGGTAAGTGTGTGTGGGAAGGTGGGTGCACAGTGGGAGACTGGGGATGGGGGAGGAGAAATTGGTGAGAAGATGAGGGACCATTTCCTTTTTTTCAGGTAAAAAAAGTAAAAAAGATGTCAGGGGACAGTTTTCTTCATTTAACAGGGGAAAAATATACTGTATATACTTTTGGGCACACTGGGGTGGGCTCCCAGTGTGCCACATGAGTTTGGGGGGGATATGCTGCCAACAGGAAGATTGGGCACCCGGGTCAGCAAAGAAAGCTGGCTTGGGAGGGGCATCCGACACCAAGAGTGGGCATCCCAGTGTCGGAAAAATAAAAATAATAAAAAAAAATCTGGGCACACTGGGGTAGGCTTCCAGTGTGCCACATAATTATGTGTGTGTGTGGGGGGGGTGGAAAGAATACCAACATGGGGATTGGGCACTCCAATGTTGCTGAGGAATTTGGAGGAGCTGACTACAGTACTTTGATGCAACAACCTGCATTGAAAATTTTGATGCAAGATTCTGCATTGAAGATAAAAGGTGTTAGGGGACAGTTTTCTGTATTTAATAGGTAATGAACAAAAAAAATTGGGGCACACTAGAGTGAGCTCCCAGTGTGCCACATAACTGTGTGTGTGTGGGGGGGTGGGAGGTATACCAACATGGGGATTGGGCACCCCAATGTAGGTGAGGAATTTGGTGGGGGACAGACCACAGTACCTTGATGCAGGATCCTGCATAGAAAATTTTGATGCAGGATTCTGCATCAAAGATAAAAGACATCAGGGGACAGTTTTCTTTATTTAACAGGTAATGAAGAAAAAAACAACAAAATCTGGGCACACTGGAATGGGCTCCCAGTGTGCCACATCCGTGGTGCTGGTAGAGATTCCTGCCACCAATACAGGGATTGGGCCCCCTGATGTCGGCAATGAAATAAATAGTGTACAATAGCTTAAATGACACTTCAATGCAGGATTCTGCATCTAAAAAGACAGTCCAATGCAGGATTCTGCATCGAAAATGCCTGCAATCCTGCATCGTGCTTGACATCTATTTGTTTTCCATAGGATGCAGCACACACCTGAAGACCACTCTTCTGTGGACACCAACAGATGACAGCACACACATGCAGCACTGTGGGCATGGAGGATGTTGAGGGGAGGGTGTATGGGTGGCCAGGCTGTGCCACAGACCAGGTGTGGCCACAAGGCTGGGACACATCATGCAATGCACATGGACCAGTGCTGGGAATACTCCAACACCAGTGTGCCTGTCTGATCATATGTACCCCCCAGCCACATACCGCATAGCTGTACAAACACCACAGCACACAGCTGGCCATGTATATGTCACTGTGAACATCCCATGCCAGGGGTGCAGCATCTGTGGGTCACAACAGCATAACAGTAATGCCCACTGTCAGTAAACACCTGCATGTTGAGCCTGTCACTGTGTACAGTGCAGTGGTCATCGCTGCCCTACACACCATAGGCATTGCTGTGTCCCTCATGATACTGGCCCCCTTGCTACTGTAGTGTCTGCTGTGCACTGTAGCATGGCCTATAGTGTGACAAGTTGCATCCAGCACCACCACCACCTGTGCCTATGCTGTGTTGTCCAATGGGGCTCAATATGCTGTGCTGTACTGTATACTTGTAGCCTGCAGCTACCATCCTGCACCGCCAGACTGACCTACAGGTGGAGCTGTGGGAAGACCTGGCCAGCACCTGTACTTCCAGACTGGCCTACAGGTGGAGCTGTGGGACCCTGCAGTGATGCTGGGCAAACTGCATGCAAATCAGGGCATAATGAGATGCTAATCTGGATGTTTGCCCATAGACTACCTAAGTAGGCTCATTTGCATGTCAGTTTTGAATATGGCAAAGTTTAGAACAGGGCAAATGTGTTTGCACTGGGCAAACAGCTTAGCTCCATGCTAAACCCGCGCAAATGAGTTAGTGCCATGCAAATGGTTTGGGGACTATTATACAGTTTGCACACTGTGCTTTCATATGCACTGCTGTCTGTAGCTGTACTGGGTCCACACATTCCCTGGCACACACATTGGCCACATAGTTCACCTCTACATACCTTCATGTCGCTGTGCACTGTGTTGCAGTTGTGGTCTGCACTTCATGGTTGCTATATTCAGAGCTGTCTTATTCCAAAGGCTAAGTGTGTTCTGCACTCCCAGCCCAGTTTGCCCAGCCTCATTTACATGCTATATTCAGAAGCTGTTTGCTCCAGGCTATTCCTTTTAAATATAGCTTGCTTTTTGCTGCGGGCTAAGTTTGCTCGTCGGGCAGTGGTAATTTAGGCCCTGGGCAAAGTTTTGACTATATGGCCCCCATCTCAAAAACTGCAAAAGGGATTGACACAAAATGTGGCACATCAAGAGACCATTCCCTACCCTCAAAGCATGCCAAATTTTGTGCAAATCCCTTAAATGGTTCTAAAGTTATTAAAGTGCAAAGTTTGAGGTTTAACATTAAACTGCCATGCCAACCCTAACTATACCGGTGCTACTGTGCCAGTATAATATATATATATATATATATATATATATATATATATAGAGAGAGAGAGAGAGAGAGAGAGAGAGAGAGAGAGATATATATATATATATATATATATACATATATATATATATTATGGTAGAGGCCCCTTTAAGGTTAAATGGTGAAATTTTGCACCTTAATAACTTTGCCACCATTCAACAGATTTGCCTGACATTTGGCAGGCACATGGTATAACCATAGATCTTGGGATCTGGCAAGTTTTGTACTGGTCAGATTTACAGCTGTGGAGTTATGAAGCAACATTCATGCATAAAATTACATTTTTTTTTGTGCATTCTTTGCTTGCTTCTACAGGTCTCATGGTTTATGTGACTGGTCCAAAAACTTCACAGAACATGCGATCAGGGTCATCAATGTGCCTTTTGAAGATTTCGTGAAAAAATATGAAATGGTTCAAAAGTTATTAAAAAAAACAAGTTCCCATTATAAGTCAATGGGGAAAGTTAACAAAAAGTTTGAAAGTGTCACAAATGCACTTTTTAGTGTCGCAAATGGCCTTAGTAGTGTGGCAAATCTGCCATTTTGTTTTCAGTTACTGATCACAGAAATGCTTGGCATTTAAAATTGGGACAATCTAGAGACATCATTCTTTTTGTGTTTGCCTATTCAAGCCCTGAGGATGCTAGCCGTGTCTTTATTTTGGGGTTAACATCCCAGAAATATGTTTTTCAAATTTCTGGGAAAAGTAGTGTCGCACTTGTGACACTTTCACAAATTTATGCAAAAAGGTGTCACAAATCACAACACTACTTTTCTAGATTATGACCAAAATTGCAGGAATTATTTGCCACCCTGCTGCAAAAGAACGGTTTGGTCTTTTGTGCTGAAATTTGGAGGGAAGGCAGCCAGCATCTCACAGATGTGCCTTTTGGTGGCTTGGTGACACAATAGCGCACGGAAGCAAAGTTATGGTACTCCAAAAGTTTACGTTTTTCTCTCATAGACTAACTTGGTGGTGTCTGCCATGCATTTCAGGGCTCATATCTCAGAAAAGGTGTGAGATACTGAATTTTCTTCGTGACAATGCGTAGCCCCATGGGCTATGCATTTAGTGAATACCTAGCCAGGAAACTCATGAATCATGTGAATTTTTTTTTTACATCATATGGTTACTGAGATATTACTATTTTAATATTACAACTGCTCATTTTCTGCTCCAAGGCCCATTATTATGCATACATCCTTTGTTTTCACTGTGTTTCTCAATGGAGCTTTTTGGGAAAAATACAGTGTGTGCTTTAGTTACTGTTATATGTAGGCTTTACATTTGTGCTTCCATGCCCATTTGCATTAGCGTTCCTGTGTACGCCACCGTGTGTGTTACCATTTGCGTTTCTGTTTGCATAACTGTAACCACTTGTGTCTCCACTACTGTTTGTGTTTGCCTTTTGCTTAGTGTCACCATACGCATTACCATTGCTGTTGGCGTCCACCCTTCCATTTTCGTTTGCATTTGTCTTTGGTTTTGCGTCATCTTTGTTCTTACCGTTACCATTTGCATTTCCAATTGCGTTCCCATGCCCTTGTGCATTACGGTTTGTGTTTCTATATGTGTTTACATTTGCATTTCTGTTTTCTTTGCTGTTATTGTTGCTGTTACCATTACTATTTGCATTTAGAATTGCGGTACTGTCACTGAGCACGTTACGGTTTGCGTTTCCATATGCGCTTGCATTTGCATTTCTGTTTCTGTTTCCTTTCACATTATTGTTGCTGTTACTGCTATCATTTGCATTTACAATAGCAGCACAGTGCACTCTACAAGTTGTGTTTCTGTATGTGCTTGCATCTCCGTTTGCATCACTGTTCACTTTGGCATCACTTTGCGCCTGCGTTTCTATTAATGCTTGCTTTACAATTCACGTTTGTGTCACCATGTGCATAACCGTTACTGCTTGCATCCTGGTGTTGTCCTGGTTGGTGACCAGGTGGAAGTAAAAGAACCCAGGGCACTCTTCGCAAAGAGTAGGGAACATTCCTGGTGTCCTGGCCAATATTCCCTTTCCCATAAAACCGGTTCAAGCAATTATCCAGGCTGTGTGTGGGTGATAATGTGCGATATGGCAACCACCACACAGTCACTTCACTACCAGTCCAGCATTGCTTGTAAAGCACTTTGGATGTATGAAAAGCGCTATATAAATGCTGATTCTTTTTATTCTTCTTCATTTGCGTTGCTGCTACCATTACTATGTCACAAAAAAATCATGTGGTGGGAGCATTCCATTCACTATGTATAGTCCTCATTCTCAAAAAGAAGGGAAATTAGAGGCAAAGAACTCCATTTAATGTATCAGTTAGGGTTGTTCCACAGCGACAAAAGTGAGGAAATTCAGTGTTAGTGTTAAAAACAGACTTGCACCCCTTCAGCCTGCCCCCCCAATCGGCATTGTGGTGTAAGTTGGGGTCATCGGTCCTAACTCTCACCCCATTTTCCTATGCCTCAGCTTGTTTGCGCAAGTGATGGGATGAGTGTTAGGGCTGACGACCCAATGTACACCTGATGCGGTTGGGGGGTGGGCCGAGTGAGGGGTTCAGCCCTAACACCGAATGCCTCACTTTTGTCACTGTGGAACAACCCTAACTATGCATTAAACAGAGTTTTACCATATATATATGTATATATATATATAAAATAGTGGCACAGTAGTGCCACTATAGTTAGGGTTGAGGACCCCAGTTAAATTGTGAAAAGTTGCAGCTTAATAATTTTGCCACCGTATGATGGATTTACCTGTAATTTGGAAGACATGGAGTGGTACCATAGATCTCTGGATCTGCAAAGCTTTGTAATGATCAAATATACGGTTGCAGAGCTATAAAGCACAATAGAGTACATATTCGCTTTTTGTGCACTCTTTGCTTTCGCACCTACGAATTACCATGAAGTTTGTGCGACCGGTCAAAAAAACTTCAGGGAACATGCAGCCAGGGTCCCCAATGTGCCTTTCAAAGATTTCATGAAAAAAATATTAAATGGTTCAAAAGTTATTCAAAAAACAGGTTTCCCATTATAGTCAATGAGAAAAGTTAACAAAAAGTTTGACAGTGTCATAAATGTAGTTTTTAGTGTTGCAAATGACCCCTGTAGTGTCACAAATCCACCATTTTGTTTTCAGTTACTGGTCACAGAAATGCTTGGCATTTAAATTTGGGACCCTTTAGGGACACTATTCTTTTTGTGTTCACATAGTCAAGCCCTGAGGATGTTAGGCATGTATTTTTTGGGTGGTTAAACACCACAGAAATATGTTTTTGAAATTTTTGGAACAGTAGTGTTGCAAAGTAGTGTCATACATTTGGCACTTTCATGATTTTTTTGCGAAAGTGTCGTGAATTGCGACACTACTTTGCGACACTATGCCCAAAATAACAGGAATTCTTTGCCACCCTGCTGCAAAAGAATGGTTTGGTCTTTTGGGCTGAAATTTGGAGGGGAGACAGCCAACATCCCACAGATATACCTTGTGGTGGTTTGGTGACAAAATATTACAGGGCTGAAAAGGTACAGCATTCCAAAACGGACTATTTTTGCCATAGAATAACATTATGGTGTCCGCCGTGCCTTTTGGAGCCCCATCTTCGAAAAATGCTTCAAGATACGGACTTTACATCAGAAAAAAGCTTAGCCCCCCATCTAGCAAGCTAAGTACAGAACTAGCCAGGAAAGTCATTTATCATAAAAATTTTTTTTTTTTCCAACGTCGTACGGTACCTGAAATATAAGCAATTTAGTATTCCAAGTGTTTATTTTCTGCTCTGATGGCCATTATTATGCATACATTCTTTGTATTCACTGTTTTTCTCTATGCAGCTTTTGGCAAAAAAAAAGACTGTGCATTTTCCTTACTGTTACAGTTGGCATTTCCATTTGCATTTCCATTACCGTTTGTGTTAGCGTTCCTGTCTATGCCACCATGTGTGTTACCCTTTGCATTTTCATTTGCGCTTGCATTTGCATTATTGTTAACATTTGCATTTCCATTACTGTTTTTTGTGTCACTATGTGCATCTCCATTTGCATTTGTGTATGCGCTCCTGTTTGTGTTTCCATTTCAGTTTGTGTTTCATTTGGCATCATTGTTGCTGTTACCATAAGTGTCTACATTTCCAATTGCATTACCGTGCTCATGCACATTATGGTTTGCGTTTCCATACTTGCTTGTGTTTGCATTTCTGTTTTCATTAACGTTTGCACTTGGGTTTCTATTACCGTTTGCATTATCGTTTATGTTTCCATTCCATGTGCATTAGCATTTGTGCTTGCATTTGTGATGCCATTACTTTACTGTTCATAGTGCACATTCTCAAAAAGAAGGGAGATTCATGGCAAAAAGCTCTGTTTAATGCATCACTTAGGGCTGTTCCACTGTGAAAAAAGTGAGGAAATTCGATGTTAGGGTTCCCACACCCTTATACCCCACCCCTACCCCGTGCCCACCAACAGGCATTGGGGTGTGTATTGGGATTGTCAGTCCTAACTCTCACCCTATTCTCCTATACTGCACAACCTCAGCTTGTTTACACATGGGATGAGTTGAGAGTTAGGACCGACAACACCAACGCGCACCTCAATGGCTGTTGGTGGGGGTGGGGTGTGGTGGGGTGCAAGGGGGATGGGAACCCTAACATCGAATTTCCTCGCTTTTGTTACTGTAGAACAACCCTAACTGATGCATTAAACAGAGTTTTTTATGAAAAATATATATATATATATATATATGTATACTGTCTATATATATATATATATATATATATATATATATATATATATAATATATTATGGTGGTTAGGGTTGAGTACCCCTTTTAAGGTTAAAGGTTGAAACTTTGCACCTTAATAACTTTGCCACCATTCAATGGATTTTCCTGAAATTTGGCAGGCACGGATTGGCAGTATAGGTCTTGGGATCTGCCAACTTTCGTACCAGTCAGATATATGGCTGTAAAGTTATTAAGTGACATTTGTGTGCACAATTACATTTTTTTGTGAATTATTTGCTCACACCCACAGGTCGCATGGTTTGCGTGACTGGTCCAAACACTTCAGGGAACATGCGGCCAGGGTCTTCAATATCCTGTTTGAACATTTCATGAACAAATATTGAACTGTTCAAAAGTTATTCAAAAAACAATTTTCTCATTATAGTCAATGGGAAAAGTTAACAATAAGTTCAACAGTGTCTCAAATGCAGTTTTTAGTGTTGCAAATGACCCCTGTAGTGTCGTAAATCTGCCATTTTTTTTTCAGTTAGTGGTCACAGAAATGCTTGGCATTTAAATTTGGGAACCTCTAGGGACACCATTATTTTTGTGTTCACCTAGCTGGACCCTGAGGATGTTAGCCGTGTCTTTTTTGGGGGGTTAAACACCCCAGAAATATGTTTTTGAAATTTTTGGAAAAAGTAGTGTCACCAAGTAGTGTCGCACTCACAACACTTTCGTGATTTCATTTGTGAAAGTGTTGTGATTTGCAACACTATTTTGCAACACTATGCTCAAAATAACAGGAATTCTTTGCCACCCTGCTTCAAAACAATGGTTTGGTATTTTGGGCTGAAATTTGGAAGGAAGAAAGCCAGCATCCCACAGATGTGCCTTCTTATGGTTTGGTGATAAAATATTGCATGGATGGAAAGTTACAGTGCTCCAAAGTTGATACTTTTTCCCATAGACTAACATTGCAGCATCTGCCTTACCTTTCGAGACCCGTATCTCGGAAATGGTGCGAGATATGGACTTTTTGTCCGGCAAGTGCTTAGCCCCCCCCCCCAGTGGGGGTTAAGCACAAAAATAGCCAGGAAAGTAATAATTCATATGAAATTTATTTTTTTTTCTATGTCATACAGTTCCTGAAATATAAGCAATTTAGTATTCCAACTCCTCATTTTCTGTTCTGAGCCCCATTATTATGCATACATTCTTTGTACTCACTGTGTTTCTATTTGCAGCTGTTGGGGAAAACCAGGGTGTGCGCTCCAGTTACTGTTACATGTAGTGTTTCCACTTGTGTTTCCATACCATTTGCATTAGCATTCCTGTGTACGCCACCATGTGCGTTATCCTTTGCATTTCTGTTTGTGCTTGCATTTGCGTTACTCTTACCAAATGTGTCTACAGTACTGTTTCTGTTTGTGTTTCACTTTGCATGACCATGCACATTACCATTTGCATTTGTGGCCACCCTTCCATTTTGTGTTTGCAGTTGTATTTCATTTTGCGTTATCGTTGTTGTTACCATTACCATTTGTGTTTCCAATTGCGGTCTCATGCTTGTTATGGTGTGCATTTTCATACACACTTGTGTTTGTGTTTCTGTTTCCTTTGGCATTATCATTGCTGTTACTGTTACTTTTGCATTTCCAGTTGCAGTACCATGACCATGCACGTTACGGTTTGCATTTCTGTATGCGTTTGCATTTCTGTTTCCTTTGGCATTATTGTTGCTGTTACCATTACCATTAGCGTTTACCATTGTGGTACCATGACCGTATGCATTACAGTTTGTGTTTCCATACACACTTGCATTTCCGTTTCCTTTGGCATTATTGTTGCTGTTACCATTACCATTTGCATTTACAATTGCGGTACCATGTCTGTGTGTGTAACGGTTTGCATTTCTGTAGGCGCTTGCATTCGCGTTTCCGTTTCTGTTTCCTTTGGCATTATTTTAGCTGTTACTATTACCATTTGTGTTTCCAATTGTGGTACCATGATCATGTGCATTATGGTTTGCATTTACATTCAAAATTGCTTTTGCCTTTCCATTTTTGTTTCCTTTGGCGTTATTTTTACTGTTACTGTTACCATTTGCATTTGCAATTGCGGTACCGTGACCGTGCACATTATGCTATGCGTTTCCATATGCGCTTGTGTTTGTCTTTCCATTTCTGTTCCCTTTGGTGTTATTGTTGCTGTAACAGTTAACATTTGCATTTACAATAGCGGTACCGTGACCGTACGTGTTACCAGTTGCATTTCTGTATGTGCTTGCATCTCCGTTTGCTTCACTGTTTGCTTTGGCATCACTTTGCACTTGCATTTCTATTAACATTTTTGTTACCATTTATGTTTGCATCACCATGTGCATAACCATTAGCACTTGCATTTGCATTGCAGTTACCGCTACTATGTCACAAGACATCATGCGGTCAGAGCGTGGGTCCAGAAGGACCCGCACTCTCATCACCACATTCTATTTACTATTTATAGTCTTCATTCTCAAAAAGAAGGGAAATTCATGGCAAAAAAATCTAATTAATGCATCAGTTAGGGTTGTTCCTCAGCGACAAAAGTGAGTAAATTTGGTGTTAGGGTTGAAGGCCCCCTTGCACTCCCCCAGCCACTCCCCAACTGGCATTGGGATGTGTGTTATGGTCATTGGTCCTAACTCTCACCCCATTCTCCTATACCTTAGCTTGTTTACACATGTGATGGGGTGACAGCTGGGGCCGACAACCCCAATGCACACTCCAATGCCAGTTGGGGGGCAGGCTGGGGGAGTGCAAGGGGGGCTTTCAACCTTAACACTGAATTTCCTCACTTTTGTCACTGTGGAACAACCCTAACTGATGCATTAAACAGAGTTTTAGCCTTATATATATATATATATATATATATATATATATATTAAAGGTAAAAAACTCAGTTTACTGCGTTAGTTAGGCTTGTTCCACAGTGACAGAAGTGGAAATTCGGTGTTAGGGTTGAAAGCCCTTGGACCCGCCCACACCCCAACGGCATCGGTGTGCGCATTGGGTTGTCGGTTCTAACTCTCACCCCATCAGATGTGTGAAGAAGCAGAGGTGTAGGAGAATGGAGTGAGAGTTGGGACCAACAACCCCAATGTTCACCCCGATGTGGGTTGGGGGTGTGGGTGGGGGGTCAAGGAGCTTTCAACCCTAACACCAAATTTCCTCGCTTTTGTTGCTGTGGAACAACCCTAACTAATGCATTAAATGGAGTTTTTTGCCTTTAATTTCCCTTAGTTTTAAAAAAGAATAATGAGAAATAGTGAATATAATGCGGCAAAGGGAGCGCGGGGCCCGCCACATGATTTCTTGTCACATAGTAACATGGTGCCCGCAAACGCAAATGGTAATGCACATGGTGACGCAAAGTGAAACATAAAGATAAAAAGTACTGTAGACACAAATAGATAAAATAATGCAAACACAAGCGCAAATGGAAATGTGAAGGGTAATGCAAATGGTGCCGTAGATGGGAACAGTAAGTGAAATGGTTACAGAACTGCAAGCAGAAGCGGTAAGGGTAACAGTAATGTAAGCACACAGGCTGGTTTTCCCCAAAAGCTGCATAGAGAAAGACAGTGAGTACAAAGAATGTATGCATAATAATGGGTCTCGGAGCAGAAAACGAGGAGTTGGAATACTAAATTGTTTATATCTCAGGAATCTTACGAGGTAGAAAACACATTTAAAAGTCATATGATTTAGGACTTTCCTGGCTAGTTTTATGCTTAGCCCCCAATAGGGGGCTAAGCATTTTTCTGACAAAAAGTCCGTATCTCACTCCACTTCCAAGATACGGGCCCTGAAAGGCACTGCGAACGCTGTAATGTTATCCTATGGGAAAAAAGAGAAGTTCAGAGTGCCTTAACTTTGGCTCCCTGTAATATTTTTTCACCAAACCACTAAAAGTCACATCTGAGGGATGTTGGCTTTCATCTCTCCAAATTTCAGCCCAAAAGACAAAACCATTATTTTGCAGCAGGGCGGCAAATGATTCCTGTAATCCGGCGAATGCCATGATGTCATCCTATGGGAAAAGTGTAAATTTTGGAGTGCCGTAACTTTGCCGCCCTATAATATTTTTTCACTAAAACACCGAAAGGCACATTTGTGAGATGTTGGCAGCATTTCCTCCAAATTTCAGCCCAAAAGACCAAACCGTTCTTTTGCAGCAGGGTGGCAAAGAATTGCTGTAATTTTTACACAACCTGGAAAAGTACTGTTGAACTTTGCAAAAGCTTTCGCAAATTCATTCGACAGTGTCGCAAGTGCGAAAGTACTTTGCGAAAGTACTTTTTCCAGAAATTTGAAAGACATATTTCTGGGGTGTTTCACCCCAAAATAAAGACATGCCTCGCATCCTCAGGGTCCAACTAGGTGAATACAAAAATAATTAGGTTGCTAGAGGGTCACAAATTTAAATGCCAAGCATTTTTCTGATCACCAACTGAAAACAAAATGGCGGATTTGTGACAGTAAAAGGGCCATTTGCGAAAGTAAAAACTGCATTTGCAACACTGTCAAACTTTTTGTTAACTTTTCCCATTGACTTATAATGGGAACTTGTTTTTTGAATAACTTTTGAACCATTTAATATTTTTTCACGAAATCTTCAAATGGCACATCAGGGACCCTGGTCACATGTTTCCTGAAGATTTCGGAATGGTCGCATAAACTGTGCAATCTCTAGAGATGACCAAAGAATTCAAAAAAAGTGTAAATGTGCACGCATATCATGCTTAATAACTCCGCAGCTGTCTATCCGAACAGTCCAAAAGTTGGTATGTCCCAAGGTCTATGGTTCTTGATCATGTATGCCAAATATCATGCAAATCCATTGAATGGTTGCAATGTTATTAAGGTGCAAAATTTTAGGTTTAGCATGTAAATGGCTCCTCAACCCTAACTATGGTAGCACTACCATGCTACCATAATATATATAACTTATAGATATACATACATATATATATATATATATATATATATATATATTATAGTGAGTGCGGTCGTGCCACTATATTTAGGGTTGAGCTGTCACTTCTATGTTAAAGTCAAAATTTTGCATGTTAATAACTTTGAACCCCTTCAATGGATTTGCCTGAAATTTGGTATGCATGGTGGGGCATGGCAGATCTCTTGATTTGACAAATTTTGTTCCAGTCAGACTTACAGTCTTTGTACACAAAAATGCTGAAAAATGCAAAATTATCCATTTTTGAAGGCAGCTTTGGGGATTTTTTATGTGGCCCTGCTAGGCCATCATGTGGCATGTTACTCTGTGAGATGGCTCATTTGAAAGAGCTTTGGTGGCCAAACATGTTAATATTAAGGCATTCAAAAGTTATTTTCACTTTTATTTTCCCATTATAAGTCAATGGGAAAATGTATATGTATGTTTTGCAAACAAAGAATGGGGTTCAGGCCATCTCGTCCCACTTGGCGGTCAAAGAATTTGCATCCTTGCAGTTCAAGAATCTTTGTCTCCAAGAATTCTTTGATCACGAGGTCCACCATCTTGTTTTTAGATTTCTGATCATAAAACACAAATATCTCGGATCACTCCTGAAGTAAAACTTGGATGGGTTTTACTCAGCAGGCTCCTATCTATAGAGCCATGTCTTTGGTTTCATTCAAAATGGTCAAAAAATAGAGTTATCTATTTTTAAAATCTTTGATCGTGGCTTGCTAACGATCTTTGATCGTGAGCCTGCAAATTCTTTGATCATGAGATTCTTTGATCGCAATCTTGCATTGTGAGCTAAAAACACCATTATCTTAGCGCAGGGGTGGGCTAGGGACACAAATAAGGGTGGATTTTGCTCATGGAGCTTTGTTCTATCGAGGCATGGCATTGGTTTTGTTTAAATTGGTTAAAAAAAATTGTGCTTCACCATTTTTTATTCTTTGATCATGAGCATGCAATTTCTTTGATCACGAGCCTGCAGATTCTTTGATCATGAGATTCTTTGATCGCGATTGTGCATCACGAGCGAGGGACAAGATGACCAAATTAAAAAATAAATTTTCTCAGCCCAGGGGTGGCCTAGCAAGTCAAATGAGGATGGGTTTTTCTCAGGAGGCTTCGTTCTGTTGAACCATTGTGGTGGTTTACTGCAATTCCTTCACATTTATGATTTATATTTTTTATTCTTTGATCGCGAGCCTGCAAATTCTTTGATCATGAGATTCTTTGATCTCGATCGTGCATTGTGAGCGAGGGATGAGATGGCCAAATTAAAATATCTAATTTCTCAGCCCAGGGGTGTCCTAGGAAGACCAATGAGGGAGGGTTTTGACATCTATGAAGTTATTATGGGATTTCTGTTAGAGCTTGTGTTCTGTGTCTATGGTTATTATGTACAACTTCTGTACACATTAACATAAAAAAAGAGGCTTAGAAACATTCAGTTTAATAACTCTTATAAACATCTGTTGCAGAATGAGATTCCTATCCCTATATTTCTCTGAGTCAGTTTTTCATGAACTGCCACATGGCCATTTTTGTCATGCTGCTGCCAATGAGTATCAATCATGAAAGATGATCATAGTGTACCCCACAGCATGTATTTATTTTTTTTACAAGGAGAACTGCAATTTTGTTTTAGGTAATTTTTATTCAGTATAATAAGCATGCGTATTACTCTTAGATGACCTGCTTGTTCAACTGTAATGCGCATGCTTATTCCTAAAGACTCAGTTTCAGAATGTCTACAGGTTGCATATACACTGCTCATTTTATGTAAATAGAGCAGTCTAGTGAGTTAAACTCATCATCATCTGTAAGAAAATGATGTTAGCGATGCAGCTTGAAGAAATCGGGTCTCGACAAAACGTTGACTTTCATCAATGATTCCATGTTTAAAATGCACTTAGCAAATAGCGGTTGTCCTTGCTAATGTGTTGAGGGGAACATTGTGAATTTAATATTACCTAATCCCACAAGATGACTAGGAAACTGTTGGATACAGCACTCTTCAGGTAACTGGAACTGTCAACAAACAGGGTAAGATGTGTGCTGGGGGAGAAAGGCTGTTTCACAGAATTCTATTATTTTTGGCAGTTTTAGAATTAGGACTGCACATTGCAGTCAGCCGAGCACTGAACTTATTTATGCACATGCTCATTGGAAGAGTACATAACTTTAAACTATGGAACATAGCACTTACAATAATCATTTTTAAAAAAGAAATGCATATTCTGGGACAGCTGCCTGAAAAAATTGGATCTTGCCAAAGCCAGAAATTAATATCTGTTAGCTGAAGAGGGGTTAACTTCATTCCCCATTTACTGCAATGAGTCTTGTAGTCATGAAATTTTATCTCTTTACCCTATTTAAACAATCAGAAAGTGCTACATCTTGGTTGTGATTATGTTTAGTTCCAGTTCAAGTTTGTCAACAATAACAGTGATCGAGTGTGCAGGAGCGCAACCAATACCTATGTTGACAGCTGCAGTGCGACTGCTTCATATCTTATAGACTGTCTTGCCATCAGAAACATAATCAGATCAGTTGTCAGACATCTAGACAAGTGAATTTCTAAGTAACACTGCTGCTTATTTACTGTTTTTTTTTTGTAATGACAGACGAAGACAGCCTGTAGTCTATGTCAGACCACGGTGCAGATGTCAGATCAAGGAGTGCTTGTGGTATGTCGATTCCAATCCCTGTTACAGTTCACACTCCATACTGAATGGAAACATACACAGCACTTACTCTGTTTTATAAACAAAGTTCATTGTTTCACAAATTTTCTTTACACTATGGGTGTTAGGAACAGCCATTTTGTTAGAACTTTAGAGTTTGTCACACTGAACTGGAACTTCTTCCACTATTGTATTTTAAAACATGCTCTGGTTATCAGGCTGCACAAGATAGTTTAATGTGGGTTAATGTAACCCTTTTAGAACCATGACAGCCAATCTTATTGCTTGTAATTTCTCTGCCTTATAATAATTAAGTTTAAATATCTCAGAAACGGTTTGGTCTTTTTACTTTAAATTTGGAGGGTGTTCTTGGCATGTCCTGTAGTTGTGAATTACAGTATTTACATGTCAGAGAAAATGTTTTTTGCGGAGATATTGTGTGACACAATTTATGTGTTGTGGACAGTGTTTTGCATTGTGCTGGTGGATTGAAATTGATAGGGTACCCAGCTGTAGTGTCATGGATGTAGTAGTCAGTCATTGTGCCTGTAAAATGTTAACAGGTGTGGAATTCTTCAACTCTGATGAATGAAAATTTCAAACTTTAACATGTTATATCTCAGAGATGGTGTAGTCTTTTGCATTCAGATTTGGAGGGTGCTCTTGGTATGTCCTCTAGATGTAAATTACAGTGTCACATTTACAAGTTGGTGGGAGTGCAAGACCCAAAGGACCCACACTCCCACCACCTTCCGCAGGTTGGTGGGAGCACAGGGTCCACAGAGCCCGCGCTCTCACAAACTTCTGTAGGTTGGTGGGAGCAAAGGGCCTGAAGGACCCACGCTTCCACCAAGTTCTGCAAGTTGATGGGAGCACAGAGCTGAAGGGCTTACACTCCCATCAACTTGCGCAAGTTCTTAATTTTTTATTCTTTCTCAAAAAGTAAGGAAATTCTATGCAAAAAACTGCGTTAATGCATCATTTAGGGTTAAAATACAAAAAGTCAGGAAATGAAAAATATTTAGGGTTGCCCTTCCCCCTAGACCCGCCCATCATCCCAAGATTGATAGCTGACAGAGTGTGTCATTGGGGTTGTGAGGCCTAAATATCACTCATACAAAAGTGCATTTGTTCTTAATTTTAGTGCTATTTACTTAAAAGAAGCTGCCGACTGTACTGAGAGAAGAACAAGCTAGTCAGCAGCTTCAGGGCATCAGACAAAAGTGCAAGCATGTGTTGCTATGGCAACATAAGCTCGCAGTTCTGTCTGGTCTTCTGAAGCTGCCGACGTACTAGCTCTCCTCTCAGTTTTGTTGGCAGCTACTTTTGAGAAATAGCACTAAAATTAAAAACAAATACACTCTTCTAAATGTGACAATAATGGCTCCCTCATCCTAAATATGACACAGTGCCTCCCTTTCTGATATTTATAATGCTCAGCCACGCTACATTTCTGGGGATAGCTGCTCTGTCACACTACATTCTAGGAGGATGTAGATAAACAGAATTCGCAGGATCAACCATATATATATATATATATATATATATATATTTTTTTCTAATTATTTCATTAAAGATACAGATAGGATCAACCAGTTACGGTTTATTAAATAATTTAAAGTGGTAAGAACAGACATTATTTTTACATCTAATGTGTGTAATCTGTTGTGTTGGGGGAGTATGAAGATTTGTGTTGGGCTAGCCACAGTGGGATCAACCACAATCCAGAAGACACTTTTGTTTTTAATTTTAAGTGGCAGGATCAACCACAAATATTTTTTAAATAACATATGCCATCTGTTGTATTACAAGAGATATGCACAGTTCAGATGGAATAGCCATTACTTCTATGTGAGGGATTGTATCAAGGACACATTTGGGGTTGTGTTGAGTGGGTCCCAAAACATACTGGCCCAGATATTCAAAAGGGTTTCGCCATGTGCAACAGGGTTGCACCAGCTCAAGTCCAAAAATGCACTATTGTGAGATATTCAGCGGGAGGCAGATGTGCCTCCCAAATCACAATGCACAAGAGTGCAATGGTAATGAATGCATGCACAACTGAAGGGGGAGGAACCATGAATAAATGGTGCAGTGCGATATTCAACAACATGCATGCCTGCCAATAGGAAACAAACAGAGATTCTTGTGATAGCAAAAATGATCCAAAATAAAAAGGAACAAGAGAGAGATGCAAGAACACTACAGGAAAGCCACATGTGGGAGAACTGCAAGCAGGCACATGGCAACTGTGAGCAGGACAGGGCAGGAGCAGGACAGAGCACCTGGAGCCACCAGGAACAGGGAAGGAGTGGGAAGCCTGTGCCACTGCGCAGGACAAAAGGGGGAAGTGCCACACAGCACTGAGGGCATGGACAGTGAGCAGTATGGCCACTACTGGGAGGTGTTCCCGGTGCAGGGGGAGTAGCAGTAAGGATAGCGGGGGGAATAGTAAAACAGCTGCCAGGGGGGGTAACACAAGCCAGTAACATTGCCAGTGACACCATTCAGATGGAGGAAGTAATGAGGGGAGTGAGAAGGCAGGCAGCAGGGAGGTGCAGCCATGGAAGGGCCCATCAGTGGTATGCCCCCAACAGGCAGTACCAAGCCTGCACCAGCTTTGATCTGTACACTGACCCTGAGATTGTGGGCCGGTACCACCTGAACTGGGCAATCCCGAGACAGCTCTATGAGCTGTGCAGTGATGTGATGCAGGCACCCACACGACGGAGCCATGCTCTGTCAGTGGAGACCAAAGTGACAGCTGTCATGTGCCTGCTCACCACAGGTACCTTCCAGAGATCAACAGGAGACACAACAGGCATAATCCAGTCAGCCGCATCATGCCTTCTCACCCAATTCCTCAGCACACTGCTGCCACATGCTGCGGAGTACATACATTTCCCCAACACACCGGCAGAGTGCACAGCAAACATACAGGAGTTCCACAGGGTAGCACGTATGCCTGGCATGCTCGGGGCAATAGACTGCACCCATGTGGCCATCCGCACACCACCTGACCCCAAAGAGGCTGCATACATAAATTGGAAGGGGTATATAAGCATCAACTGCCAGGTGGTGTGCAATGCCAGGGGGCGCATAATCAATGTCTGTGCCAGGCACCTTGGGGGAGCACATGATGCCTTCATCTGGCACCAGTCTGCACTGTGCCACAGGTTTGAGAAAGGGGACATCCCCACTGGCCACCTAGTAGGTGAGTATGCAAATTGCGCAGAAAGACATGGAGCTTGGGAGGGGCATAGTCAGAGGTAACATGGTTACTGGCCTAGATGGCACATGGCAGGGCAACGCTGATCACCAAACTAATGTCCACCCTCTACACACAGGTGACAGTGGATACCCACTCTGTCCCTGGCTGGTCACACCATACTGGTGGCCCACGACCCCATCACAGCAACGCTACAATGAGGCACATGCCACCACACGCAATGTCATCGAGTGGGTGTTCTGGATGCTAAAGGCATGTTTCCATTGCCTGGACACGTCTGGCAGTGCCCTACAGTACAGCCCCTCAAAGGCCTGCCGGCTATTCCTGGCCTGTTGCATCCTGCACAACATGGCCAATGACTGTGGGATAGCTGTACAGGTCGAAGAGGGGGACAGCGATGGGGACGATGAGGATGCTGGTGAAGATGGTGATGGGCAGCCCCCCCTTGGTCGAAGGGACCCCTGACTGATCCGGATGGCGCAGCTGCACTGGGACACCATCACAGAGGAGCACTTCAACCAACTCAGGTAAGTCATGGAGCCATGTACAACCACCAATGGCAAGGGCACAACCCACAAACATGCATGGACAAACCTCAGGGGTGCATATTGTAAAGGAAATTGGCTGAGCATGGAACCGCACACGCCGTCAGGGATGGGCAAGGTCTAACACGGCATGTGGTCACACACACACACACACACACTTCACAAGACATGCACAAAGGATAGGAGGCACGCCAACCCCAACCACCACCCCAGCCACACACACATCCACAGACCACCATGCCCAGTGCCTGTCATTGTGCATGTGTCAGACGCTGGGCACCATTGCACAGTGGTGGACAGCACAATGCAGGCATCATCATGCACACGCCACAGTTGACAGCAGCCAGGAGGATGTGTAGATAGAACGTGTGTGTGTGTGTGTGTGTGTGTGTGCAGGGCCGGGTACCCAACCCGTGCATTGCACGTAGAACAACACACTGCACACAGGGCAGCATCAGACAGTAGCCTTGGTGGAAGACAGGCCAGTCATGTGCCACAGTGCCACAGCTGCCATAGATGCATGGGTGGCCCCGCCGAGACCCGCCAGCAGTGACAGGCTGACCAATGGCCTCATGGGGAGGCACCGACGGTCCTCCAGGGGTTCCGCTGCATGAATGCGACCATGCTCGTGCAGGGGTCTGCAGCACACAGAACATGACTGCGCCAGGCGTGCTCAGGAAACCCACAGCTGAACCCGGTGTTGACATGGAGGGTGTCACACGATGCCAGGAACGGTGGGTGGACATTGCACAGCGTGGTGTCTGCGACACATGGGCAAATAACTGTGTGCCCACTGTGGCCATGACAGCTGAGATTGTCTGTGTCAGCCTGTCAATGGCAGCAGTCACATCCTCCTGCAGCCAGTCCATCCCTGCCAGAAGCAGACTGGTGTCCCTGCTGTACCACTCCTCTGTCTGGCGCAGGGCCGCACTGAGTACATCCACCGCCATCACAAGCTGCAACTGCTGATCAACTGAATCTTGGAGTATGCGAGTGTGCTCATCTGAGAGGTCATCCGCCTGATTGGCATGCTGTCCTTCAAGGTGTTCATGGCCATGATGGGCAGCACCCCTTGAGGGTGGGCACTGCACACCAGGGCCATGCCTAGGCATGTCCACAGGTGGTGCACTGATGCCACCCCCAACACTGTACCCCCATGGCCATTGGCCGACTGCTGACACAGCCCCTCCAGCTGCCGCACTTCAGGGCTCAACGGTGATGCTGTAGTGGCCACAACAGCCCGTGTCCTGGACACACTCTAGTGCTACCCCACTGGTGCAGACAGGCTCAGGCTGGGATTGTGATGTCACACAGGCCTCCACGGTGGCACCACCCATGGCTATGCCCGTGCTGTAACCTGCTGTGTGACCATCCTGAGGCCCACAAGTATCACTGTCCATGATGCGAGCTCCATTGCCATCAGTGATGGATCCGGAACCAGTCTAAGTCTCAGCATGATGGCATCCATGGACACTGGCATGCTGGGACACGGGCAGGGCCTTCTTCACACGTGCTCCACCAACATCAATTCTGACATCCAGGTGGGCCCACTGTCACCCTGACCCTCGGACACCTGTGGAGGTGAACAGGCCCTCCTCTATGTCCAAGGTATCACCCTCAGTGGATAAGCCCACCACTGCTGACCCATGTAGATGCTCAGGAGCTGTAAGGGAACACAGTAGCATTAATGTATCTGCCCTACCCTGTCTCATCCCCCCCAGTAACAGATCAGGACCTACCATGCATTGACGGGCTACCACCTGTCTGGAATCCACCACCTGGAACACCCTCAATGGCACAACACCTCATGCTGCAAGCATCCCGCTCTTCTTGTGGGGTCAGGCGTTGCACAGCCGGCTGTTCCCCACCGGTCACAGCCCATGCTGCCCTGATGGCAGCCACCTTATCCTTAATCCTCCACCTCTCTGTGCCCACCTTCTTCTTGCACTCCTGCACGGACCGCTGGTGGCTGCCATGCAGGTTGACGGCACATGCCACCTCTCCCTGTGCTGCAGCACGGGTCTGTGGTGTTCTCCACTGTCTGCTGAGCAGCAGCTGCTGGTCAAGGTAGGCCTCAAACAGGGCGTCTGTTTCTGCCTTGGTAAAGTTTGGCCTCCTCTTCCTCCCACATCTCTGTTCCTCTTCCTCCACCTCCTGATTGCTCATTATTGATGCTATGGGAATGACAGGTGTTACCTGTGACTGTGCAGTCCCATGCATGTCCCACACACCACAGTCCACAATCCCAAACAGCATGCAACTCACCACAAAAGACTGCAATACCAGACTATGGCCTCTGCAGCCCAATGTCACATTTACATAGTGCAACGCATGCAAATGGGGTGAGGCACAATTTTAAGTGGATGTTAAAGTGGTATCTGTGCCATTGAATAGCTGATTAGCTGATTTGCATATGCTGGCTGAATATCACGCTGTTGTGCCTTTCGCAATTGTGTTGAACGTGCTCAGGCAAGGACGCATTTCTGTGACAAGCGCAGTGGACACTGAACGGCGCATGCCCGGGGTGCTGACACCAATGCCTGCTGCACTGCTGATGTGCTGTGCATGGGAGGCAATGCAGGGCAAGGCCACCATTGTACCAGTGGCACTACTGCACTGTTCACATGTATGGCGCTCTGGCACTGGGGCACCATAGGTGCACTAGGGCCACAGCACGGTAGACCACTACAAGAAGTGGCACACAGGCACCCTACCACACTACACATGGTGAGCACCAATCGTGCTGTGGTGGTCCATGCGGGAGAGACCCCTGACCCTGTGCCAACCTTTGCCTCTAGGTGCCATGCGTCCACATGGGTGCACCTCTATCACGCTGTTCAGTGACAGCACAATGGGGAATGGCAGCACAGTATCATGCAGCATCTGCATATGGCGGACATGCGCTACAGAGCACCATTTTGATACTGAAAAATTACAGGATGGCACAGAGACAGGCACTGATCTGGAGCCAGGTCGAACTGGCCAGTCTAGTGCAGTTGGTGGAGCCCCATGCTGCTGCCCTCTTTGGGGAGGCACCCCTGGATAGGGCCAGGAGTGCCATGTGGGGGGAGGTGGCGGTGGCTCTGGAGGAGGCCACTAGCATGGAGTGCATGGCGGAGCAGTGCAGGCACCGGTATGGGGACCTGCAGCATCGGGATCCAGACAGGCTTTCCCACCTGTGGGCACATGCCAGGAGGGGTGCAGTGCCATGGCCAGGTAGGTGCCCCATCCATACACTGATAAGTCCATACGGGTATCACGGTGGCATGTGTTGAGCACATGGGGGGGCCATCCAGTGTGGGCCATGGTGGTGGTATTGGGGGGGCAGATGGGTATGGCTGTGTGGGACTGCACGCACATGGGGGTGGGGGGACTTTGCTACCAGATTGTACTGATGTTTATCTCTCCATGTTTGCACCCTAGGCCCTGAGAAGCACCGGCATGCCAGGAAGGGGAGGTTGCGCAGTGAGCCACATCATGTGGCAAGGGCGGCTGGACCAGACTGGTGAAGGGACCAGCCTGATGATGGTGAGTGCCTTACATCCATGATTATTTTTGCATGCTGTGTAACAGGGTGGGCAGTAGGGCATGGCCACCATCCACTGAAACCACTGTCATGCATGCAACTTGGTACAGTCAGCACTGTCCAGTTGCACTGCATGTCTGGGAGTGTGTCAATGGTGGTCTATGCATGCACAGGGTACTTGGCTGTGCCACTGCCTTCACACCGCATAGCAATGTCACTGTACAGCCACAGTGGTGCTGTGCGGGACTTGGCCGGTGGGTGTGTGTGTGCAGCGGTCTGCATGGCTGTGTGCACTTAGGTGGGCAGGTCTTGTGGACATGATCACTGTGCATGGTCACACACCATCACAGAGGTATGTCCCATGGCCGTATACCATGCACAGTGGGTGGGCTGCAGGGGGCTGTGCATTCACACCTATTGACTCTGCTTCCTTGTCCTACATGGATGGCAGTTGCAGGTGATACAAGAGATGCTGTGGGAGATACTGCAGGTTGCCAGGGCCTCCCTGGAGATCCTGGAGAGACTAGACCACCTGGGAGTCCAATGGCATCATGGCAAGAGGCGCAGCCAGAGTGGGGAGCAGGGCCCCACTGAGCATTCGACACTCCATGATTTTCCCTACCCCCTGGACCCATCCTCACACCTCCTCCTTCCCTCTACCATTTGTTCACCCCTGCCCCTTACCCACCCCCACCTTGTTTATGGCCCTCCATCCAACCTTTTGTAAATAGCTGTATATAGTTTTGTTTGAACTTTTACAATACATTTGCTTTGTTATGCCTACTGTGGTGGTCTCTGATTTGCTGCGGGCTATAGGTGCTCAGCTACAGTGGTGTGCATGGCATCAGGGGTGGTGCATGGCATCAGGGGTGGTGCAGTCATGTGCGTGTGTGTGTCCATGGGGAAGTGACTGTGGTGTGGGAGTAGCTATCAGTCACTGTCTGTGGTTTGTGTGTTTTTTCCTGTGCACTGGATGACTGTGTGCAGTGGTCCATAGTGCATGCTATGTGTCCATGGCACACCTGTCAGACCATCCATGGCCTGTGCAGCTAACACCCTTGCAAGTCTGTGACCTGCACAGTCCACTGGCATGTCAGTGGTGGCTGTCCATGCTGGACAGCCACTGTACCCGGCACAATGCCAGGTTGCCTCCTGTCACTGATGCGGTGCATATCTACCTCAGATGACACTGTGGCCTCCACTTTTGTTGTCCCACCTCCATGCTGTCACTTGTGTGTGTCTCAGGGGATGTGCACAACTGTCTGTCACTTGTGCTCCGGGTGCATCCTGGTAGCACACAGCTCCATGGTGCCTGCACAGGGTGGCTGGCACTCCTCTGTCATGGAGGGGTGCTGGCCATGTGTACACAGTTTCTGTGGCCACACGCTGGGGGCTTGGTTGGCCCACTACTGTGTCCCTGTGTTGGTGTGCCCTTGAGTATGGGTGGGTATTTGTCCATGCACTGTGTTACATCCTGTGTGGTGCATGCTTCCATGCACCACTGTGGGTGTCTGCACTGGCTGTTGTGGCCAGTGCTGGGTTGGTGTGAGTCCTTGGGAGGGTGTGCAGGGTGATATGCCACTGGTGGTGGGATCTGGGGCATGCTCTGTCACATGTGGGCTACCTCGTGTGCTGACGCATGGTCGGTCTCTCAGCTGTACCTCAGGGGGACGTGCGTGGTGGCACTGTGTATGCAGTTGTTGCATCACTGTCTGCTGCCACCCGCTGACAAGTACTTGTAGTGGGGCTGCCTTGCATGGTTTTGTGGTGCGCACGGTTGCATTGTCACAGTGGGGGTGGTGGCATGCATGGGGTGTCCTGCACTGGTGGATGCTGCACCTGGGCAAGGTGGCTGGTGATCATGGTGCAGGGTATGCTCTGCATTGGTGGGATGGTGTGGCATGGGGTGTTCGGCCCTCCTTGTATGCCACTTACAGCTTGCCAGGGGGTGTGCTGGGGCACCATGCCCTGGCTGTGGGTTTGTTGCTGGAATCCATGGGCCAGTGGTTATTCCAGCTCTCCACTGGTTGTGCAGTGCATGGGGTGTGGGGGTGATGTCTGTTCTGCTGTGTGCTCCTCTGCCCATCTGTGGCATGGGTGGTGGGCCCCTGCATCCTGTCCCTGCGCATCCCTGGTTGTGCTGTTGCACTGTTGCCCTGCTCCTCTGAGCAGCCCTGGTTGCGCTATGGTGCATCTGAACTGCTCCAATAAGCATCCCTGGTTCCACTATGGCACATCTGAACTGCATTACTGCACATCCCTGGTTGTGCTATGGTGCAGGTGGTGCGATATTCAGTCGTGTGCCACAGGCGGATCTTGACCTGCTCAGTTTTTGAATATCACACTTCTTGCACATGGGCGCAGTGGACTTGCACTTGCTTCTGCTGTTGTGCACTTTTTGGGTGCAGTTTGAATAGCTGGGCCACATTGTATAAACAGAACATGACATTGCCTAACTGAAGATATCATATTTATCTTCACTCGAGGCCAATGATATCATAATATCATTAGCTTCTCGTGAAGATAAATATGATAACTTTAGTCTGGACATGTCATATCCCCTAAATATATATATATATATTATGGTAGCATAGTTAGGGTTGAGGAGCCATTTCTATGTTAAACCCCAAAACTTTGCACCTTAATAACTTTGCAACTGTTTGACAGATTTGCCTGAAATTTGGAATACATGATCAAGAATGATAGGCCTTGGCATCTGCCAAGCTTTGTACCAGTCGGATACACAGCTGCGGAGTTATTAAGCGTGATTTGCGCGCGCGTTTATGCTTTTTCTGGAATTCTACGGTCACGTGTACAGGTCGCACAGTTTGCACGACCGGCCCAAAATCTTCAGGGAACTTTCAGCCAGGGTCCCCAATGTGCCTTTCAAAGATTTGGTGAAAAAATATTGAATGGTTCAAAAGTTATTCAAAAAACAATTTCCCATTATAAGTCAATGGGAAAAGTTAACAAAAAGTTCAACACTTTCGCAAATGCCTTTTTACTTTCGCAAATGGGCCTGTTACTTTCGCAAATCTGCCATTTTGTTTTCAGTTGGTGATCAGAAAAATGCTTGGCATTTAAATGTGGGACCCCTAACAACTAATTCTTTTTGTATTCACCTAGTCGGACCCTGAGGATGCTAGCCATGTCTTTATTTAAGGGTAAAACACCCCAGAAATATGTTTTTCAAATTTCTGGAAAAAGTACTTTCACAAATTACTTTCATGCTCATGAAAGTGTCGCAAATTTTTGTGAAAGCTTTCGCAAATTGCGACAGTAGTTTTCTAGTCTGTGGGAAAATGACAGCAATTCTTTGGCACTGCACTGCAAAAGACTGGTTGGGAGTTTTGGGCTGAAATTTGGAGGGAATGCAGGCAACATCACACAGATGTGCTCTTCAGTGTTGTATTGAAAAAATATTACATGGCGGCAAAGTTACAGCACTCCAAAGTTGACAGTTTTTCCCATAGGATAACATTGCGCCACCGGACGCATTACAGGAATCCTTTGGCACCCTGCTGCAAAATAACGGTTTGGTCTTTTTTCCTGAAATTTGGAGGGAAGACAGCCAACAGCCCACAGATGTGCCTTTCAGTGGTTTGGTGAAAAAATATTACAGGGAGGCAAAGTTATGGTGCTCTGAACTTCTCTTTTTTCCCATAGGATAACATTACAGCGTTGGCCGTGCATTTCAGGGCCCGTATCTCGGAAACGGTGCGAGATACGGACTTTTCGTTAAAAAAATACTTAGCCCCCATAGAAAACTAGCCAGGACAGTCATAAATCATATGACTTTTAAATTTTTTCCTACGTCGTACAGTTCCTGAGATATAACCTATTTAGTATTCCAAATCCTAATTTTCTGCTCCGATACCCATTATTATGCATACATTCTTTGTACTCACTGTCTTTCTCTATGCAGCTTTTGGGGAAAACCAGCCTGTGTGCTTACATTACTGTTACCATTGCCCTTTCCGCTTGCGGTTCTGTCCCCTGTTCACTTACTCTGACGCTCACGCCACCACAGTGCGTTATCCTTTGCGCTTACTATGCTTGTGTTTCTGTTATTTTTGCCATTTGTGTCTACAGTACTGTTTCTCTTCTGTTTCACTTTGTGTCACCATGCCCATTGACATTTCCATTTGCAGCTCATGTTACTATGTGACAACACATCACGTGGCAGACCGTTCCTGTCTATGCCACCGTGTGCGTTACCCTTTCTGTTCTCATTCGCGCTTGCATTACCATGTGCGCCACTGTTAGCGCTTCTGTTTGCATTGCTGTTCCTGTAACTATGCCACAAGACATCATGTGGTGGGAGCGCGGGGCCCTTCCGCCGCTGCATTACGTGGAGGGAGGGGCCCCGCGCTCCTGCCGCTGCATTACATTCACTATTTCTCATTATCATTCTCAAAAAGAAGGGAAATTAGAGGAAAAAAATTCCATTTAATGCATTAGTTAGGATTGTTCCACAGCGACAAAAGTGAGGAAATTCACTGTTAGGGTTGAAAACCCTAACTCCGAATTCACCCCCCCAGCACCACACACACACAGAAGCACACACACACATGCAAGTATGGGGGAGGATCTAGTCAACACAACCAATGACAGACATCCAGCAGCAGGTGACAGAAATAGCAAACAATTGTCTAAATGTACTACGAGACATCCCCACCCACCTGACCAGGTACTGCATGCTCAGTGGAGATCAACAGCAAAACTGAGGCCATGTACACCAAACGTACACATCCCTGATTGCAGCTGCACACAATGTACCACACTTAGTAGTTGCAAGGCCTTACCTACCAATGCCCCACACCACACCACAACTGGTACTGTGCCATTAGTCAATATAAATGCTGAAGGTGCATGATGACAGTTATAGAAAGGTTTTAACACTAGTGAGTATACATTAATTAAGAGAAGTACATAAATTAACTACAAGACACTAGCACGCTCAAGATAAAAGTAGTGTTACATTTAGTATGTGATTTACATAGTAGTACATTTACTGCAAATTTGAAATTTGGCAGACTTAGAGACTTAGAGCAGTAGCATAGATCTTGGGATCTGACAATTTTTGTACCAGTTGGATATTCAGTTACAGAGTTATTAAGTAACATTCTGTAGTGCATTTACACTTTTTTGAGCATTTTTTGCTTGCACCTACAGGTCGCACAGTTTGTGTAACTAGTCCAAAAACTTCAGGAAACATGCAGCCAGGGTTCCCAATGTGTCTTTTGAAGATTTCATGAAAAAATATCGAACAATTCAAAAGTAATTAAAAAAAAAAGTTTCTCATTAAAGACAATAGGAAAAGTTAACAAAAAGTTTGAGAGTGTCACAGATGCGGATTTTAGTGTCGCAAATTACCCCAATAGTGTTGCAAATCCACCATTTTGTTTTTTGTTACTGATCACAGAAATACTTGGCATTTAAAATTGGGACCCTCTAGGGACACAATTCTTTTTGTGTTTAACTAGTTGGACCCTGAGGATGCCAGGCATGTCTTTATTTTGGGATTAAACACACCAGAAATATGTTTTAAAATTGTTTGGGAATTGTAGTGTCAAAAAATTGTGCCGCACCTGTGACGCTTTTGTGATTTTTTTTGCGAAAGTGTCAAGATTTGCGACACTACCATTCGACACTATGGGGAAAATAACAGGAATTCTTTGCCACCCTGTTGCAAAACACTGGTTTGGTCTTTTGGCCTGAAATTTGAAGGGATGACAGTCAACATCCCACATATGTGCCTTTTGGTGGTTTGATGACAAAACATTGCATGGATGGAAAGTTACGGTGCTCCAAAATTAATGCTTTTTCTCATAGACTAACATTGCGGCATCTGCTGCACCTTTCAGGGCCTGTATCTTGGAAACGCTTTGAGAGACGGACTTTTCGTCACAAAAATGTTTAGTGCAAGCCTAGCCAGGAAAGTTATAAATAATACAAAATTTTGATTTATTTTCTATGTCGTGTGGTTCCTGAGATATAAGCAATTTAGTATTTCAAGTGCTCATTTTGTGGTCCAAGGCCCATTTTTATGCATACATTCTTTGTACGCACTGTGTTTCTCTATGCAGCTGTTGGGGAAAACCAGGGTGTACTCTTCCATTACTGTTCCACTTAACATTTCCACTTGTGTTTCCATGCCCGTTTTCCGTTAGTGTTCCCATGTACGCCACCGTGTGTGTTACCATTTGCATTTTAATTTGCGCATGCTTGGTGTTACTGTTACCATTTCCATTTCCACTACTGTTTGTGTTTGCGTTTGCATTTGCATCACCATGCACATTTTCATTTGTGTTTGCAGTCACCCTTCCATTTGCATTTGTGTTTGTCTTTTGTCTGGCATCATTGTTGCTGTTACCGTTACCATTTTCATTTCCAATTGCGTTACGGTGGCCATGTGCATTACGGTTTGTGTTTCTGTATGTGCTTGCATTTGCGTTTCTGTTTCCTTTGGTGTTATTGTTGCTGTTACCATTCCCATTTGTGTTTGCAATTGTGGTACAGTGACTGTTCATGTTACCAGTTGCATTTCTGCATGCACTTGCATTTCTGTTTCCGTTACCATTCGCTTTGGCATCTCTTTGCACTTGCATTTCTATTACCATTTGTGTTACCATTTATGTTTGTGTCACCATCTGCATTACCATTTGTGCTTGCATTTGCATTGCACTTACTGTTACTATGTGAACAAAAATCACATGATGGGAGCATGGGGCCTGAAGGGCCCGCGCTCCCACCACCACATTCCATTCACTATTTATAGTCCTCATTCTCAAAAAGAAGGAAAATTCTTGGCAAAAAACTCTGTTTAATGCATCAGTTAGGGTTGTTCCACAGTGACAAAAGTGAGGAAATTCGATGTTGGGGTTGAAACCCCCCTTGCACCCCACACACCGCGTCGGGGTGTGCGTTGGGGTCGTCAGTCCTAACTCTCACCCCATTCTTCTACACTTCACCATCTCAGCTTGTTTACATGGGATGGGGTGAGAGTTAGGACCGATGACCCCAATGCACACCCCAATGCGGTTGGGGTGGAGGTGCAAGGGGGTTTCAACCCTAACATCGAATTTCCCACTTTTGTCACTGTGGAACAACTCTAACTGATGCATTAAATAGATTTTTTGCCATGAATATATCTATATATATATATATATATATATATATATATATATATATCTTATAGTAGCATGGTAGTGCTACCATAGTTAGGGTTGAGTAGCACTTTTAAGGTTAAAGGGTGACATTTTGCACCTTAATAACTTTCCCACCATTCAACAGATTTGCCTGAAATTTGGCAGATACTGTTGGGCATGGTAGATCTTGGGAACTCACACTCATCACCAGCCTTTGCTAACAGCATGTTTGAGATCTGTGGATTTTACACTTTTTGTGTTTGAGTTGTTCCATTAAACTGCATTTGTTTGGACATTGATTGTTGTCCTTGCCTTTATTTTGTGGTTGGTAGTGCTGACTTGATGTGTGTTTTTACATTTTAGTGGGTTATATTAGCACATCCTGATGTGGGGCAGCCAGTAATTGAGTTTGGAGATCTTGGGAACTGCCAACTTTCATACTGGTCAGATATACGGCTGTGGAGTTATTAAATGACAACCGAAAGCGCAATTACGCTTTTTTGAGAATTTTTTGCTCTCGCCTACAGGTCACACGGTTTGCACAACCAGTACAAAAACTTCAGGAAGCATGCAGCTGGGATCCCCGATGTGCCTTTTGAAGATTTTGTGAAAACATATTGAACAGTTCAAAAGTTATTCAAAAAACAAGTTTCCATTATAAGTCAATGGGAAAAGTTAACAAAAAGTTCAACACTTTCACAAATGCACTTTTTAGTGTCACAAATGGCCCTAGTAGTGTCACAAATTCACCATTTTTTTTTCAGTTACTGATCAGAAAAATGCTTGGCATTTAAAATTGGAACCCTCTAGGAATACAATTATTTTTGTGTTCACCTAGTCAAACCCTCAGGATGATAGCCATGCCTTTATTTTGGGGTTAAACACCCCAGAAATATGTTTTTCAAGTTTCTGGAAAAAGTAGTGTCACAAAGTAGTGTCGCATTTGTGACACTTTCGCAAATTTTTGCGATAGTTTTCGTAAATTGTGACACTACTTTTCTAGACTTTGGCCAAAATGACAGGAGTTCTTTGCCACCCTGCTGCAAAAGAATGGTTTGGTCTTTTGGGCTCAGATTTGGAGGGAAGGCAGCCAACATCTCACTGATGTGCCTTTTGGTGGTTTGGTGAAAAAATAGTGCATGGATGGCAAGTTACAGTACTTCAAAGTTGACATTTGTTCCCATAGACTAACATGGTGGCGTACGCTGCGCCTTTTGGGGCTCGTAGCTCAAAAATGGTGTAAGATAGGGAATTTTCATTGTGACCATGAAAATGCACATCCATGAGATGTTGGCTGCCTTTCCTCCAAATTTCAGCCCAAAAGACCAAACTGTTTGTTTGCAGCGGGGTGGCAAAGAAGTCCTGTCATTTTGGCCATAGCCTGAAGAGTAGTGTTACAATTTGCGACCCTTTTTGCAAATATTTGTGAAAGTGTCATGTGTGCAACACTACTTTGTGATACTACTGTTTTCAGAAATTTGAAAAACATGTTTCTGGGATGCTTAACCTCAAAATAAAGACATGGCTAGCATCCTCAGGGTCCAACTAGGTGAACACAAAAATAATTGTGTCCCTAGATGCTCCCACATTAAATGCCAAGCATTTTTCTGATCACTAACTGAAAAAAAATGACAGATTTGCAACACTACTAGGGCCATTTGTGACACTAAAAAGTGCCTTTGCAAAAGTGTTGAATATTTTGTTAACTTTTCCCATTGACTTACAATGGGAACTTGTTTTTTGAATAACTGTTGAACCGTTTAATATTTTTTCACAAAATCTTCAAAAGGCACACCAAGGACCTTGTCAACATGTGCTCTGAAGTTTTTGGACTGGTTGCACAAACTGTGTGGCCTGTAGGTGAGAGCAAAGAAATTGCAAAAAAGCGTAATTGTGCAATTGGTTGTCACTTAATAGCTTCACAGCCATACATCCGACTGATACATAACTTGACAGATCCCAAGACTGACCATGCCCAAATATACATTCCAAATTACAGGCAAATCTGTTGAATGGTGGCAAAGTTATTAAGGTGCACTATTTGACCCTTTAACCTTAAAAGTGCTACTCAACCTTATGGTAGCACTACCATGCTACCATAATATATGGCCCCAGTAGAGCCAGTATAGCTAGGACTGCACCGCCACTTCCATGTTAAACCCCAAATTTTGCACTTTAATAACTTTGCAACTGTCCATATGATTTGCATGAAATTCTGCATATATATATATATATATATATATATATATATATATATATATATATATATATATTGCAAAAAAATGCGTAAATGCAACAGTTAGGGGTTTTTTACAGTGACAAAAGTGAATAAATTTGACATTAGGGTTTTCAACCCTAATTCCAGCTCCCCCCCCACTGGCACACACACACACACACAGACACACACACACACACACAACACAACTATGTACAAGACAAGACAACCAATCACAGACAGACACGTTAACGCAACAGAAATAACATATAACTTTTTAAACATTCCATAACAGGCATCCATCATCATGTTTCATCAACTTTATCAGTTCTCCTGGCATCTCAGTCTGTTGTCTGCCTAGAACAAGATGTGCTAGAAGCATATAGAGCCACCAATACATCTGCCTCATCACTCATATGGTACTGTTTAAGATAAATGGAAAATCTGCTGGGAACGTTGGTCTATGTTGTTATGTACAAATACAAAGTAGGTGGTAATACATGATTTTGCTACTCATAATATGGTGCCATGCAGAAATGGGCAAGTTGGGGACAACATGGGCTATGCCGTCATGCACAAATGGGCAAGTTGGTGTTGCATGGCAACGAAGAGGGCCCCACACTCTCACTAATACATGAGATGTGCTTCTTATAGCATACTGTTATGAAGAAATTGGTAATTTTGGAAAGTTGATGCAAGTGGAGTTGGTCTAAAGCTCCTGTGTTCTCACCAAGTCATGTGTTTGTCTATTTTTATCATGGTGATATGTAAAACTCAAGAATTTGGTGGGAAAATTGGGCTATGCTGCTATGTGGAAATGGTCAAATTGCTGGGGCTTTGTTTCCAGTAATACATCTGTCTTAGCAAGTTATGTTAAAGTGTTACACAGAAACAGGCAAATAGGTGGAATCATGGGTATACTGTTATGCAGAAATGGTAAAGTTCATGGTAGCATAGTGTTATGCTCTTATATAGAAATGGACAAGTTACTAGGGGCTAAGTACCATGTCCTTTACAATCCATGTATTTAAGTATTTATATTATTGTGTTATCCACAAATGGGCAAGTAGGCTGACACATCATGCTGCCCTGTTATGCACAAATGGCAACTTGGTGATAACATGTGGCCATAGCCTTATGCAGTAACGAGCAACTTAGTGGAGGTGTGCGGTATGCTCTCATGCAGAATTGCTGACATTGGTAGTATCACAGTGCAATGCTTTTACATAGAAATTGACAAGTTGGTAACACAGCAGTAGACCAAAGAGCTCTACACTCCCAACAGTACATTTGCATTACTATCAGTAATATGCTGTTATGTAGACGACTGTGCATATATATGAGACTGGAATGGCAGGAGAAGTGATACAGTTGGTGAAACATGATGAGGGGTGCCTGTTGTGGTATGTTTAAGAAGTTGTATGTTATTTTTGTTGCGTTATGGTGTCTGTCTGTGATTGGTTGTCTTGCCTTGTACTGCCCCCATAGTTGTGTGTTCTGTGTGTGTGTGTGTGTATGTGTGTATATATGTGTGTGTGTGTCTATGTCTGTGCCTGTGTGTGTCTGTGTGTGTGTGTGCTGGGGAGGGAGCTGGAGTTAGAGTTGAAAACCCTAAAGTCAAATTTCCTCACTTTTGTCACTGTAAAAAACCCTAACTGTTGCATTAACACAGTTTTTTGAAAAGAATTTCCTGACTTTTTGAGAAATAAATAACAATGACAGCTTATGTTAGAGACTACATGTTAACAAGTTTATCAAAGCTTAAAGAAAGAGACATTGGCAAGAATGCCTCACACAGCTAATGACCCTATACCACATAACAGGTACTGCATCTTCAGTTCAGAACCATAGCACAACAAAGACCATGAAGATCAACAGTGTACCTCTGTCACATTAACTGAACATTATGTATGAGAGCAATGAGTAGCATGGCTTCAGACAGGCAATGCCCCAACCCGTCAGACCAGTAATTGTATGTTCAGTACAGTCCCACAGCCAAACAAATGCCATAGATATCAATGGTATACCTCCTTCATGGTAGCTGCACACAAGTCTGAACACTAAGGAGTTGCAAGACCTCACCCAGACAATGTCTCCCCACTCCATGTACTATCTCATGAGTACAATGATACAGCTGTACTAAACCCATGTACAGTGATGTTATACATCTGAGATATGAATTGCACAGTACTTATGACTTTCATGAGTTGCATTGTCTCATGCAGGAAATGCCTCCAACCACAAAGACTAACAATTAGATACTGACTACAGACTCACAGGCGAACTGAAGCCATGCATAATAATTGTATAACTTCTTTATAGCATCTGCGGGAAAGTTAGGACATTGAAGAATTGCATGACATCAGGCAAGCATGCCCCCCAAAAAAAATCCAGGGACTGGATACTGAGTGCAAACCCACACCCCAAGTAATGCATGCACTTCAGTGGTATATATCAGTGATACCAACTATACAGTAGTATTTACAGTCATGAGTTGTACAGTTACAGCCAGGCACCCCTCCCCCTTAAGTTAAACAACTGTGTTTTGACTACAGACCCAAAACTAAACTAAACCCATGGACATAAACAGTATTTCTCACTCATATTAGTTATACACAAGTTGCAGCACTGAGTAGTTGTAGAACATCACTGAGGCAATGCTCAACCTCCTCCCTGTAAACACGTAATGCATCCTGAGTGCAGAACCAGAGGCTAAGTAAGGACATGAAAATAAATGGTTTATCTCTGTCATACCCACTCAAGAGCAGTTATGATACTCATCAGTTGCATGGCCTCAACCAAGGAATGTCACTGCTCCTCACCGCACATCATGAAATGTATTGTGACTTCACAGAGATAGCTCAACTAAGCACATGACATCAACAACATGCCTGTTGCATACCAACAACAGACTACTTCTGATACTCAACAGGTGTATTACATCAGTGACCCAATGCCTCCCACCACCTCCTAAACAGACACTGAATTGTGTCTGTAGGGCCACACACAAAGGATATGAATATCAATGCAATATCATTCTAATGGCATGTGTACAGCTGTTAGGACAAAGAGGATTCACATGATCTGAGCTAGAGAATGGACCACCCCTCTTTAAACCACATGCTTTATGTTCACCACAGAGCCAGAACTGCAGTGATGCTGTGAACATAAACTGTATATTTCCTAGATACCAGCTCAAGACATGGGAGCACACTTAGTTGTTGCATGGTATAAATAAATTGATGCCCTCATACATGTCCAGATCAGTAACTATATCTTGACTGCAGGGGCACACCTCAACTAATGGTGTTGACATACACAAGATACATTACTGATACCACTTGTACTTTTTTAGGATACTGATGAGTTGCATGGCCCGAGGTAAGGAATGTCCTCAAGTCCTGCAAATCAAGTACAGCATTATACATGTAGAGAGAGAGAGAGAGAGCAACTAAACTCATAGACATCAAAGCAGTAGTTTACTGGTACCAGTAGTATACATGCATTTTTAAGAAGGAGCCAAAAACATTATTTGAAAAGATAATATTTAATAATAAAAGAATAAATTTGTCACACAAAAATAAATTTCTTTTAAATAATTATATACAAATATAAAAATAAATTTAAGTGGTTGTTCACACAGGGAGGCTGAGGAGGGATAATAAATAAAACACAAATAAAAGCAGGCAAATAAATATAAGTGTTACTTCACACTGGGAAGGGAATATAACTAAAACAAAAAGTAAAATGCAATAAAAACATAAAAAACAATGACAGTAAGTGATGTGGAGATGCTGGCCATTGAGGCTGTTGTGCCCTGGGGAGAGGAAGAGGAAGAGGAAGACAGTGCAGGAGTGGGTGGGACTTGGTGCCCCTCATCTGCAGGTGGTGATGTTATTGAGGAAGGGGCACCTTCGAAGGGCTCTTGTTGCTGAGGAGGTGTGGAGGTTGGGTCATCCTGGTCATGCTCCGGGTCTTGTCTGAGCATAAGATGAATTGCTTCAGTGGCCTTCAGCTGGTTCTGGGCCAGCCGCACCATGAGACCATGCATGGTCTCAAGCAAAGCAACAGAGGCCTCCTCCAACTCCCTTAGTGAGTATATAGCTTGGGTGAGGCCCCTGTTGCTCTGCTCCAGACCACAGGTGTCAACTAAGGCTGCATGCCCTACACGTCCATGTCACTGGAGCAAATCAATCATTTCTTCATTTTGACTAATTATATTGTTCATTTTTGCTCCAGTGACATGGACGTGCTGGGCTGCATCCCTGTTGCCATCCCTCACAGCCTCAAGCAGATGGCTGAGAGTGTCACTGATGGTGCTGAGAATGGCAAGTTGCCCTGTGAAGAGAAAAATGACAATAAGAGACATGTCAGTCAAATACACTGTTCTGTACTGTTCTGGCAATATACTTTAGTGAAGTTTTTTTTTTAAATGACAAAACAGCTGTATTGACATCTACATCATCACTATATCTGTGTTCATGTAACAATACTCTTATTTAAGCTTATTGCTGAAACATTTGTCCCCTACTGCTCTTCAGCTTCTGTAATCTGCCACTTCTTGCATGATAACGGAGTTTGCCCTTTAAGGGACAGACCAGGTTGTCCTGGTGCACCCCTTCCCTTTCCATCAAGATGGTGTGCTCAGAAGGGAAGGGGGAAAGAAGGGGAGGGACCAGGGGATAGAACAATGGTCAAGCAACAGAAAGGGGAGGGGCAAGTGGAGGTACATAATGGACAGCACAGAGGTGGTTCAGCCACTTTTGCTGGAGTTTTGATCTACATTGGAGCTAAAGCACTTCAGATTGGCAAACTAGGATATTAAGTTGGAGTTGAGGTTTGTGCACTGTAGACAAGAAGATAAGGCAAAAAAGCAAGTGGGCTATAAAAAAGAGAGAATAAAAAGAGTATATATATATATATATATATATGTATATTATGGTAGCACGGTAGTGCTACCATAGATTAAGTTGAGGAGCCATTTACATGTTAAACCCAAACATTTGCACCTAAATAACTTTGCAACCGTTAAATGTATTTGCCTGAAATGTGGAATACAGAATCAAGACCAATACATGCTTGGAATACAAGTTTCGCACTAGTTGGATATCATTTCTTGAGTTATTAACATAATCTCTGCGATAATTAATGCATTTTTAGAATTTTACAGTCGCTTCTACAGGTCACACGGTTTGCGCGACCATTCTGAAATCTTCAGGGAACATGCAGCCAGGTCCCTGATGTGCCTTTTGAAGATTTCCTGAAAAAATATTAAATGGTTCAAAAGTTTTTCAAAAAACAAGTTCCCATTATAAGTCAATGGGAAAAGTTAACAAAAAGTTCGACAGTGTCACAAATGCAGTTTTTACTTTCGCAAATGGCCCTTTTACTGCCTCAAATCTGCCATTTTGTTTTCCGTTGGTGATCAGAAAAATGCTTGGAATTTAAATTTGGGATTCTCTAGCAACCTAATTCTTTTTGTATTCACCTAGTCGGACCCTGAGGATGCTTGCCATGTCTTTATTTGGGGTTAAAACACCCCAGAAATATGTTTTTCAGGTTTCTGAAAAAAGTACTTTCACAAAATAGTGTCACACTCATGAAAGTGTCACGAATTTTTTGCGAAAGCTTTCTCAAATTGTGACAGTACTTTTCTAGGCTGTGGGAAAATGACAGCAATTGTTTGGCACCCCGCTGCAAAAGAACAGTTTGGAGTTTTGGGCTGAAATTTGGAGGGAACACAGCCGACATCTCACAGATGTGCCTTTCAGTGTTTTGTTGAAATACTACATGGTGGCAAAGTTACGGTACTCCAAAGTTGATGCCTTTTCCCATAGGATAACATTACGGCGTACGATGCATTGCAGCAATCGTTTGGCGCTCTGCTGCAAAATAACGGTTTAGTATTTTGGGCTGAAATTTGCAGGGACCATAGCCAACATTCCACAGATGTGTCTTTCAGTGGTTTGGTGAAAAACTATTATAGGGAGGCAAAGTTATGGCACTCCAAACTTCTGTTTTTTTCCCATAGGATAACATTATGGCATTCGCTGGGCCTTTCAGGGCCCGTATCTCGGAAACGGTGCGAGATACGGACTTTTCGTCAAAAAATTACTTAGCCCCCTAATGAGGTGCACATTGGGGTCATTGGTCCTAACTCTCACCCCATTCTCCTATTCCTCAGCTTCTTTCTACATGTGATGGGGTGAGAGTTAGGGCCGAGGACCCCAATACGCACCCCAATTCCAGCTGGGGGGTGGGCTGAAGGGGTGCAAAGGGGGTTTCAACCCTAACATAAAATTTCCTCACTTTTGTCACTGTGGAACAACCCTAACTGATGCATTAAACAGAGTTTTTGTCTCTAATATATTTATATATATATATATATATATATACACACATATATATATATATATACACACACATATATATATATATATATATATATATATGAAAAATATAATAATGTGATACTCTAGGAAAATGGTACTGTATTGGGATGCATTTAGAGAAAGAATTGTGAGGACCAACTACTGGTTGCTAAGAGTTCTGGTTCAGAATGGATAGTTTTATATATTTTTGCACAGGCAGGTACTAGCATTTGCTGCCTGGAGAGATTAGCACTTGTGGCATTCAACTGAGTCATGGGGGGAAGTGGAAGAATGTATTTATGGCAAGGGACACACCTTGGACACTATGTAGGGAAAGTGGGGCCTTGCATGATGGCAGAGAGAAAGTTTCCCTAGCAATGGCGAGCGCCGTATGGCCTTGAGGGCAACTTGCCTTGAATATGCAACCCCTCCCTATTTGTAATGATTGGGGGGTTTTAGGAGTGAAATCACAGGCAGAAGTAAGGCAGAGAGGGTGATATGTGGGGTGAGGAGGCAGAGGGACAAGCAGGTAGAAGCACCCATGAGCGACGACCATGTGGTGTGACATCAGATGCTGCATATGCATTGCCGTGAGAAGCAGCACTTTTCTAAAGTGCATGGCACAGTAGTTGGTGCCCCCTGGGTGCTTTTAAATTGTTTTAAGTTGTTTTGAGAAGAATCACAGTCAGAATTATGGTGTAGAGCATAGAGGCACTGGATCACGCCAGGAGAACTTTTGGGAGCGGCGACCACATGACGTCAGATGCTGTAGGGCAGTTGCAGCGAGGGATAACACTTCTCTAAGCACATGGCCCAGCAGTGGTTTCCCCTCAGTGGGGATTTCAGTTGTTTCAAAAAGAAATAGAAAGCCTATTAAGGGGTAGGGCAAGGAGGCAGAAGAGCATGGCAAAAGAGCGCCTGCGAGCGGTGACCATGTCGCGTGACATCAGATGCTGTGGGTGCAACCATGAGGAACAGCGTGGCAAGGCTGAAGGTCAATTAGGAGAGGAGGGACAGCAGATCCACACAAAAGTAGAGATACTGGGGGCCACTCAGGAGAAGGGGTGTGAAGGGGGGAGATCAACGAGGCAGGTGGGAGCAGGTGGGGGGAGCAAGGACAGAACAGGCTTAGAAGGCCTGCAACCAGAGGCATGCAAGAGCACATGGGGAGAGCACTTACAGGCCAGGAGGCCGCAAGAGAAGGTGCAAAGCAGGCAGCTCAGCCATAAAGGATCGGATGCCGGCTGGGCGGGGGCGTAGGAAGAGAGGCTAGGCCCGATGGGCCAGGAGCATCACGGTGGAGGCCTCGGGGGCATCATAGCAAGGGGGTGAGTGCTTAGGCTGGGAGGCTACGTGGCGCATCCCAGGAAGGGTATATGCAGGGGGAATATGTCTAGGCCTGGAAGGCCACAGGAGGTGGCACATGAGGTGCTTAGTGGTCATGAATAAGAGGCCGTGGGGGCACATGAAGAGAGGTTGTGGTGGAGAGTATTAAAGGGGGGAGGATAAACAATTTGAGTGCCAGTAGTGCAGTTTTAGTGCATAAAAGGCACGTTTTTTTCTATTAGATGACAGGGTTCGGGAAGCAGGCCTGGCCCTGTGGAAGACTATTACAGGCAAGAACTTTTAATAATGGTACTTTCTTGTCCTTTTCTTCAGTTATATTTTACAGGAGCAAGAAGCAAAGAACATGGCACCAAAGAAAAGCAGGTCTTCAAAAGAGGATGCCTACAGGGCAATAGTGGAGCTGGCAGAGAAAGCTTACAGAATGTGGGAGCTGATGGAAGGAGAGGAGCCTGGGAGATCTGGGGAGAAAAGGAAAGTGGGAAAGGGAAAAGGGGGCAGAGGAAAATGGGTGGCTGAGTCACGCAGCCCAACCAGGGTGCAGACCATAGAGGGATCTACCAGGGCAGCTAGCCCAGTACCTCTGCAGCCCGTTGACCCGGCACTGTCAGTACCTCCCCAGGACCAGGTTGTGGTTCCCATAGTGGAGCCCAGACCAGATTCCCAGTGCACAGTAGCTCCTCCACAGCCACATTTAGGGCAACCACCCCTTCAACCAATGGGGACCATGCTGGGAAACAGGAGAACAGCAGGCAGGAAGGACTGGATAAGGCCACAGGTAAATCACCTAGCTCTGTAGGTGACAGCATTAAAGAATATATAAGCCAAATTGTTTCAGCACTCGGGACGGGGTGTTTGGGGCAAATGGAGTCAGCACTGGCTGAGATCAGGGTAGAAAAAGAGGTGCCAAAAGAAAAAGAAGGGAGAGTAGAAAAAGGCGGAAAAGGAACAAGTGAGATAGGGGCTCATGGGATGAGAGTAGGGGAACATGTCCCATTGGCCACAAGAGAAAAAATATGGAAAGGAGAATATGTGGATATTTTTGCTTTAGTAAGCCACTAAAGCGGCAGCAAAATACAAGGAAACAGAGACTATACATAAGAGTGAAATGGCGGCAGCAGTAGTTTTGTTAGGCAAGAAAGAAGAGGACAGATTCACGAAAGGGAAGACTTGGGAAGGGTGGTTTGTAGGTTTTGCCACATTCTCAGCCGTAGTATTGGAGAAGAGGTCTGAGTTGGGCATCCAACTCATCACATATTCATTGATAATCAGGAGGGTGAAAGCAAAAGGGGAAGTAAGGTGGATATACTATGATGAATTCTTTCAGCAGAGAATGGTGATGTATGGGGATGTAAGATGGGACACAAAACAACTAGACCTGTGGACAGACTATGTAACTGATCAGTCCACACCAGAGGGAGAGTTTGGGAAAAAAGGTGCCATGCCACAGAGATGTTGCTGGGCTTACAATGGGGCCTTTTGCTCCTGGCCACAATGCTGTTTCCAGCATGCTTGTTCAAAATGTGGGGGATCACAGCCAGCAAGTAGATGCAGGACGACATGGGTCCAGGGAGCTCAGGGACCTGGGGGGCAAGGGTCAGGTCAACAGTTTTTTCATGAAGGGCAGGGATATAAAGGACAGACATGGAATAGAGAGGGAGGGCAGGGAACAAGCAAATAGAGGGTTTCAGAATCACTGATCAGCCAGGAAAAGACATCAATCCGAGGGGGAGACCTGGATGAAGAGAAAGGAAAGAAGACAAGGAAGCAATTTAAAGAAGCTAGAACCCCCATCAGGATAGAGGCATGGAGAGAATGGTTAGATAGATACCCGAATAGGAAAGCAGCAGAGATGATTAAAAAAGGTTTTGATTCAAGTTTTTCATTGCAGTGTGAGGGCCCAAAACAAGCAACAGAGGCAAACAATCAGGTTTCAGTAATAGGGAAGGAAGAAATGTTAAAGAAAAAATTAGAGAAGGAGAAGGCAGCAGGAAGAATAGAGGGTCCATATAATAACCCCCCATTGCAGAATATGAGAATTTCTCCATTGGGTTTGGTTCCCAAAAAACAGAAAGGGGAATACAGGGTGATTCATCACCTATCCTTTCCGGAAGGCGGTTCTGTAAATGATTTTATCAGCAAGGAATATAGTAAAGTGACATATTCCACTTTGGAAGATGCAGGTAACTGCGGATGCATGGATGGCTAAGACAGACATAGAGTCCGCTTTCAGATTACTTACAGTTAGGAGAAAGGACTGGGACCTGTTAGGTTTTAAAATTGGGGGACAGCACTATTTTGACAAAGCCATGCCCATGGGTTATTCTATAGCATGTGTGACATTCAAAGCATTCAGCACATGTTTGCAGTGGATATTTCAGGAAAAAAATGGTTATAAAGCAGTGATTCACTATCCGGATGATCTCCTTTTTATAGCAGTGGGAGAAGAGAGACAGAAAAAATGTTAGCCAGCTTCCAGGAGCTGTGTAAAGAACTAGGGGTTCCATTGGCACCTGAAAAAACAGAAGAGCCCGGTAAAGTTTTAGAATTTCTGGGTATTGAGATAGATTCTCCGAGGGAAATAATTCATCTGCCAGACAAAAAAGTGGAAAAACTGAAGGAACTGATTCAGATACATACCAGTAGAAGAAGAGTGCAACTAAAACAGGTACAAGTAGTGGGACATCTGAACTTCGTGAGCAGGGCTATTGGGCCAGGGAGGGCTTTCACCAAAAGGTTAGCAAGGGTTACAGCCAGAGTGACCAGACCACACCATTGGGTAGACATGACAAAGGGAGTCAAGGAGTATTTTAAAGTATGGGAGGAATTCCTCAGGGACTATAATAGCTGCTCCTTCTGGCAGGAGGAATGGGTGTATAACACAGACCTCGATCTTTACACAGACACAGCCAGGGGCCTCGGTATGGGGGGCTATCTGAGGGGCAGATGATTTGCAGAACCATGGCCAACAGACTGAGCAAGGGACGGTAAGGTAAAAGATATAACATTGCTAGAGATCATGCCCATCTGGGCGTGCATCCTGGTTTGGGGGGAAGAATTATGGGATCAGAAAGTGACATTTTGGTGTGACAATACAGCAGTGGTAGAGGTCCTGAACAACAGGAATGCCAGGTCAGAAACGGTCATGCAAGTTTTGTGACTTCTGGTGCTAAGGGCATTGCAGTTGAACATGTCATTCAGAGCGAAACACAGAAGGAGTATACGATACCCTGGCTGACAGCCTTTCCTGTCTGCAGCTGGATCATTTCTGGAGGTTGGCATCAACAGCGGAGAAGCGAAAATTGCCCATACCAATGGACATATGGGACATTGGCAAGAAGGAGCAGAACTGTTGTTCTGCAGTCCATGGGCACCATGAACTCTGAGGACCTACGATGGGGACTGGTAAGTGTTTCAAACATTCAGGGCAACACACCATATGAAGGTAAGTAGACCACTCACAGAAGAGCAATTGGGGAAGTTCACCATAGAGCAATGACAAAAAGGCACAGCCCACACCACAATGGGAGTCTACTTGGCAGGGATTAGTGTTATTTGCAGCCTAAAAGGGTGGAGGGACCCGACAAAATCAATGTTCATTAGACAAATGATGCAGGGATGGGGTAGGTTAAAATAAGGGACAGTGGATAATAGAAGACCAATAGGGGAACAGTGGCTGGTGAAACTAAAGTGTGTGTTACCAGCAATATGCAGATCAAAGGCCATGACCCAGCTATTTCACATGATTTATGTTGTAATGTTTGCAGAGTCCATGAGAGTGAGTGAGGTGGTAGGCCATAGCAGGCAAGATAAGGAAGGGGGATTAGAGTGGGAAGACATAAGCTGGGGGTTGAAGGAGATACAGATCAGGATTAAGAGGTCAAAAACAGATCAAAGGGGACAGGGTTGCTTGGTAACACTAAAGAAACCTGTAGAGAGCGCAGTGTGCCCAGTGCAGGTTTTGTGGAGTTTATTTCTGCATGGTGATGGAAGTAGGGTCACAAGTTATCAAGTCACAGCATTGCTTAAGAAAGGCATGCAATTTCTGGGGAGGATCCAATGAATTATTCCTCCCACTCCCTACAGATAGGGGCTGCCTCACAGTGGGCAACGGCAGGCGAGACTGTGAATAATATTTTGGAAAAGTGGCGATGGTGGTCTGCCAGTTATAAGAGATGCATTCGAACACTGCAGTGTGGAGACTAATGTATCACCTATGTTTTTGTTACAGATATGACGCCACATTGAGGGGCAAGGAGAGGTGATATCACGGTAAGAAACTAAGACCATATATAAAGATATTTATTTTGTTTAAACCCTATAGGAAGAGGGAGGAGCATGGAAGTCTGGATCTGCAGCCATTCTTATATTTATTGGGCAGAAGGGGAGAGCTGAGAAAAATGCTGAGGGAAAGCAGCTCTACCAAGATGTGAAACAATGCAGATTAGTTTGGTGTGGCATCTGGGGGATGAGATGGGCACAACTGCTCCCCACCTTGAAAGAGCTGAATGAGCGGCGACCCATTCCAGACTTAATTATTATACATTTAGGGGGTAATGACATTGGGGGCAAGCCATGGATGGACACATACATGCAGATAAAAAGGGACCTAGAGACAATACAACAGTGGTGGCCTAGGGTAAGCCTTGCCTGGTTGGATATGATACCAAGGAGGGTTTGGAGACATAAGCACAGTCATAGAGCTGTGGATAGGGCCAGGAGAAAGATGAACAGAAGGGTAGGGACACTGGTAAGGAAAATAGGAGGACAAGTACTACTGCGCGGGGCATGGAAGAGAGGGTAGAAGATTTCTATAGGTCAGATGGCATGCACCTGTCAGATCTAGCCATAGACATGTTTAATACAGAAATGATGGATTTTATAGAAGCATGGAGGAGGCATGCAAAAAATGGAAGATAACAAAAAGGGGAGAAGAGAAGGACTGGGAAAGAGTTTTCCCTGAGGTATGGGAGAACAGTACCCTAAGTGAGGGGAAAGCCAGTTGTCCAATGCAAGCTGGAGACCAGCTAATGGGGAAAAAGGGGGGAAGGAGGGGAAGGGGGAAAGAAAAAGGAATAAGACAACAAGAGGAAGAAGCTGAAGGAGAAAAGTGGTTTTGGTTTTCATCGTTACCTAACAGAAAAGGAGAAGAAGAAGAAGGCACCCAGGTTTTCACCTGGGGGGAGAAAAAAGAAGAAGAAAGAGGGATGATCAGAGACCGATATATGGATGAAAATAAATGAAAATATGAGAGATATAAGAATGAAAGATGATGAAATGGAACATGGAATTATGATATATAAATAAATTGCCGAACTGAGCACAACAACAAACAATGGTCTCTGTCTTTTTGTGAGGGAAAAGGGGGGAGTCTGGGACAATGGAGTTTACCCTTTAAGGGGCAGACCAGGTTGTCCTGGTGCACCCCTTCCCTTTCCATCAAGATGTTGTGCTCTGAAGGGAAGGGGGAAGGAAGGGAAGGGGCCAGGGGATAGAACAATGGCCAAGCAACAGTAAGGGGAGGGGCAAGTGGAGGTATATAATGGACAGCACAGAGGTGGTTCAGCCACTTTTGCTGGAGTTTTGATCCTTCCCACCCACCCTACAATGTACAGCAAGAGGGGAAGACAGTCAAAAAGGGACTGTATGGTGGTCTGTCAAAGGTGGATGACAGAGGTGTCCGGTAGAACAGTTATTGGACTGCCAAAGTTGGATGGCAGAAATGAATATGGTTATGGGACTGCCAAAGTTGGATGGCAGAAAAGGGGGGAGGGGGCAAGGAGTGGAGGGGAGGGGGAAAGAAAAGTACTAAGACAAAAAGAGGAAGAAGCTGAAGGAGAAAAGCGGTCTCAGTTTTTACCGTTACCTAACAGAAAAGGAGAAGAAGAAGGCACCCAGGTTTTCACCTGGGGGGAGAAAAAAGAGAGGAAGAAAGAGGGATGATCAGTGATTGATATATGGATGAAAATTAATGAAATTGTGAGAAATATAAGAATAAAAGATGATGAAATGGAATGTGGAATTATAATATATGAATAAACTAATTGCCGATCTGAGCACAACAACAAACAATGGTATCTGTCTTTTTGTGAGGGAAAAGGGAGGAATTCAGGACAATGTGGCAGCATGAATGCCCACACTAGCCACAGATAAATGCTGCCTATTACAAAGATATGACGATTCTGTGTATGGGAGCATATGCAGTACTTGCAGAATGATAAAAGATGACGACACCCACAACTAGCTACCCCATCCAACCCACCATCTCCCTGCATGTCAACATGTTCCCAAACCCTAAAGAGCTGAATAATATAAAACAGAGTTCAACTGGAAAAGTGCATTCACCTGATGTACATATACATGCTACAGTTGTGTGCTAATAAAGTTATTTTTACAGTACTCTATAATGTATTTCCTACTCATGAGGTTTGTCAAGGTGAGAGATACTGTTCAAATAAGTCAACTGTCACTCAACTGCAGTACACATATCACTGCTCTATATATGCAAAATGCTATTTCGACAGTGAATGTGATATTCAGCAAGATCAGCAGTAGTATCATAGATAACTGTTATCTGAATGGCTATCTGGCATATCTGTGAACAACAGTAGAGCAAAATAAAGCCAATCAAATAGCTGTTGTTAGATTTCTTTAATGCAATGCACATCAAAATATTATAGATTCATTTCTCAAAATATGACAGTACCCTGATAAATTGTGCAGTATATCCACAATGAAAGGTAAATTTGAGTATTGCAACAAACAAAATACTTGAAAATAGTAGAACAGGAAGATGCTTGGTGACCCCTTGCCCATCCCAGACAGAGACTAACATTCAATGAACAAAACTGAGTCTATCCTAGGATTGACCACTAGTTGTGTACTTAAGCTACTTGAATGTGACTTTTGTACAAAACACACCAGGGCCTGGACATTCATACCAGTTACGCATGATGCAACCCAGTTGAGCCAGTGCAAGTGTGGAAGTGCACCAAGGAGCAAAATTCAGTGGCAGCCAGTGTGCAGGACAAGTCCCAATGTGCCAATAAACATCCATAATAAATGGATGTATAGGAGCATAGGGCATGCCCATGGATATCCAGTGTACTGTGATATGAAACCGTGGAGCGATGGCGCAAGTGTGAAGCAAAAGCAAGATACACTCAGCAGACTTGAGCCTATAAACAAAGGGCACAAGTACATGGACAACAGCTCTGCAAGGGGAGACAGAGGGGGAGAGAGAGGCAGAGACAGAGGAAGACAGAGGGGGAGTGGAAGCCAGTAAGCCCAACAGACAGGCCCAGAGCAAGGGAGGCAGAGACAGAGTGTGACAGATTGAGAGGCATAGATATGTACAGGGGCAAAAGCAATATAGCTGTCACAGGTCTGTGGGCCAGGGGTTCAGAGACAGAAAGAGGGAGCCAGGCACAGTGCCACAGACACGGGAGGAGGGTGGCACAGAGGCAGCAGCAGCAGCAGCCGACTACCCAGTGGGAGACAGGACAACAGGGGCAATGGATAGTGTAATCTTTGTAGTGGAGGCTGCAATGAGGGGTGTGAGGAGGAGGAGGAGAAACAACAATGTAGTCGTGGAAGGGCCTGCTGGTGGTATGCTCAGAACAGGCAGTACTGTGCCCACAACACCTTTGACTATTACACTGACATGGACATTGTGGGCTGGTATCATCTGAACAGGACTATTGCGATTCAGGTCTGTGAGCTGTGCAGTAAGGAGATGCAGTCACCCACATGATGGAGCCAGTCAATATGTGTGGAGATGAAAGTGACAGCAGTCATGTGCCTGCTCGCCATGGGCACCTTTCAAAGACCAACCGAGAACACAACAGAGATAGCCCAGTCAGTCACATCCGGCCCCCTCACACAGTTCCTCAGTGCTGCATGTTTGGAATGCTGAAGGCATGGTTCTGTTGCCTGTACATGTTTGGCGCTTGTCTAATCTACAGACCCTAGAAAGCCTGTGGCCTATTGGTGGTGTGTTGCATAGTGGACAACATGCTATTGACTGTGATATAGCTGTCAAGGCTGATGAGGTTGACAGTAGTGGTGACAATGAGGGTAATGGGCCAGAGGCTGCAATACCCCCCAGTGGAGGGATCACCAACTGTAGTGGATGATATGGTGCCACAAGACACCATCATGGAGCATCAGTTCAGTGCACACAGTTAGGTGGCAGAACAGCCATGCACAGTACACACACACAGGTACAGCACAGGGTCTGGGACAGGGATGGGGGCATAGCAGTGCAACATGGCCACAGATGACACCACAAGGCAGTGTACATCATTACACATACACACACATGTGCTGAGAGACACACACACGCACACAGGTGCAAGCTAGTGGCTTTGATCAGATTCAGTGCACTGGTGCACAGGTGCAAGCAGTGCAGATATGCTCTCATCACACTCATGCCACATGGTCCAGCAGACAACCAGGTATACAGACAGGCAATGCATGGCACAGCACACAGACAACAGTACTGTGGCATGCACACACTCACTGTCTAGTTGTGTACAGGGCAGCAGTACTGGATTGCAGACAGGGTGGCATGCAGCTCAGGGGCAATGCGCAATACCATGTCCACCATGTCCATGTTGGTGGCTGCTTGTCAGCCACAGGAGGGTCTGTAGTTGGCTCTCCCAGGCATAGTACTGTGGCAGCCTGACCAGGTCTGCACATGGCTGCATAGGCACCTGAATAGGCCCACCACAGGCATACGCAGATGCCAACAGCTGACCCTGGTGTCTAAAGGGTGCCTGTTGGCTGACGCTGCAATTGTGAGATGGAACATGCACTCCACAGTGCCCATGGTCATCGACCATGGCCAGTGGCAGCCAGCAGTGCAAGACCATCCATAATCATATGTGCTAAGCAATCCTGGCATGTGGTAGACTTCTCCCACAAGTGCTGCATAGCCACCAGGAACTGCACAGTGCCTCTCTCATTCTGCTCGGCCACCTATGACACCTCTACACACACCCCATCCACAGGTAGCACCTGTTGCTCCATGGACTCTGACAGCAAATGCACATGGTCAGGTAATGGGTCAGTGTCCAAGAGTGCCTGGTCAAGGCACTGACCCTCTGGTGCTGATTGACTGTGCTGTGCAACCCCTGTTCAGGTGGAGACTGCACAGTGCGGTCCCCATGGGGCTGGTCTCTCTGAGGTGCTCCAGCTGTGGCTATGCATCCTGCCACCCCATTGGCCCCTCTGCCTGCCAGTGCCACCCATCCAGCCACTGACTGTTGTCCAGCTCCTGCACAGCTGTACCACCACCACCACTACCACACACAGCTGCATCTGCAGTGGTGGAGTTAGTTGTGCCACTGTTATCATGCCATTGGGCCCGTTGGCTGCACTGGTGACTGATATGGGCATCTCACCCACCATACCACCCAAGCTGTCCAGAATCATGTCAAGGTCATCATCGGAATCACACCCCACCCAGCTCTGTATCTGCTTGTATTGTATAGTAACACAGTCAGAGCGTCATGCAACCCCATGCCCAGGACATCTGGTTGTACAGTGGTGGCATGAGACAGTTGATCAGGCCCCCAGATGCCTGTGGAGGTTGATGACTGATTATCTGGGGCTGGGACAGCCTCCATGGCCACTGCTGGTGTACCCTCCTCCACATCTACAACTAGTATTCTTATTTGTTTTTATTAACTGCTGAAAAATATCTGTGTTGTTATAGAAGTTACTTACGTTCCTCAGCTGGAGGCCCAGGCTGACCTGCAGCACATGGTGGATGACCCACTGCTGGAGAGTGTCTTCTTTCCTCCACAGAGGGGTCAAGCTCTAACACCTCAACCTCCTCTGTGAGTTCTGCTCCTCTAGCAGCACCATCCACAGATGGTTCGTCCTCTGTAAAAAACACAGTAAAACATAAAATATTACTTGTCTGTGGATGTAAATATGTGTACATATGTCTCTGTACTACCAGCTGAGCTGAATTTTTAATTCTGAGGAGTACAATAGCATCAACCATGACATTTCTAACCCCTGCACCCCCCTTCCCTGAATCAGAACAATTCCTGTATCAGAAGTCGACAGCCACAAGCTAAGTAAAGAAATGGCCATCAATGGTACCGCAGCCCTCATACTAGCTGGACACAAGGTAAGATGATAAGAACTTTGAAGGTGTCATGTAGACAATATCTCACCCATTCCCCCTGTTTGGATCAACTAGGTTAAAAGAATCAAGAACAGAATACTCTACATTCGCCCCCCCCACCCCCCATGTTCAGATTAAGTATTGTATCCCCAGTACAGAGGCACAGTACAAAAAGGATGTGGACATTGATCAGATCCTTTCCTAATTACATGGATACACAAATCATAACATTGAGGGCTTGCATGTGCACACACAGTCAATACTGCCATATATGGACACCATTGAGTGTGTCCTGAGAGAGAAACATGAAATAAAGGTGTGGATACAGATCTAGTAAGTTGCAGATACAGATTGGACATATACTACTACTACAGTGACAAGTTGACCTGTGGCGAGCAGGGAATATATCAACCTCCAGTGGAACAAGTACTGTTTGTTGAGTGGACAGCAACAGGCAATATAAATATGTAGACATGAATTTAATAGCTATTTAACACCACATAGAGACAAGCTAGCACACTCCATAGTATTCCAGAAAATGCCCCTCCCCCTCACCACACAGTCATACACTAAGTGGAGCTGTGGATATCGATGGTATAGCTACTATGATATCAGCTGTGCAGATCTGAGGACATTGAGAAGTTGCAGTGCTTCAAGAAGGCAATGCCCCCCATCCCAAAACACATTATAACCTGAGTGCAGAACCAATACTCAATACAGTGAAGAACTGTACAGTGCCAACCACACAATACACCCCTCTTCTACCAGACTATGCACTGCATCATTACTACAAACCTGCAGGTTATCTTAACCTGTGGATAGCTTCAGTTGGCAGTGGGTGCAAGATTTTAAAGATTCCATATGACATGCACAGTAACGATCCACATCAAAAAGAAAACTGTATACATCAACATAATATTTCTTTGACATTAGATGCCACAACACAGAAGACCAAGTAGCTATATACTCTGTACCATACAATGATGGCAAGACAGAACACTACATAGTAAAGGTTCACTTAAAAGACAGATTGTAGTATATCATTGAAACTCACCAGCAAAGCCGAGCACAAGGAGCTGCTCGACTGGAGCCCCTCGGTCCTCATCTTCTGGGAGTGACACCAGGTGTATTCTTTGGGAGGAAGCAGGGGCAGTTGATGTACTCTCTGAGTGATAAAAAGAGAAAAACACAATGTTTTACTTATGTGTGTATTGCATAACATATCATCTTAGTACTACTTCAACCTGAGATGGCGTACATAACTGTGACATACAAATGTCACAGTTGTACAACAAATACCCAAATTTACATAGGTCACCAATGACAGCTCATACAGTAGACACCATTCAGTAACACCAAACAGCCCAGAGTTTAAAGTCCAAGACCACTGATGCAGGACCTCATAGCCAATGTAAGAAACAGCATACTAAATATTACCCAACCCTGTAGGGTACAATTGCACTTACAAAATGGGTAATATTTAAAAAAAAAAATGTATATATATATATATATATTAAGTAAAATGGAGTTGACAATCAGTTTCTGATAAAATCTCTTAGCAATTAACGTAATAGATAAAAAATTCACTATTAACAAGTGGTTCTGTCAATGTAAAGAAATGGGCAAATAAGAAATGGCTCAATATATGGTATTCAGACACTGCTACAGTAAATAATATTACCATCACATATAAATGTCACAATGTTATCATCTTGTTGGGTAACAATGTATGTTATTTTGCTCATCAGATACTGAATCTCATAATAATATAGAGGATAATGCCCAAAGAACAGGTGACAACCATGATATAATCCACCTACAGTGGTTGCTAGGGCATCACTAAACTCTAGAGCACAACTCAAGAGGTTTATAATTGCCCTAACAAGCATGAGAGATGACTACACCATGGTTATCAGCCATACATCAGGCATTATGATCTATGTTGTATGGGACTCGACATGACAAGTTATTCCCCCCAACAAACACAAGAAATTGAACCTTTCCTTGTTAATGAATCTGCAGTACGGCCACATGAATGTGTAGGAAAACAATTTATTAGGATACATAGACTGAATGACAGAGGCCCAAAAAAATAGCGGCAGAGTCAAAATCTCTATCAGACATAGAGATTGCTAGAGTCAGTAACAGTAAACTGAGACAACTGGCATGTTATTTGAATACTGTACTGTGGCTAACAATCACATTCTGGGTGTGTACAATACTGTTATACCACTAACATAACTGAGCAGCCAATAAAAATCATCGGAGTAGCAGTTTATCACCGTTGTAAATCCTCTGATAACAAACGGCTATTGATGAGACAATCCAATACGTCATCTGCAGCACAGTAATAAATACAATACAAATAAAGAAACAAATCAACCTTTTTAATATTTCTATTTTATTATAGGTAAAAATGAACCTTCGCATAATTGCAATAAGCCACTCAGAGGATGTGAAGTATTAGGGTATTTTCCATGGCAGACAAGGATTTACCCAGTTGGCTGCACCTCATGTGCAAACCACTCCAGCTGTGGTAAATCACCTGATAAGCCACACCACCTCACACCTTATTGTTTAAATAACAGTGGCACTCTGTTGTGTAAACCCAGTGCAATGGCATAAATGAGATACACCAATGAGGTCCTGACATCACAACAGTGGGATAACAAGGTTCTAATTTGTTTGATTTTACTGGGTAATAAGAGCTACTCATATATTATACAGAGGTCAATGCCTGATGTAGAGGTGATAATCATGGTGTAATCACCTCAAGTGGTTGCTAGGGCATCAGCAAAACCTTGAGTGCACAGCTTGAGAGATTTACAATTACCTCAGCAACAACAAGAGATGATTACACCATGGTTATCACCTGAACATCTGGCATTGTCATTAATAGTGAATGGAACTTGACAACCCCCGAAACACAACTACTTCAGCCTTACCTTATGAATGAATCTGCACTACACCCACATGATTGTGTATGAAAACAATTTATTAGCATAGAAGGACTGGATGACAGTGGGGCAAAATACTATCAGAGTTAAAGTTTGTATCAGACATAGACATTGCTAGACTCAGTAACACTAAACTGAGACAACTGAAATGTTATTTGAATACTGTAGTCAGCCTAACAATCACATTGTGGGTGAGTACACAATACTAAATTACACTGACATTCTGTCTTGTAAACTCACGGCTATAACATAGGTGAGATAGGTTTATAAGCTTCTGAGATCACAACAGTGGGATTACAAGGTTCTCATCTGCTTGATTTCAGGGGCTGACAAGGGCCACACATATATTATATAGAGAATAACCAATAGGTTTGTGTCTATTACCAGGGAGTAATAGCATTGAGAGGTTCTGGACACATGCACCTCGAGAGTGAAGCTCAAGAGGTTCCAATGTGTCCAGAACCTCGAGATGCTAGTACTCCCTGGTAATGGACAAACAAACCTATTGGGTATTTTTTTAATATATGGATGTGACGTTTATTTCGAATGGGTGGTCGACCATTTCACTGAACTGACTTTCTACTGGTTGACTGCCGCAGTGTCTTATGCTGTGGATTCAGCTGTGTGCTCGCTCGTGACAATTCCCACCCCCTGTCCATTTTTTTTAAATGTTTGAGATCCTACCTGCTCTTCAGGAGCACAATGGCAGGATCAACCAGATATTTCTATTTCCTGAGGGAAACCCATAAAATAAAAATGAGAAGCACGATGACCGAGTTCAATCTTGGTAAGTGAGAGAACCACCACCATCTTTTTTCAACTGTTCTGCCCACCCACACAGGAAAACCGGACAATGAGGAGGCATGCTTATGACGTGGGAGCAGGAGGTTTCTTTTTGGAAGCTTGGAATGATACTATTGTCAGCACAAAAGTATAGTATTACCAGTGATTGACAATACTATTACCAGTGATTGACAATACTATTATCACTGAACCTTTCAGGCTATAACCAGAATTTTTTTGTATGCTTTACAGACCTATTAAATTGAAGATCCATATATTAAAACAGGATAGTAATCTTGAAATGTCTGAAATATGACATCATGCAATAATATTGCGTAAAAAATGCTAGGTACACACTAAGATTGTCAGTGGATTAATTGAACTGGTCTAATTGATTTCTTATATATATAACATGCAAAACATTTAAAAGAAAACTGCACCCTCATGTGTTGTAAATGTGATTTTTTTCACATCTCAGTACACAAGTCTTATCATGTAGCTGGTAAGGATGTATGCAAATCTTGAAGTCTCTTGTCTCCATCCATGGAAGGTCCTGTCCCCAGCCTGGCAGTTTACATTCAATGACTGTTGAAATTGTATTGTCTGTGAAAACTGCATTAGCATATGAGAAAGCAATCACAGGGCCTAGTATGAACAGTTAAATCATAGTAAAACATTTCCATACATCATTAACAGGTACATGAAAAGAGCTGCCTACTGACATGGAAAGAAATAACATTTAGAATATGTGAGCGTATAGTTTCCCCTTTAAGAGCATTAATAAGATACACTTACCACCGTGATGTCGTTCACCAATGTCTGGCTTCCCTGCCTCCTCCCACATAGCATGAGCTATGTCGTATCACTCCCGTACATTTCTGCACACATCATCTGCCACTGCCTTAGCTTTAAAGGAGGTCTGGTGGGTGACCTTCCACTTCCACTTCCTCCTGCAGACGTCTGCTGATTTGTTGATGCCTTCTCTCCCCCAAGGCACGACTAGCATGTATAAAAACATAAAAACAAAGCACTGTGAATAATTTATTAATATTTAAATAAGTAGATTCAGTAAAGTACTACACCAGTTACTAAAATATTATAATAGTATGTGTTTGATATCTTCATATCTGAAAATATGTACACACAAGATTTGGCAGCACGTCCTTTTTTTTTTAACGTCTCTTAACTTTCTTTCGTATGCACAGCTAGAAGGAACATTCTGCACCAACATATCACCTATATGCTTAAATTATGTTGATGTTGACTGTTGCTCTTTGCAAGACTGTTTCTTAACTTATTCACACCCCTAGTGGATACCACTTCAGAAATCAATGCATAACATGCCTGATGTACAGCCGATAACTATGGTTTAATCACCTCGAGTGGTTAATAGGGCATCAGTAAACCTCGAGAGCCCTAGCAACCATGAGAGATCATAATACCATGGTTATAACCTGTACATCAGGCATTCTGATTTATGGTGTATGGGACTCAGCATGATAATTGCCCCCCCACACACACACACACACACTGAACACAAGGAATTAAGCTTAACTTTATTAATGATTCTGCAGTATAGCCACATGATTGTGCAGAACAACAATGTATTAGGATACATGCAGTGAATGACAGCAGCCCAATATAGCACCAAAGTAAATATCTCTATCAGACATACAGATTGCAATACTCAGTAACACAAAATTGAGACAACTAGAATGTTATTTTCATACTGTTTTTACTGAGACTAACAATAACATTTTCTGTTTGTAGAATACTGAATAACACTAGGATTCCTTTTTGTTAATCCACTGCTATGACATACATAATATTATGTTAATAACATTCTGACAAACAGTGAGATTACAAGGTTGTAATCTGTTGGATAACAGTGAGTAATGAGGCATATCCATAAATCATTCTGACCTAGTATCAATTTTTATATGTTTAATTTTACATATGTGTATGTTCAATCTTGCTATATTAGTGTCACTCCATAGATCCTATTGTCCCTTAACCTCATAAACTGAAAAACACATACATAGTTCTGTCCTTTGATACCTTAAACAGACAATGTGGTACACAATCACAGTTGTAAAATCAAGTTTGCTGTGAACACCGGTGGTCAAAAGTTTCCATGCGCAATACATACTAAGTAGCACAAATCTGTACTACTATAATTACATACTTGTTGCATTGTTACTAGTACCAGTGTCTACTGTTGAAACTGAAACACATGGCTGCAGCTTTTCACTACTCTCAAAAACACCTATCTCTTTTCATATCACACATAAATAAAACATTTAAGTGCTGTATAACTCATGATATTCAAATGGGTTGCATCTGACTCAACTGAGTTTGACTGTCACAATCCTGCATTGTGCCATGGTAGCATATTCAAAAGGCTGCCAGACACAGTGCAATCCTCAATGTGCCAGACTGCAATGCAATCCTATGTACTACAGATGTACCAGACGTCCCCATGCATATGCAGCACATCCCGATATTCAGACTGGGAATTGCAGTGCATATCCCACCTCAATCCACTATTGTGTCACACAGTGGGGCTCAAAGTCAAGCCCTGTAAAAGCAGGACCAAGTCCCGGCCACCCACAAGTTTGCAGCTGTATTTCAAGGTGCAACACAGCAGCCACCAGCCTTGACTGCTGACCCACCCATGAGTAATGCTATCCACAATGCCCCTAACCACCTAACAAGTTAGAGCCCCCCGCACACCCTATCGTGGTCATCTATATGAAGTACATCAATCCCTGGTGGTCCAGCGCCCTCCAAGCCAAATCATGGGCATCTTTACAAAGTACAACTATGCCCAGTAGTCTAGCAGTAACCCCCCATGCACCTGATTACAGGGCATTGTGGAAAAACAGATGTACATGGTGACCAGTGGTACCCCACTGCCCAGCCACCCACAGAGGTCCTATGGCAACCCATCACCTCACCTGTCATTGAAGCATGGCAGCATCCCACCCACATGCCTCCTGTACACCTGCTGAATGACAGCATACAGTGTGATCTGTATAGCTATTAGTCCAGAATGCATACCAATGGGCCTGCAGACCATACTGCACTGTACAGTAACAGATATGAGAATGAATGCAGGTGGGTGGACAGGGAGGTATCCCTAGAGCACCAGGTACATCTTTTTTCCCACAGTGACCCACGATCAGCTGTACAGAGGGCGAAGGGGTACTGCTAGACCTTCAGGGATAAGTATACTTTGTACAGATGCCTCTGATCAGGCTTACTGATAGGGCAGCTACACCACAAGGAACACCTGTGTGTTTTACAGATGCCTGTGACCAGCCGTCCAGTAGCAGGGGACTGCAATAGCCCTCCAGGGTGTCGATCCCTGATGCCACCAGTCTTGCAGGACAACAGGTGGAATTCACCGGGACAGAGCACATCGGATGTAAATGTGGCCATAATGACATGCAAATGACCCAATTTGTGTCTTGCATACATTTTGGCCTCATTTGCATGACCCATAGCTGAACATGGTGGGTGATGCGCCTAGCACAACTGCAGTTGCACTGGCACATGCTTCTTCTTCTCCCTTTCCGTGTCTTGTGCTGTCGCACTGCCAGTGCACCATGCACAGTATGTGCACCTACCCTGCCATATTAAATGGTACTGAGCCAGTACACATCACTGTTGAATATCACCTCATCCTGGACCCAGCACACCCAGTAGTGCTGTTTCCAGGCTTGTACCACTACCCAGCATTTTCTGAATATCTGGCCCATTGTATTTGCACGACTTCACATTATGAGATCTACCACTAGTGTCATACCTGTTAGTAAACTATACTGGTATTACACAGATCAACAGATATCATAATACTACCATGGTTAATATGTAAAAAAAAAACACAAAAGAAAAGTATTTTGTTCATATCAATCATAACCTACCTTACCGCAGGTATGTATGAGGCTAAGATTTGTGGCTCTCATTACAAACCTGGGGTTTGCATAATCTCGTACAGTCTCAACAAGGGCCAGCACCTCCCCATCACTCCATGACTTTGGCATTTTAACAGATCTGTGGAAAAAGATAAGTGACTGTTTAGAAATCTTTAACATACGATTTATAGTTCTTAGAGTATTTGTGCACAACTCATTAATAAATATAAAATTCTTCTAATACTAAAATCATCATTCAATGTTGCATCATTATCTGCTGAGCTGTTCACTATCTAAACAATATAAATGTGACCACTTACTTTTTAGTTGTCTAACAAAGAATTGTTCTCAATTCTCTGCCAATCTGTTGTGACAAATCGACAGTAACTGTTAGAAAACTGTGAAGAGCCAAATAAAGCCATCAAGATGAACAGCACACCTCACTGATATCAACTACACACTCATGAGTTGCGAAGTGTCACCCAGCTAATCCCCCCTAACAGAACAGTAGCTGTAATTTGAATTCAAAGCCAGAGTCTGACTGAAGCCTTGGACATCAGCAGTATACCTACATGATGGCAACTGCACACATGTTACAACACTGAGTACTGCCATTGCATGAGTCACATAATAGCTCCCTCCCCTAGAACAGACAATAGATCCTGACTACAAAAGCAGAGCTCAACCACAGTAATGTAGCAATACACTAGACCTACGTCATATCAGTTGCTCACAGGTTAGAACACTGAGCAGTTCCACATATTCAAACAGTCAATACCACCCACCATCCAACCACATACAAGAGCTTGGATGCACAGGTACAGTGCAACTAAACCTGTAGACATCAATAGCATACATCCGTGCAAGCAGGTTCACAGATAGTAGCTCTGTCAGGAGTAGCACAGCAGCACTGAAGCAATGCCTCCCTAACCAAATACATACTGCATCCTGATAGCAGGCACACAGGCTAACTAAACCAATTAAGATGACTGGCATAGGTCTCTCATACCACATGCACACAAGTTAGAACACTGGTGAGTTGCACAGCTTGTGGAAAAAATACCTCCAGGTCTCCAGAGCACCCACTATATGCTGAGTAAAAAGCACATCCAAACTCAACTGATGCACACCAATCATATTGCTGTCTGATACTAGCTACAAACAAGTTACAACAATGACGAGTTTAATGGCTTCAAGCAGACAATACCCCTACTGCCTTCCTGTAAGGTGATGAGTTTACATATACAACCCAACTAAACGCATGAACATCAACATACATCCCTGATAACAGATGCAGGCATTCATTCACATATCTGGTCCTATGTACTATTTTACTAAAACCATGACATCAATAGTATACCTCCCTGATAGCTATAACAGGTAGTAGATGTTGCCTAAACAGTCAGATTCTAACCTATAGACAGCACATGTGTGTATTGTGGCTAAGTTGTTCTATTTTTTGACCAGTTAGAATGGCTCTTAAAAGAGCCATTTTTGTCACAGCCTATGGCATGTGCTCAACAGATATTGTTATAAAGAAACACAATCACAGATGTGCAAGGATGTCATTTCGAAGGTGCCCAACAAAAATGTTGTTACCTGTGCTTGAGAGATGCACACCATCTTTTTAGCTACAACCAATGTTTCTCATATGCAATTTTGGGGGTGACGTATAGTGTGCATTCCCATATCATGGAGGAATCCAGATATTTGTATGTTTATCTTTCTCCGTGATCTCTCAAGTGCAGGACAGTAATCCTCACCTTTCCAGATCATTCGCTGTGTAATGTCTGAATACAGAATTTTACAAGCTGACAACATACTGATAAGTTGCTGCAAGTCAGACTGTACAGCTTTTGTTAACTCAATTGCCCTTTAGTTCCCCAAATCATTACCTCTGAGATGGATACGGAGTATGTCTGGTTCTGGGTGTGTCTCCAGTAAGTGGTACATGGTTGGCAAAGAGCTGCTCCCATCTCATGCCACCCTTCCCAAACCAAGACACTGAGCAGTGAGGTGGGTGCAAGTCATTCCCAAAATGACTAGCTCTACTGAAAACTGCTGCCCCTCTCACCAGGCTTGATCCTACAATCCACACACTAACTGTTGATCTTTCTGCCACACTGACTTAAAGCTCAAATAAGTCAGATGAAGAAATAACAGAAATGTGTCTGTCTCTGATTGAGCACCACCCAGGATAATCAGCAGAATGACCAGTGTTGAGCTCTGTGTATAAGTTTAATGCAGTGAGACACAATCACAACCAACATTCTGATTCCACATTGGCTGACACAGGCAAAAAATAAATTGTTATGTCTGTAAAGGCTGTTTCAATTAGTCTATTGCTTATTAAACATTCTTCTTGTTTTAGTGGGAGAATACTGCCTGGCCATTGGCCACAGTTAATAACTTGCCAGCAATAGCCATTTCCATTGGATGGACTTAGTAGTCATTTTGGTCAGTGAAGCTGTACTCCCTCTCTTTCTCAGCTAGCAGCTTGAGTGGCGAGTACAAGCACAGCTCTCTAGCTTAGTGATATAGTTTTCAGAATTCTAAACATTCAACATTTTTAAAAGTGCTCTGCTACTCTGCTATAGTCACAACAGTAATTATTCACTGGTCAGTATATTATATCTGAGAGGTAATGAATAATTATGTTACTGGCTCAACTAAGTTTAGAAATGTCTGTCATTGCAGTCAAAGAGTTAATGATTCAGCATTGCCATTTCTTCACTAAAAAAAAAATTGGTGACCAAGCAAAGAATGCAACCCCTAGTTAACATTGTAAATAGAGTAAAATAACTATTTTTCAAACAAATTGTGATTTGCCATAACAATTCATCTACTGCAACTATGGGTGACAGAGAGATAATGTACAACATCTGCTGTTTGTGCAGTACAGTTAAAACTTAGCAACTCTACAACTTAAATGTAAAAGTATTAGAGAAATATTGTATTTGCAGCAATATGTTCTTGGTGAGATAATCAGTTCTGTTCTAAGACTGTTCATATAACTTGCAGAAACAGCCACACAATTACTACACAAAGTAAAAAAAACAACTAGTACTGTATTACTAAGAAATTGCAAAATATTGTTAAATCAGTACATTAATCATTGCAGACTGCTAAAGTTGAACTTTACAAGCATGTGCATGTTCTCCACTACCTTATTAGTTAGATTTGCATTGTTTTCAGTCAATAGATAAATCTCTACTTACATTTATGACCTGGAGACCCTGCTGTTGGTCTGGCAGACTTAAAATGGCCACTCAACTGTTATTCTTTGATTGTATTGGTTCACAGAAGTTACTTGGTTAAGTTAGCCATTTCTTTGTTCGTGAGACAGCAAAATCTTTGATCACAACTCGCATTGTTCACAAGGATTGACTGCGAGCGTGCAAATTCTTTGATCGCGAGAATAATGCGAGACTTCAATAGTAGAACCTCTGCAGTTTAAAAAAATGTAATAATTCTCATTTTTTAACAGATTGAGCAGTCATGAGTCTTTCTACTAGTTATCAGACATAAATATCATGATAATAATCATTCTTACAAAGTTTTGTAACATTTAACAATATTTTAGTGATCTTTGAATGCGAGTGTGCAAATTCTTTGATCGTGACTCAGTTTGACTGCGAGGATCATCTGTGACCCTGCAAATTCTTTGATCACGAGAATAATGTGAGATTTGAATTGTTAAAGATAATAAATTATGCTGGCCCGGTGGTGCTGAGGGCTGAGGTGATGGATGCCTTACCTCGTGTCACGCCAGCGACCAGTGTTCAGGAACGGACATGGGGTGCCGGGGGTTGGCAGGATGGACAAGGATTGAGCATCCTCAGGACTGGGGATTGCAAAGCGAAGGCTGGGATGGGGCATGCCAGCATTGAATCAGTGGGCAGAGTCTGCAGCGGTGCCAGCAGGAGGAGCCTGCGAGTCTGTGTGCACCGTTGGTGCTCATTGCACTGTGACCACGGGGAACAAAAGAGGAGGAAAAATGAGGTACTGGTGACATGGGATCCTCGCAAGTGCCACCTCCGTGACGGGCAGTAATCCCTCCAGCATTGGATCTGGACCTATGTGGGTGAGTGATCCTTGCCGCTCCACCACGGGGGGTAAGCCATGGGATAGCTGAAGGGGTAAGCTCCAAGTGGGGGATGGGGCTGGGGGCGCCTGATGAGATGGGAAGCGGTCGGGACCTGATAAAGAAATAACTGCAAAAAAAAAAGATAATAAATGTAAAATTAACATGTTTCTCACTACTTTTCAATGCACTGTGTGGTCATATGTGTTTTTATTACTTAGAACACTTGTATGTGGCAGAAATAATTTTATTTTCAGTGTTTTTTTAAATGTAGTAGTACTTTTAATTCTTTGATCATGAGTGAGCAAAATCTTTGATTGCAGCTCTGTTTGAACATGAGGATCGTTCTCGAGCTTGCAAATTCTTTGATCATGAGAATAATGTGAGACTTGAACTATGTAACATGACAGCTTTTAAAAAAATGCATGTTTTCTCACCAGCTTTCAACACAGCATATAGCCATATGTATTTTTCTGCTTAGAAGGCATGCCTATCACAGTAATAAGTATTTTAAATCATTTTTAATCATTTTATTGCATTTTTGCCGCTTTGATAGCAAGGATCGGTCGTGAGCCAGCAAATTCTTTGATCACGAGAAAAATGTCAGATTTAGCATGTAGAAGTCGTGCAGTCTTGGAAAACTTGACTTTCTTACTCAGCTCAACATGTCATTTATCTTCATATGTACTTAGATTGGCACTATAGCCAACAACATGCCTTCCACAGACTATAAAGGCCTACAGCTCCAGCATCATACATCACTACCCCCCGCTGTGCATTATATTCTTCCAGCAATACTACCTACCTTGTCAGATATAATGTTGGATATCTTATTTTGTAATATTTTGTAAACACTCTGCTTTCAAATTGTATGCAATGGGTCCAATTCTACAAGCTTGGCACATATTTGCACCAAAGAAAACTTGCACCAAACACCATTGCAACTTGTACCCAGTACCATACTTTAGAAGTGGCAGGGTACCACAACTAAGTCCTGTGACTTGTGACATGCAGAAAGTAATGCCAACCTACAGCTGTATCTGAGAGGTATACCACAAGTGCCCCCCCATCAGCAAGCATAAGTTACCTGTAAAAGCCCCACAGGGCAACTATGTCCCCACCACCAGCCACTCCTCCCACTCAAAGTAAATCTCTCAAATGTCAAATAAAAAATTAACCCCAGCATGACTGGTGATCTAGTGGCCTCTTGCCCCACCCTACCCATCAGTACCAGTCAACCCACATCCCCCCTCCATCCCTAGCTGGTGACTGGCACACCCCACCTCAGACCCACACAGCCATCTGCCAACTGACACTGCATGAACACTTACTGTATAGACATGCCCAGAAAAGAATCAATGCTCATTTATTTGAGTACATCTATACAGTAAGCAGTAGCGGTGCTCACTCAGCAGTTGGGCATGCAGGTCAGAGGTGGGGTGTGCCAGTTACCAGCTAGTGATGGCTGTGTGGGGAGAGAGGGCATATGGATAGACAGGCACTGCTAAGTGGGGCGAGATAGGGGCCACAATATGACCAGGCATCTCTGGCTTATTTCATTATTTACAATTAGCAACATTTACTTTGGCTTGGGAATTGGCTGGGGGAGGGGACACAGCTGCACTATGGGGTGCTAACATTGTGTGGTCAGCATCATGATGTGCCTTGTCTGCCCTGCAGGACAATGAGGTTTTGCAGTTTTGGGGAGTCTTTGGGCACAAGATGCCCAGCTCAGCACATCTTCTGTGAGGGATGACGGTCAGGTGGTTGGGGTGGTTGTGGAATGTCCTGTTGGGTAGTGATGGTAGTGTTCTGGGCATGGGTGAATAGGTGCCAGAGCCCATGTATGATGTGTATTCAGTTACACAACCTAAATGCTGTTGTAACTGACATTACCAGTTCTTTTCTGATGGTTCTTATAGAGTCCTGACATTAGGGACTTTGTTGCTGCCCTAGTAGAATAGGGAGCAGCTGTTGCCATAAACCCACTAGCATCATATTGCAGGCATTTCATGGCACAACTGTTGTCATAACTGCTCATTGGTGCAAGTCCCTGCAACATCTCACAGGCCACATAGTAGAATCCCACAAGTCGCAACTGCTGGCATAGGTTGCTGTTTGTGCCTCTCTACTTCACACAAGTGTAGTTACGGTAACCGTGACTGTTGTAGAATCATGCCCTATGTTCATATGATAGTGTAGTAGTCAGAATATTTCTAAGTGCTTGGACATTGTCATTCTCATCATTTTATTTCACAAAAATGACATTTGTTTGTATTCCATGCTGTTAATGACTTATGTAGTATCGACTTATTATGTAACTGTACACATTAGTCTTAAACATCACCTCCAGTTGTACTAATATTTTTTTTTCTTTTGTCTTTCTTAGGAGACTGCCACAGACAAGATATTGAACACATGATTGAAAGTTTCCATCATGACCATTTCCCGTAAAGTTAAAGAACACATAAGAAGTAGTAGGTGTACTGGAGATTCACTGTCATACCATGTAAATAATAAAGGTGTAAAATGTCAGCAGAAGAAAAATACTATTTCTTCTGTGACATGTCAACATATCACAAGACATGGACATGTTGACAAAGACAACAGCTTCCCTAGCAATGTAAAAAGTAGTAAAGTTTGTAAAGGTACTGTGCTCAAACAATGTCCAGCACTGTCAACACAGACCCAAATGTCTGTGAGACGCAAAACAAATGCTGGATCTGTGACTTCTACTACTGCACAGCACAGTAAGGCAAATTTTTTCAGAAAAGTTGTCCATCGAGCTAGAACTGATCATGTGATCTCTAGTATAGTGAGACACAAAGGGAACAAACTGCGTACAGTAGTAAGGTTGCATTAATGAAGTTGCGATTGAGAGTGAGACAATTTGTTAATGTGACTCTTCCAATTCATTCCTGTTTATGGGCTGAAATGATGTCAGCTATTGATAAATTAAGTGTAAAGATTGAGGAGATGACAAACAAACTATTGTCTTTTGAACACTTAAACAGAGAAAATATCTCTGTGCTGCTTCAAGGAGACTGGTTTCACTCAGAATATTCAGAAGCCTTCTTCTGGGAAGAGACATACCATGTACACAGTAGAAATGTCAGTTTAACAATTGATGAACACGGCAAAGTTCAGAATGTTTTAGTTGTCTCACAAGAGAACCTTGATTTTAACAATGAGACTGCAGTTGAACAGGTTTCAAGCAACCCAAAGTCATCAGCTAAGAAGTGGCCATGTGACACTATATGCAATGTCAGGGAAGAATCAATCATGTCAATTGAAACTTTCCTGTCAGAATTTGCTACCACAAAGAGATCTATACAACACAGACTGATTCACACCATTGACAAGTGTGAGATTCAGCCTCACACAGGCCTAATGGGGCATTCTCTTGTATGTTTAGACAGCATCAGCTGTGACAGTGTGTTCAATCACTTTCACATGGTAGCAGTGCATCCCTCTGGCGTAACGCAAATTTGTACAAAGATTATATCGAGTGAGATCTTTTGTCCGAGACTATTTGCACTTTCAAGCATTGCTCGATGATGGAGATGTAGAAGGACTTGTGGAGTTCATCAAACAGTTGCAAACAACCCATATATTGAGGTCTAATGCTGCTGTTGATGAACATGCAAATACGACACACACATCAGTAGTGCAAGAAGCTCAGCTTCTTAGGAATTTTGGTTGTGAGTTTGCTAAATTTGAAATTAGCAAGACACAAAAATTCGATGTGATTTGCGTATCATGTGAGTGCCTGTTCTATAAAGAGCAATGTGTCAAGATAGACCTGCAGAACATTTCATGCTGGAATGCTATGTGGGGGCGTCTTCATGCATATCTTCTGTTAAAGACAGACTTTGCAGAAGTTGGAACTGTGTCACTGTGTACTTACTGTTGTAACAAGATAAAGAGTGACACTTTACCTCCTCACTCTGTACTTAATAAAATGGAAGTTGAAGTAACCCCTACTGAGATAGCAGTCTTGATCTTAGTTGAACGGATTCTAATTCAGACCATGAAGCCATTTCAAACAATTATCAGGCCAAATACAAGGATGCGAGACCCACCAAATAAAGAACTGGTACATTCTCTGAAGGGCTCTGTTGTATACTTGCCTTTGCTTTTTCAAGAAAATGTTAACACTATTTCTCAGGCTAATAGTCTAGTCATCTTGGTGAATGGTGTGCCAACTAAGGCAAAACAATATGGCAGGACATAGTCAATGTTGAGAAGGTGAAGCATGCTTTGCGATACCTAAGGTAGCATAACTTTTTTATGTTGACATTGGCATCGACACATTTGCTAGTCTTTCTACAGGAAATGCTCTGGAAAACTCTGACTAAGCAATATTGGAGAAGGTTGACATCGCATCTGTACAGAATGTCTATGAGCAATTCACCATACACCCATTGCACGGGAAGGATTCAGTGATGGATAATATTGAATTGTATCAAATTAAACAAGTGGAGTGCAATCCTGTAAGTGTTTGGGAGGCTACTTTAAAGGCTCATTGTTTTCCTGATCTGTTTCCACTTGGCTCAGGTGGTCGATTAGATGAGTGAGAAGTTTGTGTCCTAGGAGCTGACTATAGGACCTCAAGAGTTCTACATAAGGATGGCACGTTTCATAGAAACATTGCATACCTGTTCCACCTTCTTTGGGAAAGTGAACTTAGTGTCCTATCTGCTAGTATTGCACATATATTGAGACTTGATACAGAGTTTTGCAGAACAAAGATGAAACACTACAAGTCAGTCTTTCTTCCATTTTGTCCAGCATGCGTGGTACTAAAGAATATTGATACAGATGACACTCTGAGGTGATGTGTATGCTGAGAGAGTTTGGACCAGTGACATGGTTTGTGACACTGAGTTGTGCTGAATTCTATTAGGATGATATGCTTGATCTTCTCAGATGGGCAAACTCTGATGTTGAGAACATACAAAGTATGACTCTCAGTGAATTATGCTCACTTGATCCTATAACTGTTTCACGTTACTTCCACCACCGGTTCCAGGCTCTTTTGAAATTCATACTGTCTAAGACAAATCCTCCTCTTGGCGTTGTTGAGCACTACTTCTGGAGGGTTGAGTACCAAGCTCGTGGAGCTCCACACATACACATTTTGCTGTGGATAAAAAATGCCCCATGTATTGGTGACAGCGAGACAACTGAAATCCTAAGCTTTATATTGAAGTAGGTCACATGTCAGATTCCAGTCAAGTATAACAGTGCAACACTTTGAGAGTTGGTTCAAAAATTCCAATGACACCTGTGTAGCAAGTACTGTCATAGGAAAGTGAAGAACAAGGGACAGTGGTGCAGTCAGTGCCATTTTGGTTTCCCAAGATGAGCTTGCCTGGATGCTTGTCTCAATGATGTCTTTTCTGCCATGCGACACCACTTGAAGGCAAAATCAACAAAGCGAGTGTATGAACTACCTCGCAGGAAATCAGAAGTCTATATCAATGCTTATAGCCCTTCTCTTCTGTTGATGTAGCAGGCAAACATTGATGTTAAGTTTGTTGCTGATAATTCAATGGCTTTGGTGAGGTATGTCACATCATACATCACTAAGCATGAGCTGTCAAACCTGCAAGAAATGTGGAAAGAGTTGTCTAACTGTGATAGGTCAATGTCTTCTAGACTATGGTCACTGGAACTTAGGACTCTGTCACACCATGAGTGTGGCGCCTATGAAGCAAGTGACCAACTTACAGGTGTATGTCTATATGGGGAGTCAGACTCCATTCATTTTTTGAATGTGAACAACAAGCAGAACAGGCGTTGTGTCCTTAAGAGCCATGAAGAGATTGAGGATCTGGCTGCTACAAGACCAACAGCCACAAATATTCTTAAGAGCAACTTAATTGACAACTACTATCCACAGAGCCACAGTGCTATGGATGATCTGTGTCTCTTTGAAGTTGCTCAATGGTATGATTATAAGTGGGGTGTTTCTTCTGACCCAGAGAAGAGCATATATAAAGTCAAGGGGTTTGATGGCTCACTTGTGAAAAAGCAAAAACCACAGCTAATTGACCACTGCAAACTCAGCTTGAACACAACAGAAAGCAAAGAGCATTACTAAGTTGCTCTACTATTTCTGTTCAAGCCTTGGAGATCAGAGTCTGAATTGAAAGGATTATCTGACACATATGAACAAGAGTTCATGGTAAGTTATGATACCTTTAAGAGTCATGTCTCTGACATTTACATTGAGAGACTCGAAATGGAAAAAATCAGCTGGAGAAAGCTAAGCAAATTCTGGATGATGATACCCCAGTAACATCATAGGATATGGTTGATGTTGAGGGAGAAGGGACTCTTGGTGCCCCTCTTCCTTCTAATGACCCAGCTGTGCGGATGTCAGAGGTAGAGGGTGCAATGCAACAAACTATGCAGTCATCAGAGTCTGCTACAAACATTGTTGAGAACTTGAACTTGCATCAAAAAGTTGTGTATCACTCTGTGATACATGGTGTGCAATATGCCATTCAGCACAGTACCAGACACTGTGTTTGTAAGGAGCACACACCAGTGAGTATGTTTGTTAGTGGTGCTGCTGGAACTGGAAAAAGTTTCTTAATTAAGGCTATAAGCAGAGGTGTGCATGACCTTACTACAGTAACTCTGCAACCTCAGTTATTGTCGCTCCTACAGGTTTGTCAGCTTATAACATAGGTGGTGTCATGCTTCATAGGTTGTTCATGTTGCCAGTTGAGCATGGATACAAATGTTCTCCTTACATATGTCTACTTATGTCTACAGGAGATACTTGGTACCGATGATGACATACCATTTGGTGGCAAGAATATTCTTGTTCTTGGGGATCTTCTGCAACTGGCTCCTGTGAATGGAAAGCATGTTTTCTGTATTCTTTCGATTGAAGAGGCAAAGAAAACCGTCGGATGCATAGGTGGTGTCAATCTGTGGGAGTTCTTTTCATATGTTGAACTGTTACAGAATATGAGACAGCAAGGTGACATGTCTTACAAAGCATTGCTTAATGAGGCTCGCATTGGCGCATTGTCAGCCATTCATGTTGAAATGCTAAGACAGCGCATGATCGCTAGAAATAATGCTCCTATTCAGGATGCTTGTGATATCTTTACACATGTACAGAAATCTGGGGTACATGTTGTGTGTCTATTCCCAAGATTTAAGAAGTGTGCAGAGTTCAATGAGATCATGATGCAGAGAGAACAGGAACCTATTGTGACTCTCACATGCATAGATACCATAGATGGTTTAAGTCTATCATGAACAATGGTAAAAAAAATGGTTGAGCATCTCAGAGAGCTCTCAAGTGACGTGTCACGTACCGCTGGCTTGGAAGCTGTGCTACCACTGTGTAAGAATGCACACGTCATGCTTCACAGAAGCATTGACGTTGACCGAGATCTTGTGAATGGAGCCAAGGGGTACATCCTTGAGTTCCAGTATAATGTGCAGAAGACAACTGTGGAGTTTGTGGTTGTTAAATTTGACAACTGTGAAACTCCTTGACCAATAGGCAGAGTTACAGTCAAGTTTGAGCTTGTCAAAGACATGTGTGCTGCTTATGCCGTGTCTATACACAAGTCACAAGGGCTGAGCCTTGACAGTGCCATTGTAGATATAGGCACTTGTATATTCAAGGATGGGATGTCTTATGTTGCTTTGTCTCATGTGAGGCAGTTGTCTGGACTACACATAGTGAATCTTGCAGAAAGTAAGATACATGCTGATACAAAATGCATTGTTGAGTACAATAGATCATGTATATTATTGCAACTCCCTGTACTTAGGGTTGGCTGCGGTTGATATCCACTGCCTGCAGCTAATGCAGAACACAGCAACATGATTGTTGACGGGAGTCTCTCAGTCCTCTCATATTACACCTGTGCTGCGCGATCTGCACTGGCTGCTGATTAGGTGATGGATCACCTTTAAAGTCAGTTTACCGACTTATGAAGCCCTACATGGACTGAGCCCTGATTACTTGAAAGAGCTCCTCATTACCCACCGCCCAGTGTGACAGTTGCGCTCAGCTGATGAGAGGTTGCTAGAGATTCTGAGGGTGTCTTTGAAATCTTCAGGGGCCCATGCATTCATGCACGTGGCTCCGGCCTTCTAGAATTCTCTACCCCGCCAGCCTCGGGAGTGCATGACTGTGGGGGGGTTTAAGCAGGCAATGAAAACATATTTGTGGTGCCATGCTTTTGGTGGCACAGTTTAATCTTGGACCCTCTGATTATTTTACTGGTTTTCTGAGTTTTTATTATGATACCTTATCTTTTTGTACAGTGCCTTGATGGCTAAAAGGCGCTTCTGAGAAATAACATTTATTATTATTATTATATTGTACCAACCAAATGCTTCTTTGTTACCAGTTCCCAGATATGCGTCACGTACAGATTTCCCAGTGGATGAAGGGCACAAATTTAAGAAAAAGCACACTAAGACTCCACAGTCATCACCTCACCATTCTATTAGTAAGCAGGCTGTCCATCAACAACTCACAGCTCCACATGTGAAGAGATACACTGGGGTTCACACACTGCCAATATTTGACAACAGCACAGGAGTAAACTGCTATGCCAATGCTACAATGCAGGCACTTCTCCACATCCCTGAGTTTTGCTGATGTCTTGAACTCAAGTCAGTCAACACCTCTCTCTGAAGCATTAAAGAGAGTCATTAGAGGTAGTCAAGAGGAGCTGCCCAGTTTACAAAGCTTGACTCCTCTCTGACTAACTCTTGCAAAATATACAGGACAATCAATGTTTGCTGACAATGCCCAACAAGATGCCACAGAGTTCATGATGGGAATGATAAACAGTTTAGCAGATGATGGTATTGATCAGCATCAGCACTTTAAGGTTGACTATGTGTACAAGAACACATGTTTGTTATGTGTCCACAAAGAAACACAAGCAACTCAGAACATGCTGTGGTTGCCTGTCTATGTCCCTGAACAGAGATCCGTGAAGTTTCATAAGTTGTTTGCAAATGCAGAAACTGGTTGCTTGTGCCGAAGATGTGGTCGTTCTTGTGTTTGCTCTCTGAGAGTTACACCTTCCAGTTCATACATAATGATTGAACTGCAACATTTTAATTCTCAAGGCATGAAAATCACAACACCAATTTCTAACTTCATTGCTGGAAGAACTATGTTCTCAGGAAGTCAATTTGACACTCATGCAATTATCTTCCATCACAGCCTATCCATTCACTCTGGCCACTATGTCACTTGGTAAAGGTTCCGAAAGGGATGGGTGGAGTGTAGTGATACAGTATGCACTATGAAAGAAAGATTACCAAGGAATCTGAAAGATGCATACGTCATCATTCTCTGTTGCATCAATGTTGCACAATATATGGAGCAGTGATGCTATCTGATCACAGCAGCTTACTTAACCAGCATCTTTGCAATAATAACATTCCATGTGCATATTCCAGGTATATGGCATTTTCTTTCCACCAGTTTACATATTTATTTTCATTTCATAGAAGAAGTAACACCATTCATCTAAAACTACCGCTGTACAAAACCACTCATGGTGATCTATGTGTTTTACTTCTTGTACACTATCGGTACAGTCCATGTGAATTACTTTGATTTCCCTGCCATCACAGAAGAGAATCACAACAGTACACCAATGTAACAGATTGTGGTAGGCAATGACTTGTTTATCTCACTGTTATTCTGATATGTTGGATGCAAAACAATATTGTTTTCATCATTTATTGCAATACCATTTCTAGATACATTTGTATTGTAATATTGAGCAATTTCAACTTTTATGTACTTACTACAATGACTGCTGTGTTACTGCTCAAGTAGACTTGAGGGTACTGAGCTGTAATCATTAGACAGTCAGTGAGTCATATCTTTTTGCAGGTGTCTCAGTTAATCTATGTTTTTTCACTTGTCACTATGTATTCAGTTGTTTCACAGTGCCATTTTACATGGTGATGACAAAATCAGTAATATAATAACATGTGTATCAGAGTTGCAAGCTCTGTTCTCCACATATTGTGTGAAGAACTATACTTGTTTGAACAATACACAGCAGGTTAAGTTCTGACTCCTTTTCCTGTTGTTGTCTACATTCTTGACCTTGACTATGATACTTAGTGAATTGACTTCCGCCAAATCCAAGCAGACTCGAGGGCGCTGGATATTACACACGTCAGTGAATTATGTCTTGGCAGATGTAGTTATTTGACTCATGTTAACAGCATGACTTTCTACATGATAATGTTATCTGTTAGCACTGAACTGCATTTGTTGAACAGTATCTGACAGTTTTATCTGTCACTGTTCTTGGACTATACTGCCAACACTGGATATGACACCATCTACTAACACAATGCGACTCAGATTTGTAGATATGTATATAGTGCTGAACTGCAGAGTGAACCTATGTTTGTTACATAGATTCTCAGCTATTTTTGTTTGTTGACAAAAAAGAAATAAAAAAATTCCATTCATTTGTTCATTAGCTGTCCCAAAACTGTTGTATCCAAGCATTTAATGTTATTGCATTGCATTAAGTGCTACTGTTGATATTGTTCATAGCTGAACATAGAGATGAATACATGTGGTTATCTGGCCTATTTCCAGTGTATGCATGCATTTCTATATATCTGTGCTGATGTGTGCAACTGATAATTCGACAGATAATGTCAAAAATGATCGTGTACTTCTGCTCCACAATGCAAACTATTGGTATGCTCCTACTTTTATAGGATCATCCATATTTTGGAGGTCAGATGAGGAACTTTTCCCAGTTCAACAAATGATAAACAGTTCAAAAAATGCATTGATTTGGAGATGAACCAACCTTTTCAGCATCAGTGAGAAAATGGCTGTGATATGTGCTATCTTCACCACAGCATGATATTGGCAGTAATTTCTCAAATTATTTACTAGTTTACTAATCTATGATATAACATTAACTTGCTCTTTCTATATATATATATATATATATATATGTGTGTGTGTGTGTGTGTGTGTGTGTGTGTATATATATATATATATATATAAAATGGGGTGAGCTACATTTCTCAGTGATAAAAACATGTATTAGTACCACAGTGAGATAAATGCAGACCGAGGCTCACACAGTGATGATACATGCAATTTATACATACTGGCGCAGATTTTCAAACTGCGCCATTCTGAGGCGCAAGCCCCTGCACTGCTCAAAATAGTTGCGCAGGGGTGTGGCCGGGGTGACATTCAAAGGGGTTGCGCTGTTGAGCAACTACTTTGAATATCACCCCCCAGCCACAGCACTTGTGCATGGCGCAGTGGAACTTGCGCCACCGCAAGTTGCCAGAGTTGAGCATTAAACTTGCGGTGGTGCAAGTACCATTGCACCATGCTCAAATTTCCGATATTCAAAAGGTGACATGCAAATGGGGCCATAATTTGTGCAAGGTGCAGGGGGGGACATTTGCATCTATTTATGGCCCCATTTTCATGACATTTGCATGTAGGTGCGCCGATCCCCGAGGACTTGCTCCTGGCCACCCTGCCAGGCAGCAGCCATCGGGGACCGATGCACAATGCAGCCCGATCGCTGGCATCACAGTTACATGAAACCCCCCCCACACATATCCCACAGCCCAATCGCGGGCAGTACAGGTACATGAAACCCCCACACATATCCCACAGCCCAATCACAGGGCAGTACAGGTACATGAAACCCCCACATATCCCACAGCCCGATCGCGGGCAGTACAAGTGCAGCAAACCCCCCACACACTCCCACAGCCCGTTGTGGGCAGTACAGACATGAACCCCCACACACACATCTCCCACAGCCCGATCACGGGCAGAACATATATGAACACCCCCAGTGCCCGATCGCGGGCAGAATGTAACCCTCCCCCAACCCGAATATCTCCCTGGTGGTCCAGTGGACTGTAAAGCCTGATCGTGGGCAGAATGTCACATCACAACCCCCAAACATCTCCCTGGTGTCTAGTGTCCCCCCACCACGAAGCCCCTCACCCGCGCTCCCCGCGGCGGTGGGAGACAGCATCCCACCAGCCTGCCACCCGCCCGACTGACTGTCCGGTGGGCTGCACTCCAGCTGGTGCAGAGCTACAGCCAATGGGCATGCAGCCCATACATACATGACAGTCAGATTTCTGAATGATGTTCATTCACAAATCTGGACTGTCATTCTACGTATGGCTGCACCCCATTGGCTGTAGCTCTGCACCAATGGGCGCAGCCCCTACCGACAGTCAGTCGGCGGGCAGCGGCGGCGGCAGGCGGTGGGATGCTGTCGCCCGCCGGCTGCGGGGAGGCGGGTGTAGGGGCTTGTGGGTGGGTGGGGGACACTAGACACCAGGGAGATGTTTGGGGATTGTGATGTTACATTGCCCACAATCGGGCTTCTGATCCACTGGACCACCAGGGAGATATTCAGGTTGGGGAGGTTACTTTCTGCCACGCTCGGGCACTGGAGGGGTTCATACACGTTCTGCCACGATCGGGCTGTGGGAGATGTGTGGGGGTTCATGTAACTGTGATGCCCGCGATCGGGCTTCGGGATATGTGTGGGGGGTTTCTGTAACTGTGATGCCCGCGATCGGGCTGTGGGAGATGTGTGGGCGGGGGGCGTTCATGTTACTCCATACCTCTCAACCTCTTGTGTCATGCATCAGGGACAAGGCTTGAAAAAATCAGGGACAAAGATGCCAAATCAGGGACACATCTCAACAATTGGTAATAGTCACTCAGAAATCTGATAGAATAAGGGGATTTGTATAAGATGCATTTCTGAAGAAGAACTAGTCTGTATTTTTAATGTTTGATATTATTTTATGCTTACAGTCCCCACTGTTCTGTCACAGAAACACGAATTTTATGAGAGACAGAGGAAAATTCTGTGGCAAAATCAGGGACATCCCTGAAAATCAGGGACAGTTGAGAGGTATGTGTTACTCTATGCCTGCGATCGGGCTGGTGGGGGGGCACAGGGACTGAGTTGGGGCCAGCCAGGGGTGGCAGCTGCTGTGTTGCGCCCTGCAATACAGCAGCTCACCTGTGGGTGCCCTCAACGATCCTTTTTTTGGCTCAAGGTTGTGCAGGCGCAGGTTGGGGTTGAGCATGCACAACTCACCTAACCGACTGAATATCGGTTGCAGGGTATGCATGGTTCCTCCCCCTCCTGTTGAGCATGCATTCATTTGCATTGCTCTTTTGCGCAACCTGTTGCCAGTGGAGCAACTGCCTCCTGCTGAATATCGCAGAATGGCGCAATGTAGGACTTGCGCATGCGCAACCCTGTTGCGCATGGAGCAACCCTTTTGAATATCTGGGCCACTGTGCCTACCTCATCAGCATTTATTCTCACTGTGGTGATGTCACACAGAAGCCCATTAAAACTCTCTCAGTGTTGGAACTTGTTTTATCTTATTAAGTAACTAATTAAGCTCACCTGAATATAAACCATTTGAAGTACCAGTAGCACGTTTAGTATGTGCATTCTCAGAGACAGCCACATTTTCAACAAAGCTTTGAACTGCACACTATGAAACAAAAATGAATAAAACTAAATAATACAATCATGAACAACAAAACTACAAAATATAATTTTATACAGCCAAACCATGCTAAAAAAACAAACAAATTATCTCTACAAAAGAAAACACAACCAACTGATCTGGAAGAAGAGGTATTCCTATCTTGTTCACAGTTCGAAACTGATCAGGAACCACTTTTGGAACCAAGCACATCGAGAGACATTTATCGTACAGAGAAAACTGAAGAAGTGCAACATTTGAAATCGAAAACAAATAAACTAACTACTACATCAATAGATGATTTCATAAATTTTACCAAAACCAAAAACACACGGAGAAAAATGGAAGCAGATGTTCAACACTTCCAAAACTACCTACTAGAAAAGCACAACATAACAGACCTGATACATAATATTCTGGCAAATAATTTAAACATACTACTACACCATAACTTCATGTCATCTATCCAGAAAGACAGTTATGAATACAAACCACTAACACTACATTCAAAATTCCAATCAATTGAAAGATATCTAAAAGAAATGGATTATACAGAATTGCTATCCACATCATCCATCTTTATGAAGAGCAGACAAGTAATCAGTTCCAAACAAAAAATCCTTAAAAACAAAGGCAAAGGAAATTGACCAAATGCCGCTGATGAGTTGACAGATAGTATCATATCTCCACTGTATCAATCAAACATATTAGGTCCCAGTAGTGCACAATCTCTGACAAACACAATGTGGCTAACAGTAACAATGTTCTTTGGCCTAAGAGGCAACTCAGAGACTCACAACATGAAATGGGGTGATGTAAAATTATGTAAAGATGAGAAAAATATACAATATTTAGAGTACCACCAAGAGCGGCAAACGAAAACACGCACTGGTGAAAACCCAAAAGATGTCCATATGATTAAGCCAATGGCATACGAAATACCAGAGAAAAAAAAAATGCCCAGTGAATAACTATATTATTTTTCATGTCAAAAGACCTGAAAAGATGTGCTACGACAATGCCCCATTCTTCCTAGCCATAAATCACCCCTATAAAACTCATAAAGGCATATACTGGTTAAAAAATTCAACCTCTGGGAGTGAACACAATTAGTAAGTTAGTTAAAAATCGGATATAGGAAAGTAACATAACTACTGAAAAACATCTTACAAATCACTCAATAAGGAAGCACCTTGTTCAAAAACTCCAAATCAATGACATGCCACCTATAGACATTATACAAGCCTTCGGGCACAAAAAGATTCAGTCCCTAAATGAATACAGCAAACTGAATGACTACAAGCAACAAAATATCTCGCATATCTTGAGCAATACAGAACCTTGCCAAAAAATAAATATTTCGTACCCCTCCAGCAGAAGGGAAGAATGTCAGCCATCAACATCAAAAACAAGTGTATACAATAAAGAAGTTACCGTACACCAAAGAATGTTGCATGATACAGTATCTGGTTGCTTCAGTAATCCCACAATAACAGCAATGAACATCACTTTTAATATAGTACAAGGTATAATGCAGCAGCAGTAGCTCAAACAAACATAAATTTAACTGTTTTGTAAAGAATGTAACAGATTAACTTAATATACTATATCTTTTATTCTGTTTCCATACAGGGTCTCAGTATCAAGCTCCCCCTCCCCACAAAAGAGCACGAATACTGGATAGCAATTCTTACAGTGACTGAAGACTACCAGAGAGTACCGAACAACTGCAGATAAATACTTACATTGAGTAATGTCTCAACAATATCAAAAAAGATGAATAAATATCCTAAGATATGAAACAGTTGTGAGGAAAACATTGTGTTCAACTTACAGATCCACATAAATAATGTTATTTTCCTTGTGAAGTCGCCAAACACAACTTTGTAAAAAAATTATCCGGTGAAGTAAACCGGAGCAAATGAAATAAACCAGAGACAGTGAAGTGAACCACACAGTATCACCCTAAGCACTATACAAACCAAAATATAAATAAACATTACTTTCAAATAATAACAAAACTTTCCCAAAACCCATAAAGAGGAGTAAAAATAAACTCCAACCCAAAATCCGCCACTCGCATTCCCAGAATAAGCACCACCAACTACAAACAAACTAACCAATGACAAACTACAACAACATGACAGACAGGAACACCGACCAATAACAACACACACCCACACATCAATCACCTCAACAACCTATAGACATGCATGAAATTAACATCTACAACTATTCCATTCACAAAACTTCATAACAGCCATGGAACAATATGGAAACAGAAAATAACACCATTACACCACATACAAAGCATGAAAACACAAATAAATAACTAAATAGCCTATTGTATAAATCACACTCGTGTGTTATGTGCAATATCTTCACTCGTGAACAGTGACCTCTGGATACTCTCACTCATGCCTTTGGCACTCATGAGTATCCAGAGGTCATTGCTCACTCATGAAGATATTTCACATATCACACTCCTGCCCATCATGCATCCCATATATATATATATATATATCTATATATATATACATATATATAGATATATATATATAGATATATATGTGTGTATATAGATAGATATATATCTATATACACACCGTATACTGCTAATATTATCAGTGTCTCTTCCCATTTCAAACCCAGAGCACAATGGTGTGTACTATACAATGTTTGTGACACATACATACTGTGCTACTTACCTCTCTTCATTTTTCTGTTACTCACTTCTTGATATTGGTTGGTCCACTTTCAAATAAATAACCACTAACAAATTAAAAAGTCTTTAAAGATATAAACAGATGACTTAAAAAGTACAAAGATGTTCAAATAGAATATGGAAAAATTTCATCTAGATTACTAATATACAATAAATACATAAAGACAAATAAAACTTAATGTCTCTATTGACATGCAAGTAAAACTGATCATATGTACAATATTGCTACTTACTTTAACACTGTTTACATAATCTACACATGTGGCTTTTCTATAAAACAATATATTCATGTGCTCATGAGAACCACTGAATGTTTCTTAGTGTCTCATGTGCATATGCAGCGAATAACTAAATGTAATAAAATTCAAAATTTAAAAAAAATCTAAGTTTGTTCTAATGACTTGAATTAAATAGGTGTCAATGGTGATACCCACATGTGCAATAATTGATTGTTAGTCTTGATTATCTAAACGTGTAACTGTGTAGTCTATTTCATTAATGCAATAGTGTCAATGGACACATTATCAATACTACTTAACAACAGGTGTAAGAAAAATGAGAAGTCATTCACATCTTCTGTTACATAATCATGCATATGTTATCACTTACTCATTCTATATAAAACCTAAATTGAATACGTAATATGCAGCAAAACGTAACAGAGTAGATTTACTTTGTGAAATACCAAAAATCACAAAACACACAAAAATGATTAAGAATATATACAAAGAACTGTTTTTTTACTCATCCCAGGAGCAACCAAACAATTAGGCCTAAAGATATTTAAATACTTAAATAGTAAAAGAAATGTAAAACCTTGTGCTATGTCTCTTGAGTATTATTTAAATACAGTTGGTGTGACAGAGGTATAGTGTTGATCTCCATGTCTTTTATTGGGCTGTGATTGTGCACTAAGAACCCTCTACCTGCTCGAGGTGGTGCCACAGGCATCACCTGCCTCAGACTGTGCAACCCTTAACTTTAATAACTATTCTGTATTTGGTATATACATGTATACCATTGAAGATCATGCTGTCACTTCAGCTGTAGCTCTGCACTCAGTATTCACTGCCTGGTCTGGGAAGGGGGGGCAGAGGCTGCTTGTTGGGGTGGGGGGTTGCTAGACTGAGGCTGTGGAACTCCTCAGAGTTCTAACTTGTGTGCAGCTGACATAAAGTAGGATTAGTGTTCATGACCACGCCTTTAGTTGGGCTGTGCATTTGTACTCAAATTCCAATTCTTGGTCTGCGAGGGTTCGGACACTGGCTGATTGAGGTTGTACAACTGCTCACTGTTCTAACTTCTCTACACCTGGTATGAGGCAGGTATACCATTCATGTCCATCTATTTATTTGGGCAGTGGATCTGCACTCAGCATGCAATTCGTGCTCTGTGGGTGAGAGATACAGTTCTGGCATTGCTTGGCTCACTCCATGCAGCTGATGAGTCTAGTAAATACCCTGCACTTAGCATCACATAGACATAAAATAGATGTTCATAAACAGACTTGGGCTGTGGCTCTACACTCAGTATCCAGTACTTCTTTGTGGCAGTGGAGACAGCACAGAGGGCTATTGCCTGGCTCAGCCCATGCAACTCTTCACTATTCTAAGTTGTATACAACTCATATGAGATAACTATGCTATATATATACTGTATATATATAACTATACTATATATATTTATTTATATATATATATATATATATATATATATATATATATATATATATATACATGGTTTTATTTCAGCTGTGCCTCTGCACTCAGCATCCAATTCCTGGTCTGACAGGTTGTGAGCATTCCCTGGCTGAGGCCGTGCAATGCATGAATGTAGTAATGAGTATGCACTTGCTATCACAGAGATATACCGTTCATGTTAATGACCTTACTTAGGCTGTAGCTCTGTACTCAGCATCCAGTGCCTCTTCCGTTGGGGGGGGTGGTATTGTGTGGCTCAACCCATACAACTCCTCAGTGTTCTAAGTTGTGTGCAGCTGGTATGAGAGAGGTGCACCATTTATTTCCATGTCTTTATTTGGTCTGTGGGTCTGCACTCAGCATCCAGTTCCTGGTCTGGGGCAGGTGTGACTGGAAGCATTGCCTAGCTGTAGCCATGAAACTCCTCAGTGTCCTACTTTCTGTGCATCTGGCATGAGGGAGGTATAACATTTATGTCTATGTATTTATTTGCCCTGTGACTTGGCAACAACCATCCAATCCCTGCTCTAGGTAGGTGATGGATATTCCCTGGCTGAGGCCATGCAAGTCATGAGTGTAGTAACTAGTGTGCAGATAGCATTGCACAACTATACCGCTGATCTTCATAGACTTAGTTGAGCTGTAGCTCCACACTCAGCATTAGGCACCTCCTCAGTGCAGAGGGTAGAGGGGCAGTGACTGGCTGAGCCGATTCAAATCATCACTATTCTAATTTGTGTGTAGTTCATAAGATGCAGGCATACCATTTATATCTATGGTTTTATTTGGGCTGTGATCACCACTCAGCATCCAATTCCTGGTCTGATGGAGTGGAGGCATTCTCTGTGTGAGACCATACAACTCACAAATATCATAACTAGAATACCGCTAGTATCACAGAGGTATATTATTCATGTTAATGACCTTATTTGAGTTGTAGCTTTGCATTTACATGGCAGTGTCAGGGGCTCAGTAAGTAACACACTTGCCTCTGAGGCCAGGAGATCAGAGGGCTGTGGGTTCAGTTCCCACATCTGGCACTTGGGTTAGTAGCCCAGTACTGACACTGTAGTGCAGCATGAGAGGGGTGCTGCACTTCTGAGGTGCCATCTTTCAGATGAGACATTAAACCAAGGTCCCATCTGCTTGGATTGGTGGTAGCTCAGGTGGATGTTAAAGATCCCATGGCACTTATTGAAAAGAGTAGGGGAATTTCCCCTGTATCCTGGCCAAATTTCTCTCATTCACTACAAATACCACCTACAGTGTAATCTGGTTCAAGGTCAGTTGGCATTCATATGTATCCCCTTCCCCCGGGTCGTGCCTGAAAATAGGCAGAATTTGTCTAGTGCACTTACCCAGTCAACAAAAACTAAATAAAAAATAAATAAATAAATAAAATTTAGCATCCAGTACCTCTTTTGGAGGGTGTGACGGGGGATGATTCTGTGGCTGAAGCCATGCAGCTCCTCACTGTTCTAACTTGTATGCAGCTGGTATGAGGTAGGAATACCATTTATTTCCATGTTTTTATTTGGCCTGCAGGTCTCCACTCAGCATCCAATTCCTGCCATGGGGGAAGGAGGTGGGGTGGGAGTCATTATCTGGTTCACTCCATGCAACTCATGAGTGTACTAAAGACTATGCAGTTATTATCACAGAGGTATATCATTCATGTTAATGACCTTAGTTGGCTGTAGCACCAGCATCCATGGGGCTGGATTCAGAAAGGTCTGCTGCAAGCTGCAGCAATGGCAGCTTGTGGAGTCCATCCCTGTGACCTGGCCCTTGCAACTGATTCAGGACTGGAGTGGGTGCAGTGGTCTGCATCCTGTGACTTGTGGTAGCTGTGCAAGGAGGGGGCACATAACCTCGGAATGCTGCAGATCACAGGACAGGGTATGTGGCAGTTGTGCCAGTTGAGGGCTATCATAGCACCCCCATGCCCACCTCCGAGGTCCCATATGGTGAGGGCTCCAGCTCCAAGCCCCTTGCCATGGACTCCTCAGATCAAGGACCCTTACCTGTTTTGGTGGCCCAGTGGTCCCCCACCTCCCCAATACAAACACACACCCAGTGGGTGAGTTGGTGACTGGCCGTGGTGGTGAGGTAGGGCTGTCCCAGTGACTGGTGGGGTATTGGGGAGTCTGGGGAGCTCGCACTGTGGGGTGGGGGAGTGGAGGGCCCCCAAACTACCAGGGGGTAACACTCCCACCACGTGATGTCTTGTGACATAGTAACAGGAACAGCAATGCAAACAGAAGTGCTTACATTGGCACGCATGGTAACCCAAGCATGAAAGAGAACAGAAAGGGTAACGCCCATGGTGGTGTAGACGGGAACAATCCGCCACGTGATGTGTTGTCACATAGTAACATGGTGCCCGCAAATGCAAATGGTAATGAGCAGCATGACGCAAAGTGAAAGAGAAAGAGAAACAGTACTGTAGACAGAAATGTTAAAAGCAACAGAAAAGCAAGCGCAAATGAAAACGCAAAGGGTAATGCACATGGTGGCGTAGATGTGAACGGTAAGTGAAACGGGTACAGAACCGCATGTGGAAACGGTAATGGTTACAGTAATGGAAGTGCACAGGCTGTTTTTCTCCAAAAGCTGGATAGAGAAAGACAGTGAGTACAAAGAATGTATGCATAATAATGGTTGTTGGAGCAGAAAATGAGGAGTTGGAATACTAAATTGCTTATATCTCAGGAACCGTACGATGTAGAAAAAAAATTTAAAAGTCATATGATTTATGAGTTTCCTGGCTAGTTTTTCACTTAGCCCCTTGTAGGGGCTAAGCATTTTTCTGCCGAAAGGTCTGTATCTCGCACCGTTTCCAAAATACAGGACCTGAAAGGCGCAGCGAATGCCGTAATGTTATCCAACCAGAAAAGAAGAGAGGTTCAGAGTGCCATAACTTTGTCTCCTTGTAATATTTTTTCACCAAACCACTAAAAGGCACATCTGTGGATGTTGGCTGTCTTTCCTCCAAATTTCAGGAAAAAAGACCAAACCGTTATTTTGCAGCAGGGTGCCAAAGGATCCTGTAATGCGTCGCTCCCCATAGTTTTATCCTATGGGAAAAAGTGTCAACTTTGGAGTGCTGTAACTTTGGCGCCATGTAATATTTTTTCAACAAAACACTGAAAGACACATCTGTGAGATGTTGGCTGTGTTCCTTCCAAATTTCAACCCAAAACACCAAATTGTTCTTTTGCAGCGGGGTGCCAAAGAATTGCTGTCATTGTCCCACAGCCTAGAAAAGTACTGTCGCAATTTGCAAAGGCTTTCACAAATTCATTTGACAGTGTCGTGAGCATGAAAGTACTTTGTGAAAGTACTTTTTCCAGAAATCTGAAAAACATATTTCTGGGGTGTTTTACCCCAAAATAAAGACATGGCTAGCATCCTCTGGGTCCAACTAGGTGAATACAAAAATAATTAGGTTGCTAGAGCATCCCAATTTTAAATGCCAAGCATTTTTCTGATCACTAACTGAAAACAAAACGGCAGATTTGCGACAGTAAAAGGGCCATTTGTGAAAATAAAAAGTGCATTTGCGACATTGTCGAACTTTTTGTTAACTTTTCCCATTGACTTATAATGGGAACTTGTTTTTTGAATAACTTTTTAACCGTTTAATAATTTTTCACAAAATCTTTGAAAGGCACATCAGGGACCCCGGCCGCACATTCCCTGAAGATTTCAGACCGGTTGTGCAAACCGTGCGACCTGTAGGCATGACTGTAGAATTCCAAAAAAAGCGTAAACGCATGAGCAGATCATGCTTAATAACTCCACAGCTGTATAGCCAACTGGTACAAAACTTGGCAGATCCCAAGGCGTATGGGTCTTGATTATGTATTCCAAATTTCAGGTAAATCTGTCAAACAGTTGCAAAGTTATTAAGGTGCAAAATTTTGGGTTTAACATGTAAATGGCTCCTCAACCCTAACTATGGTAGTACTACAGTGTGCTACCATAATATACATATATACATATTCATGGCAAAAAACTGTGTTTAATGCATCAGTTAGGTTTAAAGCAACAAAAGTGAGGAAATGAAACATTAGGGTTGAGCACCTAACTCCCCCACAACCCACACACCCATCCTCCACAGACTGACAGATGCCAGGGTGTGCCATGAGGTTGTGAGACCTGACTATCACCCCATTCTCCTTTAATGTAGCATGTAAACCTGCTTACACATGGAGTGGGGTGAAAGTTGGGCATGATGACCCCATGGCACACCCTGTTGTCTGTCAGTCTGTGGAGGATGGGTGTGTGCCAGTAGGTGTTCAACCCATAATGTTCCATTTCCTCACTGTTGTCACTTAACCTAACTGATGAATTACACACAGTTTTTGCCAGATATATATATATATATATATATATATATATATATATATATATATATATATTATAGTACGCAGTAGTGCCACTATAAGGAGTTGAGGGCCATTTACATGTTAAACCTACAATTTTCACCTTAACTCACTGAGCTGAACAGACTCACTTATGTTGCAGGGCACTCCTGAGCTCAGAAAGACTCAACTCTGCTCATCTTGTCCCTCACTCTTTGTTTTGAGAGACCAAATTCTTTGATCGTGACCCTGAAAATTCTTTGATCGCCACATTCTTTGATCATGATCATGCATCGTGAGAGTAGGACGAGATGGCCAGATTTAAAAATGCATTTTCTCAGTCCAGGAGTACCCTAGCAAGTCAAATGAGGGTGGGTTTGCTCAGGGGGAGGCTTTGTTCTGTCGAACCGTGGTGTTGGTTTTACCACAATTGTCTCATTTTTTTAATTACATTTTTATTCTTTGTTCATGAGCCTGCAAATTCTTTGATCGAGAGCCTGCAAATTCTCTGATCGGGAGATTTTTTGATCGCAATCGTGAGTGAGGGACCAGATGGCCAAACGTAAAATCAATTTTCTCAGCTCAGGGATGTCTTAGGAAGTCAAATGATGGTGGGTTTTACTCAGGGGCTTCATTTTGTCAAACCATGGCTGTGGTTTACTGCAATCCCTTCAGTTTCTTGAGTTATGATATTTTTAATTATTTTTTAATGAACCTGCAAATTTTTGTTTGCAAGCCTGCAAATTCTTTGATCGTGAGATTCTTTGATCGTTATCTTTGATCGTGAGGACAGGACAAGATGGCCAGATTTTTTATAATGGAATAGATAGGGAAATGTTACTAATCTTTGACATTGAATATCTCGGAAACGGTTTGGTCTTTTTACTTGAGATTTGGAGGTAAGAAAGGCAACATCCAACAGATGTAGCTTTTGGTGGTTTGGTAAAAAAAAATTAGAGTACAGCAAACTTACAGCACTACAAATCTGATGCTTTTTCCCATAGGAGAGCATTACGGCGTGCACTGTGTGGCAGGAATTCTTTGCCACCCTGCTGCAAAATAAGGGTTTAGTCTTTTGGGCTGAAATTTGGAGAGAAGGAAGCCAACATCCCACAGATGTGCCTTTTAGTGGTTTGGTGAAAAAATATTACACGGCAGCAAACTGACGGCACTCCAAAGTTGATGCTTTTTCCCATAGGATAACATTATGGTGTCCGTGGCACGTTTCAGGGCCCGTATCTCAGAAACGGTGCGAGATACGGACTTTTTGTCACAAAAATGTTTAGCCCCCCAGATGAGCTTAAGTACAAAACTAGCCAGGAAAGTAATAATTCATATGAAATTTTAATTTGTTTCTACGTTGTATGGTTCCTGAGATATAAGCAATTTAGTATTCCAAGTCCTAATTTTGTGCTCCGAGGTCCATTATTATGCATACAGTCTTTGTTTTCACTGTGTTTTTCAATGCAGTTTTTGAGGAAAAGAAGGGTGTGCCCTCTTGTTACTGCGCCAGTTAGCGTTTCCAGTTGTGCTTCTGTTACCCTTCGGGTCACCATTCCCTTCTATGCCACCATGTGCATTACAGTTTGCGTTTTCATTTGCACTTGCATTTCTGTTTCTGTTTCCTTTGGCTTTATTGTTGCTGTTACCATTACCATTTGCATTTACAATTGCAGTACCATGACTGTGCGTGTACCAGTTTGCGTTTCTGTATGCACTTGCATTTGCATTTCTCTTTCCTTTGGCATTATTGTTGCTGTTACCGTTAGCATTTGCATTTATAATTGTGGTTCCATGACTGTGCACCTTATGGTTTGTGTTTTCAGATGCACTTTCATTTCTGTTTACTTTGCCATTATTGTTGGTGTTACTGTTACCATTTGCGTTTACTATTGCTGTACTGTGACCGTGCGCATTACGGTTTGCATTTCCGTATGCACTTGCATTAAGATTTCTGTTTCTGTTTCCTTTGGCATTATTCTTGCTGTTACTGTTACCATTTGCATTTCGAATTGCAGTACCGTGTCCGTGCGCGTTATGATTTGCATTTCCATACATGCTTGCACTTGTGTTTTTGTTTCTGTCTCATTTGGTGTTATTGTTGCTGTTACCATTAGCTTTTGCATTTCCAATTGTGGTACCATGAACGTGCATGTTACCAGTTGCATTTCATACCCAATTCCATTTGTGTCTCTGTTTCCATCACTGTTTGCTTTGGCGTCACTTTGTGCTTGCATTTCTATTTCTGATTTCATTACCATTTACTTTTGCAACACATATGTGCGTAAGCATCTGTGCTACATTTGCATTGCACTTACTGTTACTATGTCACACAAAATCACATAGTGGGAGCACAGGGCCAACTTGTGCAACTTTCTACTTTTCTATTCTTCCTTAAAAAGTAAGGAAATTCTATGCAAAAAACTTTGTAAATGCATCGGTTAGGGTTCTTTTACAGTGAAAAAAGCAAGGACATTTGATTTTTGGGCTCCAACCCCTTGCACCCCACCCCAGACTGCCCCCACCAACAGGCATCAGGGTGTGCATTGGCATCCTTGGCCCTAACTCTCTTCCCATTTTCCTACACTGCACCACTTCAGCTTGTTTACACATGGGATGGGGTAAGAGTTAGGGCCAAGGACACAACACACCCTGATGCCTGTTGATGAAAGCGAGCTGGGGTGTGAGTACAAATAGAATCAAAATTGAGTTTCTCTTTTTCACTGTGAAACTCTAACTGTTCTAACAAAGTTTTTGCATAATATATATATATAGTATATATGCAATGGGGTGAGGATAAAAAGTGGCAAATAACAGCAATATTGTTGGCTGGTCAGACCTACAGTGAAACTATCCAATTTATCCTCACTGTAGGTCATTTATGCTCATTATAGGTAATAACCAGGCACTATCAGCACTTCAGCACAACTGCACACAAAGGTTTTGATTGGTGGGAGCTGGCAGCATGAGCAGCACAATCAGAATGCACCTGCTCACTTGCATTCCAGCTTCCACTGGCAGTTTCATTTCCCTCCAGCAGCACGTAGAATGGTTTCATTTTCTCCCCTGTTCTTTCACTGTAACTCATTAAAAAAATAAACTTTCAACTTCACCAAAAGTTAAATACCATTGCTCTTAAAGGTCCAAAATGCCAGAAATAACAGAATGGCCCAGATATACAAAAGAGTTGAGCCATGCGCAATAGGGTTGCACCTGCACAAGTCCAAAATTGTGCCACTCTGCGATATTCAGCAGGAGGCAGTTGTACCCCCGAATTCATGCTGAGCAACAGCGCAATGATAGGGAAGGCATGCACAACCAAAGGGGGAGGAACCATGCATAAATGGCGCAGTGCGATATTCAACGACTTGCGCCATGCACAATAAGGGAGCAAGCGGAAGTTGCACCATAGCGGAAATGAGCCAAAATAAAAAGGAGCAAGGGAGAGGTGCAAGAACGCTACAGGGAAGCCACATGTGTCAGAAGCATAGGCAGACAGACAGGGCAGGAGGCACAAACAGGGCAGGCCAGGGAAAGGGCACTCTGAGCAGCCAGGCACATGGAAGGTGTGGGGAGCCACACAGCACAGAGGCCAGCACAGGCAGGTGTTCCCAGTGCAGGGGAAGTAGCAGCCAGAACAGTGGGGGGAATACAGCAACAGCTGCCAGGGGCGTGAACACAAGCCAGGGACATGGCCAGTGCCACCTTCCAGATGGAGGCCATTATGAGTGGGGTGAGAAGGCAGGTGGCAGGAGGGCATGGCCATGGAAGGGCCCATCAGTAGTATGCCCCCAACAGGCAGTACTGAGCCCACACCAGCTTTGAGCTGTAGACTGATACTGAGATTGTGGGCTGGTACCTTCTGAATAGGGCAAATCTGAGGTGGCTCTGTGAGCTGTGCAGTGATGTGATGCAGACACCCACACGATGGAGCCATACTCTGTCAGTGGAGACTATGGTAACAGCCTGCAAGTGCTTGCTCACCACGGGTACCTTCCAGAGACCAACTGGGGACACCACAGGCATAACCTAGTTGGCCACGTCATGCCACCTCACCCAATTACTCAGCGCACTGCTGCCACATGCTGCAGAGTACATCCACTTCCCCAGCACAGTGGCAGAGCGCACAGCAAACATACAGGAGTTCCACAGGGTAGCACGTATGCCTGGTGTGCTAGGGGCAATACACTGCACCGATGTGACCATACGCACACCACCTGGTCCCGAGGGGGCCACATACATAAATCGCAAGGGCTATGTCAGCATCAATGGCCAGGTGGTGTGCGATGCCAGGGGGTGCATAATCAATGTCTGTGCCATGCACCCTGGGGGAGCACACAATTCATTCATCTGGCACCAGTCAGCACTGTGCCACAGATTCAAGAGTGGGGACATCCCCACTGGACACCTAGTAGGTGAGTATGCAAACCACATGGACAATCATAGGGCCTGGGGGGGCGTGGCCAGAGGTGACATGGGTAGTGGCCTACATGGCCTGAGGCAGGGTTATGCTGATCACCAAACTAACCTCCACCCTTTACACACAGGTGACAGTGGATACCCACTCTGTCCCTGGCTGCTCACACCCTACTGGCGGCCTGCGACCCCATCGCAGCAACGCTACAATGAGGCACACGCCACCACGTGTAATGTCATTGAACAGGTGTTCGGGATGTTGAAGGCACATTTCTGTCACCTGGACACCTCTGGCGGTGCCCTACAGTACAGTCCCTCAAAGGCCTGTGGGCTATTCCTGGCCTGTTGTATCCTGCACAACATGGCCAATGAATATGGGATAGCCGTACAGGTCAAAGAGAGGGACAGTGATGGGGATGATGGGGACACCAGTGATGATGGTGATGAGCAGCCCACCCTTGTCCAAAGGGACCCCCGACTGATCCAGCTGGCACAGCTGCACTGGGACACCATCAAGGAGGAGCATTTCAGCCAACCCAGGTAAGTCATGGGGCCATGTGCAACCACCAGTGGCTAAGACACAACCCACAAACATGCATGGACACACACCAGGGATGCATGCCATCTGGGGAAGTGGCAGGGCACAGAAGCACACACACAACCAGGGATGGGTGAGGATTAACATGCCACGCAGATGGACACACACACACGCACACACACAATGCACCAAACGTGCACAGAGGGCAGGAGGCACACTGACCCAGAACACCTACCCTAGCAACACACATGTCCACAGGCCACCACGCCCACTGCCTGTCCATGTGCGTGTGTCAGATGCTGAGCACCATTGCACATTGGTGTACAGTGCAATGCAGGCATCATCATGCACACACAACTGCGACAGCAGCTGGGAGGGTGTGCAGGTGGACTGTGTGTCCGCATGCAGGGCTGGGTACCCACTTGTGCACTGCCCACTGAAACACTCAATGCACACAGGGCAGCACCAGACAGTAGCCACACTGGGAGACAGGTCAGTCACGCGACACAGTGCCCCAGCTGCCAAGGATGTGTGGGCGGCCCCACTGAGACCCACCAGCACTGACAGGCTGACCACTGGCCCCGTGGGAAGGCACCGATGGTCCCCCAAGGGTTCCACTGCGTGAACGCGACCGTGCTCTTGCAGGGGTAGGCAGCACACCAAACATGCCTGCACCAGGAGTGCTGGGGATGCCCACAGCTGAACCCAGTGTTGACAGGGTGGGAGTCACACGATGCCGAGAATGGGGGATGGATAGTGTACTGAGTGGTGTCCGCGATGCATGGTCACCTGACTGTGTGCCCATTGTGGCCATGACAGCAGTGAATGCCTGTACATGCCTGTCAATGGCAGCAGTCACATCCTCCTGCAAATGGTCCATCCCTGCCAGGATCAATGCAGTGTCCCTGCTGCAATGCTCCTCTGCCCACTCCAGAGCCACATGCAGTGCATCCATGGATGTCACAAACCACATCTGCTGCTGGACCGATGCTTGCAGTAGGTGGGTGTGCTCATCTAAGAGGTCATCAGCCTCCTCAGCATCCTGTCCCTCAGGGTGTGCATGGCCCGATGATCAGCACCCCTTGAGGGTGGGTGCTGCACACCAGAACCAGGTCTGTGCATGTCCACAGGTGGTGTACAGATGCCACCACTGAACCCTGTACCCCCAAGCCCATTGGATGACTTCTGATGCTGCCCCTCTGGCTGCCACTCCACAGGGCTCAGTGGTGCCACTGCAGTGGCCACAGCAGTCCCACTGTCCTGAACAGCCACCAGTGCTGCCCCACTGGTGCTGACAGGCACAGGCTGGGACTGTGCTGACACACAGGCCTCCACAGCAGCACCACCCACAGCCATGGGCGTGAAGTGCCCTGCTGTGTAGCCATCCCATGGCACATACGTGTCATTGCCCATGACGATAGTGTCATCATCACCGGTGACAGACTCTGCACTGGCCACAGTCACATCATGCTGGCATCTGTGGATGCCAGCACACTGGGACACAGGCAGGGATTCCTCCACACCTGTTACAATGACATCAGTGTGGACAGCCAGGTGGCCCCACTGTCACAATGCTCCATGTATACCTGTAGAGGTGGATGGTCCCTCCTCCAACTCCAGCTGACTGCCCTCAGTGGACAGGCCCACCACTGCTGACCCATGCAGATGCTCAGGATCTGTAAGGGAAAGCAAAGTCGCGTTACTGCGTGTGACCTACCCTGCCCCCCCATAGACAGACCATGACTTACCATGCAGTGATGGGCCACCACCCATCTGGAAGCCACCACTCAGAACACCCTCAATGGCACTGCACTGCATGCTTCCAGCAAGCCTCTCTTCCTGTGGGGTCAGCTGTACCACCTCCGGCTGTCCCCCACCTGTTGCAGCACGTGCTGCCCTGATGGCAGTCAACTTCTCCTTTATCCTCCTCCTGTCCATGGCACTGGTGGCTGCCATGCAGGTTCACAGCACGTGCCACCTCCTCCCATGCAGCAGCATGGGCTTGAGGTGTTCCCCGCCCTCCACTGAGAAGTGGCTCCTGATCCAGGTAGGCCTCGAACAGGGCCTCGGTTTCAGCCTTTGTAAAGTTAGGCCTCCTCCTCCTCCTCCCGCAACTGTGTTCCTCCTGTCCAACAACCTGCTCAGTCATTATGTAGCCTGTAAGAATGGCAGTTGTTGCCTGCGACTGTGCAGTCCCATGCATGCCCCTAAATCCCACAGTCCACACTCCCAAAGAGCATGCAACTCACCAATAGACTGCAGTAACCGACTATGGCCACTGCAGCACTATGTTGCACTTTTATAGTGCAACCCATGCAAATGAGGCGAGGAGGAACTTTAAGTAGATGCAAATTGCAGTGCTGCACCATTGAATGGCTGATTAGAAGATTTGCATATGACGGCTGAATATCATGCTGTTGCGCTTTGCGCAATTGTGTTGAACGTGCTGAGCCAATGGTGCAGTTCTGTGACATGGCGTAGTACACAACTCACTGCGCATGCCTGGGTTACTGACACAGGCATTTTCCGCACTGATGACGTGCTGTGTAATGCAGTGCATGGCCACCATTGTGCCAGAGGTGCAATAGCGATGGTCACTACATGGTGCTGTGGCACTGGGCCATCATAGGCGCAATGGGCCAACTGCGTGGTAGGCCACTATGGTGCTGGCACACAGGCAGCCAATCACACTACATGCATTGTGTTCCAATGGCGCTGTGCGTGTCCATGCGCCAGAGACCCTTGACCCTGTGCCCGACCTTTACCCCCTAGGTGCCTTGTGTCAGGCATGGGTGCACCTCTATCATGCTGTTAGGTAACAGCACGATAGTGAATGGCAGCGCTGTACCATGCAGCATCTGCACATGGGGAGCCGCACTGCAGAGCACCATATTGCCAACTAGAAGAGAGAGAATGGCACGCAGAAGGGCAGCCCAGTGGTCTGCGACTGAATTAGTGAATCTAGTGGCCATTGTGGAGCCACACCATGGGCCTCTCTTTGGGGAGGCGCCCCTGGACAGGGCCAGGACTCAGGTGTGGCAGGAGGTAGTCATCCAGTGCACAGGGAACAACACACACACCACAGACACTGACTGATAGCTACCCCTACACCATAGTCACCTCCACAGCAGTAGACGAAATGGTTTTACACTTCAAACAACACATGTGCATTAGTAGCAGTAATATGTTGTTATGTAGGAGGCTGTGCACATATAGGAAAGTGGAATGGCACAATAACTGATATAGCTGGTGAAACATGATGATGGATACCTGTTGTGGTATGTTTAAGAAGTTGTATGTTATTTCATTGTAGTATGGTGTCTGTCTGTGATTGGTTGTCTTGCCTTGTACTACCCCCATAGTTGTGTGTTCTGTGTGTGTGTGTGTGTGTGTATGTTTGTGCCTGTGTCTGCGTGTGTCAGTGGGGAGGGCGGTGGGGGGTTGGTAGGGAGCCACAGTTAGGGTTGAAAAACCTAATGCTGAATTTCCTCACTTTTGTTGCTGTGGAAAAAACTAACTGTTGCATTAATGCAGTTTTTTGCAATACATTTCCTGACTTTTTGAGAAAGAAGTAAAAATACAATGATCTCTTACCACACTACATGTTAAAAAGTTTATCTAAGCTTTATATAAGACACACTCAGAACAATACCTCACCCAAGTTGTCAACCCTTTTCTGGATAACAGCTCCTGCATCATAACTCAAGAATCATGGGCCAAACAATACCATGATCATCACCACTATATATCCCTGATACCAAATATTCACTAGCTCTGACAGTCATAATTAGCATATTGTTAGGTATGCAATGAGCTCACCCCTCTCTAACCAATGATTCTACAACATACATATTTATAAAAAGGAGACCAACACATGATTTAAAAACTATTATTTTTAATGAAATTTTTTTTGTATAGAAAAAATATTTTTGTATAGAAAAATATCAAACTTCTATTTACAAGAATAATGATAAACAAAAATACAAAAATCAATAAATGTGTTTATTTGCAAGAAATAATAAATACAATATAAATAACACAAAAGTAGTGAAAATAAAATAAAAGTGTTACTTCACACTTGTACTACATGGGGGGACAAATAAATAAAAAATAAATATATAAAACAAATTATTAAATGAAACAATTTACAATTAGTGGCCAGGAGTGACAGAGAGGTGCTGGCCTTTCAGCCTGTAGGGCCTTGGGGAGAGAATGAGGATGAGGAAATGGAAGGCTGCACAGGAGTGGATCAAGACCTGCAGCACCTTCAGGATGGCCAGCTCTCCTCAGCTCCTCAGCAACAGACCCTCAAAGGTGCCCCTCTTCTGCAGCTGATGGTGGTGTTGTTGGAGGGGCACCTTTGAGGGGCTGTTGCTAAGGAGCTAAGGAGGGCTGGCCATCTGGAAGATGCTGCAGGTCTTGATGCAGCAGATGATGAATAGCTTCTGTGGTCTCAAGCTGGTTCTCAGCCAGCTGCACCATGAGGCCATGCATGGACTCCAGAGAAGTAACAGAGGCCTCTTCCAGTTCTCTCAATGATTGAACTGCTTGGGCAAGGCCCTTGTTGCTCTGCTTGAGCCCACAGGTGGCTACTAAGGCCACATGCCCCACACACCCATGACACTGCAGAGAATCATTAATTTCTCCCTGCTGGCCCATTATCCCTCTCTTGATCAATTAAATAATGTAATTTTGCAGCAGTGTCATGGGTGTGGTCGGCTACAGCCCTGTTACCACCCTGCACGGCCTCCAGCAGCTAACTGAGTGTCTCGCTGATCTTATTAAGAATGGCAATCTGCCCTGTGGACACAAAAAATATAACAATAGAGATGTAATTAAAATAACCTTTCTGTAGTGTTGTGATAATATACTACAATGCACTCTGTTTATTTGTTGTATCAATCATAAGTGAGAAATATTCACATTTATGTTACAACAGTAAACCTGTCTTAACTTAGCACACTCACCTCTGAGGCCAGGAGCTCAGAGGGCTGTGGGTTCAGTTCCCACATCTGGCACTTGGGTTAATATTCCAGTACTGACACTGTAGTGCAGCATAAGAGGGGTGCTGCACTTCTGAGGTGCTGTCTTTCAGATGAGACGTTAAACCAAGGTCCCATCTGCCTGGATTGGTGGTAGTTCAGGTGGGTGTTAAAGATACCATGGCACTTATCTAAAAGAGTAGGGTAGTTTTATTTGAAAAGAACATTAAGAAATACATCCATCTGACAACTTGAAATACAAGGAAAACAAGACAATTCATAAACTACATTCCATGAAGAGAGAAAAGAGAAAAACACCATAAAACTTAATATTTAAACCTTCAGAACACAAACATTCCTTTCCCCCTCCTCCTTCCTTCATATAACTCCATAACCTATTCCCCATTAAACAAAATAGATAAATGATGAAAACAGAAATTTTTTAATATAAATGTTTTCAACTCCTTATTTATATTTAATGAAAAAAGAAAAACCTTTCCACCGTCTTTGAACTTGTCTTCCTGTTGAATATGTAACATCTTTTTCATATACGTGCCACATAGCTTCACTTATTAAGGTTCTAACCATCTCAAAAGGCATCTTACTCTGCCATAATACCCAACTGCATCTTGCCAGCCATAGATAAAATTTTAAACAACACAAAAATATGGTAAGAGTATCTGAATGAAGCATAGAGCCCAAAAGGGCATAATGGCCTGATACACATACTTCATAAGACATAATGTTGAGCCAGTGCATATTCCACACATTAGCTAAATAACCCCATAAAGGTTTACAATAGGAACAGAAGAATAAGTAATGCTCCATGGTTTCCTCTACATTAATGCAGTCTGGATAAGGACAATTCCTTTCCTCTAAAGCTTTATGCTTAGCATTCTCCCTCACCTATGTTCTACCATAAATGGAAAGCCATAAATGTTCCCACATCTGAAGTGGGATTCTGGGATTCACTAAATGAGCTAAAACATAATTGTTGCACTCCGGAGCACAACATTGAAAACTGGATTCCTTTGGATAGATTTTATCAAATACTATTTGATACAACTTTTGACCAGAGTAGGACAGAATGTCCATTTTAGTGAGATTCCATACGTATAATTTTGAAGCTGCTGATTTAAAAAAACCTGGAACATGTAAAAAAGTCCCTAATCTTGGGGCCACCACCCCCATGCCCTAAAATACTTTTCCAAAATTAACCTGCACCATGACCTTTGAGTCGATGGTGATGACCCTAGTCCACTTTTAACTGTCTGTGATATGAACAGAGTATGAAAAAAAACTAATGGGTTTAGCATTCCTAAGCCCCCTTTTTTTAACTGGGAGACATGTACAACACCTTTGGATTGGATTTAATTGGTTTCCCCATAGCATCTGAAAAAAAAAACACTATTTAGCCTAGTTTCTAACCTTTTTGGTGGGGGATACAATATTGCTATGTAAAGTAAAATTGGAACCAGGAATTTTTTTTATCAACTGAATACATTTTAATTTTGACATACTCCATGACCTCCATTGACATACTTTAAATTCCACTTTTTTAAAGATTGTTCCCAATTGTACAGAGCCATATTTTGGGGCCCGAAAGTTTTACCCAAGATTTTCAATGGTTCAGGGGATACAATAAGACCCTCTAAATTCTGGGCCCCTGGGTATCCTACTCCTATATACAGACCATGACTTTTAGCAATATTTATTTTTGAATTAGATATTAAAGTAAAATCAGACATAATTTTTAAAAACTGCTGAAATTGTGAGATTTCTGAAAAAAAAGACATAAATCATCTGCAAATGCTTGAGCATTAATGGCAGACTGTATGCCCATTCCTTGAATACCTCTTCATTTTGGTCTATCAGTTATAAATCTTAGGAAAGGATCCAAAGAAAACACATACAGAAGTGGGCTCAGGGGACAACCCTGATGCACCCCAAGCTGGGTCCAAAAGTTGAAATTCATTTGTCTTTCAATAATTGGATAAACAGCTGCTGATTTATAAATTAATTTGATTAACCTAGTTAAGTAAGCTGGAATCCCATAATATTGTAAAACCGAAAACAAATACACCTGTGAAACCCTATCAAATGCTTTTTCTTGATCTATTGTGATTAGTGTACCATATTAGCCTGAAAGAGAAAGATGTTCAATTACATCCCTCACAATCATTAGAACTGATTGTATTTTATGAGAAGGTAAACTACAGTATTGAACTGGGGAAATTACATATTCTGCAAAAAGTTTTAACCTATTGTTTAAAATATGTGTAAAAATTTTGTAATCTGAATTCAGTATAGTGATAGGTCTCCAATTTGAAATATTCTATCTCCTGATTTATATAGATACATTAATAACCCATCTAAAAAAGAAGAGTTTTGTTCATTCTTGAAAAAAAACGAAAAACAACTGCTAAACATTCAGATAATTCATCCTTAAACTCTTTATAAAATTCAATGGGCAACCCATCCAATCCTGGAGATTTTCCTGGAATCATTTTCTGAATGGCCAGTTTAATTTCTTGAGGGGTAATATTAATTTAATTTTGTAGTGATTCAGAAGGTATAGGAGGAACTTGAATGTGCCTTAATTAAGCCTCGATTTCCTGTACTGTAGGACGTCTATTGGGTAACAGTGTTGCCCAATGCTCTTTAATAATAAAAAATAAATCTTTTTCAGAACTCCGCAACACCTCCTGAGAGTCATAAAGAGCTGCCATTTTGGTATTATCCCTCATGGCTTTGCAGGCCTGAAAAGGATCCTCCGCTGGGGATTTTTTTATCCTGTTTTGGAACAACACTTGTAAAGTATTAGCTCTATCATATTGATAGGATAAAAATTCCAGTTTTATCTTTTTTATTTGGTCTGAATAATTAAATCTAGAGGTATTCGACCAGGTATACAGCTTGTATAACTGTTGGCGCAAAGAGAGATATTTAAAAAATGTACTGTTTTCTTTATGTTTCCTGTATTTTTTTAACCAATTTTGAAAATCTTGTTTGGAATCCAGCCACCATTGTCCAATATCTGCATATAAAAAACAGACAGTGCATCTTGTGTTAATAAGGGCTCTTATACTTTTTTCGACCCTAAGTTCATTCAGAGCTTTCACATTCAGTTTCCATCTGGTAGTAAAGGCTTGAATTACAGGAATATCATAAAACTTTACAACTAATAAAACATGATCAGTAAACTCCACAGGATGAGTTTCCATTCCCCCTATAGGTAGATTTTTGGAAACAAAAATATAATCAATGGTAGACTTCATATTACCCTTCCTAAAAGTGAAATTAGGTCCTTGTGTCCTAAAATCATTACAATCTATCATATTGGCTGATAATATCAAATCAATAAGGGCATTGGAGTCACAATACATTTTAGAGTTAGGTTTCTTAATTTTAGTATGTGAGGGTATCTCAGTTGAAATCACCACAAAAAATTATATTGTGAGTGGTCATTAAAAAAGGTTTTACCACATTAAACAGTGCCACTCTCCCTGCTTTCAGTTGTGGGCCATAAACATTAATCAGCTTATATGTTTTGTTCTTCCACATCTCATCTAGTAATAAAGCTATTCCAGGAAAAATATCTACCAGTTTTATTAAATGGAAAGAAAATGAGTTAAATAAAAACCCCACCCCATCTGCAGCATCTTGTCCAAAGGACCAATATGAAGGTCCCCAAATCCATTCTCCCTGAAAGCTTCTGATATTATGCATAGAAAATGCCCAAGATTCCTGTAAAAAACAGATTTCTAACTGTAACCTATTTAAATACTCAAAAACCATCATTCTTTTACCTGAATGAAAGAGATATGTACATTTATTGATCCAATTTTTAGATTTGCCATGCACTGAAATTTTGAAGCCTGCTCAGTGATCCACTTTTTTCCTCCTTTTTTCTTTTTCCCTTTATACCCTGCAAAACCCATTTTTTGTGTATCCATGTCCTGATCTCTGGGATTACTATCTCCTTCCTCCTGGTCCATGTCTGAATCCCCCCATCCTGGTGCCAAAACAGCAAAGGGGTTATTTGAATTTATATTGTCAGGAAGAGAAGTAGGGGGAAGGGAAGCAGGGGAAGGGGGAATGCTGACTAACCTTAAATTCCTAAAGGATCTATGCCTCTGAGGTGGAGATAAAGCTAAAGGAACACTATCTTGTACAGGGTCACTATAGCAAACCGGGGTAAGAATCTCCTGCTGTGAAGTGTTCTGATCCAACATTTCAGGGGGCAGGGGGGAGAAGGGGAGGTAAAAGGGTTGAATGGATCCTTAACTTTAACCTGCACAATGTTCCTCTCTGTAACTTCCTTATGGTCACATAGATTTATAATTTCAGTAGAGGGAAAATAATTTTTGTCTGATTCATCCTGGTGGGGTTTTTCAGGTACTTCTGCTGTGTCTTGTGCCTGTTGAATGAGAAGATCTGGGCTAACATTACTAGCAGCACTTTTAGCTGCCCAGGAGCAGTCTTTAAAGGCATGCCCCACATCTTCACAAAGATCACACTTTGTGTGAGATGTGCATTGGAAAGAAATATGTCCTACCTCCCCATAATTCCCACATCTGGGTTTGTCACATGTGCTAGAAATGTGGGTAAGTGAATCACATTTATAACAGGCTTGGCGTTGCCCAGCGTAAAAACACACACCCCTGTCCCTGCCTAACATAAAAGAGTTAAGAATATGTACAATGCCTGAATCTGTACTTTGTCATTTTACCTTGTGTCTCCACCCCACAGTCCAAAAGAGGTCTGTATCCAGAATAGCCTCAGGGTCTCCCAAAAGTTCACATCTTTGTGACAACCAGTATGTAATATCAGCTACATGCACACCCTCATTTGGAACATCACTGTAATAAATTTAACCAGAGATTTAGAAAGAGGGATGACAACAAAAGGAGACCAAATGGGGGAATATTTCACCTGGGTATAACGCTCCCAAAAAAGATCCAAAAAATGATCAGAACGAAAACTTATGTCAAAATTGTCTTCTCCCGAAATGTTTATAAAAGCAAACACCTCTCAGGGAGAAAACCTCAAGGAGTCCTTCAATAAGATTTTTCCAACAAAATGTCTGTCAGGTCTGTCCTCCATACCACCTTTATAATGGATATGAACCGTATTCCTCCTGGGAGCAGCTTCTTACTTTATATTTGCAAATAGTTCAGACAATAGGGGTTGTTTATTGGTGGATGTATCATGATTTAAGTCATTTTCTGAATTTTTGTCACCATTGCAGTCTTTTTCTGTTTCATCAACCTGCTCTATGGGTTCAACCCCCTCTACTTGAGGAGGTTTTTCAGTTGTGTTATTTTGAGGGAGTGGTGCATCTGCAAATGTTATACCAGGAACTTCTTGGACATGAGAAATAGTTGTTATTGGATCCAAAACCTGCCCTGGAACCCAAGTAGAGGAAGAGGGGGTGAATGGAAGTTTATCATCCCAATCCAGATCTGGGACCCAAATTCCCTCCGGGTTTTGCTTCCAACCTGACCGGGACAATGCTTCCCTCAGAGTCCATGTTGAGTCAAGAAACTCAGCTGTTTTGTGAGATGGTACTGAATCAATTTTTAAGGAATCCATATTTAAATGTCTTCTGGCTAAGGTTTGTGCAAGCCTTTTGTCTTTTTGCAAATCCTTCTGACCCTGTTTAGACAAATTTGTAAAGGAAAACTGTGTCGCTGTGGCTTGAGAGTCTAAGTTATTTGTTTGAAACTTGACAGCAGCCTGAACATCAGGAAAAGCCACAAAGCCTGAAGTTTTAGACAATGTTATATGTTTTGGGTTTAGGTGAGTGTCAGTATTTAATTTAGTAGACATTGAGATATTTGTTCCTTGAACATTGGTCCCAGACATTTCATCTCTTTTATCTGGGGGACTTGGCTGTAGTCACATGCTTAAACCCTCAGCGTTTGAACTGCCAGCTGGCTGACTCTCCCCTTTCACTTTCACAGAAGCAGAAGAAACATTGTAAACAGTAACTGACTCACTGTGCCTCAGCTGGGCCTTTGATCTTGCTGCGTCATAGTTTTCTCAGACAGGCTTCTTTGCAGAATTTTTGCAAAATCAAATGTAATGCTTGCTCAGTGTCTTCTGCTGAATCTTTAGTATTTATAACTTTTTCCTCAGTTTTCAAATTTGCAGTAAGATCCTCCATGGAAAAAAATTCAATTGGGGTATTACCTTCTTCATCCAAATTTATAAGGATCCCCACCAAATGCTCAAGTTCCATACCATGAACTGTCTGGAAGATTTCAGGCTCCTGTAAAGCTTGCACCTCCATCCTTTCCAACTGCAAGTCTGGACTGGCCATTGCAGTAGCCATAGGTTCCCCCTACTAACAGCAATGCAGTCAGCTCCACTTCCTCTAGGGTCCGGGACAGCAGCCATCTTGGTCCTTCAGGAAAAAGGGTACCCCCTTGCTCACAGGAAGCAAGAGTAGGGGAGTTTCCCCAGTGTCCTGGCCAAATTTCCCTCATTTACTAAAAATACCACCAACAGCTTAATCTGGTTCAAGGTCAGTTGGCATTCATCTGTATCCCCCTCCCCCGGGTCATACCTGAAAATAGGCAGGATTTGTCTGGTGCACTTACCCGGTCAACAAAAACTAAATAAATAAAATAAATAAACTTGATAATACTTTCAGTGACGTTTGCTTGTCACACATTTTCCCCCAAGTCTTTCGCATAGTATGATGTAACACTTCTCCTAGCACAATGTGGTACTACAAACCCCAGAATAGGTGTCAGTTCATGCTATTTCTTGAAAGACATCAAGAATCTTCCCTTGGCAGGATGTGCAAAAAATTGTATAATAATAAAACCTCAGCAGCTGTAGGTGTTGACCCCCCCTCAGCCTGTTGTAATGTGTCCTACTCTGAACTGCCTCCACATTGGTACAAAATAGGTAAGAAACCACCAATGACACACAGCTGTACACACTCACTAATACTAATTCAATCTGATTGTCTGGGCAGACCTCTTGAATAAGGCAAGAGGTGTAAAAGTACACTAGTTAAGGGACAACGGATGCTACCCTCCTCCCTCACCATTACAAAGGTACACAGATGTCCTACATTTCACTCACACAGTATTCCACAGGTACACTCTCTAGTCCATTGTGTGTCTCTCACCACTATATCTATCTGAGTTTCTCTAGGTGTACTATTGGTCATAGATTAATGCATGACAGGCAAGGTATTCTTGAGATCCCATGTAGCATGACTAAGATTTCTACACTACTCTATCATCTATTGCCACCTCATCATGTTTCTCAAGGCCAGACACCATAGTTCAGATAATTTGATTATACTGCATGGGTCAATGTTGTCATGGATGGAAATCCATAACTACAGTACAATGGACTTGTTATACTGCAGTAGCTATGTCATCACAGCTGTCATGCTCCATTAACTATGTCACTACTACAGCATGACAACTTGGGATGCTGCCACATATACTTGCTTTCCTCAACCAGTCAAACTGGAACTTGTGTTTTTTTTTAAACTTAAACTTGTAGAAACATCTGCAGTACAGCGTGTCAGTTAAAAAAAGAAAATGTTATCATTTCTATTCTTTGATCTCTTGTCCAGATGGTTTTGTGTGGTTTTCTATGCTGTGACTGCCCATATACTGTAACAGATTATGTATAAGCAGTCCTATACAAAGAAATTGTTGTACATTCAGGCTCCCCTTGGAAGCACAGTACCTCTTGAGCTTTGCTCTTGAGGTAATCTGTCACCAAGTAAACCTCTTGATACAAGAATTTCCTTGCTACATATGGCTGTTCATACAGAATCATCCATATAACAGAATAGTACCACAGATATCCCAGATGAACATACAGTAACTGTTCTTCAACAGTAAATTTTACATCAAGCAATATGAATACAAATGTAATAAATTGTCATTATCTACATAAGTATTAGCTGTCATACCTATAAACAAATGTTCAGCAAAACAACAAAAATGATGTATCTGTTATTAGATTTCTATTCATGCAAAAAAAATCCTAAATGTTTACATTGACCAAACACATAACCAGACTTGTATAAATGCAGCACTATATTCAAAAAGCTTGAAACAAGTTCATAGAATAACAAATGATTTTTAATTAGAACAACAGTAACATGCTTCTATACTACCTTCACGCTGACATACCAACATAGTTTCAGTGACAATAGATATTTATAGACAGTGTAACTCAGTGGCTAAATATTTCTGAGATATACTAGTCTTCCAGAGAAGTCCTATTAAGTACAGTATGTCTGTTCAATATCCTGGTGCAACTGTTCATCTCTGTGAATTGCAGGTCTCAGATATCACATATAACTGAATAATATTAACATCAGACCAGCAAAAGGACTGCTGCAGTGTTACAGAATTTAATTCAGCAGTGCAACTGTGACTTGATATCCAGGCATTAAGAATATCATTCACAATCAGAGATTTTAGGTTAGTCCCAATCTACTGCCACTGAACAATATGTATCATATGTTGTTAAAAGTGTTAAAAAGTGCAAGAAATAATATTGTGATTCAAGTTCTTGCACAGAGATATACACAAAAACATATAAAATTGATAAAACCTACAGACGTGACCGGCGGTCACAGGGTAGAAACATGATTGGCCATACCAACAGATGCTCTACTCCTGCTAGTCTAGTTTCCAAGAAAACAATTAACACCTGATGTAGCACTCTCAGTATAAGAACAGGTATCAGGGCACTATGTGTCTCTACAGACTAGCATAAAAAATGACTTTGTAGCCATTTGACAACAGCATCTGTTAGAACACCAGCTGTTCAGCCGTCAGCTGTTTTATTATCTAATAATACAGCCATAGGGCAATGAAGCCACTTCTATACTAAATTCAAAAATGTTACATTTATTACTTTGCACTTGTTCATGAGTTGAGCATCTGTACTGAAAATGTAATGGCTGGCATGAAACAATTTGCTCCTAAGTTGTGTTCATCTGCTATCACTGAATTATAATAATGATGTCAATGTCTTTACCTCAGTTCTTGCTCTCCACTCATGATGTATTGTCTCACCTAGATGGTAAACTCAGGAGAGCAATCCATGGGTAAACCTATTCTACTGGTTACTGGGTAACTTTTCTGCATGTGGTATCAGTGAAGTATACCAATGATATCCATGGCTTTAGCTGGGCTGTGGCTCTCTAGTCAGGATGCACCACCTCATGTGTCTCAGGTGGCTGTGTTGGGGGAGTCATTGCCTGACTAAAGTCATAGACTCATAGTGTCAGTGGCTCAGTAGGTAGCACACTCACCTCTGAGGCCGGGAGATCAGAGGGCTGTGGGTTCAGTTCCCACATCTGACACTTGGGTTAATATCCCAGTACTGACACTGTGATGCAGCATGAGAGGGGTGCTGCATTTCTGAGGTGCCATCTTTCGGATGAGATGTTAAACCGAGGTCCCATCTGCCTGGATTGGTGGTAGTTCAGGTGGATGTTAAAGATCCCATGGCACTTATCAAAAAGAGTAGGGGAATTTTTTATTGGAAAACAATATAAGAAAACAAAACCAAGGTAATACATAACACTATAAACATATTGCTTACTACCTATGAAAACAGAGAAAGAAAATCACAATATCCATTGTACGTGTGAAAAGGAAAAAATGTATACTAAAAAAAATTGTTCACCATAGAATCAAACTCCCCCCCCCACATACATGATATTGAAAGGAAAGAAAAAGAAAAATGCCAGACAATATAAAACCCATATTCAGGTAACCCCTTCAAACAAAATGATCGGTAAAGCTCTCCACCAAAATGCCACTAAAGGTGCAGGAAGAGTTCTCTTCTCTAAACAATAAATTCTAGAGATTTCACTTCTGATATGTTCTTGGAGTGCAAGTAAAGCAATCGATTTCTGTTGTAACACAAACAAACAGCGGTTGTGCCAGATGCACCATTTGCAGACTGCAAACAGCACCCGCAAAGTACCTGGAAAAAAAATCTTCCAATTTGGTCCAAAGTCCCCATAAACCAATTCAGTATACATCAAACTGGAAAATACAGGTAAGCCCCATGATTAACTCAATTTGGACCATGAAGGGGCAATATATGGGCACTCAAAAAAAAGGTGTTGCATAGATTCTAGTTGACAAACACATGTATCATGAATACAGTAACGTTCAGACAATTGTTTATGTTTCTGAGTTCCTTTGACGTTCAATTTGTCATGACAACATAACCATAAAATGTCCCACATCTTTGCTGGAATTCTGCTTTCTAATAATTGTTTAACCAAATACTGTGAATCACAAGGTACTGTAAAACAATACGGCATTAAGAACATGGTGTGCAGAATAGAGGAATAGTAACGTTTCCTATTTCATAACAACTCCACATCAGGGGACACTTTCCAAAGTTTAAGTTTTTTAAACACTTCAACAAGGTATACAGAGGAACCTAATGGAGTTCTTGTAAAGGGTTTCCAAACAGGAGACTACCATTTTTCCAAAAAATATTGGGAACGGGATGCAAGGCTAAAGGCCCAACAATCTGTCCTGTTGTCTAAACTAGGAAAAAGGTTAGCATGCACAAAGATAGAAAAATAAAAAAGCACCGGGTTTATCATCTGCAGACCCCCCTGTTTTATAGGCCAGTAAGTGACTGATCTCTTAACAGGGTTTAGTCTACTACCCCAAAGCAATTGGAAAAATAAATTATACAGCCGGGCTTCAAGAAAAAAAGGAAGAGGAAAAACATAACTAACAAGTAAACAGAGTGGCAAGATACAAGTTTTAAGTAAAAAAATCTGTTTCCTTCAGGTCATAGGAAACCGCTTCCACCGAACAATTTAAGATTCAGCAACCTCCATAGCTGAACACCAATTACATGCCGCTGCATCAATTGGACCAAAGATAACTCCCAAAATGCAAATTTTCTGAAAATGAACAGCAATCCCTCCAATCATTGGCAATCTATCCAGTAAAGGAATGTGCACAGCACATCCCACACTCTTTTGGGTATTTAAAGCAGATCCAGAAATCAAGGGAAAAGGAATGAACAATCTCAATAGCCCGTTCCCCAGAAGCTGGATCAGCCACCAGAATGCAAACATCATCCGTGTAGGCCAAAACACACATAAAAACAAGGTCAGGAGCTACGGATATATGATGAATATCAGCCCTCCCCCCCAACGTCTGAAGAAGTGGATCAATGGAAAAGATATATTACAGGGGGCTTAGAGGACAGTCTTGTCTGACCCCTCTCTTAATAGGGACACGGGAACCTCGTAAACCATTAACCAATGGCGTGGTGTAAGCCGATCTATAAAAAATTTTAATCCAGCCCAGCAAAACCGCAGGGACCCTGTATTTTTGCAATACAGAAAATAAATACTCATGTGGCACCCGGTCGAAAGCCTTGGTTTGGTCTAAACTGAAAACATAACTTTGAGTGGTAGTCCCATCAAAGACCTCTCTCAAAATTTTCAGGTTGGAGATCATGGAATGACCCGGGATTGCACAAGTCTGTGTGGCAGAAATTACCTGAGCCACAACCTGAGCTAGTCTATTAGAAACTATTTTGCACAAAATCTTCCAATCCGAATTTAATAAACGAATCGGTCTCCAGTTATCTAGCTTAGTTTTATCATGTGTCTGTTTATACAAAAAAATTAGATAACTGTCCGAAAAAGTGAGGGGAATAGGCAATAAGCCGTGTAAAAATAGTATTATAAACCTGAGTTAAATACAGTAGTAATAAGGATTTAGTTTTCTTATAAAATTTGTTTGGAATCCCATCAGGTCCAGGGGTAACTGTATTTTTCAGATGACTTATAACTGAATCAACTTCTGCACAGGTAACCTGCTGATTTAAGGGTATAAAACACTATGGGGAGTGAAGAGGAACTTCAAAGGAATCCAAAAAACTCTCCCAGGAAGGCGAATCATAAGCCTGTCCATATAATGAGTTAGTATGGAAAGAAACTACCTCCAAAATTTTATGGTTATCAGTTATCATGATACCAGAATGAGTAACCAAAGTAGACATATATTTAGATGCCACCTGTTGGTGACTACTATCATATGGATTAATAATTTTAGCAGAACCCTTCCGGCCATATTTCTGTTCCAGGAAAAGCGATGTCGTTCTCTCATACTGAGAAGCCCGCATCTCTGCTTTAACCTGCCGGATTTGGTCTGAATAGTCTAAACCTCATTCAGATTGCCAAGACAGCAGTCTTTGTAGGTGGCGCCGATATTTAAGATACTGAAAATAACGATCAGAAGATACTTTTTTAGAGGAATGTTTACAAAATTTCATAATTTCAACTTTAGTATCTTGCCACCAAAAGGCTGAGTTATCATACAAGGCAAAAACAGAGATCTTATCTTGGAGAAGCCGAAACAGGCCTTGCCACCCACCTTCATCAGTCAACACAGTAATATTCATTTTCCAAAAGGTATGTGTTGCAGGTTTGTTAAGTGGAAAACCAGTATGCAACAGTAATAAACAATGATCTGAAAATTCACAAGGTACCACCGAATACCGTACATCATTTAACCAGTGGGAAATAAAAAAATAATCAATTTATGCGGAAGATCTGCCTCGATGAAAAGTGTGTTCTGAAGGGGTGACCCCAAAAGAAGCCCCATCCCGCAAATGTGCAGTAACGTACAGAGTGTTAAGAAAATTGGAATCCAAATATAATTTTTGAGTAAGGCCAGTTTTATCAGATAATGACAGAATACAGTTAAAATCTCCACCAAAAGTCACAGATTTGGAAGAATGAAGAAACGGCTGGATCTGTTTCAACGTGTGAACCCTCTGGGTCTTAACTTGAGGGTTGTAAATATTAATAAGCCTCCATTCTTGTCATTGGAAAACAATATCCAGGATCAAGACTCGACCTTGAATTAAATCAATTAACCTAGTGACCTGAATTTCTACCCCCTGAACCAGTATCCCTACACCAGAACACAACTCTTCAGCTAGAGACCAAAAGGACAGACCATTCCTCCAATCACTAGAGGCTTTCCCAATCTCCTGTAAAGAATGGAGCCTATTGTCTTGCAAAAAAATGATGTGCAAGGGTAAAGACAAAAGAAATGAAAAAATGACCCAGCGTCTCTTATCATTCTTAAGATTATTCACATTTAAGCTCCCAAAAGATATAAAGTCCCCCATCTTGGTTAAAGAGCTTGAAATCAAGATTTTTTTCTACCACGACCCTTACCGGGAAATTTAATCTTGCATCTCTTCTTTTTATTCAATTGGACCTCCCCCAAAACTTGTTCAGAATCAGTGAACATCTCAACCTGAGAAGACGCAATAGAGGAGGCATCAGAATCCTCCTCAGTATCCACAGTCTGCTTTCGCTTAGAAAAAATCGCAAACTGGTTGGAAACCGTCAGATCAGAGGGGGGATCCACAGTAGACAGAGGTACTCCTTTCATCAGAGAACGCCTCGTCAATCACCCGTTTCCCACTGGGACCCCAAGGGGTGGCATGTTGTCCTTCAGAGAAGGGAGAACTACAGCACAAGAGGTGGAAGCCTGTACCTCCTCCACAACCGGGGAAAAAGATAAAGCCTGGGGCAGAGAACTAGGGTCCTCATGCCATAGGGGTTTACTGGATGAAGGCACAGTCAGAAGTGGAGGTTCTAACCTAGGATTCCCAAGGGAGGGGGGAGAATCAGCAGGGGGTGGAGGTATCACTGCAGTATCAAAAGGTTGAAACTGAGCCTTGCCTGAGCTGACCTACTGAGCTTGAGTAACCGTCTCATGCTGGGAATCAGGAGGCCGGTCAGGGTTATTATGGAAGCCCATGGAAATCTTTAAAAGAATGAGATTTCCTCACACAATTACAATATTCAGGGTGGGCAGTTGATACACTGACATGGTCAGAACCAAGACATGTAGAACATTTCTGCTGGTCACAGGCACTACTGAGATGTGTCTGGGCTCCACACCGGAAACAAGATTTTGGCTGCCCTGGATAGAAAACAAAACCACGATCTCTACCCAAATAAAAACAACTGGGCAAGTGTTGAATAGTCCCATTGATTATAGGCAATTTAACCTGTAGTTTCCACCCCCCCTGTCCAGAAACATTCTGAATCAATAATCGGATCGGGTAAACCCAAAACAGAACATTTAGAGGACAACAATCTTACAATATCTTCTATAGCCACCCCCTTATTTTTAAACAAAACTGTAATAGATTTTATAGTTGGTTTAGTAAAGAATAGCAAAAAAGGGCCCCAAAGAGTATGGCGAACAGCTTGATATCTGCTCCAAAAAGTATCTAACCCAGATGCATTCTTAAAACTAACATCAAAGTAATTATCTCCAGATGTATGAATTAAAGCATAAATTTCAGAGGGAGAGAAATGGAAACTTGATTTAAGCAAAGTTTTTCCCTACATAAAGACAGTCAGGGAAGATGTCCAGGCCACCCCTATAATGGAGGCGAACAGTATTAGGCCATTTAGCCTGTGCAGGAGGGGAATGGAACAAACCAGCAAAAGTTTTAGTCCGGGGAGGCCCCAAAGCCGGGCCAGAATCCTTAGTAGCCAAGCTCCTATTACCCTTCAATTCAGGGGCAGGGGAAGGTTCAGGTAGGGAATCAGATAAGAACATCGAAACAGAGCACACCCCAGTCTCTACTAAGTCAACCTGGGAAGAAGCAGGAGGCAAGGGAACAACAGCAGCAGGCAGGATGGGGGTAGGCAATACAGCTCCATCAGTGAGCAAGTCAGAGTTTCAAAATAAGCTCGGTATAGATACCTGTCCTTTTTCCACCAGCCAGGAGGGCGGTTGAGATAAAGTAAACCCCGAAGGAACCTCAAGAGGGTCCAAGATGTCCAATAAATCCCCTCAGGGAGCAGGGCCAGGCCGAGCAGGAGAAATCCAAGAATCATCTAAAGGGGACTTCTCCCATCCTGCACCCCGAAGTGCTGCTGCAATAGTGATTCCAAAAGCCGAGAGGTGGGAATCAAACCCACCACCAACTGGGCTAGATACAAACAAGCCCGGTAAAATGGGCTGGCAATCCCTCACAACATCAGAAGAAACATCATTACTGTGTACAGTACCTTTCAGACAGTCAGACTCTCCTGGGAGAACTGGAGTAGACGACACAACACTGGCTTCCAGGTGGCTGCAACACTTCAGCCCGACCCCTTCCAACTCCTGAGGTGCAGAACTTAGGCAAGGAGGTGGTGTGGGGGAGCCTAGGGGAGACTTCAGGCACTTGCATACCCACAATTCACTGCCAGTCTCCCTGACTCCCAGCAAACAATCATCACCACAACGGGATACTGCCAGCACTTCCTGGTTCCTGCTGGGCTCCCATAGAGCACTCAGCATATCTTGCGTCGCAGGGTGACTGACCTCATCACCAGGAGCCAGGCAAGGAGAAGCCCAGCAATGCGCTGCTGAAGAGGAGAGACCAGGTACAGTGGAACGAACTGTCTGAGGGGAGAAGAAGACAACGCCAGCCCCAGAATCCTTCGGTAAGTCAAATCCAGCCACTACCGTGTCCATTGAAAGAGAGTCAATAGGCAAAAAAACATCCATTTGGCAGTGTGAAGCCTCATCCATTTGGCAGTGTGAAGCCTCATCCATTAGTCCGGTAAGAACAGCAGGCATGGTCTCTGGAAGCCTAGAGATAGGGAGGGAGACCAACTCCCCTATCTCCCGCACATCCTCTTGCTCTGACTCGGAGCCCCAAGTGGCCATCGCGATAGCCGTTCCCTCACTGGTCACAGTGCAACCACAACGGAGTAGGAGAATTTCCCCGGTGTCCTGGCCAAATTTCCCTCATTCACTAAAATACCACCAACAGCTTAATCTGGTTCAAGGTCAGTTGGCATTTATCTGTATCCCCCTCCCCCGGGTCGTGCCTGAAAATAGGCAGGATTTGTCTAGTGCACTTACCCGGTCAACAAAAGCTAAATAAAATAAAGAAAGAAAGAAAGAAAGCCATGCAACTGGTCAGTAACCTAACTTGTGTGTAACTGTTATTAGCAATGTCTACCAATCATCTGGATGGCTTAAGTTGTGGTGTGTCTGTACAGTGACTATGCAAAACCTGATCTGTCTAGGGGGAGCTATACTGCAATTAGTCGATCCAAATGAGTCTACTGAGTGGGCACTACTGCTCTTTAAAAATAAATTAAAAAACATGATAACAGTTACTGTACTTACGTTCCTCAGCTGAAGGCCCAGCTGGACCTACAGCACCTGATGGATGACCTGCTGCTGGAGCATCTGGTGTCACCTCCACAGAGGGTTCTATCTCCACTGTTTCAATACCCTCTGTGAAGTCTGCTCCTCCAGCAGCACCCTCCGTAGATGGTTCATCCTTTGTAAGAACATAGAAAAAGACAAAACATTACTTGTCTGTGAATATTACTATGACTATATATACCTCAGCACTATCACTTGTGCTAAATTCTTAATCCTGACAACTCCAATAGTATCTACTACACATTAACAACACACTCTACACCTGCTCTCTGAATCAGTACACTGACTACAAATTGTTGCCTTGTTAGTAGCTTCAAACAAGATAACATAATGAGTAATTTTAAGACCTCATCAAGACAATCTGCTCCCCATTCTCCCCATTTTTATTTATTTTATTTATTTTGGGCAACTAGTTTAAAACTATCAAACAGAATGCTACATAGAACCTTCATCTTTTTTTCTAAACTTCAAGTTGTAGAAACATCTGCAGCACACTGTATCACTTGTAACAAAACAAAATGTTAGAATTCCTACTCTTCATTGTCTTGTCCAGTTGGTTTTGTGTGACTTTCTATGTTGTGGCTGTCAACATACTGTAAAAGATAGTGCATTAACAGTGATACATAAAGAAATTCTTGTATCTTCAGCTTCCCTTGACAACAGAATACCTCTGAAGCTGTGTGCTCGAGAGCTCATCTGCCACCAAGAAAACCTCTCAATACAAGAATATGGTCACACACAATTCTCTATATGTACTCTCTTTCTACAAGAAATACTACATACTAAGTACACATTCACAGACTAGAAAACATTTCTACATGGATGGAATACACTTATGATGTGTCTACACACAACGTACATGGGTAAATAGTGTGAAATGCCTACTAACAGAATGGCCCCACCCTCCCCAGTCAAGCAATGAAAGTTGAAAAATCAATACAGAACGTTTACTATAGGAACTGGACACAACTGCTAACAACACTGATGACTTGTATGAGATCACTCTGCAATGCTGTGACATATGTAGAACAGCTACTAGATCCTGAATGTAGACACATAGAAAACAAAAACTGCACATATTGAATACATACCTGTTTTGCATCACCTGCAGAGATACAGAATACTACAATGGGCAACTAAGCAGAAGCATGTATTCTCCAGTATAGGGATTCTGATACCCTGTGACTTCAAAAACAAACCTTGAGTGGTCCATGGTAACCAGAATCCCAAATACACAAAGGACATTATTTCTACATAGACTTCCTCATCTTGTATTTTCCGTAGTGGATACTACTCTGTGAAAATGTTTTTTTCTGACTTCTTTTGTTCTCAGGACAAGACCTACTCATACATATCCTAGAGGTTCTAGAATGCTATCCTACCACAGTAGGATAGAACAGCATCCCATCACCTTGGAACTGTGAAAAAATAGCATTTACACAGAAAGTGAAACTCGACATATAACAAGATCCCACTATTCACTTCATATCAGGTAAGTGAGAAGTAGTACTCTGTCACTGAGACAATGTGCCCCATCCACAGACCAGTCAATTGGAGCTCAATGTAGTAAACAGTTTAATAGTGTGACCCAGACAATATACCCCAATCCCATCCAATAGTTAACTATATGATCACTGGATAACTAGAGCTATATGAAACTATGCATAGCTTTAGTAGACACCATCTGTAAGACTTTGAACATTGGGTGTTACATCTAGAGGACACCCCCAGAGCAGAAATAAAACTCTGAACATGAAGACAATATTTAGAATAAAATGAAACACCATAAGTAACAAAGAAATTAGCTGTGCACTCTGTTCCATACACTATAGTCACAGCATGTAACAGTATATAGTGGATAGTTGTCACTGCATCATTCTAACTCACCAGCAGAGTTGAGCACAAGCAGCTGCTCAACATTAGCCACTCATGCTGCACCTTCCAGGAGTGGCATCTGCTGCACATGATGGGAGGAAGCAGGAGCACTTGGTGTAGTGGCTGAGTGAGCAAAAAAAGAAATGAGTATTACTGTATTTATAACTATTTCATGATTAACATCAATAGCACTTTATTTTTTTTTCTATAATATTTACAATTTATATTTACCCCTTCTTTTTCCTGCCATTGCAAGGCACTCATTGGGACCACTCATCAACATCATGCCCAGATGATGTACCCATGATCTACCTCTACAGTGCCCCTCCCAACATCTGCACACTAGGGTCTGTCCTGCAATCAGTGGGCTGGAGCGAGCAGTGCACTCGTCTTCTAGGACCACAAGGGTATTTTTCCTGTTCTGTGTTCCCCTCTCCCAACCCTCTGGGACACCGGCACTTAGCACTGACGTCATGACACGTAATGTGGATACACAGGTATGCCTACCATGTTCCATACAACATCCCCCTTACCCAACTCTGATATCAGATCTGCCAATCCTTTCAAGGGCCGGTACATCAACCGATTCTCTATGAGAGTCTCAGATGTTATGGCATCCCTGGTATCACACCTGAGGAACAAGAGCATCAAATGGGACACTTGATTCTCCTTTCCACTGCTGAGCCCCAGCTACCCAAGTCCATTCTGGGACCCGGTTCACCGCTGCAGCACAAGGTGTGATGTCCAATCCCTCAACAGTCAGCACCACCGTGCCACCATCAATACCAGTAAAAAAATCAAATACTTCATCCACCTCCTCCATGTATTCAGTTCAATACCACTAACAACTGCATACCCAAAACTGTAAATGCAGCCATACTTCCTGTGTACATGGAACTGCGGCTGTATGCTGGTGTCAAAGAACACATCAGTTATACCTAGATCTTGACATCACAGAACCCCTTTCATAGTGCAGACAGCCTCTTTATATATGTGTTAACAATCAATGCAACACACAAACAAATGAATCACAGTTAACAAATGACGTGACAAAAGTTCACAACTCCTAAGTAGTAACACCCTCAATTAGCAACATAGTAAGATTGTTACTTCCAATGTTTAAATACTCTAACACATTACTTGAACAAGAAACTGTGTCAGGAGTAGCATAGTTAGTTTGGGTACTTTACCATATCAATAATGTAAAGCTGTGAGTTAGAAACAGACCTACAACCTCCACGAAAGCCGACAGGGAAAGTGTGCCACAGAACAGCAGTTGAAAAAAAACTATTGCTAGCTTTACATTTACCCACACTTGACAAAACTATAATACCTTACCCGAACTGAAATTTCATATGTTTGTATGTTTAGGAGATATAATATTGAGAACATTGAAAGGTAACTCAACGTCATGTCTTCTAAATGTAATATGTTCCCATAGCAGTATACAACTCTCATGATGTAGCTTTGAAGAGAGTAAACAAATGTTTGTGTCTGCCTGTTAGTTAAAAATAACCCTATCACTGCAATGCCAGCCTACAGTTTATGGCAGTTGAAATAAAATTGTAACTGAAAGCTGCTTTACCATATGAGAACTCCCAGGACAATTACTCAGTCTACCATAAACTGCAAAATCAGGCAAAAACATTTGCATACTTAAGTAAAAGAAAATCAAAGGAGGCATCTACTGACATGGCAACAAATACCACATGGAAGATATGAACCTGCATATTAACATTAGGACCATTAGTTAAATATACTTACAAGTATGGTGATAATCGCCAAACTCAGGCTTCCCTGCTTCCTCCCACATAGCATAAGCTATGTTGTACCACTCCCTCACACTTCTGCACGTATCACCCGCTGCAGACTTCACATTAAAAAATGTCTGGCAGGTCATATTCCATTTCCTCCTACACTCATCAGGAGATCTTGCGATCTCCCCTCTCCCCAAGGTGTGACTAACCTGCACAAAAACACACAAAAAAGTAATGTAAATCATTTTGTACTAGTAAAATATGTACACTTATGGAAAACACAACTACAGCTCTCACAAACAAAGTGTAACACTATCTCTCTGACATGCGCAGATCATAAAATATTCACACAGAAGGTTTGTCACTATCTTAATTCTCTAATAGCAAATCTGTCCAACTATAACAGGATACTTCTTGTACTTGTTACACTCTTATAGGCATCACACTATACTGTTCAAACAGAAATATGTCTCCATGGCTTATCATCACTCTTAAAAATAAATCTTTTTATGCATGCATAAAAAGAACGTGGAGCATTGGTGGTATAGTGGTGAGCATAGCTGCCTTCCAAGCAGTTGACCCGGGTTCGATTCCCGGCCAATGCAGGGGTATGTTTTGGTTCAGAGGAGGGCAACAAAGATGGTGCATGGGTTGCATCACAAATCCTATGAAGACAGGTTGAAGGAACTGAACATGTACTCCCTGGAGGAGAGGAGGGAGAGAGGGGATATGATAGAGACATACAAGTATCTTACAGGGAGGAACAGGGTGCAGGAAAACACTATTTTTAAGCGAAAAAGATGTTTCAGGACTAGAGGGCATGGGATGAAGTTGGAGGGAGGACGATTCAGAGGAAACATGAGAAAGAATTTCTTCACAGAATGGGTGGTGGACAAGTGGAACACCCTGCCAGAGGAAGTGGTGGGGGCTGAAACAATCACGGGATTTAAGAATGCATGGGATAGACATAAAGGAATTCTAGAGGTCAGGTGTAAGGGGAAATAGACTTCTAGGAAAACAAACTGAACTTACAAGCTCAAATGGGCAGACTAGGTGGGCCATAGGCCCTTATCTGCCGACACTGTCTATGTATCTATGTATCTATGTCATACATAAAAACAATGTTTAACTACTGAATATGTCATTCTCTTTGCACGTGTTAACATAATGAAACCTACTACCAATGGAATATCTCTTACTAAACTGTACTTGAATGCCATATAGCCACAGTTGTCATAATTGTAGCTTAGAAAATGACAAAAATCAATTATAAAACCTGATTGGCTGGGACAGGCTCCAAGCTGGAGATATATTTTTTCAATAGATACCCAGCTAAAAATAAGAACCAGTCCAAGTGCCTCTTCACAGATCAACATTCTGTGATGAGCCATTTCCTAAGTGAAATAATACCCTCCAAGGTGGGCATTATTAGAAAATAATGGACCTTCCAAAGACTATAACACCCTCCACCTGTGGTGTTGGGCCTCCTTATGACCCTGAGCAGCCCGGTATTTCCCAGTAATGCCCACCCTGTAAACTATTATTGCTTACATGTTTAAGAGTTAATCTGTTAATTCAATTAATAACCTACCTTGCCCCAGGTGTGAATCAGGCTCAGGTTAGTCACCCTCATCACAATGCAAGGATTAGCATTGTCCTTTACAGCCTGAACAAGGGCCAGGACCTCTCTGTCACTCCAGGATTTGGGCATTTTTCTCTCTGTAAAAAAAAAATTAATTTCATTACAAAAATTTAAATATAACTTATATTATGGTCTCACTATCTCATATCTGTTTCTGTTTCTTAACACTCAAAATAGTATATATCTAACAACTAATGAACTGTGAACTTTCAATGACTACATTATTCAAACAATTGAATGCCCCCCCCCAGATCAGTGAGACAGAATAGTAACATGGAAGGTACAAACTTTATCGATATCTATGTATATATCTATATATATAATATATATTTATATATATATATATATATAGAGAGAGAGAGAGAGAGAGATGTTTACATTGTATGCATGTTTGTCACACATTAGAAAATCAATAAATTTACTCTTCACTGACTTGTCTTGCCTGACAAATACTAGTTTCACCCACTACCCCTCCTTCCTAAATGCAAACTATGCAACCAAGTATCATCTTATCACAGCAGAGGCATTTCTTTCTCCACCTCATAAACATGTAGCAAACAAAGGCACAAGTGCTGTCTGATTCATGTACAGTGGTAGTAATGAACATGTTGTATTGAGGCCTGCTGTGGTGTCCTTTAATAATCCAATTTAAGGTGTATTATTAACATACTGAGTATGTTTTTCTGAAAGATAGGCACAGTGACTCTGGGGCCATCTAACTACTCTGTCACAAACATGCAATGACAGGCTACACACCACCATTATACCACGCATTGCTTCCAACTGCATAAATTATCATAAGAAAGGCAACAGTACCATAGTGCCTAACAGTCAGAATGATGCCACATGATTGTCCGATTTTCAACTAATATCTGTCTTTGCCTCAATTCACAATTTTACTAATCTCACTAGTACTAGTGGTGGTCAGTAGTGTTTGCTCTACCAACAACTCAAAAAATATTAAAAAGATTACTTTTTCATAGAATAGCATCATCCACTGCATCAAACTCTTGTCTGTATTTAACACAGCAGAATGTACAAAAAAACAGGCAGACAAATATTCAATTAAAATACAGGTAGTTCTTAAATCAGTGTTCAATGTAGCATCAGTGTACTAACCTGCTGAGTATTGAAAAAGCACAATAAACAGCAGTACTTATATCTGAGTAGTTTTAACACAGACATGTCTGCAAACAATTATCCATTATCTGTTGAAACAAATAGACATAACGTATTAGAGAACTGTGAATTGAAACAAGAAAAAATAAAATCAATATCTGAGTCACACAATACCACCCCACACCCCCAAAAAAATATGTGCTACACCTGGACTGCATGACAGTAGGTAAACTAAACTGATGCACATATATATTATAAATCTGTCATACAACCTGCACTTTGTTTTCAGCAATAAGTAATTGCACTGCCCCACCCAGGGAATACTGTACCCCCATCTAACCAGACCAATTAGCTGAGTTGCAGTAATAGGGAGGAAAAGTGGGGATGTTACCTGGGGTCCCGAACTCAAGACAGTCCCACCTGAGGAGCTGACATTACACCTGGCATTAGCTGGTTTCCAAAACAGAGAGTCATTTCAAGTCACTTGTTCTGGGCCCCAAAATTCATAGCTACAGCCCTGCCAAGTAGTACCTGGTCATCACAGATATACAGCTCAGATAAGCTCATACATCAGTAGTATAGGTCTGTTATACCAGATGCATACAAGTTAGAACACTGAGCAGTTTTGCGCCTTCAAGCAGGCAATACTCCCAATAACCCAACTCCACAGCAGGAAATGAATGATCACTGCACTTGCACATGAATAATAAACACATCTACATCAATAGTATACATCCATGAAACCAGATTCACACATACTTCAATACTGAGAAATGAACAGTAGTAGCCAAACAATGCCACCCCCACCACATACTAAATCCTCACTACAGAAAACAACATAACTGAAGCCATGAACATTAACATGTAATTGTATAATTTTTTTGTATTTTTATTGTAGTTCTATTTGTCCACAACTGCAGCAGCTCACCAATGAGGCCATCCACCAACATGCCACACCTGCAGGAACAGCCACCATATCACTAACATGGTGTGACAAGGCTCTAACATAGCCACAGCCAACACACTGAAGGGCTCCCTTTCTCTAACTGCTACACTGGCACTAAAGCCACCCCACTAACCTTCCATGACAGTACTAACCACATGCCAGGACATAACCATTAAACTCCTCTATTCAACCCCCTTCTTTTCATTTTTGAAACAAAAGGAGGACAGATAGCAATGGCATCCATGCACCATTATCGAGCCATCCACCATGTATCTCCATTTTACAGACATGCACATGTCCATGGTACTAGCAAGCTTCCCCAAAGACTGTCAGACATGGTTCTGTATCCCACCATTATCCACACTACTGACAGAGCACTTCTCAGGTGCTTGATGCCAATCCTGCTCTACAAACCGCAAATGCTATTAGCTCATTTGGAAAGGCAGGTCACCACTGTGGATGAAAGTGTGGCATCCAGCCTCTCATGCCTCAATGACATTGTTTCAGCATAAGTGCCTCATAGCAACTGCACAGCAGTTAAAACACTCAGTAGTTGCACATCCTTAGTCACACAATAGACCACCCCCTTAAAATCAGCTATACTCCATCCTCAGTGGACAGTCAGATACCAAGAAAAAGTTCAGAATAGTAACAGTACACATATCTCAAACCACATGAACACATGTCACAAAAACAAACAGTTGCATAGGAACAGCCAACCAATATGTCACCCTCCCCTCAAAGAGGTATTACATCATGAGTACACATCGACATCTCAATCAACAGATTACCATGAATCTAATACCTCCATCATAGAAATACCACACACTGTATGTTGACCAAACACTCATATTATAAGCTACAGACAATGATGTGTATAGTGTAAATTTTTCTATTTTTTGACCATTTAGATCGGCTCTTAAAAGAACCCTTTTTGTCAGTGCCTATGTCATCTGCTTGAAAGGTACAGTTGTACAGGTACACAGTCACAGAAGTGTAAGGATGCCATTGCGAAGGTCCCCAACAAAAATGTTATTTTCTGTGCTAGAGAGATGCACACCATCTTTTAGATACAGCCAATACTTGTCATATGTAATTTGGGGGTGACAAATGGTATGCATTCTCATAGCATGGAGGACTCCAGATATTTGTATGTTTACCTTCCGCATGATCTTCCAAGTGCAGGACAGTAATCCTCACCTCTCCAGATCATGCGCTATGTAATATCTGAATACGGAATTTTATAAGCTGGTAACATACTCATAATATGTTGCAAGTCAAACTGTGCAGCTTTAATTAAATCAATAGCCCTTTTGTTCCCCAAATCATTACTTCCAAGATGTATAAGGAGTATGTCTGGTTCTGGGTGTGTCTCCAACAAGTGGTACATGGTAGGCATGAGCTGCTCCCACCTCATGCCACCCTTCCCAAACCAAGACACTGAGTAGTGAGGTAGGTGCAAGTCATTGCCAAAATGACTACTACTGGACACTGCTGCCCTTCTCACCAAACTTGATCCCACTATCCATACACTCAGCCTTGATTTTTCTGCCATGCTGAGTGGGAAATCTCAAAAAAATCAGATGAAGAAATATCACAATTGTGTCTGTCTGACTACCAAGCACTACCATGCCTAATCAGCAGAATGACCAGTATGCACTTGTATCATAAAGATAAATACAGTCAAAACAATCACAAGTAATATCCTGATCCCAGATTGGCTCATACAGCCTAAAAGATCTAGTTATGTATCTAAAGCCTTTTTCTATAGGTATTTTGTTTATTAAACATTCTTTTTGTTTTGGTGGGAGAACACTGGCTGGTCACTGGGCACACTTCATGACTAGTCAACAACACTGATTTTCATTGGACACACTTAGTCATTATGCTTTGTGAAGCTGAACTACCTCTCTTCCTCAGCTAGCAGCTTGAGTGGTGAGTAGAAGCATAGCTATGTCCCTCACAGACATAGTCTTCAAAAGTTTAAAAGTGTACTATCTATTTTCATTATTTTGGTATACTATGAGTATAGCTGTGATAATTCAGTGCTTAGTATGTATTATCAGAGAATTAGTGATATTATATATGTTAAGTACAAATAAGTTTGAAAGTCTCTATCTAATAACAGTAAAACAGTCACTAGCATCTTAGCCTAGACAGCTCAGAATGTATTTCCCATGTAGTATTGAACATGTGTTAAAATAAACACATATTTAAGCAAATTGTAGTGCTATTCTCACATTACAACCAAGCAACTATCACAAACTGTATTACCAGTAAAATGCAGTAGATTTCCTTTATGCAACAACTGTAAAATGTAAGAAATGTTTCATAAAACATGAGAAACTGATACAAGCAATCGCAAACCTGGGGCAGTATAATCAGCCACTTATAATAATTGGCACAGAAACAGTTTTAAGATAACTACTATATACAGTAAAAAAGAATATTAATCAATATTAAGCACGTAATTTATCACATTAAAACATGGCTACAGATTGACAAAATCCAGCATGAAAGATGGCACAGTGCTTCCTATGCTGTTGTGAAAGTCATATATACTATCTAACTAACTAAAAACATAATTGAAATGAACTAAAACTGTACTGAGAAAATAACTCACTATTTGCTCCTGGAGTAGCTGCTGCTCGAGTACTAGTTTCAAAATGGCACCTGAAGTGTTATTCTTTGATTCTATTTTTTCAGAAAAGTCACATGACAAAGTTAGCCATTTCTTTGCTCGCGAGACAGCAAAATCTTTGATCGTGACTCGCATTGTTTGCGAGGATCGATCGTGAGTGTGTAAAATCTTTGATTGCGAGAATAACGTGAGTGTTCATTGCTGGAGCCTCTGTAGTTGTTGAAAACATTAGATTCTGTATTTTTAAAGACACTGAGCACTCCTGAATGTTTCTACTACTTATAACAAATAAATATGATGGTAATAATCATTTTTACCAAGTTTTACAAAATTTTATGGTATTTTTACGATCTTTGATCATGAGCGTGCAAATTCTTTGACCCTGATTCGGTTTGACCACAGGGATTGTTCATGAGCCTACAACATTTTTGACTGTGAGAATAATGCAAGACTTCAGTGCTGAAGTCTCTCTAGTTCAAAAAAAGGTTTAAATTTATATGTTTTCAACACACTGAGCACTCCTAAGTCTTTTCACTACTCAGCAGACATAAATATCATACCAATAATCATGTGTACTACAATTTTTACAATTTTACAATATTCTTACAATCTTTGATCATGAGCATGAAAATTCTTTGATTGCGACTCGGTTTGACCATGAGGATCGTTCACGAGCCTGCAAATGTTTTGACCTCAAGGATAATGTGAGATTCGAAGTTTGAAAGTAAATAGAAATAAACATTTTTATCAGTAACTTTCAATAGACTGCTTGGGCATGTCTGTTTTCATGACTTATAAAACTTGTATACACTGTTAATTAAAATATTTCATCATGTTTGAAACAATAACAGTATTTTTAAATCTTTGATCGCAAGTGAGCAAAATCTTCGACCATCAGCTGGATTGATCGCGAGGATCATTTGTGAGCTCACAATTTCTTTGTTCATGAGACTAATGTGAGTTTTAAATTACTTAAAATGAGTACTTGTAAAAAACTCTGTATTTTTAGACATTCTCACCACACCATATAGACAGATGTCTATTTATACCTTAGAAGACCTGTCCACCACAGTAACTATGCTAAATAAATGTCTAGTTTTATTTTATTATGTTTTCATGTTCTTTAATTACGAGTGTGCAAATTCTCTGATCATGACCGTCTTTGATCACGAGGATCATTCATGAGGCAACACATTCTATGGTCGTGACAAAAATGTGAAATTTTGTATGTACAACTCATGGAACTTTGTGTTGCTTCAGTTTCCTACTCAATTAACATGCCATTGATATAAATATCTAATTACATCAACCAACATAGCTAATATTATACCTCCCAGACACTATTTACTTATTTAGTTTTTGTTGACCGGGTAAGTGCTCTAGATAAATCCTGCCTATTTTCAGGCATGACCTGGGGGAGGGAGATACAGATGAATGCCAACTGACCTTGACCCAGATTAAGCTGTTGGTGGTATTTTTAGCGAATGAAGGAAATTTGGCCAGGACACTGGGGAAATTCCCCTACTCTTTTCGATAAGTGCCATGGGATCTTTAACATCCACCTGAACTACCACCAATCCAGGCAGATGGGACCTTGGTTTAACATCTCATCCGAAAGATGGCACCTCAGAAGTGCAGCACCCCTCTCATGCTGCACTACAGTGTCAGTACTGGGATATTAACCCAAGTGCCAGATGTGGGAACTGAACCCACAGCAGTCTGATCTCCCGGCCTCAGAGGCAAGTGTACTACCTACTGAGCCACTGACACTGCTGAAAATTCAACTATTAAACTATTAAAAACACCAGTTGCACCTTCGTGCAGCATCATGCTACTGTGCACTATGTCCATTAAGTATTAGTACCCTGGTTATCCCATCATTATTACAGTTGACATAAGTGGGCAAAAACATTTAGCAAGTCACATTTACAGTAACAATTCCACAACTTGTAACTTGGTTGTAAGCAGATACGTGCACCACTGTGCTTGCCACAGGTGGTCTTTCAACAGCCATTACTGTTCTACAATGTGACCCAATATTCGGATTAGACTATAGTGCACAAAATTATTGAATATGGTCACACACTGTGCTACAAATTTTAGCATTAACAAATGTCATTTTTTGTAGTGTAGTATGCTGTCAATGGCTTATGCAGTATGTACTTTTTATTAACCCATAGCACATTATTCTTACGCTACTTTCTGTTTTCTATTTTCTTTCTTAGGAGAATACTGCAGACAAGAGATTGAACACATACTTGAGCTCTTTCATTATGGACATTTGCTGTAAAATAAAAGAACAAAGTAAAAGTGCCAGGTGTACTGCTTGTTCATCGTCACACCATGTAACTAGTAAAGGTGCAACATGTCAAGAGAAGAAAAAGAACATTTCTGCTGTTTCAAGTACACATATCATAAAGTGTACACATATAAACAAAGACTACACCTCCTCTAGTAAAACTGCAACCAGTAGACTTCCTAGAGGGAACTGTGCAGATACAACATCCAGCACTGTCATCAACAAAGCATAGATCTGTGAGACAGAAAAAAAATGCTGGCCATGTCAGTTCTGCTACTTCGCAAGACAGCAAGGCAAGTTTTTTTCAAAAAATGAGTACATAGAGCTAAAATTGACAGTGTGAGCTCTGGAATGGTGAGACATAAAGGGAACAGACTGCATAGAAAGGTTGTATTAATAAAATTGTGCTTGAGAGTAAGACAATTTGTTAATGTAGCTCTAGCAATTCGTTCCCATTTATGGGCTGAAATGATGTCAACTATTGATAAATTAAGTTTAAAGATTGAGGAGATGAGAAACAAACTATTGTTTTTTGAACACAGAAAATATCTCTGTGGTGTTTCAAGGAGACTGGTTTCATTCAGAATTCTCAGAAGCATTCTTCTGGGAAGAGACATACCATGCACACAACAGAAACATCAGATTGACAATTGATGAACAGGGAAAAGTGCAGAATGTCTTAGTTCTAGCTCATAAAACCCTTGACTTACAGAATGATGCTGAAGTTGAACAGCTTGCAAGTAGCCCAAAGTCATCAGCTAAGAAATGGGCATGTGGCACTACATGCAATGTTAGAGAAGAATCAATAATGTCTATTCAACTTTCCTCTCAACATTTCTGACCATAAAAAGATCTGAATGACATACATTGATTAACACCATTGACAAGTGTGAGATTTGGCCTCACAGAGGCCTAATGGGTCACTCCCTTACATGCTTAGAGAGCATGAACTGTGACAGTGAATTTCATCACTTTCATATGTTAGCAGTGCATAACTCTGGCATTTGAAAATTTGTATAAAGATTATATCGCGTGAGATATGTTGTTCAAGACTATATGCACTTTCAAGCATTGCTCGATGATGGAGATGTGGGGGGACTTATGGACTTCATAAAACAGTTGCAAACAACCCATAGATTGATGTCTAATGCTACTGTTGCCAAACACACAAACACAATGCACACATCACTGGTGCAAGAAGCTCAGCTTCTGAAGAATTTTGGACGTGAGTTTGCTGAATTTGAAATTAGCAAGGCACAAAAATTCGATGTAATCTGTGTATCATGTGAACGCCTGTTCTACAAACACTTATGTGTCACAATAGACCTGCAGAACATTCCACACTGGAATGTAATGTGGGGCCATCTTCATGCATACTTTCTGTTAAAGTCTGACTTTGGAGAAGTTGGAACTGTGTCACTATGTTCATACTGTTATAGCAAGATTAAGAGTAACACTTTACCTCCTCTGTCTGTGCTTTAAAAAATGGAACTTGAACCAACTCCTCCTGAGATAGCAGTTTTGAACTTGTTTGAGAAGATTCTAATTCAGACCATAAAGCCATTTCAAACAATCATCAGGCTGAACACAAAAAAGCGAGACCTGCCAAATAAAGAACTGTTGCAGTCTCTGACAGGCTCTGTTGTATATTTGCCTTTACCTTTGTAAGTAAATGGTAACACTATTTCTTTGGACAATAGTGTAGTCATCTTGGTGAATGGTGTACCAACAAAGGCAAATACAATATGGCAGGACATAGTCAATGTTGAGAAGGTAAAGCATGCTTTGCGATACCTAAAGGAGCATAATGTTTTTTACGCTGACATTGACACCAATGCATTTGCTGCTCTTTCTACAGGTAATGCTGGGGAGAACTCTGACAAAGCAATACTGGAAAAGGTTGACATCACAACTGTACAGAATCTCTATGAGTAATTCACCATACACCCATTGCATGGCAAGGATCCAGTAATGGATAACATTGATTTATATCAAATGAAGCAAGTGGAGGGCAATTCTGTAAGTATATAGGAGGCTTCTCTAGAAGCTCGTTGTTTTCCTGATCTGTTTCCACTTGGCTCAGGTGGCCGATTAGATGAACAAGAACTTTGTGTTCCAGGAGCTGACTATAGGGCCTCAAGAGTTCTACATAAGGATGGCAAGTTTTGAAGAAACATTGCATACCTATTCCACCTTCTTTGGGAAAGTGAACTAAGTGTCCTATCTGCTAGTATTGCGCGTACATTGAGACTTGGTAAAGAGTTCACTAATATGACAGCTGCACAGTTACTACACAAGTTGCAGAGCAAAGATGAAACACTGCAAGTCAGTCTTTCTTCCATTTTGTCTGGCATGCGTGGTACTAAGGAATATTGGTACAGATGACACTCTGAGGTGATGTGCATGCTGAAAAAGTTTGGACCGGCAACATGGTTCGTAACGCTGAGTTGTGCTGAATATTACTGGGATGATCTACTTGATCTTCTCAGATGGGAAAACTCTGATGTTGAGAACATACAAACTATGACTCTGAATGAACTATGTTCACTTGATCCAGTAACTGTTTCACATTACTTGCACCACTGGTTCCATGTTTTTTTAAAGTTCATACTGTCTAAGACAAATCCTCCTCTTGGCATTGTTGAGCACTACTTCTTGAGGGTTGAATACCAAGCTCATGGAGCTCCACACATACATATGTTGCTGTGGCTAAAAGATGCCCCACGTATTGATGACAACGAGACAAGTGACATTCTAAGCTTTATATTGAAGTATGTCACATGTCAGATTCCAGACAAGTATGACAGTGCAACACTGTGGGAACTGGCTTGGAAATTCCAATGACACCTGTGCAGCAAGTACTGTCATAGGAAAGTTAAAAACAAGGGACAGTGGTACACTCGATGCCGTTTTGGATTCCCAAGATGAGCTTGCCTGGATGCTTGTCTCAATGATGTCTTTTCTGCCATGCAACACCACTTGAAGGCTAAATCAACAAAGCAAGTCTGTGAACTACCTCGCAGACAATTGGAAGTCTATATCAATGACTATAGCCCTTTTCTTCTGTTGATCTGGCAGGCAAAAATTGATGTTTAGTTTGTTGCTGATGATTCAATGGCTCTCGTGAGGTATGTCGCATCATACATCACTAAGCATGAGCAGACAAACCTACAAGAAATATGGGAAGAGTTGTCTAACTGTGACAGGTCAATGTCTTCTAGGCTATGGTCACTGGGACTTAAGACTCTTTCACACAGTGAGTGTGAAGCCTATGAAGCAAGCGACCAACTTACAGGTGTATGTCTATATGGCAAGTCAGACTCCATTCATTTCTTAAATGTGACCTACAAGCAGAACAGGCATTGCATCCTTAAGAGCCATGAAGAGATTGAGGATCTGGATGCTACAAGACCAACATGCACAAATATTCTTAACAGCAACTTAATTGACAACTACTATCCACAGCGCCACAGTGCTATGGATGATCTCTGTCTCTTTGAAGTTGCTCAATGGTATGATTGCAAGTGGGGTGTTCCTTCTGACTCAGAGAAGAGCATATATAAAGTCACTGGCTTTGATGGCTCACTTGTGAAAAAGCAAAAACCATGGCTAATTTATCATTGCAAACTCAGCTTGAACACAACAGAAAGCAAAGAACATTACTATTTTGCTCTATTGTTTCTGTTCAAGCCTTGGAGAGCAGAATCTGAATTGAAAGGATTATCTGATACATATGAACAAGAGGTCATAGAAACTTATGATACCTTTAAGAGTCATGTTTCTGACACTTACATTGACAGACTCAAAATGGAAAAAAATGGAGGACACTAAGAAAGTTCTGGATGATGACACCCCAGTAACATCACAGGAAATGGTTGATGTTGATGGAGAAGGGACTCTTGGTGCCCCTCTTCTTCCTAATGACCCAGCTGTGCTAATGTCAGAGGTAGAGGGCACAATGCAACAAAGCATGCAGTTTTCAGAGTCAGCTGCAGACATTGTTGAGAACTTGAACTCACACCAAAAAGTTGTGTATCCATCTGTGATACATGCTGTGCAACATGGTATTCAGCACAGTACCAGGCACTGTATTTTTGAGGAGCACACACCAGTGAGGATGCTTGTTAGTGGTGCTGCTGGGACTGGAAAAAGTTTCTTGATTGAAGCTATAAGCAATGGCATATGTGACCTTACTAAGTCTGCAACCTCAGTTATTGTTGCTGCTCCTACAGGTTTGGCAGCTTATAACATAGGTGGTATCACACTTCATAGGTTATTCAAGTTGCCAGTTGAGCATGGCAAGAGTGGTGATTACAGGAAATTGTCATATGATGTTGCCTCTGAATTGAGGTCAATGTTTGACAAGATGCATTTGCTGATAATAGATGAGATCAGCATGGTTTCAAATGTTCTCCTTACATAAGTCCACCTCCATCTACAGGAGACACTAGGTACCAATGATGACATACCAATTGGGGGCAGGAATATTATTGTTCTTGGGGATCTGCTGCAACTGGCTCCTGTAAATGTCAAACATGTTTTCTGTACTCTTTCCATTGAAGAGGCAAAGAAAACAATTGGATGCATTGGCAGAGTCAATCTGTGGAAGTTCTTCTCATATGTTGAACTCTCACAGAATATGAGACAGCAAGGTGACATGTCTTACAAAGCATTGCTTGATGAGGCTCGCATTGGTGCATTGTCACCCACTCATGTTGAAATGCTAAGATAGCACATGATCACTAGAAATAATGCTCCTATTCAGGATGCATGTGATATCTTTGCACATGTACAGAAATCTGGGGTACATGTTGTATGTCTATTCCCAAGACTTAAACAGTGTGCAGAGTTCAACAAGATAATGGTGCAGAGAGAACAGCAACCTACTGTCACTCTCACATGCATAGATACCATAGCTGGTATATCCTTTTCACGAACAATGGTATCAAAAATGATTGAGCGTCTCACAGAGCTGACAAGTGATGTGTCACGTACTGCTGGCGTGGAAGCTATCCTACCACTGTGTAGAAATGCATGTATCATGCTTCACAGAGACATAGATGTTGAGCGAGGTCTTGTGAATGGAGCCATGTGGTACATCCATGAGTTCCAGTACAATGTGCAAAATATGACTGTTGAGTTTGTGGTTGTTAAGTTTGACAACTGTGAAACTCCTCGACTAATAGACAGAGTTACAGTCAAGTTTGAGCTTGAGAAAGACATATATGTGACAAGAAAACAATTTCCATTGTGTGCTGCTTCTGCAGTGTCCATACACAAGTCGCAAGAGCTCAGCCTTGATAGTACCATTGTAGATATAGTCACTGGTATATTCAAGAATGGGATGTCTTATGTTGCTTTGTCTTGTGTCAGACAGTTGTCTGGACTACACATAATAAATCTAGCAGAAAGTAAAATACGTGATGACACAAAATTAATTGTTGACTACAACAGATTATGTATATTGTAGCAACCAAATGTTCCTTTGTTACCAGTTCCCAGATATGCAACAGGAACAGATATCCCAATGGATGAAGGGTGCAAACTAAAAAGAAAGCACACTATGACTCCACAGTCATCACCTCACCTTTCAATTACTGAGCACTCTCTCCATAAACAGTTCATATCTCCGCCTGTGAAGAAATGTATTGGGGTTAATACACTGCCAATATTTGAAAACAGCACAGGAGTAAACTGCTATGCAAATGCTACAATGCAAGCACTTCTCCACATCCTTGAGTTTGATGATGTGTTGAACTCAAGTCAGTCGACACCTCTGTCACAAGCATTAAAGAGAGTCATTAGAGGTAGTCAAGAGCAGTTGCCCAATTTACAAAGCTGGACTCCTCTATGACTAACTCTTGGAAAATATGCAGGACAATTAATGTTTGCTGACAATGCACAACAAGATGTCACAGAGTTCATGATGGGAATGATAAACAGTTTAGCAGATGATGGAATTGATCTGCATCAACATTTTAAAGTTGACTATGTATGCAAGTACATGTGTTTGTCATGAAGCCACAATGAATCACAAGCAACTCAGGACATGCTCTGGCTGTCTGTCTATGTCCCTGAACAGAGAACTGTGAAGTTCCATAAGTTGTTTGCAAATGCAGAAACTGGTTAGCTGTGCAGTAGATGTGGTCATTCTTGTGTTTGCTCTCTGAGTGACATCTTCAAGTTCATACATAATGAATGTATTGCAATGTTTTAACTCTCAAGGCATAAAAATCATAACAACAATTTCTCACTTCATTGCTGGGAGAACTATGTTCTCAGGAAGTCAATTTGACACCCATGCAATTATCTTCTATTGTGGCCTATCCATTCACTCTGGCCACTATGTCATTTGACGAAAGTTCAGAAAGGGATGGGTGGAGTACAATGATACAGTATGCGCTCTGAAAGAATGACTCCTAAAGAATCTCAAAGATGTATATATCATCATTCTCCATTGCACCAATGTTGCACAACATGTGGAGGAGTGATGCCATCTAATCACAGCACCTCACTAAACCAGCATCTTTGCAACAATAACATTCCATCTGTATATTCTGTCCAGATACTATTTTCTTTCAACCAATCTACATGTTTTTCTCTTTAATAAAAGAAGTAACACCTTTCATCTAAAACCACTGCTGTGTAAAACCATCCATGGTGATCTATGTGTTCTACTTGTTATATACTTTCACCACAGCCCATGTTAAGTGCTCTGATTTCTCTGTCATTGCAGAAGACAACCACAGCAGTACACCAATGCAACAGACTGTAGTAGACAATTACTTGTTTATCACACTGTCATTCTCATACGCTGGATGCAAAACAATACTGTTTTCATCATTTATTGCAATGCAATTGTCAAAATTTGTATTGTGATATTGAGCATTTTATTTTATTTATTTATTAGATCATCAGTTTACAGACCTTTGAGTCATAAACTCATTTATAAAGGCACCTCGTCAAGATAGCAATAATTTGCAACTTTGAGGTACTCACTACAAAAACTGCAGTGTTACTGCTCAAGTAGACTTGAGGGTATTGAGCTGTAATTATTAGACAGTCAGTGAGTCATGTCTCTTTACAAATGCCTCAGTTAAGTCTGTATGTCTTAGCACATATTATTGTGTATTCAGTTGTTTCACAGTACAATCTTACATGGTGATGACAAACTCAGTAATCTACTAACATGCTTATTAGAGTTACAATCACTGCTCTCCACATATTGTGTTGAGAACTATTCTTGTTAGAACAATACACATCAGGTTAAGTTCTCACTCCTTTTCCTGTTGTTTTTTACATTCTTGACCTTGACTATGATACTTACTAAATTGACTTCCACCAAATCCAAGCAGACTTGAGGGTGCTGGATATTACACACATGTCAGTTAGTGAGTTATGTCTTGGCAGATGTAGATATTACACTCACATTAACAGCATGACTTCCTACATTATGGTGTCATCTGCTAGCACTGAACAATATTTCTTGAACACTGTCTCACAGGATTATCTGTCACTGTTCTTGGACTACACTCTCAATACTGAATATGACAAACTCTACCAAAAAACTGTGACTCAGTTTTGTACATATGTATATAATGCTGAACTTCAAATTCAATGTATATTGCTTAGCTAGACTGTGAGGTATTTCTGTTTTGTTTAAAAAAAACAGAAAAATTGCTTGCATTTATTCATTACTGTGCCAAAACTGCTGTATCCATGCATTTAATGTTACTGCATTGCATTAAGTGCTACTGTTCATATTGCCTATAGCTGATTATAGAGATGTATACATCTGATCATCTGGCCTATTTCCACTGTACAATTCATTTCTTTATATCTGTGCAGATGTGTACAACTGAAAATTCAACAGAAAATGTAACCAGTGATTGTGTACTTCTGCTCTACGATGCAAACAATTGGTGTGCTCTTGCTTTAACAGGATTGTCCATATTTTGGAGGTCGGATGAGGAATTTTTCCCAGTTCCACAAATGATCAATAGTTTTAAAAAACATTGATTTACTTATGGACCAACCTTTTTGGCATCAGTTACAAAATGCCTGTGAAATGAGTATCCTCACCACACCATGATATTGTTAAATATGTAACAAATTGTTTAGTTGCTTTCATCTGTTATCTTAGTACACTTTCAAATAAATAACTGCTAGTAACAACAAATTTTGTATTAAAAGATATGAAGACATCAGTTATAAACTACATTAATACAAAAATTAAAAATGTTAACATGTCTGTAATCTTACCAATAGACAATAAATTCATAGGGACAAATTAAACTTAATGGGCTGGATATTCAAACTGTGCTATTTTTTGGCGCAAGCCCTTGCGCCGCACAAAATAGTTGCGCAGGGGTGTGGCAGGCAATATTCAAAGGAGTTGCGCTATTGAGCAACTCCTTTGAATATCACCCCCCCGCCACAGCCACTGTGCATGGCACAGTGGAACTTGCGCCACTGCAAGTGGTCAGAGTGGAGCATTCAAGTTGCAGTGGTGCAAGTACCATTGCGCCATGCACAAATTTCCCATATTCAAAAGGTGACATGCAAATGGGGCCATAATTCATGCAAGGCACAGGTGGGGCCATTTGCATCTATTTATGGCCCCATTTGCATGCCATTAGCATGCAGGTGCACCGATCCCTGAGGACTTGCACCTGGCACCCTGCCAGGCAGCAGCCATCAGGGACCGACACCCCCTGCAGCCCAATCGTGGGCAATAGTGTAAATATCCCCCACCTGACTGGCCGATTGTGGGCAAAAGCAAAATCCCCCTCCCCGACTGGCCTGATTGTGGGCATGGGTTAATACCCCCACTAGCCCGTCGGGCACAAGCATAATAAACCCCCACTAGCCCAATCGTGGGCAAAGCATTAATAAACCCCCACTAGCCCGATCGCGAGCATAGCATTAATAAACCCCACTAGCCCGATCACGGGCATAGCTAATAAACCTCCCCACCAGCCCGATCGTGGCAGCACGAGTCCAACCCCAAGGACATATCCTGGTGGTCCGGTGGACAACTAAGCCTGATCATGGGCTGCAAATGTGCAAATCCCCAAGACTATATCCCTGGTGATCTAGTGTCCCCCACCCACCCACCATGAAGCCCCTCCTCCCTCCCCAGCAGCGGCGGGCAGCAGCAGCACCCACCTGCCACCCCACCGCCCACTGAGCTGCCGGTGGGGCTGCACACCAGTGGTGCCAGAACAAGAGCCAATGGGCATGCAGCCCACCATACAGGCAGTCCAGATGTATGAATGAATGAATGGAATTCATTCACATATCTGGATGCTGTATAATAGTGGGCTGCATGCCCAGCTCTTGCTCTCCTGCGCAGTGAGTACTACCGAACAGTCACAGTGTGTGGGGAGCAGGGGTGGGATACTCGCCCACTGGCTGCCGGGGAGCGAGGTGGTGAGGTTTGTGGTGGGTGGGTGAGGGACATTAGATCACCAGGGATCTGGTCTTGGGGGTTGCCATTTGCAGCCCGTGATCAGGCTTAGCAGTCCACTGACTACCAGGGATCTGGTCTTGGGGGTTTGCTACTGTTGCAGCCCGTGATTGGGCTTAGTGGTCCACTGGACCACCAGGGATTATGTCCTTGGGGGTTGGACTCTGTGCTGCCCGGGATCGGGCTGGTGGGAGGTATTTTACAATTATGTCCATGATCAGGCTAGTGGGGGTTTATTAAAGCTTATGCTGCGATCAGGCTGGTGGGGGGTTATTTAACCTATGCCCGACACAGTTGGGGAGAGGGATTTTACACTTTGCCCATGATTGGGCTGCAGGCACAGGAGGTTGAGGCCAGCCACAGGTGGCAGCTGCTGTGTTGCACCCTGCAATGTGGCAGCTCACCTGTAGGTGGCCCTCGACTTACTCCTTTTTTTTGGCTCAAAGTTGTGCAGGCACAGGTTGGGGTTTGCTCCTGCACAACTCTGCACAGCCCACTGAATATGGGGTTGTGCAGTTTATGCATGGTTCCTCCCCCTCTGGTTCAGCATGCATTCATTTGCATTGCGCTGTTGCTCAGCTTGACTTGGGGTGCGCAACTGCCTCTTGCTGAATATGGCAGAATGGCACAATTTCGGACTTGCGCAGGTGCAACCCTATTGTACATGGCACAACCCTTTTGAATATCCAGCCCCTAGTCTCTTGACATCAAACTAAAACTGTCTAATCACATGTAAAATATTGTCACCTACTTTAACACTGTTGGCATAATCTACACATGTGGGTCTCCTATTAAAAAATGTATGATTATGCTCATGAGAACCACTAAATGTTTCTTACTGTCTCATGTGCACATGCAGTCAATAACTAAATGGCATAAAAGCATTAATTAGGTAAAAATCTAATTCTATGCTAATAACTTTTCTTAAATAGGTGTTAAATGGTGATAACAACATGAAAAATAATCAATTGTCATTCTTCATTCTCTTAACATCTAAGTGGGCAGTCTATTTCATCAAAAATAGTATCAATGAACACATTACTAATACTACTCAGCAATAAATGTAAGCAAGATAAAGCTTTTCTCACTACATGTTCTGTACCATAAACGTCCATATGTAATCTCTTACAAATTCTACATACAATCTTTATTCTAAACATTATACATATTAAAATGAAACAGTGTAGATTAAGGTAGTGAAATACCAAAAAACATAAAATACCCAAAAAATGATCAATAATATATACAAGGAACTGTTTTTTTGCCCATCCTAAAAGCAACCAAACAATTTGGCCTAAAGATATCTAAATACTGAAATAATAAACTAATTATAAACCTTATCATATGTGTCTTGAGTATTATTTAAAAGCAATGGTTGTCACAGAGGTATAGTATTGATCTACATGTGTTTTATTGGGTTGTGCCTGTCCACTAACAACCCACTGTCTGCTCAAGGCTCTCTGACAGGTATTACCTGCCACAGCCTGTGCAACCCTTAAGTTTAACAACTACTCAGTATTTGATATATAAATTGATACCATTCAAGATCATGCTAATACTTCAGCTGTACCTCTCAACTCAGTATGCACTGCGTGCCCCTGAGTATGCAGAGAGGGGAGAGCAGTGGAGAGAGGATCTCCTCGGGGGGGACAGAGCAGGGATAGGTAAGCTGACAGTGTGCAACTCCTCTGAGTTCTAACTTCTGTGTAGCTGACATGAAGTAGAAATGGAATCCATGTCCATGCCATTATTTGTGTTCTTCATCTGTACTCAAAAAAAAATTCCTGGTCCATAAGTCTTCACACACTACCTGGTTAAGGCTGTACAACTGATCAGTGTTCTAACCTTTCTACAGCTGTAATGAGGCATGCTTAAACAATAACACAGAACATGGCCTGGGTTACTGTGGGCTTATCCACACCTTGAGTGGTATCTCACAAGGAACAGCCAAGTTACTTTACTGCACACGAAAGTGGGAAAATTCACAATAACTAACATCCTGCACTGCCTCTTGCATATGTGTGTGTGTGGGGGGGTGGGTATTGTGTGACTCAGCCTGTACAATTGCTCACTGTTGTAAGTTGTGTGCAGGTGACATGAAGAATGCACAAAAAAATGACAACATAAGTATTTGTGCTGTGACTCTCAAATTACCATCCAATTCCTGGTCTAACAGACTCTGAACATTTGCTGACTGATGTCATGCAATTCTTAAATGTAGTGATAAGTATGCACTTGCTATCACAGGGCAATACCATTGATGTAAATAACTTTACTAGACCTCTAGCTCTGTATTCACTACACAGTGCCTCTTGGGTATGAGGGGGGGACAACACTATGTGACTGACTCCATCCAACTTCTCAATATTCTAAGTTGTGTAGAGCTGACTCCATCTAACATGTCAGTACTCAACGTTGTGTAGAACGTTATGGTACACCTATACCATTTATTTCCATTCACCCAATTCCACAAGGTTAGCACAAGTCACCATCAAACACAACTGGTGCCACCTGCAACTGCAATATTGATCATGCACCCTATTCTAGAAGACACAGAGACTCCACAGCTAACTCCAACAACCTGCGACATGCAACCAGGTACACTGAACTCTAGCTGCACCTGGCAAGCACGTCACAACCAGGAACACAGATCACAAGTCCCCCCAAGCCAAGCTACCCTCAATACGCACTCAGTTGCAGACCTACATAAGTGAGTTGGAGCCTGGGCATGGAAGTAAGAGGTGTGCTATGCAAGTTGCTGACTGCATATTGCTCAGTATTTGGTGGTAGGGCTGGCACGGATGGGTGCTGTAGCCAGTAGAGTATCAGGTGTTGATAGGTTATTTGTTGCATTTCTGGACAGCGACTCAGTGATTAAAGGACAGTTGGGGTGGATGAGAGTTGCACCCTGAGGGATGTTTTATAATGGAGAATTTGCAGTGCTGAGGGTGTGGGTAGTTCTGTGGGGCAGTCATTGTAGGTTTTGGGGGCAGGGGGTGAGTAACCCTGTGGGGCTCTATGCCTACACGTGAGTGTGGCACTTGATGTAAGTTGCTGTGTGGGGCACCTATTGAGGCTAATTTGGCATGGGGAGCACTTGCAATCTGTGTAGTGTCTTGTGGCCATCTGCAGTGGCTATTGAGGCTAGCTTGTCATGGGGGGACTTGCAATCTGTGTTCCAGGTTGTGACATACTTGCCACGTGCACCCATAGTTCAGCGTATCTGGTTACATGTCACAACACAGATTGCAAATGTCCCCCATGCCAACCTAGCCTCAATAGGTGCTCCACATGGCAACCCACAGCAAGAGCCACCACCATGTCAACACATAGAGGCCCACAGGGCTACATACCCCCTGCCCCAAAAACCTACAATGACTGCCACACAGAGCTACCCACACCCCCAGCACTCCAAATCCCCCATTGTAAAATGCCCCATCAGGGTGTCACTCTCATCCACCCCACCTGTCTCTCAATCCTTGACTCACTGGCCGGAAATGCAACAAATAACCTAACAACACCTGCTACTATACTGGCCCCCCACCCCAAGCCATCTGTGCCAGCCCTCCCACAACACACTCACCCATCCGCAGCCAGAAAATGTCACAGCCCACCTCTCACCTCCATGCCCAGCCTCCAACTCACTTACAGTATGTAGGACCACAACTGTAAAAATGTGCTCAGAAATAAATATCTTGATACATTTAACAGTAGCACTCCTACATAAGTCATTCAGCAGCTCGCCATGGAGGTGATAGTTCATTGTGCCAGTCATCAGCTGGGACCAGGTGTAGAAGGGGGTGCTGAAGTGCTGGCATGACTGCATGATGAGAAGGGTAACACTAGACTACCATGCTTTGTCACATTATTAACTGCATTTCTGGCTATAGATTCTGCCATTGAAGCACAGGTCAAGTGATGACAGCACCACTCTGTAAGGCCTTTATCAAAGTCAAATTTGGGTTGCTTGGGTTGTTGTCAGCTCTGTGGGACATTTAGCATACACTTCATCATGTACTTGGTGTTAGTAGCCCTGCATGTCCATTACTGTCCAAAAAGGCATGTACAATATGAAGATCAGGCAGGATCATGCATAATGCACAGTGTGGCAACAACAGGGATGGTCTGACCATGTCGCAGGTGGTGGCTCACAAATCATGATCCACAAGACTTTCAGAGTACAGATGAAAGTTGCATCAGCTAAATACACCTGACAAGTAAAATCTACATTGACACCAGTAAGAAGAGGTACCATACAAATTTCAACCCACTAAAGCAATAGAAAACACTGAATGCAGAATTTAGAATATGCGATCCAATATCTCCACAAAAAAAATTTTCTCCGACACATAAACACCATATTTCGCATCTACAGGACATGCTGGAAACACCCTCCAAATATCAAGTAAAAACACCAAACCATATCCAATATATTTAATAACAAAGAATGTAAACATTTACCTATTTATTCCATTATAAAATCTGGCCATCTTGTCCCTCCCTCGCGATCAAAGATGGCAATCAAAGAATCTCACGATCAAAGAATTTGCAGGCTCATGATCAAAGAATTTGCAGAATCATGATCAAAGAATAAAAAATAGCCATATTTGACTTCTAGCCACAATCACATAAAACCAACACCATGTCTCGATAGAACAACCCCCGCTGAGTAAAACCCACCCTCATTTGACTTCCTAGGCCACCCCAGAGTTGAGAAATTAACAAGAGCCTGGGGAGGTTGTTGGGTTTAAAAAAAGTGGCATAACTTTTGAATGCCTTAATGTTTTTTCACCAAATGAAAGGCGGCATGTTCGGCCACCAAAGCTCTTTCAAGCAAGCCATCTCACAGAGTGGCATACCACATGACAGCCATGCAGGGCCACATCCAAAATCCCCAAAGCTGCCTCCAAAAACAGATAATTTTGCATTTTTCAGCATTTTCATATGCAAAGACCGTAAGTCCAACCGAAATACAATTTGTCAAATCAAGATATCTACCATGCCCCATAGCACATTCCAAATTTCAGGCAAATCCATTGAACAGGTCCAAAGTTATTAATGCCAAAACTTTTGACTTTAGTATATAAGTGACCGCTGAACCCTAACTATAGTGGTGTGACTGCACCACTATGATAAATATATATATATATATATATATATAGCAACAAAATGATGGTAACTGGAATTTTTTATTTCTGTTTCCTTTTTTTGAGTTTTGCTTAGAATTTTTATGTTTTTTTTTGCTGCTTTGTATTAAGCTTACTTATGGTTTCTTGTTCTGATCTTTGTGATATTTTCATCTGTTATAATTGTTGTGCTTTTCTTTTAATAAAAAAATCCCTACTCTTATGAAAGGTTATGAAAGGTTCCTTGGGTTCTTTTATTACCACCATGACAACCACATGAACAGCACCAGAGATGGGCAGAAGAGACCTCAGTTTAACATCTCATTTAGAGGATGGCACACCCTGACAGTACAGCTCCCCCTAGTACTGCACTCCAGTGCCAGTGTTCATGGTATAAGCCTAATCCAAATTGCGGGGTAGTACTCCTAGTATCCATGACATTCTGGCCCAGGGCCATATGCCCTACCAACTGAACCACATTAACAACTGACAAAACCCACTGAATATACGATTGCATCTTCTATGTAAGAGGGAACCCTCATCTGTATGGTTACAGTGTTATAGTCTGAGCATCAGTGCTCTCCACTGTGCACACTGCCAGGTGACCCTTTGGATCTAGTCCCCACCCCACCCAGATGCCCTCAGCCTGGTTAGCCCTGCTCTATCCTTCATAAAATGGTAGTCTTGTGGGTTTCATTCCACTCCTGCCTCAGAAACACTAAAGTATTACCCTTAACATTTTAATAATTTAATAATTTAATAAGGTATCTTACCTTAAAGTTTGTAGTCAGTGAATCTTAAACACTAACAAAAATCATTCATACAACAGGTACATTGTGAAAACCATCATTCAGCATGAAGATTTTGGAAACCATCACAAAGCCAAAAGATCTTTAAAACCTCATGAAGGATTTCTGTGCAAACATTTTGTGAAAATCACTGTGCAGGAAGTAGTTTTTGAAAACCATTGTGCAGCACATAGATTTTGGAAGCCATCCATATAGATATCTGACTGTGAGCACAGTGTAGGGCTGATGTGGTGGCCAGCAGTTCACCAACCTGGAGGTTCAATCACAGGAAAAAACAGGAACTGCACTCATGGAAGTCAGTTTCAGTAATCACTGACATGCTGGATATTGCTCAAAATAACAGTGATTTATTAAGACTAACCACCCCAGTGAAAACACAGACTTGGCTGTGAGCCACTGCTTGCCCAGGCACTTTGAGAAAACCTCTTTTCATCAGGGGGCATGGCAAGTTAGAGACCTGCATCACTTTATATGTGCAGAATCATTAATATAAAGTCCAATCACAATGACATCATCATGCAGTTCCTTAGAAAAACAAAAGTAAAAATAGTTTTAATGTGACTGACAAAAATACAGCTAAATGCCTATACATGAGCTACTTCATTTAATACAAAATCACACATGCCCCCACAATGCAAAGCATCATGGGCTGCATATGCAAATCACCACAGAATGTTATGCTGATCCAACTTTAAGCAGAATTGCATGGTGCCAAAAGGCCTCTCACACAGTTTGCAAAGGGTGCTAACAGAAGACATACCATTCTGTGGTGATTTGCATATGCAGCCCATGATGCTTTGCATTGTGGGGGCATGTGTGATTTTGTATTTTCTTGAAACTTGGCTTCCCAGCCAAATGCCCTTTGGGGTAACCCTTGCCTCAGTGTTTACGCACAGAGGTTCTTTGTACTTCATTTAATGTTCACTGGTATATGCAGAAAATATAGCATATATAACGAGCTGCCAGATAAAGCGCCTAACTAACTATTCACTCAAATACTACTTGATAGTATATCTATTTTTAAAGAACTCATTATGCAGCAAAGGCAAGGCATCTGAAGAGGTAAAAAGTGAAATTGTGAAATTTGGTATCAGTGATTCACAAACTCCTTAAAATTAAATTTGCCCAGGTTTGGGAACAGACTCGGGTGCTAGAGGGTTGGCCGGGGAGAGAAGGCTTGAGCGTCAGATGACTGCTTCCCTTCTCTCAGTGGGACAGCAGGGAAGTGACCCAGTGCTTGCTGACCCCTGGCAGAGGCTGGGGGCATGGCAATGCATGGTGTCCCACTAACCAATGGGGCATGGTGAACATTGGCATAAGCTAGATGTTAGTGGCATGCCACTACCCCAGGGAGCAAATGGGAAAAGAGGCCCAAGGCCAACCAGATGACAGTCTCGAGCTCCCACTGCTGCAAGACTTCAGGCAATGCACAGACCATCCCAGCAGCACCCAGGGAATGAATTGCACTGGCCACCCCACTGGTGCCTTCCCCCTTGGAGGAGAGGGACCAACTAGGTGAAGGGTTACATCGGGGGGTTACCCAGGGGGCTGCAATATGAGGTGATGGGTGGCTGCACCGAGGCATGTGTGGCATGGAGGGCATAGGAAGGCCTGAAGGAGAGGCCAGCTAGGAGCTGGGGGGAGCAAAAAAAAATTACATTTGCACAAATTCAAGGCAAATTTCTGAATTTATCACATTTGGTTTAATTTAATAATTTCCATAAAATTTAAATCTCATGGAGCAAGACACAAAACACAAGGAATAAGCAATGAGAAAGGAAGAATAAAAGGGAAGAGGAAGTTCAAGGAAGTTTGAGAGGATCCCGGTCGGGGGGGGGCACAGCATATAAGGATCAACCCCAAACCCAAATGTCCAGAGTGAAGGAAAGAGAGATGCATGGAACCTACAAAATAAAAAACAGAATCCAGAAAATTAATCATATACATTATTTATATATATTCGAACATACAAAATTTGCCAGCAGATAAAGTCCTAGAGGTCAATCAAGTCTGCTCAAATGTACAGCTAGCAACCCTTATTCCTGCAGCTGCCCTCCCTCCCTCCACCCACCCTTCCTCCATTCACCCTCCCCTTATCCTGTCCCTTTTGAAGCAGTCCACTGTTCTACTGGATACTACTTCTTCAGGTAACTCATTCCATTCAACTACCACCCTCTCTGTAAAAAAGTATCCCCTAATCTCCCTCCTGAACCTTCCTCCCTCCCTCCAGTCTTATATCAGTGCCCTCCCCTCCCTTACACTGAACAGCCCCTCTGTACCTGTCTTGTTTATTCCTTTTATGTACTTAAAGGTTTCAATTATGTCCCACTGTCCCTCCTCTCCTCCAGTGAGTACATATTCAACTCCCTCAGCCTTCTCTCATATGATAAGTCCTCCAGCCCCTTGATCATCTTTGTCACCCTGCACTGCACTCCCTCCAGTAACTTAATGTCCCTCTTCAGATATGGGTGCTAGTACTGCACGCAGTACTCCAGGTACCGTCTAACTAATGATCTATACAGTGGCAGAATCACCTCCTCCCTCCTTGAGGATATACCCCTTGCAATGCAACCCTGCATTTTGTTGGCCTTTGCAGCTGCCTTCCTACATTGTGCCGAGTTTTTCATTGACCCTGTAATGAGCACCCCTAGATCCTTCTCCTCCTCTGTCTGGGCTAGCTGTATTTCCCCCAGATGGTAACTCCTCCTTGGGTTCTTCACCCCAAAATGCAGCACCTTGCACTTTTTGTCATTAAACCCCAGTTGCCAGGTGTCTGACCAGTTTTCAAGCTCTGCCAGATCATTCTGCAACCCCTGCCAGCCCCTAGGTCATCCACCACTGCTCCCATCTTGGTGTCATCAGCAAACAGACTGATCTTGCTCTTGATGTCTAATGATATGTCTGCAGTGAATATCCCAAACAACACTGGCCCCAACAGCAAGCCCTGTGGAACACCGCTCATCACTACCCTTGGGTGTGAGAGCTCCCCACCCACCACCACCCCCCTCTGTTGCCTTCCCTGAAGCCAGTTCCCTACCCATCTCACCAGCTTTGCACCCACCCCTTCACCTTCTAACTTACTTTCCAGCCTCTCATGTGGCACTGAGTTGAATGCCTTACTGAAGTCCAGATACAGGACATCCACTGCATGGCCCCTGTCCAGTTGCCTAGTTACCCAGTCATAGAACTATGCCAGGTTGGTTTGGCAGGATCTGCCACATATGAAGCCATGCTGTCAGCTGTCCTGTAGTCCTCTGGTCTCTAGGAGGGCCACCAGCCTTTCCTGCAGGATAGTCTCCATCAGCTTACCCATGATGGATGTGAGGCTCAGGTCTGTAGTTCCCTGGTTCATCCTTGGGGCCACTGTTGTGGAGGGGCACCACATGAGCCATCCTCCAATCCTGAGGTACACACCTTGAGTGTAGTGAGGCATTAAATAGGTCTGCCAAAGGTCTCACATGGACCTCTGCCAGCTCCTTCAGTACCCTGGGGTGAATGCCATCTGGCCCTGGTGCCTTGTTCACCCTCAGTGCCTTCAAACCCTCCTGAACACTACCCTCCAAGATTTACCCATCTGTCACCCCTCCCCCATTTCTGATGTTCCTCCCCCTTTGGGTATCACCCCCTCTTCTCCTTAGTAAATACTGAGCAGAAGTAATCATTTAGCGCTTCTGCCTTATCGCACCCTGTTTCCACCCAGCCCCCCACTACCTAATCCTTACTATGTGATCCTTAAAGCTCCTTTTCTCTCTAATGTACCTAAAGAAGTCCTTCTCCCCCTTCTTAATGCCTTGTGCCAGCCTGAGCTCCTTAGATGCCTTACTGCCCATGTCACCTCCTTCGATTCCATCAGGTACTCTTCCCTGTCCTTCCCCTCTCTGTTTTCTTGTGCCTCCTAAAGGCAGCTCTTTTCCTCCTTTCCTTTTCCATGACCTCCTTGCTAAACCAACTTGGTTTCTTAGCCCTAGCCTTCTTACTCTGGGCCTTTCAGCAGGTTTTGGTTTCCTCCACGATCCCCTGCGTTATGAATTCCCACCTCTGGTTACTGCCCATACTAGGTTGAATTCTGGCCAGGTACCCTTTTACCACTTCCCCATCCTCCCAAAGTTATCCCTCCTGAAGTCCAGCACTCTTGTGTCAGATTCCATTCCTTCCTTGCCCATATCCAATGTGAGCCATACTGAGTGGTGGTCACTCCCTGACAGCAGTTCTTCCACTGTAAGTTCTCTCACAAACTCCCCATCTGCCAGCACAAGAGCAAGGGTATTCCCTAACCTGGTTGGTTCACTGACTATTTGCAGCAGGAAGCTGTCCTGAAAGGCATCCAGCAATACCTGCTCCCTTCTATTCCTGGTTATTGGGGTACTACAGCCCACTTCTGGCATGTTGAAGTCCCCCACAATCACCACACTACTCTTCTTGCAGGTCCTCCCGATCTGTCTCACTAGTTCCCTGTCTAACTCCTCCATCTGAGAGGGTGGCCTGTACATCACTCCCATCCTGAGAATCCTATTCTTGGAATCTTGTATTTGCATCCAAAGTGACTCCGTACTACCCTCCTCCCCTTCCTCCCTTACACATTTCAGTCCTTCCTTCACATGCCCTCCCACCTCCTAGTAAGGCAAGAAATCAAATTATCCAGACTTATTTCAAAAAAGGTTTAAAATCCCTTTTATCATTTAAACCTATTGGTTGTGTGCACTGTAGGGTAAAGATCCTGAAACTCTCTTTTTGTAACAGCATATTCTTCCTATAACCCCCTTCCCTTACTTGAGACTTCTACATGCTCAATACTCATGTACTTCAAGAACTTAGGATCAGAATTATGCACAGTGCTGAAATGAAATCCCACTGGAGTATGTAGCCTCTGGTTGATGATTGATCTCACATGCTCTTTTATGCACTGTTTCAATGGGTGAATGGTTTGTCCAATGTACACCATCTTACAGGGGCACCAGAAGGCATAAACAGTAAAAGGTGTGTCACATGTAATACATTGATTAGCATAACCCTTTCAGTACCATCATGGGGATGTACAAACCTGGCCCCAGGTTGTGCATACTTGCAGATATTACAGTGCATGTACTTATAAAATCCTTTTGATCTTACTGGTAGCCAGGCTGGCCTAAAGTCTGTTTAAGCTTTAGGTAACCAGCTATGCACTAAATAAATCCTTTAGATTTTTTGCTCTTTTAAAAGAAACCATACATTTAACTCCTACAGATGTGCCCACAACCCAATCACTCAGAAAGGCATGCCAATTACGATAGACTATGTTGCCAATTCTGCCTGCTATCGCATTATATTCTGTCACAAATGTAACTGGATTGGATGCATCACTCCAGTTATTTGAAAATTTTTCCTCTTTCTGTAGAAGTGAATTTCTGTTCAAATTCAATGCATTTTGTTTAGAATTTTATATCCTCATGCTAGAAACCTGTTTTCCAGCTCTGCAGTTTGTTTCAGAAAGTTGTCCATACTTGAGCAGTTCTGCCTTAATCTCACTGTCTAGTTATATGGAATTTTCTCCTTCAATTTCCTGGGATGAGAACTACCTGTTCTAAGAATTGCATTTGTTGTGGTTGACTTAATGAAACATTTATTTTGCACTGGCTCTCCAGGAACAGACAAAAACTCAGCATCAAGAAACTGTAGTTTATCTTTGCTAACATTATAAGTAAAGTATAAGTTCAAGTCATTACTGTTTAACCAGTTCACAAACTTAGCTGCTTCTTCCTGTTCCTCTTGCCAGACACACACAATCATTGATGAATTAATACTAGTATCTGATGTTCTTAAGTAAAGTTTTATTAACTTAATTTTGCACCAGCGTCATCTCCTACCAGCCTAAAATCACAGCTATTTATTAAGAGTAATTTCTCAAGTGAAAACAAAGGCTTGGCTGTGAGCCACTGCTTGCCTTGGTACTTTGAGAAAACCTCACTGAAATAAATCTTGATAGGTAATTTGATTTCTTGCCTTGGGAAGAATACATGTAAATAATATATATGATTAGTTTTCTGAATTCTGTTCTTTATTTTGCAGGTTCCATGCATCTCTCTTTCCTTCACTCTGAACATTTGGGGCTGAAGTTTATTTTTGTATGTAGTGTTTTCTCCCCCTCCTGTACAAAGGTCCTCCCAACCCCCCCAAACATTCCCCTTCCGTTTTACCCTTCCTTTCCCAATTTTTATTCCTTATGTTTTGTATCTTGCTCCATGAGATTTACATTTTATGGAAATTATGAAATTAAATAAAATTTAATAAATCTGGAAATTTGCCTTGGATTTGTGCAAATTTAATTTTAAGGAGCTTGTGGATTCACTGATACCAAATTCCAAATGTTCACTATTTGTCTCTTTAGATGCCTTGCCTTTGCTGCATATTGAGTTATTTTAAAACAGATATACAGTACTATCAAATAGCATTTGAATGAATAGTTAGCTAAGCTCTTTGTCTGGCAGTTCACTATATATGCTACACTTATATACATGTGAACATTAAATGTAGCAGCTCATGTATAGGAATTTAGCTGTATTACTGTCAGTCACATTAAAACTACTTTTACCTTTGTTTCACTAAGGAATTGTGTGATGATGTCAGTGTGATTGCACTTATATTAAATGGACACTGTCAATGCCCTCAAAGTGTCCCTAGTTTTATGAAACACATTTTATGATTGCCAACATTCTGTAAAGATTGTTGATATAGCTAGTAGCTTGATTCTGATTCTTTTTTCTTTAAAAAAGTGAAAAACGGACTGCCCACAACACTGGTGTTACCACACAAACACAGGTTTGTTTACATTTCTTGATCAGCTCCAACTGCATCTTTCTTGGACTTGGAAACACTCACAACACAGTCTAGCTCCTCATGATGCATTGGGAGTTTAGGAGGCTGTTGTATCACTAGTGACTGCACTGTGTGGGGGTGTTTCTAATGCTCAGAAAGTATGCAGTAAGAACAGATCCAGTATTGTAAACAAAACAAGGTAATTTATAAATATGCATTAGAATGCATTCCAGTTCTACTAAACAAGGAGACAGACAAAACAAACAGCAATATCAATGAATTTTAGAGAAGGTAAGCAGTCATAAAATGTAGGTTTTTAACTAAAAATTATATGATGAAAAACAGGCTGACTGTGTCCCTTTAATGATTCTGCACATAAAACATGATGTGTGTTTCTAACTTGCCACACCCCATGATGAAGAGAGGTTTTCTTAAAGCACTGGGGCAAGCAGCAGCTGACAGCCAAGTCTGTGTTACTTCACTCAAGAGATTACTCTTAATAAATAGTTGTGATTTGAGCAAAATCCAGCGTGTGAGTGATTACTGAAACTGACTTCCATCGGTGCAGTTCCTGTTTTTTCTGTGATTGAACCTCCAGGTTGGTGACCTACTCTTCACCACACCAGACCTGCACTGTGTTCACAGTCAGATACTTGTTTGGATCATTTGCTTGCCTTTTTGTGACTGCTGACATGGGTGCCACTTTGTGGGAATTATGGGCTAGGAATATGCAGTACTTTGGCTGTACACTGAATATTTATTGGATTGCTGCTGTGAAAAAGGAGTCACTTATCATTTTCTCTGGAATTCAAAGACTCTTATATGGGATGAGTCAAGATGGAGCTAGCTCTATAAGTGGCACAACAAGTTTCAGCTGGAAGAGATTAGTCAATATGATCAGCAAGCGAATAAGAGCAAAGGAGCAATTGATGGGTGTGGACACTCAACAAGCAGCTTCAAGTGATGTAAAACTGCAATTTTTAAAGTTGAAATGACTACTTAAAAAATAAATTGATTTAATCTATAATATTTCCACACTAGAACAGCATATAGAAAACAATCAGCACCTAGAGGTTTACACACTACAGTGGTATCCTCTAGTGGTCTTGAAACCTTTGAATTCAAGGACGAGTGGATTAAATTGGCTAATGACTGTAACACTGGATATGTGAAACTAATTTTAAAAGCAGACATCTATAAACTTAAAATACTCACTGAGGAATTAAAAGAAGTAAAAACTGCTACTGAAACATTTAAAGACTGCCCTAAGTATAAAGAGTTGGGTACTGTATTCAGAAAAAAATATAAAAATATGAGGAGGAAATTATACAAAGAAAACAGTATAAGCTGATAAGGGACTCCGACAACTATAAGAAAGGTAACATAAGTTGGGGAAGAAGTAGTCAAACAAGGGGCAGAAGTAGAAACAAGAGAAACAGAAGAAAATCATGTAACAAGGTGCAATTTGCTTCTAATAATCCTGAGATACAAGATGCCACTGTGAAAGAAACTGACAGAAGTGAATCAGGTGAAGGAGAAAGGGAGGAAGATTTTTAAGCACCAGGGATATTGGATTATGTTTGTTTAGAAAAAAAACCCATAAACCAAAAGGAAAAACACATGTGCCCAGATATTCAAACTGCGCCAGGCTGTGGTGCAAACTTGGGCGCAGTGCAGCTTGGCTGCGAAGGGGTGTGGACTGGGTGATATTCAACGGAGCTACGCCATGGCACAGCATCATTGAATATCACACCCTGGCCACCTGCATTGTGCATGGCGCAGTGGTACTGCACCAGTGCAAGTGGCCAGAGTGGAGCATGGGGATGCGCCAGTGCAAGTTCCATTGCATTATGCACAGCAACCATGATATTCAAAACTTGACATGCAAATGGGGCCATAATGTATGCAAGGTGCAAATGGGGCCATTTGCATGTCATTATGGCCCCATTTGCATGCAGGTGCACCGATCCCTGACCACTTGCACCTGGTGCCCTGCCAGGCAGCAGCTGTCAGGGACCGATGCCCCCTGCAGCCGGCAATGTGCTCCATAGCCCGATCGTGGGCTGTAGTAAAAAAACAGATAATCACAAATCCCTGGTGGTCCAGTGGACCACTATCTGCCTGATCGCAGGCATTTGTAATAAAAAATATTACTCTGTCCAATATCCCTGGTGGTCCAGTGGACTGCTATCTGCCCGATCACGGGCATTTGTAATTAAAATAGAAATATGTCCTATATCCCTGGTGGTCTATGGTACCCCCTCTCACCCACCCCACTCTCCCCTGTCAGCCGGGTGGGGCAGCACCCTATATCTGGAATGTGTAGTATGTTATGGTTGCACGCCTATTGGCTCACGCGTGAACCAATGGTGTACAGCCCACCAACCAGGGTCAGCTGGCGGGCGTGTGGGGCAGCAGGTGGGTGGGGTGCTGCTGCTCACCAGCTGACCAGGGAGGCGGGGTTGTGGGCCCAGTGGGCGGTGGGGAGGGGGTACCCAGACCACCAGGGCATAGGACATATTTCTATTTTTAATTACAAATGCCCATGATCGGGCAGGTAGCAGTCAACTGGACCACAAGGGATATTGGACAGAGTAACATATTACAGATGTCCATGATCGACAGATAGCGGTCCACTGGACCACCAGGAATATTGGACAGAATTCTTCTTTTTTTACAGATGCCCACAATCAGGCATGGGGGGGCACCACCAGGTGCAGCTGGAGCTTAGGTGGCCACCCACAGGTGGCAGCTGCTGTGTTGCATCCTGCAATGTGGCAGCTCAACTGTGGGTGGCCATCCCTTGTTCCTTTTTTTTGGATCAGCTTTGTGCTGGTGCAGGTAGGGGTTGCACATGCATGGCTCTGCACATCCTGGACTGAATATCGGGCTATGCAGGGTATGCATGGGCACGCCCCCCACCTGCACCTGCATACATTCCTGATGTGCTCCCGTGCATCAGGATTTGTGCCGCACACTTTTCCCTTTTGAATATCGCACCAGGATACATCAGTGGGTTGCACATGGTGCAACACTGTTGCGCCATGCACAACCCTTTTGAATATCTGGGCCAGGGAAAACAAGGAAGGGCAAATGGGGAGGAATAAGGCAACAGAAGGGTACAGAAAGTGTTGAGGAAGAACAATTACAAGTCATAAATATTTCTACTTATGATCTGGATCCTGATGAAACTTCAGTTTTGAAAAGAGGCTTACATATTTTTCTGAGCCCCCAGATTAAAACATTCCAGATTTACATTGATTTACACAAAAACCTTTTTAGAAAAATCTGCCTCAAAGTTTATTTCGGTCATCAAACATCACATTTAGCCCTATCTTATGTCAACACAGCCAGACAAGACATTAAGATGTCTGATGTGGTGAGAGATGAAGATTTGGATATTTTGATAGCCGCTATTGATGAATCTAATGAGACAGCAAACATTGATGAACTTTTTGACATAGAGACATCGGAGGCACTGCTGCAGGAAAGTAAAGGTGGAAGTGCATCTGCTAATTTGTTTGACTACCCTAGAATGTTACATACATCTGGGGATATTAAAAAATAGAGGAAATTGTTGTTTAAACCCAGATCAATGTTCTGCTCTAATATTAATAATACGGCCATTTCTTTTTCCAGAAAGTTTTTTGCTCCCCCTTTACCCCTGTGCCTTACTTGGCAATGTTGGTCCATGGTATTTCTGCTTTTCTCCCCATTACCCAGGACCCCAGATTGTGGCTGCACGTGCACATGGAGGCATGCATGCTCACTGCTGCTCCAGTAATGGCCCCTTCCTCCCTCCTGGCCTAATGCTGGGTTCCCCCCCGGCTTGGCACTGCCACCTAGCCTCCACCAGGTGTTAGACAAGAGCTGGAGAAAACCCACGTCCCTCCCCAGAGAGGACAGCTGCCTTGCAGCTGCTTGATCTGACTCCTCTCCCTCCCCCCGGCTGACCTCTGGTGGCCTGAGCTCGCTCCTGAACCCAGATCACCTGCAAGGTGTGAGGTGTGGCATCCAGCACCTCATGCCTCAGAGCCACTGCACTAGCTAATATTGTAATTTCTTCATTTGGAAAAATAGTTTTTAAACAAGTACAGGATTTGTTAGAAAAAAGGTAACACCATGTGTAAGTTTAATATTTCAAGAAATGAATCAGAGGCATTAAAGAGATTAGCCAAAAATAATGAGATAATAAAGCCTGCTGGCAAGGGTGGAAACATGGTGGTAATGGACAAAAATGCAGTATACTGACATAGTGATGTTATTACTGAATAATATTGAGAATTATAGAGAACTTGCCAGTGATCCCACCTCAACATTCAAGAAAAAATAAACTTCATGGCTTGTTACTTCTGGCTGTTAACAGTGACAGTATATCACAGAATGAATATCAATATATATGGCAGGAACTTACTGTCATTCCAGAATTTTACATATTGTCTCAAAAATACAAAAGTATTAATATGCAACCAGGAAGACTTACTGTGTCAGGGAGTGGGGCAATGTGTGAAAATATGGGACATTTTATCAACTTTTTCCTGCAGAAGTGTGTCAGTAATTTGCCTTCTTACTTAAAAGATAGTAGTGAGGCACTCAGAAAGTTTGACAATTTGATATGGAATGAAGAGTTTATCTGGCTGGGGTTTAATGTAGAATCTCTATACACCTCAATAAGTCTCACATAGAGTTTTCATGCCAGTTGATTTTCCATTGAGAATGTATCCAGCACTAATGGCATACCCGCTTTTTTTTTTTTGGCTGCAGGCATTAGAATTCATATTGATCCATAATGCCTTTGAGTTTCAAAATAGGTATTTGTTTGCAAATCTGTGACACTCCAATGGGAGCCAGTATGGCTCCCAGTTATTCAAATTTATTTTTAGGCTTATGGGAGATGACGCTGGCGCAAAATTAAGTTAACACATCAGATACTGGTATTGATTTATTGATATGTGTGTGTGTGTGTGTGTGTGTCAAGAGGAACAGGAGGAAGCAGCTAAGTTTGTGGACTGGCTAAACAGCAACAACTTGAACTTAACATTTACTTATAATGTCAGCAAAGGTAAAGTACAGTTTCTTGATATTGAGTTTCTGTCTGTTCCTTAAGAACCAGTGCAAAGTAAATGTTTCATAAAGTTAACCATAACAAATGCAGTTCTTAGAGCAGATAGTGCACACCTCAAGAAATTGAAAGAGTTAATTTGATATAGCCAGATGTTGAGATTAAGACAGAACTGCTCAAGTATGGGCGATTTCCTGAAACAAGCTGCAGAGCTGGAAAAAAGGTTTCTAACACAAGCAGGCAGAACTGGTAACACAATCTATCTTAATTGGCAAGTCCTTCTGAGTGATGGGGTTGTGGGACATCTGCAGGAGTTAAACCTAGGGTTTCTTTTAAAAGAGCAATAAATCTAAAGCATTTCTAGTGCATCGCCAGTTACTGTACCTAAAGCTCAAACAGGCTCTAGGTCAACCTGGCTACCAGTAAGACCAAAAGGGTTTTATAAGTGCATGCACTGTGGTATCTGCAAGTATACACAACCTGGGGCCAGGTTTATACATCCCCATGATGGTACTAAAGGGGTTACAAATAATCAGTATATTTCATGTGACACTCTTTTTACTGTTTGTGCCCACTGATGCCCCTGTAATATGGTGAATGTGGGAAAAAATCCACCCATTGAAACAGCACATACAGAAGCATGTGAGATCAGTCATTAACCAGAGGCTGGACACTCCAGTCGGAAGTCATTTCAGCACTCTGCATAACTCTGATCCTGAGTTCTTAAAGAACATGGGTATAGAGAATGTTGAAGTCCCTAGTAAGGGTGGGTTGGGGGGTGATAGGACAAATATGCTGTTACAAAAAGAGAGTTTCAGGATCTTTACCCTACCGTGCACAAAACCAATAGTTGTAAGTGATAAATAGAATTTAAAACCTTTTATGAAATAAGTCTGGATACCTAATTTGATTTCTTGCCTTAGCAGGAATATATATAAATAATGTATATGATTAATTTTCTGAATTCTGTTCTTTATTTTGCAGGTTCCATGCATTTCTCTTTCCTTCACTTTGAACATTTGGGTTTAAAGTTTATCCTTGTATGTTGTGTCACCCCCCCATACCCAGGTCCTCCCAAACCCTTCCAAACTTCCCCCTTCCCTTTTAACCTTCCTTCCTATTGTTTATGCCTTATGTTTTGTGTCTTGCTCCATGAGATTTAAATTTTATGGAAATTATTAAATTAAAATTATTTTTATAAATTCAGAAATTTGCCTTGAATTTGTGCATATTTAATTTTAAGAAGCTTGTGGATCACTAATATAGAATTTCACATTTTCTCTCTTTGACCCTTTAGATGCCTTACCTTTGCTGCATATTGAGTTCTTTTAAAATACTGTATATATACTATTAAATAACATTTGAATAAATAGTTAGCTAAGTGCTATATCTGGCAGCTCACTGTATATGCTATACTTATATACCAGTGAACATTAAATGTAGCAGCTCATGTACAGTATAGGCATTTAGCTGTATTATTGTCAATCACATTAAAACTACTTTTATTTTTGGTTTTCTAATGAACTGTATAATGATGTCATTGTGATTGCACTTAATATTAATGAGTCTGTACATATAACATGATGTGTATCTCTGACTTGCCATGCCCCCATATGAAGAGAGGTTTTCTCAAAGTGCCAGGGCAAGCAGTGGTTCACAGCTAAATCTGTGTTTTCACCCAAGAGATTACTCTTAAAGAGGGAGTCTGGCCAACATTTCTGGCATCAGTAAATTCAGAATTTGGATCAGCATATCCCCAGTCAGTCTCATGCCAAAAATCTGTTCTCTAAGTTAGTTTGTTTAACAGTTACAAGTCATTTTGTAACCCTAAATTCACTGCCTGTTCAAAATAAGTCAGTTTCAAAAAAGAGCTAATGATAATGTCATAACCTGAGCTCATATCTAGTCCTCCTTTCAAGCTACCTTATATGACTTATTTCTCCCATGTTACTTAAAACTGCAGTTGTGATAGAACATCTGTAAAAGGAAGACTGACACGGGTTGGGTCAGCGCATGCATTTTCATTATGTGCAGATGCAAGGCACAGTACTTCAGAATCTGACAGGAGGTTGGAATACAGTGGCAAACATGGCTTTAGAATGACAAAGTTTTGTGCAATTTGTAAAATACTCCAGGTATGAGATTCTGAAATGTCTCCAGGTTGCAACTGTGGAATGCAGCAATGACAAAAAGTAGCTGGGACAAATAATATTGGAATGTGGCAGGGATGCTAAAATTCATAATGTGGTGTCATATACTTTTGTAATGTGGCAGAAATACATAATTTTGAAGTGCAATGGACACATATCGTGGAAGAAGGCAGGGACATATAATTTTGTAATGTGTCATGGATGCATAAATTTGAAATGCAATGGACGCATATTGTGGAAGAAGGCAGGGACATATAATTTTGTAATGTGTCATGGATGCATAAATTTGTCATGTGATGTTGCTGCGCAATTTCAAAATATGGTTGGGATGCTTGATTTCAGATTGTGGTGGCAACATGCAATTTCACAATGTGGTGTGGACACATGCTCTCAAAATGTGGCAGTGATGCAGTTTCAGAGTGTGGTAGTCACATGCAATTTCAGAATGAAGCAGGGATGCGTAATTTTAGAATATGAATTGGACATGCAGTATCAGAATGTGGTAGTGACACTTATTTTCAGAAAATGGTGGGGACGACAATTTTGGAATATGGTGGGGATGCACATATTTAGAATATGACAATGACAGGTGATTTTGGAATGTGGAAGTTTACACACAATTTCAGAATGTGGAAGGAAGGTACAATTTTAGAATGTGGTGATGAAGCACCATATCGGAATGTGTCAATGACGCAATTTCAAAATGTGGCAGTGAAGCACAATTTCAGAATGTGCTGGTGATGCACAGTTTTGGAATGTGGCAGTGATGAACACTTTGGGAATGTGACAGTGACACACAGTTTCAGAATGTAGTGGTGATGCACAATTTCAGAATGTGGTGGTGACACACAGCTTCAGAATGTGGTGGTGATGCACAGATTCGTAATGTGGTGGTGATGCAGTTTTGGAATGTGGCAGTGACACAGTTTTGGAATGTGGTGGTGATGCACAGTATTGGAATGTGCCAGTGACACATAATTTCAGAATGCTGCAGTGGTGCACAATTTCGGAATGTGGCAGTGATCTCCAGTTATCATCATGAAGGAGGAAGTGTGCAGTCGAAAACTGTGTTGACATTACAATATGCACAGTTACAGAGTCGGTTGATTTACATTAGCATGGTTTTTAACCACACCATTCTTCCTTTGAGGTTTTGATCTAGATCCTGTGGTGGTGATCTACAATTTCAGAATGTGGCAGTGACGCACAATTCAGAATGTGGTGCTGATTTACAGTTGCAAAATGTGGTGGTGACACACAGTTTTGGAATGTGGCAATGATGCACAGTTTCAGAATGTGGCAGTGATGCACAGTTTCAGAATGTGGTGATGACACATAGTTCTGGAATATGGTGGTGACATACAGTTTCAGAATGTGGCAGCGATGCACAGTTTCAGAATGTGGCAACGATGCATAGTTTTGGAATATGGCATTGAAACACAACTTCAAAATGTGGCACAGATGTGCAATTTTGGAATGTGGCAGGGATGCACAATTTTGGAATTTGGCAGGGATGTGCAATTTTGGAATTTGGCAGGGATACACAATTTTAGAATGTGGCTTGGATGCAAGATGTTGGAATGCAGTGGGGTGTGATGTACACATTTGAAATGTGGTGGGCGTGTACAGTTCTGGAATGTGGCAGGGACAAGTAATTTCAGAATAAGTGGTGTGTACAGTCACATTCTGACAGTGTGCATTCCTACTGTATTCTGAAATTGTCAGTGTTTCTGTTGCATTTTGAGACTGAGTGTCCCACCACAATTTGAGATGGCATGTCACCACTACATTCCTAGATTGCATGTCCCCGCCCAACATTTTAAAATTGTGCACCACCTTGACATTCTATACCTTGGTTCAATGCTGAATTCCAAAACCACCTCATGAAGCATTCTTAAGTACAGTACCATGCATCTGAACATTCTGGAAATGCTAGCACTGCAGCTAACCTTATGTCAGGTTTTTTTAATGATTACTACAGCTACAGTTTCTTAAACTTTGGAGAAACAGGTCCAATAAGATTGCTGACAGGAAGGACTAGACTGTGAGTTCAGGTTGTGACATCATCCGTGTCTCTTCACTGAAACTGTTTTTTTTAACAGGTAGTGAAATCAGGGTTACAAAATAGCTCATAATCTTAAAATGAAGTAATGCAGAAACCTATTTGTTGGTATGAGATTTATTGGGGGTATGCTTATTCTAGTTCTGTAGTTTAGTACTTTGGCTGGACTCCCTCTTTAATAAATAATTCTGAATGTGAGCAATATCCAGAATGTGGATGATTACTGAAACTGACTTACGTGAGTGCAGTTCCTGTTTTTTCTGAGATTTTGGAAACCATCATGGAGTATATAGGTTTTGAAAACCATAATGCAGCATGTTGGTTTTGAAAACCATAGTGCAGCAAGAATATTTTGAAAACTGTTGTGTTGATGTTCAAAATGGTGCCTATGCACCTCTTGGGTCCAGGTACATGTGATAGCCATATATCTGACCCACGTAACTACAGGAGAGGTGTACAGTGGCTGACATTCATGATCGCAGGCTCCTGCAGGGTACCTGTCTACAGGCCCCCAAGAGTGGTGGGGGGCAGATCAGAAAACACAGGCAGGCATTCAATCAGATGGTCGAACTGATCCCTTAGTGGATCCCCTGCTCTGCATGAAGCAGGGGATTGTGGGATGGCATGAATCCGATATGTCCAAATGGAATGGGCAAGTGCCTGAATTGCTGTCTCCAGCCCTCCCTTGCTGTCCAGAGGGCTGGGGTGACAGAGCATGTCATTTATAGCTTCCCACTACATCCAGTGGGTGTCTCCCTTGGGGGTATATGGAGGATATGGCAGGGTGCCAACTGCCATATCTTCTGCCCCCTTGCCCAACACTCTGCTCCATAGTGAATGGTATGAGTGCAGGCATGCCCCCCGGCCACTCCCCCAGATGGTCTGTGCATGTAGCTGCATACATAACTAGCAGATTGACTGTGGAAGGGGTGTGCACCCCTTCTGTGAATGCTGCTGGGTGTCCATGGGACCCCTGATGTGTGGTTCCTGGTCACACCATGTCTACATGTTGCAGATCCATGAGAGTAAGCATTATGCCCCATGTGTACAGGGTCCAATATTTGTGCAGCAGGTAGAGTTTCCAGAAACACAGGTGAGAGATTGCTGTGCAAACTTTTTTTTTCACTAGAAGAGCTTTATTACTATTACTACCATGTGTGGCTCTTATTAAAGTTTTTTTATTTTTACCTCTGGCTTGTATTCAAGGGTGGATTGTATTTTAGACCAGCTTTTATCACAAAATCATTTTTTTATCATGAAAAATGTTATTAAAGTCTTTTTTTCATACAGAAGTAAATAACTCAGATACACATGAAACATCAGTCTTATGTACATTGGGCTAGATAGTCAAAGGGTTGCTCATGGCACAACTGAGTTGCACGAGTAGAACTCCAGAAATGCACCCCAGGGCAATTTTCAAAAGAGGGACTTGAGCAGTACAATTTCCAATGCACTGGGGCACAAAGATAATGTATGCGGCATATCTCCAGGGGTGTGCCCATGCATAAGCAGCACATCCTGATATTCAGCCCAGGATGTGCAGCACATAGGCTAGCACAATCCTGAGATGCACCACATACTGGGGGATATACTTTTCTGTTATATCGGGTGATCAAAACAATGGGAGGGGTGGGGATTAGCATTAGACTATCAGGGATATACTTTTCTGTTATATCAGGTGATTGGGGTTCCAGGCAGGGAAGGGGGTACCACTAGACTGCCAGGGACAGTCAGATGATGTATTGTGGGTGATCAGAGGGTTGGGAGGGTAGGGGGTTCCACTAGACATCCTCTGACAGCACTACATGCTGTGCATGGTACCAGGTGCATTTCGATGGCCAGCCCTGCACAACACATGTAAATGGGGCCATAATGGCATGCAAATGGCCCCATTTGTGCCTTGCATATATTATGGCCTCATTTGCATAGTGCTGGCTGAATATCAGGAATTTGTACACAGCGTCACTCTGTTGTGCTGGCGCAGTTCCCATTCCTGGTATCCGGCCCTGTCTGAGGGGATTTGCCAGCACATCGTAGTTGTGCAATGTGCATTACCTGATTTATTCAGAGGAGATGTGCCATGGCTCATCTCTTTTGAATATACCCTTACTTGCACCACTACAACTCAGTTGGGCTGTGCCACCACATGCACCATTGCCAGGTGCAATTCTGAATATTGGGGTCATACTATTTTGTTTTTCTTCCATTTAGGAAGTATCCAGATAACTGAAAAAAAAGAAAACTAAATCCAATGAACCAATGAGCAAACAATGAACTAACTACACATTAATCCATACAATGAGTACACAGAACTTCTAAGATTTAAAGGGAAATGCTTATATATTTTTTCCAAAACTCTGTTGGTCTTCCTCTTTCAAATATAAACGTGGTTCTTACAGTATCCTAACCTGGAACATATCATTCAACAGTTCTTGGATCTAGTGCCTCATTTAGGTATAAATACTCCTTTGGGAGTATAGTGTGGTAAAGGGGTGTTTATTCCTCATACGGGAGGGTTGCCAGGAGGTGGCGTGGGCGCCGAACAGAGGTGGGAGTGTAGGTATATATTCCACTTCTTATGGTAGAGAGGGGTTTTGTTGGTATCTGAGAAAGAGAGTCACTTGAAGATTGCTAGTTTCACTATCACCATATGCCATGAGATGATGGGGGGGGGGTTGGTTGACACCATTTCATTAGAATGGCTCTCTTTGCATCCAAGAATGCAGAGGCCAACCAGTTAGCCTGGTATGTGGAGTTGGTGGTCATTTTGGACATGTCCCCCAGAACTATCAATGCTGGGTCTGAGGAGATCTCACATGATGTGACTTTGGCACCATCTCCTAACACCCACTTCCAGAAGTGCCTGAGTGTGGGGCATTCTCACAGAATGTGTGTCAAGTCTGCCTGTGTTGCCTGGCATCTCCAGCATTGTAACTGTGGCAATACTCCCATATTCTAGAGTGCTGTAGGGGTTCAGTACCATCAAAATAGTATTTTGAGCTGTATGAGCTGTCCTTTGGCATCCCTGTTTACCCAGTGTGCTCCTCTAATGCACCCTTCCCACTCTGTCAGAGTAATCTCAGTGTGTAGATCTCTTGCCCAATGTGTTCTGCACTTATTGATGTGTGTGGGTTGTATATCTCAGATTTGCTTATAAATCCTTCACGCCAACCCATTTTGTGCACTCGGTTTATGAAGGAGGCCCATTCATGCCCATTTCCCATTGCCATCCCCTTTTTCTGTTACCACCTAAATTGCTCCCCTCAACTGGAGAACTCTCCAGATGTTGGTGTTTGGCAGGTGGTATTTTGCCTGTATTTGCTGAAAGGACATCATGTGTGATGTACCTTGGATGGTAATATCTCCCATGGTGAGGATGTCTTTCCTGACCCATGTAGACCATGAGATTGGTTTGTGCCCCACTGTGACATCCCAGTTTTCCCATAATCTAGTATACTGCCACGGAGGATTTCTGTGATCGGTAGGTGTACCTGACAGTGTCATTGCTTGCCTCCATGTTCTCCATGTGTGCCATATGATGGGGGAATCAGTGTGGGCCAGTTTTTCCTTCTGCCTGAGAGTGGATCGTAACCAGCCCACCCAGACCATATCCTTCTCTAGGCGTACCCATGCTGGGGAGAAGTGGGAGAGGATAGGAACCATTTAGTTGCATGTGCCACCCTGTACATCAACCAATATCCCTCAATCCATAGTAGACTCAACCCCCCTGCCATCCAGTGTGCCCATAATGTAGCTTTGCTTAGTCTAGGGGTCTTGTCCTCCCAAAGGAAACTGGTGATTAGTTTGTCCAGAGTTGTGAGCATTTTCAGGGGTAGGGCCAGTGGAAGGTTGCATAGCAGGTATGCCATTTTTGGAAGTGCAAACATTCGCATGGCTTCTATCTTTCTTTTTAAAGAAAGTTGGAGACTGATCCATCTTTACATCTCTGCTCACAGGGATGATGTAACTAGGGAGTAATTTTCCTCTATTAAATACTTCCACAAGGTTGGCACCTTTATTCCTAGGTACTTAAAACCATCTGGTGCCCATGCCACCATCATGTCTTGCACTGATCCAAGAGTACATGCATGGTTTAAGAGAGTTAGGGTGATTTTCTTTTTATTTGTGTGTAGGCCTGAAACTGCTTCAGATTTGTCCAGTATCTTCAGTAAAGTGAGTAAGAAGTGCTCTGGGTTGGAAAGTGTCAATAGTAGATCATCTGAATAAGTATGCGCAGTATAGTGTCTCCCTTGACACTCTATCCCCTGTATCATTTTTTTATATACTTTCTTTAACTCATGTCCTGGGTGGCCCTCTATCTTGCCAACCCCCCAGCTCTCTCCCCCGCTTGCAGCACACCTCCATTCTTCCTCTATGGCTTATCCCCCCAATAAGGGATGGCTTGGATCCCTCAACCCGCTGAACATGAATGCAGTTCAGGAGGTGCCTGCCATTTGTGGGTGTGATGCCTGCAGGGATTGGCATCATCCAGCCATGCCCAGGGTTTTTTCTCCTCATTTTTACTTCCTGTCACCCCTCCAGGAGGTGGAGCAATGTGGGAGCTGTGCACACTTCCACCCACAGCATGCCAGCCAACTACTTTGCTCCCATCCCCTATGTGCTGGACCCAGGTGCTCTGGCACCCAGCCACCACTAGGTGTCAGAAATGCACTGGTCTCCATATCCCTCCCTCCCCAGGAGAGAAGAGCTGTCCTCCAGATGCTAGATCCTCTCCCACCCTAGCTGACCCCTGGTGGTCCGCTTGCACCATGAACACAGGTTGCTAGCATGGCAGGAGATAAGTTATGATGCCTCAACCACTGGGCCAGTGTATCCCCTGTATCTTAGGGATTTGCAGGATCTGTGTGTTGAGTGGGCCCATTGCAAGTAGAAAAAGCAGGAGGGACAGGGGCACCCTGTCTAGTCCCTATCTGTATCTCGAATGGTTTGAGATATTCCTGTTAGTCAGGACCTTTTGCTCAAGGGGTCTTGCACAGAGTGCAGATCCACCCCCTGAAATAAGGCCCAGATCCATAAAGGGTTAAGACTGAGTGCAGATAGCCCCATTCCAAGGAATCAAAGGCTTTGCAGAAATCTACTGCAAGGGTAGCCATAGGGATATGGACATGCTGGGCCAGCCATTTGATATCTAAGACAGTGTGGATGTTGTCCCGTCCCCAGACCAAGGGAGATGATGGATGCTATGGCACAGCTCACATAGAGATGCATACAAAAATACAAATAAATGGAGGTTTGCAAGGAACCCCGACATACTTTTGCCTAAGAGGCATACCACATAGTAAAAAAACAGAGGTTCATGAGGGATGTAGTATCTGTCCCAACATCAGTTAAGTTCCCTGAGTGGTACCTAGAAGGTGAGGCAGGAACTAGATCACTATCTGAAGTTCTGGAGAGGCAAACTCACAACTTCTAAGGTGCTTTTATGAAATCACCTGCTTTGACATTAGGGCAGCTGTCTCTTCCTATATATCCAGTAGGTACAGCATTATGGATAAACTGGGGTACAGAAGGATCTAAATTATACAGGGAGTACCTAGGGGCTTGATCTTTGTTTTAGAAAAGGGTTGAGTGGGATACAGGAGGGCTTAAAGAAATAAGGGAGGGTCAGTAGAAGGGGAAGGGAGAACGGAATTTACAGGGAGTACTACAGTGGAGCAGAATACAGCTGTTTAAACTATTTTGTGTTTTTCTTTGTTCTACCTTTTCTTCCAGATCCCTAAGTTCTGCAGTACAGGGACAACCATGTTTTGGGGTCAAAAGGCACCTCTCTTCTCACTGGCAAAAGCCTTAACCAGTAACTGGACAGAGGAAGCACCAGAGAGAGGGACCATTGACTGACAAGAAGAAGCAGAGGTAAGTGGCATTGTATACTAGGAAATTACCCAAGATACCCCACATTTGGTTGGCATGATGATTTCTAAGGATCCTAAATCCCAATAGTGAGGAAAACCCAGTCCATAACTGGTTCAAATGGAACATCCCCAGGCTATGTAGCTAGGACGGATTAGTACACAGAACCTAAAATTGTGTGTGGTGCCTTGTGATAAAAGGCACCTAAAGAGATTTTGCCATTGTCAGCATGAAAAGAGGTTAATATGGGTGGAGTTTCAGTGAACTGCATAAGGAATACAAGTTAGAGTTGATCCTAAATAATACCTGAAATGAGTTGCATGTAATTGGTGACAGGCATGCTCTGATGGAGGGCCCAACATTTGGAAAATGGGACTGTTGTTATATTTTTTCTCTTGGTTCTAATGATCTACCCCAGCTACATAACATGAAAGGCTCACATAAGTTTATTTATCTACTTATACCATCAAGTGTGTTTCTAGTGGGGAATTTAACATAACAAGCATTTGTCAATGCTGAATGTTTGCTGCTGATATTGCTGTTGTACATGCCTCCCATATTTTTCTGTCTATATTCCTCTGCCTTGCATTTTAAAGCATCACTCTCAACACAAATTTCTTATGTTCTTCCAGCACTGGTTTACTTCATTAGAAAAACAAGCATTTGTGAATGCTGAATGTTTGCTTGCTGGTATTGGCATTTGTAGTGCAGTTGTTAGAGAGATGCATAATAGGAATGGCAGTGAAGATCTGAAGTAATGCCAACTTCCACCCCCACTCTGCAGAGACTGACAGGCATTGGGGGTGTGCCTTTGGGTCACTGGCCATAGCACTCATGCCATTCCACCTCATTCCACCCTGCAGACCCTGACCGGTGTTGCAGTGTGCCTTGAGGACTTTGGCCCTTACACTCACCCCATTCCATAAGGAAATAAGCTGAAATGGGTGCAGTACAGGAAAATGGGGTTAATGTTAAGGCCGAATACCCCATGGCACACCTCGAAGCCTGTCAGTGGTTTCAGGGTGGGATGGGGGAGGAATGGAGTGTGCATTATGGCTGATGACCCCAAGTCACAATCCGATACCTGTCAGTCTGTACAGGGTGGGCATTATGGTTGGAAACCCTAACACCCTGGGCATGTGTTGGTATTTTTGCTTCAAATTTTCAACGTGGGCTTTTTTGAGACCCCACCTCATGAACAGTGGCAGTATCATTTTGTTACTCAATTCCAAAAGGTGATTCCACAGAGTGAATGCAGCATTCGGTGCCACGTGTGTGAAAACACATTTCGGGCAGGATGGGAAAAATGACAGCTCTACTGTTCGTGAGGAGGTGTGAAGACATGATAATGTTGAAAATCTGGGGTGAAAATAAAGAAAAAGTGGAGAAGTTACAAGTGTGTATAGAAACTGTGCAATGCATGCTCATAATCAAGGCCACTGTTTTTCGGTTTTTACCGGAAAATCCGGTAAAATTCCGGAATTAGGGCTGCCTGAAAACCGGTAAAAACGAAGATTTCATGGAATATGGCATTTTCTATCAGATCAGTAAATCTATAAAAAAGTCTGTTTTTCTTTTAATTCCTTCCTGTACTATTTTCAGTTTGCTTTATTTAATGCTCTGTATATTAAGCCTTCTTTAATTCTGATTATTTATGCACATACTAAAAGAATGATAACAGAATCCCGGTAAAATCTGGAAATTAGAGTAACAATCACCGGTGAAATTCCGGAATCTTAAGTCTTGAAAACGGAATTTAATTGTTTTAATCACCGTAAATCAGTGGCCTTGCTCATAATGCAGTCATTTTATGGAATGTTTTCACCAAATTTTCAACATGGACTTTTTGGAAGTTCATTAATCTGCCCCAAAAGTTGATTTTTCACAGTGACAGCATCATTCTATGCCACAGGAGCAAAAACATATTTTGGGAAGGATGCAAAAAATGACAGCTGTACTGTTCATAAGGGAGTGTGAAAAATGGCAATATTGGAAATCTGGAGTGAAAAGCTTAAAAATGTATGACATTATGAGTGTGCATAGAAACTGCACAATGGATGCTCATGACACAGTCATTTTTGGGAGTTTTTCCACCAAATTTGTAACAAGGGATTTTGGGACCCCACTGTCATTTTGTTAATTGATCCCAAAAGGTGATTCCACGCAGAGACCCTGAAATTACCTTTCAGGATTGAGAAATGAAATGACAGTGACTGTGTTCATGAGGTGCAGTCCCAACAGCCTCATGTTGATAATTTGGGACCAAAACTCCAAACAGTGGCTGAAATATCAACCTAAGTTGAACCCCCCCCCCCATTGATTTCCATTATAGGGCTTACTGTGATTTTCTTCAGTTTGCAGTCGGCTTTTGAAGAGTGCAGACATGTTCCTGGTCCACAGAAGATCACTGTTCCCAACCTCCAGAGGTATGTACAGGTGAGCGGGGTGTGCGGTGGTGGGGTACGTAGAGTGAGGATGTGGGTTCGGGGAGGGGGGCCAGCGGGAATGACGAGGGACCATTTACTTTTTTTCAGGTTTAAAAAATATATCTTGGGACTGTTTTCTTTTTTACAGGTAAATTATTCATAACACTGATTTTGGCACACTGGGGTGGGCTCCTAGTGTGCCAGAGTACTGGGGGGAAGATCAATGCTGACCTGGGGATTGGGCACCTCGAGGTCAGCTAAGAATATATGGGCATGTGGGGTGCATCCAACACCAGGAGTGGGCATCCTGGTGTTGGAAACACCAGAGGTAGTTTTTGTCACAATGGGGTGGGCTCCCAGTGTGCCACATTAAAGGGGGAGGGAGGATACATGCTGACACAGGGACAGAACACCCTGATGTCAGCAGGTGGGGAAGGGATCTGCTAGTGTGCTTGCACTTAGCGTGAAAGTGCCTAAGGGCACTGTATACTCCCAGCCCGTACAGAGCTTAGGCTGTGGCCTACTCTGCATAGGTGGGAGAAAACAAGCAGAAGGAGTCAGTGGGAAGTGGAGGAGGCAGGCGAGGAAAGCTCCTCCTCCCACCTTCCAGGAAGGGAGCAGTGGGGTGGTGAGGGGGGCAGAGACATTAGCCAGGTGGATCGCAACGCAAACAGCTGTTTGCTGCACAAAGACCTGCAGATGAAAGGAAAAAGCCACCACATGATTGGTGCAGTTTTTTCTTTTCAAGTGCAGACCACTTCAGGCAAAACAGTGTCAAGACCAGACTGGATGATGATTGGTGTGATACCGTCGAGCCCCTTGTAGAGCACTCTGCATTGGACAGACAGTGTCACACCCCTCAAAAATCACTATCCCAAGGAGTTTTATGTGCATGCGTAAACTCAGAAATGAGGTTAGCGCTGGTACATAGTTCAGAAATCATAAACTGAAATTATACTTTGAAGAGATAAGTCAGATTAATAGATCTTAAATAAATTTTTGCGGGTATAAATTAAATGATACTTATTATGCTGCAGATTGATATATTTTATGATATTTACCCCAAGCACTATTTATTTTGTGTATAATGTGCAGTTTTTACTTAAATCAATGATATGTGTGTCTTTTTTCTTAAGTTACATTGGAATAACCCAGGATTCACTAACAGTGTAATATGTATATATCTCTAACCACCCTGTTTTTATATAGTGTATAAAATTTTTATAGGGGGACAGGAAATATTATGCATATTTTCTACAGTCTTTATTTGTTGGATGATGGTAAAATGTTTTTTTCTGACTGTTTCATACTGACTTTCAGTCAAACAAATGAACTAAATATCTGTAACTATACACTGTTCTGTATGTAGTTTTTTCTCTATCCTTTGGTGAAAAAAATGGGTTTAGAATGGTTAGAATTGCATAAATTGAACACACTATAACTCCCTCATGGAGAGACATATTTCTGTAAAACTCTGCGGTAGTAGTCCCTATGATTGGGATGATGCATGCCGTATTTCACAGTCCTAGGATCTAAGAGGGCCAAATTATAAGCATTTGAAAATGGGTTTAAACTGAAAATCCCAATGAAATCCTAATACAGGGGCACTACTGTGCCCCTATAATATAGTGAATTGTAGAAAGTTATTCTACCCTAAATCCATTCCTGGAATTCCTTTTTTGTGTTGACATAGTAACATTGAAATGTTGTGCTGCAGTATGGATGTCAGTACTGTAGTACAACAACTTAGAATGCTGCCACATGCCAAGACTCCTGGAGTCATGACTGCTGCCATTAGCATGAATGATGCTGATCAGTACCAGTGTCTAAATGAAGACAGTGTTTCCCCATTGCCCCTCACATCTTTACATCCCCAGTTTGCACCATTGACTGGTGGATGGTGCTGTGAGTGAGCAAGAGAGTGAATGTGACATGAAATTGCAGGCAGGTGTCGAGCTGTGCATAGGGATCAGCCAGCAAGGGAAATCACCAAGCAGCAGCCATCTCATACCGCTGAGTCTCTATTTCTTTAAATATTTTTTTACTCAGGCTTGTATTAATGGTGCCCATTCACTATGAAAGATAATGTATGGGCAGCCATACACAGACACGCCTGTGTTGGTATTGCAAGGCTTCCCTGGCAACCAGGAATCTCTCATTCTTCAATCTTGCAGTTCTATGGTTACCACTGAAACCTGTCAATGCCAACACAGTCATCGTGTATGGCTGCCCACATATTATTGAAAGGCTATGCCTGTAGTTCAATGGGTAAGCAACCAGCCAAACCCCTTTTCTTAGCTATGTAAGCAGTTCCTCCCAGCCTCCTTCTGAAGTGCTTTTTTCTTTGCCAGCTGGAGGCTCTGTTGGTCTGTCTTCTGACTTGGGCCTGCTGCGTCCTATGCCTGGGGCCTGCTGGGGTCTTGCCCCCCAGATTATCCATGCTCTTGACTCTGCTTGATTTCTGCTGATTGTGTCCATGTGTTTCTCCTACTTTGGTTAGTATTTATATTGCTTCCAGCTGCTGTGTGCTTCCTTGTGTGCTTGTTTTTCTGCTTTCCTGTGTTCATATTTTAGGTTTGTGTTTTCTTTATGGGGGGGCTTCTGATTTTCCTCAGCATATTGTTGCCCTTAGTTTTCTCTGTGTTTCTCCTGTGCCTGTGCTCTGGCCTCTACCTCATCTCAGTTTTCCTACAATTGTTACTGCTTGTTTCAGCTCCCACTGCAGTTGCTGCCTCCTGTGCTTCCCTTAGTTGTGTGCACCTGGTCCCCGGCTCTGCTGCTCAGCTAGCTGCTTCTTCCTGTATTAACATAGCTTGTTACATTTTGTGCAAGGCCTATTTTACCTCAGCAGCCTTCCATTTCCCTAAGGTTTCTTTCCTGTTACCTTACCTCAGTTTTTCATTATTTTCTCCACCTTTCCTTCTGTAAGCCCTCAGCTTTCATGCAGCCCCTTGGGGATTTACATCTGCTCTAACATACTTATTTGCACTCAGTGTAAATCAAACCAGAGTCTCCTGTAATTCTATATTACTTTCTCCATGGGATACAAGCCTGCTTAACTGCAATCGTACCAAGCAATTACTACTGTTGTTTTTCTGTGTATTATTGCCTATGCCTACACTGCCATGCTTGTTTAACCCTTTAACTGCCAGTCACTTTATAGTGAATTTGACCCCTGCTGCTGGCAATTTTACAGGAATTTAGGCCCTAAAAGTATAGTCTTATATATTTTTTTGTGTATGATATATCCTAATGAAGCTTTCTGTGCATGACGTTAGGGTCAATAACTATACCCAGTACTAATTTTGGTTTTCCACTGTTAATGGTAATGGATAACCAAATCTTGCATATTTAGCTAAAATAAATCTATTTTCGAATATGTTTTTTTGTGTCCTATTCATACTGTGTGTCATGAGACCAAGGCTGAGAATAAAAACTAACTGAAGGTCACATGAAGGTTTATTCAATAGTTTGTATGTTATTTAAATAAATTAGAGTCATATTTCCCTGATATTTATGTATTTTGCACCTCACTACACCACTGTATTGTGTGTGTTTATGAAACAAATATGGCAAATTCTGAAACTGTGTCATAGGCTGAAACAGCACTGAAAGTGGCAAGGGCAGAGGCAGGCAAAACAAAGTAAAATGCAAGGCAAATGTGTATTGTAGGTGTGGACTACTGTATGGGTGGTAAAGGCACTGAATATGATAATAATGTCAGTAAAATTTCTTTTTTTAATGTCCTGAACTGTACTTTTTTGCGTTACTCTGAAGTCGAAGACGATTCTTTGTCCGGGATTGCATAATCCTTCACTGTGTTGAATAATTTGAAGCACCACACAAAGTGGAACATTACAGTCAGGACAGTAGTAGTGATTCTTAGAAGCTCCACCATGTGATTCTTTCTTATGTTTAGATCCACTGGCTGTCAGGGCATGTGAGACCTTAGCTGAGCAAACCCTGTAAAGTCTAGTAGGGTTCCTTTTTTTTGGTGTGGGAGCAATTTTAGCAGGAAAGTGCCTGCCAGTAAGGCATACCTCTGTCTCTGCACTCGACACATATCTTACATTTGCAGTAGCATTATGCAGGTAAGCTTCTGCAAGCTGTTCTATGTGCTTTGCAACATACTGATAGTGAATGCCTTTACTACCCTTATGCTTGTAAATCACAAATGAGTTGAAAACTGAAATATACACTAAATGGAAAAAAAACTGTACCATTTTCTTGTTTTTCTGACACATGCATAATTTTTGAGCATCTGGTCACTAACATCCACTCCTCCCATCTTACTATTTTACTGCAGTACCACATCTGGTTTGATCTTTGGGGTTCCATCATGCTTGTTTGCCACATGGCACCATGTCTACCTTCTAAGCAGTGGTCATCATGTACACAGTCTGAGTTTTCTTGGGCCTTGCACGTCACATGATGGCTCTCATTTTTGAACAGTCCTCCACAATGAATAAAACACTATCTCCTACATCCAGCTGTGCTTCTCAAAACTGGTGTGGCAGTCCTAATTGGGCTTTGTTAACAGTTCCACATAACTTGGTTATGAGGTCCTGTAAGTGTCAAACAAGCTTAGGGTTAGAGTAGAACCTGTCTGTGAACAATATATACCCCTGATCAGCAAGTTCGCCCAATAACTTTATTATAATAATAAATAATAATAATCTTTATTTATATAGTGCCTTTCTAATATCAAGGCGCTTAACAATGAGACAGATAAAACAATAAAATAAATAGATCAATCAAACACCCAATATTCAGAATAATTACATAGGTAAATATAATGTAAAAACAAATTACCATGTCATGTGTTGTTTGTCCTATCAATGTAGTCGATGCATTATTCCTGACAACTGCTGTTACCTTGAGATTATTACAAGAAAGTGGATGAGCATTCAGTTCAAAATTTTCTTCAGCACTGTTTGTGATGGTCTGGTGAACTGTGATATTTTGTACATTTTACTGGAGTACACCATGAAATTCCACACATACCCTCCCATCCCACCATTATCTGAATAGCTTTCACACAATCCATATGTTTTTATGGCATAGCTTGACCATTTCAAGGGCATATATTGTTTGAATCCTTAGTGGCCTTTGAATAATAGAAGCTATTCATCAGTGCTAATGTCGTGGTCAGGGGTATGTGCTGTCATAAACTTGTTCAGTAAGAAATCTAATACACTCCGTATTTTCCTTAGCTTGTCTGGTGATTCTATGCATATATCATTATCCAAAAAATGTAGGAATTTTACTATGTTTAAGAACCTGTCCCTGCTCATGAGTGAGTGCACAATAGGTATGGAGAAGAATGGGTTAGTGGACCAGTAATCAGACAGTTATGTTTTTTTTTTTTCATCAACCCAGTCAACAAGAATATACTAAGGAGCACATACATCTCAGAATGACTGACTGGTTTCCAGGAAGAAGAACAGGAGAATTTAGACTGACTTTCATTAAACAGAAATTGTTCAACATACTGTATCTGTTCATTTCTGTGCAAATTAAATTTATAATGCCATCATTACCATCGATGTCTGACTCTGATAAAAATATTTCAAAACACTCTAGTGGTGTAGGTTATCAGACAAAGGGACATTGATACCCGGTGATCCTGTGAACTCAAAAGGTTCTACCTGCTGTTCACTTTCATGCTACAAAATTTCTGCCACACTTCTCTGAATTGTCCCAATAGTATTTGTAGCTAAATTTCACTGGGCTTATCCAGTGACTTTTCCTCTTCCATGCCTCTTCTTCTCCCTTGGATACTTATTGCACCCTTAGTCTTGTTTCCTGTGACTGCACCCCTCCTCTCTTCTGAGACTGACTCTCCTTCACTTGTGGAGTCCCACACCCATTCACTTCCTGAGCTTTGTTCTTTTTCACTGTCTGTGCTTTCTTCCCTAACAGTTTGATGCCATTTGCTGCACTTCAGTAGATGTTGATGGACAACTTTCAACTGTTATTTGTTCATCTATGCAACATACTGTGCCTCGCCATCTTACATTGTTTTTCCTGCCTCTCCCCTACCACTTTCAGTACTGCTGGAATTTTTGGTTAGCCTGCCTCTACCTCTTACAGTTGTGTTTGTTTTGTCATCTTTATTTGGCCTGCCTTGACACATTGTGCTTTCTGCAACTTTGTCATTATTGACCCTGCTTTTCCCCCCTTTCACTTGTGACAACTGTGTTATTGTTGTGTGCTCTGCCTGTTCCTATAATATTTGTCCTGCCTGGCCCTTTTACAGCTTGGTACATGCATTACTGTTATTGGCCCTGCCTCGCCCAGTTATGTTGTTCTCTGGTACCACAACTTCAGTGTCTGACTCTGATGAGCATGAGTCTGAATCATTACTTGTGACCCCAACAGAGTCAATATTTCATCTAGTGCATGACTCACATGAACCTTTTTCTTGACATGGCAAACTCAGTTTTAAAGGAAATTTACAAAATATCAAGATGGACTGAAAATGAAAATGAATGCTGATTACAAACGAGTGCTTTAGCAGAGAAACAAATGTGCCATGATCAGTTCAGTCAACAGAGGTTCATCAACAGACACATGAGATGGTAGGAATGGGGGAAGTTTCAATATTTATTGATTAGCAGTAAGTAAAATAAGGTATACAGAGCACTGTGTTTCCTGGCTTACACCAAATAATAAAACACCGGAATATTAGTTTGTTATTTGATCCGAGTTACTTTCTGCAGTTTCTGACAGTTTTTTCCAGTCAGGAAAATAAGCTGGAAATAGAACTGTGTCTCCTGGCTTATGCCAGACAAGAATAAACACCAGACTAGCAGTTTATTACTAGCTACAAGTCACTTTCTGCAGTTTTTGACAGTTTTTCCAGTCAGAAAAAAAAGTTGGAAATAGACCTGTGTCTCCTGGCTTATGCCAGACAAGATAAAAAAAACAGACTAGCAGTTTATTACTAGCTACAAGCCAGTTTCTGCAGTTTCTGACAGTTTTTTCCAGTCAGAAAATAAGATCTAAATAGTGCTGTGTACCATGGACTATGCAACATCCAAGATAAACACCAGAGTAACTGACAGTGTTTATTACAAGCTACAATTCACTTTCTACAGTTTGTGAATGTTTTTCCCCTTAATCAATCAATCAATATCTTTATTTATCCAGGTGGGCACCATTGAACAAGGCTCATTTGCAAGGTGGACCTGGTCATGAATACATCAAAGTACAGTTCAGAAGCAGGTATACACAAAGCAATAATATACAAGGAAGAAAAAGTATATACAGTGTATGCAGCACAGTACAAGGTTGAAATAAATAAAAAAAAATTATTTTACAATTGAAGAAGTCAGCAGATGTACAATCAACCATAGGCATAAGGGGTTATAAGCAGAGATCTTTTGAGTGAGGCAGCTGGCAACTACACATATAGGTTAAAGAGGCCATGTATGGGGTGGCAGGTTAGAGAGGTAAAGAAGAGGAGGGATATATTACTGATGACTGGGGGAAAAACCCCAGAAAGTGATGATGGCTGTCGTGTACTTGTTTATTATGATAATGATGGAAGGGGGGTAGATAACTGGGACACTGCTATGGATGGGGTGGGACTTTAGCCAGGCTGAAGTGGACAGGGAAGGGTGGGTGCAGAAGGAAGAGTTAATAGGGAAAGAGTGAAAGCCAGTGGTAGAAATATGGTGAGCGTCAGGATGGAAAGGGGGAGTTGCGGAATTAGTGGGCCAGCGGTGAGGAAAACATTTGCAAGGTGCTTTCATATAATGATCGTAGAGCACCTTGAAGATATTCAGGCTAACAGAACAGCTCAGCTTCAAGTTCCTTTGTAAACCATTCCACAATGTGGGTAAAGAGAAGCTTACAGCAGCTTTGCTGAAATGAGTTTTGACCCTTGGAACTTGGAGGGCAATTAGGGAATAGCTCTTTAGAGTGTAGGTGCCTAACACACTCCAGGGAATGCAATCTAAGACATATGAGGGGAGCTTATTGGTCACCGCTCTGAAGGCCCATAGGGCGGCATTTCTATTCCTTCTATAGTGAAGGGAAGTCCAGCCTAATGAAGAGTACAGGGAGCAGTGGTGTGTGGAAAGTGGAAGGCCAGTAATGAATCTGATAGCTCTGTGGTAGAGGGTGTCCAACTTAGCCTATGCAGAGGCAGTGCAGTGGCTGTAGAGCACGTCCACATTATCTATTAAAGATAGGAAGGTAGCTTGAACCAGTTGAATCGTGGCCTCCTTTGTGAGCAGGTGGTTACTTCTGTAGAATAGTCCTAATCTTTGCCTTAGTTTCTTCTGTAGTTCTTCGAGATGGTCAGCGAAGGAAAGTTTATGATTGAGCCAAACTCCTAGATATTTGAATTTAGCTACATACTCTAGTGTTTCTCCAAGAACAGTGGTAATTTGTGGGATAGCTCCCCTCCAGCAGGAATTGCCACATGCAAGGAGGGGGAGAAGAGCATGGCTTTTGGCTTTTTTGCATTGAGCAAAATCTTTTTGTTTATGAGCTGGTATTGTAGAAAGTTAAATTCAGCTTGGAGGTCTTCACAGGCTGCTTCCAGTGTGGGATGACTCAAGTAGAGTACAGTACAGTACAGTGTCATCCATGAATAAGTGGATGTTGGCTTTTTTGATGGGATCATTGATGTTGTTAATATAGACTGCAAAGAGGAGGGGGCCAAGGATAAAGCCCTGGGGCATGCCCCTCAGCATAGGTTTTAATGGAGAAAGATCACCATTCAGCTTTAACCTGCCGTCTCTGTTCTCTGAGGTAGTCTGCAAAGCAGCACATAGATTTATGGTACAGGCCTAAGGTGCTTAGGGAGGAAAGAAGCAGGCTGTGATCGACTGTTTTGAATGCCTTACTAAGATCCAAGAAAACTGTACAGACATGCTTCTTGTTGTCAAGGTCTAGGAGCCAATCGTTGGTCACCTTAGCTAGGGCTGCTATGGTGCTTTGCTTTGTTCTGAATCCAGACTGAACTGGGTTTAATAGGCTTCTGGATTCTAAGTATATCCCTAGCTGGCCACACACAATTTTTTCTAGTCATTTAGACAAGATGGGGATGAGGGAGATCGGTCTGTAATTATTTAGATCACAGGGGTCACTGCTTTTAATAGTGGAGTGACATGGGCTATTTTCCATTGAGGGGGGAGGCTACCCTGGGAGAGTGACATGTTGAATAGGTGGGTGATTGGCACCTCAAGCACATGGTAGGCACATTTCAGATAGTATGGCTCTATGAAGTCAGAGCCTTCTCCCTTCCTGGTGTCCAGTTGCAGCAGTAGGTCTTCCACCTCTTTTAGAGAGACAGACAGGAGGGAGAAAGCCTCCTTGGTAGAGGTGGACTCATGGGTTGGTGGTTCCTGAGCTGTGTGGAGGTCATTGGCAGGAGAAGTATCAAAAATGCTAGCCCTGCCATTGCAAAATGGTTATGGATTCCAATATCTCTGATCGGTTAGCGATAACGCTGCTACCGGGCTTCATTTTTGCTGGAATGGAATAACTAGGTGCATGTCCAGACATGTCTTTTAATGTTTTCCAGAGCTTTAAATGATTTCTTGAGGCAGAGGCTAGCTCTGAATGATAGTAGATGGCCTTGGCTGCTCTGACCAACTTGGTGCACTTGTTACGTGCTCTCTTAAAATGACACCAATCTGAGTCGTTCTTGCTTCTTCGGGCTTTTTTCCATAAAGTATCCCTTTCTAACATGGATGGTTTGAGCTCCAGTGAGAACCAATGGCAGGTGCTGCTCCTGACCAGCACCTTAACCAAGGGTGCATGCTTATTTAAAGCCTCACTTAAAATATTGTAAAAAATAGTATATGCCTTGTTAACCATTTTGTCTAGGAAGAATTTCTGCCATCGCAGTGAATGTTTCAAGTTGTGGATGTAAGCAAACAAATCAAAGTTGTGTTTGCACCTCTTGATAGAGAACTTTGCCACAAACTGTCGGTTGTGCATGGATCTAATGGTGATTATTACACAATGATCACTAATGTCTGAGAAAAATGTTCCGACATGAGAAAACAGGTATGGCTTGCTAACCAAAATTACTTCTAAGAGGGAGCTGTTGTTAAGGTTCTTTTTATTTGGGTGAGTAGGCTTGTCAATGAATTGCACCAGCCCTAGAGTGTCACAAAAGGATTTCAAGGGAGCTGATGCACTTGATAGCCAATCGTAGTTCAGGTCGCCAAGAATAATGGTTTCCAAGGAACTGAGCCCCAGTATGGAACTGAGGTGAGACAGGAGATGAGGCCCAGCAGAAGGGGGCCTGTAGCAGCCTGTTACACAGAGTGCACTGGAAGGTGAAAGTTCGATCTTTAGGGTCAAGCACTGGAATTCTTTGGGGGAGGACAGTGCTGTGTACCTCTGGATTAAGCAACCAACAAACACACCTGAATTGTTATTTTTTATAACATCCAAGTTTATTTATTTAGTTGGGGACAGTGTTCACATGAAAGGTGCTGCTTGCTGAAGCTACAGAACCCAGTGCAGGTGCCACCATGCGTTGCAGACAGCACTCACACACCCGACTATCAGAAACACCACAGACTTGATTTTCTGAGAAAAATGAATTGATATTACTACTTCTGAGTAAATGCACAGCCCTGTTATACAGAGTATGCTAGTATGTCATTGATAGTAATGAGGCTTTGGCACTTTTGAAAAATTATCTCTTCAATGATCGGAGCTCGAGTGAAGCCAACTTTTCTGTGAGGAATCTCGCCAGTAAATGATGTGAGACCTGACTATAAGCAACACATAAAACTCAATTTTTACTAATGTCCCAGTTTATTTATTGAGTTGGGGACAATGTCTACATGAAAGGAGCTGCTTGCTAAGTGACAGAACTGAGTGCTGGTGCCACCATATGCTTCAGACAGCACTCAGACACCTAACTGTCAAAAACACCAACAACTTGATTTTCTGATATAAAATAATTGATATTGCTACTTCTGAGTAAGTACACAACCCTGTATTACAGATAATGCTGGAATGTGATGAATAATTATGTGACTTTTCAACTTTTGAAAACCAATCGCTTCAGTGATCGGAGCTGCAGTGAAGAAATCTTTTCTGTGAAGAATCCCACCAGAAAATGGCATGAAAGCTTGCAGCCTAGCCTTTTGTAGACATCACTGAAAAGGATAGGTGGCATGACATGTGGCCACATAGCATGCATTTTCCAGATCACATGTGGCCATGTGATACACTAAAGATGTCACACTGAAAACAAATGCTAAATACAATGATTTCACAGTTCCCATTCAAACAGAGTATACTGGGCACCCGTGGTCATGCTAAAGTGCCCTGAGTATACTCGGCACCCACAGATAAAGGGCAAATTGTTTAGTTCAGCTACTGCTGGTAGCCATACTTAGTTACTACCAGAAACTGCTAACAACACTTTCACTAGTTTGAAAATTTTCTGGTATTGAAAATAACCCAGTTTTGTATACTTCTTTCTGCTGTAGAGAATACACCAGTTTTGCATACTTCTTTCTTGTATTGAGACTACACCAGTTTTGAGTACTTCTTTCTGGTATCAACAATAACCCTGTTTTGCATACTTACTTCTAATATAGAACATACCCTCCTTTTGAATTCTTATTTCTGATACTGACCATACCCCAGTTTTTAATTCTTATTTCTGGTATTGAAAATACTCCAGTTTTAAGTACTTATTTCTAGTATTGACCATACTCCAGTTCTGAACATTTATTTCTGTTATTGACCATACCTCAATTTTGACTACTTCTTTTAAGTATTGAGAACAGCCTAGTTTTGCTTACTTATTTCAGGTATTGAAAATACCTGTTTTAAATACTTAGTTCTGGTATCGTAAACACCTGTTTTGCATACTTTTTTCCGGTATTGAGCATACATCAGTTTTGAATACTTTGTTCTTCTATAAAAATTTTTTTGAATATGTATTTCTGATATTAAAAAAAACATGTTGCATACTTATTTCTGGTATTGAACATACCCCTGTGTTGCATACTTCTTTCTGGTATTGAACATACCCCAGTTCTGAACACTTTTGCCTGTTATTGACCATACACCAATTTTGAATACTTTGTTTAGGTATTGAGAATACCCCAGTTTTGCTTAGTTACTCCTGGTATCCAAAATACCCAGTTTTGAATACTTATTTCTGATATTGAAATTACCACTTTTGCATTCCTTTTTCTGGTATTGAACATAATCCAGTTTTGACTACTTTTCAGGTATCAAAAAAACCTATTTTGCATATGTGTTTCTGGTATTGAACATACCACAATTTTGCATACTTATTTCTGATATTGAAAATAACCCATTTTTGAATACTTCATTCTGGTATTGACCATACCCCAGTTTTGAATACCTATTTGTGGTATTGAAAATACCCCAGTTTTCAATACTTTTTTCTGGTATTGAAAATACTCAACTTTTGAATACTGATGTCTCATATTGAAAATACCCCATTTTTGAATAAATATACAGTATCTGATATTGAAAATACCTCAGTTTTGAATACTTATTTTTAATACTGATCATACCAGTGTTTTAAATATTTATTCCTGATATTGGAAATAACCAGTTTTGAATTCTTATTTCTGGTATTAAACAAACCCCAATTTTAATACGTATTTCTGATATTGACCATACCCCAGTTCTGTACTCTTATTTCTGTTATTGACCATACCTAGGTTTTGAATACTTCATTTTAGTATTTAGAACACCCCAGTTTTTATTACTTATTTTTAGTATTGAAAATACCCCATTTTTGAATACTTACTTCTGATATCAAAAATACCCATTTTGCATACTTTTTTTCTGATACTGACCATACCCCAATTTTGAATTCTAATTTCTGGTTTTGAAAATACCCCAGTTTTAAGTACTTATTTCTGGTATTGACCATACTCCAGTTCTGAACACTTATTTCTGTTATTGACCATACCTCAATTTTGAATACTTCTTTTAAATATTGCGAACACCCCCATTTTGCTTACTTATTTCTGGTATTGATAATACCTCTGTTTTTAATACTTTTTTTCTGGTATCATAAATACCTGTTCTGCATACTTATTTCTGGTATTGAGCATACATCAGTTTTGAATACTTATTTCTTCTATAAAGAAACATTTTGCGTATGTATTTCTGGTATTGAACAAACCTCTGTGTTGCATACTTATTTCTGGTATTGAAAATACCCCAGATTTGAATACTTATTTCTCTTATTGAACATACCCAGTTTTGAATACTTATTTATGGTATCAAGAATACCCATTTTGCATATGTATTTTTGGTATTGAACAGACTGCAGTTTTTCTCACAAATTTCTGGTTTTGAAAATACCCAAGTTTCCCATACTTATTTCAGGTATTGGAAATACTCCAGTTTTCAATACTTGTTTCTGGTATTGACAATAACCAGGTTTGAATATTTATGCCTGGTATTGAAAATACCATAGATTTAAATGCTTATTTTTTGTACTGACCACACCCTTGTTTTAAACATTTATTTCTGGTATTCATACTACCCATTTTGAGCACTTTTTTCTGGTATCAAAAATACCCAAATTGCATACTGATTTCTGGTATTGAACATATCCCAGTTTTGAATACTTTTTTCTGGTATCTAAAATACCCATTTTTCATAGTTATTTCTGGTATTGAACAGTCCCCAGTGTTGCATACTTACTTCTGGTATTGAAAATATCCAGTTGTGAACACTTCTTTCTGGTATTAATCATACCCCAGTTTTGAATTCTTATATCTGGTATTGAAATACAGAAGTGGTGAATACTTATTTCTAGTATCAAACATTCCTGTTTTGCATACTTATTTCTGGTGTTGACCATACCCCAGTTTTGCTCATGAATTTCTAGAAATGAAAATACCCCAGTTTTCCAAACTTATTTCAGGTATTGAAAATACCCTAGTTTTTAATACTTATTTCTGGTTTTGATAAAAGCCATTATTCGCACATATTTCTGTTATTTATCATTACCCAGTTTTGCATCCTTTTTTCTGGTATTAAAAATGCTCCAGTTTGATACTTATTTTTGATATGGAAAATATCCCTACTTTGAAAACTTATTTTTAGTATTGAACATACCCCTGATTTAAATATTTATTTTGTACATATTTCTGTTATTTATCATTACCCAGTTTTGCTTACTAATTTCTGGTATTAACCATACTATACCAACATTTTCCATTCTTATTTTTGGTATTGAAAATACCTCAGTTTTGAATACTTATTCCTGGTATAGAACTTACAATAGTTTTGAATCATTTTTTTTCTGGTATTAACCACACCCCTGTTTTGAAAATGTATTTCTGGTATCAAAATATCCCAGTTCTGAATACTTCTTACCGGTATGGAAAATACCCCTGTTTTGCATACTTCTTTTTGCTATTGAAGATACCCCAGTTCTGAACACTTTTTTCTGTTATTGACCATACCCCAGTTTTGAATAGTTATTTCTGGAATTGAAAATACTACATTTTTGAATATGTATTTCTGGTATTGCACATACCCCAGTTTTGGATACTTCTTTCTGATATTAACCATACCCCCATTTTGAATACGTATTTCTGGTATTGAAAACACCTTGGTTTTGATTTCTTATTTCTGGTATTGAAAATACTTGAGTTTTGCATACTTATTTCTGGTATTCAACAAACCCCAGTTTTGCATTCTTATTTCTGGTAATGAACATACCCCAGTTCTGAATTATTTTAACTGTTTTTGACCATACCCTATATTTTAATAGTTATTTTTGGTATTGTAAATACCCCTGTTTTGCTTACTTATTTATGATATTGTACATTCCTCAGTTTTGAATACTTATTTGAAGTACTGAAAATAGCCAGTTTTGAATATATATTTATGGTATTGAAAATAACATAGTTTTGAATTCTTATTTCTGGTACAGAAAATATCTGAGTTTTGCTTACTCATTCCTGATATTGAAAATGCCCCTGTTCTAAATACTTATTTCTGGTATCACAAATACCCATATTTTGAATATTTATTTCTGGTATTGAACATATTCCAGTTTTGAATAATTATTTCTGATACTGACCATACCCCAATTTTGAATTCTTATTTCTGGTTTTGAAAATACCCCAGTTTTAAGTACTTATTTCCAGTATTGACTATACTCCAGTTCTGAACACTTATTTCTGTTATTAACCATACTACAATTTTGAATACTTCTTTTAAGTATTGAGAACAGCCAAGCTTTGCTTACTTATTTCAGGTATTGAAAATACCTCTGTTTTGAATACTTATTTCTAGTATCATAAATATCTGTTTTGCATACCTATTTCCAGTATTGAGCATACATCACTTTTCAATACTTTCTTCTTCTATAAAAAAATGTTTTGCATATGTATTTCTGGTATTGAACAAACCCCCATGTTGCATACTTATTTCTGGTAGTGAAAATACCTCAGTTTTGAATACTTATTTCTGGTATTGAACACACCTAGTTTTGAATACTTATTTATGGTATCAAAAATGCCCAATTTGTATATGTATTTTTGGTATTGAAAATACCTCAGTTTTGCTTACGAATTTCTGGTTTTGAAAATACCCGAGTTTCCCATACTTATTTCAGGTATTGAAAATACTCCAGTTTTCAATACTTGTTTCTGGTATTGGCAATACATAGGTTTGAATAAATATGTCTGGTATTGAAAATACCCTAAATTTGCATACTTAGTTTTGGTATTGACCATACCCCTGTTTTAAATATTTATTTCTGATATTGAAAATACCCATTTTGAATACCTGTTTCTGGTATCAAAAATACCCATTTTGCATACTGATTTCTGCTATTGAACATATCCTGGTTTTGAATACTTATTTCTGGTATCTAAAATACCTATTTTGCATAGGTATTTCTGGTATTGAACATTCCCCAGTTTTACATACTAACTTCTGGTATTGAAGATACCCAGTTGTGAACACTTCTTTCTTGTATTAATCATACCCTAGTTTTGAATTCTTATTTCTGGTATTGAAAATACAGAAGTTTTGAATTCTTATTTCTGGTTTTGAAAATACAGAAGTTTTGAATAATTATTTCTAGTATCAAAAATACTCATTTTGCGTACATATTTCTGGTGTTGAACATACCCCAGTTTCACTCATGAATTTCTAGGAATGAAAATACCCCAGTTTTCCATACTTAATTCAGTTATTGAAAATACTCCAGATTGTATAACGTATTTCTGGTATCAAAAATACCCATTTTTCATGTGTATTTCTGTTATTTAACATTCCCCAGTTTTGCATACTTTTTTCTGGTATTGAAAATACTTCAGATTTGAATCCTTATTTCTAATATTGAAAATACCCCTGCTTTGAAAACTTATTTTTGATATTGAACATACCCCTAATTTAAATATTGATTTCTGGTATTGAATACTTATTTATGGTACTGACCATACCCCAGTTTTGAGTACATATATCTGGCATTGAAAAAACTTCAGTTTTGCTGACTAATTTCTGGAACTAACCATACTGTACCAAAGTTTTCCATTTTTATTTCTGGTACTGAAAATAAAGCAGTTTTGAATACTTATTCCCGGTATTGAATGTGCAACAGCTTTGAATCATTTTTTTCTGGTATTAACCATACCCCAGTTTTGAAAATGTATTTCTGGTGTCAAAAATACCACAGTTTTGAATACTTCTTACTGGTATGGAAAATACCCCTGTTTTGCATACTTCTTTCTGTTATTGAACATTCTCCAGTTTTGCTCATGAATTTCTAGTAATAAAAATACCCCATTTTTGATTACTTATTTCAGGTATTGACCATACCCCAGTTTCAAATACTTATTTTTGTTGTTGAAAACACCTTGGTTTTGCTTTCTTATTTCTGGTATTGAAAATACTCCAGTTTTGTATACTTATTTCTGATATTAAACATACCCCAGATTTGCATACTTATTTCTGGTATTGAACATTCCCCAGTTTTGAATACTTATTTCTGATTCTGACCAAACCCCAGTTTTGAATTCTTATTTATGGTATTGAAAATACTCCAGTTTTGAATATGTATTTCTGGTATTGAACGTACGTAAATTTTCTTACAAATTTCTAGTTTTGAAAATACCCCAGTTTCCCATACTTATTTCAGGTATTAAATATACCCCAGTCTTGAATACTTATTTCTGGTATTGAACATACCCAAGTTTTTAATAATTATTTCTATTATTGACCATACCCCAGTTCTGAACACTTATTTCTATTATTGACCATACCACAAGAATACTTGCTTTAAGTATTGAGAGCACCCAAGTTTTACTTACTTATTTCTGGTATTAAAAAAACCTTTTTCTGAATACTTATTTCTGATATTGAGCATACATCAGTTTTGAATAATTATTTCTTGTATGAAAAAATGTTTGGCATATGTAGTTCTGGTATTGAACAAACCCCTGTTATGCATACTTATTTCAGCTTTTGAAAGTACCCCAGTTTTGAATACTTCTTTCTGGTATTGACCATACACAAATTTTGAATATTTATTTTCTGGTCCTGAAAATACTCCAGTTTTGAATGCTTATTTCTGGTATTCAAAAATACCACAGTTTTTAATACTTATTTCTGGTACTGAAACTATCTGTTTTGCATATGTATTTCTGGTATTGAATATACCCTAGTTTTGAATACTTATTTCTGGATTCAAAAAAACTGTTTTGCATCCATATTTCTTTTATTAAACATACCACAGTTTTGAATACTTACTTGTGGTATCAAAAATACCTGTTTTCCATACGTATTTCTTGTATTGAACATACCTCCCTTTTCTATATTTATTTCTGGTAATGAAAAAAAAAACAGTTTTGAATACTTCTTTCTGATATTGACATGATCCCCATTTTGATTACTTGTTTCTGGTATAAAAAAAAACATTTTGCATACATATTTCTGGTATTGAAGATACCCCTGTTTTGTTTAAGAATTTCTGTTTTGAAAATACCCCAGTTTTCCATACTCATTTCTGGTATAGAAAATGCTCCCATTTTAAATACTTATTACTGGTATTGAAAATACCCCAGTTTTGAATACTTATTTCTGGTATTAAACATACACCATTTTTGAATACTTCTTTTTAGTGCTGAGAACTCCCCAGTTTTGCTTATTTATTTCTGTTATTGAAAATACCCCAGTTCTGAATACTTATTTCTGCTAATGAAAATAAACATTTTGCATACTGATGTCTAGAACTGAACATATCCCAGTTTTTAGTACTTATTTCTGGTATCTAAAATACCCATGTTGCATAGGTATTTCTGGTATTGAACATACCCCAGGTTTACATACTTACTTCTGGTATTGAAAATACCCAGTTGTGAACACTTCTGGTATTAATCATACCCTAGTTTTGAATACTTATTTCTGGTTTCAAAAATACTCAATTTTGAATATTTATTTCTGGTAATGAACATACCGCAGTTTTGAATATTTCTTTCTGATACTGACCATACTACATTTTTGAATTCTTATTTCTGGTATTGAACATACTCCAATTCTGAACACTTGTTTTTGTTATTTGATGACACCACAATTTTGAATACTTTTGTTTAAGTATTGAGAATGCCCCAGTATTGCATATTTATTTCTGGTATTGAACATACATCAGTTTTGAATAGTTATTTCTGCTTTAAAAAAAAAGTTTTGCATATGTATTTCTACTATTGAACAATCCCCCGTGTTGCATACTTATTTCTGGTATTGAAAATACCCCAGTTTTGAATACTTATTTCTGATACTGACCAAACCCCAGTTTTGAATTCTTATTTATGGTATTGAAAATACTCCAGTTTTGAATACATATTTCTGGTATTGAACGTACATAAATTTTATTACAAATTTCTACTTTTGAAAATACCCCAGTTTCCCATACTTATTTCAGGTATTGAATATACCCCAGTTTTGAATACTTATTTCTGGTATTGAACATACCCAAGTTTTTAATAATTATTTCTGTTATTGACCATACCCCAGGTCTGAACACTTATTTCTATTATTGACCATACCCCGAGAATACTTGTTTTAAGTATTGAGAGCACCCAAGTTTTACTTACTTATTTCTGGTACTGAAAAAAAAAAACCTTTTTGAATACTTATTTCTGATATTGAGCATACATCAGTTTTGAATACTTATTTCTTGTATAAAAAAATGTTTTGCATATGTATTTCTGGTATTGAACAAACCCCCATTATGCATACTTATTTCTGCTTTTGAAAGTACCCCAGTTTTGAATATTTCTTTCTAGTATTGACCATACACAAATTTTGAATATTTATTTTCTGGTCCTGAAAATGCTCCAGTTTTGAATGCTTATTTCTGGTATTCAAAAATACCACAGTTTTTAATACTTATTTCTGTTATTGAAAAGATCTGTTTTGCATACCTATTTCTGGTATTGAATATACCCCAGTTTTGAATACTTATTTCTGGATTCAAAAAAACTGTTTTGCATCCATATTTCTTTTATTAAACATACCACAGTTTTGAATACTTATTTGTGGTATCAAAAATACCTGTTTTCCATACGTATTTCTTGTATTGAACATACCCCAGTTTTCTATATTTATTTCTGGTAATGAAAAAAACAGTTTTGAATACTTCTTTCTGATATTGACATGATCCCCTTTTTGATTACTTGTTTCTGGTATAAAAAAATAACATTTTGCATACATATTTCTGGTATTGAAGATACCTCTGTTTTGTTTAAGAATTTCTGGTTTGAAAATACCCCAGTTTTCCATACTCATTTCTGGTATAGACAATGCTCCCATTTGAATACTTATTACTGGTATTGAAAATAACCCAGTTTTGAATACTTATATCTAGTATTGAAAATACCCCAGTTTTGAATACTTATTTCTGGTATTAAACATACACCATTTTTGAATACGTCTTTTAGTACTGAGAACTCCCCAGTTTTGCTTATTTATTTCTGCTATTGAAAATACCCCAGTTTGAATACTTATAATGTATATATATAATGAAAATAAACATTTTGCATACTGATGTCTAGAACTGAACATATCCCAGTTTTCAATACTTATTTTTGGTATCTAAAATACCCATGTTGCATAGGTATTTCTGGTATTGAACATACCCCAGGTTTACATACTTACTTCTGGTATTGAAAATACCCAGTTGTGAACACTTCTTCTGGTATTAATCATACCCTAGTTTTGAATACTTATTTCTGGTTTCAAAAATACCCAATTTTGAATATTTATTTCTGGTAATGAACATATCCCAGTTTTGAATACTTCTTTCTGATACTGACCATACCACATTTTTGAATTCTTATTTCTGGTATTGAACATACTCCAACTCTGAACCCTTATTTTTGTTATTGACGACACCACAATTTTGAATACTTCTTTTAAGTATTGAGAACACCCCAGTATTGCATATTTATTTCTAGTATTGAGCATACATCAGTTTTGAATAGTTATTTCTGCTTTAAAAAAAGTTTTGCATATGTATTTCTACTATTGAACAAACCCCCATGTTGCATACTTATTTCTGGTATTGAAAATACCCCAGTTTGAATATTTATTTCTGGTATCTAAAATACCCATTTGCATAGGTAGTTCTGGTGTTGAAAATTCCTGAGTTTTACATACTTACTTCCAGTATTGAAAATACCCAGTTGTGAACACTTCTTTCTGGTATTAATGATACCCCAGTTTTGAATTCTTATTTCTGGTATTGAAAATACAGAAGTTTTCAATACTTATTTCTAGTATAAAAAATTCCCATTTTGCATATGTATTTCTGGTGTTGAATATACCCCAGTTTTGCTCATGAATTTCTAGAAATGAAGATACCCCACTTGTCCATACTTATTTCAGGTATTGAAAACACTCCAGTTTTTAATACTTGTTTCTGGTATCGAAAATACACATTTTCATACTTATTTCTGTTATTTATCATTCCCCAGTTTTGCATACTTTTTTCTGGTATTGAAAATACTCCAATTTGAATACTTAAATCTGATATTGAAAATACCCCTGCTTTAAAATCTTATTTTTGGTATTGAACATACCCCTAATTTAAATATTTATTTTTGGTATTGAAAATACCCCTGTTTTGAATACTTCTTTCTGGTACTGATCATACCCCAGTTTAGAGTACTTATTTCTGGCACTGAAAAAAAAACAATTTTACTTAGTAAATTCTGTATTACCCATACTGTACCAAAGTTTTCCATTCTTATTTGTGGTATTGAAAATACCTCAGTTTTTTTAATTTATTTTATTACAACTAGGATTACAAGTACCCTGAGCTAGGCTCTTTTACAAAAGTTCCATGTCAGAATACTCATTCCTGGTATAGAACTTACAACAGTTTTGAATAGTTTTTTTCCAGCTCTCAGCATACCCCAGTTTTGAAAACGTATTTCTGTTATCAAACATACCCCAATTTTGAATACTTCTTACTGGTATGGAAAATACCCCTGTTTTGCATACTTCTTTCTGGTATTGAACATATCCCATTTCTGAACACTTATTTCTGTTATTGACCATATCCTAATTTTGAATACTTTGTTTAGGTTCTGAGTATACCCCAGGTTTGATTGCTTATTCCTGATATCTAAACAACCCAGTTTTGTATTCTTATTTCTGGTATCAAAATTACTAGTTTTGCACACCTTTTTCTTGTATTGAACATAATCCAGTTTTGACTGCTTTTTTTCTGGTATAAAAAAATCCATTTTGCATATGTGTTTTTGGTGTTGAACATACCACAATTCTGTCTACTTATTTCTGGTATTGAAAATACTGCAGTTTTGAATACTTCTTTCTGGTATTGACCATATCCCAGTTTTGAATACATATTTCTGATACTGACCATACCCCAGTTTTGAATACTTCTTTTAAGTATTGAGAACACACCGATTTTGCTTACTTATTTCTGGCATTGATAATACTTCTGTTTTGAATACTTGTTTCTGGTATCACAAATACTTGTTTTGCATACTTATTTCCATTATTGAGCTTGCATCATTTCTGAATACTTATTTCTTCTATTAAAAAAGTTTTGCATATGCATTTCTGGTATTGAACAAACCCTTGTGTTGCATACTTATTTCTGGTATTGAAAATACCCCAGCTTTGAATACTTCTTACCAGTATGGAAAATACCCTGTTTTTCATACTTATTTCTGCTATTGAACATACCCACGTTCAGAACACTTATTTCTGTTTTTGACTGTACTCCAATTTTGAATACTTCATTTAGATTTTGAGAATACCCCAGTTTTGTTACTTAATCCTGGTATCCAAAATACCCAGTTTTGAATACTTATTTCTGCTATCGAAATTACCACTTTTGCATACCTTTTTCTAGTATTGAACATGATCGAGTTTTGACTACTTTTTTCTGGTATCAAAAAAAACATTTTGCATATGTGTTTCTGGTATTGAACATACCACAATTTTGCATATTTATTTCTGGTATTGACAATTCTGGAGTTTTGAATACTTATTTCTGATATTGACCATACCCTAGTTTTGAATACATATTTGTGGTATTGAAAATACCAAGGTTTTCCATACTTTTTTTCTGGTATTGAAACTACTCAAGTTTTGAATACTTATTTCTCGTACTGAAAATACTCCGTTTTTGAATAATTATGTCTGATATTGAAAATACCCCAGTTTTGAATACTTATTTTTAATATTGACCATACCAATGTTTTAAATATTTATTTCTGGTATTGGAAATACCCAGTTTTGAATTCTTATTTCTGGTATTGAACAAACTCCAGTTTTTAATACTTATTTCTGTTATTGACCATGCCCCAGTTCTGTACTCTTACTTTTGTTATTGACCATACCACAATTTTGAATACTTCTTTTAAGTTTTGAGAACACCCCAGTTTTGCTTACTCATTTCTGGTATTGATAATACCTCTGTTTTGAATACTTTTTTCTGGTATCGTAAATACCTATTTTGCATACTTATTTCTGATATTGAGCATTCATCAGTTTTTAATACTTAGTTCTTCTTTAAAAAAAGTTTTGTTTATGTATTTCTGGCATTGAACAACCCACCATTTTGCATACTTATTTCTGGTATTGAACATACCCTAGTTTTGAATACTTGTTTCTGGTATTGAAAATACTCCAGTTTTGAATACTTTTTTCTGGTAATGAAAATACCCCAGTTTTGAATACTTATTTCTGGTATTGAAAATACCCCAGTTTTGAGTACTTATTTCTGGCATTGAAAAAAACCCAGTTTTGCTTACTAATTTCTGGTATTATATATACTGTACTAAGTTTTTCTTTCTTATTTCTGGTACTGAAAATACAGCAGTTTTGAATGCTTATTCCTGGTATTGAACTTACAACAGTTTTGAATAGTTTTTTTTTCTGGTATTAACCATACCCCAGTTTTGAAAACTTTTATCTGGTATCAAAAATATCCCAGTTATGAATATATCTTACTGGTATTGAAAATACCCCTGTTTTCCATACTTCTTTCTGGTATTGAACATACCCCAGTTCTGAACACTTATTTCCGTTAATGACCAAACCCCAATTCTGAATATTTCATTTAAGTATTGAGAATACCCCACTTTTGCTTACTTATTAATGGTATCTAAAATGCCCAGTTTTGAATACTTATTTCTGGTATTGAAATTACCACTTTTGCATACCTTTTTCTGGTATTGAACATAATCCAGTTTTAACTATTTCTTTCTGGTATAAAAAAAAACATTTTGCATATGTGTTTCTGTTATTGAACATACCACAATTTTGCATACTTATTTCTGGTGTTGAAAATGCCCCAGTTTTAAATACTTCTTTCTGGTATTGAAAATACCCTGTTTTTGAATACTTCTGTCTGATATTGAAAATACTCCCATTTTGAATACTTGTTTTTAATATAGACCATAGCAGTGTTTTAAATATTTATTTCTGGTGTTGGAAATACCCTGTTTTGAATTCTTGTTTGTGGTGTTGAACAAACTCCAGTTTTTAGTACTTATTTCTGCTATGGACCATACTCCAGTTCTGAACTCTTGTTTCTGTTATTGACCATACCTTAACTTCGAATACTTCTTTTTAGTATTAACACCCCAGTTTTGCTTACATATTTCTAGTATTGAAACACCTCATTTTTGAATACTTACTTCTGATATCAAAAATACCCATTTTGCATACTTGTTTCTGGTATTGAACATGCCCCAGTTTTGAATACTTATCTCTGGTACCAAAAACACATGTGTGCCATGCATATTTCTGGTATTGAACATACCTCAGTTTTACTTTATTTTTTCTGGTAATGAACTTACTCCAGTTTTGCATACTTATTTCTGGGATTGGAAGTTGTGTGACTGATGCAGAATCATGCTCTCTCACTTTGTGGAGTAAAAGTGGAGAAGCAGGGAGATTTTCACTAGTTGGCTTATTTTTACAGGCATGCCACTGTTGCCTGTACTTGCTGATCTCTCTTACCAGTAAATCTTAAATTCTGCCTTGTGTTGATCTGAGTTTTTCCTGGTGCTTTTGTTTTTTTCCAACAGAAGAAAGAAGAATTGAAGAAGAAGAGGACTGTGAAGCGAGGGTGGAGGTACCCGCTACTAGGTGGCAGCCAGGAGGGTTTCCCAAGGTGGATTGCCCGGTTTGGAGTACAGACAATAGACAGTCAGAATGGCTTTGCATCAAGGAAAGAAAGCTCCATTCCTTTTTATTAAATTGAGTATTCTTCCTTCATAGTGACACTTCTGTTTCTTTGTGTCCTTGCTGCTTAGTATTAACTGTACTAAAATCCTTTTTTTAGGATTTGGGGCATGATTTTTATGTTTTTTATGATTAGTGCCTATGATCTGACCGGTGAGATGTGCTTATGTTTTGGTGTATATGGGATTATTTTAAGTATTTTTTATATAAGTTTAAGAAGTTTTTTTATTTTATTATTTTTTCATGCCAAAGTCATTTTTCTAATCACGTGAGTCACAAGAGTAAGGTACTTATACACATGCGTGGTGTCTTATCCCAGATCCTTTTCAGCCACTAAAGATCAACGACACACTATATTTCTATGGGTGCCATTGAGTAAAGCTATATTTTTGGAATCTTCAGCTTTTAGCTTATCTTAGGATGAGTTTTTGTCCTTTAGTGCGGGAAATGTTTGTTTATTAAATTTTGTGCCTCTTTACGAAATTCAATGCAAATGTGCATGGGGACATAAGTTGCTACTTTATGTTTGGATTTACCCAACAGATATATTCAGCTGCTCTCCTCCTAAGAAGTAGGTTTATATATATATATATATATATTTTAAGTGTAATGGACTCTGAGTCTAGGAGCTCAGGATCATTTGTTGCTTAGAGAGGAATGTAATAGGCATTTAAATATACATATAAAGCTGCTAGTCATAAAGTTGCAGATTGTTTGTGAGACCTCTTTTTAGTTGGTATAACTTGTAATTAGCTATAACAAATTTTAATATTAGATCCTGCTTGCTACTTGTTTGTTACTTATGCACTTTTTTCTCAGTTTTTATTGTATTATTTTGGATATAATAAACTACGGAGACTGTGATGTTCTACATGTTACTAGAGCCCTTCAACAGACTTTCCTGGGGACTTTAGAACCACCATAGAGCCATAGAGCTTGATAAATCTTGGTTTTCAGCCTAAGGATTCAACTTATGACTTGGGTCTTTTTACAAGACTCTAGACTGTAAGGTTCAGAGATCTAAATTTGAACAGGCATTTGAAGTATTTGTCTTCAGAGAAAGGAACTGTATCGGAGAGGTGCTTGAAGTACTTTCTTTTCAGTGGAGAAACAGTCCTGAAATTTTGCTACTCAGATTTGCTGGACTTGTAATTGTCCATTTGAGGATTTAAAAGTTTTTTTTGGTATGCCTCCAATTACCAGACGTAAAATGCCCATTAGTCAGAATTTAAGTCTGATTAAGCAAGGAAGGTTGTCTAAGGGTATTCACAAAAAAAAAACACTTTCCCTAACAAAATTGGCTGTGAGGTCACTCAGTAAAAAAACATAATTTATTTAGTGATAAGTTTATATTGCAAGAAAACAGCAGGAAATTTAAAGGGAAAAAAGTTGATACTCATCTAGCATCTACACCAAATGAAGGTATACTGAAATGTTTCAGTGTTGTTCCAACTTATGATAAAAAAGATAATTTAAAGTCTACAACAACAACACATTCTGTAAATAATGAGGGGGCCTCATGTAATTCAATTAGTAATGTGGCAGATAGGTTCAGTCTGCCCAAAGCAGGGATATTGAGGAGTCCCCCAAGATTCACTATACTAAAATTGATTTCTCAGATATTTTTCATAACCTGACTATATTAGATACAGAGGTGAAAAGTATGAGAGAAACTTTAAGGTCAGATTTGAGTGAACCTGTGCAGATGGAGATTGCTCAGCCTGGGAAAGAATCTCATATAAGTAAAAGTGATATAAAGAGAAACATACAAGTGAAGTTCCCAAGGGGAATCAGTTGATGGAGGTTTTAGATCACTCGAATGGGGCTGACTATACCAATACCTCATGGACAATGATTCCAGAGAATAGAAGTGTTCCTGATTTTGAGGGATTAATAAGGGATATTGTAAATGCATTGAGAGATCCACTTAATTCAATTTTTTTTGTTTAAACAGTTACTTGATATCAAACAAGAGCTCTCCTTCATTAAAGAGGTGTGCCTGGAAAACAAGGATAAGCTTGATTTGATGGGCAAAAGATTTGTGGTGGAAGATGAGGGAATGATTATGTCTACTCGATATATTAGAGATAACTTAATTTTAGATCAAAGTGCAATTAACACCTCTTTGGGACAAATTCCAGGTCGCAGTGATCAATTTTACCAGGAAACTTATTAGGAGTCTTACAACTCAGGACCTAACGACTCTTTAAGGCTGAATGATATCACTTTGATGCAGTCAATTATTAGTAATGGTTCAGAGTGTATAATGCTACCTAATAATTTAAGAGACACTAGTATTTGCAGAGAAATGGAGAAAATTCCAGTTTTATGGGAACAGGGGGAGAAGCAAGAGGGATTTGGAGAGATTTTGAAGGTTAACAAAGGCAAGTGTAGATGTAAACGTAAGAGTAAGTGTAAATGTAAGAGTACTAAAGGGGATGTGATAGGAATTGATGGACGTAAAGTGAGAAAGGGGAACGATGAAAAAAAAAGAAAAGTAACGAAGCTTCAGTAAAATTTAAAGGACTTTCTAAAGCAACTTTAAGTCAAACAAAATTTGATACTGTTCCATTATCTTTAAGCGCCATAAGCCTTAGCCTAGACTTAACTGAACATCAAGGACAGAGAGAGAAAGTAAGTGAAAGCAATTCTAAAAAGAGGATTAGTTTGAAGAAGCAGGAAAATCAGGGATAAGTAAGATAAGTAAGAAAATGGCAAATAAAATACCTGCATTAGTAAATAAGGGAATTATGTTATGATTCAAGAGTTTAGTTTAGTGAACAGACAGGACAGTGTGTCTCAAGATGATAATAAATGTTTTAAAATGTTTTTGTCAAAATCTTTAGGGAGTGATTTTGTGTTACCATTATTTAATGTGTCATGTATTCCACAAGAAACTCAGGATAAGTTAATGGATTTATTGAGTAATCTAATAACAACTTTATTGGATGGATGTATTTTAGTCAAACATTGTATTAGTATAGTTAGACCAATTTCAACTCTGGAGCTGGTTCTGCTGGTTTCTAATCAATATCATCTTTTAAAGGCAATTGGTAAAATAACTAAGGAGTTTGACACAATGGGGATTAATGTTGGGATTTACTGTTTCCTGAATTCTACACTGCCAAAGGATATGTAGTAACTCAGCAGGACACATTAGTCTCTATTTTTGGATTAAAACAATGGTACAAAGAGAATAAATTTAACTTAAAAAATAATAGATGTTTTGAGTCTTTGCTTGGGAACGTTTGTTGGCAGTTCTGAAATTGACAGTGTTAAAAGATTAGAATATGATGGACATGTTGTTTTTAAGGTTAAATAGGAACATCTGGTCAGTGAATTAAACAGGAAACAGCTTATTCTGGATCAATTAGGTATTTATCTTTGTATTGAAAACATGAGAAGTAAGCCAGATGATTCTTTTCCATCTATTCAGCAGAAGGAAAAATGTTGGGAGATTATGGTCGAAACAGCCAATACTGCAGATATGAAATGCTATCTTCATTGAATCAATGACAAACAGATCTTGTTAGAGGGAGGCCACAGGGATTAACTTTTAATTTTTCACTTATGCCTGATTTTAACAAATCAGATATGTCTATGTTCAAGATTTTGTCTTGGAACATGGCAGGACTTGTGGAGAATTTGGGGGATCCAGAAACTATTCAGTATCTGAATTTATTTGTTCTGATTTGTGTGCAAGAAACATGGGCACTTTCTAATTTATATTTGGATGGGTTTCAATCTTATAACAAATTGGCTAATCGAATTAGGAAATTTGGAAGGGGCTCTGGAGGGCTTACTATTTTTATTAAATTGGACACTGATATAAAAACTGAAGAACAGTAATGGTTTACAGGTAGTTAAAATAATGGACCGAGACAGGAATTCGTGGTTCATAATTAATGTCTATCATAATCCTGTTAGAAATAAATATAGTGATCCAGACTTGTTTACGTCTCTCAATGAAGTAGTGGTAAACATTCAAAATGATTTCCCTGAATGTGGATTGTTAATCATGGGTGACTTTAATGCCAGACTAGGCAATTTAAGGGCCTGTAACAAAGACACAGAGGAGGTTTTGTCTTTAAGAGAGAGAATTCCAAAGTATGAATGATAAGAAATGCAAAGGACATTGTAATAAACAAACGTGGAATTCAGTTGCATAGGCTAATAATGGACAGGAATTTGTGTCTATCGAATGGAAGGATACAGCAGGATTTAAAGGGTGAATATTCATTTTGGGGGAGTAATGGCTCATCAACCATTGATGTTGTATGGGTAGATTTAAATCTAATTGACCAGTGCCATTTACTGTATTTGAATCCAAGACCTGAGAGCCAACATTTAGGAGTAGAATTTAGTTTAATTAGGAAATCTGGTATTACTAAATCTACCAAATATGAACCATTAATTATTCAGTTAAGGAAGAATAGAATTGAGAGGAATATGATTGAAGCAGTGAATTTTGAAGAGATCCTACTAAATGCAGGTATCATAAAATAATTATCAGAATCAGTGGGTTATACATGTGTTAATCAAATAATATTTGATTATAATATTATTTTAAATGCTGTAGCCCACATAATAACGAAGGAAATAAAAATTAAAAAGAAAGAAGGACTACCATGGAGTAATACAGAATATAAACAAGCTAGGAAACATCTTAATAAAGAATTTAGATTATTAAAACATCATCTGAATAAAGAGAATAATAAAAAAAATGAATCAAATATGGAGAACCTATAAACTGGTGTTAGTTAAAAATAAAAGGAATTATGCCAAACAACTGTAGATGGAATTAAAAATGGCGGTCAATCTAAAGGATGATATATTGTTTTGTAAAATTGTTAGATTTGCAACCAACATTTCTGACAAAATTTAGGCACATATTGAGCCCAGCATTTGGTAAATTTATTTTAAACAAATTTTTTGTAGGGATGAACCTGATTATCTTTTAAAAACAATACAATCGAAGATCAGTGAATGAAAATATAGACCCTCCAATGAAATAACTAAAATGGAGATGGAAAATGTGATGGATTCATTCAATAAAAGAAAGGCACCAGGACCAGATGGGGTTCCTTTGGATGTTATAATCAGGACCAAACAACACTGGATTCCATTTCTTTATAAATTGTATAATTATGTGTGGACAACTGGATTATTTCCAAGTAGTTGGAGTTTAAGTATTATAGTCCCCATTTTTAAGAAGGATGATAGAAATAATCCTAGCTGTTACAGGCCAATTAGTTACTAAAATTATTAACAGAAGACTATATTCATGGGTAGAGTCCAATAATATAATCGATGATGCACAAGCTGGATTTAAAAATAATTATTCAACAATTGATCAGATTTTTGTCTTGGCACATTTAATTCATAAGTATAAAGTAGTAGAAAAACAAAACAAAAATTATACTGTGCGTTTATTGAGCTTAAATCAGCATTTGACAAAGTAAATAGAATTCTGCTTTGGGAAAGACTCTCAGACCTTGGAGTAGATTCCTCTTTATTGGAAATAATAAGTTAATGCACCAGGACAATTATGTTAGTATCAGATATAACAATAAAGGTGAAATTGGTAAATGGTTTAGTTCAAATATAGGAGTCAAACAGGGTTGTTCACTAGCACCACAACTGTTTATTCTTTTGCACTGTGCTGAACAAAATGCCCAATGAAGAATTTCATGTGCCCAAAACTGGTCAAATCTGGCTTATGCCGATGATGTAGTTTTACTTTCAACTAGTCATCTAGGTCTATCAAGAAGTCTGTATAATTTCTATGCAAATTGTGTTAGTGCAGCTCTCCAGATAAATTATAAAAAACTAAGGTATTGGTATTTGGTGATAATAAGAATAAATATAAATATTATATACAGTAAATCACAAAAAAATAGAAGAGGTAAAGAGTTTTTGTTACCTAGGTATAACCTTTAGCAAACAAGGGAATTGGAAAGAACACCAGAGGGAAATTAAGATAAAGGCAGAGAAGTTTGTCCCTGATATCTTGTCTTTTTTTTCAAGGTTTGGTGAGCATTCTATTAAAGGGAATTTAATGGTCATTGATGCCAAAATTAGATCCCAGCTCCTTTATGGAGCTGAGATCTGGGGAAATAATTACAGTAGCAAAAGGGGACTTGACCTGACTCTGAATAAACTTTATAAGAAGATGTTGGGACTCCCAATCTCTGCCCCATCTTCATTAGTGAAGGCAGAGTTAGGTAAGGTCTCAATGGAATGTTATATCCAGAAAAGGCTGGTAAACTACTGGTTAAAAGTCTTTAGAATGAGTCAGAATAGACTTCCTAGGATTTGCTTAGAGGAAAGTCTAACATATTTTCATTTTTATAAAATCTTCCCCTGTATGCAAGTGGTAGAAGAACTTACCAAACCACTAGGTTTAATGTCAATTATAACAGATAGCTTAAGTTTTCACCAATTCAAATAAAAGAAGAAATTAACATTAGGATAACTAATGTATATACACAAAAGGACCTAGAGTTTTGAAGATTGTCAAAAATTTGCCCATGGTTAGCTGAAAATAAAAGATCACATCAATTTGAATCATATTTGGAAATATTACAGAATCCTAAACATAGGAAAGCAGTTACTAGATTTCGTTTTGAATGTTTCACTAGCAATGTTAGGAGAGGAAAATTTGAGAAATATAAAAAATATGGATACCAATTGTAAATGTAGATTAAGTGAAAATAATGTATTACATGTAGTTTTGCTTTGTCCTCTGTATAATAAAATGAGGACTTCTCTTTTGGGTGGTCTAATCCAAAAACTTACATATCAACCAGTCCATATTCTGAATTTCTTATTAAAAACACAGAAAAAAGAAGTGCTTGTCCCTGTGGCTTCCCTCTTAAGATATGTGGAACTTAAATGTCTCCATTTAAAAATGTTACCTATGTAAAAGAATGTGACTGTGCAACTGATGGTGATAAAAACTATATATATGTTGTATACATAATTGAATTAGGATAAATATAAGAAAGTCATATGGCAAATGGATTTAAAATGTGAAAACAGAACTGTAATGGGTCTGTGATAACTGGATACCATGCAGTTTTTAGATATTGCTGATGTATTCTTATTATTGAGAATTGTTTTTATAATATGTCATTTTAATATGATTTTTTCATCTGATATTTATGTCTTGATTTGTAATGGCATAAAATGCCGAACAATAAACTTAAACTAAACTATGCTTATTTCTGGTATTGAAATTACTCCAGTTTTGAATTCTTCTTTCTGGTATCAACAACATTAGTTTTTCATATGTATTTCTAGTATTGAACATACCCCAGTTTTGCTCATGAATTTCTAGTAATGAAAATACCCCAGCTTTGAATACTTATTTCAGGTATTGACCATACCCCAGTTTTGAATACTTAATTCTGGTATTGAAAATATTCCAGTTTTGAATATTTATTTCTGGTATTGCATATAACCCAGTTTTGAATACTTCTTTCTGGTATTGACCATACCCCAACTTTGAATCCTTATTTCTGGTATTGAAAACACCTGGGTTTTGATTTGTTATTTCTAGTATTGAAAATACTCTAGTTTAGCATACGTATTTCTTGTATTGAACATACCACTGTTTTATATACTTATCTCTGGTAATGAACATACCCCAGTTCTGAATTATTTTAACTGTTTTTGACCATACCCCAGTTTTTAATAGTTATTTTTAGTATTGAAAATACCCCTGTATTACTTTCTTATTTCTGGTATTGTACATTCCTCAGTTTTGAATGCTTATTTGTGGTATTGAAAATACCCCAGTTTTTAATATTTATTTATGGTATTGAAAATAACATAGTTTTGAATACATATGTCTGGTACCAAAAATATCTGAGTTTTGCTTACTTATTCCTGATATTGAAAATACCCCTGTTCTGAATACTTATTTCTGGTATCAAAAATACATCTTTTTTGAATATTTCCTTCTGGTATTGAACATACCCTAGTTTTGAATACTTATTTCTGATACTGACCATACCCCAATTTTGAATTCTTATTTCTGGTATTAAAAATACCCCTGTTTTAAATACTTATTTCTGGTATTGACCATACTCCAGTTCTGAACACTTATTTCTGTTATTGACCGTACCCCAATTTTGAATACTTCTTTTAAGTATTGAGAACAGCCCAGTTTTGCTTACTTATTTCTGGTATTGAAAATATCTCTGTTTTAAAATACTTATTTCTGACATTGTAAATACCTGTGTTCCATACGTATTTCCGGTATTGAGCATTCATCAGTTTTGAGTACTTTGTTCTTCTATAAAAAACATTTTGCATATGTATTTCTGTTATTGAACAAACACCCATGTTGCATACTTATTTCTGGTATTGAAAATACCCCTTTTCTGAATACTTATTTCTGGTATCAAAAATACCCCTTTTTTGAATATTTATTTCTGGTATTGAACATACCCCAGTTTTGAATACTTATTTCTGGTATTGAACATACCCAATTTTGAATACTTATTTAAGGTATAAAAAAATACCCATTTTGCATATGTATTTTCAGTATTGAACATACCTCAGTTTTGCTTACGAATTTCTGGTTTTGAAAATACCTGGGTTTCCCATACTTATTTCAGGTATTGGAAATAATCCAGTTTTAAATATTTGTTTCTGATATTGACAATACCCAGGTTTTAATAAATATGTCTGGTATTGAAAATACCCTAGATTTGAATACATACTTTTGGTATTAGCCATACCCCTGTTTTAAATATTTATTTCTGGCATTGAAAATACCCATTTTGAATACTTTTTTCTGGTATCAAAAATATCCATTTTGCATACTGATTTCTGGTATTGAACATATCCCAGTTTTGAATACTTGTTTCTGGTATCTAAAATACCCATTTTGCATAGGAATTTCTGGTACTGAACATTCCACAGTTTTACATATTAACTTCTGGTATTGAAGATACCCAGTTGTGAACACTTCTTTCTGGTATTAATCATACCACAGTTTTGAATTCTTATTTCTGGTATTGAAAATCCTCCAATTTTGAATACTTATTTCTGGTATTGAAAATACAGAAGTTTTGAATACTTATTTCTAGTATCAAAAATACCCATTTTGTGTATGTATTTCGGTGTTCAACACACCACAGTTTTGCTCATGAATTCTAGAAATAAAAATATCCCAGTTTTCCATACTTATTTCAGGTATTGAAAACTCTCCAGTTTTTAATACTCATTTCTGGTATCAAAAATACCCATTTGTCAAATGTATTTCTGTTATTTATCATTCCCCAGTTTTCCATACTTTTTTCTGGTATTGAAAATACTCCAGTTTGAATACTTATTTCTGATTTGAAAATACCCCAACATTGAAAACTTATTTTTGGTATTGAACATACCCCAGATTTGAGTATTTATATCTGGCATTGAAAAAACTAAAGTTTTGCTTACTAATTTCTGGTATTAACCATACTGTACCAAAGTTTTCCATTTTTATTTCTGGTACTGAAAATACAGAAGTTTTGAATACTTATTCCTGGTATTGAATGCACAACAGTTTTGATTCATTTTTTTTTCTGGTATTAACCATACCCCAGTTTTGAAAACGTATTTCTGGTATCAAAAAAATCCCAGATTTGAATAGTTCTTACAGGTATGGAAAATATCCCTGTTTTGCATACTTTTTTCTGGTATTGAACATAGTCCAGTTCTGAACACTTATTTCAATTATTGACCAAGCCCCAATTTGAATACTTTGTTTAGGTATTGAGAATACCCCACTTTTGCTTACTTATTACTGGTATCTAAAATATCCCGTTTTGAATACTTATTTCTGGTTTTGAAATTACCACTTGTTCATACCTTTTTCTGGTTTTGAACATAATCCAGTTTTGACTACTTTTTTCTGGTATAAAAAAAACATTTTGCATATGTGTTTCTGGTATTGAACATACCACCATTTTGCATACTTATTTCTGGTCTTGAAAATACCTCAGTTTTGAATACTTATCTCTGATATCAAAAATACCTGCATTCCATGCATATTTCCGGTACCGAACATAACTCAGTTTTGCTTTCTTTTTTCTGGCATTGAACATACTCCAGTTTTGCATGTTTTTTTCTGGTATTGAAATTACTCCAGGTTTGAATTCTTCTTTCAGGTATCAACAACATCAGTTTTTCATACTTATTTCTATTATTGAACATACACCAGTTTTGCTTACAAATTTCTAGTAAGGAAAATACTCCAGTTTTGAATATTTATTTCAGGTATTGGCCATACCCCAGTTTTGAATACTTAATTCTGGTATTGAAAATACTCCAGTTTTGAATACTTTTTTCTGGTGTTGCACATGACCCAGTTTTGAATACTTCTTTCTGGTATTGACTATACCCCAACTTTGAGTACTTATTTCTGGTATTGAAAACACCTTGGTTTTGATTTCTTATTTCTGGTCTTGAAAATACTCCAGTTTTGCATACTTATTTCTTGTATTGAACATACCCCAGTTTTGCATACTTATTTCTGGTGATGAACATACCCCAGTTCAGAATTCTTTTATCTGTTTTTAACCATACCCCTGTTTTTAATACTTATTTCTAGTATTAAAAATACCCCTGTTTTGGTTACTTATTTCTGGTATTGAACATTCCTCAGTTTTGAATACTAATTTGTGGTATTGAAAATGCCCCTGTTTTGACTACTTGTTTGTGGAATTGTATATGCCACAGTTCTGCATACTTATTTCTGGTATTGAAAATACCCAAGTTTTGAATATTTATTTCTAGTATTGAAAATAACAAACTTTTGAATACTTATCTCTGGTAGTGAAAATATTCAGTTTTGCTTACTTATTCCTGATATTCAAAATACCCCTGTTCTGAATACTTCTTTCTGGTATCAAAAATATCCCTTTTTGAATATGTATTTCTGGTATGGAACATACCCCAGTTTTGAAAACTTATTTCTGATACTGACCAAACCGTGTTTTGAATTCTTATTTCTGGTATTGAAAATACCTCAGTTTTGAATACATATTTCTGGTATTGAACATACACCTATTTGCTTAAGAATCTGGTTCTGAAAGTACCCCAGTTTCCCATACTTATTTCAGGTATTGAAAATACTCAGGTTTAAATACTTTTTTCTGGTTGTGAAAATACCCCAATTTTAAATATTTATATCTGGTATTTAAAATACTCCCATTTTGAATGCATATTTCTGGTATTGAACATACCCAAGTTTTTTAATACTTATTTCTGTTATTGATCATACCCCAGTTCTGAACACTTATTTCTATTATTGACCATACCCCAAGAATACTTGTTTTAAGTATTGAGAGCATCCCAGTTTTGCTTACTTATTTCTGGTATTGAAAATACCCCCTTTTTGAATAATTATTTCTGGTATTGAAAACACCAGTTTTGCATACCTTTTTCTGATATTGAGCATACATCAGTTTTGAATATTTATTTCTTGTATAAAACATATTTTGCATATGTATTTCTGGTATTGAACAACCCCCCCCGTTATGCATACTTATTTCTGCTATTGAAAATACCCCAATTTTGAATACTTCTTTCTGGTATTAACCATACACCAATGTTGAATACTTCTTTCTGGTATTGACCATAGACCAGTTATAAATACTTATTTGTGGTATTGAAAATATACCAGTTTTCAATACTTTTTTCTTATATTGAAAATACCCTGTTTTTGAATACTTATGTCTGATATTGAAAATACTCCAGTTTTGAATACGTATTTTTAATATAGACCATACCAGTGTATTATATATTTATTTCTGGTATTGGAAATACCCAGTTTTGAGTTCTTGTTTCTGGTATTGAACAAACTCCAGTTTCTAATACTTATTTCTGTTATTGACCATACCCAAGTTTTGAACTCTTTTTTTCATTATTGACCATACCTTAACTTTGAATATTTCTTTTTAGTCTTGAGAACACCCCAGTTTTGCTTACTTATTTCTAGTATTGAAAATACCCCATTTTTGAATACTTACTTCTGATATTGAAAATACCCATTTTGCTTACTTGTTTCTGGTATTGAACATTCCCCAGTTTTGAATACTTATCTCTGGTATAAAAATACCTGTGTTCCTTGTGTATTTCTGGTATTGAATATACCTCAGTTTTGCTTTCTTTTTTTCTGGTATTGAACATACTCCAGTTTTGCATACTTTTTTCTGGTATTGAAATTACACTGATTTTGAATTCTTCTTTCTGGTATCAACATCATTACTTTTTCATATGTATTTCTGGTATTGGACATACCCCAGTTTTGCTCATGAATTCCTAGTAATGAAAATATCCCAGTTTTGAATATTTACTTCAAGTATTGACCATTCCCCAGTTTTGATTACTTAATTCTGGTATCAAAAATACTCCTGTTTTATATACTTATTTCTGGTATTGACCATACTCCGACTTTGAATACTTATTTCTGGTATTGAAAACACCTGGGTTTTGATTTCTTATTTCTGGTATTGAAAATACTCCAGTTTAGCATACTTATTTCTTGTACTGAACATACCACAGTTTTGCATACTTATTTCTGGTAATGAACATACCCCAGTTCTGAATTATTTTAACTGTTTTTGACCATACCCCAGTTTTTAATAGTTATTTTTAGTATTGAAAATACCCCAATTTGCTTTCTTTTTTTGGTATTGTACATGCCTCAGTTTTGAATGCTTATTTGTGATATTGAAAGTACCCCAGTTTTGAATATTTATTTGTGGTATTGAAAATAACATAGTTTTGAATACTTATGTCTGGTACTGAAAATATCTGAGTTTTGTTTACTTATTCCTGATATTGAAAATGCCCCTGTTCTGAATACTTATTTCTGATATCAAAAATACCCCTTTTTGAATATTTATTTCTGGTATTGAACATACCCCAGTTTTGAGTACTTATTTCTGATATTGACCATACCCCAATTTTGAATTCTTATTTCTGGTATTGAAAATACCCCAGTTTTAAGTACTTATTTCTGGTATTGACCATCCTCCAGTTCTGAACACTTATTTCTGTTATTGACCATATCCCAATTTTTAATGCTTATTTTAAGTAATGAGAACAGCCCCGTTTTGCTTACTTATTTCTGGTATTGAAAATGCCTCTGTTTTGAATACTTATTTCTGGTATCATAAATACCTGTGTTCCATACTTATTTCTGGTATTGAGCATTCATCAGTTCTGAATACTTTGTTCTTATTTAAAAAAAGGTTTGCATATGTATTTCTGTTATTGAACAAACTCCCATGTTGCATACTTATTTCTGGTATTGAAAATACCATAGTTTTAAGTACTTATTTCTGGTATTGACCATACTCCAGTTCTCAACACTTATTTCTGTTATTGACAATACCCTAATTTTGAATACTTCTTTTAAGTATTGAGAACAGCCCAGTTTTGCTTACTTATTTCTGGTATTGAAAATACCTCTGTTTTGAATACTTATTTCTAGTATCATAAATACCTGTGTTCCATATTTATTTCTTGTATTGAGCATTCATCAGTTTTGAATACTTTCTTGTTCTATAAAAAAGTTTTGCATATGTATTTCTGTTATTGAACAAACCCCCATGTTGCATACTTATTTCTGGTATTGAAAAAAACCCAGTTTTGAATATTTATTTAAGGTATAAAAAATACCCATTTTGCATATGTATTTTTGGTATTGAACATACCTCAGTTTTGCTTACAAATTTTTGGTTTTGAAAATACCCGAGTTTCCCATAATTATTTCAGGTATTGGAAAAACTCCAGTTTTCAATACTTGTTTCTGATATTGACAATACCCAGGGTTGAATAAATATGTGTGGTATTGAAAATACCCTAGATTTATATACTTATTTTTGGTATTAACCATATCCCTGATTTAAATATTTATTTCTGGTATTGAAAATACCCATTTTGAATACTTTTTTCTGGTATCAAAAATACCCATTTTGCATACTGATTTCTGGTATTGAACATATCCCAGTTTTGAATACTTATTTCTTATAGCTAAAATACCCATTTTGCATAGGTATTTCTGGTACTGAACATTCCCCAGTTTTACATACTTACTTCTGGTATTGAAGATACCCAGTTGTGAACATTCTTTCTGGTATTAATCATACCCCAGATTTGAATTCTTATTTCTAGTATTGAAAATCCTCCAGTTTTGAATACTTATTTCTAGTATCAAAAATACCAATTTTGTGTATGTATTTCTGGTGTTCAGAACTGAAGTATGTTCAATACCAGAAAGAAATATGATTATGAATTTCTAGGAATGAAAATACCCCAGTTTTCCATACTTATTTCAGGTTTTGAAAACACTCCCATTTTTAATACTTATTTCTAGTATCGAAAATACCAATTTTTCATATGTATTTCTGTTATTTATCATTCCCCATTTTTCCATACTTTTTTCTGGTATTGAAAATACTCCAGTTTGAATACGTATTTCTGATACTGAAAATACCCCAGCTTTGAAAACTTATTTTTGGTATTGAACATACCCAGTTTTGAGTATTTATTTCTGGCATTGAAAAAAACTGAAGTTTTGCTTACTAATTTCTGGTATTAACCATACTGTACCAAAGTTTTCCATTCTTATTTCTGGTACTGAAAATACAACAGTTTTGAATACTTATTCCTGGTATTAAACGTGCAATAGTTTTGAATCATTTTTTTTCCTGGTATTAACCATACCCCAGTTTTGAAAACTTATTTCTGGCATCAAAAATACCCCAGATTTGAATACTTCTTACCAGTATGGAAAATGCCCCTGTTTTGCATACTTCTTTCTGGTATTGAACATACTCCTGTTCTGAACACTTATTTCAGTTATTGACCATACCCCAATTTTGAATACTTTGTTTAGGTATTGAGAATACTTCACTTTTGCTTACTTATTACTGGTATCTAAAATATCTAGTTTTGAATACTTATTTCTGGTATCGAAATTACCACTTGTTCACACCTTTTTCATATTTTGAACATAATGAGGTTTTAACTACTTTTTTCTGGTATCAAAAAAAAAATTTTGCATGTGTGTTTCTGGTATTGAACATACCACAATTTTGCATACTTCTTTCTGCCATTGACCATACCCCTTTTTTGATAACTTATGTCTGATATTGAAAATACCCTAGTTTTGAATATTTCTTTTTAATATTGACCATACCAGTGTTTTAAATGTTTATTTCTGGTATTGGAAATACCCAGTTATTCTTATTTCTGTTATTGAACATACTCCATTTCTGAACTATTATTTCTGTTCTTGACCATACCCTAATTTTGAATACTTAGTTTTAGTATTGAGAACATCCCGGTATTGATTACTTATTTCTAGTATTGAAAAAAAAACATTTTTGAATACTTACTTCTGATATCGAAAATACCTATTTTGCATCCTTATTTCTGGTATTGAACATACCCCAGTTTTTAAATACTTATTTCCCGTATCAAAAAAACTTTTTGCATACATGTTTCTGCTATTGAACATATCCCAGTTTTGCATACTTATTCTGGTATTGAAATTACTCCAGTTTTAAATACTTCTTTCTGGTATGGACCATAACCCAGTTTTGATTACTTATATCTGGTATCAACAACATCAGTTTTTCATATGCATTTCTATTTATTTTTATTTTATTTATCAAGTCTAGGATTACAAATACCTTTGAGCCATGGATCTTTTACAAAAGTTCCACGTCAGAGAAATACAAATTATGGGGTACATCAAGACAGGCATTACAACAATGTGGACATTGCAAACAGAGTACAGATTAATACAGTTCAAGGGTAGCATTGTAACAAGGCAGCCAGTGGCATTTGTCAGAGAAAATAAACAACAGATAAGAAGTGCCAGAGTCATAGGGAGAGGGGAGAGGGTAGGGGGAGAAGGAATATAGGAAGGGTGGCAAGAGGGTGAAAAGTGCAGTATTGGGTATACCAAGATGTGAGGGTAGAATCCAGTGGGGGGGACAACTAGAGCAGAAAAGGAAGTGGAGAAACAAGGTTAAGTTGGGCAGTCACAGGAGCTGTTGGTAGTGAGATAGTCCCGGAGCCTAGTTTTAAACATACCAATAGTTGGGGCAGAGGAGATGGTTGGGCTGAGGCCATTGAACCAGAGTGGTGCTCGATAAGCAAAAGAGCGTTGTCCCTGTGAAGTGTGACAGTGGGGGACTTTCAATAGCTGTAGTGTGGATCTCTTAAGGTGCCATTTGTTAATATGGTGCTGTAACAGAGTTGAGACCCCAGAAGGTGCAAGGCCAAGGTAGATTTTTTTCACAATGGAGCAGGTGAGAAACTTTATGCAGTTTGATAGGTGGAGCCAGCTGGTCTGAGTGTACAGGTCACATGTGTGGGTGAGACGGTGAGCACCAGTGATGAGCTGACATGCTTTATTTAAGGTAGTTGAGAGGCATCTAAGGGTTGTGGTTGTGGCCAAGCCATAAATGATGAGACCATAGTCTATTACAGAGGTCACAGAGCTCAGGACTGCAACCTTCAAAGCTTCTGGCGTGAGGTGTGGTCTGTGTTTGAAGAGGAGACCAAGCCGTGTATTAGCAGCTCTAGCTACACTATCTACATGAAGTCCATAGGAGAGATTAGGGTCAAGCTGTATCCCTAAGTATTTGAAGGACCCCACCTGATCTAGAGTGTTCCCCATGGTGGTGGAGATAGCCAAGTGGTGTAGCTTGTGTGGGTTATGAGAGCTGCAGAAGAGAATAGATTTGGTTTTCTTGTCATTGAGGACCAGTTTATGATTAAAGAAACCATGTCTCTACAGAACTGAAACCAAGTTGAAGGTTGTGTTGAAGAGTGGCAGGATCTTTGTGAGTGGAGAATACAACAGCATCATCGGCATATAGTATGATCTGCTCAGAGCAGTGGTAAGGGAGGGAGTTTAAGAAAAGGCTAAAAAGGAGGGGTCCCAGTATGGATCCCTGTGGGACACCCGAGCGAACAGGCAGGGTGTTAGAAAGAGCGTCCGCAATTTTTACTCTCTGTGACCGGTTTTCTAAGTAGCTTTTAAACCAGAGAGAAGAGTCAGGTGATAGCCCGGCATTCAGTAGTTGGTGTATTAGTAATCCATGGTGTACTGTATCGAAGGCCTTGGAGAGGTCGATGAAAACGGCCCCTGTGAGAAGGCCGTTGTCAAGGGATTTGTGCAAAGCTCCAGTGAACTCAAGAAGGGCTGTGGTGGTGCTGTGACCCTTCCGGAAGCCGTGTTGTTGTGGACAAGGTATATTGTATTTATCCAAGTGGTCGGTAAGTTGATCAGCCATGATGCGCTCAAGTGCTTTAGAGAGTGGGGGCAGTATGGAGATAGGGCGATAATTTGAGTGAATCGTCTTGTCCCCACTTTTATGGATGGGTGTCACGGTGGCTGTTTTCCATAGGTCTGGAAATTTTCCACAGCTGAGAGAGAGGTTTAGGATTTTTGTTAATGGATGAATTACCTCATCGAGGGTGAGCAAAAGAAGCTTAAGATCCAGGGTGTCGCTACTAGATCTAGATTTAGAGATAGCTGCAGTAATATAGTGGTGAGCTTCATTCAGCCTTACCTTCCTGAAGTAGAAGAGGGGATGGTTAGACTGAGGGGCTGAGGTATTTGGGGAGTAGGCCCTGTTTTCAAAAAAGTCATGGGGTAGAACAGCACTAAGGTCTGAAAAAGCTGTGTTAAAGATGTTTGCGATCACCTTGGGGTCAAGGGTTGAGGATCCATCAACCATTAACATGGCCGGAGAGGTTTTTGGCTGCTTTCCTGTGACATCCTTGATATTGTCTCAGAAAGCACGACCATTTCCCCATGTATTGGTGAGAGCATCTTTGTAATAGGTGGATTTCATTAGCTGTATGACTTTTGTGCAGGCATTTCATGCTTGTTTGTAATTTTGGGATGTCCAGTTGTTTGCCAGTGGCCCTGGCAACTGCCCAGAGGTGATCCCTTAGTTTCAGCTGTGAGAGAAGAGCCGCGGTGACCCATGGGTTAGAGAGAGATTTTGTTTTGCACCTTTTAGCAGGGGCAAAGAGGTCGCAGGCTTTGTTGAAAATTGAGATGAAGTGATCAAGAGCCAAGTTAACATCTGTTGCTTCATAGATGGATAGCCAGACTTGTAGAAGCAGGTGTTGTTTGAGATGTGGAAGTTTTCCATGAGGAAGGACTCTGCTAGTGATAATTTTGGGAGGGGGCTTAAGAAATGTGTTAGACCATGCACACATGACTAGGGAGTGGTCACTGAGTGAGTCTGGGAGAATGGTCGTATGAGAAATCCTTGTGGGATGAGTGGTGAGGACCCAATCCAAGAGGGTACTGGTGCCAGTCTTGTAGTTTATCCTAGTAGGGGAGTTTACCATTTGTGTGAGGTTAGCAGCTGAGATGGAGTCTGTATAGGCACTGGCACTCATTGCTAACCAGTTTATGTTGAAATCCCCCTAGTAGAATAAGTTCAGTTTCTGTAGGATGTGAGTTGATAAAGTTTAGGACATCGTTGAATCCATGTTTAGGGTCCCTGGGTGGGATGTATATGGAGACAATAGTCAGAGCTTCATGGTTGGGACCTAGGATGATTTTTATTGGCAGAATCTGGGCTGAGGCAGAAAGTGATGGAGTTGCTACAGGGTGCCAAGACAGGGAATCTTTGATATAGATTGCGCAACCACCGCCTTTTTTGGATATCCGGTCCAGCCTGTGAACATTGTAGCCCTGTATTGTTACTGCTGAGTCAGGAACTTTAGGTGTCAGTCAAGTTTCCACCACTGCAAGGATATCAGGGTTGTGTTGGCATATGAAGGCTTGGAGTGCATCCAGCTTTGGTAGTAGGCTGCAGATATTATTGGTTGCAAGGATAAGGGCACCTGGAGTTTGTGTGTGGCCTGAACTTCTAGGGCCAGGATTGGGATGGATGCTGCCTGAGATGAGAAGGAAGAGGAGCAGGAGTTTTAAGGAGCAGAGTAGCAGCTCTTTGAGAGATAGTTTTGATTGTTGTTTCCTGGAGTAGAAGTTGCAAAGTTCCAGGCGGTATCCCATATGGACTGCAAGGTGGTACAGTGTAGAGAGGTGGCCACACTTGTTGAGAGTAGTGGTCATGTTAAGTAACCAGGAATATCCAAACGGTGCACCAAGCACAAGTCTCGAGTGGAAGTGGAGAGTTCCCTTGGAGTTGCAGTGGAAACCAGAGTAGAGGGTGGTGGGGGTGGAGTGGGGGTTGGGGTGGCTAGGACCAGGGAGAGAGAAGAGGGGGGCCAGGGCAAGGAGGAGGAGGAGATGTGAGAGAAAGGCAAAGGGAGACCACATGGCTTACGTACTAGATAAAGAGATAGAGATATAGCCCTCTAGTGGTGAGAGGATATAATCTGCTTATGGAAAGTCAACTGTTAAAAAAAACTGTCAAAAAAAAAGAGCTCTAAATTCACTTCTAATATCAACTCAGAACTTAAAATGACTGTAAGGATTAAACAAATCATTAAACCCTAGCACATAAATTCAACTAGAGACACAGAGGGAGACACAGTAGCTAGAGGTGTGTTCAGTAGGAGATAGTATGGGCCACTTAGAAATCAGCTTCAACTGGTACCAAATCCAAAAGTCAGGGCCAGTACCTTGCAGTACAGAGGATTTCTGAAAAACTGTTTAGGGTCCAGAAGCTGAGGGGTCCGTGGCCTGGTCAAGGCATGCTGGATCCCTTGCAGTACAGAGGATTTCTGAAAAACTGTTTAGGCTCCAGAAACCGAGGGGTCTGTGGTGTGGTCAAGGCACGCTGGATCCCTTGCAGAACAGAGGATTTCTGAAAAACTGTTTAGGCTCCAGAAACTGAGGGGTCCGTGGCCTGGTCAAGGCACGCTGGATCCCTGAGATTTCTGGTATTGAACATACTTCAGTTTTGCTCAAGAGTTTCTAGTAATGAAAATACCCTAGTTTTGAATACTTATTTCTGGTATTGAAAACACCTTGGTTTTGCTTACTTATTTCTGGTATTGAAAACACCTTGGTTTTGCTTACTTATTTCTGGTATTGAAAATACTCCAGTTTTGTATACTTATTTCTGGTATTAAACATACCCCAATTTTGCATACTTATTTCTGGTAATAAACATACCCCAGTTCTGAATTCTTTTATCTGTTTTTGACCATATCCCAGTTTTTATTACTTATTTTTAGTACTGAAACTACCCCTGTTTTGCATACTTATTTCTGGTATTGAACATTCCTCAGTTTTGAATGCTTACTTGTATTATTGAAAATACCCATTTTGACTACTTGTTTGTGGAATTGTATATACCACAGTTCTGCATGGTTATTTCTGGTATTGAAAATACCCCAGTTTTGAATATTTTTTTCTGATATTGACAATAACATACTTTTGAATACTTATGTCTGGTACTGAAAATATTCAGTTCTGCTTACTTGTTCCAGATATTTAAAATACCACTGTTCGGAATACTTATTCCTGGTGTCAAAAATACCCTTTTTGAATATTTATTTCTGGTATTAAACATACCCCAGTTTTGAATACTTATTTCTGATACTGACCAAACCTCAGTTTTGAATTCTTATTTCCGGTATTGAAAATATCTTAGTTTTGAATACATATTTCAGGTATTGAACATACACCAATTTGCTTAAGAATTTCTGGTTTTGAAAATACCCCAGATTCCCATACTTATTTTAGGTATTGAAAATACTCCAATTTTGAATACTTATTTCTGGTTTTGAAAATACCTCAGTTTTAAATATTTATATCTGGTATTGAAAATACCCCAATTTTGAATACTTATTTCTGGTATTGAACATTCCCAAGTTTTGAATACTTATTTCTGTTATTGACCATACCCCAGTTCTGAACACTTATTTCTATTATTGACCATACCCCAAGAATCCTTTTATATTTTTTTGTTGACCGGGTAAGTGCACTAGACAAATCCTGCCTATTTTCAGGCATGACCCAGGGGATGGCGGATACAGATGAATGACAACGGACCTTGAACCAGATTAAGGTGTTGGTGGTATTTTTAGTGAATGAGGGAAATTTGGCCAGGACACCGGGTAAATTCCCCTACTCTTTTCGATAAGTGTCATGGGATCTTTAACATCCACCTGAACTACCACCAATCCAGGCAGATGGGACCTCGGTTTAACGTCTCATCTGAAAGACGGCACCTCAGAATGCAGCACCTCTCTCATGTGGCACTACAGTGTCAGTACTGGAATATTAACCCAAGTGCCAGATGTGGGAACTGAACCCACAGCCCTCTGATCTCTGATCTTGTTTTAAGTATTGAGAGCACCCCAGTTTTGCTTACTTATTTCTGGTATTGAAAATTCCCTCTTTTTGAATACTTATTTCTGGTATCAAAAACACCAGTGTTGCATACTTATTTCCGATATTGAGTATACATCAGTTTTGAATACTTATTTCTTATATAAAAATATTTTGCATATGTATTTCTGCTTTGAACATCCCGCTGTTATGCATACTTATTTCTGCTATTGAAAAAAACCCAGTTTTGAATACTTCTTTCTGGTATTGATCATACACCAGTTCTGAATATTTATTTCTGGTATTGAAAATACTGCAATTTTGAATACTTTTTTCTGGTATTCAAAAATACCACAGTTTTTAATACTTATTTCTGGTATTGAAAATATCTGTTTTGCATACTTATTTCTGGTATTGAAAATATCTGTTTTGCATACTTATTTCTGGTATTGAACATACCCCAGTTTTGAATACTAATTTCTGGAATCAAAAAAACCTGTTTTGCATCTGTATTTTTGGTATTGACATACCATAGTTTTGAATACTTATTTGTGGTATCAAAAATACCTGTTTTCCATATGTAAATCTGGTATTGAATATACCCCTGTGTTCTATTTTTATTTCTGAAAAAATACTAGTTTTGAATACCTCTTTCTAGTATTGACCTGATCCACATTTTGACTACTTGTTTCTGGTGTCAAAAAAAAAAAATTTTGCGTATGTATTTCTGGTATTGAACATACCTCTGTTTTACTTAAGAATTTCTGGTTTTGAAAATACCCATTTTCCATACTCATTTCCGGTATAGAAAGTAATCCCAGTTTGAATACTTATTACTGGTATTGAAAATACCCCAGTTTTGAATACTTATGTCCGGTATTGAAAATACCCCAGTTTTCAATGCTTATTTCTGGTATTAAACATACTCCAATTTTTAATACTTATTTCTGTTATTAACCATACACCAATTTTGAATAGTTCTTTTAGTACTGAGAAGTCCCCAGTTTTATTTATTTCTGTTAGTGAAAATACCCTAGTTTTGAATACTTATTTCTGGTAATGAAAATAAACATTTTGCATACTGATTTTTGGAATTGAACATCTCCCATACTTATCTCTGGTATCAAAAATACCTGTGTTCAATGCATATTTCTGATATTGAACATACCTCAGTTTTGCATTCTTATTTCTGGTATTGAACATACTCCAGTTTTGAATACTTATTTCCCGTATCCAAAAAAAAAAGTTGTCATACTTGTTTCTGCTATTGAACATACCCCAGTTTTGCATACGTATTTCTAGTACTGAAATTGCTTCAGTTTTGAATACTTCTTTCTGGTATTGACTATAGCCCAGTTTTGAATTCTTATGTCTGGTATCAACAACATCAGTTTTTCATAAGTATTTCTGGTATTGAACATGCTCACGAATTTCTAATAATGAAAATACCCCAGTTTTGAATACTTATTTCAGGTATTGACCATACTCCAGTTTTGAATACTTAGTTCTGGTATTGAAAATACTCCAGTTTTAAGTACTTATTTTTGTATTGCACATGCCCTAGTTTTGAATATTTCTTTCTGATATTGACCATACCCCCATGTTGAATACTTATTTCTGGTATTGTAAACACCTTGGTTTTGATTACTTATTTCTGGTATTGACCATACTCCAGTTCTGAACACTTATTCTATTATTGGCCATACCACAATTTTGAATACTTCTTTTAAGTATTGAGAATACCCCAGTTTTGCTTACTTATTTCTGGTATTGATAATACCTGTGTTTTGAATACTTATTTCTGGTATCGTAAATACTAGTTTTGTATACTTATTTCCAATATTGAGCATACATCAGTTTTGAATACTTATTTCTTCTTTAAAAAAATGTTTTGCATATGTATTTCTTGTATTGAACAAACCCCAATTTTGTATACTTATTTCTGATATTGAAAATACTCCAGTTTTGAATAATTATTTCTGGTAATGAAAATACCCCAGTTTTGAATATTTATTTCTGGTAGTGAACATACCCAGTTTTGAATACTTATTTATGGTATCAAAAATACCCATTTTGCATATGTATTTTTGGTATTTAACATACCTCAGTTTTGCTTACACATCTCTGGTTTTGAAAATACCCGAGTTTCTCATACTTATTTCAGGTATTGGAAATACTCCAGTTTTCAATACTTGTTACCCTAGTTTGACTATTTATGTCTGGTATTGAAAATACTCTAGATTTGAATACTTATTTTTTGGTATTGACCATACCCCTGTTTTAAATATTTATTTCTGGCATTGAAAATACCCATTTTGCATACTGATTTCTGGTACTGAACATATCACAGTTTTGAATACTTATTTCAGGTATCTAAAATACCCATTTTGTATCTGCATTTCTGGTATTGAACATTCCCCAGTTTTATATACTTACTTCTTTTATTGAAAATACCCAGCTGTGAACATTTCTTTCTGGTATTTATCATACCCCAGTTTTGAATTCTTATTTCTGATATAGAAAATCCTCCAGTTTTTAATACTTATTTCTGGTATTAAAAATATCCATTTTGCATACGTATTTCTGGTGTTGAACATACCCCAGTTTTGCTCATGAATTTCTAGAAATGAAAAATACCCCAGTTTTCCATACTTATTTCAGGTATTGAAAACACTACAGTTTTTAATACTTATTTCTGGCATCGAAGATTCCCATTTTTCAAACGTATTTCTGTAATTCATCATTCCTCAATCTTGCATACTTTTTTCTGGCATTGAAAATACTCCAGTTTGAATACTTAATTCTGATATTGAAAATACCCCTGCTTTGAAAACTTATGTTTGGTATTAAACATGCCCCTGATCTAAATATTTATTTCTGGTATTGAAAATACCCCTGTTTTGATTACTTCTATCTGGTACTGGCCATATCCCAGTTTTGAGTACTTATTTCTGGCATTGAAAAAAAAATGTTTTGCGTACTAATTTCTGTTATTAACCATATTGTACCAAAGTTTTTCATTCTTATTTCTGGACTGAAAATACTGCAGATTTGAATATTTATTCCTGGTATTGAACTTACAACAGTTTTGAATCACTTTTTTCTGGTATTAACCATTCCCCAGTTTTGAAAAGTTATTTCCGGTTTTGAATACTTCTTACCCATATGGAAAATACTACGATTTTGCATACTTTTTTCAGATTTTCAAAATATTCCAGTTTTAAGAACTTATTTCCGGTATTTACCATACTTCAGTTCTAAACACTTATTTCTGTTATTGATCATATCCCAATTTTGAATACTTCTTTCAAGTATTGAGAACACCCTAGTTTTGCTTACTTATGTCTGGTCCTGAAATCACCCTAGTTTTGAATACTAATTTCTGGTATCAAAAATATTCCTTTTGTGTACCTATTTCTGGTATTGAACATACCCCAGTTTCGTTGATGAATTTCTGATATTAAAAATACACAGTTTTCCATACTTATTTCTGGTATAGATAATACTACAGTTTTGAATACTTATTTCTGGTATTGAAAATACCGCAGTTTTGAATAGTTATGTCTGGTATTAAACATACCCCAGTATTTAATAGTGAAGCCACCTATAGGTTGGGAGGGGAGTTGCTATCAGTCACAAAGGAAGAAAGAGACTTGGGCATCATCATCACTGATGACCTGAAATCATCCAAGAAGACCTCTAAAGCAGTAGGTAAGGCTAGGGGGGTGTTAGGGTGTATTAGTAGGGGTATCACAAGTCGTAAGAGGGAGGTAATAATCCCTCTTTACAAGACACTGGTTAGGCCCCATCTGGAGTACTGCATGCAGTATTGGAGGCCACACCTTCACAAGGACATTAACCAAATTGAGGCAGTCCAGAGAAGGGCAACCAAAATGGTGCAGGGACTGCATCAGAAGACCTATGAAGACAGAGTTCAATATGTATACCCTTGAGCAAAGGAGGGAGAGAGGTGATATGATCGAGGCATTCAAACACCTTAAGGGCATTAACAAGGTGAAAGAGTCTAACATGTTTAAATATAAGAAAAATAGCAGGACAAGAGGACACAGCATGAGATTAGAGGGGGGCCGATTAAGGGGGAATGTAAGGAAATTCTTTTTCATAGAAAGGGTGGTGGATGCATAGAATGGCTTACCACAAGAAGTGGTGGCTATGAATACAGTGCAGGACTTCAAACAGGCATGGGATATGCATAAGGGAGCAATACAAATGACTATGAATAGATAGGCCACTGACAGAGCAAAGGCCGATGGCACATTTATAAGGTAGAAAAAGAAATGGGCAGACTGGATGGGCCTTGCAGTCCTTATCTGCCATCAACTTCTATGTTTCTATGTTTCTATGTAATACTTATTTCTGTTATTGACCATACACTAATGTTGATTATTTCTTTTTAGTATCAAGAATGCATCAGTTTTGCTTACTTATTTCTGGTATTGAGATCACCCCAGTTTTGAATATTTATTTCTGGTATCAAAAATACCCATATTGCATACAGATTTCTGGTATTGAACATATCCCAGTTTTGAAAACATATTTCTGGTATCAAAAATATCCATTTTGCATTTGTATTTCTGGTATTGAACATACCCCTGTCTTGCATACTTTTCTCTGGTATTAAAATACCTCAGTTTTGAATACTTTTTTTGGTATTGACCCCATACCCCTGTTAACAATATTTAATACTTTTATTGAAAATACCACAGTTTTGAATACTTATTTAAGTGTTTGATCATATCCCAGTTCTGAATGCTTATTTCTGATATTGACCATACCCCAATTATGAATTCTTCTTTTGAGTACTGAGAACACCCCAGTTATGCTTACTTAGTTCTGGTATTGAAACTACACCAGTTTTGCTTACTTATTCCTGATACTGAAAATACACCTGTTTTGAACACTTATTTCTGGTGTCAAATATACCACTGTTTTGAATATTTATTTCTGGTATTCAACATACCCCAGTTTTAAATACTTATTTCTGGTATCAAATTACCCCACAGTTCTACATACTTATTACTGGTATTGAACATACCCCAGTTTTGCATGTTTTTTTTTTCCTGGTATTGAAAATAATCCAGTTATAAATACATATGGTGGTATTGAACATACTTGAGTTTTGAATACTTATTTCTGGTATCAAAAATATCCCTTTTGCATACCAATTTCTGGTATTGAACATACCCCCATTTTGCTGATGAAGTTCTCATATTAAAAAGACACAGTTTTCCATACTTATTTCTGGTATATAAAATACTCCAGTATTGAATACTTATTTCCTGTATTGAAAATACCCAAGTTTTGAATACATATGTCTGGTATTGAAAATACTCCAGTTTTGAATACTTGTTTTTGGTATTGTATATACCTTCATTTTAAATATTTATTTCTGGTATTGAACATAGCCCAGTTTTGAATACTTATTTCTGGTATTAAACATACCCCAGTTTTTAATACTTATTTTTGTTATTGACCATATGCTAATTTTGATTATTTCTTTTTAGTACTAAGAACACATCAGTTCTGCTTACTTATTTCTGGTACTGAAAACACATCAGTTTTGAATATTTATTTCTTGCATCAAAAATACCCATTTTGCATATGGATTTCTGCTATTAAACATATCCCAGTTTTGAATACTTACTTCTGGTAGCAAAAATACCCATTTTGCATACGTATTTCTGGTATTGAACATACCCCAATTTTGCATACTTTTTTCTGGTATTAAAAATACCCCAATTTTGAATACTTATTTTTGGTATTGACCATACCCATTTTAAATGTTTTTTTCTTTCATTAAAATTACCACAGTTTTGAATATTTTTTCTGTTTTTGATCATACCTCAGTTCTGAGTACTTATTTCAGATATTGACCATACCCCAATTTTGAATACTTCTTTTGAGTATTGTGAACACCCCAATTTTGCTTCCTTACTTATATCTGGTATTGAAAATATCCTAGTTTTGAATATTTCTTTCTGGTATTGACCACACCCCAGTTTTGACTACGTCTTTCAGGTATTAAGAATGTCACAGTTTTGCTTACTAATTTCTGATATTGAACGTATCTAGGCTTGGCAGTTTGTGATTTATATCAGTTTCCATCTATTTACATTGAAATGGACAACTTTGTTAATTTCAATGGACATTTTTTCTCGTCAATTTATACAGAAATGAGTTTACTTCTCGCATCACTTGCGATGCTCAGATCAAAGTTCAGTAGTCATATCACTAGAATGTTTGGATTGCCTGGTGATTTACATCACAAACTGCCATGCCTCTCATTACTTTAGCTTGTGATTACCTATTCCATTAACACCTAATTAGTAATTGCAACATATTTTTGTGGTTTTCCATGTCAGCCTCTGAGCTGTTAAAAAATTAGTAATCTATTAATTAGACCTCAGACCTCAGATCTAGCTACACAACCAAACAGCATGGGTCAAAAAAGGAAATGTGAACATGAGTATTGCTCTGAATTCCCAGAACTAGAATTAAAAAACATAAAAAAGACTGGCAATGGGGAAAGCGTTAACATTTTATGATGCAAGATTTGTAAAACTGAAGTAACGGGTCAGGTAAACCGCATTTTTGAGCATCTTAACAGCAAGACACTCCTGAGGCTAAAGCAAAGTCAGGCCATTATCTCACAGCCCTCAATAGAACCCTTTATGGGGCACATGAGGCAGAAAAAAGAAGAAGCTGTGAACTTCCTACATGATCTTGTTCAGGCTTTATGTTTTGAAGCAATTCCGATGAACGCTGCGCATGGTTCCAGCTATCTAATGTGTGTTCTAAGAAAATAAGCACCTGCTGATAGAACATGTCTATAAAGACGTCAGCTGGAGGAGAAATATATTCCAGAGGTTTTCTTGCATCACAAATCAAAAATAAATGAGCTGCTATCTGGTGAGCAATTCTCTATTGTTGTTGATGAAACACCTGAGTTGGCAGGTCTACCTGTGATCAATGTTCTGGGAGTTTTTTACTCGTCTGAAAATAGAGCCATAAACTGTCTGCTACTGAAGTCTACAGTTGTTATGCAGTGCAATGCGGGTGTAATCTCGAACTTACTCCATGACATGATGAGAGACTATTGCTTGTCTTGGTCAGACTGTATCTCAATAAACACTGATTCAGCAATGTACATGCAGAGAATGATTAAAGATCTTAGAGACATTTACCTACATTTGCTGCACATACCATGCATTGCACATTAATTACACATTGCTATCAACCATGCTATTAAAACAGATGCATTTTGTGATGTTAATGAAATTGTAGTACATTTTCCAGCTCTATTTAAGAGTGCAAATAAACAAAGGAGAGTGTTTTTTAAAGTCTGTGCAAACAATGGTGTTCCACTATCCAGTATGAAACTCCCCCCCCCCAGAGTTGTCCCTTGTTGTTGGTTTTCTTGGTTAGAAGCAGCAGCTTTAATTCACAAAATTGACAGACTACTGAACTTTGATCTGAGCATGGCAAGCGATGTCAAAAGTTCCCTAAAAGATGTTGGTTTAAAGTCAATGGGATCTAAAAGACAGTCCCTGTCTGCAGCAATGCATTCTTTCTCAAGAAATTTTCATTCAAAGCTAAGCACAACACTGACACAAAATATTCCCTGAAGGACTTTATGGTGCTGGTTTGTTGTTGGACAGTTGCCAGATTTTTGATCCATTTGTTAAAAAACAGCTCTCTGCTGTCTCTAAATATGATGCCATAATCAACACCTTTCATTGCCAAAAAGAAGACTTTGAGCGGGACTTTTATTTATATATGAAACTTGATGTTGCTTCTGACCGCATGATCTCTTCGATGGAGTACTGGGAGAGTGAGATGCTAAACCTTCCTGTACTGTCTAATGTTGTGTTGTGGTAGTGGCTATGCCAGTTACATCTGCTGCCATAGAGCGTTCATTTAGTCTGTACAGAAAAGTGCAAGATAAACTCCAAATGTGCATTTCAGAGGAGAGACTAGGGCAGCTAAATATTTTGTACCACAACAAGGACATAACAGGAAGTTTTGATGCATTTAGCAACACTGATATAAAAAATGCACAACTGGATCCAGCATAGATTGCACTTTTTTGGGGGGGAGAATGCTGTATTGTCTCTGTATAACTCTGTGTGTCTCCATATCTATTTGTCTGTGTAAATGAATTAATAAATTATTACAAGTTTTTAACAATAAAGATCAACATTTATCAAAATAAAAACCTTAAAATAAACATCGATTTTAGCCGTCTAATTTGTTAAAAATAAAAATCAAAAACTACCAAGCCTAAACATAACCTAGTTTTGCATACATATTTCTGGTGTTGGTAATACCCCAGTTTTAAAAATGTCTTTCCGGAATTGAAAACACCCCAGTTTTGCTTAGTAATTCCTGATATTGATAATACAGCTGTTCTGAGTCCTTATTTCTGAGGTAAAAAAAACTGTTTTGAATACTTATTTCTGGTATCAAAAAGACCCTGGTTCTGCTTACTTATTTCTGGTATTGAAAATACCCCAGTTTTGAATATTTCTTTCTGGTATTGACCATACCCCAGTTTTGAATACTTATTTCAGGTATTGAAAAAGCCACAGTTTTTCAGGTATGCCTACTAATTTCTGGTAATAAACATACTGTACTCCAGTTTTGAATACTTATTTCTGATGTTAAAAATACCCCAGTTTTGAATATTTCTTTCCTGTATGGAAAATACCCCTGTTTTGCATACTTCTTTTTGGTATTGAAAATACCCTAGTTTTGAATATTTATTTCCAGTATTGAACATACTCCAGTTCAGAACATTTATTTCTGTTATTGACCATGCCACAATTTTCAATACTTCTTTTAAGTGCTGAGAACACCCCAGTTTTGCTTCATTATTTCTGGTATTGAAAATGCCTGTTTTGCATACTTATTTCTGGTATTGAACTACCACAGTTTTGAATATTTAGTTTGGGTATCAAGAATACCTGTTTTGCATATGTATTTCTGGTACTGAACATACTCCAGTTTTGCATACTTATTTCTGGTATTGAAAATATCCCACTTTTGAATATTTATTTCTTGTATTGGCCTTGCCCCAGTTTTGAATACTTATTTCAGGTATTGAAAATGGCATAGTTTTGTTTATTAATTTCTGATACTGAACATATCCTAGTTTTGCATACATATTTCTGGTGTTGGTAATAACCCAATTTTGAGAATTTCTTTCTGGAGATGAAAATACCCAAGTTTTGCTTATTTTTTCCTGATATTGAAAATACAGCTGTTCTGAATACTTATTTATGAGGTAAAAAAAAATGTTTTGAATACTTATTTCTGGTATCAAAAATACCCCAGTTCTGTATACTTATTTCTGGTATTGAACATACCCCAGTTTTGCATACTTCTTTCTCGTACTGAAAATACCCCCGTTTTGAATACTTCTTTCTGGTATTGACCATACCACAGTTTTGAATACTTTTTTCTGGCATCAAAAATACCCCTTTTTGCAAACTTATTTCTGGTATTGAACATACCCCAGTTTTGAAAACTTATTTTTGGTATTGAACATACCCCTGTTTTGAATATTGATTTCTGGTATTAAAAATACCTGTTTTGCATACTTTTTTCTGGTATTGAGCATACCACAGTTTTGAATGCTTATTTCTGGTATCAAAAATACCCTGGTTCTGCATACTTTTTTTGTGGTATTGAACATGCCCCGTTTTGAATACTTCTTTCTGGTATTAAAAATACCCCAGTTTTGAATACTTATTTTTGGCATTGACCATACCCCTTTTTTAAATATTTATTTATTTTATTGAAAATGCTACAGTTTTGAATACTTATTTCTGTTTTTGATCATATCCCAGTTCTGAGCACTTATTTCAGATATTTACCATACCCCAATTTTGAAATTTCTTGTCAGTATTGAGAACACCCCAGTTTTGCTTACCTATTTCTGCTATTGATAATACCCCAGTTTTGAATATTTCTTTCTGGTATTAACCATACCCCAGTTTTGAATACTTCTTTCAGGTATTAAAAATACCACAGTTTTCAATATTTCTTTCTGGTATTGACCATACCCCAGTTTTGAATACTAATTTCAGTTATTGAAAATGCCACAGTTCTGCTTACTAATTTCTGATATTGAACACATCCTAATTTTGCATACATATGTCTAGTGTTGGTAATACTCTAGTTTTGAAAATATCTTTCTGGAATTGAAAATACCCCAGTTTTGCTTACTTTTTCCTGATATTAAAAATACACCTGTTCTGAATACTTATTTCTGAGGTAAAAAAAACTGTTTTGAATACTTAATTCTGGTATCAAAAATACCCCAGTTCTGCATACTTATTTCTGGTATTGAACATACCCTGTTTTGTATACTTATTTCTGGTACTGAAAATGCCCCCGGTTTGAATACTTCTTTCTGGTATTGACCATACCACAGTTTTGAATACTTTTTTCTGGTATCAAAAATACCCCTTTTTGCATACTTATTTCTGGTATTGAACATACCACAGTTTTGAATACTTATCTCTGGTATCCAAAATACCTATTTTGTGTACATATTTCAGGTATTGAACATAACCCAGTTGTGCATAGTTTTTTCTGGTATTGAAAATACCACAGTTTGAATACTTATTTCAGGTATTGAAAATACCCCAGTTTTGAATACTTAATTTTGGTATTGAACATACCCCTGTTTTGAATATTGATTTCTGGTATTGAAAATACCCCAGATATACCTACTAATTTCTGATAATGAGCATACTGTACTCCAGTTCTGAATTCTTATTTATGGTATTGAAAATAACCCAGTTTTAAATATTTCTTTCCTGTATAGAAAATACCCCTGCTTTGCTACTTCTTTTTGGTATTGAAAATACCCTAGTTTTGAATACTTATTTCCAGTATTGAACACGCTTCAGTTCTGAGCACGTATTTCTGTTATTGACCATACCCCAATTTTCAATACTTCTTTTAAGTGTTGAGAACATCCCAGTTTTGCTTAATTATTCTGGTATTGAAAATACCCCTGTTTTGCATACTTATTTCTGGTATTGAGCATATCACAGTATTGAATATTTATTTCTGGTATCAAAAATACCTATTTTGCATATGTATTGCCGATACTGAACATACTCCAGTTTTGCATACTTATTTCTGGTACTGAAAATACCCCAGTTTTGAATACTTATTCCAGGCATCAAAAATATCCCTTTTACATACCTCTTTCTGGTATTGAACATACCCCCAGTTTTGCTGAAAAATTTCTGGTATTAAAAATACACAATTTTCAATACTTATTTTTTGTATAGAAAATACTCCAGTTTTGAATACTTATTTCTTCAAGTTCAAGTTTCATAGCCGGCCCGTCGGCTCAGCGGTTGGATTTCCACTTGCGACGCCGGTGACCCAGGTTCGGGAACGGACTCGGGTCGCTGGAGGGCCGGCCGGGGGGGAGAAGGGTCGAGCGCCCCACGGGCTGCTCTCCTTCTCCGGGGGGAGGATGGGACAGTGTCCGGAGCCTCAGTGACCCCTGGTGGAGGCTGGGGTATCGCAAACTGACCAGCGCCACTGACTTGGAGGCGGGCAGACGCTCGACGCCATTGCACATCCCGCCTCCCAGAAAACCAGGGAAAATGGACGGCTGCCGACCACTTCGCCAAACCCGCCACGGCAGTTACCCCCAAGGCCAGCTTCCCGACCAATTCCGGTCTCTGCAGGTGTTTGGGTCCGCACCCTGCATCTCCACCATGGGGGGTAATCCACGGGGTAGCGGGGGAGCCGTGGCCGATCTGGGAGGTGGAAGCCGGTGGCCCGTGACCGGGCAGAATTACAGGGAGGTCGGCAGCTAGGAAGGGGATAAAGAAGAAAACAAATTAAGTTCAAGTTTCAAGTTTATTGCAGGAAACACTCCATTGAGCAAGCTTATTCACAAGGAGGACCTGAGGCACATACACATACACATACAGTTCCCAATTACATAGACAGGAGATATAAAATGTAGAACAACAAAGAAAAAAATATATATAATACAAGAAGTATGCACAATAGAAATCCTTATGCTATATATGCAGTACATTCCAGCTTTAACCTTGCCCTAAATTATGCAGCACATTTCAGCTTAATAAGTAGAGGGCCAGTTGGTACCTAGGAAGTTGACTTGGCGTTGGGGGCCTAGTAGCACCTACATATGTCTTTTAATTTAGAGATAGCCAGTGTTTTGTAGGAGTTAATTGATACAATGCTGGTTAGCTACAGCATGGCTTGTAGTTGGTTCCAAATGTTTGGGAGGGCATATGAGAAAGCTCTTTGGCCAGCTGTGGTACGTGTCCTGGGAACATCTTGTAGCTTAAGGTCAGATTTCCTTAGGGAGAAGGCACTATGCGAGATGTGTATGAGAGACGTTAAATAGACAGGCAGTTTGCGGAGTAGTAATTTGAGGGTCCAAATGCTAGCATGCAGGAGGCATCTGGTGGCAAGAGAGGTCCACCCAACTGCTGCATAAAGATCACAGTGGTGGGTCCTGTACGCAGAGTTAGTAATGAAGTGAAGAGCACGGTGATAGAGTACGTTCAGTTTAGATAGGCTCAAGGTTGGGAAGGAGATAAAGATAATGTCTCCGTAGTCAAGCAAGGGAAGGAATGTTGCTTGGGCAAGTCTTTTGTAGGTCACGAGAGAAAATAGGGTCCTATTTCTAAAGAAGAAACCCAAGTGTGCTTTAAGCCTCTTTGATAGATCGTCGATGTGGTCATTGAAGGAAAGCTTGTTGTCTATCCATATACTTAGATATTTAAATTTAGGTATGACTTCCAAGGGTTCACCTAGGGAGGTAACTATGAAGTTTTTAGGTGCGGTAGGTAGGGCACCAGACAAGGCAAGTCTCGAGAAAATCATTGTCTTGGTTTTTTTGGCATTTAAGAGAAGCTTGGCATTGATAAGGTTGCTTTCTAACCGGATAAAGTCAGCTTGGAGTGCTTCCCTGACTTCAGTTAAGGACGAGCCTGATGCATACAAACCATATCATCCGCAAAGAAATGTATGCTAGAGTTCTTTATGTGGGAGTCAAGGTTGTTGATGTACAGGGAAAAAAGGATTGGTCCTAGGATGGAGCCTTGAGGGACTCCTCTGGCAATTGGAAGGGGGTCAGACAGTAGGCCATCAGCTTTGACTTCATGAGGTAACTGTTAAACCACTGTAAGGTAAGTGGAGTGGCACCTATGTAGGCAAGACAGGTGATTAGGAGGTAATGGTATGCAGTGTCAAAGGCCTTACTGAGTTCTAGAAAGACTGCACCAGTAACGTTCTTGGTGTCCATAGCATGGATCCAGTCATTGGAGACTTTAGCCAAGGCTGAGATGGTACTGTACTTCGACCTGAAGCCAGACTGGGCAGGGTTTAGGAGTGAGTGTGCTTCGAGGTGATTTTTTAGTTGGTTGTATATATGTTTTTCCAACACTTTGGAGAGAACGGGCAAGATAGAGATAGGACAGTAGTTGTTTAAGTCGCAAGGCTCTCCTGATTTGAAGAGAGGAAGAATATGGGCAGATTTCCAGCAGGATGGAACAGTAGCTGTGGTAATAGAGAGATTGAAGATGTGAAGGATGGCAGCTGTGAACTGGGCATAGTCTAACTGCAAGAAAAATGATTCAAGGCCATTGTCCCCCACACTTTTCTTGGTGTCAAGGCTAAGAATTATGTCTTTGACTTCTTTGTAGCTAAACAGGCACAACTGGAAGGGATGAGGTAGAGTAGCATGTCCAGTATCTGAGCTAGTGTTGCTATTCACTCGGCTAGCATATGGGGAGGAGTCGAATGCCAACCCAGCAGTGGCAAATTGAAGGTTAAGTTCTTTGAGGATTCACAGTTTATTTTCAACCATCCCTTTCTTGGCCAGAATCTTGGTGGGAAGGGAGGAAGCAGCAGGATGGCCTTCAATGGATCTCAGGGTCTTCCAGATTTTTTGGGAGTTCCCTTTGGCCTGCTCCAGAGTGGAGATGTAGAAGTTTGCTTTAGTAGCACGTACACTTTTAACACAGGCATTTCTGGCAGTTCTAAATGCTTGCCAGTCTGCCAGGTCCTTTGTGTGCCTGACCCTAGCCCATAGCTTGTCTCTATTGGTAAGTGCAGATTTGAGCTCTTGGGTGAACCACGGATGTGAGATTTTCCGCACACTCATTTTAATAAGAGGAGCATGCTTGTTAATTAGAGTGGTGAGATTGTCATTTAGGACAGAGATGGCGGCATCAGCAGATTTGGCAAAATATAGGTCTTGCCACCTGATTGTAGCTAGATTGGTTAGGAAGTTTACTGAGTTGAATTTACGGAACTAGCGTTTGATTCTGAATTTAGGGTGCTGCTGGCTTTTAGATTGAAATCTTGTACATACAACGATATTGTGGTCACTCATGTCGTTATGGAAAACTGCAGAATGTGAGATTTTATGGGGATGCGAAGTTAAGATGACATCTAAGAGTGAGCTGTTGGCAGAGTTAGAAGCATTGATTCTTGTGGGTTCAGTTACTATCTGTGTAAGACCCAGCTCAGCACAGATGGCTTTTAAGGAGTGGGATTTAGCAGTGAGCCAGTCCATATTGAAGTCCCCTAAGATTATTCTTTCCATGTAAGCAGCCAAAGTTATGGATTTCAACACATTAAGAATTTCTGTGCCTCCTGACAGGTGTCCATAGCCACCAATGATTGTGATGCACTCTGAGGATGGAAGGTGAAGTTTAAGTGAGACAATCTCATATTCCTTGGGCTTAGTTTTGCAGGAAATGCTGCTAACATCAAATTTTGATTTGGCGTATACAACCACCCCGCCGAATCCCTATCAGCCCTAAAGAGCTTGAAGCCCGGTATAGTAATTTGCAGATCAGAGTTGGTCTTTTTTAGCCATGACTCAGTAATTACAATCAGATCTGGGTCAGTGTGGGCTGCCAAAACTTGAAGATGATCACGTTTTTTGAGCAGGCTCAGAATATTGACCATCATCAGTTTCATCCCAGGAGCAGCTGCAAACTCCGACGGAGAAGTGATTTGAGTTGGGGGACCTGGATTTAGTTCGACATTGCCTGAACAGAAAAGGAGAATTAGAAACATTTTCTTGAGGGCATTTATCAGGTAGAAGTGGGCTCTTTTCATATGGGTTCTTGTGTGGTGTTCAGTCATTGAGGTACGTCTAGCCAGGACATAGAATATGCTGACATGGCCATTCAAGACTAGCAGGGGACTTTCCCAGAAAGACATTGGTGAAGGGAGGAGGGCCAGAGGAGAGGGATGAGAATTAAAATGAAAACCCAACAGATTAAGAATAGGGAAGCAATATGAAGATGCAGCAGGAACTATGACTGTAGGTTCCAGGCTGGGATGACTTCTGACTTAGCCTGGATCAGTGCTTTATGAGTTATAATTTTTGCCAGGATTCAAAGTAGAATGATAATGCAGGCCATATTGCCCATGATTGAGTACAGTGATTTGTGTAGAAAGACCAAGACTCCATCTAGTGGCAGGTCTGTATAACCTGCTAATGGAAAACTATCCACAAAAAAATGTGGTTTTGAAAATACCATAGTTTTGAATACTTGTTTTTGATGTTGAATATACCCCCATTTCAAATATTTATTTCTGATATTGAAAATAGCCCAGTTTTGAATGCTTATTTCTGGTGTTAAACATACTCCAGTTTTTAATACTTATTTCTGTTATTAACCATGCACCAATTCTGATTATTTATTTTTAGTATTGAGAACACCCCAGTTTTGCTTAATTATTTCTGGAAGTGAAAACACTCCAGTTTTTAATACTTATTTCTGGTATCAAAAATACCCACTGTGCATATGTATTTCTGGTATTGAACATACCCCAGTTTTGCATACTTTTTTCTGGTATTAAAAATACCCCAGTTTTGAATACCTATTTTTGTTATTGACCACAGCCCTGTTTTAAATGTTTTTTTTTATTGAACATACACCAGTTTTGCATACTTATTTCAGGTATTGAAAAAAAAAACAGTTTTGAATACTTCTTTCTGGTGTTGACCATACCACAGTTTTGAATACTTATTTCTGGTATCAAACACCCCTTTTTGCATACTTATTTCTGGTATTGAACATACCCCCGTTTTGAGTACTTACTTGTGGTATCAAAAATACCTGTTTTGCATATGTATTTCTGGTATTGAACACACCCTAGTTTTGCATACTTATTTCAGGTATTAAAAATACCCCACTTTTGAATACTTGTTTCTGGTATTGAACATAACTTAGTTTTTGATGTTTATTTCTGTTATTGAACATACCCTAGTTCTGAACACTTATTTCTTTTTCAAATTGAATATACTTTATTTGTAGGAAGAGTTAACAAGTCATGTGTTCCAAACATTAGACAAGGAAATATACATGTTACCTTCACATATACATACATTGTATGTTGAGGTTCTGTTACAATGTTAACTATTAATCCAGTTACAAAAAAGAATCTAGCAAAGATATAGTCATAATATTAATTACTTGCTACAATCCCTTTGACCTACAATAACATGCCCATATTCCTCCTCCTATTTCCTCCCCCCCGCTGGATTTTATCCAACATCCTCCCCCCCTTTTCCCCGTCCCCATCACGTATGCAGTGACTTTAGCCTGTACTTTCATTAGTCCGGGTGCAATGGTCAGAAAGGGCTGAGGTTGATGTTACCATGTGACTGGTAATACTATTCATAAGATGAAAGGAACAAGAAAAAGACAGAGGAAAAAAGAAAGAATGAGATTATTTCCCTTTTCTTTTCTTCCCTTCTTCCCTTCCCTTCTGTTTCTCCACTTTCCCTCTTTATTATGTTATTCAATATCCCTTGGGCCACTAAATGGTCAGTAAAGTATGTAAGGGTGCCCATACTTTCTGGTAATATTGTGGCCTCTTTGTCATGTAAGTGATTGTGTTTTCAGCTTGTAAAGTGAAAAGCATCTATTTTAGCCATTCTATGTACATTGGAATGTTCTGGTCTAACCAGTGATGCATGACCTCTTTTTTGGCACATATGGATATTAATGTCATATATTTTCATTTAGTACCACTTAGAGTTTCCCCATAGTCTCCTATTATGCAGATTTCTGGATTAAAAGCTTCAGATAACCCTAATAGGGGATCCAAATTAGACTTGATACTATCCCAAAAGGGTGTTACTTTATTGTTTTCCCACAGTATGTGCAGAAATGTGCCAGGCCTCTGATTACAATGGGAGCATAAATTTGAGGAAAGTTTCCCCATTTGATGAAGTCTGGCTGGAGTATAATATAGGTCATGTATTACATAGAACTGCAGAATGTGATATCTAATCCATTTCACATCTTGATACAGCTGTGACTAAATTTTAGACCATGGTCATGGTGTTAGAGTATTTGAAGGTAGTGCCTGGTCCCAGATATAATCTGGCACCCCTCTATTCCATCCCTTAGGAGGAGGTAAAAATTAAAAAATGAGATGAGAGGAGGGTAAATTAGTAATGGCCAGTAGAAAGGGTCCAGCTAAGTGCTGTGTCCAGTACTCAGTTCCAAAGCATTGCAGGAGCATATGCTGTAATTGGAGGTACTTAAAACAGAAATAATTGGGGAGATTGAACAATGTACTGGCAATCTGAAAAGGTATCAGTTTGTGTTCTTGAAGTAAATCTATGACTCTCAGTTGAGTAATTCCTGGCCAGAAATTATGTGAGAGGGGCACTCCCCCAATTTTAAAATTAAGGTTCGCACTTATAGGCTGGGAAACCTCCTTCACCAGCGATATCTGGAAAAGGTTGCACAATTGGGCATGTACTCGAAGTGTTATTCCTATGGCCAAGGTCCTGAAACTCTTAATCATTTTTTTGAAGGGGGAAAAAATGAGGGTATTAAGAGATATACTATACGGGGAGAGTAGAGTCTGCTCAATTTAGTAACACAAGGGGAGGTATCGGGCCTGCCCATTATATGAGACATCTTTCATCCAGTATGCAAGGAGTGAGCAAGTAATAGAGGACTGATAAAGAAATAAGTCTGGGAGTTGTAGGCCTCCATTATTCTTGCTCCTTTGCAGCTTAAAGAGAGCCCATCAGGGTGTCTTGCCATCCCATAAAAAGTTGGACATAAGTGTTTTAACCTGAGTAAACTATATTTTAGGTAAAAAAAAATATGTCATCTGTAGGGGGTATAGGAATCATGGAAGAACATTAATTTTCAATACATTTTCCCATCCCCAAAGAGTAAGAGGGAGCATGGCCCAGAGGGAAAGATCCATTTTAATCTGAGTAAGAATTTTGTCTAGGTTGTATTGCTTCATTTTGGCTTCCGCACAGGAAAGATATATACCCAGATAGTTTAGTTTGTCCCTGTTCCATTGAAACTCAAAATGAGCAGCTTCAGTGTGAAATGTATGAACATTTAAGGGCATCATTTCTGTTTTTGTAATATTAAGCTTATTACTGGAAAATTTACCAACTGCTTTAATGAGTTCAAGTGTGGCAGGAATCAATTTTAGAGGTTATGTTATATGAAGTAAAATGTCATCGGCATACACTGAAATTTTATATTGGTTAGGCCTAATAGGTATACCAGAGATGTTTGGGGAGTAATTAATGCATCTAACAAGCGGTTCCAAATATAAGTCAAACAAAAAGGGGGAGAGTGGGCATCCCCGTCTAGTTCCTTGCTGTAAATGAAAGGATTGAGATAGGTGCCCGTTACATAGTATACATGCAGAGGGACAAGTATACAAAATCTTGATCCATTTTATATACTGTGCTGGTATAGTGTAAAGCTGCAACAAGTAGAATAGGTATTCCCATGAAACCCTCTCTAATGCTTTCTCTGCATCCAGGTAGTCCAGAGCAGCTGGAATTCAGGACTCCCTGGATGCAGAGATCAGGTAGGCCAATTTATGCATATGGTCAGAAGAGACCCTGCCAGCAACAAAACCAACTTGCTCGCTGCTTATGAGGCATTGCCAGACATTAGAAAGCCGAGTGGCCAAGATTTTTGCTAATATCTTTATAACAACATTAATTAGGGAAATCAGGTGATAGTTTGTTACTTGAAGGGGATCTCTGTTGGGCTTTGGGAGGACCACAACTGTAGCCTTGAACAAAGAAGAGTCTGAGATACCTTGCTCAAACATATAGTTACAAGTGTCTAAAAGAACTGGTATTAATTGCCCTTTGAAAAGTTTGTAGAATTCTACAGTAAACCCATCTGGACCTGGGGATTTGTCTGTGGGAAGAGAATCAATAGCCTGTTTTATCTCTTCTTACGAAATTGGGGCTTTGAATAGATTTACCTGGCATGTGTTGAGTTGCGGGAGTTGTAGTGGTTGCAAAAACTGATCTAGCGTTTCTGGGCGGAAAGAGGAGGAAGCATGGGAATACAAGTTTATATAGTATTCTTGGAAACAGTTAACTATTTCTCTCGAGGAAGTGACAATTTGTCCTCCGGGTATTTGGATACTTGGAACAATTCTATCAGAGGCTTGTGCCTTGAGTCATAGGGCCAGGAGTTTTCCGGCCTTATCCACCTGATCAAAATACTTAATCTTGAAACGTACAAGGAGAAACTCTACATGTTCGGTCAAGATTGAGTTGTATCGATACCTTAAAATTTCTAGGGCCTTGAACTGATCCATGGTAGAGTCTGGAGAAAGTGTCAATTCCAAGGTCCTAATATCATGTAGCAAAGCAGACGTTACCTTGGAAGTCATCTTTTTTTTAACTGTTGCCATGCAAATTATTTCTTCTCTAACTGAGCATTTTAAAGCCCCCCCAAAGCATATCTAACTTAGGCATAGAGGGGGTATTTAGTTTTATGAAGTTAGTAATAAAGTCAGACAGTTGGGTTTTCAGGTATTCTGATGGAAAAAGTTGACTGCTGAATCTCCATACCTTATCTCTGGAAAGGGGCCGGCCAGGGCTCCAACTTAATAAAATGGGGTGGTGATCGGAGATCTCCTTAGGGAGGTAGTTACAGGCTGTTACAGCTGAAAGATGTCCCATATCTAAAAGAAAATAATCAAAGCGAGAGAATGAATTGTGTTGAATAGAGTGAAATGAGTATTCTCTCGGGTGTGGATAAAGAACCCTCTAAGGGTCTATTAAACCAATAGAATCCATCATTTCTCTGATGGTGACCTGTGCTGGAGAGAGAGACAAAGGGCAACTAGTGGAACGGTCCAAGATGTTACAGTAGACAAGATTCCAGTCTCCTCCCAGCACAATGGGAAAGTAGGACCATGGGGTCAAATCGTTCATAAGGGAGACTAAGTCATCTGTATTAGGGCCGTATATGGAACCAAGCACTACCTCCGATTGACCTAACAAAGCCTTGATCAAAATATATATATGCTGGGAATCTACTATAGTATCAATAAGATGAAAAGGGACTCTCCTTTCAATAAGGATAGCTACCCCCCCTTTACTTGTGTCCGGTCCACTCCTAGGGTCTGACCTACCCAACATCCTCTTAGTTGTAAAACCTGGGGGGGGAGTGGGTTTCCTGAAGAAACACTATGTTAATATCAAGTTTACGGAGATGCAACGATACTTTGGCCCATTTAACCGGGGACTGGGACCCTTTCACATTCCATGAACACACTTTGTAAGAAGTCATCTTATTAATAATTTTTACTACCTTTAAGCCTTAGGCCTAAAGTAATATTATTTTTCAGGTTGTTAAATAAACAACACATGTTAAGGCTTTGTTGTACTGCATACCTGATCTCTCCTCCCCTCCACTTTCCCTTAACTACCCATCCTCCCCTCCCACCCCCTTACCTTGTATCCACGCTCCCCTATACACAGCTACTTGGCAGAGATTACTTTGGAGCCATCCTCTGGACTGACTATCTTGTAAGTTCACCAGTAGAATGACCATCAGGCCAAATGACAGTACAAGGAGTAACTTACTGAGGAGCCGTGTGTACACCCCTCCCTTCATTCTGATTCGTAACATCCTTCTTGAATTGCAGTATTCAGATTACCCTACTCCCACCCCAACTCTAATGATGAGATTGTAACATATTAGATTATAGTTCTTTTACAGTAAGACAGTAGTACTGCATTTGCCATTTCCATTGGTTAGCTATAAGGAATGTTCCCCCTAAAACATTGTACAAATATTAGAGTCCTCTATACCTCAGCATGCAAAATAAGTTTCCAGACCCTCAGGACATTTGCTCTCTACTATATTTCAGCTGGAGAGAAAGAGGCAAGAGTCCAGTAAGGAAAAGAAGAATAAAAAAAAAACTAACCCCGCCTTGTATATACTTGCACAGAATTGTGACTACCTATTAGAAAGATAGGCGCTGCCATTTTACTTCTATCCCCTTAGTTATATTTGTCATCAGGCTCCATAATATGGGGCTGCAAAAATATACCCCTTTATGCTAAGAATCTCAACAATAGACTCTTGGCTATGTACCGATACAAGATGCCTGTTTTCCCCAGATAGACCTTATAACATCAGTCTCCTATGACCGAGGGTTGTTTATCTCCCCTTACAATTTCATTCAAATGGGAGGAGAACCAAGAAACATGTATGTAAATTTAACATCGCACTTAGAAGTCAGTCTCCCTTGCCCTCTCCCACCCCGTCCTCCACCCTCCTCCTCCCCTTTATATTTACATATGCCAGCTTGTAATAATGCAACAATGATCAGATAAGCACACATTGACCATAGCTATATAGCTGCAATGTGGTAGTAGTCAGTTTGGACCATTATTTTTCCCATCTTAGCTTTAGGAGGGGAAGAGGGAAGAGGAAGGACTGAAAATAAGAAAAAAAAAGGGGGGGGGACCAGGGTATAAAAATCTGGGAGGTTCCCCAATTATTCAGATCTTCATCAAGGATTTGGGGTTCCTAAGCCTTGTTACCCCAGTGTAGCGATTAGCACTACATGGGCGTGCACATTTGAGCTTATTACACCGCAATAGGGGGCTTTCTCAACTGTAAAGCAGAGTGGATGCATATCGCACTGTACAGTCATGTAGAACATCTTCTTCAGATCAAAAAAGAATAAACATTCCCTACTTAAGCTCAGGAGGGAAGCATTCACACATTTATATCACAGCTCTACTTGTCCCATTGCAGAGTATTGAAAAGCTGATACCATACGTTTAGATGCTGAGAAATAAAATGGAGAACAATAATTAACTGAGTCACCAAATCCATGCATGGGGCTTAAGTGCCCTCTTGTGGAGATACATTTGAGTATCATTGAGTTAGCACAAACTGTGACAGTGTGAGGCATTAAGGGCATGTTAAAAAAAAGAAAATTAATCATCCCACAGGAGGTATTCCACGAAAATTGTTCCACCTCATTTCTTCCTGAATTCTTCTCATCTTCTGGGGAGGGTGGAGAGAGGTAAAAAGGAAAGGAGGCGATCAGGAGAAGTTCACTTTTGAATCGCTCTTGCTGAACTAGGTCTGCCCATCCACTGCCACTATGAGTCTATACCCTTCGCTTCCACCTCGAGATTCACCAGTTTTGTCAGTTTTAAAGTAAAGCATGGATTGAACAGCATAGGGTTGCAATTGCTGACAATTTCTAATTAGAGTCATGAATAGCATAAACTTCTTCTCATAAACTGTTAACTTTCCACAGAGACTGACAAGCAGCTCAAAGGCTCAGTGTGGCTTAAACAGGTCTGGCATCAGCACATTTAGTTCAGATTGAGCTTGCTCTGCTGTGTCAAAACTTTTCCAGGTATTCTGATGGCAAACAGATAGCTTGGATTGGTACTGGACTTTGAACTTTATTCTGGAAGTGATTAGTTTGGTGACAATTGGATGGTAAGCGGCTCTTCGTTGTTGTATGGTAGCAGGGAAATCTTGCTCAAATCACAACTGCTAACCTTCCCATAAAATTTCTTGGAGACTTCTGACCTGCCCTAATATGTGGATTTTGTCCAGATAGTTTAAGAATTTTAGTATTAGGGGCCTTGGTGGTTGCCCTGCCGCCAGCTTAGATCTAAGCGAGCGATGGGCCCTCTCAATTACATAGGTGGTGTTGTTAGGAGAGGGTCCAGCAATTTTGGTTAACAGCCGCTGCAGAAAGGTAATCGGTGCCGCTCCCTCTGAGTCTTCTGGGAGGCCAAAGATAAGAATATTATTGCAGCAACTTCGGCCTTCCAGGTCCTCAAGTTTAGCCTCCATCCAGTTGAGTTTTTGGTGCAGTGCAGGGAGTTCAGAGTCTACTGATGTCTTCCATCCTTCTAGCGAGGTCGTCCTGGCCACCACATCCTTAATTGCTCAATTGGTATCAGTAAGCTTTACGCATGGTCTTCAATTCTGAGGTAAGTTCCCGGAGCACTGTGCGGAAAGGATTTAACTCCTTCAAGAATTTCTGCTCTGTTAGAGGGGCAGCTGGTGGTACAGGTGTTGAGGTTGTACCTGCTTTAGAGGTAGCTCCTGGTTGTCCTCTGGAGCATTTTGAGTTTTTCTCCGGCGTCAGTGGCGGTGTATGCGGGGGAGGCACCTGGCACATCTTTGCCTCCATACCTGGACTAGGCCACAATCTTCTTTCGGTCCAATCCTCTGGAAAAACACCACCACACCTTTTGCTTATTTCTCCGCTAGTACAGGGAGCCATCAAGAAATATGTGGTGAGTGCACCTTTAAGTTTGGTGTTGTAAAACTAGTGGAATTAGCTGTAGAAGTAAGAGCTGGGGTGGAGATGGGTTCTCAGAGCTGCTATCCCTTCCGTGGCATCACGTGATCCCCTGAACACTTATTTCTGATAATGACAATACCACAATTTAGAAGACTTCTTCTAAGTATTGAGAACACCCCAGTTTTGCTTACTTATTTCTGGCATTGACCATATCAAAATTTTGAATACTTCTATTAAGTACTGAGAACACAACAGCTATGCTTGCTTATTTCTGGTATTGAAAATACCCCAGTTTTGAATACTTATTTTTCATATTAACCATACTCCTGTTTTAAATATCTGTTTCTGGTTTTGAAAATACCCCAGTTTTGAATACTTATTTGTGGTATGGAAAAGACTCATTTTGCGTACTGACTTCTGGTATTGAACATGTCCTAGTTTTGAATACTTATTTCTTTTATGTAAAATACCCATTTTGCATAGGTATTTCTGGTATTGAAGATACCCCAATTTTATATACGTTCTTCTGGTATTGACAAAAAAATACCCAGTTGTCAACACTTCTTTCTGGTATTAATCATACCCCAGATTTGAATTCTTATTGCTGATATTGAAAATTCTCTAGTTTTGAATACTTATTTCTAGTTTCAAAAATACCTGCTTTGCATACGTATTTCTGGTATTGAACATACCCCAGGTTTGCTGATCAATTTGTAGAATTGAAAATATCCCCGTCTTTCATACTTAAAAACATTCCAGTTTTTAATACATGTTTCTGGTATTGAAAATACCCTAGTTTTGAAGACTTATTTCTGGTATAGAAAATAAACCAGTTTTGAATACTTATGTCTCATATTGGAAAATGTCCCAGTTTTGAATACTTATTTTTGGTATTGACCATAACCCTGTTTTAAATATTTATTTCTGGTATTGAAAACACTCTGGTTTTTAATACTTATTTCTGGTATTCAAAATACCCCAGTTTTGAATACTTAAGTCAGGTATTGTGAAACTACCCCAGTTCTGAATACTTATTTCTGGTATTGAAAATACCCCAGTTTTGAATACTTATGTCTCGTATTGAAAATACTCCAGTTTTGAGTATGTATTTTTGGTATTGACCTTACCACTGTTTTAAATATCTGTTTCTGGTATTGAAAATATTCCAGCTTTGAATACTTTTTTTCTGGTATTGAACATACCTCAGTTTTTAATATTTGTTTCTGTTATTGATCATACCCCAGTTCTGAATGCTTATTTCTGATATTGACCATACCCCAATTTTGAAGACTTCTTTTAATTATTGAGAACACCCAGTTTTGCTTACTTATTTCTGGTATTGACTATACCAACCTTTTGAATACTTCTTTTAAGTAATGAGAACATCCCAGTTATGCTTACTTATTTCTGGTATTGAAAATACCCCAGTTTTGAATATTTCTTTCCGGTATTGACCATACCCCAGTTTTGAATACTTATTTCAGGTATTGAAAATGCCACCACAGTTTTTCTTACTAATTTCTGGTACTGAACATATCCTAGTTTTGCATGCATATTTCTGGTGTTGGAAATACACCCGTTTTGAAAATTTCTTTCTGGTAGTGAAAATACCCCAGTTTTGCTTATTTATTCCTGATATTGAAAGTACACCTGTTTTGAATACTTATTTCTGGTGTCAAAAATACCCCTGTTTTAAATATTTATTTTTGGTATTGAACGTACCTGGCTAGGTCTCTGAAACACAGTATTGACTCAGCTTTAAACTTAAAGATTGGGGCAGGGAGAATCTTTTATAGGTGTAAAATAAAAAGTTAAAACAACTCAAAGAAAAAATTGGAGCTGTTTATTGTTAAATGCCAGGAGTCTAAAGAAATTGGATGAGTTAAAATTTTATCTAGATACTCATCAGGTAAGAATTTGTGCAGTATCCCAAACATGGTGGGGTCAGGAAAATAACTGGGGAAGTCAAATAAAGGGATATCAACTCTTATTTAGATCTAGGGAATACAAAAAAGCAGGTGGAGTGGCCCTTTAAATTCATGATGATATCCAGGTTAAAGAGGTAGAATGGGTATCTGACTCACTGGAGCAGCTGTGGGTGAAAATTACCCCAAATTGCTCACTCAAAATAATATTAGGGATACTGCATAGACCAACTTCAACAAACTATGGTATAGATTGTTTGATAAAACAACAAGTATTACAACTAAATCCAGCTGACAGGATTATATTATTAGGGGATTTTAGTCTCCCATGTATTAGTTGGGATACTCTACTGGGGAAAACTAAGACAGAAAAAGATTATGTGGACATTTTCAGCCAGATAGGATTAAGACAGATGGTCCATGCTGCAAAGAGGACAACATATACTAGATTTGGTTTTAACAAATTGGGATGAGGGTATTGAAAATTGTAGGATTTTAGTCCCCTTGGGAAATAGTGACCATAACATGATCATCTTTGACCTTCTCTAAGTAGTCCAGTAGTAGAGGGGCTTACAAAAACATTGGTGTGGAATAAGACTTATTTTGGAGCCATTAGTGAGAGGGTACAATTATGGAACTGGGAGGAGGAATTTGTAAATAAGACAGTACATCAACAGTGGGGAATTATGAATATGTTAGGAAATTTGTGAAAGATCACATCCCATTAAAAAAGAAATTCAATAAAAAGGGTACTACACCAAGTTGGCAAAACTTTAAAATAAAAAGGATGATTAAAAAGAAACAAAAGATGTATAAGAATATTAAACACAATGCAAAACATGAGGGTTTGATTAAATATAAGTAATTACAAACTCAAATAAAGAAGGAAATAAGGAAAGCAAGGAAAGAGCATGAAAGGAAACTTGCAATAAGAAGTAATAACAACTATAAAGCATTTTATGCGTATGCTAATTAGTTAAAGGGGGCAGACAAAAAATAAGACCATTGGAGGGGAGTAACAGGAAAATGGCAATTACAAATACAGAAATGGCAAATATTCAGATTGAGTATTTTTCATCAGTCTTCACCAAAGAAAATAATACCGGGATTTATCAATTTAAAAAAGGGGATAAGACTATGGGAAATCATATTAAAATATTAACCCAGGATGTTCAAAACAGTTTGGCGGCTTTAAAAACAAATAAATCTCCAGGACCAGATGGCTATCACCCTAGATTGTTAAAGGAGTTAGCCTTTGAGTTGGCCCCACATTTAAGTCATCTGTTCCAACAGTCATTAGATACATGGGAGGTTTTAGATACCTGGAGAGAAGCTATGGTGATACCTCTTTATAAAAAGGGAAATAAAAAGGATCCATCAAATTATAGACCAGTGAGTCTGACTAGTGTCCTGGGGAAATTGCTGGAAGGGATAATTAAGGATTTTATAAATAAACATTTATAAGAAAATAACCTGGAGGATAAGTTACAGCATGGTTTTAGGAAGGGGTATTCCTGTCAGACAAACATGCTTCACTTTTATGACAGGGTGGGCAGGGTTTTGGATGGAGGGGGAGCTGTGGATGTGGTTTACTTGGATTTTACTAAGGCTTTTGATAAGCTTCCACATAAGCTACTTATTGAGTGACTTCCGAAGATTGGGCTGCTCTATAGTGAGGTAACTTGGATTGTCTCATGGTTGGCAAACAGAATACAGCGTGTAAATATAAGGGGAGCTTTTTCAGATTGGGAAAAGGTCACCAGTGGAGTGCCTCAGGGTCAGTGTTGGGACTGGTCCTTTTTAATAGCTATGTGGCAACACTGTAGGAACATCCAGGAAATGTAAGGCTCATCAAATTCACTGATGATTGTCATTTAGGGTTGGAGTTAATGGATCCAAATGATCAGTTGAAATTACAACATGAATTACTGTAAATTATATTAATACATGGTATTCAACCTATAAACTCTACTTGAATCCAAAAAAATGTACCATGATGCATTTGGGATCCAACAATACAAATGTCACCTACTACTTGGATGATATCACCCTAAAAACTGTAGATGAGGAAAAAGATCTAGGCATCCTGGTGACAAGGGATGTTCATTTTTTCCACACATTGCAAAAGTGTTACCAAAATGGCAAACAGGATATTAAATTGTATACTGAGAAATATCTCAAGCAGGGACAGTGATGTATTGTTACCATTGTATTCCACCCTGGTGAGACCCCTTATGGAATATGGTGCCCAGGTTTGGTCACCCTATTTAAGAGGTGATGTGGATAGACTGGAGGGAGTCCAGAAAAGGGCTACATGGGTGATTCAAGGGATGCAGGGTAAAAACTATACAGCAAGGCCAAATTTATTAAATCTGTTTACTTTGGAGTACAGAAGATTAAAAGGGGATTTGTGTTTGTTGTTTAAAGCCATAACTGAAGGTGAAGCCTGGAGTAAAATAGGCTTAAAGTTTAGAATTAAAAGTCATAATACTAGAGCACACCCCCATCAGTTACGTGGGGAACAATGTACAACTTGGCACAGAAAAAGGTGGTATAACCAAACAGTTTTTCCTATATGGAACTCACTGCCATTGGAGGTGGTGGAAAGCAAGACAATAGAGGTATTCAAGCAGAAATTAGATGGGTTACATAGATTGGGTAGTCTTTAGAAATGCATTTTGGTGAGCAGGATGGACATTAATGTCCCCCTTAGCTCTGATTTACCTATGATGCCTATGATAGCTATGATATCCCAGTTTTGATTATTTCAGCGGCATGTGTTGTGATCAGGCTTCTGTGGGCAGGTGCTATTCCCCCCTAGGCTTTGGGACTTGTGCACCTTTGACTGCCCCCCATTGCAACCCAAGGTATATACTGTATATGTTGTTGTGCCATGGGGATTGCACAGAGGAGGCAAAGGAGGGGGGTCTTCAGCTGGGGGAGGAGCAGAGTGTGCAGGTAAGGGTGGTGAGGACAGGGAGATGCTCTGGGGTGAAATGGGTCCAGGATAGGGGCTTGCGATGCCTGGTTCCCATACCCAAGGGTTCCACTGATAGTGGGCAAGTGGCCCACTTCTCCAAGGCCTCTCATCCAACCTGGGTGGTGTTGTGCAATGCCAGGTCTATAAAGAATAAGACAGCAATTATTGCTGATCTTGTTGAGTCATCTGACCTGGCTTGCATCACTAAGACCTGGCTTGATGAGAATGCTGGTCCCATATTGGAGTCAGCTGTTCCAGCCAGGTACTCGGTGATACATCACCCAAGATTGATCAAAGGAGGGGTCTCTATTTGTTTTAAATCAGATTTGGGCCTTGTAGGAGTTCCAGTGGCGACCTCTGGATCCTTTGAGTGTATCATGGGAGCAGGTGTGGGCACCAGAATCCTACTTGTCTACCATCCACCCGGTGATGAGAACGTTTTTCTGCAGGAAGTTGCAGACTTCATCATCGACCTGGCGTTGGAGCCCTCCAGGTGGTTGGTCCTGGGGTACTTCAATGCCTGGGTTGATGATGAACTGTCCCATTTTGGTCAAAACTTCCCCCAACTGATGACTTCATTGGGATTTACATAGGTTGTTACTGCTGCTACCCATATTCAGGGTCACTCTCTGGATCTGGTATCCACCCTGGGGATGGAGATCACAGAACTGATGGTGGAACCAGTTGGGTGGTCTGACCATCACTCTAGAAGGTTCAATTTTGCAGCCCCCTATGAGACCAATCCCTTTGGAGATGGTCCAGTACCTCCCTTTGAGGGGAGTTACCCCTGAGGGTCTGATGGTGGTGCTGGACCTATCGAGTTGGCCTATGGAGTGCATGGAACCAGATGTCTTAGTAGTGTACTATAACAATATGGTGCTGAGGGCTCTGGATTCCATAGCTCCTGTCTGTGTTCGCCCCCTCTCCCTCCACCCTCGGTCCCCCTGGTTTGATGGGACATTGAGGGAGTTGAGGAGAGTGGGGCAAAGATTGGAATGCTGCTGACAGGCATCTGGCCTGGAAGGTGACAGACTTTGATTGATAGCCCATTATATGGACTATCAATTAGAAATCTCCTGTAAGAAGGCAGAGTTCCTGTCCAGGGAGATAGCTGCATCAAGAAATCAACCAGCTCAGCTCTTCTGGACCATGGATAGACTGTCTAATCCAGCTTGTCTGTGGAATTGGAGAGCATTTTCACAAATAAAGTGTGATGAGTTTGCTCAATTTTTTTTGATGATAAGGTGTCATCGATCAGGTCAGAGATCCACAATATGCATTCTAATGAGCACAGCAGTGATCGATGTGAGGTTACAGGTCCTTGGTCTGCCTGAACAGATTTTGACTAGTCAGCAATCACAGATATCATGAAGATTGTCCAGGACTTGCGACTGACTTACTATAGTTTGGATCCTGGTCCTACGCGCCTCCTTGTGGGGTACGTGGATGCGATCAGAGCAGTCCTTGCTGAGATAGTCTGGTGCTCTTTGGATCAAGGGGTGTTTCTGGAGTCTCTAAAAGAGGCTATCATGACTCCCCTTTTGAAGAAATCTTCCCTTGACCCAGACTGTCTTGCTAACTACAGACCGATCTCTAACCTGCCCTTTTTTGGGCAAGGTTATTGACAAAGTAGTCACGTTGCAGCTTGATGTCTTTCTTACCACCCATGAGGTATATGATCCTCTCCAGTCCAGTTTCAGAAAGAGGCACAGTACCGAGATGGCATTGGTTCACGTACTTAATGATCTCCTAATAGCGAGAGAGCAGAGGAGCTGTTCGATCTTGGTTCTCCTTGATCTCTCCACAGCATTTGACACCATGGACCATGGGATGTTCCTAGAGCACCTGCAGCTGCTCTGTGGACTGTCAGGGACAGTCCCCAGATGGTTCCATTCTTTTCTCGTGGGCAGAACCCAGAAGGCAGTATCAGGAATTTTTTCCTCTGCTCTGTTTGCTCTGCCCTGTGGGGTGCCGAAGGATTCTGTGCTTTCCCCCATGTTGTTCACGGTGTACATGCTGCCATTGGTAGACATTATAAGGCATCATGGGCTGAGTATTCATTGCTATGCAGATGATACACAGCTCTATATGTCCTTTGCACCAGAACAGAATGACGCTTTATAGGTCTTTAACAACTGCTTCACTGAGATACAGGACTGGATGAGTGATAACGAGTTAAGGCTGAATCCAGACAAGACTGAGGTGTTGGTGGTGAACCCGGGTCACCGTGTAGAGAAGTTGACTCCTGGGTCTCCCTCTGGCCTTGTGCTAGGGGTAACCAGTTGAGACCTTCTGAACAGGTGTGGAATCTGGGTGTAATTCTTGACAGCGAGCTGACGGTTGAAGATGCAGGTGTCAGCCATTGTCAAGTCCTCTTTTTACCATCTGAGGATTATTGCCCGGATAAAACACCTTGTTCCACACGATGACCTTCCTGTGTTGGTTCACACCTTTGTTTGTTTGCGACTTGATTACTGTAATGCTCTATATCTAGGGTTGCCCAGGGTGGATCTCCGTCACCTGCAGCTGGTGAAGAACACTGCAGCTAGGTTGTTGACTGGGTTATCAAGAACTTGCCATATCACACCTGTGCTGCATGAACTGCACTGGCTGCCAGTGTGATGGAGGATCACCTTCAAGGTCACGTTGCTGACCTATAAGACTCTACAGAGTCAGAGTCCATGCTACTTGCAAGATCTCTTTCAATCCTACCGCCCTCTCCGCCCACTCTGTTCCACCGATGGGGGATTGCTAGAGATTCCCAGGGTTTGTCTTCAGTCATCTGGGGCCAGAGTTTTTTTCTTTTATGGCTCCAACCCTGTGGAATTCTCTACCTCGTCGGATCAGAGAGTGCCTGTCCACGGAGTCTTTCAAAGCCTCTTTGAAAGGCTATTTATTTGAACTAGCCTTTCAATAAATTATTCTGCTGCCTTTTAATTGGTTTTATATTTGTATTTATTGTGATAGACATTTTTTGCTATGTATCTGCGCTTTGACATTTTGAAAAGCGCATTACAAATAAATTTTGATTTGATTTGATTTGATTTTGACTTATTTCTGGTATCAAAAATACCCCACAGTTCTAGATACTTATTTGTGGTATTTAACTTACCTCAGTTTGGAATACTTATTTCTGCTATCAAAAATACCCATTTTGCATACGTATGCGTGGCATTGAACATAACCAAGTTGTGCATACTTCTTTCTGGTACTGAAAATACTCCAGTTATGAAACTTCTTTCTGGTATTGATCATACCCCAGTTTTGAATACTTATTTCTGGTATCGAAAATACTCCAGTTTTAAATATATATTTCTGGCATTGAAAATACCCCCATTTTGAATGCTTATTTTTGGTATTGAACATATCCCTGTATTATATATTTATTTCTAGTATTGAAAATACCCTAGTTTTAAATACGTATTCCTGGTATTGAACTTACAACAGTTTTGAATATTTTTTTCTGGTATTGACCATACCCCGGTTTTGAATACTTATTTCTGATATTGAAAATAACACAGTTTTGAATACTTCTTTTCTATATGGAAAATACTCCTGTTTTGCATACTTCTTTCTGGTATTAAAAATACCCCAGTTTTAAGTACTTATTTCTGGTATTGACCATACTCCAGTTCTGAACACTTATTTTTGTTATTGGCCATACCCCAATTTTGAATACTTATTTTAAGTATTGAGAATACCCCAGTTTTGATTTATTATTTCTGGTATTAATAATACTCCTGTTTTGAATACTGATTTCTGGTATTGTAAATATGTATTTTGCGTATTTATTTCCAATATTGAGCATACATCAGTTATGAATACTTAGTTCTTCAATAAAAATCATTTTGCATATGCATTTCTGGTATTGAATAACCCCCAGTTTTGAAAACTTCATTCTGGTATGGACCATACCCCAGATTTGAATACTAATTTCTGGTATTGAAAATACTCCAGTTTAGAATACTTATTTCTGGTAATGAAAATACCGCAGTTTTGAATACTTATTTCTGGTATTGAACATACCCAGTTTTGAATACTTATTTCTGGTATCAATAATACCCATTTTGCATATATATTTCTGGTATTGAACATACCTCAGTTTTGCTGATGAGTTTCTGGTTTTGAAAATACCCAACTCTCTCATACTTATTTTAGATACTGGAAATACTCCAGTTTTGAATACTCATTTCTGGTATTGACAGTACCCCAAGTTTAAATATTTATGTCTGGTATTGAAAATACCCCAGTTTTGAATACTTATTTCTGGTATTGAAAATACTCCAGTTTTGAATATTTATTTCTGGTATTAAAAATACCCCAGTTTTGAATATTTATTTCTGGTATTGAACATAGACAAGTTTTTAATACCTATTTCTGTTATTTACCATTCCCCAGTTCTGAACACTTGTTTCTGTTATTCACCATACAGCAATTGTGAATACTTCTTTTAAGTATTAAGAACACCCCAGTTTTGCTTAGTTATTCTGGTCTTGAAAATACCCCAGTTTTGAATATTTATTTCCGGTATCAAAAATACCAGTTCTGCATATGTATTTCTGGTATTGAACATACCCCAGTTCTGAATTATTTTATTTGTTTCTGACCATACCCCAGTTTTTAATACATTTGTAGTATTGAAAATACGCTCTTTTGCTTACTTATTTCTGGTATTGAACATTCCTCAGTTTTGAATAAATATTTGTGGTATTGAAAATACACCTATTCTGAATACTTATTTCTGGTATCAAAAATATCCCTATTTGGAATATTTATTTCTGGCATTGAACATTCCCCAGTTTTGAATACTTATTTCTGGTATCAAAAATATCCCTATTTTGAATATTTATTTCTGGCATTGAAAATTCCCCAGTTTTGAATATGTATTTCTGGTATTGCAAATACCCCAGTTTCCCATACTTATTTCAGGTATTGAAAATACTCCATTACTGAATACTTATTTCTGGTATTGAAAATACCCCAGTTTTGAATATTTATGTCTGGTTTTGAAAATACCCCATTTTGAATACTTTATTTTTGTATTGACCATACCCCAGTTTTAAATATTTATATCTGATATTGAAAATACCAAGTTTTGAATACTTATTTCTGGTATTGAACATACCCACATTTTTAATACTTATTTCTGTTATTGACCATACCACAGCTGTAAACGTATTTCTATTATTGACCATACCCCAAGAATACTTCTTTTAAGTGTTAAGAACACCACAGTTTTGCTTACTTATATCTGGTATTGTACATACCCCCATTTTGAACACTTATTTCTGGGATCGAAAACACCAGTTTTGCATGCTTATTTCTGGTATTGAGCATGCATCAGTTTTGAATACTTATTTCTTGTATAAAAAAATATATATATTGCTTGTATTGAACATACTCCAGTTTTGAATACTTATTTCTAGTATCAAAAATACCCAGCAGTTCTACAAACTTATTTCTGGTATTGCAAATCCCCAAGTTCTGCATACTTATCTCTGATATTGAAAATACCACATTTTTTAATACTTCTTTCTAGTATTGAACAGAACACAGTTTTGAATACCTATTTCTGGTACCTAAAATATCCCTTTTTGCATACTTATTTCTGGTATTGAACATACCCTAGTTTTGAATACTTTTTCTTGGTATCAAAAATACCTGTTTTGCATATGTATTTCTGGTATTGAACATAACTTAGTTGTGCATACTTATTTCTGGTACTGAAAATACCCTAGTTTGAATACTTATTTCTGGTATTGAAAATACCAGAGTTTTGAATACTTTTTATTGTTATTGAGCATACCCCTGTTTTAAATATTTTTTCTGGTATTGAAAAAACCTCTGTTTTGCTTACTAATTTCTGGTATTGAAAATACTCCAGTTTTGAATACTTATTCCTGGTATTGAATTTACAGCAGTTTTGAATAGTTCTTTCTGGTATTGACCATACCCTATTTTTGAATACTTATTTTTGATACAGAAAATAATCCAGTTTTGAATCCTTCTTTTCTGTAAGGAAAATACCCTTGTTTTGCATACTTCTTTCTAGTATGGAAATACCCCAGTTTTAAATATTTTTTCCTGGTATTGACTATACTTCAGTGTTGAACACTTATTTCTGTTATTGACCTTCCCCCAAATTTTGAAAACTTCTTTTAAGTCTTGAGAACACCAACGTTTTATTACTTATTTCTGGTATTGATAATACCCCTGTTTTGAATACTTATTTCAGGTATCGTAAATACATGTTTTGCATATTTATTTCCGGTATTGAGCATAAATCAGTTTTGAATACTTATTTGTTCTATAGAAAAATGTTTTGCATATGTATTTCTGGTAATGAACAACCCTCCGTTTTGCATACTTATTTCTGGTATTTTAAATACCCCAGTTTTGAATACTTCTTTCTGGTATTGACCACAGCCCAGTTTTGAATACTTAATTATTGTATTGAAAATACTCCAGTTTTGAATACTTATTTCTAGTAATGAAAATACCCAGGTTTGAATACTTTTTTCTCCTATCAAGAATATCCATTTTGCATATGTATTTCTGGCATTGAACATACCTTAGTTTTGCATATGAATTTCTGGTTTTAAAAATACTCACATTTCCCGTACTTATTTCAGGTATAGGATATACTGTAGTTTTCAATATTTTTGTCTGGTATTGAAAATACCCCAAATTTGAATACTTAGTTTTGGTATTGCCATACCCCTGTTTTAAATATTTATTTCTGGTATTGAAAATAGCCCAGTTTTGAATACTTATTTCTGGTATCTAAAATACCCATTTTGCATAGGTATTTTTGGTATTGAACATTCCCCAGTTTTACATACTTACTTCTGGTATTGAAAGTACCCAGCTGTGAACACTTCTTTCTGGTATTAATCTTACCTCAGTTTTAAATTCTTATTTCTGGTATTGAAAATTCCCCAGTTTGAATATTTATTTCTGGTATGAAAAATACATTAGTTTTGAATACTTATTTCAAGTATCAAAAATTACTGTTTTGCATACGTATTTCCGATATTTTACATACCTCAGTTTTGCTCATCAATTTCTAGAATTGAAAATACCCCCCATTTCCATACTTATTTCAGGTATTGAAAACTCTCCAGTTTTTAATAGTTATTTCTGGCATTGAAAATACTCCAGTTTGGAATACTTTTTTCTGGTATTGAAGATACCCCTGTTTTTAATATTTATTTATGTTATTGATCATACCACACTTCTGAACACCTATTTCTGATATTGACCATACCCCATTTTAAAGACTTCTTTTAGGTATTGAGAACACCCCGGTTTTGCTAACTTATTTCTTGTATTGACCATACCAAAACTTTAAATACTTATTTTAAGTAATGAGAAGACCCCAGGTATGCTTACTTATTTCTGGAATTGAAAATACCCCAATTTTTAATATTCCTTTCTAGTATTGACCATACCCCAGTTTTGAATACTTATTTCTGATATTAAAAAGAACCCAGTTTGGAATATTTCTTTCCTGTATGGAAAATACCCCTGTTTTGCATACTTCATTCTGGTATTGAAATACATCAGTTTTAAGTATTTATTTCTGGTATTGACCATACTACAGTTCTGAACACTTACTTCCATTATTGATCATACCCCAATTTTGTGCACTTCTTTTAAGTAATGAGAAGTTTCCAGCTATGCTTACCTATTTCTGGTATTGGAAATAAACAGTTCTGAATATTTCTTTCTGGCATTGACAATGCCTCAGTTTTGAACATGTCTTTCTGGTATTGAAAATGCTACCACCATTTTTCTTACTAATTTCTGATACTGAACATATCCTAGTTTTGCATACATATTTCTGGTGTTGGAAATACCCCAGTTTTGAAAATTTCTTTCTGGTATTGAAAATACCCCAGTTTTGCTTACTTATTCCAGATATTGAAAGTACGTCTATTTTGAATACTTATTTCTGGTGTGAAAAATACCAGTGTTTTGATTATTTATTTCTGGTATTGTACATACCCAAGTTTTGAATACTTATTTCTGGTATCAAAAATATCCCACAGTTCTACATACTTATTTTTGGTATTGAACATTACCCCAGTTTTGCATACTTATTTCTGATGTTGAAAATACCCCAGTTTTGAATATTCTTTCTAGTGTTGACCATAGCACAGTTTTGAACAATTATTTCTGGTATCAAAAATACCCCTTTATGCATACTTATTTCTGGTATTGAACATACCCCAGTTTTGAATACTTATTTCTGGTAGTGAAAACACCCCAGTTTGAAAACTTATTTCTGGTATTGAACATATCCCTCTATTACATATTTATTTCTAGTATTGAAAATACCACAGTTTTAAATACTTATTCCTGGTGTATAAATACTTATTCCTGGTGTTGAACTTGCAACAGTTTTGAATAGTTCTTTTCTGTTACTGACCATGCCCCAGTTTTGAGTACTTATTTCTGAAATTGAAAATAACCCAGTTTTGAATCGTTCTTTCCTGTATGAAAAATGCCCATTTTGCATACTTCTTTCTGGTATTGAAATACATCAGTTTAAAGTACTTATTTCTGATATTGACCATACTTCAGCTCTGAACACTTAGTTCTGTTATTTACCATACCCCAATTTTGAATACTTCTTTTAAGTATTGAGAACACCCCAGTTTTGCTTTATTTCTGGAATTGATAATACCCCTGTTTTAAATACTTGTTTCTAGTATTGAAAATACCCCTGTTTTGAATATTTATTTTTGGTTTTGAACCTACCCCTGCATTATATATTTATTTATAGTATTGAAAATACCCCAGATTTGAATACTTATTCCTAGTATTGAACTTACAACAGTTTTGAATAGTTTTTTTCTGGTATTGACCATACCCCAGTTTTGAACACTTATTTGTGTTATTGACCATACAACAATTTTGAGTTCTTCTTTTAAGTATTGTGAAAACCCCAGTTTTGCTCTATTATTTCTGGTATTGATAATACCCCTATTTTGAATACTTATTCTGGTATCGTAAATACCTGTTTTGTATTTTTTTTCGGTATTGAGCTTACATCAGTTTTGAATACATATTTATTGTATAAAAAAATATCATTTTACATATGTATTTCTGGTATTGAACAAACTCCTGTTTTGCATACTTATTTTTGGTATTGAAAGTTCTCCAGTTTTGAATACTTATTTCTGGCATAGAAAGTACTTCAGTTTTCATTACTTATTTCTGGTACTGAAAATACAACTGTTTTGAATGCTTATTTTTGGTATTGACCATACCCCTAATTTAAATATTTTTTATTGAACATTTCCCAGTTTTTAATTCTTATTTCTGTTATTGACTATATAACAATTTTGAATACTTCTTTTAGTTTTGAGAACACCCCCGTTTTGAACACTTATTTCTTGTATCGAAAATGCCAGTTTTGTTTACTTATTTCTGGTATTGAACATACCCCAGTTTTGAATACTTTCTGCTAGTATCAAAAAAATCCTGTTTTGCATCTGTGTTTATGGTATTGAACAAACCCCAGTTCTGAATAAGTATTTCTGGTATCAAAAATACCTGTTTTCCACATGTATTTCTGGTATTGAGCATACCCCAGTTTTGCATATTGTTTTCTAGTATTGAAAATACCGCAGTTTTGAATACTTATGTCAGGTATTGAAAATACACTAGTTTTGAACAGTTATGTCAGGTGTTGAAAATACCCCAGTTTTGAATACTTATATCTGGTATTGCACATACTCAGTTTCGAATACTTATTTCTGGTATCAAAAATACCCATATTGCATATGTATTTCTGATATTGAACATATCTCACATTTGCTGACAAATTTCTGGTTTTGAAAATACCCGAGTTTCATATACTTATTTCAGGTACTAGAAATACTGCAGTTTTGAGTACTCATTTCTGGTATTGAAAATACCCCAGGTTTGAATATATATGTCTGGTGTTGAAAATAACCCCAGTTTTTAATACTTATTTTTGGCATTCACCATACCCCTGTTTTAAATATTTATTTCTGGAATTGAAAATACCTCAGGTTTGTTTACTACTTTTTTGTATTAAACATACTGTGCTCCAGTTTTAAATTCTTATTTCTGGTATTGAAAATACTCCAGTTTTGAATACTTGTTCCTGGTATTGGTAAGCCCCCTACCCCTGCCTTTTTGCAAATGACAGGTGGTATGCTGTTTGAGTCTGACAGCAGTATCAGGTGGGGACTGGGTTCAGGGAGGAATAGGTTACTTGGCACAAGGGCTAGGTTTGGCTACTCTGCACAGGGGCACCCAAGAAACTCTGAACACAGGAAGCAATAACTGTAATGTCCAAAACCAGGAATGGGATTCTAAAGTGTGGCTTTTATTCACATCCAAGCAGAACAATCAAAGCATAGACGGACCCCCATGGGGCTACACTTCTGATAATGCAGATAAAAATAATCAGGAACACTTCTTCAACACTTCAGCCCTCAGGCTCTGAATCCACTGGGCACACTGCCTGGACTTGCATGCTGCTTTGGGTACACAGCCCAAACTTGTACACTATCTGGGATTCCCAGACTCAGCTCCCTTGCTGGCCACTCAGACACCTTCCATATGTCATTTAAACCCTTTCTGGTGGCTTCCTAAACCACCTAAGAGCACATCAGCTCTATCAGGGAGTTCTCCTTTTAATCCCACATTTGGGTACTTTCCTCAGGCACTGGCCAAGTACCTGAGAGAATGTAAAGGTGCCACAGAGCAAATCTGTAGAGGTGAATTTGGTTACTACTGATGGGGGGTTTCTCACCTCTCACTTCCACAATTCATACCCGTCCATTTCTCTGGACAATAAGAATCTCATTCGGTTAAGCTTGACACTGTAGATTAAGGCTAAATGTATTTCACATTTCCTCTGCTTGTCTTGCTTTCCCATTGTGCTGGACTTGAACATACTTTTACTTGGCTCAGCCCATTGCTCAAGGCCTCCCACTGATTAAGCAGACCAATCCCCACTTTACTTTACTCTTAGTGCTGGACTTGAACCTACTTGAATTAACTGGCAATGTCTATCACACTAGACTTCCTACAAATTAAGTTGTCCAATCCCCACGTTTCAACAGTTCAGGTGAAAACATAGGTCTTCTGTCAGAGCAAACTCACCCTTTGGTTGCAGGTGCCCCACAGGTGATTCCTCACAGGAATTTCTCTCTCACAGTTTCTGGTGCCACAGCACAACTTGAAATAAGGTAGCTTCTTCCTTTAGCCAGAACCAGGAAGGTTGCCCTGGAAGACAGGCAAACCCTTCCACCCCATCCCCTCAGGGATGGGGCACATGGACCAGTAACAGTGGTCTCCATCACTTCACAATCAGCTTACTGTGTTCCTCTTTTGGTGGAAACACACACCTCCCTTACAGTAGCTCTAAAACAGAGCTTAAGGCTCTGAGAGCCTACACACAGACTGCTGTGCTGCTCCTCTCTTCAAGACTGCACACAGACTCTGTTCAAAATCCCCAACATTCTATCCTTACTTCCAACTGCAGCATTCCAGTGTGGCTCATGCAGCTGTGAAAGTTCTAAGGTGATGTCATCCCTCAGTCTCAGCTGAGACTGAGAACAGAGTGAGACAGTGTGAAATCCATTTAACTGGAGTTTCACAAGCTGCCTTCCCTGCCTACCACTAGGTCTTACTGGGATTCTAGTAACCCCTGGTAACAGGGGGGTTACATATTGAACTTACAACAGTTTTGAATATTGTTTTCTGCTATTGACCATACCCCAAATTTGAAGACTTCTTTTAAGTATTGAGAACACCCCAGTTTTGCTTACTTCTTCTGGTATTGACCATACAAACATTTTAAATACTTAAGTATTGAGAACACAACAGTTATGCTTATTTATTTCTGGGATTGAAAATAGCCTAGTTTTGAATAATTCTCTCAGATATTGAAAATACCCCTGTTTTGCTTATTCATTTCTGATATTGAAAATAGTCCAGTTTTGAATACTTATTCCTGGTATTGATTGTGCAACAGTTTTGAATATTGTTTTTCTGGTATTGACCATACCCCAGTTTTGAGTACTTACTTCTGATATTGAAAATAACCCAATTTTGAATAGTTCTTTCCTGTATGGAAAATACCCGTTTTGCATACTTCTTTCTGGTATTGAAATACATCAGTTATAAGTACTTATTTCTGATATTGACCATACTCCAGTTCTGAACATTTACTTTTGTTATTTACCATACTCCAATTTTGAATACTTCTTTAAGTATTGAGAACACCCTAGTTTTGCTTAATTATTTCTGGTATTGATAATACCTCTGCTTTGAATACTTATTTCTGGTATTGAAAATATCCCAGTTTTGAATATTTATTTTTGGTTTTGAACAAACCTCTGTATTAAGTATTTATTTTTAGTATTGAAAATACCCCAGTTTTAAATACTTATTCCTCATATTGAACTTACAACAATTTTGAATAGTTTTTTTCTGGTATTGATCATTCCCAGTTTTGAAAACTTATTTCCGATATTAAAAATAACCCCATTTTGCATACTTCTTTCTGCTATTGAAAATACCTCTGTTTTAAGTACTTATTCTGGTATTGATCATAATCCAGTTTTTAACTCTTATGTCTGTTATTGACCAATTTTAAATACTTCTTTTAGGTATTGAGAACACCCCAGTTTTGCTTTATTATTTCTGGTTTTGATAATAACCCTATCTTGAATACTTATTTTTGGTATTGTAAATACCTGTTTGTATATTTATTTCCAGTATTGAGCTTACATCCGTTTTGAATACTTATTTCTTTTATCAAAAAAAATTGTTTTGCATATGTATTTCTGGTATTGAACAAACCACTGTTTTGCATATTTATTTTTGGTATTGAAAATGCTCCAGTTTTGAATATTTATTTCTGGTATAGAAAATACTCCAGTTTTCATTATTTATTTCTGGTACTGAAAATACCCCTGTTTTGAAATCTTATGTTTGGTATTGACCATACCGCTGAATTAAATAAAAACATTTTTTATTGAACATACCCCAGATTTTAATTCTTATTTCTGTAATTGACTGTATACCAATTTTGAATACTTCTTTTAGTATTGAGAACACCCCAGTTTTGAACACTTATTTCTTGTGTCGAAAATACCAGTTTTGTATGCTTATTTCTGGTATTGAACATACTCCAGTTTTGAATACTTATTGCTGGTATCAAAAAAAAACATTGTGCATCAGTGTTTCTGGTACTGAACAAACCACAGTTTTGAATACTTAGTTCTGGTATCTAAAATACTCATTTTCCACACATATGTCTTGTATTGAACATACCCCAGTTTTGAATACTTATTGCTGGTATCAAAAAACAGTTTTGCTTCAGTGTTTCTGGTAGTGAACAAACCCCAGTTTTGAATACTTAGTTCTGGTATTAAAAATACCCATTTTCCACACGTAGTTCTGGTATTGAACAAACCACTGTTTTGCATATTTATTTTAGGTATTGAAAATACTCCTGTTTTGAATACTTATTTCTGGTATAGAAAATATTCCAGTTTTCATTACTTATTTCTGGTACCAAAAATACCCTTTTTTCTGAATGCTTATGTTTGGTATTGACCATAATGCTGATTTAAATATTTTTTTTTTTATTGAACATGCCCTTGTTTTTAATTCTTATTTCTGTTATTGACTATATACCAATTTTGAATACTTCTTTTAGTATTGAGAACGCCCCAGTTTTGAACACTTATTTCTTGTATCAAAAATACCAGTTTTGTATACTTATTTCTGGTATTGAACATACCCCAGTTTTGAATACTTAGTTCTGGCATCAAAAATACCAATTTTCCACTTGTATTTCTGGTATTGAACATACCTCAGTTTTGCATATTTTTTTCTGGTATTGAAAATACCTCAGTTTTGAATACTTATGTCAGGTATTGAAAATACCCTAGGTTTGAACACATATGTCAGGTGTTCAAAATACCCCAATTTTGAATACTTAAATCTGGTATTGAACTTACAACAGTTTTGAATATTTTTTTCTGGTATTCATCATACTTCAGTTTTGAATACTTATTTCTGGTATTGAAAATACTCCCATTTTAAATGCTTATTTTTATTTTGAACATACAGTAGTAGCCACAGACATGGCCAGATATTTCCAAATATTTTGCAAACTTTCTAAAGAGCTTCTCTCTGCTGCCACTACTGTGTAAATGGAGAAAGCAGGAGATTTCTCTTGAAATATCACAGACATTTCTAAAGAAATAGCTGGCAGTGTCTGTGGCTGCTACTGTACCCCAGTTCTGAGCACTTATTTCTGTTATTCACCACATCAAAATTTGGAATACTTCATTTAAATATTGTGAACACCCCAGTTTGCTTACTTATTTCTGGTATCAAAAATACCTGATTTAGACTACTTATTTCTTTTACCAAAAATACCAGTTTTGCATACTTATTTCTGGTATTGAACATACCCCAGTTTTTAATACTTATTTCTGTAATCAAAAATACCCCACTGTTGTACATACCTATTTTTGGTCATGAACTTTAACCCAGTTTTGCATACCTATTACTAATGTTAAAAATACCCCAGTTTTGAATAATTATTTTGGGTATTGAACATACCCCAGTTTTGAATATTTATTTCTGGTAATGAAAATACTCCAGTTTTGAATACCTATTTCTGGTAGTGAAAATACCCCAGTTTGATTACTTATTTCTGGCATTGAACATACTCCTCTATTATATATTCATTTCTAGTATTGAAAATAACCCAGTTTTGAATACTTATGCCTCGTATTAAACTTACAACAATTTTGAATTGTTGTTTCTGGTATTGACCATACTCCAGTTTTGAGTACTTATTTCTGATATTAAAAATAATCCCGTTTTGAATACTTCTTTCCAGTATGGAAAATACCCCTGTTTTGCATACTTCTTTCTGGTATTAAAACACATCAGGTTTAAGTAGTTATTTCTGGTATTGACCATACTCCAGTTCTGAACACTTACTTCTGTTATTGACCAGACCAACATTTTGAATACTTCTTTTAAGTATTGAGAACACCCCAATTTTGCTTTATTATTTCTAGTTTTGATAATACCCCTGTTTTAAATTCTTTTTTCTAGTATTGAAAATACCCCAGTTTTGAATATGTATTTTTGGTTTTGAACATACCCCTGTATTATATATTTATTTCTTGTATTGAAAATACCCCCATTTTGAAAACTTATTCCTCATATTGAACTTACAACAATTTAGAATAGTTTTTACTGGTATTGACCATTTCACAGTTTTGAATACTTATTTCTGATATTAAAAATAACCCAGTTTTGCATATTACTTTCTTGTATGGAAAATACCCCTGTTTTGCGTACTTCTTTCTGCTATTGAAAATACCTTTGTTTTAAGTACTTATTTCTGGTATTGACCATACTCCAGTTTTTAACTCTTATTCCTGTTATTGACCAATTTTAAATACTTCTTTTAAGTATTGAGAACACCCCAGTTTTGCTTTATTATTTCTGGTTTTGATAATAACCCTATTTTGAATACTTATTTCTGGTATTGTAAATACTAGTTTTGTATATTTATTTCCGGTATTGAGCTTACATCAGTTTTCAATACTTATTTCTTTTATCAAAAAAAATGTTTTGCATATGTATTTCTGGTATTGAACAAACCACTGTTTTGCATATTTATTTTTGGTACTGAAAATTCTCCATTTTTGAATACTTATTTCTGGTAAAAAAAATACTCCAGTTTTCATTATTTATTTCTGGTACTGAAAATACCTCTGTTTTGAATGCTTATGTTTGGTATTGACCATACCGCTGAATTAAATATACATTTTTTTTATTGAACAGACCCCAGTTTTTAATTCTTATTTCTGTTATTGACTATACACCAATTTTGAATAATTATTTTAGTATTGAGAACACCCCTCTTTTGAACACTTATTTCTTGTATCGAAAATACCAGTTTTGCATACTTATTTCTGGTATTGAACATACCCCAGTTTTGAATACTTATTGGTGGTATCAAAAAAAAAACATTTTGCATCAGTGTTTCAGGTATTGAACAAACCACAGTTTTGAATACTTAGTTCTGGTACCAGAAATACTCATTTTCCATAAATATATCTGGTATTGAATATACCCCAGTTTTGAAAACGTATTGCTGGTATAAAAAAAAACATTTTGCATCAGTGTTTCTGGTATTGAACAATCCCCAGTTTTGAATACTTAGTTCTGGTATCAAAAATTCCCATTTTTTCACACATATTTCTGGTATTGAACAAACCACTGTTTTGTATATTTATTTTTGGTATTTAAAATACTCCATTTTTGAATACTTATTTCTGGTATAGAAAATACTCTAGTTTTCATTACTTATTTCTGGTACTGAAAATAACCCATTTTTGAATGTTTATATTTGGTATTGACCATGCTGCTGATTTAAATATTTTTTTTATTGAACATACCAGTGTTTTGAATTCTTATTTCTGTTATTGACTATATACCAATTTTGAATACTTCTTTTTGTGTTGAGAACACCCCAGTTTTGAACATTTCTTCTTGTATTGAAAATACCAATTTTGTATACTTATTTCTGCTATTGAACATACCCCAATTTTAAATACTTATTGCTGGTATCAAAAAAAAACATGTTTTGCATCAGTGTTTATGGTATTGAACAAACCCCAGTTTTGAATTCTTAGTTCTGGCATCAAAAATACCTGTTTTCCACACGTATTTCTGGTATTGAACATACCCCAGTTTTACATATTTTTTTCTGGTATTGAAAATACCTCAGTTTTGAGTACTTATGTCAGGTATTGAAAATACCTTAGTTTTGAACACTTATGTCAGGTGTTGAAAATACCCCAGTTTTGAATACTTATATCTGGTATTGAATGTACAACAGCTTTGAATAGGTTTTTCTGGTATTGAAAATACCCCAGTTTTAAATACTTACTTTTGAGTTGAACATACAGTGGTTGCCACAGACATTGCCAGCTATTTCCAAATATTTTGCAAAATTTCTAAAGAGTTTCTCTCTGCTGCCACTACCATGGAAATGCAGAAAGTCTGAGATTTCTCTTGAAATATCACAGAAATTTTTAAAGAAATATCTGGCAGTGTCTGTGGCTGCTACTGTACTCCGGTTCTGAACACTTATTTCTGTTATTCACCACACCAAAATTTGGAATACCTCATTTAAATATTGAGAACACCCTAGTTTGCTTACTTGTTTCTGGTATCAAAAATAACTGCTTTAGAATACTTATTTCTTTTATCAAAAATACCAGTTTTGCATACTTATTTCTGGTATTGAACATACCCCAGTTTTGAATACTCTTTTCTGTTATCAAAAATACCCCACAGTTCTACATAACTATTTTTGGTCTTGAACTATTCCCAGTTTTGCATACTTATTTCCGATGTTAAAAATACCCCAGTTTTTAATAATTCATTTGGGTATTGAACATACCCCAGTTTTGAATACTTATATCTGGTAATGAAAATACTCCAGTTTTGAATACTTATTTCTGGTATTGAAAATAACCCAGTTTGAATACTTATTTCTGGTATTGAACATACTCCTCTGTTATATATTTATTTCTAGTATTGAAAATAACCCAGTTTTGAATACTTGTGCCTGGTATGGAACTTACAACAATTTTAAATAGTTTTTTTTCTGGTATTGACCATACCCCAGTTTTGAGTACTTATTTCTGATATTAAAAATAACCCAGCTTTGAATACTTTTTTCCTGTATGGAAAATACCCCTGTTTTGCATACTTCTTTCTGGTATTAAAACACATCCTGTTTTAAGTACTTATTCTGGTATTGACTATACTCCAGTCTTTAACTCTTATTTCTGTTATTGACCAATTTTAAATACTTCTTTTAAGTAATGAGAACACTCCAGTTTTGCTTTATTATTTCTGGTTTTGATAATAACCCTAGTTTGAGTACTTATTTCTGGTATCGTAAATACCTGTTTTGTATATTTATTTCCGGTATTGAGCTTACATCAGTTTTGAATACTTATTTATTTTATCAAAAAAAATTGTTTTGCATATGTAGGTCTTATAGTGGGACTCTCCTTGTTGCATATGGTCACCTCACCCCCATAACACTGGGTGACAACTGGGGATGGTCATCCACCTACGAGGTCCCCGACTACACCTTCTCCAATATCCTTGTGATCTCCAAAGTGTACTGCAGTGTTACTTGCTGTCTAGATGTTTGGTGCCTTATGTATACAAGCAGGGTAAAGTGTACCCATGCTAAAAAACTCCCAGGTTGTCAAGCACACAGGGGCATAAGGACATATACAATTTGTGTGTATGTGTTATAAATATTGCATATCTATATATGTTCTTTGCAAAAAACTGCATTAATGCACCAGTTAGGGTACACATCAACACCACATAAGTAGAGAAATGTGGCATTAGGAGGTGGTATCTCTCCTGGCAACTCCTACTTGCACTACTACTGGCTGGTGATATTGAAACCAACCCTGGCCCATTAAATCTGACCCACAAAATCCCTCCCATATGGGGCATGGGTAAGGGGCTTAAAATAGCTCATCTTAACATTAGGAGCCTGCTACCTAATTATGATGAGCTATTAGCATGGGTTGCACTCTACAAACCCGACATCCTAGGAGTGCCAGAGACCTGGCTGAAACCCTTTGTTCCTGACTCTGCCTGTGTACTCACTGGGTATGAATTCACTCAACTGGACATAGCTGGGGCAAGAGGGGGGTGGCATACTAATCTACCATAACAGCCACTTAAACATCTCCCAAATTGCCCACCAGGATTCAAACATGTCCCCCTGTGAGTTGCTACATGTGCAACTGCTACATGGGGATGCAAAGTAACTGCATCTGGTGTGCACCTATAATCCTCCAAGAGGTGGGCCACCTAGATTAACTCGCCTCGTGGACAAAATTGGTCCCAGAGTCAGGGATAATGAACTCATAATCCTAGGGATGTAAACCTTAACTGGGGTAGTGGTAATGTTAAGCAGTTTGAGCCTCTGCTTGCTATTCTTGCCCTGGCCCAGCTCATCCAGGAACCAACTAGGTGGACAACAAATGGATCCTCCAGCACCTTACTGGACTGGATCATGTCTAACCGTCCTGACGGGATCTCATCAGTTGGTACATTATCTGACTCCATCTCTGACCACTCACCGGTTTTCTGTGTATGGAAAATTCCCACCCCCAAAATTCCACACAAAATTATGCATGTCAGAAACTACTCTAGATTTGATACTGAGGAGTTCCTGGAAGACCTAAGAGTTTCTGACTGGTCTGGGGTGCATGGTGCCACTGACCCCTCAGCAGCAACCTCTTACTTCCTCTCCACCTTTGGGGCCTTGCAAGTCAAGCATGCTCCCAAGGTCACCCATAGGGTGAGGGGGTCCGCTACCCTCTGGTTAAATGGGAATCTCCTAGCCCAGATGCGGGAGAGAAATAAGTGTTGAGCTCATTCCAAAGGTACCAATGATCCCATGATTATTCAAAGGTACAGACACCTCAGGAACAAGTGCAAAAAGGCCATCAGGGCAGTAAAAAGTGACTTTTGCAAGTCCATCCTACTAAGCTCTGCCAGTAATCCCAGGAGGTTCTGTTGAGATATTAAATCCCTTGTCAGCAGATCCTCCCATCTGGGGGTTACGGACATGGTCATAAATGGAGTCTCCTGCAGTAATCCCCATACTATTGCCAACTCCCTAAATAATCACTTCTCTGACCTCTCTGCCTTCACAACCCTCTCCTCACCTGATGAGGCTGTGTCCCACCCCCTTCCCTCCACTCTGCTGGAGAGTCACCCTCCTCATCAAATGTTCCACCTCAGGGCTGTATCAGTTCAGGACTTGCAGAAATGCCTAGCTGGCCTCTCCCAGTACTCCAGTCATGTCCTAGACAACCTGGAATCTAAACTCCTTAAGCTTGGTGCTGCACACATTGCCTCACCAGTAGCCTTTATCTTCAACCTGTCCCTTGGTCTGGGGACCATCCCAGACATCTGGAAAGAGGCGAGGATTGTCCCTGTACTGAAGCAAGGAAATCCCAAACTGCCTGACAATTATCGACCGATTGTCATTCTCCCAACCCTTAGCAAGCTCCTTGGAAAGGTAGTGGCTGAGCAGCTTTCAGAATATATCCACTGTCATGAACTTCTGTCCAAAAACGCAGCAAGGCTTTCGTAAGGGACACAGCACCACCACAGCCTTAATCTCAGTTACATCAAGTGTCCAGACAGCCATGGACCAGGGCAAACTCTCTGGTGCAATATTTATCGACCTGTCCAAAGCCTTTGACCTTGTTGACCACAAACTGCTTGGTGCACAGTTGTGGTCACTTGGCCTCTCCCCCATGCCATGAAATGGCTAATGGGTTATCTACATGGCAGAAAGCAGTGTATCTGCTTCAATAAAGTCCTCTCCGAACCCCTACCAGTGACCTCTAGAGTGCCTCAAGGCTTGGTACTGTGTCCCCTCCTCTCCTTCCTCTTCATCAATCAACTACCCATGGTTACTGCCAGCTGTAGTGCCACCATGTATGCAGATGATCTGGTAATCTTGGCTCACTCCCAGAATGCCACTACCCTAAACCAGAAACTGACCAATGACTATAACAGGGTATTGTCATGGGTTACTAGTCATAAGCTGGTCCTGAACCTGAAAAAGACACAGGCTATGCTCTTTGGCTCAATGGCTAAAATCAAAGCCTCATCAGCCTGCTTACACGTCACCAGCACAGATGGATCCTCACTACCCATACTGAGCTCCATCAAATATCTGGGGTAACACTTGACCCCCAACTTGACATAGGTAATCATATCCTTAACATCTGCAGGGTGGCAAACTGCAAACTGGGTCTGGCCTATAGGGCCAAGTATAATCTTACATCAGCAGCCAGGCTTGCCCTAGCAAAGGGTGTGCTCCTTCCCTCCCTCAGCTATGGGCTGCACCTATTTGCTCGCTCTTCAAAGACACTTCTCACCCGGTGGTACACTGCTTACAATAACATTTGTCATTTTGCCTTGGCTGCCCTCCAACTCACATACCGTTGTGAGCTATGTGAGAAACTCTGCTGGCTCTCTCTCCAGCTATATACCTTGATTTTGGTTTGGGATGCCTCTCTGGGAAAGTGATCAGAACTAGCACCCCTCCAGGGGCTGGCCTGGCTTCTGCCTAAACTGAATCCCACCCCCTACCAACTTAGGTCTCTCACATCAGGGATACTCAAAGTCCTTCCTACCCGGACCCTCATGGGGGATCAGAACTTTGCCATAAGTGCACCCAGACTCTGGAATTCACTGCCTGTGGATATCCGAGCTGCCCCCTCCTATCTGAGTTTTCAATATTCCCTGTGGGGTTTCCTAAAACTAGCATCAGAGTGTGACTGCCCTAAACCTCCCTAGAGTAAAGTGTCAAATTGTTTTGTCTGAACCTCCCCAGGGTGTCTCCATTGAATTCCTGGAGATATTTTCCCCACTGTATCAATGACTTCTGACTACTCCTGCCTAAAAAGCCTTGGGCACTTTTACACCCATTATTGCTCCACGGTCATAGGCTAACCATGACATATTACACCTTGGTCACTTGGTAGAAACTTGCACTACCAAGTGTTTCTGTTTCTGTCTAACATGTCCATATTTAGAAAAATGTGATGAGCTGTATATACCTGTCCACAATCCAACTAGCCTAGGGATGTATATGACAATGTTATAAGTTATATTATGACCAATCCAGTCCTTGAACTATGCTTCACTCCTATGTATGATGACCTGTATATATCTGTCAGTTGAACTAGCTAGTCTAGAGTGTATAATCTGAAATGTGCTTACTACTATATGTTTCCCCTAGCGTCAAATGATGTATTTCAAACATGTTTGTTTACTGTGACAAAAAACTGTACTCTCTTTGCCATGTCTCCTTGACTGTTGTTCCTCATGTTGTATTCTCCCAGGTCCTTCCTGAAAATAGGCATAATACTTGTCTAGTGTACTTACCCGGTAAACAAAAGCTAAATAAATAAATTATTATTTCTGGTATTGAACAACCCACTGTTTTGCATATGTATTTTTGGTATTGAAAATGCTCCAGTTTTGAATACTTATTTCTGGTATTGAAAATACTCAAGTTTTCATTATTTATTTCTGGTAATGAAAATACCCCTGTTTTAAATACTTATTCCTCACAATGAACTTACAATTTTGAATAGTTTTTTCTGGTATTGACCATTCCCCCATTTTGAACACTTATTTCTGATATTAAAAATAACCCAATTTTGCATTTTACTTTCCTGTATGGAAAATACCCCTGTTTTGCATACTTCGTTCTGCTATTGAAAATACCTCTGTTTTAAACACTTATTCTGGCATTGACCATACTCCAGTTTTTAACTCTTATTTCTGTATTGACCAATTATAAATACTTCTTTTAAGTATTGAGAACACCCCAGTTTTGCTTTATTATTTCTGGTTTTGATAATAACCCCATTTTGAATACTTACTTCTGGTATTGTAAATACCTGTTTTGTATATTTATTTCTGGTATTGAGCTTACATCAGTTTTGAATACTTATTTTTTGTATCAAAAATAATCATTTTGCATATGAATTTCTGGTATTAATCAAACTCCTGTTTTGCATACTTATTTTTGGTATTGAAAATACTCCAGTTTTGAGTACTTATTTCTGATATTTAATATACCCAGTTTTAAATACTTTTTTCTGATACCAAAAATATCCATTTTCTATATGTATTTCTGGTATTGAACGTGCCTCACTTTTGCTTATGAATTTCTGGTTTTGAAAATACCCGAGTTTCACATACTTATTTCAAGTACTGGAAATACTCCTGTTTTGAATACTCATTTCTGGTATTGACAATACCCCAGGTTTGAATAGTTATGTCTGGTATTGAAAATACCCCAGTTTTGAATACTTATTTTTGGTATTGACCATACCCCTGTTTTAAATATGTATTTCTGGTATTGAAAATACCTCAGGTTTGCTTACTAATTTCTTGTATTAAACACACTGTGCTCCAGTTTAAAATTCTTATTTCTGGTATTGAAAATACTCCAGTTTTGAATACTTATTCCTGGTATTAAAATTACAACAGTTTTGAATATTGTTTTCTGGTATTGACCATACCCCACTTCTGAATACTTATTTCTGGTATGAAAATTTATTATTTTGCATATATATTTCTGGCATTGAATATTCCCCACTTTTGCTTATTAATATCTGGTTTTGAAAATACTCCAGTTGTCTATACTTATTTCAGGTATTGAAGATACTCCAGTTTTGAATTCTTATGTTTGGTATTGAACATATCCCAGTTTTGAATACTTCTTTTTGGTATTGACCATACCAGTGTTTTAAATATTTATTTCTGGCATTGAAAGTACCCCCGTTTTTAATATTTATTTCTGGTATTGAACATATCCTCGTTTTTGATACTTATTTCTGTTATTGACCATACCCCACTTCTGAACACTTACTTCTGTTATTGACCATTCCCCAATTTCAAATATTTCTTTTAAGTATTGAGAACACCCCAATTTTGCTTGCTTAGTTTTGGTATTTAAAATACTTATTTTTGATATTAATCATGGACCTGTTTTAAATATTTATTTCTGGTATTGAAAATACCCCAATTTTGAATACTTATGTCTGTTATTCAACATACCCCAGTTTTTTGTACTTATTTATGTCATTGACCATACCCCAATTCTGAATACTTCTTTTTTAAAATTGAGAAGCCCCCAGTTTTGCTTACTTTTTTCTGGTATTGAAAATACCCCCATTTTGAATACTTATTTGTGGTAATGAAAATACCCCTGTTGTGAATAATCTTTATGGCATTGTACATACCACAGTTTTCCATAGTTTGTTCTTGTATTGAAAATACTCCAGTTTTGAATATTTATGTCTGGTATTGAAAATACCCCAATTTTGCTTACGTATTTCTGTTATTGAAAATAACCCTGTTTTGAATATTTATTTCTGGTATCATAAATACCCCTGTTTAGCATACTTATTTCTGGTATTGAACATATCCCAGTTTTGAATATTTATTTCAGGTATTGAAAATACCATAGTTTTGAATACTTATTTTGATATTCAACATACTGCTGTTTTAATCGTCTATTTCTAGTATTGAAAATACCCCAGTTTTGAACTCTCCTTTCTGGTATTGACCATACCCCAGTTTTGAGTACTTATTTCTGGCATTGAAAATACCCCAGTTTTGCTCACTAATTTCTTGAATATAACATACTGTGCCCCGGTTTTCCATTCTAATTTCTGGTATTGAAAATACCCCAGTTTTTAATACTTCTTTTAGGTACTGACCATACCCCAGTTTTGAAAACTTCTTTCTAATTTTGACCATACCTTAGTTTTGAATACTAATTTCAGGTATTGAAAATAGCACTATTCTGATTTCTTACTTTTGGCATTGAACTTAGCCCTATTTTAAATATTTATTTCCAGTATTAAAAATACCCAAGTTTTAAACACTTCTTTCTGGTACTGACCATACCCCAGGTTTGAATACTTATTTCTGGCATTAAAAAGACCCCAGTTTTGCTTACTAATTTCTTGTATTGAACATACTGTACCCCAGTTTTGCATTTTTTTCCTGGTAGTGAAAATACCCCAGTTTTGAGTACTTATTCCTGGTATTGAACTTATCCCAGTTTTGAACATTTTTTTATGGTATTGACCATACCTCAGTTTTGAATGCTTATTTCTGGTATTGATAATACCCTGTTTTGCATAATTCTTTTTTTTTATTGCAAATACCTCAGTTTTGAATATTTATTTCTGATATTGAACATACCCCAATTCTGAACAGTTATTTCTCTTATTGACCACAACCCTATTTTAAATACTTATTTTTCATATTGGGAACACCCCAGTTCTGCTTACATATTTCTGGTATTGAAAATAGTCCAGTTTTGAATACTTATTTCTGGTATTGAGCATACCCCAGTTTTGAATACTTATTTTCTGGTATCACAAATACCCATTTTGCATATGTATTTCTGGTATTGAGCATACCCAGTTTTGCTTACAAATTTCTGGTATTGGAAATACCCAAGTTTTCCATACTTATTTCTGGTATTGACAACACCCCAGTTTTGAATGCTTATGTCTGGTACCGAAAATACCCATTTTGAATACTTATTTCTGGTATTGAACATATCCCAGTATTTAATACTTATTTCTGGTAACAGAAATACCTGTTTTGCATACATATTTATTTTACTGAAAATATTGCAGTTTTGCTTACTTATTTCTGGTATTGAAAATATCCCTGTTTTGAAAACGTCTTTCTGATATTGTCCGTACACCAGATTTGAATACTTATTTCTGCTATTGAAAATATCCCAGTTTTGAATGCTTATTTCTGGTATTGAACATTCCCCATTTTTAGTTATGAATTTCTGGTATTGAAAATACCAAAGTTTTCCATACTTCTTTCTGGTATAGAGAATATTACAGTTTTGAATTCTTATTACTGGTTGGAGAAAACCTCAGTTTTGAATACTTATGTCTGGTAATGAAAATACACCAGTTTTGAAAATGTATTGTTTTATTCACCATAACCCTGTTTTAAATTTTTATTTCTGGTATTGAAAATACAGCAGTTTTAAATACTTATTTCTGGAATTGATTTATTACTTATTTCTGTTATGCACCATAGCCGAGTTCTGAACACGTATTTCTGTTATTGATCATACCCCAATTTTGAATACTTCTTTTAAGTTCTGAGAACACCCCAGTTCTTCTTTCTTATTTCTGGTATTTAAAATACCCCAGTTTTGAATACTTTTTTTCTGGTATTGAAAATGATCATTTTGCATACTTATTGATGGTATTGAACATACCCCAGTTTTGAATACCTATTCCTGGTACCAAAAATACCCATTTTGCATATGTATTTCTGATATTGAACATACTCCAGATTTGAATTCTAATTTCTGGTATCAAAAATACCCCAGTTTTAATTACTTCTTTCTGGCATTGAATGTACCAAAGTTTTTTATACTTATTTCTGGTAGTGACCATACTCCAGTTCTGAACACTTATTTTTGGTATTGACCATACCAGTGTTTTTAATATTTATTTCTGGTATTGAAAGTACTCCAGTTTTGAAAACTTATATCTGGTATTGAACTTATCCTCATTTTTTAATATTTATCTCTGTTATTGATCATATCCCACTTCTGAACATTTGCTTCTGTTATTGACCATACACCAGTTTCGAATACCTCTTTTAAGTATTGAGAGCACTCCAATTTTGCTTGCTTATTTTTGGTATTTAAAATACACCAGTTTTGAATACGTATTTCTGGTATTAAGCTTACATTAGTTGTGAATACTTATTTCTTGTTTAAAAATGTTTTGCATATGTATTTCTGGTATTGAACACCCCCTGTTTTGCATACTTATTTCTGGTATTAAAAATACCCCAGTTTTGAATACCTCTTTCTGGTATTGACAATACCTCAGTTTTGAATATTTATTTCTGGTATTGAAAATACCCCAGTTTTGAATACTTATACTCATTTTGCATTTGTATTTCTGGTATTGAACATACCTCATTTTTGAATACTTATTTTTGGTATTGACCATTACCCTGTTTTAAATATTTATTTCTGATATTGAATATACCCAATTTCTGAACACTTATTTCTGATATTGACCATAACCCAATTTTGAAGACTTCTTTTAAGTACTGAGAACACCCCAGTTTTGCTTACTTATTTCTTGTATTGATCATACCAAAATTGTGAATACTTCTTTTAAGTAACGAGAAGACCCCAGTTATGTTTACTTATTTCTGGTATTGAAAATACCCCAGTTTTGAATATTGCTTTCTGGCATTGACCATACCCCAGTTTAGAATACTTCCTTCAGGTATTGAAAATGCCACCACAGTTTTTCTTACCCATTTCTGATACTGGACATATCCTGATTTTGCATACATTTTTCTGGTGTTGGAAATACCCCAGTTTTGAAAGTTTCTTTCTGGTATTGAAAATGCCCCAATTTTGCTTATTTATTCCTCATATTAAAAGTATGCCTATTTTAAATACTTATTTCTCCTGTCAAAAATACCAGTGTTTTAAATATTTATTTCTGGTATTGCACATACCCCAGTTTTGAATTCTTATTTCTGGTATCAAAAGTACCCCACAGTTCTACATACTTATTTTGGGTAATGAACATTACCCCAGCTTTGCATACTTATTTCTGATGTTGAAAATACCCCAGTTTTGAATACTTCTTTCTAGTATTGACCATAGTACAGTTTTGAAAACGTATTTCTTTTATTGAAAATTCCCAATTATGCATACTTATTTCTGGTATTGAACATACCCCAGTTTTGAAAACTTGTTTCTGGTATTGAACATACCCCTCTATTATATAACTATTTCTTGTATTGAAAATACCCCAGTTTTGAATACTTATTCCTGGTATTGAACTACAACAGTTTTAAATATTTTTTTCTGGTATTGACCATACCCCAGTTTTGAATACTTATTTCTGATATTGAAAATAACCTAGTTTTGAATACTTCTTTTCTGTATGGAAAATACCCCTGTTTTGCAAACTTCTCTCTGGTATTGAAATACATCAGTTTTAAGTACTTATTTCTGGTATTGACCATACTCCAGTTCTGAACACTTTCTTCTGTTATTGAGCATACATGAATTTTGAATACTTTTTTAAGAATTGAGGACACCCCAGTTTGGCTTTATTATTTCTGGTATTGATAATATCCCTATATTTTATATTTATTTCTAGTATTGAAAATATCATGATTTTGAATACTTATTCCTGGTATTGAACTTACAACAGTTTTGAATAGTTTTTTCTGGCGTTGACCATACCCCAGTTTTGAATACTTATTTCTGATATTAAAAATAACCCAGTTTTGAATACTTCTTTCCTGTATGGAAAATACCCCTGTTCTACATACTTCTTTCTGTTATTGAAAATACCCCAGTTTTAAGTACTTATTTCTGGTAGTGACCATACTCCAGTTTTGAACACTTATTTCTGCTATTCACCATACCCCAATTTTGAACACATCTTTTAAATATTGAGAATGCCCCAGTTTTGCTTTAGTATTTCTGGTATTGATAATACCCCTATTTTGAATACTTATTTCTGGTATTGTAAATACCTGTTTTGTATATTTATTTCTGGTATTGAGCTTATATCAGTTTTGAATACTTATTTTTTGTATCAAAAATAATCATTTTGCATATGAATTTCTGGTATGAAACAAACTCCTGTTCTGCATACTTATTTTTGGTATTGAAAATACTCCAGTTTTGAATACTTATTTCTGGTATTGAATATACCCAGTTTTAAATACTTTTTTCTGATACCAAAAATATCCATTTTCCATATGAATTTCTGGTTTTGAATATACCCGAGTTTCCCATATTTATTTCAAGTACTGGAAATACTCCTGTTTCGAATACTCATTTCTGGTATTGACAATACCCCAGGTTTGAATAGTTATGTCTGATATTGAAAATACCCCAGTTTTTAATACTTATTTTTGGTATTGACCATATCCATGTTTTAAATATGTTTTTCTGGTATTGAAAATACCTCAGGTTTGCTTACTAATTTCTTGTATTAAACACACTGTGCTCCAGTTTAAAATTCTTATTTCTGGTATTGAAAATACTCCAGTTTTGAATACTTATTCCTGGTATTGAACTTACAATAGTTTTGAATATTGTTTTCTGGTATTGACCATACCCCAATTTTGAATACTTATTTCTGGTATTGAAAATACCCCCATTTTCAATACTTCTTTCCTCTGCATAAAATACCCGTTTTTCATACTTCTTTCTGGTATTGAAAATACCCTAGTTTTTAATACTTATTTCTGGTAGTGAACATACTCCAGTTCTGAATACTTATTTCTGTTATTGATCATACCCTAATTTTGAATAGTTCTTTTAAGTATTGAGAACCCCCCAGTTTTGCTTACTTATTTCTAGTATTGAAAATACCCCTGGTTTTAATACTTATTTCTGGTATTGAAAATACCCATTTTGCATACGTATTTTCTGTATTGAGCTTACATCAGTTTTGAATACTTATTTCTTGTATCAAAAAATGTTTTTCATATGTATTTCTGGAATTGAACAATCCCCTATTTTGCATACTAATTTCTGGTATTGAAAATACCCCAGCTTTGAATACTTCTTTCTGGTATTGGCTATACCACAATTTTGAATACTTATTTCTGGTATTTAAAATACTTCAGTTTTCAATATGTATTTCTGGTATTGAAAATACCCCAGATTTGAATACTTATTTCTGGTATCATAAATACAAATTTTGTGTACTTATTTCTGGTATTGAACATACCACTGTTTTGAACACTTATTTCTGGTATCAAAAATATCCATTTTGCATATATATTTCTGGGACTGTACATGCTCTAATTTTGCATACTTATTTCTGGTATTGTAAATATCCTAGTTTTGAATATGTATTTCTAGTATTGAACATACCCCAATTTTCAATACTTATTTCTGGTATCAAAAATTCCTGGTTTGTGTATCTTTTTCTGGTATTGAACATACCACAGTTTTGCTCATGAATTTCTGATATAGAAATACTACAGTTTTTATTACTTTTTTCTGGTACTGAAAATACCCTGTTTTGAATGTTTATTTTTGGTATTGACCATACCTATGATTTAAATATTTATTTTTTTATTGAACATACCCCAGTGTTTAATTCCTATTTCTGTTATTGACTATACACCACTTTTGAATACTTCTTTATAGTATTGATAACACCCCAGTTTTGAACACATATTTCTTGTATTGAAAATACCAGTTTTATATACTTATTTCAGGTATTGAACATACCCCAGTTTTTAATATTTATTGCTGGTATTAAAAAAAACATTTTGAATCTGTATTTCTGGTATTGAACAAACCCTGGTTTTGAATACTTAGTTCTGGTATTAAAAATATATGTTTTCTATATGTATTTCTGGTATTGAACATACCACAGTTTTGCATATTTTTTTTTGATATTGAAAATACCCCAGTTTTGAATACTTATGTCATGTATTGAAAATATCCTAGTTTTGAACGCTTATGTCAGGTATTGAAAATACTCCAGTTTTGGGTAATTATTTTTGTATTGAACCTACAGTAGTAGCAACAGACATTACCAGCTATTTCCAGATATTTTGCAAAACTTCTAAAGAGTTTCTCTCTGCTGCCAGTACCGTGGAAATGCAGAAAGCAGGAGATTTCTCTTGAAATATCACAGAAATTTAGGAAGAAATATCTGGCTGTGTATGTGGCTGTTACTGTATCCCATTTCTGAACACTTATTTCTGTTAGTCACCAAACCAAAAGTTTGAATACTTCATTTAAATATTGAGAACACCCCATTTTGCTTACTTTTTTCTGGTATCAAAAATATCTGGTTTAGAATACTTATTTCTTTTATCGAAAATACCAGTTTTGCATAGTTATTTCTGGTATTGAACATACCCAGTTTTGAATGCTTATTTCCTGGTATAAAAAAAAATTTGCATACTTGTTTCTCCTATTGAACATGCACCAGTTTTGCATACTTATTTCTGATGTTGAAAATACCCCAGTTTTGAATAATTCTTTTGGGTATTGAACATACCCCAGTTTTGAATATTTATTTCTGATAATGAAAATACTCCAGTTTTGAATACTTATTTCTGGTAATGAAAATACTCTAGTTTTGAATACTTATTTCTTGTATTGAAAATATCCCAGTTTTGAATACTTCTTTCTGGTATTAAACATACCCCAGTTTTGAATATTTATTTCTGGTATCAAAAATATCCCAGTTTGGAATACTTCTCTCTGGCATTGAACACACCAAAGTTTTTTATACTTATTTCTGGAATTGACCATACTCCAGTTCTGAGCATTTATTTCTGTTATTGACCATATCCCAATTTTGAATACTTCTTTTGAGTATTCGGAACATCCCAGTTTTGCTTACTTATTCTTTTATTGAAAATACTCCAATTTTGAATACTTATTTCTGATATCGAAAATATCTGTTTTGCAAACTTTTTACTGGTATTGAATATTCCCCAGTGTTGAATACTAATGTCTGGTATCAGAAATACTCATCTTCCTTATGTATTTATGGTATTTAAAATACTCCAGCTTGAAAACTTATTTCTGATTTTGAAAATACCTCAGTTTTGAATACTCATGTCTGGTATTGAACATAACCCAGTTTTGCTTATGACTTTCTGGTATTAAAAATACCCCAGTTTTGAATACTTATGTCTGTTACTGAAAATATCCCAGTTTTGAATGCTTGTTTTTGGTATTGACCATACCCCTGTTTTAGATATTTATTTCTGGACTTGAAAATATCCCAGTTTTGAAAATTATTTTGGGAATTAAACCTACCCCAGTTTGTAATACTTATTTCTGGTATTGAACATACCCCAGTTTTGAATACTTATTACTGGTAATGAAAATACTCCAGTCTTGAACATTTATTTCAGATATTGACAATATCCCAGTTTTGAATACTTCTTTCTGGTATTGACCATACCCCAATTTTGATACTTATATCTGGAATTTAAAATATCCCAGTTTTAATGCATTTTTCTGATATTGAACATACCACAGTATGAATACTTATTTCTAGTATCAAAAATGCCCATTTTGCATATGTATTTCTGGTATTGAATATACCCCAATTTTGCTCAGAATTTCTCGTTTTCAAAATACCTCAGTTTTGAATACTTATGTCTGGTTTTCAAAATACCCCAGTTTTGAAAACTTATTTTTGGTATTGATCATAACCATGTTTTAATTATTTATGTCTGGTTTTGAAAACACCCCAGTTTTGAATACTTATTTCTGCTATTGAACATACCCAAGTTTTCAACACTTATTTCTGATACAAACCATACTCCAGTTCCGAACACCTATTTCTGTTATTAGCCATACCCCAATTTTGAATACTTCTTTTAAGTATTGGGAACGCCCCCATTTTGCTTATTTCATTGGGTACTGAAAATACCCCAGTTTTGAATACTTACGTCTGGTATCAAAAGTACCCATTTTGCATACTTATTTCTGGTCTTGAACATACACCAGTATTGAATACTTATTTCTGGCAACAAAAATACCTGTTTTGCATTCTTATTTCTGGTACTGAAAATACTGCTGTTTTGCATACTTATTTTTGATATTGAAAATATCCCTGTTTTGAAAACTTCTTTCTGATATTGACCATTCCCTAGATTTGAATACTTATTTCTGGTATTGAACATTCCCCAGTTCTAATTAAGAATTTCTGGTATTAAAAATACCAACGTTTTCCATACTTCTTTCTGGTATAGAAAATACTCTAGTTTTGAATACGTATTTCTGGTTAGAGAATACCTCAGTTTTGCATACTTATGTATGGTAATGAAAATACACCAGTTTTGAAAACTTATTGTTTTATTGACCATACCCATAGTTTAAATATGTATTTCTGGTATTGAAAATACTCCAGTTTTGAATACTTATTTCTGGTATTAAACATACCCAAGTTTGTAATACTTATTTCTGTTGTGGACCATACCCCAGTTCTGAACACTTATTTCTGTTATTGACCATACACCAATTTTGAATACTTCGTTTAAGTTCTGAGAACACTCTAGTTTTTCTTGCTTATTTCTGGTATTGAAAATACCCCCGTTTTGAATACATTTCTCTGGTATTGAAAATAATCATTTTGCTTACTTGTTGATGGTATTGAGCATACCCCAATTTTGAATACTTATTCCTGGTACCAAAATAACCATTTTGCATATGTATTTCTGGGATTGAACATTTCCCAGTTTTACAGACTTATTTCTGGGATTGAAAATACCCTTGTTTTGAATACTTCTTTCTGGTATTGATCATATCCCTGATTTGAAAACTTATTTCAGGTACTGAAAATACTCCCATTTTGAATACTTATTTCAGGTATTAAAAATGCACCTGTTTTAAATACCTATTTCTGGTATTGAACATACCCCAGTGTTGAATACTTATGTCTGGTATGAAAATTTATTATTTTGCATATGTATTTCTGGTATTGAGTATTCCCCACTTTTGCTTATTAATATCTGGTTTTGAAAATACCCCAGTTGTCTATACTTATTTCAGGTATTGAAAATACTCCAGTTTTGAATTCTTATGTCTGGTGTTGAATATACCCCAGTTTTGAATACTTATTTTTGGTATTGACCATACCAGTGTTTTAAATATTTATTTCTGGTATTGAAAGTACCCCCGTTTTGAATACTTATTTCTGGTATTGAACATATCCTCGTTTTTGATACTTATTTCTGTTATTGACCATACCCCACTTCTGAACACTTACTTCTGTTATTGACCACTCCCCAATTTTAAATATTTCATTTAAGTATTGAGAACACCCCAATTTTGCTTGCTTATTTTTGGTATTTAAAATATCCCAGTTTTGAATACTTATTTTTGATATTGACCATGTCCCTGTTTTAAATATTTATTTCTGGTATAAAAAATACCCCAATTTTGAATACTTACTTTTGTTATTCAACATACTCCAGTTTTTTGTACGTATTTATGTCATTGACCATACCCCAATTCTGAATACTTCTTTTTTAGAATTGAGAAGCCCCCAGTTTTGCTTACTTTTTTCTGGTAATGAAAATACCCCAATTTTGAATACTTATTTGTGGTAATGAAAATACCCCTGTTGTGAATACTTTTTTATGGCATTGTACTTACCACAGTTTTCCATAGTTTGTTCTTATATTGAAAATACCCCAGTTTTGAATACTTGTTTCTCATATTGAAAATACCCCAGTTTTGAATATTTATGTCTGGTATTGAAAATACCCCATTTTTGCTTACTTATTTCTGTTATTGAAAATACCCCTGTTTTGAATATTTATTTCTGGTATCATAAATACCGCTGTTTAGCATACTTATTTCTGGTATTGAACATATCCTAGTTTTGAATATTTATTTCAGGTATTGAAAATACCATAGTTTTGAATACTTGTTTTGGTATTCAACATACTGCTGTTTTAAACATCTATTTCTAGTATTGAAAATACCCCAGTTTTGAACTCTCCTTTCTGGTATTGACCATACCCCAGTTTTGAATACTTATTTCTGGCATTGAAAATACCCCAGTTTTGCTCACTAATTTCTTGAATATAACATACTGTGCCCCAGTTTTCCATTCTTATTTCTGGTATTGAAAATACCCCAGTTTTGAAAACTTATTTCTGGTATTGAACATACCCCAGTTTTTAATACTTCTTTCAGGTACTGACCATACCCCAGTTTTGAAAACTTCTTTCTGATTTTGACCATACCCTAGTTTTGAATACTAATTTCAGGTATTGAAAATAGCACTGTTCTGAATTCTTATTTTTGGTATTGTACTTAGACGTATTTTAAATATTTATTTCTAGTATTGAAAATACCCAAGTTTTCTGGTATTGACCATACCTCAGTTTTGAATACTTATTTTTGGTATTGATAATACCCTGTTTTGCATAATTCTTTTTTTTATTGAAAATACTTCAGTTTTGAATATTTATTTCTGATATTGAACATACCCTAATTCTGAACAGTTATTTCTCTTATTGACCATAACTCTATTTTGAATACTTATTTTTCATATTAAGAACACCCCAGTTCTGCTTACATATTTCTGGTATTGAAAATAGTCCAGTTTTGAATACTTATTTCTGGTATTGAAAATACCCCAGTTTTGAATACTTATTTCTGGTATTGAGCATACCCCAGTTTTGAATACTTATCTCTGGTATCAAAAATACCCATTTTGCATATGTATTTCTAGTATTGAGCATACCCAGTTTTGCATACAAATTTCCAGTATTGGAAATACCCAAGTTTTCCATACTTATTTCTGGTATTGAAAATAATCCAGTTTTGAATATTTTTTTCTGGTATTGAAAATACCCCAGTGTTGCATACTTATGTCTGGAATTGAAAAAAAAAACAATTTTGAGAACTTATTTTTGGTATTGACCATAGCCTTGTTTTAAATATTTATTTTTGGTATTATAAATACGCCAGTTTTAAATAGTTATTTCTGGTATTGAACATACCCCAATTTTTAATACTTCTTTCATGTATTGACCATTCCCCAGTTTTGAATTGTTATTCCTGGTATTGAAAATACCCCATTTTCCTTACTTTTTCTCATATTGAAAATACCTCTGTATTGCATATGTATTTCTTTTATTGAACATGAAGCAGATTTGGATAGATTTTTCTGGTATCAAATATACCCCAATTTTGAATACCTATGTCTGGTATTCAAAATACCCCAGTTTTGAATACTTTCTTTTTGGTATTGAACATACCCCAGTTTTGAATACTTATTTCTGGTAATGAAAATCCTCCAGTTTTGAATACTTATTTCTGGTATTGAAAATACCCCAGTTTTGAATACTTCTTTCTGGTATTGACCATACCCCAGTTTTGAATACTTATTTCTGGTATTGAAAATACTCCAGTTTTGAATACTTATATCTGGTATTTAAAATATCCCAGTTTTGAATGCATTTTTCTGATATTGAACATACCACAGTTTTTAATACATATTTCTGGTATCAAAAATGCCCATTTTGCACACGTATTTCTGGTATTGAATATAACCCAGTTTTGCTTATGAATTTCTGTTTTCAATATACCTCAGTTATGAATACTCATGTCTGGTTTTCAAAATACCCCAGTTTTAAAACTGTATTTTTGGTATTAATCAAAACAGTTTTAATTATTTATTTCTGGTATCGAAAATACTCCAGTTTTGAATACTTATTTCTGGTATTGAACATATCCAAGTTTTTCATACTTATTTCTGATACTAACCATACTCCAGTTCTGAACACTTATTTCTGTTATTAGCCATACCCCAATTTTGAATACTTCTTTTAAGTATTTAGAACACCCCAGTTTTGCTTATTTCTTTTGGTATTGAAAATACCCCAGTTTTGAATACTTATGTCTGGTATCAAAAATACCCATTTTGCATACTTATTTCTGGTATTGAACATACCTCAGTATTGAATACTTATTTCTGGTAACAAAAGTATCTGTTTTGCATATGTATTTCTGGTACTGAAAATACTGCAGTTTTGCATACTTATTTCTGGTATTGAAAATATCCCTGTTTTGAAAACTTCTTTCTGATATTGACCATCCCCCAGATTTGAATACTTATTTCTGTTATTAAAAATACCCCAGTTTTGAATGTGTGTTTCAGGTACTAAACATTCCCCAGTTTTAATTAAGAATTTGTGGTATTGAAAATACCAAAGTTGTCCATACTTCTTTCTGGTATAGAAAATATTCCAGTTTTGAATACTTATATCTGGTAATGAAAATACACCAGTTTTGAAAACTTATTGTTTGATTGACCATGCCCATGTTTTAAATGTGTATTTCTGGTATTGAAAATACCTCAGTTTTGAATACTTATTTCTAGTATTGAAGATACCCAAGTTTGTAATACTTATTTCTGTTGTGGACCACACCCTAGTTCTGAACACTTATTTCTGTTATTGACCATACCCTAATTTTGAATACTTCTTTTAAGTTCTGAGAACTCCCTAGTTTTTCTTATTTATTTCTGGTATAGAAAATACCTCCGTTTTGAATACATTTCTCTGGTATTGAAAATAATAGTTTTGCATACTTATTGATGGAATTGAACATACCCCAATTTTGAATACTTATTCCTGGTACCAAAAATACCCATTTTGCATATGTATTTCTGATATTGAACATTCCCCAGTTTTGCAGACTTATTTCTGGTATTGAAAATACCCTTGTTTTGAATACGTATTTCTGGTATTAAAAATGCACCAGTTTTGAATACCTATTTCTGGTGTTGAACATACCCCAGTTTTGAATATGTATTTCTGGTATCAAAATTATTTATTTTGCATACATATTTCTGGTATTGAGTATTTCCCACTGTTGCTTATTCATTTCTGGTATTGAAAATACCCCAGTTTTGAATACGTATTTTTGATATTGACCATACCCCTGTTTTAAATATTTATTTCTGGTACTGAAAATACCCCATTTTTGAATACTTATTTCTGTTATGGAACATACCCCAATATTTAGTACTTATTTCAGTCATTGACCATACCTCAATTTTGAATACTTGTTTTTTAGCATTGAGAACACCCCAGTTTTGCTTACTTTCTTCTGGCATTGAAAATAGCCCTGTCTTGAATACTTATTTGTGGTAATGAAAATACCCCTGTTGTGAATACTTCTTTCAGGCATTGTACATACCACAGTTTTCCATACTTTGTTCTTGTATTGAAAATACCTCAGTTTTGAATACTTGTTTCTGGTATTGAAAATACCCCAGTTTTGAGTACTCCTTTCTGATTTTCACCATACCCCAGTTTTGAAGACTTATTTCACGTATTGAAAATACCACAGTTTTGAATACTTATTTTTGATATTGAACATACCCCTATTTTAAATATTTTTTTCTGATACTGAAAATACTCCAGTTTTGAATAGTTTTTTACTGAATGGAAAATACCCCTCTTTTGCATACTTCCTTCAGGTGTTGAAAATTCCCCAGTTTTGAAAACTTATTTCTGGTATCGAACATACCCCCATTTTGAATACTTCTTTTTAGTATTGAGAACACCCCAGTTCTGCTTATTTATTTCTGGTATTGAAAGTAGTCCAATTTTGAATACTTATCTCTAGTATTGAAAATACCTCTGTTTTGAATTCTTATTTCTGGTATTGAGCATACCCCAGTTTTAAATACTTATTTCTGGTATCAAAAATACCCATTTTGCATATGTATTTCTGGTATTGAACATACCTCATTTTTGCTTACTAATTTCTGGTATTAAAAATACACCAGTTTTCTATTCTTATTTCTGATATTGAAAATACCCCAGTTTTGAATACTTATTTCTGGTATTGAACATACCCCAGTTTTTAATACTTCTTTCAGGTATTAACCATACCACAGTTTTGAATACTTCTTTCTGATTTTGACCATAACCCAATTTTGAATACTAATTTCAGATATTGAAAATACCACTCTTCTGAATTCTTATTTTTGGTATTGAACATACCCCTATTTCAAATATTTATTTCTAGTATTGAAAATACCCAAGTTTTGAACACTTCTTTCTGGTACTGACCATACTCCAGTTTTGAATACTTACTTCTGGTATTGAAAATACCCCGGTTTTGCTTACTAAGTTCTTGTATTGAACATACTGTACCCCAGTTTTGCATTCTTTTTTCTGGTATAGAAAATACCCCAGTTTTGAATACTTATTCCTGGTATTGAACTTATCCCAGTTTTGAACATTTTTTTTGGTATTGACCATACCCCAGTTTTGAATACTTATTTCTGGTATTGATAATACCCCTGTTGTGCATACTTCTTTCTTGTATTGAAAATAACTCAGTTCTGAATACTTATTTCTGGTATTGAACATACCCCAATTCTGAACACGTATTTCTCTTACTGACCCTACCCCTATTTTGAATACTTATTTTTAGTATTAAGAACACTCCAGTTCTGCTTACTTATTTCAGATATTGATAATACCCCTGTTTTGCATACCACTTTCTGGTATTGAAAATACCTCAGTTTTGAATACTTATTTCTGGTATTGAACATACCCCAATTCTGAACACTTATTTCTCTTATTGACCATACCCCTATGTTGAATAATTATTTTTAGTATTGAGAACACCACAGTTCTGCTTACTTATTTCTGGTATTGAAAATAGTCCAGTTTTGAATACTTATTTCTGGTATTGAAAATACCCCAGCTTTGCATATGTATTTCTGGTATTGAACTTGACCCAGTTTTGCTTACAAATTTATGGTATTGGAAATACCCCAGTTTTCTGTATTATTTCTGGTATTGAAAATACTCCAGGTTTGAATACCTTTTTTCTGGTATTGAAAATACCCAAGTGTTGCATTCTTATGTCTGGTATTGAAAATACCCCAATTTTGAGAACTTGTTTTTTGTATTGACCATACCCCTGTTTAAAATATTTTTTTCTGGTATTATAAATACCCCAGTTTTAAATATTTATTTCTGGTATTGAACATACCCCAGTGTTTAATACTTCTTTCATGTATTGACCTTTCCCTAGTTTTGAATTATTATTTCTGGTATTGAAAATACCTCAGTTTTCCTTACTTTTTCTGATATTGAAAATACCCCTGTTTTGCATACTTATTTCTTTTATTGAACATACCACAGTTTTGAATATTTTTTCTGGTATCAAATATACCCATTTTAGAATACTTATATCTGGTATTGAAAATACCTCAGTTCTGAATACTTTTTTTTGGTATTGACCATACCCCTATTTTAAATATGTGTTTCTGGTATTGAAAATACCCCAGTTTTGAATGCTTATTTCGGGTATTGAACATATCCCATTTTTAATACTTCTTTCAGGTACTGACCATATCCCAGTTTTGAATACTTAGTTCTGATATGGGAAATACTTCTGTTTTTAATACTTATTTATGGTATTGAATATACTCATTTTTCATACTTATTTCTGGTATTCAACATACCCTAGTTGTGCATACTTTATTCTGCTATTGAAAATACTGTAGTTATACCCCAGTTCTGAATACTTCTTTCTGATATTGAAAATGCTCCAGTTTTACCCCATTCGGAATACTTCTTTCTGGTATTGAAAATGTCCCAGTTTTAAATACTTATTTCAAGTATTGCAATTACTCTAGTTTTGCATTCCTTTTTCTGGTATCGAGCATAAATTTCATTCAGTGTTCCTCCATTCATTCTGCCTGCTGCTCAGTCTCTCTGGATACTGCTGGTTCAGGCTTCCTTATGCTGCCTCTATTTTGGTGGTATATCCTATCCTGTCAACATTATACTTGCTGCTTGGTCCCATGGTGCTCAGCTTTGTCCTATGGTGCTCAGCTTGTGGCTTTCCTGTTATTTCCATGGTGGGGAACTGGGTTGTCTCAGTAGGGCATTGTGATTTCAAGCATCAGGAGCACGCTTTTACATAAACTAAGATTTAGCCTGCTCCTTTGCCTCTGCAGCTTTTGGTCTTCCTGGTCTAAATACTTTAACCTCACAATCTACATTGCTTCACAATATCCATTGCATTCCATTACAGTGTTGCAAAAGCTCCTTACTGGAGTAACCTATCTCCACCTTATTGACATTTAAAGTATTCATGCTAATCATCTCAATTCAGTATTCATATTGACACCATACCAGTCAGCTGCGTTGTGTAAACTATATGATTTTTCTCCTTTATCCTATCAAGTGTTTCAGTACACTTCATGCCTTGACCAACAATAAAACCTTCATTTCAATCACATGTGCTACCTGGCTAAGAAAAGAATACCTAAATCACCATGCTGGAATTCTATAAGTTGCAGTACCTTCTCCTCCAGAATAAGGAGGTGTTCCCTTTTCCTACAGTGAGGAGGCTTTTTATTCTGAAACTTTCACTAAAACAAAATACCCAAAGCCTGGAGGGAAGGTGACCTAGGCCTTGGATCCCCAGAGATTTCCTCCTCAAAGGTTTTTTCCCTCTCCTCCATGCTGAAAGTCATAATGCTTAGTCTGGTTTAGTAGTATTCCCTAGTCTACTCAAATATGTTCCACCTATGGATGGTGGTGGTTAGTGACCCTGGTGGCCATTCTCTCTCTCTTTAGGAAGCCCCCTGCTGTCATCAGTGTTAATCCATTTATCCATGCTAATGCGCTAACTTATGCTTCACATTGATGTATTATCAAGCCACTTCTTGTTTCAGTATCCTTCTCTATCTTATAGTCAATGACCACTGCTAACATTCTTTTGGAGGATCCTTCCTAAGGTACCTTTAGCTAAGGGAACATTCCAGCTGCACCTCTAGGGGTCAAAACCTCTTCCAGGGTTCCTTGCCTTTGGTACCCCTTCAGGGTGATAATTTCTTATTGAATAGAGAGTGCAAACAGCCACAACAGAATAACATAGTTGCACACATATAACACTATACTGGTTGTGTAGGCCATTGAATTAAAAGGCTACTCCTGTAGTTCAATGGGTGAGCAATCAGCCACACTACCTTTCTGAGCTACATAAGTAGTTCCTCCCAGCCTCCTTCTGAAGCATTTTTCTTTGCCCTACCATCCTCCCCTCTTCCTCCTGCAGCTTGCCTTTCTTCTTTGAAGGGGGGTCCTTCCTAAGGTGCCTTTAGCCAAGAGAATCTTCCCACAGCACCTCTAGGGATCGAACCCTCTTCCAGGGTTCCTTGCCTTTGGTACCCCTACAGGGTGGTAATTCCTCATGGAATAAAGAGCATGAACAGCCACAATAGAGTAATATAGTTGCAGAATCATATCACTATTCTGGTTGTGTAGGCTATTGATTCCTCAAACTGCTGCTATATGTAAAGTAATACAATTGTGTGCAGTATGTACTTAAGAGGTACTTGATTTAGCAAATTGGAGACCATGAATAAATACAAAATCTACATCATATTTTCATAGGCAATGTATTCCACATTTACTACTTAGATGGGTTGTTCCTAAGCCATGACCATCTGACTATATTTCTATTAAGAACAATTGCCATCAAGGAACTGAGCATCCCACAGCTTGTTAGAGCTGGTGGATCTTTTGCCTTCAGGCCAGAAAGCACTTTAAGCATCTGTAGCAGCTAATTATGTATTCCCATTCATATTTTATAGCTTACTAGCATGATTAATGGAATCTAAGTATTTATCTCTTGAATCATACAGTATCAGGGATACTGTAATCCTGTAGATAGGATGTTGTTTTTCTGTAACTTTTTCCTGCAAAACTGAAAAAAAAACTTAACTGAAATAATGGATCACTTTTTTTATACTTGTTTATTAAATTAAACAAGTTGATTACAGAAAGAGGTTAACATCAATCATTGAAAATTTTAACATTGACAGTCTTTATGGTACACACTGTGTAAATATTTAAAAACAAAATGTGTATATAATTTGGCAATCTAACACTTGTAACTGCAGCATAAACCTACTTGATTTTCACAAGACTAAGTCAACAAATGTTTTAAGCTAATTAAATAAGTTCAAGCATTTAACGTTAAAAAATTCAGAACTTTGATTGCAAAAAATTATATATATGTTGCATTCCCATTCATCTTTCAACCACTTTTCAATTAATTGTAAGACCTTTAAACTACATTAAAGCAATTGTGAAAATGAATACTTACTAAAATGTGCATTACACACAGTCTTTAAATTAAATATATAAATTTAGGTAATGTTACTGAAGTTAAATTGTGCCTAATAAAGCTTATCTGTGTTTGGGGCCTATAAGAAAAAAAAAAGAAGACTATCATACCAAGCGTGAAAGCAGGATAAACAATTACTGTGGTAAGGACTAAATATATGTTCCAGGTTTTAAATATAATATATAGTGCTATAATATATATATAATATATTATGTAGAGTAAAATATCTAGTGAGGGAGGGAGGGAGGGTGACCCACCACAGTTAGGATGTAAGGTTTTCCTGATATAGGTCCCACCTAGTCAATCTATTTGTGTACAAGGTTTTCTTACATTAAACTGCAAAATTTATTCTTTCCATATCCTGAATTTGTTGTACAAGTATAAGTCAATCCTTTAATGTGGGTGGGGCCTCTTGAAGCCTTTTCTTTGTGATTGCTTTATTGGCTGCAATTACTAGAATTTTCCAAAGATAATGACCCTTCCTACATGTTATCTCCTAAAGGTAAATGCTCATCAATAGATTCTCAGGTCTCAAGGTGAGGAAACATCAGAATGGGCTATAAGGTGATGCTTGATTTGGATCCAATTGTCCAGCAGAGCAGGACAGGCCAAGAACACATAAGTATGGGTAGAAACTAGTTTACCACAGTTTCTCCAGCAGGAGGAGTTATTAGCTGAACCTCTCTTAAATTGTAGCTGTGGTGTTATAAAAAACCTGATTCTAAGTTTCCAGGCAAACTCCTTCCATAATGGTGAAGAGGCAGTTGACCAAGTGATTTTCCAGACATTTGACCATTCTTGTTCATTCAGTCTAAAATGAAATTCTTGTTCCCATCTATTCTGCTGGGCTTGAATACTAAATTGGTGGTCAGAGATAAAATTGGCATACAGTATTGTAATGGCCCCTTTCCTTGGGTTGATTCCCATATCTATTCAGTCACCTGTGAGTAAGGGCCGGCATCTTCCAGATGGGCTACCTTAAGAAACTTAGCATTTAGGTAATCTCTAAGTAGTAATGCAACATGTATGCCTCTTTACAGGCATATTTATGTGCAGCCAGCTCAAAAGAAAGTACTGTATTCTTGTGGAGAAGTTGCCTGGGGCATTGAGACCCTTTCTTGCCTGCCTTTTATACCAAGGATCTTGGTGTGCTGGCCCAAAAACAGGGCCTAGGATCCAACATGAATATCTCCAAAGGCTTTGAGCTGTATACCCTTCCTTACTCCCCATTCTCCAGCCATCCAAAACCACCTAGGTACTCAAATAAGGAGTTTGCACCTGAGGAAACCTGCTACTAGGTTGACAAATGACAGCTTGAAGTGGAGGGGGTCTATGTTGTATGAAATTTCCATTTTCTGCCAGTGGGCATTATAGGTTGGATGTGCCCATAATAGTGCAAGCTTCATCTGCACAGCTACCCAGTATCCTAGTAAGTAGGGAAAAACTCTACTCCATTCCAATTTGGAAAGATGTAAGGTTTGTTGGGTCGCTCGAGGATGCTTATTTGCTCAAATAAAATTTAGCAAGAGTTTTTGCCAGCTTGTCAGATCTTTCCAGGATATCAGGCAAGCGACACATTGAAACAAATATAAAAATCTAGGCAGAGTCTTCATCTTTATAGCTTGGATGCTTGCATATAGAGGGAGAGATAACAGGGACCACCTGTGGAGGTCTGCTTTAAGCTGTGTAACAAGTGGAGGATAGTTATTAGAAAACAGAGTGGATGAGGTATGACCCATCTGAATACCTAAATATTTTATAACATCCAAGTCCCATCTCATGGGGTACATTTTTGAGTCATTTGAGGCACTGCTTGTGAAACAACTGGACCTCTGTTTTTGACCAATTTAAGGTGTAACTTGATATGGTCAAACAAACTTTAATCTGACAAAAGATCTCAGGTAAAAAGGTCTGTGGGTTTGTCAAATACAACAGAATATCATCTGAGCACAAAGCTAATTTGTGGTGGGTGCCCCCCAAAAGAAAAGAAGAGGTAGCTGAAGAGAAAGGGTTATATTAAGAGAAACATGAGAAAAAAGAGACTTCAAGTAACAGGAAGAAGGGTGAGGTAAGAAGAAAAAGAAACAAAAGATACAGAAACATTAAAAAAAGAATCAGAGAAGAAAATAAAGGCGGAGAAGGCAGAAAGGAAGGAAGGGAGAAAGAAAGAGACAGAAGAAAGAAAGAAAGAAAGAAAGAAAGAAAGAAAGAAAGAAAGAAAGAAAGAAAGAAAGAAAGAAAGAAAGAAAGAAAAAGACATTGAGTCATCTTTCGTAGGTCATACTTGGAAAAGGAATTTTATTTCAGTGTGCTCACCTAATTATCAAAATAAAAATGGAAAATGAAAAATGAAACTCAGGCCCAGATATACAAAAGGGTTGCACATGGTGCAACAGTGTTGCACCATGCGCAACCCACGGATGTGCCCCAGCATGATATTCACAAGGGAAAAGTGCACGGCACAAATCCCAATGCACCGGAGCACATCAGTAATATATGCAGGCACAGGTAGGGGGGGCGTGCCCATGCATACTCTGCACAGCCTGATATTCAGCCCGGGATGTGCAGAGCCATCCATGCACAACCCCTACCTATGTCAGCACAAAGTTGATCCAAAAAAAAGGAACAACTGATGGCCACCCACTGGTGAGCTGCCACATTGCAGAGCACAACGTGGCAGCTGCCACCTGTGGGTGGCCACCTGAGCTCCGGCAGCACCTGGTGGTGCCCCCCATGCCTGATCATGGGTATCTGTGTAAAAATAGAAATACGTCCTATATCCCTGGTGGTCCAGTGGACCGCTATCTGCCCGAACGCGGGCATCTGTGTAAAATGAGAAAGATCTCCTATATCCCTGGTGGTCCAGTGGACTGCTAGCTGCTCGATCATGGGCATCTGTATTAAAAAGTAGAAATTCCAATATCCCTGGTGGCCCAGTGGACCGCTAGCTGCCCGATCGTGGGCATATGTATGCCAAAGTAGAAGTTCCAATATCCCTGGTGGTCCGGTGGACCACTAGCTGCCCGAACGTGGGCATTTAAAAAAAAAGTCCAATATCCCTGGTAGTCTAGGATACCCCCCAACCCACCCGTCCACTGAATCCCACCACCCCGCTTCCACCCAGTCAGCCGGCGGGCGGCAGCACCCACCTGCCTGCCGCCCCGCTGCCCGCCAACTGACACCATCGGTGGGGCTGTACAACCATTGGTTCACACACTGTGAGCAATGGTGTAAAGCTCCATACCGTACTACACATTCAGATGAATTCATTCACATATCTGGAATGTGTAGTATGGTATGGCTACACCCATTGGCTCACGCTAGAACCAATGGGAGTACAGCCCTACCGATGGTGTCAGTCGGCGGGTGGTGGGGCGGCAGGTGGGTGGGGTGCTGCCGCCTGCCAGCTGACCGGGAGAAGCGGGGTTGTGGGATTCAGTGGGCAGGTGGGGTGGGGGGGTACCCTAGACCACCAGGGACATTGGACATGTTTTTTTTAAAATGTCCGTGATCGGGCAGCTAGTGGTCCACTGGACCACCAGGGATATTGGAACTTCTACTTTTGTATACAGATGCCCACAATCGGGCAGATAGTGGTCCACTGGACCACCAGGGATATTGGAACTCCTACCTTTTTTATACATATGCCCGCGATCGGGCAGCTAGCGATCCACTGGACCACCAGGGATATAGGAGATCTTTCTCATTTTACACAGATGCCCACGATCGGGCAGATTGCAGTCCACTGGACAACCAGGGGTATAGAAGATCTTTCTCATTTTGCACAGATACCCGCGATTGGGCTGCAGAGGATGTCAGTCCCTGACGGCTGCTGCCTGGCAGGGCACCAGGTGCAAGTAATCAGGGATTGGCAGACTTGCATGCAATTGGGCCATAATGACATGCAAATGGCCCCATGTGTGCCTTGCATACATTATGGCCCCATTTGCATGTCAAGTTTTGAATATCGCAGTTGCTGTGCATGGCACAACGGAACTTGCGCTAGTGCATCTCCATGCTCCACTCTGGCCATTTGCGCTGGTGCAGTGCCAGTGCACCATGCACACTGGGGGTGGCCAGGGTGCGATATTCAATGCTGCTGAGCCATGGCGCAGCTCCGTTGAATATAGCCCAGTCCACACCCCTGATCAGCCAAGTTAAGCTGTGCCCAAGCTTGCACCACAGCCTGGCGCAGTTTGAATATCTAGGCCTCTATGTATAGTATTTCTAATGTTTTAAGATTTTCAGGGTTAACAGGGATTGACATATACAAGGTCAAATTATGTAAGAGCATATCCAGCAGAAGTAATGTCTTGGTTCAATATTTAAAACCTGATATCTATCTTTGTACTCTTGCAAGTAGAAGTTAAGTCTAGTAAGAATTCATTTACAGTATGTGTTGCACACCCCAGATTTGGAATTTCTTGAAAACTTAGCTTAAGTTAAAATACACTGTGGGGCAACTTATATACAGTAGATGGTTTTGTCTCTGTTGATTGTATTATGGCTAAAATGGTTACTGTTACTTTGATGATGTGTATTTAATTATATCTCACTCTTCCAACAATGTGCATATACTTTACAGCTTCAATTCAGATGTAAAGCATCATCTTTTAGTAGACTGCAAATCCTTACTTGGGAAGGCTGGCAAGACTTCACAACACACGTTTCTTGTTTAAACTGAGAGTAACAAACTACTGTACGGACATGTGTTTTGCTTTTTTGGGACACATCAGTTTAATGCAGTCACTCTTGGCTCAGGCTCAGGGCACTATACAACAGAGTTATGTGTCTTTCCTTTGATACTCACAACACAGATCACCCCTGCTGAGTCTTTCAGAGTTAGAATGGCCCACACTTACAGGCCAAACACAAATTGCATTGCAAGGCCTGACCTTTAAACTCCTTAACTCCTTCCCCCTTCCCCAGCCTGGTCCCAACCTTGACTAGGCAGATCTCCTCCAGAAAACTAAGGATCATGTCCTGTGGACCTCCTAAAATCCTTTGCATGAAAATGGACTTAAGCAGAGGTTCTTTGCCTAAATAGCCCCTTCACAGTGAAACTCCATACCCCATCCACTATTAAAGAATCTCAGTCTACTAACTCCTTTAAATCAGCTCTCACACATCATCATCTCACTGTAGCCAAATATAACTAGTGACATTCATCAACTGTTGTTGTACACCGGACTTGGATTTCAACTGTGCCTTAACCAATGAACCTGGGTATTTAATTGCTCCTCTGTACTGTAACCCCTTTGTGGAAATTGTTTCTCCATGTGTAACATATATAGTGACTAACCTCTTTATCCTGCAGCAGTGTCCTAAAGTCTCCTGTTTGGATCAGTAGAAGGGTTGTAAGGTCTAGTCTCCTGTTTTATTTTCTGCACAATTATTACATTTTACAGAACATGATTTTGTGCTGTGTTGCTTCTGATAGTTGATTCTTTTATTTACATCTTCATGTTATTAAATCTGGGTTGTCCCTGAAAATGGAACTCTTTGTTTCCAGTGGGCCTAGCTGGATACCAAGAGCAAATAAATAAGTAACTCAATAAATATCACAGTCAAGTACAATGTTAGCCTCAGAAGGAAACTGGCACTGAGCACATTCAGTGATTGTACACATGAAAGGCACTATTCCAGAAGAGCATTGTGTAGGTTCACAGAAGAATGCAGGGGAAAACAAAGATCTAAACTGCTTGGTTTCTGTATCTCTTTCCCAATGGCATGCACATACTCTGAAGTTTTAAACCCCAGGCAAAGCATCATGTGTAGCATTGTCTCAGATTCCCCCCTTTTCCCCTCTCACAAAAAGACAGAGACCATTGTATGTTGTTGTGCTCAGATTGGCAATTAATGTATCTATATATCATAATTCCATTTTCCATCTCATCATCTTTTATTATTATATCTTTCACAATTGCATTTTATTGCATCCATATATCAATCTCTGATCATCCCTGATTCTTCCTCTTCTCGCTCCCCCAGCTGAACACCTGGGTGCCTTCTTCATCTCTTTTTCTGTTAGGTAACGGTGAGAACTGAGACTGCTTTTCCTCCTTCCACTTTTTAATTTTTTCATCCTATTCCTTTTCTTCCCCTCTTCCCCCTTTTCCCTCTCTCTCATCCACCTTTGCAGTCCAATAACCATCCTACCAGACAATTTCTGTCATCCACCTCTGACAGACCTTCCACACAGTCCCTTTTTGACTGTCTTCCCCTCATGCTCTATAGTTCAAGGGTGGACGGGAGGGATCAAAACTCCAGCAAAAGTGGCTGAACCACTCCTGTGCTGCCCATTACATACCCCCTTTAGCCCCTCCCCTTCCTGTTGCCTGCCTATTGTTCTGTCTCCCTGTCCCTCCCCTTCCCTTTCCCCTCCCCCTCCCCCTCTCCATCTAAGCACACCATCTTCAGGTAAAGGGAAGGGGTGCACCAGGACAACTTGCTCTGCCCCCTTAAAGGGCAAACTCCACTATGCAAACCATTGTATAGGGCAGGCCAACAAGGCTTCCTCAGAACAAAAGTTGCCCCAAGACAGGCTTTTACATTTGATCCAGTGAAAAACAGCGAAAAAAAAACTAAAGCAAGGATTATGTAAAAATGGCATTTACAGTAAAGGCAAGCTTTAGAAGCAGAACAATTATGCATACACCAATCGTGAGATTTTAAAAAATATTGAACAGCACCCACAGGAATCAGTTCACACAGGAGTGTAGTTCAAAGCAAATCAAGTTATTTTATTGTAAAAAGGTAGTGCATATTCTCACTAGCACCAGGCAAATCCCATTACAGTGGAATATATTCACCAAACACTAACGTTTCCCCTGACCACTGTCAGGCATCATCTAAGTGACTCTAATCAGTATCAAAATGTGCCTCTATATAAATAGTAGTTTCTAAAAACATGTGATTGCTTCAGAATCAATCATTTACTGAAGTCAATTGATTAATAAAGGACACCGCTCAACAACCAAGGCCCTTGTTAGTCGAGCTGTGTCCTTTACTAATCTGTACATGACCATTATTTGGATAAAAAATGGAAGAAAACTCAGGCCCCATTCATTTCAATGGGGTGCACCCCCACGCTCTCCCTGTCCACAAGTCATTATGTGCTGGAGCAAGGGGGCATGTCGGAAGCACCAGGGCACCAGAAACTGAGCAGACCAGCTGGGTCTACATTAATGTTACAAGGCATACCACTAAGATATGGTATGTTATTTCTTAACAAATCCTGGCTAGAATAACTGTCCATGAGGGCAGCTAATACAATATGTGAGTGGCAGCTGCTCTTAGGTAGGTCAGAAAATCTCTTTAAAATGTGGCTTTACTTTATTGTGTTTTTTGTGTAACCCAAGATTCGGTGCTCTTAAACTGAGGTTCTTGTTATTTAAAGGGGAGCAGTCAGCACTAAGAGCCTCATACCCAAGTGTGGGTCTGATCCCACTTTGTGTGTGAAACCCATTTTTTTTTACTCACAGTTTACTGCAGTATAGTAGATTGTATCAGACTGATTCTGCTGTCTTGAAGCTGACATGATCTGCAACTACAAATCCCAGAATTTTCTGAAGCTGACATCAGAGCAAAGCTTTAGCAGTGGGAGATTCAGTAGCCTGCAGTGCATGTTGGAACTTGTATCTTCTCTTATATGAGATCGGCCAGTTCTGATGTTTTTCATTTATTAAATGCAGTCCTCTGTGATGGTACTTAGCCCAGAGATGATGGAGCAAACAAACAATCACAGCTTATAAAAACTCTAACATGCACTACAGACTATTGAATCTTCCATTGCTGGAGCCCTACTCTGATGTTGGCAATAGGGGATTCTTGGATTTGCAGTTACAGAAAATATCAGCTTGGAAGTCAGCACAATTAGTCTGATACAAGCTACTAAACTGCAGTAAACAGTAAGTAAAAAATGTCTTTGTTCACAAAGTGTAAATTGGGACACCCCACACTTCGGTGTGGGGCTTTTAATGTTGACTATTTCCCTTTAAAATTAATTTTCTGCCTTTGGCTCACCATGACTAGATAAATTGTCAGCGTTGGCTAGCTGACCTGCTTTACTGCATTGAAACAACTGTAATATCACACTGATGAGTCCTACATAGGCAGAAAATGCATGGCTATGGTTTGCTGTTTTTCAAATATTTAGTGATTCAAGTTTCTTTTATCAGCGTAGGACTTATACTATGTTATAAAATACAAGTTAATTCAGTCCCAAACTTATACAATCTTCATCAGAATGGGACATGCATTATATTAATTTTTGCAACATACTATATCTATATCTATATACAACATGAATGGAACTTGTGTCACATTGAAAATCCCATCAGCTATTTTCCTGTATATCATGCCAATTAAAGTCATATACCATGGTCATTAAAGTTATATACCATGGCTGGTCATGCTATAAGACTTCAAGTATCATGATACATGACTTTGCCACTGAAGCTCCAGTCTTATTTCTACTCCATAAGAATTGTTGTGAGCTGTATTTTCTTTTTTAAATTGTGTGTGGGGGGAGGGTGGAGAATCATAGTGGACAACAGTTCAAGCCTAAAACTAAACAGAAAGTGTGTGGAGGTAGTGAACTCTCTCAAACCCTCTATGCAACTGGCACCAGTTGTGAACACAAGAGGACAGCTTTACTGACTTGAGCCCAACCACAAAGCACTCTCGACTGCCACATTGACTCAAATCACACTCCAAACCACTACACCAACTTGAACTGCACTCCTGACCATCACATCAACCCAAACCACATGCCATTACAATCCTTAGCAGCACACACTTAGGAACTGACCAACCACACTAGCCACACCTCAGCAGGATGGACAAAATAAAGCAGTGCAAACCAAGGAATGATTGCATATGCTAGCTAAACAAAAGAAAACCATCTGAATGTATTATATAAAAAAATGCTAAGTAAGTGTGGTGTATGGAGAAATGTACCATTGAGGGAGGCTAAGTTGCTCACACTTCCACTCATCCTTTGGGCTTGTGGGTTATGGAGCTAGTTAGCCCCCCCTTCCATGGTATATTTAAGTGATAACATTCAGTTAGTTGGAGTATACCAAGCAATAACCAGCTGGTCTGGGTCATTATAGACCAAGGCCTTTGACATGTTAAAAGTAACCCACACCAGCCGGTTATTGCTAGCATACTCCAACTGACTATATGTTATCACTATTATATGAGTTGGGGTTGATTGTGAATTTTAAAAAGATAAATTCCTGAGCATGTGAATCTGTTGAACAGTTCAATGAAATTGCAGTAATAGGTGTGATTTTTCAGTGCACTGTCAGGAAAGTCAGCTCAGAAGTTATTGGAATTGATTGTGAATTTTAAAAAAAGACAAATTACATCCAAACACGCACATTTCACCCAAAGCTACTGCTGTCAGCCTACATTTTGAAATATGCCCTTTATAGGGGTCATATTTGTGCCCCCCCTTATACCCCTTTTGCTTTTTAAGCCTCAGTGTTCTAACAAATCTCGAAAACTGGTTAAAATGGAAGAAAAATGAGGATTTAATAATAAACAAGATTGCTGCTTCTTTGGGCTGAGTTTGAGTTCTGTTTTCTCTTTAAAAAGCTTTAAAATCTTTTGCAACAGTATTACTCTGTTTACTTCTTTCTTTTCTGCTGCTTAATGCTGCCTTGTGCTTTATTATTTTCCCTACCTACATCTTGGCCACTTGTAGGTATTCTTCTCTATCCCTTGAAACTCTTTTCTGACTCTCCCTGTGACCAAATTGCCTGCAGTCTGCTTGTTTCAGAGTGAGCAGGGTTTAAACTGAATTTTATTTTATGCCTTCTACAAGACTTTAAGCCCAAAACTGGGTACTAGGAAAGCCTGAAAGAGTACTCTGCTTTCCTATGGGTTCTCAAAGGTTGTCACAGGCAACTACAGCACAGATAGCCTGTTTCTATTGTTGTTTGCAAAGCAAGAGTGAAAATTAAATAAAATGCATGCATGCTAATGAAAAGCTACAAAGCCACAGAGTGTTTGTTACTGCTAGAAGCTAGAAGAATGTTTTTCAAAGGAAATATTGGTGGTAAAACTTTAAGATAGTTGTATATTCACCTGAAGCCTTGTTTAGTGTTTGGGGTGTGGTCAGGACCTCCCTGCAGCATACATGTCTTCCATTAGAGCTGGCCGGCCCTTGCTCCTCCTTTTTTGTGACAGTATCTGCTGGGAGGAGCCTGAGTATCTTCCAAATCTTGCATTTCTAGTTCTTATTGTGTTTTATTTGAATGAACATTTGTAAAACATTTCAAGGCTGTAGTAATGAGTAACTTCATGTTGTAATGCAAAATCTAAAGCTCTTCTGTAATAATTTAAAGTTAAAGTATTTTGTAGGGGAGGAGTTTGCTGTGTCATGTGACCCAACCATACTATAAATATACTCTGAATGGGACTTAGAAATCAGTTGGTGGTAGGAGGTCGAACCTACCAGTCCCCATGTCTGCTTCTAGGAGGAATTTTGTTTTGTCTTCCGTTAGTGCTGCTAACTATGGAATAGACCTATTTATTTTGCACTGGTTCTTTATTTTCCGTTCTCAGTCCATTTTATTTTATCCTGCTATATAATAGATTTTTGGACTATTGCATCCTGACACTGTTGCTGGACTCCATTTGACCCCGTGTTTACATGTCTCATTCATAAAAAAGCCCCACAGCACCCGAGTAAACTCCCGACCTGACATTTTTGACAGTGCACCAAAGAATCTCACCTACTGCAGTTTCATTGCACTGTTGAATAGCCTCACATGATCAGGAATTTGTCTTTTTCAAAATTCATGATCAACTCCAACTCCCAAGCTGACTTTCCTGACAGTGCACCAAAGAATCTCACCTACTGCAGTTTCATTGCACTGTTACACAGGCTCACATGCTCAGGAATGATATTTTCTGCAGAAGGATTTGGGCAGTCAGAGTGATTATGGAAGGAGCTGAGGGATGTAGAAACATTGCATGATGTTTGAAGCTTTCATTTCAGAATATTGTATTCAGAAGGTAAAGTGAAGTTTGAGGTGGATGTCATTTGTTTTTGAATGGTGCTGGTGAGTGATGCAGGAGAACACTGAGTACCTGTGGGCTTGGGTGGACTGGCAGAGACAGGGATTTGTGATACCGGTGAATGCCAAATGTTAGTGACACAGATGCAGAGGCATGGAGTCATAGGTGAGATTTGTTAAGCTTAAAATATGTGAAAAGTAATCCAATATTGTAAAGAAACCAGAGTTTACAGTGTGTTTAATGTACTGGTGTGTACTGTGATTCTGCCGTGGGTGGGAGACGCTGCGATGTGCTTCTTACAGAATGTGACAGATGAAGTTGAAAGATATGCTGTGGTAAATAAACTGTAACAATGTGTCTGAAACTGGGTTGTAATTTGGGAAAGTAATGAGTTTCTGAGTCTCTCATTATTTGACATTCTTAGTGGGTTGTCATTGTGTGTGGTAATCATGTGACAGTACCAACATGATTTTGACCTTGAGCTTTTAGTGGGAGAACAAAGCAGAGTGTAAATACTTTTGAACATTTTTGCTCTCCCTTTAGTTTAAGTTTTTTTTAGTTGGTTCATTCTTTTCCAGTAATATGGAGGCTTTTTCTTCCTCTGTGAGGGTCTGAAATCTTCTATTTCTGTGTTCTGAGTGAGTTGATGTGGAAGGTCTTTTTGACACCATTTTGTTTTGTTTTTGCTTTGGTTTTCTAGGTGTGAATAATTTACTGTGGTCATGGCAACAGGTTGATTAACCAGCTGTGGGCATGGCTACATGTTGATTGACTGTGGGAGGCGTTTAGGTGAACAACCAGTTCTGGAGGGGTTGTGGTGTAGTTTGTGGGAGAATAACCAATGACTTTCTTACATTCTGATTGGTTTAGAACAGATACCTTTTGTACACTTCCCCATACTCCACACTTACCTAGCATTTATTCTCTCTCTCTCCTCTCTCTCTCTCTCTATACATATATATTCTATGCAAAAAACTGTGTTAATGCATCATTTAGGGTTAAAGCACAAAAGTTTGGAAATGAAAAATCTTTAGGGTTGCCTCTCCCCCCGGACCTGCCAATCATCCCAAGACTGACAAATGATGAGGTGTGTCATTGGGGTCATGAGCCCTAAATGTCACCCCATTCCATGTATAATCATATTGACAAGGGATAGCAAAAAGAGAATGGGGTGACATTTAGGCCTCACAGCCCCAATGACACACCCCATCATTCATCAATCTTGGGATGATTGGTGGATCCAGGGGTGGGGCAACCCTAAAGATTTTTTATTTCCTAACTTTTTGTGCTTTAACCCTAAATGATGCCTTGACACAGTTTTTTCATACAATTTCCTTACTTTTTCAGAAAGAATAGAAAAGTAAGAACTTGCACAAGTTGGTGGGAGTGCAGATCCTTCAGGCCATGCACTCCCACCAAATTGCTGAACTTGGGGGAGCACGGGCCCTTTGGGACCTGCTCTCCCATCAACCTGCGGAAGTTGATGGCAGCAAGGGCCCTTCAGGCCCTGTGCTCCCAACAACCTACAGAACTTGGTGGGAGTGAGTGACATTTGGGCCCTGCACTCCCACCAACTTGCAAACATGTGTGTGTACCATCAACACTCTCCAAATTTCAATGTAAAACACCAAACCGTGTCCGAGATATAACATGTAAAATTTGAGATTTTCATTCATCAGAGATGCAGAATTCTGTACCTGTTAACATTTTACAGGCATGATGACTGAAAACTACATCCATGACACTAAGACTAGGTATCCTATTAATTTCAAGCCACCAGAACAATGCAAAACACTGTCCGCAACACGTAAATTGTGTCACACAATATCTCTGCAAACAAAAATGTCTACAACATATAAATACTGTAATTCACATCTATAGGACATGCTTAAAAAACCCTCCAAATTTCAAGTAAAAAGACCAAACCGTTTCTGAGATATTTAAAGACAGGAAAGTAGCTATTGGCTCCAGTATGGTTAATTGTGCAATTTCATGCCGCATAAAATCACTAACATATGATTTATTGTGTCTTGGTATCTATTTGTGTGATCTCAATACATGTTATAGCTACTAATGGTGAAGCCATGCCTCAAGGTTCAGTTTACTGCTCAAGCCTGCTGCTGACATGATGACAACTTGGTTTATTCATTCTAACTGCACTCAGCTCTCTATTCAGAATCAGCACTGTAAATACCTAGTATGACTAACTCAAAATGAGCCTGCATCCCAGCATGAACCTAAGCTGAGACTTGCTGGTTTGTTAAAAATGAGAGAGAGAGAAAGAAAAAAAAACTTAAGGATGCCAGGGTCAGTTTTCCTTTGTGAGTCTCGGTGCTCTGATGGGTAGAACTAAGTCAACTCAAAGTTGACTTATGACTTATGTTTTTCAACCCAGAAGGACACTAGCTTGCATGCATCCCTGTGCAAATCTAACTGAGAGAAGCAAGGGTGTATTAAAAAAAAAACATGGTGTAGATCTTAGCCTTCAGGATGTTGGAGCCATCAGTGGGGGCGAGGGGTTGGGTGCAGACCGGGAATGGGAGCAGAGACATTTGACTTTGAAGTACATTGCTGGACTTACTTTGCAGGACTATACTGTAAATGCTGGAGATGGAGTTGCTCATTTTGTTTATTAACAACAAACTGATAGCAGTTACTCAACTAGTAGTCTGTTGCAAGGTATTTTTTTTACATTACAATGCTACTAGTTTAACTGATTTAGCCTCAGATGGGAGTTTTATTTTTTTTAAATAGTTTTAATAAAAGATGGTGCTTACACTGAATGGAGTTAAGCACTGCAGTACAGCTCAGTCCGAGCAAATGTGCCACTAATATATATGGCAAAAAACTCCATTTAATGCATCAGTTAGGGTTGTTCCACAGTGACAAAATCGAGCAAATTTGGTTCTAGGGTTGAAAACCCTAACTCCGCATTAACCCCCCCCAGCACCACACACACACACACACACACACACACAAGTAGGGGGGAGGACCAAGGCAACACGACTAATCACAGACAACCAGCAGCAGATGACAGAAATAAAAAAACTGTCTAAATGTATTACAAGACATCCCCACCCACCTGACCAGGTACTTCATGCTCAGTGGAGATCAACAGCAAAACTGAGGCCATGTACACCAAATGTACACATCCCTGATTGCAGGTGCACACAATGTACCACACTTAGGAGTTGAACGGCCTTACAATGCTACTAGTTTAACTGATTTAGACTCAGATGGCAGTTTTATTTTTTTAAATAGTTTTAATAAAAGATGGAGCTTACACTGAATTTAGTTAAGCACTGCACAAGGTTAACAGTCGCTTGTTGTGCTTCCATGAAGGACAACAATTTCTCCTGCCCTTCACGGAGTGCAACATCGTCTCTTATTAGACTGTCAACCTTGCGCTCAAGCCTGCGGTAACAGCAACAGTGGCCAGCCCACCGCTTTAAGCAAGGGCACCCTGCAAAGTGACAAACAACATGAATCAATATATGAGCCTCAAAATGGTGATTGTCTACCTGTCTTTCATCTTACAATATTGATATCTAATTCAATAATTGTAATACATTTTGCTGGTCACTCTCAAGACCATTGAGGAGTGTGATGTAAATCAGAACTCCTGTCTTGTCAATTCCGTTATTATATTTTTTTCTACTGTATTATGTTCTTTGTGGACAACTTGAAAAGATCTATAAGAACAGTATACTTTCTACACTGTTGTTCTATATCAGTTATTATTTGCCAACCCTCACTACTTAAATGTTTTGGCATAATGAACAACACAGTGTGATATACAGTGACACTAGCTCTTCAATTGTGTATGAACAAGTGAACTTGAATATCTGCACCTACATTATTTGTTCGCACCTGCATGAGAATAATAGCATGACCTGTAGACCAACACTACTATTTCCATTATCTAATGTTCATATAATCATCTGTTTAATAACTGCAACAAAAGAGACACACGTCATATACTTATTTATTTTGTGTACATATTTTCATAGAAGCAAATCATCTTTTACTGCTGTTACATTAATTAAACAGTACGGCATGACCAAGGGTTAGGTTAATGGTCTGTTAATTACCTTCTAGGGGTGTACTGTGGCACAAGGTGTAGCCGAATGCTACATGTCCTTAGAGGGTGATTAACAGACCATTAACATACTGTAATCCCTGGGAGTGCCTTATTCCTATTATAATAAAACATGTATTTAAACAGTCTTAAACCATGTTCAGCATACGGCCAATCAGTACATATATGTTAATAAAAAATTAACATAAGACTATTAGGATGTTTGCAGCCAATCAGAAAGCTCCATTTCTCAGACCCATTTTATAATACTTGAAATAATGTTAAACATTTAGAAACCAACAGCTGAGTGACATTGGCAACTAATTAATGAAATATTTTCTCTACACATCATGTAAAGAAACAGTGTGTGGGATATTCAGAAGGGGTGCGCATCTCACAACACAGTGTCACCAACCGTAACCCACTGATGTTCCCCGGTGTGATATTCAAATGGGAAATGTGCCTGGCACAAATGCCAATGAGTCAAAGCACATCAGTTATGTGTGCAACACAATAAGGGGTCATACCCATCCATGTTCCACACATCCCGATATTCAGCCCAGGATGTACTAACCCATGCAGTCACAACCCCTACTTGCTCTGCACACAGTTGATCCCCCCAAAAAATGAGCAACAGCTGGCCACCCACAGGTGAGCTGCCATATTGCAGGGTGCAACATGGCAGCTGCCAGCTTTGAGTGGCCACCCAAGCTACAGCGGCACCTTCATGGTGGCACCCCCCATGCCTGATCATGAGCATTAGTATAATAATAATGGTCCTATTTCCCTGGTGGTCCAGTGTACCGCTCGCAGCCTGATTGCAGGTGTCAGTGATATATTATGTCAAACCAATCCATCCCTGGTCATCCAGTGGTACACACTCCTCCCCACCCACCCACTAAGCCACACTGCCCCACTCCCCCTCTGTCAGCAGCAGTCGGCAGCTCCTCACCAGCTTGCCACCCCATCACCTGATGACTGACTATACGGTAGGGCTGTACACCCATTGGCCTACAGTATAAGCCAATGGGTGTGCAGCCCATACCATACTACACAACCCAAATATATGAATGGATGCATTCACATTTCTGTACTGTGTAGTACAGTATGGCCTGCACACCCACTGCTTATGCTGTGGACCAATGGCTGTATACTCCTACCGTATGGAGTCAGTTGGCAGACAGCAGGGTGGCAAGCAGATGGGGAGCTGCCACCTACCACTAACTGGGGGGTGTGGGGTGGTGGGGCTCAGTGGATGGGTGGGGAAGTGGAGGGGAGTACTGCTGGGCCACCAGTGATGCATTGGTTTCTCATTATATCTTTCTGACACCTGCAATCATGCTGTGAGCAGTCCACTGCACCACCAAGGATATTGGACCATAATTTCATTACATACAACTGTGATCAGACTGAAAGTAAGCCACTGGACCACCAGGGTTATAGGACTTTGTAGTTTATCGCCTATCCTCATAATCGGGCTGTAAGTGTTCCACTGGACCACCAAGGATATTGGACTATTATTTCATTACATATTCCCGCAATTGGGCTATGAGCAGTCCACTAGACCACCAGGGTTATAGGACATTGTAGTTTGTCACATATGCCTGCAATAAGGCTGCAAGCATTCCTGTGGACCAGCAGTGATATGGGATGTTTATTATTTATACATATGCCCACAAACGGGCATCGGAGCATGTTGCTAGTAAGGGGAAGGGGCATTGGTCTCCAACGACTGCAGCCTGGCAGGGTGGCAGGCACAAGTCATCAGGGATTGCACCTGCATGCAAATGGGGCCATAATGACATGCAAATGGCCCCATTTCTGGCTTGCATACATTATAGCCCTATTTGCATCTGCACTTTTGTATATTACAGTAGTTGTGCCTAGCACAACGGCACTTCTGCTAGTGCATCCCCCCCTGCTCCACTTCAGCCACTTGCTCTGTCACACTGCCACTGTGCCATGTGCACTGCAGGTAGCCAAGGAGCAATATTCAATGATGCTGTGCCATGGCACAGCTCCGTGGAATATCACTCTGTCAATGCCCAGGCACATCCCAGTTGTGCTGTGCCCATGCTTGCAACACAGCCTGGTGCAGTCTGAATATCCCCACCCAGAATGTACAAATAATAAATAGTTAATATGATATCAGTATCTTCTAATTTACTAAAAAGTTGTTTTTATTTCAGTGTTGTACACAATACAATTGTTCTCAGAAGTAACACTTTTCAATTGCCACAAACATTCTAACTTGCATATGTAAAATTGTTTTAACACACATGTAGAGCTTCACCATATGCTGAACAAGGTCTTACATTATTTTCAAATAAAAATTATTATTATAATAAAAGTACGCTGCAGCCAAGAATCATGTAAATAGTGACCTTATCACCCTGTAGTGTCATGTTGCAGCCATGCACACATCGTCACACATTGCACCACTGCACAAAGATTGATATGCTATAGAATTACACTTGCTCATGCCTTGAAACTTAATACTACTTACACCATGAGGACATTGATGCATAGACTCAGGACTGAATCCCACTTAACCATAAGCTATACAGCAGTATTGAAGTTATGCTTGAAACACCTATATTACACTACTGTATGTTGATCAGTTAAACATATGACAACAGTTTCACATCATGATAACCTTGAGAGATATATCCTTATGTAAGGATCAAAATGATAACCTGATCAGCAGTTTGCTATAATGAAACAAACTGCAACAGTAATTGATGCAAAAAAATAAGTGGCCCATTAACATGCATAGTCATCACTCTTCATTAGTCACTCCGTAATCTGTGTCATATATATAGCTGCACACTAACCTTCCACTATCTGTGTGCAGGGGTATGGGTGTGAGCATAGACAATAAGCAAACAACAACAACATGTACCCACTTACAGGTGACTTGATACATTGCAAAGCATTACAGTACATCCATCATCCGTGAATGGTATGTACACCTTGTGACATATCCACTGTACCCCCCCGCTACCATTTATCACACTCTTACAATATGGTAACTAGCTCTATTACTACACTAGGCCCTCCCCATTGAACTGAAAACTTGTTTTGAATTGGTTGAGTATGTATTGTAGTACAGTAGGACTTATAATCTTGATTATCATGAACTTTCTACAGTATCTATAAATACACTTCTTTTCCCAGTACACACCCTTCATACAATAACACTTATGATGACATACATGCTTGACACACCAGTCCAGTACACTCCATCACTGCTGCACACACATTGTGATAATTATGATAACATACTCAGAATTGGCTTAGTACAGCTGCTGTCATGTGCCATACTAGACTTACCACATCATACATTCCCCCTTGATGTAGTACTACCACCTTGACTGCCTACCCACTGAGAACCAAAGGTGTAATCACAAGTGTAGCATCATAACAAATAGGGCACACGGTACAGCAGCATACCTCCCATCTTTGCATGAAGTGACACCATATAGTACATCTGTATGCATAGGAAAGCAAAAGTGGGTATCTGAACATAGATAACAGACTGTGTCAAAAATCTCAATATACAAATGATCCATTCACATGTTGAGACTGTCTACTATAGTACTGTTTGCATCCCCACTTACTCATCCCTTTCAAAAATAGCCACACTGCTCTCACAGTCCCTAGCAATTAGCAGTTCTATGGCTGCCTTAGGGGTGACAAGGACCTCCATACTACTAAACAGAGGTTGTGGGTGCAGGGCGCTGTGACACTGTATCTTATGTGAATATCTTTTATGATGGTACTTATGCTCAGAGCTGGTGCCAGGCTCCTCCTTCACCTCCACAGTTGTTACTGGCACTGCTTCTCTGGCCACTATAAAACATATAAGTAAAAAATATTATAACATATACCACAGTATATTAATCTGCCACTAAACTTTTATTGTGAAATACATTTTTCATAGTGTCTCACTGTGTAATTCAACCATGTACCACATTTCTCTTTGCAGTGACACTTCTGTGTTTCCATGGATGTTGAGTTATTCACCAGCAGTGACATCCATGCACTGGCCCTGCTCATGGGTACAGCAACAAACTCACTCACATGAATGGTACTGGCAGTGCCACAGCTGATCTTCCAGAGAGGTTCCCACACCTTGCCAGCCACATCAGCACTGCATACCCCACTGTAATTCAGAAACTCTCTCTGTGCAGTACGGCACGTGGCCATCCAGCTGTTCAGTGATGCCCATCCTAGTTTCAGTTAGTACCCCAATGTTAGCATAGACATGCAATACTGTCCATTCTGAAATATACAGATTCTGGCAATACATTACCAGGACATAACAGGCTCAAAATCACAATCTGTTAGGTATGCATTGGTCCCCCCAACCTGATTAACATATATTACTATTCTTACCTTCTCACATAATTATGTGAACAACAGAACATTCTCCTGTGTATATTGTGTCTGGTCACATCACTACGTCTCACCTAAGTAGGTAGTATATCAATATGCAAAAACACTTTAAATATACCAGCCAAGATCTAGATAACATATACTGGAATGAGTACCTGTATTACTCATTTTGAACATGAGATGACACACAAACACAATTCAGATCTGTACAAATGTCTTCTCAGAGTGCAATGAAGACAACATTCACTTATAAAAAAATAGATAAGAATTTCATAGGACAACAATACTTCACATACCATTGATGTCTAGAAATGTAATCACCAGTTGTAGACCATAGTCAGTTAAACCAAACTGAAATGTATACAACTACTGCACATCTGGCTATTAAATCTGTTCCTTTTGACTCACCAGTTATGTTATGAAGTAGTATACCTTGTTGTTTAGAATTTTTAAGCAATATACCCCAACAGGGTGTTGGTTTACTGGAGGATTTACCACGGCTGGTGTAGTTCAGTCACAAGGTGCAGCTGAGAGACTTAACCACATCAAGAGTGGTAAATCCTCCAGTATACCCACTCCCTGGAGGGGTATATTGCAATTATACAAAGGGCCTGTTTGTTTTTTTACAAAAAAAATGTTTAAAACATCCATTTGAGTTCAAACCTGCTGCTCGTTTGTTTGCCATCCATCCATTAGCTTTGCAGTGGTGTGTTTGCGATGAACATATGGATCTGCCAGGGAGTTCCTGATGTGGCTGAGTGGTGGCTGGCACCTTTTACAGTGGGTACACTGGAGTATTTACAACGCTGAAAAGGTGCCAGCTAGACAATCAAAATTCAGAATTCTATTTAATTTTTTTGTGTACGTTGTATTATTACAAATATTACGAGTGCTGGAACTCATGTTAACTTTCTGAAGAGTATTTCCTATAAAGAAGTGAGTTAAGTAGTTCAGCTCACACCTTACATGATAGCCTCATACCACCCCATTTATGTAATGCAAGTATTTCTATCAGCATCTTACCATCGGACTCAACAAGGATGACACTGTCAGTGTCAGAGTTCTCAGCCTCCACAGCTTCTGACTGTGCTGGTACTACCTCAGCTGCAACTTGGGGGGTGCCTGCGCTGGTCTGTGAAAGAAGATAATAAGTAGATCCACTAAGTTTTTCATGTAAATGTCAACACATTTTAGCCACACTTTCTTTAAGCATTCAACATGTTTCAGGCACCTAACATTGCCTGTAATCAGGTATTGCAGACACATGTAAAATCACAATTACTGCAAATAAATATTCCATAAATAAAAGATCATAAGCTGACTCAGTACACAATACTTAGTACTTATATAGTATGCCACATGAAATACAATTCTGCTTCAATAAAATCGATACTGGATAGTAACTCCATCACTATCATTGGGTTATTCATTCAACAGCATCATAAAATACATATTTTTGTCTAAGTCAATATCAGGACACATGTATTGTATGAATATACATATATATATATATATATATATATATATATATATATTATAAAATGAGCAGGAAATTGCAGCAATATCATTGGCTGAACAGCATCACATGACAGTGCATATATCAGAGCGCGACCACACACCTGCACTTTTACCCCCCTCCAAAACAATTTTGACATTTTATAAGATAGATAAACCATGCTGAGGTATGCAGTCACGCTCTGATATACGCACACCTTGGGTGGTTGACGCACACCAAGGCATGTGTATATAAGAGCAAGACCGCACACCTCAGAGTGGTTTATCTATTACATATACATATATATATGTAACACAAAAAATGCATCATTATTTAATAACAGTTATAAATACTTTTTCCTTAAGACAAAAAAAAACGAAAGACAAAAAAAATTACATCTCTCGTAACGTACGAAACATTCAGTTGTTTTACACTACAGCCACTTGACCTGTAACATCATATTGTGATACTAACATGGCTACAACAACAAAGACTTCAATCAGAAAAAGACTTTCTTTTACCCAATTGTGTACCTGTACTATAATATCATAGAATTTGAAGAATTTTTTTTGAATAACTTATGAGTGAGGCGTTCCCCCGCAGCTGGCTTCCCTGCAGCTTCCCATAGCTCGTAGGCGAGGTAGTACCAGCACTTGTCACTCTCCGGTATATCCTCTCTCTGCTTCAAAACATAGAAGCATTGGTGCAACAGCTTCCACTTCCTCTTCAACTGCATGATGGTCTTGTTTTTAACTCTTAAGACCATGTGCAGGATGCTATTAATGTGCCTCCACATTGAGTCCAACTTCTGGTTTGTGCTCCGCATTAAAATGCGAGCACTACCCCTCGCTTGGACTGCCTCAAGCAGCAAGCACACCTCTCTCAAGGTCCACTGCCTCATCTTTAATTTTCTATTCTGCAATAAAAAATATACACAAACATTTCATTACTGTCATGTCTCAGCACCTATATATTTCTATGTATTCTAGGAAGCATTCTGATTAGAACATGGCAAGAACAGCATTTTAAAACAGTTTTCATAATCACAAATATTATCATTCAGCCACATGAATTAGTATATTTCAACACACTAAAAACATACACAACTCTGTGTCGTGTCATGCTACATTCGAGGAATAACATATACCACAGCTTGAATACAGCTGCATCAAAAGATCATCTTCCTGTCTATTGAAGATGAAACATTGCCTGTCTCATGTTGGTCTGCTTCACAACCAGCATCTTGTGGTACTACAGAGTTAGAGGAATGGTTACTGTTGGGTCCGATGCACAGTACATAACAGTAGGTGTGTTCCACATTCTCCAGTCACTCAACAGCAGTTGCCACTCCCTACCTACTTAATTAGGTGATGACATCAGAGAAAATTTAAAGTATAATGAGAGCAAAGGTCTCACACAGTGTTACATAGATACATAGACAGTATCGGCAGATAAGGGCCTATGGCCCACCCAGTCTGCCCATTTGAGCTTGTAAGTTCAGTTTATGTTTTCCAAGAAGTCTGTTGCCCCTTATCCCTGACCTCCAGAATTCCTTTATGTCTATCCCATGCATTCTTAAATCCTGTGATTGTTTCAGCCCCCCCACTTCCTCTGGCAGGGTGTTCCACTTGTCCACCACCCGTTCTGTGAAGAAATTCTTCCTCATGTTTCCTCTGAATCGTCCTCTCTCCAACTTCATCCCATGCACTCTAGTCCTGGAGCATCTTTTCCACTTAAAAATAGTGTATTCCTACACCCTGTTCCTCCCTGTAAGATACTTGTATGTCTCTATTATATCCCCTCTCTCCCTCCTCTCCTCCAGGGAGTACATGTTCAGTTCCTTTAACCTGTCCTCATAGGACTTGTGATGCAATCCATGCACCATCTTTGTTGCCCTCTTCTGAACCTTCTCTACCCTGTCTATGTCTTTACATAGGTAAGGTCTCAGAACTGTACAGTGTACTCAGGTGGAGCCTCACTAGTGTCTTGTATAGTGGAATTATGACCTCCTTTTCCTGCTGGTGATGCCCTGCCTATGCATCCCAGCATTCTATTTCTTTACCTGCTGCCTTGTCACACTGTTTCCTGCCTTGAGGTCATCAGAGATGATAACCCCAAGATCCCTTTCCTGCTTGGTGCATGCTATATCCTCACCCCCCAACTGATATATTGTGCCAGGGTTTTTTGCCCCATATGCATTATCTTGCACTTCCTTGCAATGAATTTCAACTGCCAAACCCCTGACCATTCTTCAAGTTTCTGCAGGTTCCTTCTCATTTTGTCTACACCCTCTGGTGTGTCTACTCTGTTACAGAGCTTTGTGTCATCAGTGAACAGTGAAATGCAGCCTTCTAGGTCCTGTGCAATGTCACTGATGAAGATATTGAATAGGACCAGTCCCAGCACTGATCCCTGTGGTACCCCACTGGTCACTCTTCCCTCTGTGGAGTGACAGCCATTTACCACCACCCTCTGTGTCCTGCCACCCAGTCAATTATCTACCCACCACACTTGTGTCCTGCCCACACCCATATTCCTCATTTTGTGCAATAGTCTTCTATGTGGCACAGTGTCAAAGGCCTTGCTGAAGTCCAGATAGGCCATGTTCACTGCTCTCCCCGATCCACCTCCCTAGTCACCCAGTCAAAAAATTCAATGAGGTTGGTCTGACATGGCCTCCCCCTGGTGAGATCATGCTCTCTTGGGTCCTGTAGTCCATGGACAACCAGATGTTCCGCCAGTCTCTCCTTCAGTAGTGCCTCCATGATCTTCCCCACTACCAAGGTGAGGCTGACTGGTCTGTAGTTCCCCACTTCCTCTTTGTTCCCACTTTTGTATAAGGGGACCACATCTGCTATCCTCCAGTCTGTGGGTACCTCCCCTGTTTCCAGTGATCAGCTAAACAGGATAGCCAGAGGTTCAGCCACCACCTCTCTTAGTTCTTTAAGGACCCTGGGGTGCACCCCATCTGGCCTCATTGCTTTATCAACTCTTATTACTTCCAGTTCCTTCAGGACCCTTTCACGTGTAAAGGGACTTGTATCCATTTCTGCACCATTCTCACCCTTTGCACTCCATTCAGACCCATTACCCTCCTCTTCCTCAGTAAAGACTGAGCAGAAATACCTGTTCAATATGTCAGCTTTACTGTTGTCATCCTCCACACAGCTCCCCATCCTCCCCCTTCAGTCTCACTATCCCTCCCTTTGCCTTTCTTTTTTCACTTATGTACCTGTAAAAGGTTTTGTCCCCTCTACCCACTGATTTTGCAATGTGTTCTTCTGTCTGAGCTTTGGCTTCCCTTACTGACCTCCCTGCTTCCCTTTGCTTCTCCCAGTACTTCTCCCTATCCCCTTCTGCCTGTGTCTTTTTGTATTGCCTGAATGCAATCTTTTTGGCTTTCACTTTCTTTGCTACCTCTTTGGAAAACCATAATGGTCTCCTCTTCCTTTTCCTCTTGCTAACCTGCTTAATACATAATTTTGTTGCTCTTGTAATCCCCATGTTACCATAACAAGCCTCTCCCTACATGCACCCAACATAGCAGCACTGAGTGCTGGTGTTGATTATGAACACACCCATTTATTGTGTGTTTATGAGGGTACCCAGTAGCCATTAGCATAATGTAACCCACTCACTTTTTTTTGCTTGCCAAGGGTGTGATAAATCCCTTTCGGTTTGTGTGCCCCCTTTTCTTGTTTGACAAGTAGGGTACCCATCACCCCATCGCCACATGTGTCCCCCTTTTCTGTTTTCTTGATGTGGGTGCCCAATTTCCTGTTGGCTAGACCAACCACCAACACACACAGTCAGTTGGTATGCTCAGCAGCTCATCATAGCATGACAAAAAAAAACTCTATTAATGAAAACAGTGCCCCAATGTCTCTTGCAGCATTTTTCATATCTACAAGTGGACATCACAGTAGTCACATGTAGGAGAAGCACTGTCACACTGGTACACACTGCTGCTCCTCTGTGAGTACTTGCCCTGGCACTATGACACAGAACCATATAATATGCAACTGCCACAGTTACATATTTCAACACACCTGACCCATGCCATGATGCCATTAAATATCACCCTGGCAACACCTGTCGTGCAACCAAGGTCAACTGTTACCAGCCCTGCATTTCACTGTGAATATCACCAACTATGCGTTACTCCTGTGTGAGTGCTCTTTATACCTATTCTATTTTTTGACTAACATGTTTGGTTCTTAAAAGAACTTTTTTTTTTTACAGCTCAATTGGTATACAAACAGTCTGACATTATTACAGTACTTCGAGGATTCCATCTCAAAGCTGTCCCAGGAAACAGCAATTGCAAGCATGTGAGAGTGCACACTGCTAGATAGGCATAACCAATCATAAGAAAACTTAATTTCAGGGTGACATATGGTGTGCATTACACACATGCGTAGATATGCAGACATTTGTATGTTCACTTTTCTCCACGCTCTGTCAAGGAAGTACACATAGTGTTCTGCTTGCCAGACCCTACACTCTATAGTATCTGCAAAAATGATTTTACAGGCTGGCAACATACTGAGAATAGAAACAAGTTCCAATTTTGATTCTGCCACTAAATCTACCCAACGCTTGATGCCTAAATCATCCTGGCCAAGGTGTATTACAACTATCTCTGGGTGAGGTTGACTACTCAGAAGTCTGTCCATTGTTGGCATGAGGTGCTACCACCTCATTACAACCCTGCCATACCACTTCACACAGAAATTATTTTTCACACGGGTTGTATTGTGGTACAGTAACACTTCTATGCATGCTTGACACATCGTGGTATTGATCCTGTTATGCCATGAGCATCTGCAACCACAACCCATACTTCTGCTACACACTGTTGAGGCCCCCCAAAAAAAAAAAAATGGAAAAAATGACAACCATAGTGTACCTGCAGTATTGCACAATACAACATGGCAGCCAACAGCTGTGGGTGGCCACCCAAGCTCCAGAGCTACCGTATGTTGGCATCAGCCCTCTCTCACTAACTGTGAGTTTGCTATGAAAAATATATCCATGGTGGTACACTGTACCCCACCCCCTCACCCAATTGTGGGCCTTCTGTTTAAAAGTAACTGTTGTGCTGTAGTGCAGCTCCCACTCCAGCCCAATCTAATGAGGAAGTAGAGTGAACAGGGCCATGAGGGATACATTTTATACAGTTAACCCATGATAAGGTAAAATGGTAGAATCCACTGTACTACCAGCAGTATTTTTTTATTGAAAAACCAAGATCTGGTTTTGAGATACATTACCACAAAGCAACCGGGGGGGGCATCAGTAGCCAACAGGTACTGCCTCACACAGTACCAGTGACAAGTTACTGATGATCAACACATCTGCATACTAATGATGCCATAATGATATCCAAATAGGTGGATTAACACCTTGCATGCATTATGGCTTAATTTGCATATACAGTACTAAATACTGTCATACTTGGACCTACCACCACTGCACTTCAGTGCTGTATCCCCTCTACTCCTCTCTGGCCACTTACACTGGTGCAGTACCAGCGTAATATGCACAATGCAGGTTGCCAGAGTGAAATATTTAACACTGCTGACCATGGCACAGCACTGTAAACTATCACCCTGACAACAACCTGCTGCATTTTAGTTGCACTTTGCTCAGGCTTGTCCCACAGCCTGGCACAGTCTGAATATTCCTGACCCATGTGTTACATCTGTGTGAGTGATGTATTCAGCTGTTCTATTTTTTGACCAACAGTTTTTGGATCTGAAAATAACCTTTGTTTGCACTTTGCTATTTGTTCAAACAGTCTGACATTCTTAGAGGACTTTGAGGATTGCATCTTGAAGGTCTCTCAGGAAATGGCAATTGCTAGCATGCAAGAAGTGTACACCATCTGGTAGGTATAGCCAATCATAATAATACTTAATTTCTGGGTGACATATGGTGTACATTCCAGACATGCGTAGAAATGCAGATGTCAGTATGTTGACTTTTCTTCAGGCTCTGTCAATCAGATACATATGATGTTCTGCTTGCCACACCCTACGCACTGTAATATCCCAAAAAATGATTTTACAGGCAGGCAATATACTCATAGTAGAAGCGAGGTCCAGTTTTGTTTCTGTTACTAAATCTACCCAGCGTTTGGTTCCCAAAACATTGCCTCCAAGATGTATCAGCAATATGTCTGGATGAGCCTTAGTACTCAAAGGTCTGTGCATGGTTGGCATGAGGTGCTCCCACCTCATTCCACCCATACCAAACCCCTTAACACAGCAATTTGGGAGCTGCATGTTTCTCCCAAAATCACTATTCTGAGCATACTCAGACACATGTCTCACTATACTGCTTCCAACAATCCATAAAGTCCTTTTGCTGTTTTCTGCCATTCTCAGCTTTTAAACTTAGAAGTGGACAGAGAGCTACCAAAAAAGTCAGTGTTCACCCTGCAGTACCTAAGTAGTAGTGAAAGTAAAACTGCTATTTTCCCTCCTAACTTCAACCCAGCATCAGTGGGCTGATCCATAACATACAAATAAAATGAATCATTGGCTACTACTGTGCCTTCATTAACCAATGTAGTCTATGCACTGACTATCACTGCACTTCTGCTACAGCTACAAAGAGCTAAAATTTAAAGGTGGGGAAAATGCATCCTTTTGATAGGCAATTTTAAACAATTACAACTGCAGAAACATGTCTGATTGGTTTCCTCTTCTGTTGTGGGTACATGTGCACCTTGCTATCTCCCTTCATTTGCAGCTGTATCTGTGCAAGTAAGTGACAAATTACTGTCTGACTTTAAACACATTTACCTAAATAATGAAGCATCATAGGTTATTTCTAGCAACATAGTCAAATAGAGCAGTAAAAACATTTTGATTAATACTATTTACCTGTTACTAACACTTTCTATCATACAAGAAAAATGCTTTATAAAATATATTGTACTTACAGTTATAAATGTGGTGTGTCTCGGTGTAGGCTAAGATGGCTGCTGTTGACTTCTTCTTCAGTGTTCTCCATCTCTGATTGGTTGTCTCACATGGCCTGATAAATCTAACATAACATTGGCAGAACTAGCTGTCAGTCAAATAGCAATCAGATATGATTCAATAATGAATACAGTTGTCACTCCCAAGCCTAAATTTGTGACACTTTTACATGCATGACACTACTTTTGTGACACTTTCTCATGCACGACCCTACTTTTGTGATACTTTCAAATGCACAACACTATATTTTGCAACACTTTCATGCACACAACACTGTTTTTTTCTATACTTTGAATTTACAGCATAATTTGATGATTTTTTCCAAAAATGATGATTACTGAAGGGAAACATTTCCTGCTTCTTACCTAATGTACAAATACATAAGTTCACACAATTTCACATACTTATTCTGAAATTGTAACTCCACCTGCACAACTATGTAATTGCTGAAGCTACATTTTCGCATTTCATTGTTTTCTGTCACTTCACAAGTGACCTCGATATTCATTCCTAATCAATAATTGTGATCATTTGTCTTAGCAATAACACATGAACAGAGCTTGGCTTAAGAGTATCTTAAACACTCCCTAGAGATGTAATGTGGCACTAGGTAGAGTCAAGTGTTATATTGCCCCAAATATGTAATTATTAATCTATTACTCATTTACAGAAAGATTTTAAATAAAGTAGTTTTTTGACCAGCAGTTTAACAATACTAGGTCAAAATCACTACACAGATTTGCAGTGATTCTGCATTGCTTAACAGTGAAATAGTACGAAAAAATCTATGTGGCATAGTGATAGCGCTATACAGGACAGTGTAACTTGAATCAAATTAAAACTGTCAAAATTTCAGCAACCAATCTGATTAAAGCATTTTCTGAATCTTTTTTTTAATATTTTATACATAAATCATCTGTGTCAAAATACAATGCTAGAAGTGATCAACACAAGCATATACTAATATTTTCTTTTTCTGTGTCTTTTATGCTGGTGTCTGATACTTCTGTAACATTGCTGACTGCTACTGTGAACTAACAGATTGAAAGATGTCTAGTAAACACAGACGTGCATGTATAGAAAGATGAAACAGGTATCATAGTACTTCACTGTTGCTTAAGAATGTTAAAAAAATGGTGATGTGAGTTCAAGTTGTAAAACAATAGAGTTATACTGGAATAGTGAGCTCTACAGTGAGTTATTTCTGTGGAATGTTCCGTGTCTTTGTGTTCAGATGTAGAATGGTTTGAAATGGTTTCATTGTCTGAATTAGAATGCGTTCAAGCATATTCAATGTCATAATCTCACTTGGTGTAACATGTGTCTTCATATTATTCAACAGTGATTTTGGTGGCAGAATGTTGGACTTTAGTTTGGAGAAACAGTGTTTGCACAGCAGAATGGTGGTCTGTAACTGAAAGTCAGATTTCATCAGCAAAAATGCTGAGAGACGGAACCACATGTCATTGTATGGTGACAAGGCTTCAAGGTTCACTGTAACTGTTTGCTGTAGCACAGATGGTCACATGACACACATACAGAGTCAAATTTCTGAGCCTTTGCCAGCTCAAATTTTGCAATTTCTTTGCCATACTGTTTCAGTATATCAGTTTCTAACATAGAAACAGATGTTTCAGCAGAACTTGCTGACTGATAAATAGTTGTGTCTGGTACAGAAGTCACACATTGCAGCTGTCTGAGAAATGTGATTGCACCCTGCATGTCACCAGACTGCAATAAGTCATTTAAACAAGTGTACTGATTGACAACTCGTCAGACTTCATATACCCTGTATACAAAGTTTTGCATGCCTGTTTCATGCACTCCCAGCATCCGCATGTCGTGAAAGACACTGTCACAAACATCACTATCAAGGCATGCTAGTGAGTGACCCATAAGTCCAGTATGTGGATGAATTTCACAATGGTCAATCTTGTTAAACAGTTTATATCTTTCTTTGTGATCTGTTATCACAAATAGGTTGACAAACTGTTTAACCTTTTCAAATGATGATTGCCTACAGTTGCAGGTTTCATCACATGGCCATGAGAGATAGTGCTGCTTATGGGACACAGTGGTTGCATCACAGTCATCATTTGTGTCCATTCCATTACTGTGTCATCACAGACACTGAGCACATTTACCATCTTACTGGATTCATCAATGGTGAACTTGCTTTTTTTTTCAGTGAATAATAAGATTCTCCCCAGAAATATGCCTCTGAGTGATGTGTGTGCATCCAGTGACCTGTGAATACATAACAGAAATTGTGCCCAGTCAAAGTAGGATAGCGTTGTAGCCTTTTTTGATGTCGTACACAACTTTTCTGAACAGTTCAAGCACATGAGACATCTTATGCCATAAACGCTGAAGAACAAATACTGCTCTATTAACAAATGTGCGTACTTTGAGACACAATTTCATCAAAGTTAGATGACTCTTTGTCTTTTTGCACTCATGTCTCATCACAGCAGCAATAAGCTTGTCAATCTTAGCTTTACTTGCTAGTGATCGAAAATACTTTTGCTTTCTCAGATGAAAATCACCAGCTGTGAGTTTACAATGCTGTTTAGAAGGTCTGTTGATGGTTGCTGTAGCAATAGTTGTGTTTCGTCTGAGAGATCTACACAACTGTTGCTCAGCTAAGCATTTTTTACTTGCTGTTGTGCAAGTAAGTGGTTTTGTTGTGGAGTGAGTTACTGCAGAGCTCACTATTCCAGTGTGAACTACTAAGAGAAACGCAAACGTGTACTGATTCCTCATGCTGAGATTGAAGAACTCGCTGCCAATAGACCTTCTTCAAAACATATCTTGAAGAATAACCTGTTAGACACATACTACCCCCATAGACATGATGACATGGATGATATGTGTCTCTTTCAGGTGGCTAAGTGGTATGACTACAAGGCAGATATATCACCTGGCTCAACACGGCACTTTTACAAGGTGAACAGAGTGGATGGCTGTCTCATAAAGAAACACAAGCCATGGCTCATAGACCACTGAAAATTACATCTAGGCACATTGGACATCAAAGAGCATTACAACTTTGCTCTCCTATTCCTATTTAGACCCTGGAGGAATGAGTCTGAATTAAAATGTGACTGTGATACATTTGAGAAAGAATTCAATCTCAGTTATGAGACTTTCAAAGCTGAATACTCAGAGACATACATACAAAGACTGGAGGCTGAGAAAGAACAGCTTGAGAAGGCAAAGAAGCAGCTTCAGGAAGACACTCCTGTTAGCTCACAAGACAATCTTGATCCAGAAGGACAAGCTGTTCTAGGTGAACCTCTGCCTTTAAGTGCCCCACAAGTGTTAATCTCAGAAATTGAGACTGCCATGGAACATGGAACACACTCCACTGTCAACCCAGCTGACTTGAGAGAAAGATTGAATCAGCAGCAGCATGTAGTTCACTCTCAAGTCATGTACGCTGTTCAACATGGCCTACTACATGAAACAAAAAAATTTGACTGTCTTGACTATAAACCACTACTGATCTTTGTTAGTGGTTCAGCTGGCACAGGAAAGAGTTTCCTTATTGAAGCCATCACTGCTGAAATGCAAAGCCTGACAGGGTCATCAATGCCTGTTGCTGTTACTGCTCCCACAGGACTAGCTGCATACAACATCGGTGGAGATACATTACACCATCTCTTTATGTTGCCAGTGGAACATGGCAAAACAGGAGAGTATCGTAAACTGTCATTTGAGGTTGCATCTCAGCTCCATTCCATGTTCACAAAGATGAAGTTACTCATCATTGATGAAATCAGCATGGTCTACAATGTAATGCTTGCCTGTATACACCTACGTCTACAGGAGATCTTAGGTACTGAGGATGGAATACCATTTGGTGGCGAAAGTATTGTTGTTTTGGAGGACCTTTTACAGCTTGCACCAGTTAAAATGGAGCATGTGTTTGCAACTCTGACTGCCAAGCAAGCCAAGAACATACTCAGCTGCATTGCAGGTTATAACATTTGAGAGTTATTCACCTATGTTGTGTTGTATGAGAACATGCACCAAAGTGGTGATCTGGCTTACAAATCACTTTTAGATCAAGCTTGTACAGGTTCTCTATCACCAGAACATGTTGCTCTGTTAAACAATAGGAGAATCAGAGTAGATACTATATCCACAGAAACAGCATGTAATGTTTTCAGCGATGTGTACTCTACAGGCACACACATAGTGGGCTGGATATTCAAAAGGGATGCGCCATGCACAATAGGGTTGTGCATGCGCAAGTCCGAAAGTGCGCCATTCTGCGATATTCAGCAGGAGGCAGTTGCACCACCGAAAACAGGCTGAGCAACAGCGCAATGCAAATGAAGGCATGCGCAGCCGAAGGGGGTGGATCCCTGCATAAAGAGCACAATGCGATATTCAAAGGGTTTAGCAATGCGCAATAGCGGAACAGCCAGAAGTTGCGCCACAGCAGAAATGAGCCAAATATAAAGGCTCAAGAAAGAGGCGCAAGAACGCTACAGGGATGCCAAGCGAGACAGACAGAGAGAGAGAGAGACAGACAGTGACAGTCCAGAACAGGGCAGGCAAGGGAAGTTGTGTGGGCCATAGGCTGCAGAGGCCAGCGGGGGTACCCGGTGCAGTGGAGGTAGCAGTCAGGACAGCGGGGGTAACAGAGCAACATCAGCCAGGGGGGGTCACAAGCCAGGGAGATGGACAGTGCCAGCTTCCACATGGAAGCTGTAATGAGGGGGGTGAGAATGCATGCTGCAGTGGGACGTGGCAGTGGAAGGGCCCATCGGTGGTATGCCCCCAACAGGCAGTACCATGCCTGCGTCAGCTTTGAGCTGTACACAGATGTAGAGATCGTGGGCTGGTACCGCCTGAGCAGGGCAATACTGAGGCAGCTCTGTGAGCTGTGCAGTGATGTGATGCAGGCACCCTCATGACGGAGTCACGCCCTGTGAGTGGAGACCAAGGTGACAGCCTGCATGTGCCTGCTCACCACGGACACCTTCCAGAGTCTGACAGGGGACACCACAGGCATCACACAGTCAGCCACGTTATGCATCCTCAACCAATTCCTCAGCTCACTGCTGCCACATGCTGTGGAGCACATCCATTTCCCCAGCACCACGCAGAGCGCACAGCAAACATGCAGGAGTTCCACAGGGTAGCACATATGCCTGGTGTACTAGGGGCCATAGACTGCACCCATGTGGCCATTCGCATGCCACCTGGCCCGATGGGGCCACATATAGGAACAGGAAGGGCTATTCCAGTGTCAACTGCCAGGTGATGTGTGATGCCACTGGGCGCATAATCAATGTCTGTGCCACACACCCTGGTGGAGCACATGATGCCTTCATATGGTATCAGTCCACACTGTGCCATCGATTTGAGAGTGGGGACATCCCCACAGGCTATCTAGTGGGTGAGTACGCATGTAGGAATTGGCAAGGTGGGGCAAGGGTGGGAATGCCACAAGTGCTATGGTAGTGGCACACAGGGGTATTGGCAATATGGACCTGAACATGATACTCATCTCCACCATCTCCACACAGGTGACAGTGGATACCCTCTGTCCCTGGCTGCTCACATGCCGGCGCCCCATGACCCATCGCTTAGCGCTATAATGAGGCACATACCGCCACATGCAACATCATCGTGCGGGTGTTTGGGATGCTCAAAGGCCTTCTGATGCTTACACACCGGGCGGTGCCCTACAGTACAGCCCCTCAAAGGCCTGTGGGATATTCCTGGCCTGTTGTATCCTGCACAACATGGCCAAAGACTGTGGGATAGCCATTCAGGTCGAGGAGGGACAGCGATGGGGCGCCAGCAGTGCAGTGATGATGGTGATGAGCAGCCCCCTGGGACGGTGGGACCCCGACTGATCCGGCAGGCCCAGCTGCAGGGACACCATCATGGAGGAGATTATGCATGACACAAGTAGTCAAGGGCCATGTGCAACCAACACTGTCCAGGCGCAACCCACAGGCACACAGAGTAACACACGGGGTGCATGACAGCAAGAGAGTGGAAGGGACCAGGCACACAAACACACCATCAGGGAGGGTGAACAGTCATATGGACACACACACACCAGGCACAAAGCGTACATGGGCAGGTGCACAGCAGAGCAGGAACAGACATGGCAAACACACAGATCCACAGACCACACACACCTCCCATACTGTCCAAGTACGTGTGTCAGATGCTGGGCACCCTTGTACCTTGGTGGTACAGTACAATGCAGGCATCATCATGCTGCCGCACCTGTGGACAGCAGTCAGGATGGTGTGCAGGTGGTCCGATAATGTCGGCATGATGGGCAGGGCACCCACCAGTGCTGCCCACCATAGCCTTACGTGCACCTGAGGCAGCACCAGACAGGGCCCGCACTGGGAGACAGGTCAGTCATGTTGCACTGTTCCATGGCCACCGCGGATGCATGGGTGGCCCCACTGTGATCCAACAGCACTGGCAGGCTGAGCAGGGGCCACATGGGGTGGCACCGATGGACCACCAGGGGTCCCACTGCGCATTCGCGACCTTGTCCACACAGGGGTCTGTAGTATGCCAAACATACCTGCACCAGGGGTGCCCGGGATGCCCACAGCAGAACCCAGCGTCGACAGGCTGGGTGTCGCATGACACCGGGAATGGGGAGTGGAGAGCATACTGTGTGGTGCGTGGTACAGGGGCACCTGCATGTGTGCCCAATGCAGCCACGACAGCGACCAATGCCTGGGTCTGCCTGTCAATGGCGGCGGTCACATCCATCTGCATATGGACCATCTCTGCAAGAATCAGATCACAGTCCCTGCTGTGCCACTCCACAGCCATGCACAGTGCCTCCATGGACGTTGCAACCCACCTTTGCTGCTGTACTGATTCCCGCAGCAGGTGGGTGTGCTCTTCAAATGGGTACTGTGCCACAACGGCATCCTGTCCCCCAGGGTATGGAAGGTCCTGATGCTCAACACCCCTTGACAGTGGGTGCTGTTCACCAAGACCAGGAATGGGCATATCAAAGGGCAGTGGGCATGTGCCACCACTGGACACTGTACCCCCAGACCTGGTGGGTGACTGCTGCTGCTGCCCCTCCAACCGCTGTGCCCCAGGGACCAGTCGTTCCACTGCTGTGGCTGCAACAGTGCCAGCCACCTGCACAGCCACCGGTGCTGCCCCACCGGTGCTGACAGGCACAGCCTGGGACTGTGCCAACATGCTGGCACATACGTTTGAACCAGCTAGGTCCAGGGGCACATGCTGGCCTGCTATGTGTCCATCATGGGACACACATGTCACTGCCCATTGCAGTCCTTGCATCATCAATGGTGTAGGTATGTGCTACAGCCACAGTCACAGCATGCTGGCATGCTTGCATGCCAGACTGCTGAGATACAGGCTGTGCACCCCCCACACCTGACTCACCGACAACAGAGTTGGCAGCCAGGCGTGCATGCTGGTGCAGTGCATGCTGGCTGGCGACAGAGATGGATGGACCCTCCTCCAACTCCGGCAGGTCTTCTTCACTGCCTGGACCCACCACCACCATCCCCGGAAGACGAACAGGATCTGTAACAGAAAGTGAGGACATGTGAGTGCATGTGAACAACCTTCCCCCCCAACACCACCACCATGTCATACCTTGCAGTGATGGGCTTCCACCTGTCTGGACTCCACCTTCTGGTACGCCCTCAATAGCACTCCACTGCATTGATGCAGCCAGTTGGTCCTCAGCTGGGGTAAGCTCTGCCACCGCTGGCTGGCCCCCACCTGTGCCAGCACGTGCCACCCTGAGGGCTGCCACTTTCTCCTTCACCCTCCTGCAGTCCGTCCCCATCTTCTTTTTGCATTCCTGCACGGAGCGCTGGTGGCTTCCATGCAGGTTCACTGCCCGAGCTACCCCTCCCATGCAGCCGCATGGGCCTGTGGGGTGCCCTGCCGTCCACTCAGTAGTGGCTCCTCCTCCAGGTAGGCCTGGAAGAGGGCCTCTGTCTCTGCCGTGGTGAAGTTGGGCCTCCTCCTCCGCCCACCATCCTCACCCTCACCTTGGCTATGCTCGGTCATGTCGGTCTGTATGGGTGGAAGTGGACACCTGTCACTGTGCAGTTTACAGCATTATCCCATGACCATTGGCCAGAACATCACACAGCATGCAACTCACCTCTCAACTGCAGTAACTGAATCTGGCCAGCGCAGCCCAATGGTGCACATTTATAGTGCAATGCATGCAAATTAGGAGTGGAGCAACTTTAATGAGATGCAATCATGCCACTGCACCTTTGAATGGCTGATCAGATGATTTGCATGTGTCGATTGAATATCAGCCGTTGCGCTTTACGTGTCTGATTCAACTGGCTGAACCAATGGCACATTTCTGTGACTGTGTGGTACACTGAATTGCACATGCCCAGGTAGCTTACGCAGGTGTCTGCCACACTGATGACGTGCTGTGCACGATCAGCAATTCAGGCCATGGCCACCATTGTGCCAATGGCGCTACAGCACTGGTCATCATATGGCGCTGTGGCAGTACTGCGCATTAGTCCACTGTGGCACTGGCACGCAGGTGTCTGATCACCCAGAATGTGTGGATGTCCGATGGCGCTGTGCGTGGCCTTGCACCACTGACCCATGACCTTGTGCCCGACCTTTTCCCCCTGGCACTGTACGTCTGGCATGTGTACGTCTCTATCGCGCTGTTCGGTGACAGTGCAATGTGGACCAATGGTGCTGTCCGAACAGCGCGATAGGCAGTGATGGAGTTGTATTGCACAACATTTCCACGTGGGGTTGCCGCGCTGTGGAGTGCCATATTGCCACTGTACTTTTTGAAAATGGCACTCAGGAGAGCACCACAATGGGGGCTTTGGAAATAGCTAACCTGGTGGCTGTGGTGGAGCCTCACTATGGCTCACTGTTTGAGGGAGTGCCCCTGCAGGTGCCATGCACCCATGTGTGGCAGCAGGTCACTGCTGCCCTGGAGCTTGCCACTGGGCAGAGGAGGACCCTGGAGCAGTGCAGGCACCACTACGGTGACCTGCAGAAGAGGGAGCATGCTCTGCTTGTGTGCCTCAGGTCACATGCCAGGAGGGGCATTGTGCCCAGGCCAGGTGGGTGTGCTGTGTATGCACCGGTATTGTCTGCATGGGCGACTGTGTAATGTAATCTGCCCATGGGGGTGGGTTGGGCTGTGGTTTGCTGTGAGGGTGTTTGCAGGTGTGTGCTGTTTGGGTCTGGTTGTGTATGCAGGCACACTCAATGGGGCAAGGGACTGTCTGCTTTGGGATCTCACTGATGTGTTTCTCTTCCTTTGTCTCCCACAGGCGTGGAGGAGCGGAGGCGGGCACAGGCTGAGGCCTGGGATGGTGGTGCCAGGGTGGCTGGCAGAGGAGGTATGCAACAGCCACAGCCACAGCAGCAGCAACAGCAGCAGCCACAGCTGCAGCAGCACCTGCTGCAGTGGCTTGATGAGGGTGAGTGTCATTACATCATGGATGCTATTGCATGCTGAGGGGGCACGGACACCTTCCAGAGACAACACTACCATGCATGCAACATGTGACAGTCATCACTGTCCAGTGGCACTGCATGTGTGTGTGTGCATCACTGGCGGTCCATGCATGCACTGGGCACATGGCTGTGGCACTAGCATCCCACCACGTAGCTACATCACTGGGCAGCCTTGGTTGTGCTGTGCTGGACATGGGCGGTGTGTGTGTGCAGTGGTACACATGGCCATTGCTGGCTGGTTGGGCTTGTCTTGTGCACGGTCACTGTGGGTGAGTGCAGTCTATCACAGGAGCGGGGTACTTGGCTGTCTGCCATGCATGATAAGTGGGATTCAGGGATGTGGACAGTCACAGCCATTGACTCTGATCCCTTGTCCTAGGTATCTGGATCCTGCACCTGATGGAGCGGGGCCTGCGGAGGCTCACTCAGGTGGCCATCAACACACACACTATTCTCCTGGACTTGCAGCAGCATGGGATGCGGCACCGGAGGGGTCACGGGCACAGCACCAGGCAGGAGGAGGGCAGGCTGCCAGGTGGTAGCTGAACATCAGCGAACCCCACCTTCCCTCTCCCGGTTGTTCACCCCTGCCCCTTACCCACCCCTACCTCATACCCATACCCCCACCCCTGCTTTGTAAATATGTTGCTGTTTGTTGTTCTTGTTATGCATCTTATTATTACATTTATATTTTGATATGAATACTGTGGTGGTCTCTGATTTGCAGCTGGCTATAGGTGCTCAGTTGCAGTGGTGTGCATGGCATCTGGTGTGGTATGGTCATGGGTATGTGTGTGCGTGTGTGTGGGGCGGTGTCTCTGGTGTGGGTGAGGCTTCCAGTCAGTATTGTTGTGTGCTGCCACCCACTGCTGGGTGCTCATGGTGGGTGTGGCTTGTATGATTCTGTGGTTCACGAGGTTGCAGTGTGCCGGGGGGCCTGGGGATTCCTGCAGTGCTGGTCACTGTACATGGGTGGTGTCTTGGGGTCACAGTGCTGGGAGTGCTGTGCACACGGGGGGCCACTGGATACTGGGGTGCTCTGCCCCCTTTGTGTGCCAGTCTCAGGTTGACAGTGGGTGTGCTGCAGTAACACGGCCAGGATGTGCTTTGTTTGCTTGTCCCCATGGTCGGTGGCTGTTCATCCTCCCCAGTTCTGCTGTGCTTGGGTGTGGGGTACATTGTTGGTTCGGCAGTGTGTCCCTGTGCCCATCTGCGGCATGGGTGGTGGGCCCAAGCCTACCTCCCTGGTTGTGCAGTTCCATTGCTATGCTGCTGGGGCCTCTTTGCTTGCGCTATGGCACCTCTGGACTGCTCAGCTGGGCCACCTTTGTTGCGCTGTGGTGCATCAGCTCTGCTCAGCTTCCCCTTCCTGGTTGCGCTATGGCACAAGTTGTGTGATATTCAGACGTTGGCTGCTTGTGCAATTTGTCTTGCTCCATGTTTGAATATCGGGTGTGTTGCACATGTGTGCAATTGACTTGCGTTTGTTTCTGCTGTTGCGCACTTTTTGGGCGCAGTTTGAATATCTGGCCCAGTGTGTCTTGTACCATGACTAAAGAAATGCACTGAGTTCAACAATGTTATGCTGCTGAGAGAAAACCAAGAAATTCTAACTCTGCATGCTGTTGATACAGTTGATGGTGTCATTCTCAGTCGCAACCTAGTAGCAAAGATGACTGAATGACTCATTGAACTGAAGTCAGATGTTTCACGCACAGCTGGCCCAGAAGCTGTTCTTACACTTTGTAGGAATGCACGTATCATGTTACGATGTAATCTCGATGTTGAACAAGGCATGGTAAATGGTGCCATGGGAAACATCACTGACTTTGTCTACAATGTCCAGAGGACATATATCGAGACACTTGTAGTTCACTTTGACAACATGGAACAGCCTGTACGGCTCGACGTACCTGTATTGAAATTTCAGTATTTGGGATATCTATGTAAAAACGGTTTCCACTATGTGCTGCATATGCTGTTTCTATCCACAAATCTCAGAGCTTGAGTTTGGATTCAGCAATGGTGGACATAGGTACGAACCAGTTTCAAGGATGGCATGAGCTATGTGGCACTTTCACATGTCCGTAGTCTTTCTGGGTTGCACATTATAACTCTTGCACCTCAGAAGATATGAGCTGGCAAGCAAAGTATTGTTGAGTACAACAGGTTACATACTCTCCATCAGCCACAAATGTCTTTAATACCACTGCCTACATATCTGGCTGTCTCACATCGTACAGTCATATCTACACATGTCAGCAAACAGGCATGAGCTTCCACAAGTGATTCTACTCTAAAGAGTTCAACAAAGGTCACAATATCAACTAAGCATCCAGAGCCAGTTGTTCATCAAAAATCAATTGGTGTAGCTGCTGTGCCAATCTTTGACAACAGCACTAGAGTGAACTGTTCTGCTAACTCAGCCATGCAAGTTTTTGTCCACATGCCACACTTAGTGCAGGCAATATCTGCTTCACAAGACACTCCCCTATCAAAGGCATTGAAGCAGATTGTCAACATGGCTTCTGACCAGTCTAACAATGTGCAATCACTAACACCACTATGGCAGGTGTTAGGTACATATGACGGATGCAGTACATTTGCTGCAGACATACAGCAAGACACTTGTGAGTTTATGATGGCTATCACAAACAACTTGGATGAAGATGGCACTCCAATGCACCAGTACTTCACTATGTCATATGTAACCAAATATGTGTGTGTATCACGTGGTCATTCACAGCGTGGAACAACAGAAGACATGCTGTGGATTACTCTTTTTGTCCCTCAAGCCAAAATTGTCAAATTTTGACAGCTATTTACCAATGCTCAATGTGGTCACTCCTGAAAAAGATGTGGAGGCAGATGTACTCAGTCTATATGTCTCAGGAGTTCTTCTCAATATCTGTTGCTTATATTGCACAAATTTGACTCTAACAGGCTCAGAGTTGACACTCCCATCACAGATTACACAGCTGGTAGAATAGTTTTTAACCAATCAGTGTTTGACACTCACAGTGTAGTCTATCATCATGGTCAATATATGCATTCTGGCCATTACACCTGTTTGCTAAGGTACAGAAGTGGATGGGTAGAGTGTGATGACTCTACAAGCAGTTTTAAACAGAGACTGCCACAACATTAAAAAATTCATATCTTCTAACATTGAAGAATTATGATGACCTTCATATTTTAGAAGAATAGCAGACAATATGTGGCATTTTTTAATGACTACTTTGTGACAGAATCAGTCGTAGGGCAGTACAATTGTTTCCAATCTACAACTCTCAATAAATGGTAACATATCAACAAAATGATATACTAGCAGAGACATTTCATGCAGTATGACATCTAAGATCTTGTGTGGATCAGTTGCAACATGGAAATTGTTGTAGTGGCTTCAATCAGCGCTAACAGTATTCACAGTCACTAGAGAAACCATGCTTACATGTCTATCAAAGATTGTACATGTCAAAACAGAGTCCTTTCTGGCTCCCCTGTTCTGTACATATCTTTTATTGTAGGTGTATCATACCCATACATAACAAGAAGTTGTTGTCAGTTGCTAACTGTTTTGCCTCTGCAGAGACACAAAAGTTGTCCCTTATCATTTTAAATAAGTGTGTAACACATGTCTCATTCACCAAAGAGAACACTCTGTCACAAGTTTTCTATCACCAGTTTTTTTGTCTATTATCTGTTGACATCTTGCAACATCATCATTCTTTCACCATGCAACAGTGTTGAACTATGCCTGATGTATTTGTTACACCGAAACTGTACATATGTAAATATAAAACTCTTTAGTCATAATGAAGCAAATGAAATGAAGCAAGTGTGTATACTGAAGTATTGCAGCTTATTATCAAATGACTCTTGCATACCTATGTAATGACATGTAAATAATATTTACATTCTCATTTTGTCTCACCATTGTTGTTAACTAGTTTAATTGTTGTAATAAAAGTGTTATTATAAGAGTCAAGTTACAATTTCTCCTTAACATATAATAGAATACTATAGTGATTAAGTTCAGTGACCCATATCTTTCATAAAAACAACATGCTACACACATTTATTTACTAGTTCAGAACTGATATAGTAACTAGCGTAACCATTGAAATAAATGTATATTGTACCTGTAATAATATGAAATCTGTTGTACTTGTCATACAAGTAAATATAATCTATGTTAATAATACTGGAAATTGTAAATCAGACATTTTACTGATCACAACGCACTTCATACCTGTTCCTAACAATGCTTATGATCGCCTCTATTGAGAGGTCGGGTGGGAATTTTCCATATGCACCTAGTCAGTGATATAATAACTGAACATTTATTTATTTATTTATTCATTCAAGAGTTTAACCAGGCAGGCATACTGAGAGGAGGACCACTCGTTTCCAGATGTGACCTGGGGGGAAACATGGGGGGGAAACATATGGGAAGGAACAGTAAATACACAAACATACTGTACAAATGAGGAGGCACTGTTAGGGAGCCTATACAGTAGGTAGCTAGTGCAGACATGTAACTTATATCCAATACTAAGACCATCAGAAAGACATAACCATTGTAGTAATGAAATGAGTGCAGCTACAGATTACTGAACTAGAGTAGGAGAGAAGGAGAGAGCACCAAGTGTACCTTTACCAGAGCTGGATAGTTATAATATGCTATAGTAGACCATCAGGAATTTGGGCCTCCTAGTGAGCAGGGCGGGAGCAAGAGCAGACCATGAGGAAATGTTCTAGGAGGCGGGTGCTGAGGTGTCTATGATTGGAGTAGTGGTGGATATCTGCTGGGAGGTCATTCCAGAGTTTTGGTATTCGGTAGCTTAATGCTGCCTGGCCCATAGAGGTGCGCATAAGAGGGATTTGGAATAGCCTAGCATCCAAGTGCCGAAGCGAGTATGCTGAGGGGAGCAGAGAAGTTAAGGATGAAGCCAGGTAAGGAGGGAGTGAATGGGACCATTATTTAGCAGCAACTCTGGAGCAGTGGATTAGTCTGCGGTCCGAGAGTGAGGGGAGGGCCAGGGAGCTGTATAGGTCACAGTGGTGTGTCAGTTTTGGACATTCCAGTATGAAACGGCAGAAGGAGTGAAAAAGGGTATCCAGGCTGGCCAGAGTTGATGGTGAGGCAGTGCCATAGACCACATCCCCGTAGTCCAAAATCGGGAGTATCATTTTTTGCGCGAGTTCACTCCTGACCATGGTGGACAGGCAGCCTTTGTTGCGGTATAGGGCCCCTAGTTTAGGATGAAGTTTTTTGTGCAAGGATTCCACATGAGTAGAGAAATCTAGGTTTTGGTTGAGCCAAACACCTAGATATCAGAACGAGGTGCAGGGTTCTAAGGGGGAGAGGTCCAGGATTTGGAAAGGGGGGCACTCGGCGAGCCGGGAGAGACACGGCTTCGAGCCAAAAGTTAGTGAGACAGTCTTTTTTGCATTTAGTAACAGCTGGTTTGTAAAGAGCCAGTGTTGTGCAGCATTGAAGTCCTGCTGAAGTTGGTCATGTACTGTTACCATGGAGGCACCAGTGTTGTATAATACTGTATCGTCCGTATACATTTGGATGGATGAGTGGGAGCAGGCTAGCGGGAGTTCATTTAGGAATACCAAGAATAGGATTGGGCCCAGAACTGATCCTTGAGGGACACCTGTAGTGATGGGGAGAGGGGCAGATAGGTGGGGGCCAATTTTCACCACTTGTTGTCTGCCACACAGGTATGCCCGAAACCAGTTAGTGGCATGGTTGGAGAGGCCAGAAGCCTTTAGTTTATCTATAAGGAGAGTGTGGGAGACGGTATCAAAGGCTTTGGCCAGATCGATAAATATGGCCGACGTGATATGACCTTTATCCATACCTGAGAGGATATCATTTGTTACTCTTAGTAAGGAGGTTATGGTGGAATGTGATTTTTGGAAACCCGATTGGAATGGGGTAAAGAAGGCAGAATCAGATAGGTGCTGGGAGAACTGAGCAAGGGCAAGGGCAAGCATACCAGTTATCTAATGTTGCTGAAATCATAACATTATTATATGCTATTACTTGAACACTTAGCATCTGTTTTTTTGCCCACCCCAGGAACATACACATTATCAGTCACACAAAAACAACAAATCATCACTGTTTCATGTGTGTAATCACTGCTTAGAAGCTCCTGACATACCTTCATTAATGTAGGACAGGACAAAGGGACAAGACATGATTGTAACATTCAACTACTTAAAAGGTATAAATAATATTGATAACCAAAGTCTCTTCAAGCTGAGTGGCAAACATATCATGAAGGGGCACAGTCTTCAGCTTGATGGTGGGAGGTTTAGGAGGAATGTCAGAAAGCACTTCTTCCCACAAAGAGCAGTGAACACTTGCACTGCGCTGCTACAAGAGGTCACCTTGTTAAAGACAGTGACCAGCTATAAAAGAGCCAGGTACATGCATAGAAGGAAGATAAGAATCATGCCTAGGGAAGATGGGAGGACTGTGCAGGGATAGCAGATACATTAGCTCAAGATGCAGACCCTGCAATATGAGCAGACTTAATAGACCAAATTGCCTTCTTCGGCTGCCTTCTTTCTATGCTGAGTTTCCATATGAACATACTTATTCCAATTCATATCATCTACTTACTATGCATGACACACATTTAGATATATTCCAAGCAATGATTAAACACATGCAAGGATTGTATTGTGAGACTGATATTGTAAAAAAATTAAAATCTTAATTGGCCCTTTCTCAGTTTCACCAATTGGCAATAAATCTTTTTTGAACTTAACCACCTGTGCCGAGTCTTTACTGAACCATAACATAATAACATTAGAATGTAACTGTTGTTCCTTTTAAGCATGCAAATCAACTGGAAGAAACAGTACCACACATACGTGTCCATGGGCTTATTTTTTTGCTATGGCTCTCCACTCAGTATCCATCACGTGGGCTAGGGTGTGGCGCATTGCCAGATGCATTTCCCATAATTCCTATGTGCGTTAAGTAGTCTGTACTGCCCTTAGTTTTCCTGTGCCACTCCAGTCAGCCGGCAGTAGCTGCTGTAGCGAGGTGTGGTACATCGCTATCTAACACTATGAAGCTGTGACTATACACTCAGGATGCAGTAACTGGTATGTGTGCTGCAATTCCCTGGCTGAGCCCATGCAACTCCTAACTGTGCTGACTTCACTGTACCTACAATTACAGAGGTGTGCCGTTGATTTCCAGTGCCTTATTGTTCCTGTGGATCACCACTCATGATGCAGTACAAATTTTATGAGGTGGAGCAGCATTAGCTGCCTAAATCCATACAAATCCTAATTGAGCTAACTTCAGTAACCCTGCAATCAGTGATGTCTACCATTGATGTCCATACCCTCACCTGTGTTGCGTATCTCCACTGAGATGTCCATACCCTCACCTGTGTTGTGTATCTCCACTGACAATGCAGTACCTGTTGTCACATTTGAAGACACATTGCCTGTCTGAATCCTTTCAAGTGATAACTGCTAATTGGACTGTTTCTGCAATCAGGGAGCTGTACAACTGATGTGCATTGCCTATCTTTTCCTGTGGCTGTTCACACAGGATGCAGCAAGTGGTCTGCAAGTGCATTTCCTCCATGACACTGTTCATCTCTATGGGCTTTTTTGTTCTGTACTCTCCACTCAGTATGGAGTGTGTGAGCTAGGGATTCGGACATTACCTGACAGAGCTCCTGTAATTCCTAACTAAATTAACTAGTATGTACCACCCTTACTTTTTCTCTGAGTCTGCAGTCAGAGTGCAGTAGCTGGTGTAAAGAGATATGCGACATTGCTAACTAACTCCATGAAGCTGTGGCTTTATAGTCACACTCAGTAACTGATATGCATGAGAAAATTGCCTGGGTGAGTCCATACAAATCCTAACTGTGCAAACTTGTGTCAACCAACAAATACAGAGGTGTACCATTGATTTCCATTGCCTCAGTCTTGCTGTGCATCAGTACTCATGATGCATTACAAATTTTTTGAGGCCATTACCTGTCTGACCCCCCTCACAAACACTAACTATGCTAACTTGAGTGTCCCTGCAATCATGGACATCTACCATTGATGTCCATACCCTCAGCTGTGCTATGGGTCTCTACTGAGGATCCAGTACTTGGTGTCACAGTTTGGAAAGGCATTGCCTGGCTGAGACCATTTAAGTGAAAACTGTGCTAACTACACTGTGCCTGTAATCAGAGAAGTGTACAAGTGATCTGCATCACCCTTCTTTGCCTGTGGCTATTCACTTGACATGCAGCAAGTGGTCTGGAGGTGTAGTCCCCTACCCCATGAGGCTGTGCAACTCCTAAGTGTACTGACTTCTGTACACCTGCAATGACACTCCTAAGTGTGCTAACTTCTCTACAGCAGCAATGACAGAGCTAAACTATTCATGTCCATAGGCATATTTTTGCTGTGGCTCTCCACTCAGTATGCTGTATGTAGACTAGTTGTATATTATTTCTGACACCTCCTGCTGATTGTCTGTGATTGGTCCTGTTACCTTGGTTCTCCCCCCTACTTCCGTGTGTGTGTGTGTGTGTGTGTGTCTATGTGTGCCAGTGGTGCTCAGGGGGGTGGGTGGTTAATGCACATTTATGTTTTTGAACCTTAACACAGCATTTCCTCACTTCTGTCACTGTGGAACAACACTAACTGATGCAGTAAACAGTGTTTCTCTCTAATTTCCATTCTTTTTGAGAATTACTCTGATAAATATTGAATGTAATACAATGGCAGGATTGCGGGCCCCATGCTCCCACCACGTGATGTCTTTTCACATACTAATACAGTGCCCATAAACGTGCTCCCACCACATCATGTCTTGCCACATGCTAACACAGTGCCAGCAAACGCAAATGTTAATGCGCATTGAAACACAAAGCGAAACACAAAGATAAACAGTACTGAGAAATAGTGAATGTAAAGGGCCCCGCACTCATGCCACATGTTGTCCTTTCACATAGTAACACAGTGCCCACAAATACAAATGGCAATGCGCATAGTGACACAAAGTGAAACACAAAGATAAACAGTACTGTAGACACAAATGGTTAAAATTACAGAAACACAAGCGCAAATGAAAATGCAAAGGGTAATGCACATGGTGCCATAGATGGGAACAGTAAGTGAAACAGGTACAGAACCACAAGCAGAAGTGTTAAGGGTAACAGTCATGTAAACACACACAATAGTTTTCCCCAAAAGCTGCATATAGAAAGACAGTGAGTACAAAGAATGTATGCATAATAATGGCTCTTGGAACAGAAAATGAGGACTTGGAAAACTAAATTGCTTATATCTTAGGACCCGTACAACATAGAAAAAAAATGTAGAAGTCATATGAATTATCACTTTCCTGGCATTTTTCTGACAAAAAGTCCATATCTCACACCGTTTCTGAGATACAGGCCCTGAAAGGTGAGGCAAACACCTTAATATTATCCTATGGGAAAAAACACAAATTTGCAGTGCCATAACTTTCCCTCCCTGTAATATTTTTTCACCAAACCACTAAAAGGCACATCTGTGGGATATTGCCTTTCTTCCCTTCAAATTTCATCCTAAAAGACCAAACCGTTATTTTGCAGCAGGATGGCAAAGGATTCCTGTAATGCAGCGGACGCCGTAATATTATCCTATGGGAAAAAGTGTCAACTTTGGAGTGCCGTCACTTTGCCATCATGTAATATTTTTTCACTGAAAGGCAGATCTGTGAGATGTTGGCTGAGTTCCAAATTTCAGCCCAAAACATCAAACCATTGTTTTGCAGCAGGGTGGTAAAGAATTGCTGTCATTTTCACACAGCCAGGAAAAGTACTGTCAAAATTTGTGAAAGCTTTCGCAAATTCATTTGACAGTGTTGCAAGTGCAACACTACTTTGCGAAAGTACTTTTTTCAGAAATTTGAAAAACATGTTTCTGGGGTGTTTTTTCCCAAAATAAAGACATGCCTATCATCCTCAGGGTCCGACTAGGTGAATACAAAAATAATTAGGTTGCTAAAGGGTCCCAAATTTAAATACCAAGCATTTTTCTGATCACCAACTGAAAACAAAATGGCGGATTTGTGACAGTAAAAGCCATTTGCGAAGGTAAAAACTGCATTTGCGACACTTTTGAACTTTTTAACTTTTCCCATTGACTTATAATGGGAAATTGTTTTTTGAATAACTTTTCAACCTTTTAACATTTTTTCACAAAATCTTCAAAAAGCACATCAGGGACCCCGGCCACACATTCCCTGAAGATTTTGGACTGGTCGCGCAAACCATGTGACCTGTAGAGATGAGCAAAGAATTCAAAAAAAGTGTAAATGTGTGTGCAAATCATGCTTAATAACTCTGCAGCTGTATATCCGAACAGTACGAAAGTTGGCAGATCCCAAGATGTATGGTTCTTGATTGTGTATTCCACATTTCAGGAAAATCCATTGAATGGTTGCAAAGTTATTAAGGTGCAAAATTTTAGGTTTAACATGTAAATGGCTCCTCAACCCTAACTATGGTAGCACTACTGTGCTGCCATAATATATATTTATATATATATATATATTCATGGCAAAAAAAACTCTATTTAATGCATCAGTTAGGGTTGTTCCACAGTGAAAAAAGCGAGCAAATTTGGTGTTAGGATTGAAAACCCTAACTCTGCATTCCCACCCCACCCCCAGCACCACACACACACACACACACACGTGAGGGGGAGGACCAAGGCAGCACGACCAGTCACAGACAACCAGCAGCAGGTGACATAAATATCATACAGCTGTCTAAATATACTACAAGACACATTCATCATCATGGGCCAACAAGTGAAGAAATTCTGCTGCCACCCGAGTGACTTGGTGCTATGCATGTACTGTATACTGCCCATCAGTTGTTGCTGTATCTCATTAAACATTTTTTTATATCTAATAGATTTCTTATCTCTTTTGAATGACAGTATGTTGGCAATCATCACTCTAATAACATACCAATATCTGGCAGTGGTTTTAGGGACCTTTGTTGACTGTTAATGTCTCCTGATGTTACCCTGGAATAAGACAATTATGAGTCAGTACACTATTATGTGCACAGTACTGCTGTACCATTTTCTTACATTGTAGAATTGCAGATCTGTATGGAACTGTCAGACTCAATAACTCACATGGTCACACTACACGATAGCAGAGTTTGGGAAAGTTTCTCATTTTAAACAGGTAAGTGTGTTTCTCCACTATTTGATATATTGCTGCTAGCATGGTGTTCAAATGCCCCATGTTCACATGTTTGTGTTTATGACTGTGTAGTACCACAGATCACTGTAACACAGTTTCATGTGTCTAAGTACCCACTGCTCTTACCATGGCATAAGAAAAAATTGGATCAGTACAGTATCACCTACAAAGTCCTTCTCCACTATTATTTATAGCTGCACAGCTGTATGTGGGACTGTGTTACCCAAATTATTCCACAGTACCATTTCACTCTCTTTGCCTTGCTGTGAGTTTGTAAGTGCAGACACATATTTCTGTTTGTATACAAATTCCTACCTATGTGTTAACAGGGTGGCCAAACACACCATGCTACTACTTCTGTACCTATCAATGGATTATATTAGACACCATTTACACTGACCTTTCATGTGTGTAAATGGCTCCTAATGTTATCCTAACAGTAGCAAATAATGTATCAGAATGCAATGATATGCACTGTGCTGCTGCATTGTAATGTAATCCTAAACAGTTCAGCAGCTACGTGTCACTGTAGGTCAAAAACTGTTAAATATCATCGTGGCCCACATTTGACATTATTATACAAACATTTCACATATCTATGATAATATGACTATTATCATAGGCTGAAAACATCATGCAGCATTCTTACCACTGTTAGTTCTGTTAGTGCTTCTGCATGTGGCAGTAAAATAACCAAATATTCATTCTACGTACTACATTGAATCGTAAATAAAAGAACTGTCATAAAACTATTGAGCACTGCATGTATTAATAGATTTATGACCGGAACTCATTATTCATACAACATGTGTGTGTGTCAATGTGACCATGCCCATCTTGATTTGAGCAAGGGTACATTGGCCAGTGCATGGTACTGAAAGTGTCCCATACTGTCATTTTTTTCTGCCTATGTCCACATTATATTATGCATAATTTTATACATGCTTTCTTCTATGTTGATACCTCATGATATTATCGCAGCATAACCAAACAATGCATATCATAGGAATTCTGTATACAGTGCTATTGTTCAGATATGTGACCCTGTGAAGATTGTCCACAACACTGTGTACACCCATGCCTGTTAAAATGCTGCGGTTGTTGGCCCATGATGATGGATGTGTCTTGTAGTGCATTTAGACAGTTGTATGTTATTTTTGTCACCTGCTGCGGGTTGCCTGTGATTGATCATGTTGCCTTGGTCCTCCCCCCCCACTTGCATGTGTTTGTGTGGTGTTGGGAGGGTGATGTGTGGAATGTGGAGTTAAGTTTTCAACCTTATTTCAACCTTAACACCAAATTTCCTCACTTTTGTCACTGTGGCACAACCCTAACTGATGCATTAAATGGAGTTTTTTTCCCATAAATTCCTGTCATTTTTAGAGATTGTTATCTCATATTATATTGTATATGTTGGTGAGAGAGTTCCTCGCTTTTTGCACCACAGTCTGACCAAGATATAGATAGTTTTATCAGACTAGTTACTTATCTTATGCTATTCATCCGGCAACAGTTCATGTGCTACACCTTTCACATTAAAATGAAGTCATAAATAAATGGAATAGGAGAGTAATATGTGTGCCACATGGATCAATAGTACACGTAGGGCCAGATATTCAAAACTTTGCCCTAGGGCTAAATTAGTACTGCCCAGTGGACAAACTTAGCCCAGAGAACAAAGCAAGCCATGTACAAAAGGAATAGCCCAGGGCAAACAGCTTCTGAACATAGCACGGGAATGAGGCCCGGCAAACTGGGCTGGGAGTGCTGGTCAAACTTAGCCCTGGAATGAGATTGCTCTGAATATGGCAACCAGGAAGTGCAAACAACAACAGCAACACAGTGCACAGCGATGTGAAGGTAGGTAGAGGTGAACTATGAGGCTAATGTGTGTGCTAGCAAATGCATGGACCCAGTACAGCTGCAGGCAGCAGCATATGTGAAAGTACAGTGTGCAAAACCGTAAAATTATTAAAAAATATTCCTCAAACTGTTTGCGCAGCGCTAACACGTTTCTGCTGGTTTAGCACAGGGCTAAACCGTTAGCCCGAAGCAAACACGTTTGCCCGGTGCTAAACTTTGTCATATTCAAAAGTGACATGCAAATGAGCCTACTTAGGTAATCTCTGGGCAAACATCCAAATTAGCATCTCATTATTCCCTGAATTGCATGTAGTTTGGACTGGGCTAACGGTTTAGTCCTGTGCTAAACTCGTGGGAATATTATACAGTTTTGAACACTGTACTTTCACATGTGCTGCTGCCTGCAGTTGTACTGGGACAACATGGCATAGGCACAGAGTGGGGTGGTGCTGCATGCAACTGTCACTCTGTAGGTCATGCTACAGTGCACAGCAGACACCACAGTAGCAAGGGGGCCAGTAGTGTGTGGACACAGCAATGCCTATGGTGTGTAGGGCAGTTATGATGTCTACACTATACCCAGGGAGAGGCCCAACTTGCAGGTGTTTACTGACAGTGGACATTACTGTTGCACTGTTGTGTGACCCACAGCTGCTGCACCTCTGGCATGGGATGCTCACAGTGACATATACATGTCTGGCTTTGTGTGCTGTGGCAGTTTTACAGGGGTGTGGTATGTGACGGGGGGCATACATTATCAGAAAGGCACACTAGTGCTCGGGTTTTCCCAATACTGGCCCATGTGCACTGCAAGATGTGTCCCAGCCTTGTGCCAACACCTGGTCTTTGGCACAGCCTGGCCACCCATACACTTTCCCCTCAACATCCTCCATGCCCACAGTGCTGCATGTGTGTGCTGGCATCTGTTGGTGTCCACAGAAGAGTGGTCCACAGGTGTGTGCTGTATGGCCACACTGCCATGCTGTCCACTAGTGGTAGGGTCACCACTTACTGCCTGGCATGGCTGGGACTGGTGGCAGATGATGGCATCATTGTGATCCTATCAGTTAGCAGCATGTTTCCTGTATGTTTGGTGTTGTCCTTTTGTCATATTTATTTGTTAGGGTCACACAAAGCCACGTAAAAGCCACGCAAACACCACACAAAACTGATTGCCCAGGGTTAACACAAGTTTTCCTGGGTAGTAATGTGCACCACGCTAAGTGTCGCACTAAGTCACACAAAACCACTTAGCACGACACTAGTTGCTCAATATAGCATTGAGCCTGTATTCATGTCAGTTTGCCCCTTACATACATTATGATTTTTCACAGCACTAATGCAGTTTGCCTGTGCTATTTGGCCTTTTGAACATAGCAGACCCTTGCTAATCTTGTGTTAAACATGTGCAAACGGTTTTTGCCTGGTGCAAAGTTTTGAATATCTGGCCCGTACTCTGCTAAGTAGAAAATATGCACAGATGAACCTCTTGCACTTTCTTTCTATGCAGCAATATACTAAGACCAGTATACATATCAACACTGTAACTTAACATATAATAAAAGACACAACACAGGTAGATAAGGCTTAAAAAAGATTTATTGCCCAATTAATAGTTGATTAAAAAGGCTGAATTAAAAGTCCAGTTGGTACACAAAATCAGTCTCACAAAACAATGTTAAAAAAGTATTACATCACAGTTTAAAATACACATTAAATAGTATGTCAGGCACTTCATGAGGAAGTTGTGACAGAAGCACACAACACATGAACACAGCTACCATGATAGTCTCTGTACACTGTTTACATGCATCAAACAGTGATGATGTTATTGTCATTGTGTGATAGTGTGAATGTTCCTGAGGTGGGCAAAAAAACAGATGCCTACTATTTAAATAATAGCAGCAGAAACACATAATGGTGTCTAGAAAAGGATACAACTTTAAGTTATTTAAAAACATTTAATTATAATATATTTATGTGTGGACATATACATATCTATACACATACATATACATGTAAAGACATATAGATCTATGGGTACATTTGGAAAATTTCCACCTGACCCTTCAATAGAGGCAATCGAGAAATATTATCAGAACATAAAAATCAGTTGTCATCAGTTAAAGTGTCTGATTTACAATAGTGCACAATTCTATATACACATTTAGTTAACTTCTTACACAAACTACTATTAGATGGCATATGGTAACAGGTACTATATACCTCAGTGAAAATCTTCAAAGCTATAATCAACATTCATAGTGAATTAATGAAGTATCTAAGTCACTAAAAACTTTTAGTTAATAATAAGTACAGTAATGGTTGCGGACAATGCTATGAATATTACATGAATAATCTGTAATTCAGAAAATGTCACCTCTTGGTAAGAAACAAATATCTACCAAAACACTCTATATTACTGCTAATGATACCTATATGAAATTACTACAAACTAGAAAAGTTCTACTAAATATCTAGGTTATAGAAACATAGAAACATAGAAGTTGATGGCAGATAAGGACTGCAAGGCCCATCCAGTCTGTCCATTTCTTTTTCTGCCTTATGAATGTGCCATCGGCCTTTGCTCTGACAATGCCCTATCTATTCATACTCATCTGTATTTCTCCCTTATGCCTATCCCATGCCTGTTTGAAGCCCTGCACTGTATTCATATCCATCACTTCCTGAGGCAGGCCGTTCCATGCATCCACCACCCTTTCTGTGAAAAAGAACTTCCTCACATTGCCCCTTATTTGGCATCCCTCTAATCTCATACTGTGTCCACTTGTCCTGCTGTTTTTCTTATATTGAAACATGTTAGACTCTTTCACCTTATAATTGCCCTTCAGGTGTTTGAATGTTTTGATCATATCACCTCTCTCCTTCCTTTGCTCTAGGGTATACATATATTTTTTTTCAAATTTATTTCACTCCCATCAAGGCCCTGAGGTCCACTCTCAAGCATCCTATCCTTATCCTGCCCACCAGAGGAACCCCATACTGTGCCTCCTCTCTCCCTCCTCATCCATGCCAGCACCCCAGGCTAACCCTATGTGGGTGGGTCACCCCTCCTACTTCTGGTGCTGTTAGTAAGGCAGACTCTGGCATCAGATAAGGAATGGGCTGGGAAAACTGAAGGCCAGTTGAGGAAGCCTGGCAAGGGGCATGGGGGATAGGTGCCATCTCCTGATCCTCAGCACTGTTTTTTTACCTTTTTCTGGGTACACTCCCTGACATGGGATGTGCAATGCCACCTGGCCCATGACATAGGTGTTCTCACCTACATCCAGAAGGCAGCTGCCCAATGTCGCCCCTTCCTGTGTGAGCCTGAATGTGTAGCAGTGCTGCCGGTCTCCACCGGGGGCTGCTGCTGCACTGGGCTACCCATGGATCCCTGCCCAAGAGAGGAGAGCAGTCCATCGGATGCTCAGTCCTATATTTCTCCCCTGCCAACCCCAGCAGTCTGGGCTTGTTCCCGAACCTGGGTCACTGGCGTGATGTGAGGTGTGGCATCCAGCGCCTCAACCCTCAGCACCACCGGGCCAGCCTAGGGTATACACATTGAGCTCTGTTAATCTGTCCTCATATGTTTTCTGATGCAGTCCCTGCACAATTTTGGTTGCCCTTCTCTGGACTGCCTCAATTTGGTTAATGTCCTTGTGAAGGTGTGGCCTCCAGTACTGCATGCAGCACTTCAGATGGGGCCTAACCAGTCTTGTAAAGAAGGATTATTTCCTCTGTCTTCCAACTTGAGATACCCCTACTAATACACCCCAACATCCCTCTAGCCTTACCTACTGCTTTAGTGGTCTGCTTGGATGATTTCAGGTCATCAGTGATGATGATGCCCAAGTCTCTTTCTTCTCTTGTGACTGTCAGCAACTCCCTCCCAACCTATAGGTGGCTTCAGGGTTTCTCTTCTGTATGCGCATGATCTTGCACTTTTTTGCATTAAACTCCAGTTGCCACTCTTCCAACTATTTTGCTAGTTTATCCCGATCTCTTCTCATTTTGTCCACCCTATCTGGATCATCTAATTTGTTGCATATCTTGGCGTCATCTGCAAACAGACAAACCTTATCCTCCAATCCATCTGCAATGTCACTGATGAAGATATTGAAAAGGACTTGCCCCAGGACTGATCCCTGAGGTATCCCACTTGTGACTTGCATCTCTTCTGACTGTATACTCTTTACCACCCCTCTCTGTTTTCTGCCCATCAACCAGTTTGCCACCCAGCTGACCAACTTCTGACCCACCCCTAGCCTACCCAGCTTATTAATCATTCTTCTACGTGGAATAGTATCAAAAGCTTTGCTGAAGTCAAGGTAGGCAACATTAGCTGCTCTGCCTTGGTCCACCACTCTGATTACCCAGTCAAAGAAATCTATGAGATTAGTTTGACAGGACCTTCCTTTTGTAAACCCATGCTGTCTTGGTTCCTGTGCTCCTATGGATTCCAGGTGTTGCACTATCCTTTCCTTAAGGAGTGCCTCCATAATCTTGCCCACTACTGAGGTAAGATTGACTGGTCTGTAGTTCCCTGCCTCCTCTCTGCTACCACTCTTGTGAAGCAGTATCACATGAGCCCTTCTCCAGTCTTCTGGGACCTCTCCTGTGCTCAGAGAATCACTAAACAGTTCTGATAATGGCTCTGCTAGTACCACCCTTAGTGCCTTTAGTACCCTGGGATGTATGCCATCAGGTCCCATTCCCTTGTCCACCCTGAGCTTATCAAGCTCTTGTAGGACCCTTTCTTTTGTGAAGGGACTAGTGCACACTTCCCTCCTCCCCGTGTCCATGACGCTGAGCCATGGGCCCTGCCCTACCTTCTCTTCAGTGAATACTGAGCAGAGGTATCTATTTAGGATAGATACTTTTATATGGTCCTCCTCCTCACACATGCCCCCTTATTCCCTTTGATCTTAGCAATACCCCCTCTGGACTTTCTCCTTTAACTAATGCATCTATAGAAAGTCTTGTCACCTTCTTTTACTGTTTGTGCTAGTGTTTCCTCAGTTTGGGCCTCTGCCTGCCTTACTGCCTTCCCTGCTTCCCTTAGGGAAGTTTGGTATGCCTCCCTATCTTCATCCTGCTGTATTCCCTTGTATTTCCTGAAGGCCAGACTTTTGGCTCTGACCTTTTCTGCTACTGTTTTTGAGAACCAAAGTGATTTCCTTCTTCTTTTGCACTTCCTTTTCTCTCTAACACAATGGGATATTGCTTCAAATATTGCACCTTTAATGCTTGCCCATCTTGCCTGTACCCTCACCTGTATTTCTTTTTGCCAGGGCTAGCTTAACTGTGTTGGCCATCTTATCAAAGTCAGCTCCTCTGAAGTCCCATACTGTTGCCTTGGAATGGGATGATTTAGTTCTAGTGGCCACATTGAACCATACCATGTGATGGTCTCTGGCCCCCAGGTGACCTTCTACCTGGAGATCTGTGATTCTTTCCCTGTTAGTCAGTACTAGATCTAGTATAGCCCTGTCTCTTGTGGGTTGTTGTACCAGTTTGTAAGAAGTTCCTTCCCCTGCAGGGAATACACCATGTGTCTAGTTCTGGCAGATGTTCCTGCTGGTATTGACAAATCTGTGTCTGGCATGTTGAAGTCTCCCATTATCCAACCTCCCCTTTAGCTGTCATGTTTTGTATGTCTTCTAGCAGTAATGTGTCTTTGTCCTCCCCCTGGTCTGGAGGCCTGTAGACAACCCCAGTTCATATGGCTGTCCCATTTCCTATTTCTAGGGTGACCTACAGTTTTTATAGCTCCTTATGTATATTCTGAATTTCTGTAGCTTTGATATTTTCATTAACATATATATAGAATATGTTTAAATACTTGTGAATCAAATGCTGTTAAACAGCAACATACTTAGCATTGTTAAATACATTCGGTTAAACAGCAATTAATACAACTGGTTAAAAGCTTGCAGTACTGACTTTAATAAAAAATGTATTAATAATCATATATACTGTACATATGTACAACACAGATGTACTAAAAGAAAACAGACATAGTACTACACTGTTGCAGAACAATATGGATGTATTAACTGAAGACGCAAATGGACATAAAAAAACCACAAGCCACACGTGGTGATACTCAACATGTCACATAGTGATGCGTATTTCAGAGTATGCTACTCTTAAGTAGAGGTCAGCAGATCATGTAAAAAAAGAGTGTTCAATTGTGCTAACACAGAAGTGGCACAAACAAAAGCAGGATATCTTTTACTTATAAAAGATCCAAATCATATCTGGACGCAGACAAGTCTTTAAAAAGACATGCGATACACAGTTTTTCATATACATGGACAAGTATTGTGCATTAGAAGAGGCACACAGTTGGCAAATGTGCCAGGTAGTACTTGTTATGGATGCATACGATGTACTTAGAAGAAAAGACAATGGCAGAAGAGGACGACCAGATAGGCATATCTCTTTTGCCATTTCAAAGTCTTTCTTAGACATGTAAGTGTAGTTTCTCTTCTGACTGCAAAGACAGTTGGTGCTGATTGAAGACCACTGCAACTATTTTCACAATGTCACTGATCAATGCAACAATCTTATAAGTCAGATTGAGTAAACATATGCATGTAAACCATGTGATGTGTTAAGTGCAATCTTGAATGTAGATCTGCATTAAAAAAATAATGTTTATTTACCAGAACTCACTTTGTAACAGAATGGACAGCAACTTATGTCACATGTTGTGACTATTTCTTTGATGCATGAAGATTGTAGTAGTTCTTTAATATCAGCACGTATGCATTTTTTAAGTGTCATGGTAGTCTTTGCTTAAAAGTGCTTATGGAGTCATTGCATTCAACCCAGCCAGTTCTGTACCTCAACAAACAAGTGTAATGTCCAGAATATACAGACTGGCCATAGTGGTAGATCACAGCCTGAGTGTCAAACACTGCTTGGTTAAATACAGTTCTACCAGCTGTGAAATCTGTGATAGGTGTGTCAACTCTGAGCCCGTTAGAATCAAATCTATGCAACACAAGCATAAGATATTGAGATGAAGTCCTGAGATGTATGGACTGAATATGTGTACCTCCACACCTTACACATAAGTGACCACTTTCAGAATTGGTAAACAGCTGCCAGAACTTGACACTTTGAGACTAAGGCACAAACAGAGAAACCCAAAGCATGTTCTCAGTGGTTTCTCACTCTGAATGACCACATGACAGACATACATATCTGGTAACATATGAGACAGTGAAGTACTGTCGCATTGGAATCCCCTCTTCATCCAAACTGTTTATGATGGCCATCATAAACTCAGTGGCATCCTGCTGCATGTTAGCAGCAAACGTACTGCAATCATCATATCTACCTAAGACCTGCCATACAGGTGTCAGTGACTGTACATTGTTTGACTGATCAGAAGTCACACTGACAACTTCCTTCAATGCCTTTGATAAGAGAGTGTCTTGTGAAGCTGATATTGCATGCACAAAGTGTGGCATATGGCGAAAAGCTTGCATAGCTGAATTAGCATAGCATTTTACTCTAGTACTGTCATCAAAGATTGGGACAACAGCCATACCAAGTGACTTCTGAGCAACAGCTGGTTCTGCATCTGCATTTGATATTCTGACCTTCTTATTACTGTGCACAGTTGATTCTCTAGTGGCAGCTCATTTTCTCTTGTTGCCAGCTGAAGCTGTGACTGTGAGATTTGAGACAACCACATACATAGGTAGTGGGATTAGAGACATCTGTGGCTGATACAGAGTATGTAATCTGTTGTACTCAACAATACATTGCTTGTCAGCATATATCTTCTGTAGTGTGAGTGTTATGATGTGCAACTCAGAAAGAATGCGGACACATGACAGTGCGACGTAGCTCATGCCATCATTGAAAATGTCTGTGCCTATGTCCACCATTGCTGAATCCAAACTCAAGTCCTGTGGCTTGTGAATGGAAACAGCATGTGCAACACATATTGGGAACTGTTTCCTGTTGACATAGATATCCTTAAATACTTGGAATGTAACACAGGTATGATCGATCTGCACAGGCTGTTCCATGTTGTCAAAGTGGAAACAAGTGTCTCAATAAATGTCTTCTAAGCATTGTATATGAAGTCAATGATGTGACCCATGGCACCTTTTACCATACCGTGCTCAACATCTAGATTACACCATAGCATGACACATGCATTGTTACAAACTGTAAGAACAGCTTCCAGGCCAGCTATGCGTGAAACGTCCAACTTCAGTTCAGTCATCTTTGCTACCAGCTTCCCACTTAGAATGACACCATCAACTGTATCAACAGCATGCAGTATGAGAATTTCTTGATTCTCTCTCTGCAACATAACACTGTTGAACTCAGCACATTTCTTAAGTCTTGGCATAAGACACACAATCTGTGTGCCCTAGGAGTATACATCGCTGAAAACACCACATGCTGTATGTATGTATGGATGTAGTATCCGTTGTGAGGCTTTGACCATGTAACATTGAAAGATGTTCTGGTGACAAAGAACCTGCATGAGCTTGATCCAACAGTGCCTTGTAAGCCAGATCACTACTGTGCCACATGTTCTCACAGAACTTGACATACGTAAATAACTCCCACAGATTAAAACCTCCAGTGCAGCCTAGTGTATTCTTAGCCTGCTTGACAGTCAGAGCTGCAAAGACATGTTCCGTTAACTGGTGCAAGTTGTAAAAGGTCTCCAAATACAACAATGCTTTTACCACCAAATGCATCTCCATAGCCAGTCCCCAAAATCTCCTGTAGACATAGGTGTAAACAGGCAAGCATCAAATTAGACACCATGCTAATCTCATCAATGATGAGTAACTTCATCTTAGTAAACATAGAACAAAGCTGAGATGCAACCTCAAATGACAGCTTATGATATGCTCCTGCTTTGCCATGTTCCACTGGCAACATGAAGAGAGGATGTAACGTAACTTCACCAATGTTGTATGCAGCCAGTCCAGTGGGAGCACTAACAGCAACAGACATTGATGAGCTTGTCAGTTTCCATATTTCAGCCTTGATGGCCTGTATAAGGAAGTTCTTTCCTGTACCTGTTGAGCCACTAACAAACATCAGTAGTGGCTTGTGGTCAAGACAGTCATATTTCTTCTGTTCATGTAGTATACCATACTGGACAGCATCAGTGACCACAGAGTGCACCACACATTGCTGCTGATTGAGTCTCTCTTTCAATTCTGCTGGATCAACAGTGCAGTGTGTGCCATGTTCCATAGCACTCTCCACTTCTGATATGAGTACTTCTGGGGTATTCAGAGGCAGAGGTACTCCAAGTATACCTTCTCCTTCAGGATCATGGTTGTCCTGTGACCTAACTGGAGTGTCCTCTTCAAGTTGTTTCGGTGCCTTTTCAAGCTGCTCCTTCTCAGTGTCTTGTCTCTGTATATATGTGTCAGAGTATTCAGTTTTGAATGTCTCATAACTGTGATTAAATTGTTCCTCAAATGTATCACAGTCACCTTTTATTTAAGACTCATTCCTCCAGGGTTTAAATAAGAATAGCAGGACAAAGTAGTAATGCTTTCTGCTCTCAGATGTGCTTAGATGTAATGTGCAGTGGTCAATGAGCCAAGGCTTATGTCTCTTTATGAGACAGCCATCCACTCCTCTGACCTTGTAAATGGCACATGTGCAATCAGGTGAGACATCTGTCTTGAAGTCGTACAGTTCAGCCACTTCAAATAGAGACATACCATTGATGTCTTCATCTCTATGGGGGTAGTACTTGTCAATGAAGTTATTTTTCAAGATATGTCTTGAAGAGGGTCTTTTGAGAGCCAGTTCCTCAATCTCAGCATGAGGAATAAGTACGCTTTTGCGCTTCTCTCTGTAGTTTACACTGAGAAATCGCACAGCATCAGATTTGCCATACAAATGTGTACCAATCATGCCATTGCCAGCCTCATAAGCACCACATTCTCTGTGTGATAGGGTCTTCAATCCCAGTGATCACAACTGAGATGTCAGTGACTTGCTTGAACTGGCAATATCTTCCCAAAAATCTTGCAAGCTAGTCTGTTCATGTTTGGTGATGTATGAAGTGATGTACCAAACCAGAACCAATGAGTTGTCAGCCACAAACTGAACATCTATGTTTTCTTGCCACATTAGAAGAAGAGTGGGGTTGTAGTCATTGATGTACACCTCATTATTGTCCCTGGGTAGCTCATATACCCTCTTGGTAGATTTTGTCTTCAAGTGGTGTTGCATAACTGAAAACAGTTAATTCATGTGATCATCCTGACAGACATGTCTGGGAAATCCAAAGTGACATTTTGTGAACCAATCAGATTTGTTCTTCACTACCTGGCGGCAGTATTTCGCACAAATTTGACATTGGAATTTCTACACCAACTTCCACAGTGTAGGACTGTCATATTTGTCTGGTATGTGGCAAGTGATGTATTGCTTAATGAATGCTAGCACTTCTGCTGCTTCATGTTCACCTATGCGTGGGGTGTCCTTGATCCACAGTAACATATGTATATGAGGAGCACCTGGTGCCTGATATTGCATCCTCCAGAAGTAATGCTCTTCAATACCAAGAGGTGGATTGTCCTTTGACAAAATGAAAGTCAGAATATCATAGAATTGCTTGGGAAAATGTCACGTCACAGACACTGGGTCAAGTGAACACATTTCTCTGAGAGTCATTGATGAATGCCCCTCTACATCACAATTTGCTCACTTCATGAGTTCAATGACCTCCTCCTAGGTATACCTGGCACAGCTGAGTATTACAAACCATGTGGCTGTGCCATACTCTTGCAGCATAGTCATCACCTCAGAGTGTCAGTGATACCAATATTCTTGGGTGCCACATAGACTTGACAGTATGGAAGACAAATTGACTTGCACATTTTCATCTTTTTGCCTTAATTTCTGCAAAAACTCTATGGCAGTGATTCCATCAAGTGGAATTGTGAGCCGTATAGTATGTGCAATAGATGCAGACAGTATGCTAAGATCACTCTCCCAGAGGAAATGGAACAGGTACTGTATGTTGTGTCTGAATTTGCCATCCTTACTTAGCACATGACTAGTACAGTATTCAGAACCTTGCACGTGCACTTCTCTATCATCTAAACATCCACCTGACCCTTTTGGGAATAAATGTGGAAAGCAACGTGCTTCCAGTGTTGCCTTCCAAATGCTGACAGGCTCACCTTCCACCTGTTTCATTTGGTACAGGTCAATGGTATCCCCTACTGGATCTCTGCCATGCAGTGAGTGTATTGTGTACTCTTCATACACATTATCATTTGTCTCGACATTTACTTTCTCAATCATTGGTTTTGTGGTATCTGACACATCATGTTCAGTTTACATGGTACTCATACGATCAATGTCAAGGTCTGCATAAAAGGGATTGTTGCTCTTCAAGCAAGTAAAAGCAAGCTTCACCTTCTCTACATTGACAGCATCTTGCCAAATGACCTTTGACTTTGTTGTAACACCATTGACAAGAATCACCAAAATGTTCTCACTGGAGATTGCCTCCACATTTTCCTGCAAAGGAAGTGGAAGATACAGATCGGAACCCTTAAGACACCTAATGAGTTCTTTTTGTGGCATGTTCCATGTTTTTGTATTCAGACATAGAATAGTTTGAAATGGTTTCATAGTCTGAATAAGAATCAGTTCAAACATGTTCAATGAGGCAATCTCAGTAGGTGTAACATGTGCCTCCTGATTGTTCAACAGTGACCTTGGTGGCAGAGTGTTAGTCTTCAACTTGGAGAAACAGTGCTTGCACATCACAATGATTGGATCTAACTGGAAGTCACACTTTAACAGCAGAAATGCTGACAGTTGAAACCACATGTCATTGTATGGTGACAAGGTTTCCAGGTTCACTGTGACCATTTGTTTCCCGTAACAGAGCCGATCACATGACACATATACAGAGTCAAATTTCTCTGTCTTTGCCAACTCAAATTTGGCAATGGATTTCCCAAACTGCTTGAGAATATCTGTTTCTAAGACAGAGACAGAATTTGCATCAGCAATTGATGACTGATCAATCACAGTATCTGTGACATTGCTGTCACGTCACAGCTGTTTCAGAAATGTCATGTCACCATGCATGTCACCAGACTGCAGTAACTCATTCAGATGAGTATACTGCGCAACAACTCATCACACCTCATAGACCCTATACACAAAGTTCCACATCCCTGATTGATGCACGCCCAGCATCTGCATGTGGTGAAATGCACTGTTGCAAGCACTACTATCTAGGCATGCAAGCAAATGACCCATAAGTCCAGTATGTGGATGGTTCTCACAAACATCTATAGTCTCAAAGAGTTTATGTCTGTCTTCACAATCAGTAACAACAAACAGGTAGATGAAGTACTCTACTTTGTCAAATGATTGCCTCCAGTTGCAAGTTGCATCAGATGTCCATGACAGACAGTGATGCTTACGAAGCTGAACGGTTGCCTCAGACTCATCATCTGACTGCACTGTAATGTCATCACATACACTCAGCACATTACACAGTTTACCGGACTCATAAATGCAGAACTCACTGTCCTTTCTCTGTGAACAATATGACTCCTCCCAGAAATATGCCTCTTAGTGCTGTGCATCTAGCCAGTTACCTGTGAAAATGTCACAGAAGTTGTGCTGGTTCAAGACAGGATAGCGTTGTAGCCTCATCTTAATGCTGTACACAACTTTCATGAACTGCAAAAGTATGTGTGCCATTTTATGCCACAAGCGTTGAAGATGAAATAGTGATCTGTTGACAAATGTACAGACTCTGAGACACAATTTCACCAAAGACAGATGAGTCTTTAGTTTTTTGTGCTCACATCTCATCACAGCAGCAATAAGTCTATGTATCTTAGCTTTAGAAGCTTGCGATCAGAAATACTTTTGCTTCCTCAGATGAGCATCAGCAGCCATGCCTTTATGCTGTTGCTTAGTACACTTCTTTATGCTTGCCTTTGCAACATCACTCTGCCATCTAAAAGAGTTCTGCAACTGTTGCTGAGCTGTGCATTTTTGCCCTGCAGTTGACCAAGGACATACTGTTTCTGTGGAGTGTGCAACCTGTGAAGTCACTCCTTGAGCGGAATCCTGATTCAGTTTATGTCTTGATGTACCATGTGTGGTTTTCAAACCACTCTTAAGCAACAGTGTACTATTATGATACCTGTTTTGTCTCTGCATAGAACTGTATCTCTGCTTAGAAGGTATCTTTCTTCTCTAGAAATTCACAGTAGTGTGGGTCAATGTTCCGTAAGTATCAGACACCTGTATAAGAAATAGAAAAAGAACAAATATTTAGTGGTGAGCAAACATTTTTGTAATAACATTACATAGTCACACACACTGTTCATGTGTCATTTTATGAGAATAGAAACACTCCTAACAAAACATTGCACAGATAATTCTTCTCACAGCAGAACACTAGTGAGGGCAACATACAATGCTTTTAGATGTCGCAGAACAGAAGCTGACTTATAACATGAGAAAATATCTATAAATATGGCAGAAACTAAATCATTTTAACAATTGTAACTATCTACACTATTTTTCTCAAAAAACAGATTTTTTTCAACATTTTCACAAAGTAGTGTCGAATGTATGACAGTGTTGCAAATATTGGTGTCATCAGCATGACAGTGTCACAAATTTTGATGTCATCAGCATGACACTGTCAAATAGTAGTATCGCAAAATAGTGTCCTACGTATGACAGTGTTGAATAATAGTGTCGAATATACATGATAGTGTAACAAAATGATGTTGTCAGCATGAAAGTGTTGAATAATAGTATCATGAGCATGAAAGTGTTGATTAATTACATTAAAAAAACACCCTCTTTAAGGCTAAGCCAATCAGATACTAATTTGTATTTGAGTGATGGACGCTCACACCAATGGAACATAACATTGATCAAGCCATGTCAGGTAACCACTCACAAGTACTGAAGACTGGAGAAGAAGGACATAACAGACATCTTAGGAGAAGTGAGAGAACCTGATTTACACTGTGTAAGTACATCACATTTTCTATACAATTTTTCTAGCATTATAAAAACTGATACTACCACAAAAATAGCATTAAACAAAATATTTTTACTGCTCTATTTGACTATGGCAATATAAATAACCTGTTATGCTGTGAAAAGAAGTTGTTTCTGTTTAAAGTCAGAGTGTTAATGAGTACTTATTAGCACAGATAGACCTGCAAATTGAGGCAGAAAGCAGGCAGCATGTGTATCATAACACAAGAGGCAACCAAACATAGCTGTCTGTTTACTTGTGATTGTTTAAACTAGCCTATGAAAATGTAGTATTTTTCCACCTAGAAACCTTGCAACATTTCTGGTTGACAGGAGCAGCACCCATTCAGTGTAGTCATAATGCATGCATCCACTGCATTGTTTAAACATGAGAAAGCATTAACCAGTTAGTTTGTTTATCCATGTGTTTTGGGACAGCCCACCAAAGGAATTTTGAAGCAGAGAGGGAAATTTCAGTTTCATATTCAGTAATAACTAGACACAGCAGGACAAACACTGATTTATTTTGGTAGCTCACTATCCACTTCTCAGTTTAAAACCTCAGAATGGCAGAAAACAGCAAATGGGCTGTGTGGGTCATCGGCAGCAGCATAGTACGATGAGCTTCAGAGTATGCTTAGAGGAGTGATTTTGGCAAAGACCTGCATCTTCCAAATTGCTCTGTTAAGTGGTTTGGCAGGGAAGGCATGAGGTGAGAGCATCTCATGCCAACAATGCACAGACTACTGAGCACTCAAGCTTGTCCACACATACTGCTGATTCATCTCAGAGGCAATGATTTAGGCACCAAACGATGGGTAGATTTAGTGACAGAAGCAAAATTGTACCTTGCTTCTATTATGGGTATGTTACCTGCCTGTAAGATCATTTTTTCAGATATTGCAGAGTGTAAGGTCTGGCAAGCAGAACAGCACATGTACCTGTTGACAGGGCACAAAGAAAGGTGAACATACAAATGTCTGGATATCTGTACATGTCTGAAATGCACACCATGCATCACTCTGAAATTAAGCATTGTAATGATTGGCTATACCTACCAGATGGTGCACACTTCTCTCATGCTGGCAATTGCCTTTTCCTGGGAGACCTTTGAGATGGAATCCTCACAGTGATCTAAAAATATCAGACTGTTAAAATGTGCACCTTTAAAAAAATGGTTCTTTTAAGAGCCACAAAATCTTGGTCAGAAAATAGATAAGCTACATACATAAGACACATAACACAAATACATGCAATCTCTCATTCACACTACCATAGCAGGTTTGATGCATGGACATGTTGACAATTGTGACATGTGTACAGCTTCTGTCAGCAAGATTTAATATTAATGTTTAGGCACGTGGTTTGAGTATGCCTATGCACTTCAGTTCAAATGTGACTTGGGGGTAGTAGTGTGTTCTTTCTGTGATGTAATGTAAGTATCACTGTTGTCATATGTCAAGACTTGCAATCAGAACTGTACAATCTTAATAAACAAGGTGTCTGCATATGGGTAGTTAAAAAGCTGAACAGAAGACAATCATACAGATGTAAGAATATACCACAGTAACATACAATTCTCTCTATATATATTCATTGCAGCACTAAAAAAAGAAAACTAGAACAAGGCTCTGGAATCTGAGGGAGGTGTGCTGCTTGGTGGAGGTGGCTCAGAAGAAAGGCAATCCAAAGATTCTGATACGCAGTACAAACAGGAAGCTGGATGTGATGTGGAGGCACATCAACACACACTTGCACATGTGTTTTAAGATCAAGAATAAAACATCACTCATGCGCAAGCGGAAGTGGAAGCTGTTGTGCCAGTGGTTTTACTAATTGAAAAACCATGAGAAGATACTGGATAATGATGCTGGCTGGTACTACATCATGTATGAGATGTGGGAGGCTGCTGGCAGGCCTGCTGCTGGGGAGTGCCTATAACATTGTGAGTATAGAAGCCATTTCCTAGTCAGCACAAAATATATGACACTTTGAAGAATGATGTGCAGTAAAATTTGATTTCACTATCAGTTATTTATTGCATAGTATTAGCATTGTACAACAGAGAAATGTACAGAAGACACCATAGCTGTAGTACATCTACCTTCAAAAATGTACGCAAGAACAATAAGCAATTGTGAGTGAACATGGAAAAAAAAACATGCTACAAAAGATTAGTGATAGATATATTACTATGCACTGTCTTAAAATAGTAGATATGAAAGAGTACAGTCACTGTCTTGTGTTATTGACTATTATTATGTGTTCAATGAATGCTGTTTCATGTTATCTACCTAAGGAGACTTCAGAATACTATTTTCCTCGAAGCATATAGTTGTACACGGGTATATTTGAAAAAGAAAGGGGATTCCAGGTTGCCAGGTTTATAAAATCTCAATTATTGGATCATCCATTAACACCAGGATAACTGTTACAAAGGAATAAATGGATGAATTCCACATTAAATGTAGTATCTTCAATAATATTTTTAATCAAGTCTCATTACACAAACAAAAAGGCAACAGTTTTGTGGTGAACCCACTTCATTAGGCCACTGTGTTGCTAAAATAGAAACAAAAACATAAAAACATTTAAATTATATAATGATATTAATTATCAAAAGAAATAAGACCATTTGTGCTACTTATAAATCACCAAATGCTGAAAATATCTCTTAATTAACTTATAATCTCACACAATGTGACAAGCATTAATGAATATTTATTAGTATTAAATTTATAATGAATATCTCAAAATTTATAATGAATATCTCATTCTGTAATGCATGTGCCCGAAATGAAAACCGCACAGTACTCATGAACCATTAGTGCTGTATATATAAGTATATAACTACCTTAGATATCTATGACTTGTTTTCCAAAAAGGAGTCAAATGCATTTTTTAGATTATGTTGAAAGCATAATTTATCTCGTTATAGGATCTCTGGATTCGTACGAAAAAGCTTCAAAAATTAAAGAACAATTAGTAATTTAATTTAGGAAACAATTAATTAAATAATAAATAAGGTTTAAACACATTCTCAAACTGCTTACTGCTAAGCATGTAGCGTATCAATTATTTAATGATTAAGCGCTCACCTCTGGTGCTGAAAAAGTAATTAAATCAGCTATTAAATATCTAAAATGATAAATACTAATTGCCACTGTCTCCGTTTGAAACACAATTAATAAAATATTTTATCAGTACTATATTATTATCTTTACCTAGTTTAAACTGATTTTGTATGTTGTGTTAATGCTTATAAGATTCATGTATGGTATATTTAAAAATGTGTCTCTTGAGGTTTCCAAGTGTTTGACCTCAGGTCTGAAAAATCATAAAAATTGTATATTAATGCAAGTAAGATCATTTAAGGATGAAAAAAACGAGTTGTACATAGTCTGTGTGTTACAATACCTCAAAGCATGACCTGAAGTTTGTCACGAATAGAGATTCTTGCTGGCATTTAATACTAATTTCAAGGAAAGGTTTCCGCTCTCTCTCGAGTACTCATTTTTTTGAAAGATAAATGTCTCAACACTAAAACAAGGATACAGATATTCTTAGCTCTGTTACGAATTCCAAAATATCAGTCTGTAAAAAAAAAAGGGGTCAATAATTACTTCTAAATGAAGTAAATGGCATGTCTGAAACCTCGCTCTGCCATAATCAAAAGGAAAGGAGTTTCTTTTTCATGTTTAAATCTTGTGGCTGGTGGGGGGGGAGAACAATACATCTACATGATGTAAGTTACCTACTAACAGGGTTTAAGGTAACCTCTGACAAAAGATTTTCAGGTGAGAGTGGACTTAAATGGCATTGTAGAGATTGTAGATACCTGGAACGCAACAACCATTCCAACTCCGGAGTCAGGGGTTCGCCCCCCACCACAGGATTTTACATCCTTAACGATTTTGTAAAAGTTATAAATCTTAAAAAATTGTTTGTATACACTTCTAAATCTCAATAGTTTGTATATTTTTTGTATTCTAGATTTACCATATGCACTATGAAATTCCCATCCAAACAACATGCCTAACAGAATGAATTGACCTTACATAGAAACTTTACACAAAATTATCATTCTTTACTATTTGCATTAAATATTTGTAAACAAAATTATAAATAAACAGTCCTATCATGAAGTGTTCCCAGTTACTAATGTTATGCCAACTGACATATTCATGGTTGGTGGGGACAGATAAGGAAATGTCATACTTGATGTAAGTCCACTGAAATCAGGTATATCAGTAGGCCTCTGAAACATGAGTTGTTAATATGGCAGATCAGCTAGAGCAGCGGTGATTTACTATAGCTTGAAAGAAACATGCTCAAAAGTATCTCCCAAGGTCAGGGGTTCTCTCCCCATCAATGTGACATATGTCAGATGATATTTTAACTTTATAAATGTTTCACAGAAAGATGTATCCATGTTAGTATATCTTGCTAAACTAATAATCATATGACTGCCAATCACATACATATCCTGTCACAGCATTTAGGATCCTAAGGGCTCCCGGTTCGGAGATACAGGGGAGAAATGAGAAAACAGGGGGAAATTCACCAAACAAGTTATATATTTAAGAAAAACAAATTCCATTCACATTCTTCATTTAGTCCAACAGCAGGATTGGTGGTATTAAGCATATAAATCCAATACACTTCTCTTTTCCTGAGTACTAGGTCCCAACATTCTTTGCCATTATTAGGTTCTTCAAGCAGTTCAAGTCCCCCCAAGAAACAGCAGTATGTCTCACTTCTGTATAGTGTCTTGCAACTGTCGATGTTTCCACTTTAAGTCAGAAGTCACTTTTATGTTAACTGATCCTATGTCTTAATTCCTGAGTCGTCTTCCCAAAATACAGTTTGTCACATGGACATTATAATAAATACACCACATGATGGCTCTTACAGGTTATATGATGTTTTATCCAAAACTTTCTATTGATATAAGGATCTTCAAAAAATATTTTTTTACTGGTATTGCCACATTGAAAACAATGGCCACAAGGAACATTTCCAAGAGCTAATGGACCCAATAATAGTTGATTGTCTGTGTTCTGTGTTTTGTAGTGTTGTGTATGTACCAATCTATCTTTGAGTGTCTGTTTTCTTTTAGTGCAGAACAATGGTTTCTGAGAAAATGTTTTATTATTACCAATATGTTGTAATAAATACCAATTATTGTTAATAATCAATTTAATCTTGTTATTAAGATGTCTAAATGATGTAGAAAATACAATTCTTTCATTCATACTGATTTCAGGTGATTTTTTCTTCAAATATTCCTGTCGTGGTATACTAGAAACGCCGTGTTGTATTTTATTCACTAATCTCCTTTTGTAACCCCTGTCTATAAATCTATGTGACATGTCTTGAGCTATCTCTTGGTATGAACCTTCTTCACTACAGTTCCTTTTAGCTCGTATAAACTGTGACTTAGGAACTGAATCTTTAAGTTTGGAGTCATGGTAACTGGTATAATGTAATAATGTATTTTTTGCTATTTCCTTCCTATAAAGTCTAGTCTCTATTTTAGAAACTCCTTTATACATTTCAAGGTCTAAAAATGCCACTTTCTATTTATCATAAGTCATTGTAAAAACTAGATCTTTATTACAATTGTTTATATAAGAAATAAATAGTTGTAGATCTGTTTCACCGACAGTCCATAACATCAGAACATCATCTATATAGCGCCTCCAAGTGGTAATTTTGTCAAAACATGGATATATTTCCCTTATTCAAAATAAAAGTATTCTCAAAATCCCACATGAATAAATTAGCATGTGATGGAGCCATCGTGCTCCCATCGCTGTCCCTTCAGCTTGAATATAATATTCGCCTTCAAATTGAAAATAATTCTGTTTCAGTACAATTTCAGCTAGCTGGGTTAAAAATTCACTTGGGGATGTAATTCAGTTCTCAACCTCAATGCCTTTAAAAGTGAGTTCAAGCCTAGGTCATGGTCTATACTTGTGTACAGATCCTTGATATCAAAGGTTACCAAAATTATGTTATCTAAATTCTCTATATTTTGGTTCAGCTCCATTACTATTTCTATCACATGATTAGAATCTTAAATGTAAGTTGGTATTTTGGGTACTTCATTACATATATGGAAATCCATATATTGGGAAAGGGGTTCTAATACAGAATCAATTCCTGAAACTATGGGACGACCTGGTGGTTTCAATGGATCTTTATGAATCTTTGGAAGTACATAAAAGATTGGAATTCTAGGAGTGTTATTAATTAACATATCTCTTTCTTCTTCTGCACACCAACCCAAATCTGTTGCTAATGTCATAATGTCTCTAATGTCTTCTAAAATTTAATTAGTAGGATCTCGATCTATTTTCAAATAACATTCCAAATCTCCCAATTGGCGTTTACATTCTGTTCTATAATCCTCTTTTTTCCCCACTACTATACCACCTCCTTTATCTGCTGGTTTAATAATGATCGTGTCTTCGCGTTCTAAATTTAACAATAATTCCTGTTCTTTTTCACTCAGATTATTCCAACATGGTTTTGAATTTTCATTTTTGCAAAGTTAATTAATCTGACTATCTATTACCTTAATATAAGTTTCTACTATTTCAGTGCCTCTAGGTGGGATAAAAGTAGATTTTATGCCCAATTTCTGTTTCAAAGCTTGTTTTTTTTTTTGCCATTGTTTCCAATGGCTTATGTGAAAACCAATCAGCTAAACGTAGCTTCCTATAAAACTTCTGCAAATCAATATTAAGTCTAAATGGGTCTATACAGACAGTAACAGAAAACTCAAGACAAGAGAATTCTTAAGTGGTAGAGAATATTGGCAGTGTTGAAACAAATCTGTACTGAATTACTGGGGTGGTATATATACCACTCTAAAAATATATATATTCTTAATTCACAGGACATCAGAGGTGCTCCCCACCACAGGCAGAGGTAGTAATAGCAGAGGCTGAGGCTGTGGAGGCCCATGACTCTGACACCGATGGTGTCATGATTGTTGAGTCAGAAGGTAAGACAACCCTATTCAGATGATATGAATGGCTGTTCTGGGTAGTTGGTGTGCATACCATGGGTGATCCTCTGCAAGTACTCAGTCTCCTAACTTGTGTCCTTCTGGAATCAGAGAGGTACACTGTTGATATCCATAGGTTTAGTTTTGATGTGGCTTTGCGCTTAGGATGCAGTGCCTGATCTGGTGAGGGGGGGGCATTGGCTGGCTAAGTCTGTGCAACTCCTAACTGTGCTAACTTGTGTGCACCTGCAATCAGAAAGGTGTACCGTTGATGTCCATGGCTTTAGTTTTGCTGTGGCTCTCCACTCAGGATGCAGTACCTGCTTGGGGGGATCATTGCCTGGCTGAGGCCGTACAACTCCTAACTGTGCTAACTTCTGTGCACCTGCAATCAAGGAGTGTACCATTGATGTCCATAGTTTTACTTTTGCTGTGGCTCATGTAAAATGTAACATGTAAAATAACAGATAACATTTACAATAGAGACGAGTACTTCAGCCTCTAAAATGTTTATCTGATTGGTCCATCTGTGTTCCTTAAAATAATTCAAAAGCTAGGTGCAAAATAATTGCAAGTTGCATAAAATGCAAAATTAAACACGCATTTCTAAAATTATAAAAACTTGGCAAGGTAGATAATAAATGTACATCACACATATGAAGAAGAGCAAAAATGTTTTGATTCTCACATCTTCTATCACTGGTGTCCATAATCACTGAAAGAGCATTTTACATTATGATGAAATAAATCTCAGCCACTTCTGGCACAAAAGAAAAGGCTGTTTTTATATGGGTCCAGGCAAGTCAGGTCAGATCCCTGTATCTTAAAAAAAGAGCTAACTCAACAATATCAGACCAGGAGATTCAATAACAATGTCAGTTACACAAATCCAAATCAGCTGTATTAGTTCATTACAGTGAGTGTTTCTTTTGTAAATTACTTTGTGCATTAGTCACTTGGAGGGGAATTCCTGTTTTCAAATTTTCCACTGGACTCTGATATGAATTCTATGTAGAAATTGCTGCAAGGTTTGGTTTATATGTAAAAACTTTAAAGGAGCAGGGAAACAAGATAGGGGATTGAATATAAATTATTGTTTTTCCTCAGTTGTCCCATCTTCCAAGGTGAACAACTGATACTCCAAAAGTATCTTTAGAGAGTGCAGCACCACCAGCCACAGCTGCTGAAGTGTTATGCCCAAAGAGATTTCAGGTCATTCAAAATGGAGCATTTGTGGGGACCACTAGACTACCAGGGATAGAAAATAAACATATTGATAAGATACTCATTGGGGCAGCCACTAGACTACCAGGAATAGAAGCATGGTTATGTACATTACCACGATGGGGAGAGAGCCACTAAACTACTAGGGATAATGAAATAACTATTTCTGTATTCAGATAGGGAAGAGCTTAGCCCCCTTAGTAAAACCCATCCTTAAATAAGGTAATAGGACACCCTTGGGCTACAAAAATTGAATTATAAATCTGGCCGTCTTGTCCCTCACTCGCGATGCACAATCACGATTAAAGATTCTCGCGATCTAAGAATTTGCAGGCTCGCGATCAAAGATTGTTAGTGAGCCACAAATGAAGATTTAAAAAGCTGAAAAGTCTATTTTTAGACTGATTTGGGTGGAACCAAAGCCATGGCTCGATAGATCGGGGTCCCCTGAGTAAAACCCATCCAAGTTTTACCTCAGAATTGACCCCTGAGCCGAGATATGAGTGTTTTTCTGATTGGAAAACTGAAAACAAGATGACGGACCTTGTGATCAAAGAATTTGAAAAAACCTCAGGGACAAAGATTCTTCAACCACGAGGCTACAAATTCTTTGATCTCCAGGCGGGACGAGATGGCCAGAATCCCATTCTTTGTTTGCAAAATATACATAGAGATGATCCCATTGACTTATAATGGGAACATAAAAGTGCCATAAATTTTGAATGCCTTAATATTTTTTCACCAAACAAAAAGCGGTATGTTTAGCCACCAAAGCTCTTTCAAATGAACCATCTCACAGAGTGGCACACCACACAACAGCCATGCAGTACCACATTCCGAATGCCAAAAGGTGCCTCCAAAAATGGATAATTTTGCATTTTTCAGTGATTTCATACACAAAGACTGGCACTCCAACTGAAATGCAATTTGGTAAATCAAGAGATCTACCATGCCCCAGCGTGCCTACCAAATTTCAGGCAAATCCATTGAACGGGTTCAAAGTTATTAATGCCCAAACTTTTGACTTTAGTATGTAAATGACCACTGAACCCTAACTATAGTGGTGACTGCACCACTATTTTATATATATAGATATATATATATATATATATATATATATATGTAGCTCAGTAGTGCTACCAAAGTTAAGGTTGAGTAGCACTTTTAAGGTTAAAGGGGGAAATGTTGCACCTTAATAACTTTGCTACCGTTCAACAGATTTGCTCAAAATTTGGTATACATGATTGAGCATTATAGATCTTGGGATCTGCCAACTTTAGTATCTGTCAGATATACGACTGTGGAGTTATTAAGTGACAACCAAAATGACAATTATTTTTTTTGTGAATTCTTTGCTTTCACCTACAGGTTGCACAGTTTGTATGACTGGTCTGACACCTTTAGGGAACATGCAGCCAGGGTCCCCAATGTGCCTTTTGAAGATTTCATGAAAAAATATTGAACGGTTCCAAAGTTATTCAAAAAACAAGTTCCCATTATAAGTCAATGGGAAAAGTTAACAAAAAGTTTGACAGTGTCGTAAATGCACTTTTTAATGTCATAAATGGCCCTAGTAGTGTCACAAATCTGCCATTTTGTTTTCAGCTGGTGATAAGAAAAATGTATGGCATTTAAAATTGGGATCCTCTAGGAACACAATTCTTTTTGTGTTCACCTAGTCAGACCCTCAAGATGCTAGCAACATCTTTATTTTGGGGTTAAACACCCCAGAAATATGTTTTTTTTAATTTCTGGAAAAAGTAGTGTCGCAAAGTAGTGTTGCACTCACAACACTTTCATGATTTTATTTGCAAAAGTGTCGTGATTGCAACACTATTTTGTGACACTATTCCCAAAACAACAGGAATTCTTTGCCACCCTCCTGCAAAAGAACGGTTCGGTCTGTTGGGCTGAAATGTGGAGAGAAGACAGTCAACATACCACAGATGTGCCTTTTGGTGGTTTAGTAAAAAATATTGGTGGGCTGCAAAGTTACGTCACTCTGAAGTTGACGCTTTTTCCCATAGGATAACATTACGACGTCTGTCGTACCTTTCAGGGCCTGTATCTCGGAAACGGTGAGAGATATGGACTTTTCGACACAAAAATGCTCAGCCCCTCAGTTGGGAGCTAAGTACAAAACTAGCCAGGAAAGTCATAATTCATGTGAAAATTTAATTTTTTTTCTATGTCATATGGTTCCTGAGATATAAGCAATTTAGTATTTCAAGTCCCCCTTTTCTGCTGTAAGGCTCTTTATTAAGCATACATTCTTTGTATTCACTGTCTTTTTCAATGCAGTTTTTGGGGAAAAGAAGGGTGTGCCCTTTTGTTACTGTGCCAGTTAGCATTTCTAGTTGCGTTTCTGTTACCGTTCGTGTCATTGTTCCCATGTACGCCACCGTGTGCATTACGGTTTGCATTTTCATTTGCACTTCTGTTTGCGTTATTATTACAGTAGCAGCCAAAGACACTGCCAGCTATTTCCCCAAATTTCTGTGATATTTCCAGATATATCTAATGCTTTCTCCATTTCTAAAGTAGAGGCAGCAGAGAAAAACTCTTTAGAAATTTCACAAAATATCTGGGAAATAGCTGGCAATGTCTGTGGCTACTACTGTACCATCTGCATTTCCATTACTGTTGAAGTTTTAGGGTTTTTTTTTGTATCAGCCGGTGCATTGCCATTTGTGTTTGTGGTCGACCTTCCATTTGCATGTGTCTTTCATTTTGAATCATCGTCACTGTTACCATTACCATTGGGGTTTCCAATCGCATTATCATGACCATGAGCATTACGGTTTGCATTTCAGTACGCGCTTGCATTTGCATTTCCGTTTCTGTTTCCTTTGGCATTACTGTTGCTGTTACTGTTACCATTTACCTTTCCAATTGCAGTACCATGACTGTGCGCATAATGGTTTGCATTTCCATACACGCTTGCATTTCTGTTTCCTTTGGCAATATTGTTGCTGTTACCATTACCTTTTGCGTTTACAATTGTGGTACCATGCCGTGCGTGATACGGTTTGCGTTTCCATACTCGCTTCCATTCGACTTTCCGTTTCTGTTTCCTTTGGTGTTATTGTTGCTGTTACAATTACTATTTGCATTTACAGTAGCAGTTCCATGACCGTGGGCATCACAGTTTGCGTTTCTGTATGCACCTTCGTTTTGGTTTCCCGTTTCTGTTTTCTTTTTGCATTATTGTTGCTGTTACCATTACCATTTGCTTTTCCAATTGCAGTACCATGACCGTGTGCATTACCAGTTGTATTCCGTATGAGCTTGTGTTTGCCTCTCCATTTCCGTCACTGTTTGCTTTGGCATCACTTTGTGCTTGCGTTTCTATTACCATTTGCGTTACCATTTATGTTTACATCACCATGTGCATTACCCTTTGTGCTTGTGTTTGCATTGCACTTACCGTTACTATGTCACAAAAAATCACATGGTGGGAGTGAGGGGCCCGAAGGTCCCGTGCTTGCACCACCACATTACATTCACTATTTATAGTCCTCATTCTCAAAAAGAAGGGAAATTCATGGCAAAAAACTCCATTTAATGCATCAGTTAGGGTTGTTCCACAGTGACAAAAGTGAGGAAATTTGATGTTAGGGTTGAAAGCTCCCCTTGCATCCCCCACTCTGCCCCCCAACTGGCATCAGACTGTGTGTTGCAGTCATCGGTCCTAACTCTCACCCCATTCTCCTATACTTCACCACCTCAGCTTGTTTACATATGGAATGGAGTGACAGTAAGGGTTGATGACCCCAATGCACACCCCAATGCCGGTTGGGAGGGTTGGGTGCGGGGGTGCAAGGGGGGGGCTTTCAACCCTAACATCGAATTTACTCACTTTTGTCACTGGGGAACAACCATAACTGATGCATTAAACTGAGTTTTTGCCATGAATACATACATACATATATATATTATGGTAGCATGGTAGTGCTACCATAGTTAGGGTTGAGTAGCCCTTTTAAGGTTAAATGGTAAAACTTTGCACCTTAATAACTTTGTCACCATTCAATGGATTTGTCTGAAATTTAGCAGATATTGGGGCATAACCATAGATCTTGGGATCTGTCAACTTTTGTACTGGTCGGATATATGGCTGCGGAGTTATTAAGCCGCATCTGTGTGTGCAATTATGGTGTTTTGCGCATTCTTTGTTCATGCCTACAGGTTACACAGTTTCTGCAACCAGTCTAAACACATCAGGGAATGTGCAGCCAGGGTCCTCAATGTGCCATTTGAAGATTTTGTGAAAAAATATTGAACGGTTCAAAAGTTATTCAAAAAACAAGTTCCCAATATAAGTCAATGGGAAAAGTTAACAAAAAGTTTGACACTTTCACAAATGCAGTTTTTAGTGTCACAAATGGCCCCAATAGTGTCACAAATCCACCATTTTGTTTTCAGTTACTGATCACAGAAATGCTTGGCATTTAAAATTGGGACCATTTAGGGACATAATGTTGTTTGTGTTTACCTATTCAAGCCCTGAAGATGCTAGCCATGTCTTAATTTTGGGGTCCGCCATCTTGGTTTTTAATTTCCAATTGGAAAAACACAAATATCTTGGCTCAGGGGTCACTTCTGAAGTAAAACATGGATGGGTTTTACATAGGGGGCCCTGATATATCGAGGCATGCCGTTGGTTCAGTTCACCCTGATTTGTGTCCCTAGCCCACTCCTGAGCTGAGATATTAGTGTTTTTAGGTCACGATGCAAGATCATGATCAAAGAATCTCACGATCAAAGAATTAGCAGGCTCGTGATCAAAGATTGCTAGTGAGCCACAAATTAAGATTTTAAAAGCTTATAACTCTATTTCTTGACTGATTTGGATGAAACCAAAGGCATGACTCGATAGATTGGAGCTCCCTTAGTAAATCCTATCCAAGTTTTACCTCAGAATTAACCCCTGAACTGAGATATTTGTGTTTTTCCGATCGGAAGTTAAAAAACAAGATGGTGGACCTCGTGATCAAAGAATTTTGAAAATTCTCAAGGACAAAGATTCTTGAACCACGAGGCTGCAAATTCTTTGATCGCCAGGTGGGATGAGGTGGCCAGAACCCCATTCTTTGTTTGTGAAACATACATATACATTTTCCCACTGACTTATAATGGGAATTTAAAAGTGGCATAACTTTTGAATACCTTAATATTTTTTCCCAAAATGAAAAGTGGCATGTCTGGCCACTGAAGTTCTTTCAAACAAGCCATCTCACAGAGTGGTACATCACTCGACAGCCACACAGGGCCACATCCAAAATCCCAAAAGCAGCCTCCAAAAATGGATAATTTTGCATTTTTGTCAGCGTTTTCATACACAAAGACAGTAAGCCCGACCAAAACAAAATTTGGGAAATCAAGAGATCTACAATGCCCCACTGAACATTCCAAATTTCAGGCAAATTCATTGAATGGGTCCAAAGTTATTAGCGCACAAACATTTGACTTTAGTATGTAGTGACAGCTGAACCCTAACTATAGTGGCGTGACGCGCTCACTATAAAATATAATATATATACATATACAGTATATATATATATATATATATATATATATATAGTTTCAGATGTTATTGCTGTATATAACAGAATTACTCAGAGAATATATATATTTACAATGATTACTAGGTTCTCCTGTATTTTCATTAGAAGAATACCAAATAATTTGTTTTTATTATCAAAATATATTGTTTCAAGGTCACGAGAGATATTTACCAGAGTCAGGAGACTGCTAATAGGTCTTCTTATTTTCACAGGCTTTTAAGCTGGTATTTGAAGTATTTGATAGTCATTGAGCCAAAATCATTTTGCTGTCCTGCCATATGTCATGTCTCCTGTAGGCAAATTAAATAAAAACTTTTCAGAAAGCTTGTATAATCCTTATCAGGCAATGTGCTGAAATTTCTGCAACATTCCAAGAACACAACTTAATATAAGTTATTCTCGGATGAGGCCTCTGAGATATATATTCATTGATGTATTTCTGTCTCTAGACACATTGCTCAGATTATCTTCCTTAGAGAGTCATTCAGAGTGAGAATACAAGAGCCCAAATCTATTATTTGTGTCCACATCATACACCAATCTACTGATTTTAGTATTGGGTTGATCCATAATAAGTACACACATACGTGTATACTTCACTCTTTCTTCCACTATGGCTCTTGAGTCTGTGATAGAAATTCCTTAAGGCCTCAGTTTGCCTGCACTTAAAACAATTTCTTCTGCTGTTGTATAATTATTTAAGATTACTTTAATTTGATCAGTTTCATTCCCTTCTCTCTTTACTGTCTGCATGGTTAAGATCTATTCCCTTGGAAAATGTAACCCCAGAAAGTTTCCAAAAAGATTATAAACTGAGTCCCTTAAAACACACTTTGGTTCAAAACTCATTTTCCAGTTCCTACAGGAGACAATTCAATATGTGATATAAATAAGTTGAAACTTTCCCAAATCTGGGTATAAGGCAACATCTGCAATCAGTTCTGCTTTAGTCAGTTTATGATTATCACCAGTCCTGTCTGGTAAAAGCAGGACTGGATGGTCCATATATAAAGCTATTTTTTAAGAACACTATGTTTCTGAAAATGTAATGTGCTTCCCATGAGTGGGTAATTAAAATCATTAAATTGTCTCTCTTAATAACATCATTATACCCCCCTGCATGTAACTAACTCCACTGTTCTGCCAGTCAAGTACTAAAGATTCTGTTCCTACCTTTCTCTACTGAACCTGAAACCTAAAATTTCTATAACTAACAGAAGACAGCTTGATTTTAGTAATTTATTCTATACCACATTGTTGAAACTTACCTGTTGAACTAATTTGTTGTAAATCACATTGTTGTAACATTTGCTTGTACTGTGTTTGTCATTTTTTGTGATGAGGTACCTTTGTAAATGAGCCCATGGCTCAAAAGGTTTGTAAACTGATGTATAAATAAATAAATAAATAAAATATCATATAACATCCACAATGTAATGTGCACGCCTACTGTATTTCATTAGTATAAATCAGACACATCAAATTTTTTAAAAGTTTAGAATTTTCTCCATCTGCCACATGTACTCATCTGAGTCTAATAAAACTTCAACCCCTTGTAATGAATGTGATTATAAAAAAAAAAGTTTTGAACCTGATTGTCTTTGTTAGCAATATATTGGTCTGAGTACTGCAAGGGGTAAGCAGACCGATCCTTTACAGATTTTATTCCTTCAAGATTCTGATTATTTCTTTGGAAGAACTTCTTTCCAATTAAAGAAGTAGGGCTGAATTTGTCAAGCAATTTTGTGAGATTCCCTTTTTATCCTTCACAAAATTTAGGGGAAAAAATCCTCTAAAATTCTTTTTGTTATACTTAGAGAAAGAGGCCACTTTCTATTACTGTACTTAAGTACCATCTGGTAGATTTTCAACTACTCTATCAGATGAGACAACCTTCTCTGCATAGCAGTGACCACACTAACAAACAAAACCAAATCCCTAACTAATGCTTTCACAATTCTCAATAGGTATTTTTAAAAATCCTTAAAAATCCTTTAATTTGGTGCTACTACTGTAGTTAAGAAAGACACCAGTAATTGGTTAGTGGGATCTGTTTTTTCTGGTAAGCCTATAGCAGTCTGAGCCTTGGGAGACTGTATCTCTAAATTTCTTTTAAGTAGTCTCTCCCTTATGCTTTTTCTTTCACCTTCTATTCTTATTTGCCCAATTGTTGGGGGTTCTCTTGTGGGTATAATTGAAGGCAAATCAGGTCTTAATTCATTTGGGACCTCTAAGGGATTTCAATTTTTAGATGAAGTTATTAAGAGAGAATTCTCTGTTTCTTGCTGCTTCCCTTTAAAGAGGACAGGAAATTATTTCTAACTGGCAGCTGTTTATAATGTTCCCATTTACAGAAATACTATCTACCAGCCTAAATTATCTTTGTGGTACAGTACCTTAATAAAAAAAAGTGATATGAAGAACTGTATTTTACATTGTTTTGTTTTTACAGGCAACATTATGCTACAGTTCTTTTCACAGAACCTGTGATCTGGAGTTTTAACTACTGTATGTCATGGTTTGTGCTCAAAACTCTAAGCATGGTTCTTATATGGCAATGGAGTTTGCCCTTTAAGGGGCAGACCAAGTTGTCCTCGTGCATCCCCACCCTTCACCTGAGGATGATGTGCTCAGAGTGGGGAGGGGGGAAGGAAGGGGAAGGGTTGAGGACAAGAACAATAGGCAGGCAGCAGGAAAGGGAGGGGAAAAAGGAGGTACATAATGGCCAGCACAGAGGTGGTTCAGCCACTTTTGCTGAAGTTTTGTTGTTTCTAAACTGCAGCACATCAGATTGACATTGATTGGAGCAGATGTTTGTGAAAATATTCAGGTAAGAAGCAAACAACTATGGTAGCCAAAGTTAAAGTGAAAGATGTATATGATTTAAAAAAAACTGGGTTTTTCAATGAATTTGTTTTAGGGCCAGGTGAAACAGGAATCAGAAAGTAGTAGAAACCCTTTTAAAAAAAGGGCTTGCTAGTTGATGATAGGTAGCAATGTATGATTTTTTTTATGTAGGAACATTCGCCAGGAGGCAGTATGTGAGAAAGTTAGCCAGTGGGGCTGAGAATCAGGCTGAGGAATGGCTGTTTAGAAGGGTGAGAGCACCACATGGTTTGTAGTTTGTTCAGTCGGCAGGGCAGGAGCCCAGATTGTTTAAAGGCTTCATAGTCAAAAAAGGGGAAAATAGGAATTCTTGCTTCAAACTGTGTTTTTTTGTTGTTGGGAGAGTGGGGACAGAACAATTATGCATGTGTTTTTGTTGGTTGGGCAGCAGGGCCTAGTGCAGGGGCTGGTAAGGGCCTTGCAGCAGTTGGAAGCAAGCGCTATGTGAGTAGCTTGTAGGTTTTCTCTATAGTTCAGCAAAGCCTGGGATTAGTTTTCTGTAAAAACATAAAATTGTTCAGGAAGGGGTAACAACTAGGCCTTCTCTGGCCTTAATATTGTGGTGTGATGAGAAGTTGCATTTAGTGGATTGGGGAACAAGTTTGGAGCTGTACTGGGCTGGACAGGCTCTGTTTGATGGTGCTTGACCGGCGATGGGCCGGGAGAGTCAAAACGGAGACAGAGTGTGGTCTGGGGAGGGAGCTAGAGACCTGGAGGGAGGGACAGAATAGGCAGCACAAGCAGTGGCTTGCAGAGAGAGTGAATGGGCTGGGGCTCAGATGGGGAGCCAGCACAGTCGGCCATGTGGCATGATGTCACATGCTGTGGGGGAGGCCAACAAGATGAACAGTGCACAGGGGAAGGGCGGTGGCCAGGTGATGGCCCTCAGAAACAAGCAGGCTGTTTTATACCAAAAAGGGCATCAGGTGTGTTGGAGTGGCCTGGGAAGAGGGATAGTGCAGAGCCATCTTGGATGGCCACGTGGCATGATGTCACACGTGGTGGGGTGAGGCCACAAAAATGAACAGTTGCACAAGGGGCTAGGGGGGTCCAGTGTAGGCCTTCAGAAGAGAGGTACAGGGCTGAGTGACACGATGGAGGGGGGTTGGGGGTCTGCCAGGAGCCTGTGGGCCAGGAGACTAAGGGGCAGCGGACAGTTGGCATAGGCACAAGGGCCTAGCCAGGATGGCCACACTGCAGGAGGGCAGATGCCACAGCTGAAAAGTGCCTCAGGAAGGGATTGAGAGTGGAGAAGGTGCCAGAGGGGGAGGAAACAAGGAAGGGCCTGGTATGTGACTCAGTCACTACCGCATCGGGGAGAGGGACAATGAGAAGGCCTAGGGGGCCATGCAGGGAGGCCAGTGGCCCCCAAGAGAGGGGGCATAGTAGACCAGGATGGCCACATGGAATGAGGGCAGACACCCAGAGTGGGTGGCATGACACACCACCTGGTGGGAAGTGGGGCAACAAGTCCCAGGAGAGGCCTACAGAGGTCGGAGGCTTTTTGAGCATGTGAGGGGAGAATGTGAGGCCTAGAAGGCCATATGGGGAATGTGAAGCCTAGAAGGCCACGTGGAATGACGCCAGAAGTGTGGGAGCGGATGTCACGGTGCAAGGTCTGGCAAAAAAGAGGGGCGACATGTCCCGGGAGAGGCCTACAGGGAACACAACACCCCCAGATAGGTGTGCAGGTGAAAGGGGGCACACAGACCCCAGCAAGGAGGGGCGGGATAACAAAAAGGGGGGCAGTTTTTAAAAAAAAATATGTAATACATATACATTTGATAGACACACATCACGTAAGAACATATAAGGTAAGGACAGGGTAGCCCCCCCTTTTAAAATGCAATCTTATTTTGGGCAAAGTGATTAATGTGACTTTCAGTTTTCTTGGTTTTGGGCAGTTATCTCTACAGCTTCCACAGACCAATACAAGGAGATGGCACCGAAGAAGAGCAAGCTGTCTAAAGAGGACACCTACAAAGCCATAGTGGAGCTAGTGGAGATGGCCAACAGAATGTGGCAGATGGTGGAAGGAGGGGAGCCAGGGAGATCCATGGAGAAAAGGATAGCGGGGAAGGGAAAAGGGGGTGATGGGAAGATGCCAGCAGGGAGGCCACGCAGCCCTGCGAGGGTGCAGACCCCAATGGGGCTACCTTCCAGAGCAGCCAGCCAGTACCGCTGCAGCCCAATATCCCTGTCCTGTCAGTACCTCCCCAAGACCAGATAATGGTTCCCCCAGTGGAAATCAGACTGAATCCCCTGAGCACACCAGCCCTTCCACAGCTAATAGTACAACCAGACAATTCAGGGCATCCCAAGTCCAGCAGGCTGCAAGAAACCAACAAGGCCACAGGTAATGTATTTGGGGCGGTAGAAGAAAGCATAAAAGAGTACATAGGTTAAATTATTGTAGCGCTAGGGACAGGGGGGTTGGGTCAAAAGGAATCTGTGCTGGCAGAGATTAGGTCAGATTCAGCAGCAACAGAAGGGGATGAGAAAGGGTTGGAGAAGGCAGATAAGGGAACAAAGGAGATAGGAAGTCCTGGAATGTGAATAGGGGAGCACATACTGCTGGCCATGAAAGAGAAGATATGGAAGGGTGAGTACGTGGACATATTTGTGTTAGTGAGCTGGGAGGCAGCAACAAACTATGAGGAAATGGAGAACATTGGGAAGAGTGAAATGGCGGCAGCAGTGGTTTTGTTGGGCAGGAAAGAGAAGGACAAATTTACCAAGGGAAATACTTGAGATGGAAGGTTTGTAGGTTTCGTTATGTACTCAGCTATAGTGCTGGAAAGGAAACCTGAACTGGGCATTCTGTTGATCAAGTATTCCCTGATAATAAGACGAGCAAAGGCAAAAGGTGGGGTAGGTTGGATATATTATGACAAATTCTTCCGGCAAAGGATGGTGACTTATGGTGATATAAGATGGGATACAAAACAATTGGATCTGTGGACGGATTATGTAACCAACCAGTCCACACCGGAAGGGGAGATGGGAAAAAGAGGAGGGGCACCTCAGAGGTGTTGCTGGGGTTACAATAGGGCATTCTGCTCTTGGCCCCAATGCCTTTTTTTAGCATGCCTGCTCAAAATGTGGGGGAGCACACCCAGCGAGTAGATGTAGAAGGACATGGGCATAAGGGACACAAGGGGCAGGGGGGCAAGGCACAGGCCGACAGTTTTTTCGGGAAGGACAGGGATATGGAGGCAGGCTTGGAGTAAGGGGGGAGAGGTACAGGGCATGCAGGAAGAGGGAGCCAGAATTATTAACCACAAGGAACGAGAAAGGGACTGGGAGGGGGGTATAAAGAGACAAAGGGGAGAGGGTAGGTGATCAGTTCCAAGCAGCGAAAACACCCATTAAGACAGAAGTGTGGAAAAAGTGGCTAAGAAAATATACTGATAGGGAGGTGGAGGAGTCACTTAAGACATGGTTTGAGACGGGCTTTCCATTAAGATGTGAAGGCCCGAGATGAGCAAGAGAGGCGAATAATTTGGGTTCAGTAAAAGGGAAAGAGGACATCTTAAGAAGAAAAATTGAGAAGGAAAAAGCGGCAGGTAGAGTAGAAGAGCCGTACACTACACCTCCACTGCAGAATATGAGAATCTCTCCATTGGGGCTGGTCCCCAAAAAACAGCAGGGGGAATACAGAGTGATTCATCACCTGTCATTTCCAGAGGGGGACTCAGTGAACAATTTCATAAGTGAGGAACATAGTAAAGTGAGCTACGCACATTAGAAGAGGCGGTGCAGATCATCCAGGTGACTAATGATGCCTGGATGGCAAAAACAGATATAGAATCCACATTCAGATTGCTTCCAGTTAGGAGGGAAGATTGGAACTTATTGGGCTTTAAGATTGGGGATCAATACTATTTCGACAAAGCACTGCCCATGGGGTGCTCCATAGCATGTGCGACATTTGAAGCATTTAGCACCAGTTTACAGTGGATATTTCAGGAGAAGAGTGGATATAAGGCTGTAATACACTACCTGGATGATTTCCTTTTAATAGGTAGCAGGAGGAGAGAGACAGAGAAAATGTTGGCCAACTTTCAAGAGTTGTGCAGAGAGTTAGGGGTCCCGGTGGCACTGGATAAAACAGAAGGGCCCAGTAAGGTTTTAGAATTCTTAGGCATAGAAATAGATGCTCTGAATGAAGTCTTTAGATTACCAGACAACAAAGTGATGAGGCTGAAGAAGCTGATTAGAGGGGTCATGAGGAGGAGAAGAGTGCAATTAAAACAGGTGCAACAGGTCATGGGACATCTGAACTTTGCATGAAGAGCAATTGGGCCAGGTAGGGCCTTCACAAAAAGGCTAGCGAGGGCCACAGCGAGAGTAACCAAACCACACCACTGGGTAGACATAACAAAAGGAGTTAAAGAAGACTTCAGGGTTTGGGAGGAGTTCCTCAACACCTAAAATGGCTGTTCTTTTTGGCAAGAAGACTGGGTATATAACACGGATCTTGAGCTCTACACGGATGCGGCAGGGGGTTTGGGTATGGGAGGCTATTTGAAGGGAAGATGGTTTGCAGAACCATGGCCTATGAGTTGGGTGAAGGAGGGGAAAGTAAAAGATATCACACTGTTGGAAATCATGCCCATGTGCATCTGCACCCTGGTATGGGGAGAAGAACTGCGGAATCAGAAGGTCACATTTTGGTGTGACAACAAGGCAGTGGTGGAAGTTTTAAACAAGAGGGGAGCCAGATCAGAAACAGTAATGCAAGTTTTGAGACAATTAGTCTTAAGGGCCCTGCAATTGAATATGTCATTCAGGGTCAAACACATAGAAGGGGTAAAAAATATCCTAGCTGACAGCCTTTCTCATCTGCAGCTGGACCATTTCTGGACACTGGCACCAACAGCAGAGGATCAGAAATCACCCATACCAATGAACATCTGGGACATTGGCGAGAGGGAGCAGAACTGTTGTTTCACAGCATATGGGTACCACGGACTTTGAGGGCCTATGAAGGGGCATGGTGGGTGTTCCAAACATTCAGGGCAACACACCATGTGGAGGTAAGTGGGCCAATCATGGAGGAACAGTTAGGGAAGTTCACAGTAGATCAGTGGGAGAGAGGAACAGCTCACAACACAATGGGGGTATACCTAGTGGGGATTAGCTTAATCTACAGCATTAAGAAATGGGGGGACCCAATGAAGTCAATGTTGATCAGGAGAATGATGCAAGGATGGGGAAGGTTGAAACAAAGACCTGCAGATAGTAGACGACCTATAGAGGAACAGTGGCTTGCAAAATTAAAAGGGAAACTACCGGCAATTTGCAGATCAAAAGACCAAGCACAGTTATTTCACAGAATTTACCTAGTAATGTTTGCAGGTGCCTTAAGAGTGAGAGAGGCTGTGGGACATGGCAAGAAAGAAGAAGAAGGGGGGGTTGGAGTGGGAAGATATAATCTGGGGGACGAAGGACATACACATGCTAATCAAGAAATCAAAGACAGATCAAGGGGGAAAAGGTTGCACGGTGACCCTGAAATCCCAAGAGGAGGACACAGTGTGCCCAGTAAAAGCTTTGTGGGCTTATGCCACAGAGCATGGGTATAGAACAGGGAGTTTATTTGTGCATGGGGATGGCAAAAAAGTCACCAGTTATCAGGTCACAGTCATGCTCAAGAAAGGCATGTGATTCTTGGGTGAGGACCCAGGCAATTATTCCTCTCACTCTTTTTGAATAGGGGCTGCATTACAGTGGGCAGCTGCAAGGGAGACAGTGACTAAGATGTTGGAAAAGGGGCGCTGGCAGTCTGCCAGTTACAAGAAGTATATTCGGGCATTGCAGTACGGAGACTAATATATCATCTGTGTTTATTTTCAGGTACGGGACCACAAAGGTGGGGGGAGGCAAAGAAAAGGGGGACTATGAATGGGAACTAAGAACATGTGTTAAGTAATATATTCTGCTTAAATCCTATAGGAAGAGGGAGGACCAAGGAAGTATGGATCTGTGGTCACTCCTATGTTTATTGGGCAGAAAAGAGAGTGGAGAGAAAGCCTGGGGGGAAACAATTATACCAGGATGTGAGAAAATATAGGTTGGTTTAGCGTGGCAACTGAAGGATGAGATGGGCACAGCTGCTTCCTACACTAAGAGAGATGAAAGAGCGGCGACCATTTCCAGACCTAATTATCTTACATCTAGGGGACAATGACATTGGGGGAAAACCATGGGTGGACACATACATGCAGGTAAAAAGGTATTTAGAGGAAATACAACAGTGGTGGTCAGGGGTTTAGTTTAGTTTAGTTTAGTTTAATGTTCTAGGAATTACTACCTTTGAGCCAGAGGCTCTTTTACAAAGGTTCCACGTCAGTTAGGTACAGTACAAAAAAGGTTACATAGATAACACAACAATTTGTGCTGTGTCAAGAGCGAGAAAACATATACAAATACATATCAAATCATTTGTGCAAAAGGACATGAGATATCAATAATCACATTATTATTACAAGAAAGAGGTCATGCCAGATTAGGAGAAACAAATAGGGAAAAAGTCCAGAACAGAGAGGTAAGTGAAAGGTGGAGGAGACAGACAATAGCAGGAGAAAAGGTTTCCCAAACATGTCTTTGTCAAATAACGGAACAGGGTGGGTAGTGAGAAAATAGGAGGTTTAATCAGGGCAGTCACAGGAGCTGGAGGTGGCAAGGTGAGAGAACAGCCTTGATTTGAAAATACCTAGAGAGTGGAGGCAGTAATATGAGTGCTGAGGGCATTTAGCCAGCTGGGGCCACGATAGGCAAATGATCTTTGTCCTGAGAAGTCCAGCATCGGGGGACTTGGAGGGCTGGTGTTCTGATCTTCTGGTAAAATGGGTGCTAGTGCTCGGGCATAACAGGTCTTGGAAACAAGGAGGGTGAGGCCCAGAGTGATTTTTTCGCCATCAGGCAGGTAAGGTACTTTATCTGGTTTGAGAGTTGCAACCAACCTGAGTCAGCATAGAGTTCACATGTGTGGAGTGCGTCGATGTGCACAGTGAGCAGCCGACAGGCCTTATTTAGGGATAGTTGTGATGCGACTAAGTGCTGTAGTAGTGGCAGATCCGTATATAACTAAGCCATAGTCAATGACTGAGATGATAGAGGATTGGATGGCAATCCTCAGTGCAGAATGGGTAAGGAGCTGTCTGTTCCAATACAGAATCCCAATTCAGCTGACTAATAGTTTTGCTGTACTATCAATGTAGAGTTGCAAAGGTTAGGCCTTGATCAAAGTTGATTCCAAGATATTTGAGATTGGCACTTGTTCAAAGGTATTCCCAGGTATGTATTAATGGTGAGTGGGACTTGCCGTTTCTTGTTTTGTGGGTTAGAAGAGCATGGATTTAGTTTTTCTGTGGTTTAGAACCAGCTTATGTTCAAGGAACCACATCTCAACTTTGGAAAAAGCATGCTGAAGGTTGAGGCATAAGAGGTTTTGATCTTTATAGTGGCAAGAATCACAGCATAATCGGCATAGAGGATTATTTGTTCAGGGCAGGATTAGGGAGGAGTTTAGGAAAAGGCTGAAAAGGAGGGCCCAGGATGGATCCCTGGGGAACTCCTGAGTGAACCGGTTTTGAGTCTGAGAGAACTCCAGCTACTTTTACAGATTGAGAGCGCTGAGCAAGGTAATTTTTTACCCAGTCACCAGGACCTTGCGAGAGCCCTAGGGATAGTAGTTGTTTGATAAATAGGCCATGGTGTACTGTATCAAATGCCTTGGTTAAGTCAATGTAGACTGCTCCAGTTAGGTTTTCTTTGTCCATGGCATTGTGGATTGCTCCTGAGAATTCAAGTAGGGCAGTTGATGTGCTGTGCTCTTTCCTAAATCCATGCTGCTGAGTGCATAGGATGTTGTGCTTTTCCAGGTAGTCTGAAAGTTGGTCCGCCACCAAGCGTTCAAGGGCCTTAGAGAGAGATGGTAGTATTGATATTGGGCAATAGTTACCAGGCAGTGACTTATCACCACTTTTGTGCACTGGAGTGACAACTGCAGCCTTCCATTTCCTAGGGAATTGGCTGTAGCAGAGGAAGAGATTGAAAATGTTTGTGAGAGGGGAGCAGTACTTCCTCCAGAGTGAGGGACAGAAGTTTAAGATCAATAGTGTCGCTGCTTGCTCGGGACTTAGAAATGGCCTTCTTTACATATTTATAGACTTCATGTGCCTTTACTAGTTTGAAATGGAAGGGTGGTTTAGTTGGAGAGGCAGTAGTAGAAGTAGAAATTGGAGGGTCAGCATCAGTGAAGAAATCAGATGAGAGGACACCACTAAGGTCCATGAAGGTATCATTTAGGGTGTTTGCAATGATCTCTGGATCTAATGTAGTGGTTCCATCCACATTCATTATTGTAGGAGAGGATTTGGACTGCTGACCCATGATATTTCTTATGTTGTCCCAGAAGGATTTCCCTTCACCCCAGGAGTTGGAGAGGGCATTCTTGAAGTAGGAGCTCTTCATCAAGCGGATCTGTTTAGTACAGTGGTTGTGAGCCTGTTTATATTTTTGGATATCTGACAGAGTGCCAGTAGCTCTTGCAGTGGCCGAGAGGTGATCCCTACTTTTGAGTTGTGCCAATAGCTTCACCGTGAGCCAAGGATTTGTGAGTGCTTTGATTTTGTGCTTTTTTACTGGTGCATAGGTGTCACAGGCAGTGTTGGAAGTAGTAATAAAGTAATCAAGGGCTAGGTCAACATCTTGAGTTTTGTAAATCAAGGACCAGTCTATCTGCTTAAGACAGGTCTTGAGATGAGTAAGGTTGCCATAAGGTAGGACTCAGCTATAGATGGTTTTTGGAGGCGGCTTATGAAACTTATTTGTCCGGATACATATTATTGGAGAGTGATCACTGAGCGAGTCAGGGAGAACACTTAGATTGGTTATACAGGTAGGGTGGCTGGTAAGGATCCAGTCAATGAGGGTGCTGGTCCCTGATTTATAGTTTTTCCTGGTAGGGGAGTTTACCACTTGTGTTAAATTTGCTGCTAGGATAGCATCTTTGTTTGACCCTGCATCAGGAGCAAGCCAATTTATGTTAAAGTCCCCAAGAAGGGTTGATGTCAGGAGGTTGTGTACTTACAGAACTCAAGGACAGCCTGTAAGGCCAGAATCAGGATCTTTTGGTGGGATATAGACAGCAGCAATCGTGAGGACTTTGTTTTGGGCACCAAGTAGTATCTTGATAGGGAGGAGTTGCACTGAGGTTTCTGTGGTGGGTAAGAACCAGGAGACAGGTGAGGTAGTCCTTTATGTAGATTGCACCACCACCCCTTTTCGAGGTCCTATCCAGCCTGAATATCTTGTAGCCTTGTATAGAGATGGCATGATCTGGAGTATTAGGTGTCAGCCAAGTTTCGACGATGGCAAGGATATCTGGGTTGTGTTGGCTGGCAAAGATTTGAAGGGAGGCCAGTTTTGGGAGGAGACTGCAGATGTTTAAGGTAGCAATTTTGAGCCCCCCCCCCTCCATTTTGGCAGGCTTTGTTGTACTGTGAAGGAAAAGAGGAAGATCCAGTCACAAACTTAACTTTTATACTGCCACCAACTCAAACTGCTTTTCTGGCACAGACACAAGACAAGTATCACACTGAGCTACTAGACTGACTCCATCCAAAAACCATCTATAGCAGAGGGGTATGCCTTGCCTGGTCGGATATGATCCCGAGAAGGGTCTGGAGACATGAACACAGCCATAGAGCTTTAGACAGGGCCAGGAAGAAAATGAATAGAAGGGTAGGAACACTGATAAATAAAATGGGGGGGCAGGTAATACGGCGGGGGGGTGGAAGAGTGGGTAGAGGATTTCTACAGATCAGATGGAGTGCGCCTGTCAGATCTAGCCATAGATATATTTAATACAGAAATTATGGGTTTTATAGAAAAGCCATATATGTCTGAAAATATCTACATCCAAATATCGTAAATAATGTCTGTGACAAATGTCTGTAACACATGCTTAATGTAATTGTTGTTATACCCTGTTCTATATTAGCTTCTGTCTTACATGTGATGAGGTACCTTTGTAAATGAGCCTCTGGCTCAAAGGTTGTAAACCCGATATATCAAATAAATAAAATAAAAATATAAATAGAAGCATGGAGGAGACATGTAGACAGTACAATATAGAAAAAAAAGAGAGAAGAGAAGAAAAAAGGAGGAGGTCCCCTATCCTAAGTTGAGGGGAAATCCAGCCATCCAACGTAAGTTGAAGACTGGCTAATGGGAAAAAGGGGAGGAAGGAGGGAGGGGGAAAAGAAAAAGGAAAAGGATGAAAAGAAGAAGAAGCTGAAGGAGGAAAAGCGGTCTCGGTTCTCACCGTTACCTAACAGGAAAAGAGAAGAAGAAGGCACCCAGGTTTTCACCTGGGGGAATGAGAAGAGGAAGAAAGAGGGATGATCAGAGATTGATATATGGATGCAATAAAATACATTGTGAAAAAGAGGCAATAATAAATGATGATGAGATGGAAATGGAATTATGAGATGTAACAAATTAATTGCCAATCATACAATGGTCTCTGTCTTTTTGTGAGGGAAAAGGGGGGAATCCGGGACAATGGAGTTTGCCCTTTAAGGCAGACCAAGTTGTCTCTGAGTACCCCCTCCCTTCACCTGAAGATGGTGTGCCCAGAGGGGAGGGGAGGAAGGGGAGGGCAGGGGACAAGAACAATAGGCAGGCAGCAGGAAAGGGAGGGCAAAAGAGGTACATAGTGGCCAGCACAGGGTTGGTTCAGCCACTTTGGCTGAAGTCTTGATCCCTCCCACCCACCTAAACTAGGGAGCATGAGGGAAGACAGTCAAAAATGGACCGTATGCTTGGCCTGCCAAAGGTGGATGGCAGCGTTGTCCGGTAGGATGGTTATGGTCTGTCAAAGGTGGATGGCAGGGATGATGGAAAGGAAGAAGGGGAGGGAGGGAGAAAAGAATAGGATGAAAGAAGAAGAAGCTGATGGAGGAAAGCGTCTCTGTTCTCTCCGTTAATGGGAAAAAAGGGAGGAAGGAGGGAAAGAAAAGGAAAAGGATGAAAGAAGAAGAAGCTGAAGGAGGAAAAGTGGTCTCGGTTCTCTCCATTACCTAGCAGAAAAAGAGAAGAAGAAGGCATCCAGATTTTCACCTGGGGGAGCAAGAGGAGGAAGAAAGAGGGATGATCAGAGATTGATATATGGATGCAATAAAATACATTGTGAAAAAGAGGCAATAATAAATGATGAGATGGAAATGGAATTATGAGATATAATAAATTAATTGCCAATCTGAGCACAACAACATACAATGGTCTCTGTCTTTTTGTGAGGGAAAAGGGGGGGAATCCGGGACAATAGCTCATGTTTAGCATTCTGTACACAAACTGTGCCATAGTAAAAACCCCAAATTACTAGTTCCATGAAGAGAACTGTGCAGAATGTTGTCCACAAAAAGAAAACAATTGAAAACACAGTTTTTCACATCAGCATTTATTAAGGTACTGTTAAAATTGGTTAATTTGGAGGCAAGTCTTTCATTTCTTTTACTAGTGACATTACTAACTGCTGTCAGTTAGCACAAACTTCCTGTCCCCTTTAAATCTGAGGAGTTCTTTAAAATGTGTTGCATTTATAGCTACATCCTCTCTCGGGGATGTGGTCCCATTTTTTAGTATCACCAATTCTTCCAAGAGTACGACATTAGCAGTATGATTATCTTTGAGTACTTCAACCAAATCATCATCTAGGATTGGCGAATAGATCACAGGTCTTCTAGGTTCCCAATCACCCATCTCCCTTTCCCCCAAATTTGTTTTTTCTGTAGTCTCTTTCATTCCTGCTATAGTCTCCTGTAAATCCTGAATAACTGCTGGAAGGCTATATTGCATACTGGAATAATTCTCAACCATAGGAAATTCTGTATTATTTTATTCTGTCTCCCTCTGCTGGAAATAGGGGTTTGAAGTTCATGAAAACTCTCACCAAATCTATAAGATCCCATATATATATATATATATATATATATATATATATATATATATATTTACAGTATTTATATTTCGGAGGCAAAAACTCTGTTTAATGCATTAGTTAGGGTTGTTCCACAGCGACAAAAGTGAGGAAATTCGGTGTTGGGGTTGAAAACCCTCCTTGGACCCCATACCACCCAACCCAGCATTGGGGTGCATTGGGGTCATCAGCCCTAACTCTCACCCCATCACATATGTAAAGCAGCAGAAGTATAGGAGAATGGGAACATTCCTGAACAACCCTAACTAATGCATTAAACAGAGTTTTTGCCTCTAATTTCCATTTTTTGAGAATGATAACCAGAAATAGTGAATGTAATGCAGCGGCGGGAGCGCGGGGTTCCCGACACGTGATGTCTTGTGGCATAGTAACAGGAACAGCAACACAAACAGAAGCGCTAACAGTGGCGCACATGGTAATGCAAGCGTGAATGAGAACAGAAAGAGTAACACACACGGTGGCGTAGACGGGAACGGTCTGCCACGTGATGTGTTGTCACATAGTAACATGGTGCCTGCAAATGGAAATGTCAATGGGCATGGTGACGCAAAGTGAAACAGAAAGAGAAACAGTACTGTAGACACAAATGGCAAAAAATAACAGAAACGCAAGCGCAAATGAAAATGCAAAGGATAACGCACATGGTGGCGTAGATGTCAACGGTAAGTGAAACGGGTATGGAACCACAAGCAGAAAGGGCAACGGTAACAGTAATGTAAGCACACAGGCTGGTTTTCCCCAAAAGCTGCATGGAGAAAGACAGTGAGTACAAAGGATGTATGCATAATAATGGGTATCGGAGCAGAAAATGAGGACTTGGAATACTAAATAGGTTATATCTCAGGAACCGTACGACGTAGAAAAAAATTAAAAAGTCATATGATTTACAACTGTCCTGGCTAGTTTTGTATTTAGCCCCAGTGGGCGCAGTAATGTTATCCTATGGGAAAAACTGTCAATTTTGGAGTGACGTAACTTTGCCACCATGTAATATTTTTTCAACACAATACTGAAAGGCACATCTGTGCGATGTTGGCTGCGTTCCTTCCAAATTTCAACCCAAAACTCCCAACTGTTCTTTTGCAGTGGGGTGCCAAATAATTGCTGTCATTTCCCCACAGCCTAGAAAAGTACTGTCACAATTTACGAAGCTGTCACAAAAATTTGCGACACTTTTGTGAGCACGAAAGTACTTTGTGAAAGTACTTTTTCCAGAAATTTGAAAAACATATTTCTGGGGTGTTTTACCCCAAAATAAAGACATGGCTAGCATCCTCAGGGTTCGACTAGATGAATACAAAAATAATTAGGTTGCTAGAGGGTCCCAAATTTAAATGGCAAGCATTTTTCTGATCACTAACTGAAAACAAAATGGAAGATTTGCGAAAGTAAGAGGGCCATTGCGAAAGTAAAATGCATTGCGACACTGTCGAACTTTTGTTAACTTTTCCATTGACTTATAATGGAAAATTGTATTTGAATAACTTTTGAACCATTTAATATTTTTTCATGAAATCTTCAAAAGGCACGTTAGGGATCCTGGCTGCACATTCCCTAAAGATTTGGACCAGTCACACAAACCGTGCGACCTGTAGGCGCGACTGTAGAATTCCAGAAAAAGGGTAAACACATGCGTAGATCATGCTTAATAACTCCGCAGCCGTGTATCTAACTGATACAAAACTTGGCAGATCCCAAGGTGTATGGTTCTTGATCATGTGATTCCAAATTTCAGTAAATCCGTCAAACGGTTGCAAAGTTATTAAGGTGCAAAATGTTGGGTTTAACATGTAAATGGCTCCTCAACCCTAACTATGGTAGCACTACCGTGCTACCATAATATATATATATATCCTTTGTTTCTCTTGCATGTTCATTTTATATTGATCACTATCTATATTACTTCCACAGGAAACAATGGGTAAATTGTCAACCTCTGCATTAGAGGAATCAAAATGAATTACAGGACATCTCTCAACAGAATCTGTCTGATAGGGACTTAGATGGTTCACCAGATCTTTTCAGGACTACAGTATGTTTTATTTTATTGTTGGAGTCATCAATAACCTTATATATGCAGCCTGCCAAAGAAATCTGCAGCACTTCAATGTTGGGCAATCCTTCACCAACCAGACATCATTACCCTAGTGGAGACCTGGCTCTCCAAATCTACTCCCAACGCCTTTGTCTCACTCCCCGGATACACCCTACATAGGGAAGGAAAGCGTGGGGGTGGTTGTGCATTCTACATCGCCAACAACATTATTGGTCACGTGCTTCCATGCCCCAAACTCACAAACGGAGCACAAGCCCTCACCCTAAAAATCACCCTTGACCCCTCCAGGGCCCCACTATACCTCACAGTCACCTACGTACACCCTAATAACCAAAAGACTGCCATCACATCCCTCACCGAACACCTCTCTACCCTACCACACAATGCAGAATGGACACTAGTAATGGACCTCAACGTCAACTGGCTTGGCCCCTCTGCAGCACCAACTAAGGACTCATTCTTGGCCATTGACGTGGTCCAATTAGTTACACAACCCACTAGACTCTGCACATCTACTGGTACCCACACCCTCCTAGACATCCTTATTTCTAACCACCCCCACAAAATCCAGGATATACAAGTACTTCCCAACTCTTTAAGTGACCACTCACCCATCCTATTCCAATGGACCTCCTCCACACCCAAACCCATAGCCCAAACAACCTTCAGAAGGTGTCTCCACCCAGGAGGGTTAAAAAAACTTAAACAGCTGCTCACCCAGATAGATTGGTCCCCCATTAATACAGCCCCCAGAGTCGACATTGCACTCACCCTGTTTACACAGGCCTTCACCAAGGCCTGTGACCTCTATGCTCCACTCACCAAACTCCGCACCAAAAAGCAACATGCCCCAAGGATAACCCCCTCCCTACTCCAAATGTTGAGAGACAGGGATAATCTCTGGCACAAAGCCATAGAATCGGGCAGGTTGGCAGACAGACATTCCTATAACGCCGCTCACAGTAAATGCACTTGAGCCATCCACAAGGCCAAAGCAGACCACTATCAATCCACTCTCACAACCATGTGGGGGTCTGCAAAGACCTTCTGGAATAACATCAAAGAACTCAATGGGAAATCTCGCTCCCCACCTCCCTCCCAGCTCACCATAAATGGCACTGACTCCACAAACACACTCACCATAGCAAACTGTCTAAACACCACCTTCTCAGATCTCAGCACTGTTCTCCCTAGTGGTTCCTTTGACCCAGTGCCCCAATACCCACCTCCAACCCTGCAGCATCCCTGTTTCCTCCTGCGCACAATATCCCCCCACGAAGCTCATCCTTACCTACAAAAAGCGCTAAACAGCAATAATCCTATAAATGGGATCCCCTAGATGCCAGGCTCCTTTGACTAGTCCTTGACATGGTCCTAGTTCCCCTAACAGACCTGCTCAACAAATCCCTATGCCTAGGGCAATTCCCTAGTTACTGGAAAACAGCTGTCATTACCCCCATCCATAAAAGTGGTGACAAAGCCTCCCCTAATAACTATCGACCCATCTCCATTCTCCCCCCCTCTCTAAAGCGCTAGAAAAAGTGGTGGCCGCCCAACTTACTGAATACCTAGCCAAGTATAACATCCTATGCCCAGAGCAACATGGCTTCCATTCAGGCCATAGCACCACCACAGCACTCCTAGAATTCACCAACTTCCTGCACTCCTCCCTAGACACCAGTAGCATTGCAGGAGCTATGTTCATAGACCTATCCAAGGCCTTTGACACAGTCTGCCACCCTCTCCTTCTCGACTCACTCTGCCAACTTGGTTTCTCCACAGGGCCCCTGGCCTGGTGCTCCAGTTACCTTTCTGCCTGGTCCCAATGCATCAAAATTAACAGAACTCTATCTGACACACTACCTGTCTGCTCCGGGGTGCCCCAGGGCTCTATCCTGGGACCACTTCTTTTCTCCCTCTATCTAAACTCCTTACCAAAGGCCTGCTCCACAAAAATCTTACTATATGCAGACAATGTAGTGCTCTTCACCTTGCATCATAAACCCACACCGCTGCAGGACTCCCTCCAACTTGCCTTCTCCCAGGCTGAAACCTGGTTTAAGGACCATAGACTGGTCCTCAACTTAAAAAAGATGAAGTCAATGATCTTCTCTCACTGCCAAAACAGAGCTAAGAAAGCACTGCTCAGCATCCTCCCCAGCACCCAGCACCCCCTTGAGCAGGTATCCAACTACAAATATCTTGGACTTACTGTACCCTCGACTCGGCCCTTACCTTCCATGACCACATAAACACCCTTCCTGCTGCAACAAACACCCAGATTGGACTCCTTTACCGACACAGGGATTGCCTCCCCCCCCACACCCTTAGGCTTGCCATCACCTCATCGATACTGTCCCTAGTGGACTATGGGCTCCCTGTATATGTTGCAGCAAATAACATCACACTCCAGATAATCCAGGCCACACTCAATAAGGCCTGCAGGCTCCTTACAGGTGCACCCAGGCTCACTCACACCTGCTCGCTCTATACCTCTGCTAATATTCTCAACCTTGATGAAAGGCTCCACTACCAGACCTGCTTACTCTCCAAGAAAATACTGCTCAGACTCTCCCTCCCTGGGGTCCTTGCCTCTCTTCAGCCTGCAACCCCCACTATCCTTACCTGCAATTCAGAGAAAGCACCTCTGGTTGTGCCCAGGGTAAAAACCTCCCTTGCCCAGAGATCTTTCCACCATAGGGCACCCACATGGTTTAATGCACTCCCAAGCACCATCACTAGTGCACCCAAGATCGCCCATTTCAAAACCACTCTTCGCAACCACCTCTTCGATATCCGCTCCTGCAACTGCTTCTAATTCTTTCACTCTCTTACCCACTCTTTTCCAAACTTCCCCGACAAAGTCCATTATGGACTGCAACCTCCATCTTTAACACCAATCCCATGACTAGGTCTGACTACTATGTTTAGATGCCTTCTCAAGCTTATAATGCCTCACTGCTGTTATGTTGTAAATATCATCATCCAAAGGTTATAAATAATGTCAGAAAATACCTACTTCCAAATCTAGTAAATACTGTCTGTGACAAATGTCTGTAACACATGCTTAATGTAACCACTGTTATACCATGTATCTCATGTTTAATGTAATTGTCATTATACCTACTCTATGTTTCCATCTGCCTTGCATGTGACAAGGTACCTTTGAAAATGAGCCTCTGGCTCAAAGGTTGTAAACTGATATATCAAATAAATAAATAAAATAAATATTTACTACCAAAGGGGTAGAAGTTAGAATAGTATCACAGGTTATCTCTTTTATTTGTGCCTGTGCTTTTTAAAAATGTTTTGTTCAAAGTGACACAGTGTTATCATGATTAACTCTTTTCCCCTTATAGACCTTGTTTTTCTTGTTTGTTTCCTGTTAAGATTTGGATTTTTTGACTCCCTCATAGTCAGAGAATCAGATCGATCAGGTTTTATTTGTCCTTCGCTAGTCTTCTGTTTGGGTCATTATTTCTTTCTGACCCCTCATGGGTGAGAAAGAAGGCACAACAACTATTTTGTTTCTCCTGGTTCTCATATCATAGCTAAACAAGAGCATCTGAGTAATAGAAGAAATACAAAATTTGAGTAAAAGTTCCCAAATAAAAAATATCAGAAGTTCTTTAAATCAAGGTAAGTGTAGTTTATTAAAACAGACAACAATGAACAGACAGGCCCAGATATTCAAAAGAATTGAGCCATGTGCAATAGGGTTGCACCTGCGCAAGTGTGAAAATGCACCATTCTGCGATATTCAGCAGGAGGCAGTTGCGCCCCCCAAATCACACTGAGCAACAGCACAATGATAATGAATGCATGCACAACTGAAGGGGGAGGAACCATGCATATATGGCGCAGTGCAATATTCAACAACATGTGTCATGTGCAATAGGGGAGCAAGTGGAAGTTGCACCATAGCGGAAATGAGCTAAAATAAAAGGGAGCAAGGGAGAGGCGTAAGAATGCTACAGGGAAGCCACATGAGAATCAAAGATAGCAGGGAAAACTGGGCAGCAGGGACACACAGGGCCAGGCAGGAAAGGGCACCTGGAAGCAACAGGTACAGGGGAAGGTATGGAGAGACAGTGCAGAAGGGGGAAGTACACCACACAGCAGTGAGGCCAGCACAGGCAGTTGTTCCCGGTGCAGGGGAAGTAGCAGCCAGGACAGCAGGGGAATACAGAAACAGCTGCTGGGGGGGTGAACACAAGCCAGGGACATGGCCAATGCCACCTTCCAGATGGAGGCTGTAATGAGGGGGGTGAGAAGGTGGGCAGCAGGGGGCATGGCCATGGAAGGGCCCGTCGGCAGTATGCCCCCAACAGGCAGTACCGTGCCCGCACCAGCTTCGAGCTGTACAGTGATACCGTGATTGTGGGCTGGTACCACCTGAATTGGGCAATTCTGAGGTGGCTCTGTGAGCTGTGCAGTGATGTGATGCAGGCACTCACACGACGGAGCCATGCCCTGTCAGTGGACACAAAAGTGACAGCTTGCATGTGCTTGCTCTGCACGGGTACCTTCCAGAGACCAACTGGGGACACCACAGGCATAACCGTGTCGGCCACGTCATGCCACCTCACCCAGTTCCTCAGTGCACTGCTGCCACATGCTGCGGAATACATCCATTTACCCAGCACACTGGCGGAGTGCACAGCAAACATACAGGAGTTCCACAGGGTAGCACATATGCCTGGCATGCTAGGGGCAATAGACTGCACCCATGTGACCATCCGCTCACCACCTGGCCCCGAGGGGGCTGCATTATTTAAACTGTAAGGGCTATGCCAGCATCAACTGCCAGGTGGTGTGCGATGCCAGGGGGCACATAATCAATGTCTGTGCCACGCAGCCTGGGGGAGCACATGATGCCTTCATCTGGCACCAGTCCACACTGTACCACAGATTTGAGAGTGGGGATATACCCACTGGCCACCTAGTGGGTGAATATGCAAACCACATGGACAATCATAGGGCCTGGGGGAGCATGGTCAGAGGTGACATGGATAGTGGCCTACATGGTCCGGGGCAGAGGGATGCTGATCACCAAACTAACCTCCACCCTCTACACACAGGTGACAGTGGATACCCAGTCCATCCCTGGCAGCTCACACCCTACAGGCGGCCTGCGACCCCATCACAGCAATGCTACAATGAGGCACATGCCACCACACGTAATGTCATTGAGTGGGAGTTCGGGATGCTGAAGGCACATTTCCATTACCTGGACACCTCCGGTGGTGCCCTACAGTACAGCCCCTCAAAGGCCTGTGGGATATTCCTGGCCTGTTGCATCCTGCACAACATGGCCAACAAATGTGGGATAGCCATACAGGTCGAAGAGGGGGACAGTGATGGGGACGATGAGGTTGCTGGTGACAATGGTGATGGGCAGCCCCCCCTTGGGTGATGGGACCCCCGACTGCTCCAGCTGGCACAGCTGCACCGGGACACCATCATGGAGGGGCACTTCACTCAACTCAGGTAAGTCATGGGGCCATGTGCAACCAACAGTGGCTAAGGCACAACCCACAAACATGCATGGACATGCACCAGGGGTACATTCCATCAAGGGAAGTGGCCGGGCATGGAACCACACACACAACCAGAGATGGGTGAGGTCTAACATGCCACGTGGATGGACACACACACACACACCCACACAATGCACCAGACATGCACAAAGGGTAGGAAGCACACTGACCCAGAACACCATCCCTAGCCACATACATGACCACAGACCACCACGCCCACTGCCTGTCCATGTGCGTGTGTCAGATGCTGAGCACCATTGCACATTGGTGTACAGCGCAATGCAGGCATCATCATGCACACACAACTGTGGACAGCAGCCGGGAGGGTGTGCAGATGGACTGTGTGTCCACGTGCAGGGCTGGGTAATCACCCATGCAATGCCCACTGAAAGACACAATGCACACAGGGCAGCACCAGACAGTAGCCGCATTGGGAGACAGGTCAGTCACACGACACAGTGCCCCGGCTGCCATAGATGCATGGGCGGCCCTGCTGAGAACCTGCCAGCACTGACAGGCCAACCACTGGCCTCATGGGGTGGCACCAATGGTCCCCCAGGGGTTCCACTGCGTGAACGCGACCGTGCTCATGCAGGGGTCTGCAGCACACCAAACATGCCTGCGCCAGGTGTGCTCAGGATGCCCACAGCTGAACCCGGTGTCAACAGGGAGGGTGTCGCATGATGCCGGGAATGGGGGGTGGACAGTGCACTGCGTGGTGTGTGCGACGCATGGGCACATGACTGTGTGCCCCTTGTGGCCATGACAGAAGTGAATGGCAGTGTCTGCCTGTCAATGGCAGCAGTCACATCCTAACGCAACTGGTCTATCCCTGCCAGGATCAGAGCGGTGTCTCTGCTGCGATGCTCCTCTGCCTGCTCCAGAGCCACGCGCAGTGCATCCACCAATGTCGCAAGCCGTGTCTGCGGGTGAACAGATGCTTGCAGTAGATTGGTGGGCTCATCTAAGAGATCATCTGCCTTCTCAGCATCCTGTCCCTCAGGGTGTGCGCAGTCCTGATGCTCAGCACCCCTTGAGGGTGGGCACTGCACACCAGGACCAGGTCTGGGCATGTCCACAGGTGGTGCACAGAGGCCACCCCTTGACTCTGTACCCCCAAGCCCATTGGCCAACTACTGATGCTGCCCCTCCGGCTGCCACTCCCCAGGGCTCACTGGTGCCACCGCAGTGGCCACAACAGTCCCACTGTCCTGTACACACACCAGTGCTGCTCCACAGGTGCTGACGGGCACAGGCTGGGACTGTGATGACACGCAGGCCTCCACGGCAGCACCACCCACAGCCATGGCCACGATGTTACCTGCTGTGTGGCCATCCCGTGGCACACACGTGTCACTGCCCATGCCGTTAGTGACATCATCATCGGTGACGGACCAGGCACCAGCCCGAGTCACAGCATGCTGGCATCTGTGGATGCTGGCATGTTGGGACAAGGGCAGGGCCTCCTCCACAACTGTTCCAACAACATCAGTGTGGACAGCCAGGTGGGCCCACTGTTGCACTGAGCCACATATACCTGTGGAGGTGGATGGGCCCTCCTCCATCTCCATCTGACTGTCCTCAGTGGACAGGCCCACCACCGCTGACCCATGCAGATGCTCAGGATCTGTAAGGGAAAACAAAGTCGCGTTACTGCATGTGACCTTCCTTGCCCCCCCCAGACAGACCATGACCTATCATGCAGTGACGGGCTACCACCCGTCTGGAAGCCACCACCCAGAACACCCTCAATGGCACAACGCTGCATGCTTCCAGCAACCCTCTCCTCCTGTGGGGTCAGGTGTACCACCTCCGGCTGTCCCCCACCTGTCACAGCTCATGCTACCCTGATGGCAGCCACCTTCTCCTACATCCTCCTCCTGTCTGTGCCCATCTTCTTCTTGCACTGCTGCATGGAGCACTGGTGGCTGCCTTGCAGGTTCACTGCACATGCCACCTCCTCCTATGTAGCAGAACGGGCTTGAGGTGTTCCCTGCCATCCACTGAGAAGTGGCTCCTGATCCAGGTAGGCCTCAAACAGGGCATTGGTCTTGGCCTTGGTGAAATTAGGCCTTCTCCTCCTCCCACCACTGTATTCCTCCTCTCCCACAACTCGCTCGGTCATTATTTAGCCTGTAAGAATGACAGTTGTTACCTGTGACTGTGCAGTCCCATGCATGTCCCTAGATCCACAGTCCACACTCCCAAACAGCATGCAACTCACCAATAGACTGCAGTAACCGACTATGGTTAGTGCAGCCCAGTGTCGCACTTTTATAGCGCAACTCATGCAAATGAGGCAAGGGGCAACTTTAAGTGTATGCAAATTGCAGTGCTGCTCCATTGAATGGCTGATTAGCTGTTTTGCATATAACGACTGAATATCGCACTGTTGCGCTTTGTGCAATTGTGTTGAACGTGCTGAGCCAAGGCGCAGTTCTGTGACATGCGCAGTACACACCTCACTGCACATGCCCGGGTTGCTGACGCAGGCATCTGCCGCACTGCTGATGTGCTGTGCATGGGAAGCAATGCAGGGTATGGTCACCATTGTGCCAGTGGCGCTACAGCGATGTTCACCTATATGGTGCTGTGGCACTGGGCCATCATAGGTGCACTGGGGCAACAGCGCGGTAGGCTGCTACTGGAGGTAGCACACAGGCATCCAATAACGCTACACGCATTGGGTTCCAATGGTGCTGTGCCTGTCCATGCACCAGAGCCCCTTGCCCCTGTGCCTGACCTTTTCCCCCTAGGCACCATGCATCAGGCATGGGTGCACCACTATTGCGCTGTTCGGTGACAGTGCGATAGGGAATGGCAGCGCTGTACCACGCAGCATCTGCACATGGGGAGCCATGCTGCAGAGCACCATTTTGGCCAACTGATCTAGGAGAATGGTGCGGAGGAGGGCTGCACAGTGCAGCCAAGTTGAACTGGCCAATCTAGTGGCCATAGTGGAGCCACTCCATGGACCACTGCTTGGGGAGGCACCCTGGACAGGTCCAGGAGCCAGGTGTGGGAGGAGGTGGCCATTGAACTAGAGGATGCCACAGGAAGGGGGAAGACAGCACAGCAGTGCCACCACAAGTATGGCGACCTGCGGCGGAGGGAGCCAGACCTGCTTGCCCACCTGTGAGCATGTGCCAGGAGAGGCACGGTGCCACAGCCAGGTAGGTGTTACGTCCACACACTTTTATCTTCCATATGTGTATCACGGTTGTATGTGTCTGGCACATGGTGGAGGGACCGTCCATTGTTGGCTGTGGTGGTGTTATCAGGGTGTGGGGTGGGCGGGTCTGGCTGGGTGGGAGGGCACACACCTGGGGGCAGGGGTGCTTTGCTACAGGATTGTACTGATGTTCCGCTCTCCATGTTTGCACCACAGGGCCAGAGGAGTGGTGTCTAGCCCATGAAATGCGGCACCACCAGGAGGACAGGGATGTGAGGAGGGGCGACGGTCCACAGCGCCCGAGGGACCAGCCCGATGATGGTGAGTGTCATAGCTCCATGATTACTATTGCATGCTGTGTAACAGGGTGGGCAGTGAGGCATGGCCACCATCCATTGACACCACTGCCATGCATGCAATTTGTTACAGTCAGCATTGTCCAGTGACACTGCATGTCTGGGAGTGCATTGATGGTGGTTCATGCGTGCACCGGGTACATGGCTGTGCCACTGCCTTCGCACCACATAGCTATGTCACCAAATGACCATGGTGGTGCTGTGCATGACTTGGCTGGTGGGTGTGTGTAGCATTCTGCATGGCTCTATGCACCTGGGTGGGCAGGTATTGTGGACGTGATCACCATGGGTGGTCACACACCATCACAGAGGCATATCCCATGGCCATATGCCATGCACAGTGGGTGGGCTGTATGGGGCTGTGCATTCACACCTATTGACTGTGCTCCCTTGTCATAGGTGTCTGCCAGCTGATGGAGATCTGGGAGGCATTGAGGGAGATCTTGAATGCTGCAATGGTGTCATTGGAGATCCTACAACGGATCGACCAGCTTGGAGTCTGCAGGAGGCACCAGAGGCGGAACAGCCAGAGCGGGGAGCGGGGCTCCTGTTAACAATCCCTCTGCCCCTGATATCCACTACTCCCTGGACCCACCCTCACACCCCTCCTTTCCTGTCCCATTTGTTCACCCCTGCCCCTTACCCACCCCCACCTTATTTGTGGCCCTCCCCCCAACTTTGTGTATAGTTCATTTTGATATTGTTTTTGAATACATATCTTTTGATATGAATACTGTGGTGGTCTCTGATTTGCAGCGGTCTATAGGTGCTCAGCTGCAGTAGTGTGCATGGCGTCAGTGGTGGTGCAGTCATGGGTATGTGTGTGTGTGTCCATGGGGAGGTGACTAAGGTGTGGAGATAGCTATCAGTCAGTGTCTGTGGTGCGTGTGTTGGGCCTTGTGCACTGGATGACTGTGTGCAGTGGTCCATGGTGCATGCTCTGTGTCCATGGTGCCCCTGTCAGCACATCCATGGCCTGTGCAGCTGACGCCCATGCACGTCTGTGACCTGCACGGTCTGCTGGCATGTCAGTGGTGGCTGTCCATGCAGGGCAGCCACTGTACCCATCACAATGCTGGGTTGCCTCCTATTACTGGTGTGGTGCATGTCTGCCTTGGGTGACACTGTGGCCTCCCCAGTTGTTGACCCACCTCCATGCTGTGGCTTGTGTGTGTTGTAGGGGATGTGCACCACTGTCTGTGACTTGTGCTCTGGGTAAATGATGGTGGCGTACAGGTCCACAGTGCCTGCGCATGGTGGCTGCCACTTCTTTGCCATGGAGGACTGCAGGTTGTGTGTACACAGTTTACATGGGCCCATGCTGGGGCCTTGGTTGCCCCATTACTGCGTCCCTGTGTTGTTGAGCCCTTGGGTATGGGTGGGTGTCTGTCCATGCACTGTATGGCATCCGGTGTGGTGCATGCTTCATGCACCACTGTGGGTGTCTGCGCTGGCTGTTGTTGTGGCCAGTACTGGGTGAGTGTGTCCTTGGAAGAGTGTGCCGGGTGCTGTACCACTGGTGGTGGTGTCCCGGGCATGCCCTCTCCCATGTGGGGTACCTCATGTGCCGACGCATGGTTGGTCTCTCAGCTGTACCTCAGGGGGGCTGTGCGTGGTGGCACTGTGTATGCCATCGTTGCATCACTGTGTACTGCCACCCGCTGATGGGTGTTCGTGGTGGGGCTGCCTTGCATGGTTCTGTGGTGCACAGGGTTGCAGTGTCACAGTGGGGGTGGTGGCATGCATGGGGTTTTCTGCAGTGGTGGATGCTGCTCCTGGGAAGGGTGTCTGGGGGTCATGGTGCAGGGTGTGATCTGCATTAGGGAGATGGTGTGGCACGGGGTGGTCAGCCCTCCTTGTGTGCCAGTCACAGCTTGCCAGGGGGTGTGATGGGGCACCATGGCCTGGCTGCGGGTTGGTTGCTTGTCTCCATGGGCCAGTGGTTATTCCAGTCCTCCCCTAGTTGTGCAGTGCATGGGGTGTGGGGGGATGATGTCTGTTCTGCTGTGTGTTCCTCTGCCCATCTGTGGCATGGGTGGTGGGCTCCTACCTCCCTGGTTGTGCAGTTGCATTGCCACCCTGCTGCTGGGGGGCATCCCTGGTTGTGCTATGGCACCTCTGGACTGCTCAGCTGACCATTCTTTGTTGTGCTATGGCACATCAGATCTGCTCAGCTTCCCCTCCCTAGTTGCGCTATGGCGCGGGTGGTGCGATATTCAGTCGTCGGCTGTAGGCGCAGGTTGGCCGGCTCAGTTTTTGAATATCGCACCTCTTGCACATGGACGCAGTGGACTTGTGCTTGCTCCTGCTATTGCTCACTTTTTGGGTGCAGTTTGAATATCTGGGCCACTGTATAATCAATGTCCATTAAATCTGTACATTAATGGCTCACTCTCTTAGCCAGTACATATTAATATAAATGAAGGAAATTAAAATATCAGTCCATATATCTTGCTGAAGGAGACTGCAGGAAACAGAGGACACAGAGCTGAGGCTTCTATCTATCTTGCTATTGGCTGTTTCAATTAGGCAACCACATGAGGAGCTATGGGCATGCTTCTCCTAAATTTTAACAATTCAGAGTAATTTAATTTGAACATCTGTATTATAGCTAAAAACATCATAAAATAAGTCTTAATGGCTTAAAAAAGATTAATTATATGCTAAATACACTAAGTAATACATTTTCCTAAAGCCTAATTCAAGAAGTGCAAAACGTCCCTTTAAAACAGAACACAAATCTCTAAAGTGCTTTATTTAACAACAAATATAGCTAAAAACTTACTTACCATTTTAAAAGATGGAAAAGTTCCTTCTGCAGTCTTTCATTAAAAATGGCAGTATCAAATAAAAAAGTTAGTGAGAAAAAACAGACTGGTGGCGAGCAAGCAATTAGAGCCTACATTTATATCAAAGTAGCACATTCAATAAAAAAGAAGATGTGCCTCTTAAGTTAACCCTCATTGCTTCTGGTGAGCATAAGTAATGAGTCTGTAATGCTAGACAGGGTTTTGAACAATGTCCTTACATGTGGTTTTGGGAATGTGGGCTATGTAAGGAAAGTATGAACATGTATGATAAGATTGGCTACAGTTAAACACATGCTTCACTAGTGTGTTTGGCTATTTCAGTAATTTGCATATATGAGTATGTATTCATATGCAAACTTAGCAACTTACTCATTTAAAGAAAGAAAGAAGAAACTTGTGTCCCTTTTAGTAAACAAAACAGCCCACATTTAACTCGATATACTCATGTGAATACACTAGCTGAACATAAGCCCACACGAAAAGGGTAGGGGAAAGTCGATCTGAGTCAGCACATTCCCACACAATGTTACCTCACCAAGATAACCTCACATTCAAAAATTCAAGACAAAGCCCTTGGTCAACTAAGCTGACAGTATAGCTAAATAATGAAAAAAATTAGCAAGCTACTGTTGCTGGTATGAAGCACAATCAGCTAGAACTGTTTCCCAGAGCACCTCACCCAGCCACAGGCCCCTCAGTCCTCTGGTCCCTCAGCCTCAGATCTCACCAGCTGGCTCCATCTTCCTCTCCGTCCTCTCTCCTCAGCCTCCCAACTCCTAGAACTAAACTCTGAGCTCATAACACACTCCCTGAAAACTCCCATGCACCTCAGGCTTTGGCTTCAGCTTCAGCTCCAGTCCTCAGTCTACAGAACTCAGACTGTAGTCCTCAAGCTCCCCTTGACTCCTCACTCCCCTAGCAGCATCTCTGGCCCACAGTTCCTGAGCAGCAGTAAGCAACCAGCAACTGGAGCAAAAAAACAGAAGAAGAACATGTCATCAAGCACAGCAATTCCAACTCCCAAATGTATATACACTTCAATTTAATAATCAATAGGGCAACAAAGGCATATTTTTTTCAAAAAGTATTACTGGATGCCAAAGTACAGATCAGGGCTGCTTCTATGCCCACTAAGTCTGTGCACTCACTCTGTATCTCAGCAGAGAGACAAGAACCATCACCCTCAGTGGTCTCAAGTCAAAAAAAGGAGACTAAGCTGGCCTTCCACTGTCACTTTCACTGTTACGCTAAGACAGGATTTGTATAATCCAGGTAAGATGTAGCTTGTGGAGCGAAGGTCTCAGGAGTCAATTTGCATATGTGCAATAATAGTTGTAGCACCAAAACAAGCTTATTTAGGAAAACAGCCAGACTGATCCAAGGTTTATTTTCAGTGGTTTCCTCTTAACAATTTTGGTTACAAACAGCTTCAATTACAGATGTAATAGTGGATCATAGAAAATACCATTACTGGAGATCACGTGATGCAGAGCACCAACTAACAGCTTTTCCTCACTAGCTCTGGCCACCCGACTGCTGAATTCACTTAAAAAACTCTTTTTCCAGTGGTGTGTGGGACTAAAACAATACCTAAAACAGTGCCTAATTACCATCACTAGTCACAATTTGCGTAAAGAGCATTTTATGGAGGTGGAGATGAGAAAATCGCTGCCAAAGCATACCCCGCCTTCCACGTCTGAGAAGGCCCCTTAAAAACTGAAGGCCGTGGCTGCTGCAAATTCTCAAGGATTATCTTCCTCTAGCTCAGATATGGAACCACTTACACTGGCTCATTTCCTTGAAGAATTCAAACCGTTCCAAGCAGAAGTACAGCAAATTATGGGAGAAATTAAAACACTTGCCCAAGCCTTGGAGGATGTTTCCACCCACACCTCCAATAATGAAGCCCGTACTTTTTCCATAGAATGGAAACAAACTAAGCTGGACTCAGACTTAACAGCAGCCCACCAGAGGATCACTGATTTAGAGAACAGATCTAGAGGGCCGCAGCCACCATAATAATGCTGTCCTAATTGGATTATCAGAGAGAGAAGAGAGGCATGATCCCATTAGCTTTGCCCAACAGTTTATTGAAAAGGTGGCCAGTTTATCCCCATGTGGCTCTAAATATATCATAGAGAGAGCCCATTGTGTTCTTCACCCACCTCCACCACCGGGTGCACTCCCTTGTTCCTTCATTTTTCATTTCCTTAACTATCAAGAGTGTCACCGCTTTATTAACAAAGTTAACGATACCCAAGAGATAAAATGAGAAGGTGCTACAATCAGGGTGACTCAAGACCTCCCACTTTCTGTGCAACAGAGGCGGGTGACTTTCCACCAGTTAGTGACTAAACTAATCACTGCGGGGGTTAAGTTCTGGATGGGGTACCCAGCAAGGCTACATGATCTTATCTCGGGCTTCTGGGCTACTTATGAGGACATGAAAGCAGCATTTGCAGGCCTTAAGGTATCTTTTCCTGATTTGTTCCGGGACCCATAGATACAAGATTGTAGTATTTAGGGCATCTCTTTCAAGAAAAATAAAAACATGAAGTTATTTTCTTTCATGTTTACATACCTGAGAAGCTGTATAGGCCGACGTAGGAAACACATGCCTTTTTATCCCTGTGCAGTAGCAGCAATCAGATCCATTGAAGAGCAGTATTAATTGCCCTCCCTTTTCCTTTAGCTGTAATCTAAGGTTGGACTACGACCTATTTATCACAGTCTCCACAGCGCTTAAGGATTGGAGACATTCCCTTTTCTTGATCCAGCACTCAAAGCCTCCTATGCACCATACACACGGTCAGAAAGTTCTGATCATCCTTGCGACTGGTGCATTTCCCACATTGTTCCACTAGAGGGCACAGCAGACTGTCAAAATTCTATCTGTCCTACACTGCCCTTTTCAGCTTGCTGAGACAAGGGATGGGAACATTGTACCCTGCCAAAACTGCAAGTTCCTTAAAGATTGCTGTCCTGTTCCTAGGATTGACTGTTTTTTTTTAATTGTTGTTGGTATTTTTCATCTGTTTAAGATTAACCAGAGCTTTTGGTTAACAGGCAGTCTCCCTGGAGCTTGTAAAAAAAGTGCTATTGACTCGCCAGTTCCATTTAAATACAGCACTGAAACAAGTATAGCAGGAGGCTTGAAACAGCACTCCTCCGCCTTCTTAATTCAATATTCCTTCACTGTATCACATTTCCCTAATTTAGGTTGTTCGTCTAAAGGTCTGTTACCAGAGTGTCAACAGTCATAACAAAAATGGGATGTGCTGTAACTGGAGGTTTAATTAAGGAGCATTTTACTCTTAAAAATATTGTAAATCCTGCTTTTCATTTTTGTTTTTAATTCTTTTTCCTTTTCTTGACTGTAGAGTGTTTTATCTACAGTTACTGTGGCAAGATTTTTAGTGCTCGCTATCCTGCACCTTGGATTTTTACCCAATGCTTTTGATTATCCAACAATCCTCCTGGTGTTTTAAAAGAGTGTGCTGCTGTCTAGTCTGTTTCTTTTAAATAGGCCGTTGAAATAATTACAGTGTGAGGTTTTGTTTTTTTCTCTCAAGTTCGGCAGCATGCTCAGGAAAAGTGGTTCTGCTGGAGGTATGTTACCAGAGGGATAATTGTTATCATAACGACTAGTTGTGTATTAATCTGGGGCTTACTTAAGAAGGTTAAGCATAGGATTTGTTAAATTTGGACTAGCAAAGTTGAGTTTTTTAATGAGTGGGGTGGGTGGCTGGGGGGGATTTGGGCTAGGTGAACTGTTTTTTATTAGCCTTAACAGTAGGAGGGAGGTGGAAGGGAAGGGACTACCAGGATTGGGGATTGTTATATTGTTACTGTCTTGTTTAAATATTTTTTTTTGTGTTTGTTTACAGGGACAGGGGATATGGGGGGGAAGAGTACACAGAGACTGAATTTGTATTGATGCTGTTTCCACCTTGACCTCTTTTGAACTGACAGAAATGTCATTGTTTCCATGGAGTAAAGGATGATGAATAGGAACATCATGATTGCCACCTGAAATGAGAAAGGAGCTAGACAAAAATTAAAGCAATATAAGATTTTGAAACATCTGGGGCTCCTGAAAGCAGATATTATGTTCATACAAGAATCCCATTTGTGGGATACCATAGCAGCCCAACTGAGGAGGCAACAAATAGTGCAAGTCTACATGGCAGAGGGAAGTTCTCAGAGTTGTGGTGTTCTGCTCCTTATCAATAGATATCTCCCATTCTCCCTGATCCAATCCATGTGTGACCCTCAGGGCAGAATTCTTTTGGTACATGGAAGACTCCACACCTCTGAGATTCTTCTGGGCAGTGTGTATGGCCCAAATACAGATTTTCCCGAATTTCTTACCCAACTTCTCTGTGAACTGATTCCTTTTTTAGCCATCCCAATGATTTTGGGTGGGGATCTCAACCTAGCCTTTGACCCATCCATGGACAGATCTGGCGTCTCACGCAAGGGCCTTTCTCTGGCTTAATGAGCACTTTGGGATCTGATTGACCAGGTTGGGCTCTTCAACATCTGGAGAGTTCTTCACCCTTCAGAAAAGGAATATACTTTTATTTCTTTGGTGCATGGGACCTCCTCATGAATAGATTACCTGCTAATCTCCCAATCCGTTATCCCAGGGGTCCTCGACTCCTCAATCCAATCTGGTCCCCCCCTCAGATCATGCATTGGTTGTCTGCCAGGTCTCTTTCTCATCTCTCCCCAAATTGGGAGGACAATGGAAGGTCAACAATCAGTTATTAAAAGACCCCAAGACAATTACATACATTCCTGACCAAATTACATTCCTCCTCTTGGTCAATTTGCTCCCCTTCCAGAAAACCAGATCTGGTCTGGTGTGCCTTGAAAGCCTTTTTATGAGGGCTATTAATTAGTTTGGCTTTCCAAAGAAAAAAACAATGGGATAGTCTACTTCTAAATCTCCTGTCTCAAATTTGTGTTATGGAATCTAAACTTTCACTTCATTCACCCGAACAATTCAGGTTAGAACTAATAAGAGTGAAGAACTCTTACCTTGAACTACTGAGAGAAAGACTGCAGAATTTTCAATCCTAAAAACTAAAGCATCATACACTGATCAGGGTGACAAGGCTGGATGTATGCTAGCCCTCAGAGTTAAACAGCAGGATTCTTGCTACTTAATTTCATCTATTTGCTCACTAGGTGATAGTACCATTAAGACAATCCCACAGGACATTGTCAAAGTATTTACCCTTTACGATACCCAATTATATGGTCCCATGACAAACCCCCACAACCAAATCAGATTTGGACATATATTTATCTAATTCCCATCTATCCATTCTTCCAGCAGATCAACATACCCTTTTAACTACCCTTATCTCCCAAGCTGAATTGGAGAGAATCGTCAAAGATCTCCCTTCTGGTAAGACACCAGGGCCTGATAGATTTTCCCCTAATTTCTACAAATTATTTATAAAACAATTATCCCCAATATTGTTACCTCTTTCCCAGCATATACTCTCAGGAACTGATGTAGACATATCCCTGTTTGAAGCATTGATTGTCCTTCTTCCCAAACCCGATAAAAGCCCGGAATTAGTTTCTTGGTACAGACCAATTTCTTTCTTAAATCAAGAATAAAAATTCTTTCCAAAATACTGGCTGATCGACTGACTAAATTCCTCCCTTTTCTAATAGGTCAGGAGCAGGTTGACTTTATGAAGGGGAGGTCCTCAGTGGTACATTTATGGACACTAGCTCATGTCTTCTTGGCTTCCAGGGAGGCCACTTTTCCTGCAGTCTTGGTTTCCCTGGATGCCAAAAAGGCATTTGATAGAATCAATTGGAACTACTTATTATATGTCTTAAAGATATTTGGCTTTCCCCCGGAATTTCAAAACTGGATTGGGTCCCTATACAAATTTCCAACTGCCTGGGTGTCCAGTGATGGTGTATTACCAAATAGATTCCCTCTGTTCTCAGGAACAAGACAAGGCTGTCCATTAACTCCTCTTCTTTTTAATTTTTATCTAGACCCCCTGATACCCAGGCTGACAGATTCCCAGGAAGTCCAAGGTATTAGTATACAAGACCAGCTGGTCAAAGTTTCCACCTATACCGATGACTTGCTCCTTCAACTTTCTTACCCCGAGGAGTCGATTCCCCCAATGCTCAGGATTATTGATGAGTTTAGCAAAATATCTAACTACAAATTAAATGTGGAAAAGATGTTAGTTTTTTCTCTTAATTACAGAATACAGAAATCTGTTATTACTGATTTTGGACTAGCATGGGAATCTGATAACCTGCGATATTGAGGCATAATTCTTTTGAGGAGTCCAGCCTGTCTCCAACAATTAAATTTGGATCCCCTAATTCACACAATTAGTCTAGATTTAAAAAGATGGCCCCTCTTACCTAGTTCCCTTTGGGGAAGAATTAACTTAGTCAAAATGAATGTTTTCCCTCGCCTCTTCTATCCCCTTAATCTTCTGAACATCTGGCTCCCCCAAACCTGATTTAGAAAGATCTGCAATCTTATCACCCATTTTATTTGGGCTGGCAAAAAACCAAGACTAGTCTTTCACAAACTGGCAGCCCCCAAGTTGAAGGGTGGACTGAGACTACCCCACATAGGTCTTTATTACTGGTCAAGTCATGCCAGCAAATATCTGAGATGGATGACCACTGAACTGTCTCAAGATCCCTTCGCCTATTGTCCTGCATGGCTCCATATAGAGTTACATCTGATTAAGCAACAGGCCCTCTCCCCTTCTGCACTTCTTTTTACCAAAATAAATTCCTTACCCACTCAACTAAAAGTCCCTCCGATTGTTACTTCAATCAGAGTACACACTCAGCTATGTTCCTTTCTAAAATATGCCCAAACTTGTGACCTGACCCAAACCTTGAGGGATAACCCCAACCTTAAATTAGAGGGTAAATCCCTCCTTGTTGGGTGGCTCCCCCAGTTGGGAAATTTCCAACTCTCTTATTTTGTTTCTGAAGAGGGGAATTGGCTTTCTTCTCCAAACATTTAGCATTTTTTAACTCTGTTTTTCTCCCACACCACTGAACTCTCTCCAGTGACCTTACCTTGCTACACTCTCTACCTCCCTGCATGGCCCTACTGTGTCCTCCTCTGCTACTCCCCAGCACCAAGCATCCCCCCCTGTAGATCCATCCCTGGTGTACACCCTGCAATGCTATGTTTGGCTCACCCCCCAGCCTCCACCAGAGGGTGCTTGTTGGCGACCTGCAGCCTAACTTCCACCCCAGGAAGAGGCTGTCCTCTGGACCTCAATCTCTTCCCCTGCCCTCAACCCCAGCCACCCGGGGCCATTCCTGAACCCGGGTCACTGGTGTGGTGCGAGATGTGGCATCCAGAGCCTCAACCCTCAGTGCCATGAGGCACCAGAAATTCAGCAGAAAGAGAGTATCCCTACCACTAGGATCTTTCAAGTTTTTCAGCTGCGTCATCTGCTGCTTGAGGTTATTGGAAGCACCCCTCCACAAGCCCAGAAAATCTCTTTCCTTACAGGTTTAGGCTCCCTGGCAGGTCTCCCGCATGCAGTATCCAAAATTTATAGTACTTTGTTTGACTAGATTTGCCCTAAGTGTTTCAGCCCCTCCTCATTTTGGGCCCCTCTTTTTCCTGATAAAATGCTAGACTGGTCCCAGCTATGGAACAATTACTATAAATTTCTTTCCCAGGATAGTTTTAAACTTATGCAGTTTCACATATTACATAATCGCTACTACTCCCCTCAAAAATTGGCCAAATTGGGATTTGCCCCATCTTCTATTTGCAATCGATGTTTACAAGAAGAATGTAATCTGCTTCACAATTTCTGGAAGTGTTCAAAAGTAGCCCCATTGTGGGCCTTGATCAAGAATAAGGCAGATCTTCTGCTCAGTCTGTCTGAATTATTTTTGACAGATATATGCATATTAGGGGATCTATCTTGTATTTCAGTAATGACCCTTAAATATCACATAGTGATGATTTCTTCTTCTGTTAAAAAGTTGGTATTAAAGCACTGGAAAGATAGCCTTGATATCTCCTATTCAGAATGACTACAGGAGCTCTTAGCATATCTGAGAATGGAGAAATCCATTGCCAGTCTTTATAATAGACATAAGAAATTTAATAGAATATGGGGTTCATTACAAACCCTATACTTGTCATAACCTTTTGTCGAAATTACTCCTTTCATTGCAAGTATTAGCTTCACCATAGAGCTCTGTGTGGGAGGGAGGGGGGATTTGGACAAAGGGGGGGAGAGGGCGGGATAAGTGGGAGAGAACTGTTCCTGTATTTGTCTGATTGTATATTTGTACCTATGTAGCATGTTTTAGGTCTAGTCTCTGAAAAAGAAAAAAATTTCAATAAACTTTAAATTGAAAAAAAAAGAAAATACCATTACTGAACAGTACTATAAATAAGGTTAACAACAAACAATAAAATGTGCATATCAGTCTCATCTTCCATTCTCAGTTCCTGTAATCAAAGTGTTCTTAGTTCAAACAAGTGCTAAATAAATTTTGAAGTACTGTTTATCCTTAGAAATGTGTGCAGTGCCTTCTCAACATTTTCTCACATATATTATGGCACACACATCTTGAAATAAAAAAAAAATGAGTGTTTCCCATGAGAGCGGTTCTATTCTTTCATCTATCACATTTTTGTCCCATGTGCAAATCCAAAAAAAAAAAACTGTTGCTCCCAATTTGCTATAAATATGCACCCTACCAAACACACACGGTCCAGCGGATAACATTTCTTTTAAAACACATATAGTTATTATGGCACACATCTGTTAATGAAATCAGGATGTGTAGCAATGCAGTCCTGGTATTTCTGCTGCCACATTGTTGGCTCATGTGTAAGCAAAAGAAAAAAACCCTAGCAGCTGATTTACTACAGATGTGCCACCCCCACTTCACACAAGGTCCAATGCATACCATTCTTTCTTACTGATTCACCCAGTTTGTACTCAAATATAATTGATTCCAATTACTTCTTTTCTTATTTCCACAATGACACAGAAATTTGTCATGCCATATTGGGCCTTGTAACACAACATCCACACAAACAAATAATTTGATACCTTTTACTGGACCAACAGAGTTGTTAAAAAAGAAAATAGGTGCTTTGAGCTTTCAGACAACACTTTCTTAAAGTCCAGTTCAGGCCAATGGGATTTTTCGCAACTTGTTATCATTTTTTTATGTATTATGTGGAGTTTAAGAACGTGTATTCTTCCAAGCTAACTGTCATTGGTTTCTGATAAAGGATTCTGTGTTGCCTGAAAGCTCAAATCATGTATTTTCTTTTTTAACAACTCTGTTGGTCCAATAAAAGGTATCAAATTATCTATTTGTGTGGATTTTATTTCCAAGAGAAATCTAAAAACTGTTCTTTGTAGCCCCTGGCAAGCAACACTTGACAACGCTCACTAAACTGCTGCAAAAGCCCATAAACTGCATGATAGCAGCACCACTAATCACATTACAGTATGTCAAGAAACCATCCAATAGATTATGGCTACTAGTGTAACCATTCAATATGTTGTTGGGTGGACCACTGGTTTAAACAGGGACAGTGAGATTTCTAACTTCTACTATAGAAAAAATGCCAATACAAACAACTAACATTGATCAGTTATTTTGGTACCTGCATATGGGTTGCTGATGAAGTGCTCATATCACAAATAAAACAGCTGAGATCCTACTAAAAATAACTAAATACATACCATTTTTCATTTTACTGTACACAACACATTATAAAGTATTATAGTCATAAACACAACATGAAAGCTGGGGACTCCCATGGTATACATCAGATATCCCATGATGTAGCTTGAAAATTTCACATTTTAAAATTGAGTTAAACACCTATTTATTTAGCCAAGCCTTCTCTGATGGGATTTAATTTATGATTTTAGGAATGCTGATTTTAATTAACAAATTACTGTTATAGCATGTGAAGTGCTTTTACTCACTGAAATTTGCACTGAACAAATAAAGAATTGCTTGATTGATTGATATTATTTGGTGTCAATGTTGGAGTTATTGTCTCTGCACACTTGTGGCTGCACCACTCATGCAAGTGTGCAATAAAATGAACATTCTCTAAAATAATATTCATATTTGAAGCTACCTTATTGGATATTCCCTATTCATACAACAGGTATACAATTTATTTGCCATGATGAACATGTTATTTTAGGCAACATGAGCAAGATAAATAAAACTGGTCACACTGAGTATCCTCTGAAATGTATTCCCACATGTGAAGATAAATATCTGAGCACGCTCAATGATCAATTTAATTTATTTTCCCCAGAACACCACTGTAAATGAGTTTTATGATTCAGTAGGTCTTTTCATGTAAAACTCTCTGAATAAGTAAAATGTAAGATGCCATTTATTTTTAAATTGAATATACAGTGGTCCATGTAGCCTACATTAATTGTTCCCTTTTGCAGCTTTTTACCATTTCTATCACAAAACTACCTAAACACCGTTTATATAAATCAAATAGGAAATGGGATGATGTAAGATATCATTTTTATCTTCACATGAGGATATTGGTCTATTGCTATCTCACTCATCTCTATCTCATCCCTCATGAGGTTTCAATAGAGCAATATTCTCTCAAGAAGATTAAAATATCTTAAGTTAGTCCATGTCATATCCCATATCGATATCTGTCTATCTATCTGTCTGTCTATCTATCTATCTATCTATCTATCTATCTATCTATCTATCTATCTATTTATTATAGGGGCACGCTTAGGGTTCAATGGTCACTTCTCTGTTAAACTCAAAATGTTGCACTTTAATAACTTTGCAGCCATTTCACCAATTCACATGAACTTCTGCATGCACCACCAGAAACACAGGATATATAGATGTGGCAAATTTTGTTACGATTGGATGTGCTGGTGCTGAGATATCGAGTGTCAGAAAATGTGAAAATTACCATTTTGTGTATTTTTTTGTAACACTGTTTCTCAAAAACTGTGTGTAGTTGTGGTCTGCAATTAGCAGGATATACAGCTCTTGGGCCACAGATGTGTCTTCGAAAGGTTTGGTGAAAATATATTAATCCATCAAAAGTTATTACATTTTCAATGTTCCCATTATTTCCTATGGGAAAAGATATATGACCCACTCTAAATACATTTTTTTTTACCACAAATGCGTTATTTTTGCCAGCAAAGGCAGAATCTTTTTCCATGCTGCCACTATCATGTTTTCAGTTTGCGAGGCAAAGAAAGTTAAATATTTTTAAAAATTGTGCCATTTCGTAAATACCGACAATTCTGTTTACCTAATTGGGGCCCTAGGAATTGGATTCTGGGGTTCGTTTTTTACAACAATGCCAAGAAATGTGTTTATTTAATCCAAACCATTATTTTGCCACAAGTTGTGGCACTTGCTTTGGTGAAACAAACATTTTTTTTCTGCAAATTGTGAAAAAACATTCGATTATAGTGCGAAACATGGATCTGTTCCTGCAATTTGCGGCAATACACTTTTTTATGTAGCTGCTTCTTGTTGTCACTGCATAATGAAGAAAGTGATCAGAATTTTGGACTGAACTGTTCAGGATACAAAGGGCTCCCTTCTCAAATGTGCCTGCTGCTGGTTTGGGAAAAATGTATTACTTTACTGCATAGTTCTGCAACTTTAAATTTTGCTTACTTTATGATAGGATTACAATGGGTGGTCTACAGAGTGCAGCCTGCAGAAGATGCAGGTTGTGTCAAACTCTTTTCTTATCCCCATCATTGGTGTTATAGTGAATGTCACAACCCCACTCAGCAGGTCAGCCCTCTACTCCCAAAGTGACAACCTCTGAGCGTAGAACTGTGAACAGTTAACAGAACAAGGTAACCCTCTTGTCTGTTTTGTGGGTTCGAGTCACCTTAGTCCCAAGTTCTGGAGGGATTCAAACTGATAACCTCTTGTTAGCATACCCAATTGTCAGGCTCAGATAATTCTGTCTTCGGGGGGCCAGATATCTTTGCCTGTGGGCACCCAACCAGGTATTATAAAATGAACCCTTAGAACTCTATGCAAGACCTAGAGAATGCTTATCTGTTTCCAAGTTTGGTACCACAACAAGCTCATGCACAGCATCAGCTATAACCATCTGAGCTTCACGTATATAAAAAGAAGCTTCAAGGCACACCAGCCAGTTTCTGTTTTTAAAATAGATATCTTTACTTTAAAATAGGTAAAATAGGAAAACAGTAAAATATAGAACAAGATATCCCCACACATACAGTCTTAAAAACAAAACAAGTTTAAAAGTGCAAATTCCTACAATCCATACACTCAGACTGGTCTTAGCTAACTGTATTTTAACTTTATTAATTTTTCAGTGATTCGATGTTCCTCTCTCTCTCTCAGTCAGAAAATGAATGTCTCTGTGTAAGGTCTGCTCAGTATATTTAAAAGCAGTCTTAAGCCAGCCTTCTCTCTGAGGTCACCTAACTCTACCTTGGTGTATTAAAATTTATAATTTATAACACAGGATGTCCTACTAAGATATTTAAAAAAATTAATAGGTGACATAAATGAATCTCCTCTCTTCATGTGGCTTGCCAAAACTGTGATCTGCTTCACACAGACATCAAAGTCTCTTTGATGTAATTCTGGCTTCCTTAGATGACACCCCCAACACATGCATATTGGACTTCTTGAACCAGTCTGTGATCTGTTTCACACAGACATCAAAGTCTCTTTGATGTAATTACTGGCTATTTTTGGAGACACCCCAACACATGCATATTCTCCTTCCTTCATGACACATAGTGCAAATCAAAAGATTTCCCTGAGGATGTCATGAATGGATATTTTATTTTCTGGACTTCAAAGAAAACTTAACAAAGTAATTGCATTTCAGATATCTGCAGATTAAGCTACCTTCTGTCCTTCAAACTTATCCCTGGGGGGTTTTTCTGTGTCAATTTCAGCCAGACAGCATTTTCTCCTGACAGACACTCCCTTAAATATTTTATATTGCGGAAAAAATATCATATTGAAATCAGAACCAGCTGTCCACATGCCACAATCCTCTCCACCTAGACTGAATTTTGGGGGTCTATCCCCTGCATGGGATGAGCTACGCAAATCAGTTCACTCCTCATACACATGAGACAGCCCATCTGAGTTCTGATTAGTCACTCCAGCACTATGTAGAATGGTCATGTCATATCCTTGCAAAGCTAGCCTACACCTAGCAATCGACCCATTGTTTTTCCCCATCTGCATCAGCCAAACCAGGGGGTTGTGGTCAGTCTGCACCACAAAATGCTGCCCATACAAGCATGGCTCCAATTTCTTTAGGGCCCACACTATGGCAAGACACTCCTGGTCCACCGTGGCATATGCCTGCTCCCTGGGAAGTAACTTTTTACTCAGGTAGGCTATTGGGTGATCCCTCCCTTGGCTGGATCTCTGACTCAGTACTGCCCCAATACCCACATGGAAGGCGTCAGTCTGAACTATAAAAGGTTTGCTATAGTCAGGACTTGTCAAAACAGGAGCACTGCACAGTGCCTCCTTTAGTTTGGAAAAGGCTTCCTCACAGGCTGGGCCCCAGGTAATTCTCTTGGGCATTCTCTTCTTTGTCAGGTCAGATAGGGGAGCAGCCAGGGCACTGTAATTGGGTACAAATTTTCTACAGTACCCTGCTGTCCCGAGAAAACTCCTGACCAGTTTCTGAGTTTCTGGTCTGGACCATTGCCTGGATTACCTCTATTTTTATTTGGTTAGGATGGAACTGTCCCTGGCCTACCACATGCCTGAGGTATGCCACTTCTCCCATGGCCATCTGGCACTTCTTGGCTTTGACAGCGAGCCCGGCCCTCTGTATCCTGCCCAGCACTTCCCTAAGGTGGGATAGATGTTCCTCCCAGCTGGTACTAAAGATGGCAATGTCATCCAGGTATGCCAAAGTGTACTTCTCAGCACCATTTAACACCTGGTTTACCAACCTTTGGAAAGTGGCTGGGGCATTCTTCATTCTGAAAGGCATTACTTTAAACTCAAATAAGTCTATCGGAGTGATGAAGGCCAACCTCTCCCTAGCTCTGTCCATCAACTCTACCTGCCAATACCTTTTGTCAGGTCAATGGTCGTAAGGTAGGTCGCCCCTTCCAACTTGTCCAGGAGTTCATCCGTCCGGGGCATCGAGTGGGTGTCTGACTTCATGACTGCATTCAGTCCATGATAGTCTACACAGAATGAGTGGAGCTATCTGGCTTGGGTACAAGGACTACAAATGAGACCCAGGGACTGTGGGATCTCTGGATTACCCCTAAATCCAGCATCTCCTCCACTTCCCTCCTAATGTCATTTTGGACAGCCTCTGACACCCAATATGCTGTCTGCTGTATGGGCGTCTGTGTCTCCACATCATGTGTCACTAAGGGGGTTAGTCCAGGCTTGTCACTAAACAAGGGGGCAAAGTCTGTGAAAACCTCCCTTACTTCCTGGATCTGGCCTGGGGTCAGCTGGGGAGACAATTTTACTGCATCCACAGAGGACTCCTGCTTACTTTATTCCAGCAAGTCCAGAAGGGGGTCTCCTTCATCTGTCCCCTTCCCATGATTATGCACTGCAAACACCATGTCAGCCCTGTTTGCATATGGCTTCATCATGTTGATATGGTACATTCTGTCTACAGTCAGGTAACTCCACAATGTAGTTCACGTCATTTACCTTCCTAACCACTTTGTATGGTTCTGTCCACTAAGCCCGCAGCTTGTCTTTCCAGACTGGAATAAGGACCATGACTTCCTCACCCACCATGTATGAGCAAGCTCTGGCTCTGTGGTCGTACCACACTTTTTGTTTCTGTTGGGCAGCTGCCAGGTTGCTCTGGGCTGTCCCCATAAGCTCCTTCAGCCTTTCCCTAAACCTAAGGATGTAATCCACAATGGGAGTTCACTGGGTGGTGTGCTTGCCTTCCCAGTCCTCCCGGGTCAAGTCTAGGGGCCTACGTACCCGGCATCCATACAAGAGTTTGAAGAGGGAAAATCCTGTTGACTCTTGGGGCACCTCCCTGTATGCAAACAACAAGTGGGGAAGGTATTTCTCCCAGTACCTGCCATGCTGTTCAGCAAATGCCTAGAGCATTGACTTTAGTGTACCATTGAATCATTCCATGAGCCCATTGGCTTGTGGGTGATACAGTGTTGTGCATCTCTGCACCACCCCACACTTCTCCAATAAACATTTCATCAGGTCAGACATGATGGAACCCCCCTCTATTGGTGATTACCTCCTGCAAAAACCCAACACAGGAGAAAATCACAAGTAAGGCATCTGCCACTTTGTCTGTCCTCAGAGAGGATAGGGTGACTGCCTCTGGGTACCAGGTGGCATAATCCACCACAGTCAGGATGAATCTCTTTTCTGAGGAGCTGGGAGTATTTAAAGGCCCCACAATATCCATTTCTACCCTCTGGAATGGCTCCTCCACTATGGGCAATGGAATCAGGGTGGCTTGGGTTTTCTTGCCTGCCTTCCCTATTTCTTGGCACTGGTGACAAGACCTGCAAAACTCCTTCACCTGCTGGGTGAAGTTAGGCCAGTAAAAATTCTGGGCCAACCGCTGCATAGTGCGTACAATTGCCAGATGAACAGACAAGGGAATATCATATGCAATTTTGAGCAACTGCTCACGATACCCCTGGGGAATGACAAGATGCCTGCCTAGCATCCCTGCCTCTGTCTGTACTGCCTGAGTATATGTAAGTCCATTTTCCCAATAAACCTTGTGTCTGCCATCACCTATCTGTGCTCCGTCAGAGTCTGCCCAAGCCCTCAGCTTCTGTAAACTAGGGTCACTCCTCTGAGCAGCTGCAAACCCCTCACACAGTCCCAAGCATGGGACAGGTCCCCTTCAGTCACTAAATTAGGGCCCCTAGCACTAGCATCAGGGACCTCAGGATCACTGTCAGTCCCAACCCTCTGACATGGGGTCACCCCTTCCTCTTCGGAGTAACCCTCTGTAGCTGTGTGGTTACTTGCTATTGGGGAAATTTCTACCCCCTTTTTATCAGTCTTCCCATCTGGAGACACAGGCTGAGAACCAGCCTCTCAGTGGTTTCCACACTGGTTTTAGTGGGGTTCAGGGAACTACAATTTTCCCTTGCTGCTTGGCTACGGGTAACCGCACATACCATCCCCTGCTGGAGATTGTTACCCAGGATCACATCCACTGCTAATGTTTTGACTATAGCCACCTGTTGCACAGTTTCCCCTGTTTCACCCCAGTCTAGGAGAATACTAGTGAGGGGCAATTCCCCCCCCACAAAGTCCTGTACAGTGATGTATTTATTGGGTATAAGCTGACCAGGCTGTACCAGACCCCCCTTTACCAAGATCAGGGATGCCCCTCTGTCCCTTAACCCCTGCATCTGTACCCCATTCACCATGACTGGGTGCATATGGTCCCTCATGTTCACTGGCATGCTTCCAGGGACACACAAACATCCCACTTCTTTTCTAGCACCCGGTTGTGTATTATTGCTTGCCTTTTTGGGACACTGTCTGGCAATATGCAAAGTTTCTTTACACAACCAGCATTCATTTCTTCTCTCAGAGAAATCTTTTCTCTGAAACCTGTGGCTAACTGGTTTTGGTGGAAGCAGTGAGGGTTTTAGGTGCCCTGAAGGTATGCTTTTCCATTTCTGCACTGCTACAACCTCCCCATTCACTCTCAGAGCAGGTCTGCTCTTGGCATAGTGATCCAAGAGTTCAGCAGCCTCTTGCACTGTTTTGGGATCTCGGTCCTCTAGCCAGATTTTTAGCTCTGCTGGGCATGCCCAATATAACGGTTCTAATAAAATTACATTTTCAATTTTATCAACAGAGTTTGCCTCAACTCCTTCTCACCAATGTTTTAAAAACTGACGTTCTGTGGCTAGCTCCACATAGCTCAAAGCAGAGCTTCTCCTGAGCTTACAGAATTTAGCTCTGCATGATTCAGCAGTTAATTCAAACTTTTTTAACAGTGCAGCTTTTAGTTTACTCTAATTATTACTGTCCTCATTGTCCATTTGACCCAATGCATCCTGAGCTTTTCCGGTAAGTAGTGGGGATAGCTGGAAGCTCCAGAACTCTCTAGGAATTTTAACCTGAATACAAACTTTTTCAAACGAATTTAAAAAGGCATCCATATCTTCTCCCTCTTTAAATTTGGCTATTAATTTGGTGTTCAATTCGTAACTCAGTCCTGCAGTCCCAGTTAAACCCAAGCCACTTACCTGCTCTAGTACCTCTGGTTGGAGTCGTAGCTTTTCCAGTTTGTGTTGCCTCTAGTGCTCCTCTCTTCTCCTCTGCAGCTTGGTGGGGCTCACGCTACTCACGGTCTGCCTCCCTCTGTTCTCGCTCTGCCTCTCAGCGTTCTTGCTCGGCCTTCTCTTCTTCAGCTTGCTGGTGCTCACTCTCCTCACAGTCTGCCTCTTATCTCTCTCATTCCCTCTTTTCCTGGAACTCCAGCTCCATCATGTGCAACTCAATTTGCAGCATGAGTACTTCCAGATTCAGGATACTGGTGACCATCCTCTGCTGCTGTGGCCCTTCACTGACAGTGGCCTTGCAGTCCTCCTCACTGGACCTGGACACAGCAATGGCCACTAGCCCTGCCACACTTGAGGACTGGTCCTTTTCAGTCATGGTTGGTGACTCACTGCTCTGGGTATCTGCTACCATCAGGGCCTCTATGAGGGTCTGTCTTTTGGCTGTCACCTCAAATGGGACTCCTATGTCCCCGCACAAAAGCTTTAAGTATTTTACAGTGTGCCTGCTGTAGTTGGAAGCCATCTTTCCTGACTACAGCTACTCTGACTGTCACTTTAGAAAAAAAATAACATGGGTAGGAACTTGACTATAAGCCAAAGGATATAGTTCTGTTTCCTTTTGAAATAAAACACTGCCTTTCTTTTTTCCAAGTGAGCTGAACAGTCTCAAACTGACACACTGAACAAGAAAGCTTATACCACCAAACTTTATATCCCACCACTGCCACCAAATTTGTCACAACCCCACTCAGCAGGTCAGCCCTCAACTCCCAAAATGATAACCTCTGAGCATAGAATTGTGAACAGTTAACAGAACAAGGTAAGCCTCTTGCCTGTTTTGTGGGTTTGAGTCACCTTAGCCCCAAGTTCTGGAGGGATTCAAACTGATAACCTCTTGTTAGCATACCCAATTGTCAGGCTCAGATAATTCTGTCTTCAGGGGGCCAGATATCTTTGTCTATGGGCACCTAACCAACAATTACAAAATGAACCCTTAGAACTCTATGGAAGACCTAGAGAACTCTTATCTGTTTCCAAGTTTAGTACCACAATAAGCTCATGCACAGTGTCAACTATAACCATCTAAGCTTCACTTATATAAAAGAAGTTTCAAGGCACACCAGGCAGTTTCTGTTTTCAAACTAGATATCTTTACTTTAAAATAGGTAAAATAGGAAAACAGTAAAATACAGAAAAGATATCCCCACACATACAGTCTTAAAAACAAAACAGGTTTAAAAGTGCAAATTCCTACAATCCATACACTCAGACTGGTCTTTGTTAATTGTATTCTTACTTTATTAATCTTTCAGTGCTTTGATGTTCCTCTCTCTCTCAGTCAGAAAAAGAATGTCTCTGTGTAAGGACTGTTCAGTATATTTAAAAGCAGTCTTGAGCCAGCCTTCTTTCTGAGGTCACCTAACTCCACCTTGGTGTATTAAAATGTATATTTTATAACACAGGATGTCCTACTAAGACATTAAAAAAAATAGTAGGTGACATAAATGAATCTCCCCTCTTCATGTGACTTGCCAAAACTGGTCTGTGATCTGTTTCACACAGACATCAAAGTCTCTTTGATGTAATTCTGGCTTCCTTAGATGACACCCCCCAACACATGCTTGTTGGACTTCTTGAACCAGTCTGTGATCTGTTTCACACAGACATCAACGTCTCTTTGATGTAATTACTGGCTATCTTGGGAGACACCCCAAAACATGCATATTCTCCTTCCTTCATGACACATAGTGCAAATCAAAGATTTCCCTGAGGATGTCATCAATGGATATTTTATTTCCTGGGCTTCAAAGAAAACTTAACAAAGTAATTGCATTTCAGATATCTGCAGTTTAAGCTACCTCCTGTCCTTTGAACTTGTCCCTGAGGGGTTTTGATGTGTCAGTTTCAGCAAGACAGCATTTTCTCCTGTCAGACACTCCCTTAAATATTTTATTTTGCAGAAAAAATATATTGAAATCAGAACCAGCTGACCATGTGCCACAGTGAACACCCAACCTTCCCACCCTAGTAGGTACTATTCTACCACCCAGCTTCCGCCCCTTCTGCAAAAAGAGCCAGCAACTGGCACAGCCCACCACTCACCACCACTGCCAGATGCCAACTGAGCTCAATCATTGGTGTATAGTGGCACCCCCCACCCTCTGATGCCCATTGTGAGCTCTTGTTGGTGGTTAGTGGCACCCCCAACCTCCCATGACTCTATGATGCTGAAAAGAAGAAAATCATCCCTCAATATCTGTCTTTTTTAAAACCTGAAAAAAAGAAAACAGTCCCTCATTATCCTCGCCATCCCCCTCCACCATCCTGATCCTCCCACTGAGCACTCACTTCACCCACACACACACACACACACCCTTACCTTATACTTACCACTGGAGGTCACAGGCTCTCATCTTCTTTGGACTGAGGTGTGTCTGCACTCTTCAAAGCCAAACCATGAACTGAGGAATGAAGGTAAGTGTCATATAATGTATTTTAATAGCGTTTTTAACCTATGTTCTTAACTCTGCCATTTTTCAGAATTTTTTTACTAAATTTTCAACATGGCCTTTTTGAAACCTTGACCCATGAACACTGGCACTGTCATTTCATTATTCAGGCCCGGAAGGTGATTTCACGGTTGCTGCACAAAATTACCTTTGGGACCAAATAACAAAATTTCACCACCAGTGCTCATGAGGTGGGGTCCAAAAAGGCCATGTTGAACATCTGGTAAAAGAAAATTCCTGAAAATAGCCAAGTTATAAGCATTCATTGAAATTTTTCTACCCATGCGCATAACTTTGGTAATTTCTTTTAATATTTTAAGTCCAGATTTTCAACATAGCCATTTTTTGACACACCACTGCATGAACAGAAAAGGCGTTACTTTTCATATCCTGTCCGAAATGTGTTTTTGCACCTGTGGCATGGAATGGTGTTCTAGCATGGATCTGAACATTTTCACCTATGGGGTTTATGAGGTGGGATCATAAGAAGACTGTTCAAAATTTGGGGTCAAACTATGAAAACATGCCAAAGTTATGACCATTCATTGCAACTTCACTATGCCCACTCATAACTTTGGAAATGTTTAATATTTTGATCCCAGATTTTCAAAATGTCCTTCTCATTACCCCACATCTTGCACTTTGGGATACGTAACCCAAAAATTATCTACTGTATAAACAACATCCAGTTCAAAGCCACCAGCAAAGAAAGGGACCTGGGCATATTAGTAAATACCAAACTTACATCTTTTGACCACTGCTCAAAAGTGGCTAATATGACCAATGGGCTACTAAACAGATAAAGTGTTCCTTTGTCTCAAGATCTGAGCAATTTTTGATCCCACCTAACAGGGCTTGTGTCAGACCGCTACTTGACTATGAGTCACCATTCTGGAACCCATATCTCAAAGGAGATATTGATAGACTAGAAAGGGTTCACAGACGGGCAACTAAGATGGTCCCTAGATTATCAGCAAAGACCTATCGGTCTAGGCTTCAATTAACAGGCTTAAATTCTCTTCAGAATAGGTGACATAGAGGGAACTACTTTTCCTATATAACTTGTTGAAATCCCCAGACCTTATGAACAAATGTGGACTCAGCTACACTATCAGTTGAATTGTTCCTAGACACCACACTAAACAACTTATAGTACCCAGAGCCAGGACCAATCTCAGACTAATTTTTTCTCAGTAAGGGCACCAAAACTCTGGAATATATTGCCACAGGAATTGGTTGACTGTGGTCATTTTGATTCATTCAAAAAGGGTCTTGATTGTTGGTTAAACCAAAATCAAACAACATAAATGTGCCCACACAATTGTGGGGGAAAATCTAGATGGGCCTCAGCCTTCTTTTTTCCTATAAAAAACCTAGTAAACCTAGTAAACCACATGTATGTCAGAGCTGTCATTTTTCAAATCTTGCCTAAAATGTGTTTTTGCACCTGTGGCTCAGAATGGCATTGCAGTTGTGCAGAATTATGTTCTGGTGGGAATTTGAAAATGTCCTGTACTGGCTACATGAGGTAGGATAATAAGATGGCTATCCCAAACAATTTGATCACTGTTGTCTTATAAATGGGTGTGCAGGGCCCAGACAGCCCTGTGCTTCCACAGCAGCATACATATACACATCTAAGAAGGGATGGGAGTGCAGGGCCCAGAGGGCCCTGAGCTCTCAGAGACAAATAAGGATATGATTATACTATCTGAAAAAGTAAGGAAATTAATTGCAAAAAATGTTGTTAATGCAACAGTTAGGGTTGTTACTAAAGTGACAAAAGTAGGGAGATGTGGCATTATAGTTTCCAACCCTAGCACCCCACTCCCACCCTGCAGACACCGACAGATGTCTGAGGTGTGTCTTGGAGTCATGAGCCCTAATGCTCACCCCATTCTCATGTACTGTACCCATCTCATCTCATTTAGTTATGGAATGGGGTGAGTGCTAAGGCTGATGACCCTAAGGTACACCCCAATGCTTGTTGATGTCACAACACACAACGGCCATGAAGCACCATGGACAAAATCTGAAAAACTGCCCTCATAACTGGTGAAAGGTGCATTTTTCAATGTTTTGGTATGCAAAAACCATAAATACGACCAAAATAATATTTGGCAAATAAAGAGATCTAGCATGCCCCATCATGCATACCACATTTCATGCAAATCTGTTAAATGGGTCATATGTTATTAACATGCAAATTTTCAAGTTTAACAGAGAAGTGGTTTCATTTCCCTAAATATAGCGGCACAACTGCATCCCTATTTTATATATATATATATGTATATATATATATATATATATATATATTAGAGGCAAAAAACTCCGTTTAATGCATTAGTTAGGGTTGTTCACAGCGACAAAAGTGAGGAAATTCACTGTTAGGGTTGAAAACCCCCTTGGACCCCGCCCACCCCAACTGGCATTGGGGTGCGCATTAGGATCATCAGCCCTAACTCTCACCCCATGACATGTGTAAAGCAGCAGAAGTATAGAAGAATGGGGTGAGAGTTAGGACCCACAATCCCAATCGCACCCCAATGCCAGTTGGGGGGTGGGCTGGGGTCCAAGGGGTTTTCAACCCCTAACAGAGAATTTCCTCACTTTTGTCACTGTGGAACAACCATAACTAATGCATTAAATGGAGTTTTTGCCTCTAATTTCCTTCTTTTGAGAATGATAACGAAATAGTGAATGTAATGCAGCAGCGGAGGCAGCGGGCCGTGGGAACCTGGGGCCCGATGTGTTGTGGCATACTAACAGGGACAGCAACGCAAAACAGAAATGCTAACAGTGGTGCACATTGTAACACAAGCACGAATGAGAACAGAAAGGGTACACTACAGGTGGCGTGAGCGGGAATGGTCTGCCACGTGATGTGTTGTCACATAGTAACATGGTGCCTGCAAACAGAAATGTCAATGGGCATGGTGATGTAAAGTGAAACAGAAAGATAAACAGTACTGTAGACAGAAATGGCAAAAATAACAGAAGCATAGCGCAAATGAAAGCGCAAGGATACGCACATGGTGGCACAGGCGACAACGGTAAGTGAAGCAGTGCGGATCCACAGGCGGAAAGGGCAACAGTAACAGTAATGTAAACGCACAGGCTGGTTTCCCAAAACCTGCATTGAGAAAGACAGTGAGTACAAATAATGTATGCAAAATAATGAGTATCGGCGCAGAAAATGAGATCTTGGAATACTAAATACATTATATCTCAGGAACCGTATGGCGTGAAAAAAATTTAAAACCATATTATTTACAACTTCTGGCTAATTTAAATCTTAGCCCCATTAGGGGGCTAAAAGTTTTCTAACAGAAAAATCCGTATCTCACACCGTTTCGAGATCGGGCCCTGAAAAGCGTGATGAACGCGTAATGTTATCCTATGGGAAAAAAAGAAAAGTTCAGAGTGCCATAACTTTGCCTCCCTGTAATGTTTTTCACCAAACTACTGAAAGGCACATCTGTGGGCTGTTGGCTGTCATCCCTCCAAATTTCAGGAAAAAAGACCAAACCGTTATTTTGCAGCAGGGCTCCAAATGATTTCTGTTAAGTGTCGGCGCCGTAATGTTATCCTATGGGAAAAACTATCAATTTTGGAGTGCCGTAACTTTTGCCATGTGATATTTTTCACCAAACTACTGAAAGGCACATCTGTGGACTGTTGGCTGTCTTCCTCAAATTTCAGGAAAAAGACCAAACCGTTATTTTGCAGCAGGGTGCCAAAGGATTCCTGTAATGCTTGGTGGCCGTAATGTTATCCTATGGGAAAAACTATCAACTTTGGAGTGCCATAACTTTGCCGCTGTGTAATATTTTTCAATACAACACTGAAAGGCACATCTGTGAGATGTCGGCTGCGTTCCTCAAATTTCAGCCCAAAACTCCCAACGGTTATTTTGCAGTGCAGTGCCAAAAGAATTGCTGTCATTTCCCACAGACTAGAAAATTACTGTCGCATTTCAAAGCTTTATAAAATTTGCAACACTTTCTCGTAGAGCACGAAAGTAATTTACGAAATACTTTTTCCAGAAATTTGAAAAACATATTTCTGGGGTGTTTTACCACAAAATAAAGACATGGCAAGCATCCTCAGGGCCCGACTAGGTGAATACAAAAAAAATTAGATTGCTAGAGGGTCCCAAATTTAAATGCCAACCATTTTTATGATCACCAACTGAAAACAAAATGGCCGATTTGCGAAAGTAACAGGCCCATTTGCGAAAGTAAAATGGCATTTGCCAAAGTGTTGAACTTTTTGTTAACTTTTCCCATTGACTTATAATGGGAAACTGTTTTTTGAATAACTTTTGAACCGTTTAATATTTTTTCACGAAATCTTCAAAAGGCACATCAGGGACCCCGGCTGCACATTCCCTGAAGATTTCAGGCTGGTCACGCAAACCGTACGACCTGTAGGCGCGACCACAGAATTCCAGAAAAGCATAAATGCGTGCACAGATCATGCTTAATCACTCCGCAACCATATATCTGATCAGTACAAAACTTGGCAGATCCCAAGGCCTATGGGTCTTGATCATACATTCCAAATTTCAGGCAAATCCATAAGACGGTTGCAAAGTTATTAATGTGCAAAATATTGGGTTTAACATGGAAATGGCTCCTCAACCCTAACTATGGTAGCACTACTGTGCTACCATATATATATATATATATATATATAATATATATATATATATATAAAATATATATGTTTATATATATATATATATATATATATATATATATATATTGCAACCTAGACGTTAGAGGAACAAGGTGTGAATGAGCTTGGTACATCCAGCAGACCAGACCTGAGCTTGATTCTCACAACCTTCACTTGCATACTGTGTGACTCTGAGCAAGTCATTTAACCGCTCAGTGCTGCCGGGTCACCCCTGAAAACAGGCAGTTGTGCCTAGTGGCCTTACCCAGTTACCAAAGACTAAAATAATAAAAAAAAAATATATATATATATATATATATATATATATATCAGTATACATATATTGCAGTGGCATTGGTATATTATTAAGGTTGCACGGCCACGTCTATGTTAAACCCCAAATCGTGCACTTTAATAACTTTGCAACCATTTGTCCGATTTCCCTGATAGTTTGCGTGCACCATCTGGTACCATAGATCTCTGGATCTGACAAGTTTAATTCTAGTCAGATGTGAAGTTGCAGAGCTGCAGAGTGCCAACAATTGTGAAAAATCCTCACTTTTTGGCAAATTCTTTGCTCGGAGCTATGGCACAAATGGTTTGGGGGTCTGGTCTGAAATTTTCAGGTTTATGAGGTCTGGGTCGCTGATGTGCATTTTGAAGGTTTGATGAAAAATTATTAATCCATTCAAAAGTTATTAAAGTGTAAAATTTCCCATAATAGCCCAAGGGAAAAAAATTCGTCTGCCTCAATAGCACTTTTTACTTTCGTAAAAGTACTTTTGACTGCCACAAATGAGTTGTGCACTTTTGTTCTGCTGCCATTTTGTTTTCAGTTAGTGACAGCTAAAAATTGCTGTAATTCAAAATATACTGCCACTTGGTAAACACCAAGAATTATGCTTACGTATTCGGGGCCTGAGGAACATGATCCTGGCATTATGTTTTTAAATATTGGCCTGAAATATGTTTTTGGCATTTCAGCTGTTGGCAGTACCCCAATTTGCAGCAATTCTTTAGCGAAAGTGCTGGAAATAGTGTCCATTTTCTAGCAACTAATGGCACAATTGCGTGAAAAAACTGCTTAAATTGTTGTACTGTTTTACAAAAATTGCCACAAATTGCAACAATACTTCAATGGGAAAAACCCACTGACACCAGTAAAATAGCCCAAAACCTTTTCTGGCCACTTTTTGGGTAATATAAGATCAGAATCATATTCCTTGGACCCTGCTTAAGTAAACACCTGTTGGTGTTTACCTAATAAAAGGAGTTTTTCTCCTTTTACTGCCTCTAAGGTGCTGAAGCATGTTTTATTTAATAAAACTGTTTCTGCTGACATCGGGTTGCCCTATCCCCATGTTGGCGGTAGAAAACCCCCCCTCACACACGTGCCACTGTGGGATGCTGGGTAGCCCACTCCCAGTGTCCCCAAATATATATATATATTTTTTTTTTTACAAAAATGCTTCTGCCGACATTGGGGTGCCCAATCCTTGTGTTTTCAGTAGAAATCCACCATCTCACTACCCGACCAATGTGCTACACCAAAGAGCCCACTCCCAGTGTACAGAAATATTTAGTTTAAATTCTCCTTTTATCCCATCAGGGTATCCAATCCCGGTGTTGGAACAACCCCCCTCCGACAGTGTGGGATACTGGGTAGCCCACTCCCAGTGTCTCTATGTTATATTTCAAAGTCCCCAGTATGATGGAACACTGGGGAGACCACCCCCAGTGTCCTGATATATTGCTTTTTGCTCCTGTTAAAAAAAGAAAACAGTCCCCCACATCCTTTTTGTTTAAAATACCCTGTAAAGAAGAAAACAGTCCCTTGTTGTCTCCTCCATTCCCACTCACCCATTCTGACCCTTTCACTGAGCAACCCACCTCCTTACACCCTCCCTTGCCCTATTTGTACCACCAGAGGCTGTTGCTGGCATCTTCTGTTGACTGGGACACATCTGCACTCTTCAAAGATGAACAGCAAACAGAAGAATCAATGTAAGTGTTGTATAAAGGCTGTGTATGGCATTTTGAACTTGTGTTGATATCACAGTCATTTTTTGCAATTTTTACACCAAATTTCAACAAGGGCTTTTTGAGACCCCACCTCATGAACACTGTCACTACTGTTTCACTAATCAGATCCAAAAGGTGATTTTGTGGTTGCTACGTGGAATCTCCTTTTGGGACTGATTAATTAAATGACAGTGCCAGTGCCAGTGTTCATTAAGTGGGGTCTCAAAAAGCCCATGTTGAAAATTTGGTGCAAAAATACCAAAGCAAGCCTGAATTATGCATGATTGTTGAACTGTTTCTACGTACGTTCATAACTTAGGCAATTTTTTGTATTTTCACTCCAAATTTTCATCAATTACATTTTTTCACACCATCTCATGAACAGTTCAGCAGTCATTTTTCATATCATGCCCAAAATATGTTTTTGCTACTCTGGTGCAGAATGGCAAATTCATTGTGTGACTTCAGCTGAGTGGCCCCGGTGCTGATACCTGCCAGTGGCCGCAACTCCACATCCAGCACGCCCTCCCCATGCAAGGAAAGAACCTGCAAGCCCAAATCAGGCTCTTCACTTCAGCCGAGTGACCCCGGCACTGATCCTTGCCAGCGGCCCCAACTTCACATCCAGCCCACCCTCCCCAACCAAGGAAAGCAGTTGCAAGCCCAAATCAGGCTCTCCACTTCAGGTGAGTGGCCCTGGCACTGATCCCTGCAGGCAGCCACAACTCTGCATCCAGCCCACCCTCCCTGACCAATGAAAGCAGGTACAATTGGTTAGCTCCCAGCCTGGAGCTGCCAGGCTTCAATCCCTGTAATTTGACTGGCTCCTGGGGACTGAGGCCGCTTCCCAATTGGGCACCACAAATCACCATCGACAGAGTGTGCTAGGCACCTTTTTCAAATCACAGCTCGGCCACTGCCTTGCTCTACTCTCTGGACAGTTTTTCTATGAATGCACTGCTACTGTGGAAATTATTATTTTTTCTTTCTTCTTGGAATATTCCTGTTGTTTACCTGCTACTCTGTAAATTTTAGATTGTACTAGCGAGGGTTTAACTGTGGTAGCTAACCTGCCTTAACTGACTGACTGCCTGACTTCTATGTACCTAACAACCTGAACTGATGAATTTTTTACTGATGAAACATTTTTCCTTTAAACTACTGTACCGTATATGTAGAATTTGCCTTCCAGAGTACAGCAGAGTGGTAGCTAACCTGCCTTAACAGATTGCCTAACGTCTATATAGCTAACTGCTTGTACAGCTGAATTGATTACTGCTGAAACTAATGGCCCGGTACTGACAGTTTTTCAGCCCACTCCCCACCTTGCCTCCCTCCTTTATTAAACACACTTTCCCTGCTCCTACTACTCCTCACCTCAAGTTCTGTTAACCCCAACCCCAGCCACATACTTTCTACCCATTTCACCCCTCACTCCTCCCCCAAACCCACTAAACAGCTCACTTTTCCTCACCTTAACATGTAAAGCCTTTTGGTAAAAAAAAAACATTAATCGAGTTCTGGGTGATGGCTAATGCTTTTGATGTCATTGCCCTCACTGAAACCTGGCTGAAGGAGGACATCTCCCCCAATTAAATCCTCCTTGAAGGTTACTCAGTCTTTAGAAAAGACAGAGTGGGAAAGAGTGGGGGAGGCTTCCTCATCTGGGTTGCCAATCACTACCTTGCATCTGAATTCAACCCTCCACTTCCCACCTCCTCCCTCTAGACTATCTTGATTAATTTCCTCCTTGAAGTGGATAAAATGGTTACAGTCAGTGTGGTGTACCTGCCACCCTCCTCCTCACCCGTGATCTTGACCTCTTATCAAGACCTTCCTTCCCCAAGGGAGAGATTGGATCATCCTAGGGGATTTTAATCTAAACTGACTGTTCTCTCACTGTGACTCCACCAAGGAATCCTTACTTGGCCTTCACCTTCACCTTCACCAGCTCATCACTGAACCTACCAGAGTAAACTACAAGACTGGATCTCAGTCCCTCATTGATTGGTTCCTGGGCTCACACCCCTCTCATGTCACTGCTTCCAGAGTTCTTCCTGACTCAGTCATTGACCACTGTGCTGTTTTCTGCTGTTAGGCCACAACTCCCCCTGCCAAAACAAATTCATCCAAACCAGGCAATTGAAGAAGCTGGATGCCTCTGAGTTTCCAAAGCTGCCCTAGCCCATGACTGGTCCTTCAATGAAAACATTAGAGACATCTGCAAAGTGCTTGGAGCCTTTAACAGAGAGTTCCTTGCTCTCTGCGACCATTTCATCCCACTTAAGAAAGTCCAGGTCTAGAGTTCTAGCCAAGAATGGGTCACCCTCAAGCTTCACAAACTAATGAAGTATAGGGACTAAGCCTGTAAATTGTGCAGAAAACACAAAACTCCCCAACTTCTCCAAGACTTCAAAACCCTTAGGAACAGGTACCTATCTTCTACAAGACCTACTAAATTCCCCTTCATCCTGGAAAACTAATATGCTGCCCAGGGGAACCCTAGAAGGACCTGGAACATTCTTAACAACCTAGTTGGTCAGGGAATTTCCAAAGAACATACTTGTCTCACCTCCAAAGAGACAACCACCAATGAGCCAAGCAAAATAGTCTCCCTTTTGAATAAATACTTTGGTGATATTGACCAGCACAAGCCTAGCTCCCTTCTACCCTGTTAACCCCTGCACCCCTCCCAATTTCCCACTCCCAATTTCCAATTCAGACACCTAACCCCTGCTGAAGTGGTCAAGATAATCAGAGCAAATGATACAAGATCATCCAAGGGTGCCGACAAAATTGATTTCAGAGTTCTTTGTCTTGTCTGTGACTCCCTTGCCATCCCTCTCAATAACATCTTCAACCACTCCCTCTGCATGGAGTCCTTCCCTAAAGCATGAAAGTACACCATTATTAAACCTCTTCACAGATCTGGTTCCAAGGATCTAGTATCCAAATATCATCCCTTCTCCCTCATTGCACCACTCTGCAAAATGTTAGAGAAAGTGGTCCACAGGCAAACCACAGAATTCCTCTCCAAACACAATCTGCTCATGGAGGCCCAGCATGGGTTCCATGCTCACCATAATACAGAAAGTGCCCTCATCAAGTTCACCCACTCCATAGACAAAGCCAACAACAGAGGCCTCTACACCACTGCTGTGTTCATTGACCTCACCAAAGCCTTCAACCTCATTGATCATAAAGTTCTCATCTCTACCCTGGCTGGCCTTCATTTCTTACCTGAGGTATGCCTCTGGTTCAAACATTAGCTATCAGGTAGATCCCATCTCACCATTATTGGTAGTGTCATCTCTGAATCCTGCCCCATCAAATACAGTGTCCCCCAAGGGTTCATCCTGGGCCCTCTTCTCTTCACTCTGGTCATTAACTCCCTACCTGATGTCTTCACCTCCCCCGACCTCATTCTCTATGCCGATGATGCAGCCATTTTCTGTCAGGACAAAACTCTCACCACCCTCATTAATAAACTCCAGTTCAAGTTCAGCACACTTCACACCTGGTTCACATCCAAAGGCCTAGAACTCAACTAAAAAAACTAAGTTTATGGTTTTCTACAGCCTCCACAAACCCCTAGGCCTTGACCTCTCCTTCTATGACAACCTTAGTAACTCCATTGAAAGAGTCAGTGAATTCAAGTACCTTGGCTTATTCCTGGATAGCCACCTCAATTTCAATGCAAACACTAGCCTCACAATCAAAAAAGCCCACCAACACCCAGTATCCTCCACAGAACTAAGCATTACCTTAACAGAGAATCCAAATCCCCTAGTTTCCAGCTTCCTTCTTCCAGTCTTTGACGATGATTCTCTTGTCTCCCTCCTCACCTCTCCATCAAAAATTTCTCAAGACTTTGAAGCTCCTACCACAATGCTATCCACTTTGCTTCTGGTCTCCCTAAGCCCACACACCACTGTGACCTTTACAAGCTCTCTGGATGGCCCTCCCTTGAGGCCCACCTCAACTGCTAGATGGCCACTTTCTTCTTCAAACTGTCCTGTGGGCTGCTCCCTGACTGCATCACTTCTCTCTTCTAGACAGCCCACCACCACCATGACCACTAGACTGTCCTCCACTCTCTTTTGCTGTTCCTTTCTGCAGGAATACTCAAGGCCAGAAAATGCTCTCCTTTATGGGACTCAAGCTCTTCAACTCTCTCCCTCAGGAACTAAAACTCTGTCCTTCCACAAATGCCTTCAAACACAATATCAGGAGATGTTTCTCCCTCACCTATCCCTGCACCTGCTCACAGTCCTAATCTGGCTCCCCGTCTGCAATCTTTTCCCCCTCACCCTCTGGTTATCTACCTCTGGCACTTGCTCTCTCTTTCTAGCACTTGTAGTATTGTTAATCTACCTAGGCTAGTTTTTAGATTGCACTTAAAATTTTTGTTTCCCACTGTTACATTATATTATTGTTAAACCCTCACTGAATTCTTAATGTCACCTATATATTTGTTAATTCACCCAGGCTAGTTCATGGTTTGCTCTTTAGTCTATATTGCCCTGATTTTTATGTACCATTGTATTAACCCTCACTGTAAGTTAAATGTTTTTTACCCTTTGTCATGTCTCATGATAGTTGTATTTAACTGGACGCTTGTGTAAATGGGCAGCAATGCTCACATGCCTCTCCAGTATAACCAATAAAATGAAATGAAATGAAATCACCTTTCAGGACCAATTGATGAAATACAGTGGCAGTGTTCATGAGGTGGGGTCCCCAAAAGACCATGTTGAAAATTAGGTGACAAAATTCCTAAAAATGCCCACGTTACATGCCCCCATTGTATTTATTCTATGCACATGCATAACTTTGCTACTTTTCAATCTTTTGATACCAACGTTTCAGTATACCCATTTTTTCACACCACCTCATGAACAGTATAGCTGACATTTTTCATATCCTGCCAGAAATGTGTTTTCACACCTGTAGCGCAGAATGGCATTGAAGTTGTGCATAAATATGTTTTGCCTTGCGTTTCACAATTTCTTTGCATTGGGGTACATGAGGTGGGGTAATAAGATGGCTATGCTGACAATTTGGTCACAGTTGTTTGACACATGGAAGCACAGGACTCTGCTTTTCCACACCTACATACATATGTGCACCAATGGAGGGACTGGAGTGCAGGGTCCTTCGGCGCTTCAATAGTAAAATAAGGATACTATTGTAGTATATCAAAAAGAAGAGAAATTAATTGCAAAAAAAACCTCAGTTAATGCACCAGTTAGGGTTTCTATTACAGTGACGAAAGTCTGGAAATGTGGTATTAGGGTTGCCAAGTCTATCACCCCCCCCACCCCCCACCCTTCACACACCAACAGGCATTGAGGTGTGTCTTAGTATCATTGGGCCTAACTCTAACCCCATTTTCCTATGCAGTACCATCTCAGCTTGTTTACACATGGAATGGAGTGAGAGTTAGGGCTGATGACCCCAAGGCATGCCCCAATGCCTGTTGGTGTGTGGAGGATGGGGGTGGTAGGATGGGGGGATTAGAGGCTCAACCCTAAAGTCTCATTTCCCTACTTTTGTTGCTTCATCCCTAACTGATGCATTAACAACATTTTTTGCAATGAAAAAATATAGATAGAGTGACAGACAGACAGACAGATACATAGATAGATAGATATAATACTGATGCAGTGGCACCAGTATAGTTAGGGTTGAGTAAGCACTTTAATGTTAAACCTCATATTTTGCACCTTAGTAACTTTACCACCGTATGACGGATTTGCCTGAAATTTTGCATGTGTGGTCTGGTAACATAGGTCTCTAGATCTGGCAAGTTGTGTTATGGTCAGATGTATGGTTGTGGAGCTACAGAATGCCAAAAAAACTGACTTTTTGTGCATTTCTTTGCTTGCATCCACAGCCCACATGATTTGTCCGTTTGGTCTGAAATGGAGTCTGGGTCACCGATGTGTCTTTTGAAGATTTTGTGTAAAAATATTAAACTATTCAGAAGTTATTAAAAAAACAAATTTCCTATTATAGTCAAATGGGAAAATATATGTGCATCACGAAAGTTTTGCAAATGCACTTTTACTTTCGCAAATGCCCTTTTACTTTCATGATTTGGCCATCTTGTTTTCAGTTAGTGAGAGAGAAAAATGTCTGGTGTTTAAATTTGGGACCGTCTAGGTAAACACAGACTTTTGGATTTACCTAGTTGGGTCCTTAGGATGCCAGCCCTATCTTTTTTTTGGGGGGGGGTAAAACCTCCCAGAAATGCCTTTTTAAATGGCTGAAATACTTTTGTGAATGCAAAAGTTTTGTGCCACTTTTTGCAAAATTTACGTGATTTGCAAAAGTATTAAAAAAATGCAAGTCTTTGCCATCCTCTTGAAACAAAATGCTTGTGTCTTTTGAGCTGAAATCTATCTCAAAAAGGAAATGAGATATGGAGTTTTCTCTACTGGCAGCTTAGTTCACTTTAAGGTGAACTAAGCTGCAGAAACAAGTTTGGAAATCATAGATGACACCTGCAGTGGAATTTGTTTCCTATTTGTTACAGTTACAGAGATATTGGCAAAAACATGTTCCAATGGTTCCAAGGGTGCCTTTTCAGTGCATTTCAGTGCCCATCTCAGAAATTATTCAAGATATGGATTCAGTTGAATATATATATATATATATATATATATATATATATATATATATATATATATATATATATATATGTATAACAATCACATGAAGTACTCACTGTCATAATTATACTATCACTGGAATTTTTTTCCTAGCTGCTACGGTTGCTGAGATATTAGCAAATTCGTGTTACAAGGATTCCTTGCTCTATAGGGCTGCTTTATGGCTCCGTAGTTATGTATAAGTGGGAGTGCAGGGCCCGGAGGGCAAACACTCCCACATGTGCATACCATTATGCCAAAAAATGGACAATGTGAAGGGAGCGCAGGGCACAGAGGGCCCACACTCCCACTAACACACACCACTTACATTACAGTTTCTCAAAAAGAAGTGAAATCCATTGCAAAAAACTCCGTTAATGCATCAGGTAGGGTTAATAGTACAGTGACAAAAGTTTGGAAATGTGCTGTTAGGGTTCAAAACCCTAACTCCACATTCCCCCACCCACATGCACACATGCAAGACACATACAGGATTGTAAGACACTATACCACTTTGTTATATCTGTAACCGCAATAATCACAGCACTGTACTTATTTTACAAAACACCATGTAATGAAAAACCAAATATAGTATCATTGACTCTATACTGCCAGCACAGTATGATGACACATTATGGCTGGCATATCTTCTTCATACAATGAGACTTAGTCTGTATACATTTTAAAAATACTGACTTTTATGTGTCATTATTCAACAATTGGGTTGCTTGCAGGCCACCATATGGGCATGTAGTAGGAGGACAGATAGAGATGACACATACTACTTTTAAGATACTGCTCAAGTATGAAACTAGCACCACCGCATGTTGTGATATGGCTGCATTACCTGGGAAATACTCATTAGCAGCATGTTATTGTAAGCTTTGGATGTTACAACTGTTGCTTTCACATGTTACTTGCAAACTATACTACAAATAATTACTTTTATTATTACTACTGTGTGTTATTAGGACTGACTCACTCTATCAGAAAAATAAATGCAAACATACAATGACTGTTTGTAGGCTTATACTAACTCTCATTTACAAGAAATTATCTGTGGATAACATACTGTCTGTTACATCACTTCTTCAATTTTAAAATATAGGCATCTGCTTAAATCTTGTTATTGCTTTTTGTAACACAAAAATGCTCATTGTGGGGGCATCACCCATGGTCATCCAGCATGCCTGTCTACCCCTAAGGTACTATGATGGCAGCAGAACTCTTACAATTGGTGACCCATGATGATGATGGATGTGTCTTGCAGTACATTTAGAGAGTTGTATGTTATTTCTGATACCTGATGTTGGTTGGCTCTGATTGGTTGTGTTGCCTTGCCCCTTCCCCTGCATGTATGTGTGTATGTGTGTGGGGGGATGCAGAGTTAGGGTTTTGAACCCTAACAGGACATTTCCAAACTTTTGTCACTGTACTAGGAACCCTAACTGATGTGTTAATGGACATTTTTGCAATGAATGAATATATATATATATATATATATATATATATATATATCTACACTAGCTGCACTGTAGTGCAGCTATAGTTAGGGTTGGCAGGCCACATCTATGTTAAACCCCAAAGTTTGCACTTTAATAACTTTGCAACCATTTATCTGATTTGACTGAAAGTGTGTGTGTGTGCAGTGTTCAACCATAGATATCTGGATCCAGAAAGATTTTTTCCCATTGAATTCTTGGTTGCAGAGCTTCAGATTGTCAAAAATGTGAAAACTCCTCAACTTTTGTGCAATTCTTGTCAGACTCCAGAGAGCAAATGGTGTGCATGTCTGGCATCAAATGTGCATTTGTATATGTGATCTGGGTCAGGGTGGTGTCTTTTGAAGATTTGGTGAAAAAATATTAATTCATTCAAAAGTTATGCAAGTTTTTCTTGTCCCATTTTAGCCTACTGCAAAATTTATATGTGCATTGAGAAAACATTTGTGAAAACATTTTTGTTTTCATGCTGCTGCCATCTTGTTTTCAGTTAATGAGAGAAAAAAAACATTGTAAATTGAAAAATAGTGCCTCTTGCTAAATACCAACACATGTGTTTACCTATTCTGGCCTTGAGGAACTTGCCTTTGGCATCAGTTTTTGTGCAGGTAGTCAGGAAATATGTTTTTCAACATTTTCTGCCATTTTGCCATTTTTTTTTGCGAAAACATATTTTGTGTGACTATAATAGATGCGCACAAAATAAAAGGTGGCTCGACAACATATTTTTGTGCACAAAAAGATTTTAATATAAGATATTGTGATGTCACTAAAACATCTTTTTTCACAAAACAAATTCTCGAAAACATCATCTCATGTGTTGTTTTTTTGTCACTTCATTGTGCCAAGGTGGATTGCGCATTTGGGCTGAAATTTGCAGGGTGGTAACCCTGGTCCCACAGATGTGCCTTTTGGCCCCAAAACCTTCAACGGGCCCATAGTTACAGCATTCCAAAGTTGAGAAATTTCCAATAGGATAACACTGCAGCACCCATGATGCTTTTCATGGCCAGTGGAGGTTTTGAAGTCATGATTACTACTGCAGTTGAATTTTTGTAATTGTTGCTACAGTTACTGAGGTATTGTCAGATTAGTGTTGCAAGGGTTCCTTTTCAGTATTATAGGGCTGTTGTATGGCTCCGTACTTAATTGTAAGTGGGAGTGCAGGGCCCAGTGGGTCCATGCTCCCACATACACATACCATCACCAAAATGGGCAGCATGAGGGGTGCAGGGCCCAGAAGGCCCAAGGCTCCACAACCACATACCAGTTGGTAGTTACATTACACTTTCTCAAAAAGAAGGGAAATTCATTGCAAAAAACTTCATTAATGCATCAATTAGGGTTTATGTCACAGCAACAAATGTATGAAGATGTGATGTTAGGGTTAACCCCACCACCACAACCCCCCCCACCACCACAGCCCCCACCCCACCATCCCTACACTCCACACCAACAGATGTCAGGGTGTGCCATGGGATCATCAGGCCTAACTCTCATCCCATTCTCTTATACTGTAGCATGTCAACCTATTTACATGTGGAGTGGGGTGAGGTTGGAGCCAGCGACCCCGCATGGCACCCCTGACACCATCTTCAGTGTGTGGTGTGAGACAGTGGGGTAACTCCTATATATTTCCATACATTTGTCACTGTGCTATCAACCTCAACTGATGCATTAATGGCATTTTTGCTTATATATATATATATATATATATATATATATATATGTGTGACAAAAATCTCTCTGCATAAGCATTGAGGCAATGGTTACCCCAAAGGGCATTTGGCCAGGAAGCCAAGTTTCAAATAAACACAAAAAATCACACATGCCCCCACAATGCAAAGCATCATGGGCTGCATATGCAAATCACCACAGAATATTCTGCTGGCTAAACTTTAAGCAGAAATTCATGGTGCTGAAAGACCTCTCACTCAGTTTGCAAAGAGTGCTAACAGAAAACAGAGACACATGTTTTGTTCTACCAGGACTCACCAGTATGCCTCATCTCTTTGGCACCCCAGTGGAATGAGCCAGCTACCCTAAGATGGTCTATCTGAGTTATGTTGTGGTGAACCCAATTAAAACAAAAAACAATTTAAAAGACAAAAAATATCTGTGCGTAAGCACTGAGGCAATGGTTACCCCAAAGGACATTTGGCCAGAAAGCCAAGTTTCAAAGAAATACAAAATCACACATGACCCCACAATGCAAAACATCATGGGCTGCATATGCAAATCACCACAGAATATTATGCTGGCTCAACTTTAAGCAGAAGTGCATGGTGCTGAAAGGCCTCTCACACAGTTTGCATAGAGTGCTAACAGAAGGTATAGACACAAGTTTCATCCTACAAGGACTCATCAGTATGCTTTGTCTGTTTGGCACCCTAGTGGAATTAGCCAGCTACCCTAAGATGGGCTATCTGAGTTATGTTGTGGCGAACCCAATTAAAACAAAAAATAATTTAAAAGACAAAAAATCTCTGTGTGTAAGCATTGAGGCAATGGTTACCCCAAAGGGCATTTTGCTGGGAAGCCAAGTTTCAAAGAAATACAAAATCATCTATATAGATATATATTATGGTAGCACGGTAGTGCTACCATAGTTAGGGTTGAGGAGCCATTTACATGTTAAACCCAAAATTTTGCACCTTAATAACTTTGCAACTGTTTGATGGATTTACCTGAACTTTGTAATACACGATCAAGAACCAAAGGCCTTGGGATCTGCCAAGATTCGTACCAGTCGGATATACGGCTGCAGAGTTATTAAGCATGATCTGCGCATGCGTTTACTCTTTTTCTGGAATTCTACTGTCGTGCCTACAGGTCACACAGTTTGCACGACCAGTCTGAAATCTTCAGGGAACATGCGGCCAGGGACCCCAATGTGCCTTTCAAAAATTTTGTAAAAAAATATTAAACGGTTCAAAAGTTGTACTAAAAACAATTTCCCATTATAAGTCAATGGGAAAAGTTAACAAAAAGTTTGACAGTGTCGCAAATGCACTTTTTACTGTCACAAATGGCCCTGTTACTGTCATAAATCTGCCATTTTGTTTTCAGTTAGTGATCAGAAAAATGTTTGGCATTTAAAATTGAGACTGTCTAGCAACCTAATTCTTTTTGCATTCACTTAGTCGGGCCCTGAGGATGCTAGCCATGTCTTTATTTTGGGGTAAAACACCCCAGAAATATGTTTTTCAGATTTCTGGAAAAAGCACTTTCACAAAGTAGTGTCGCACTCACAAAAGTGTCGCAAATTTTTGCGAAAGCTTTCGCAAATTGCGACACTACTTTGCGACACTATGCCCAAAATAACAGTAATTCTTTGGCACTCTGCTGCAAAAGAACAGTTTGGAGTTCTGGGCTGAAATTTGGATAGTACGCAGCTGACATCTCACAGATGTGCCTTTCAGTAGTTTGTTGAAAAAATATTACATGGCGGCAAAGTTACAGTACTCCAAAGTTGACGCTTTTTCCCATAGGATAACATTATGGCGTACGACGCATTGCAGCAATCGTTTGGCACCCTGTTGCAACATAACGGTTTGGTCTTTTGGGCTGAAATTAGCAGAGAAGACAGCCAACATCCCACAGATGTGCCTTTCAGTGGTTTGGTGAAAAAATATTACAGGGAGGCAAAGTTATGGCAGTCTGAACTTCTGTTTTTTTCCCATTGGATAACATTACGGCATTTGCCGTGCCTTTCAGGGCCCGTATCTCGAAAATGGTGTGAGATACAGACTTTTTTTCGAAAAATTTCTTATCCCCCTCATGGGGGCTAAATACAAAATTAGCCAGGAAAGTGATAATTCATATGACTTTTAAATTTTTTCTGTGTCATACAGTTACTGAGATATAAGCAATTTACTATTCCAAGTCCTCATTTTTGTGTTCCGAGAGTCATTATTTTGCATACATTCTTTGTACTCAATGTCTTTCTCTATACAGCTTTTGGGTAAAACCAGCCTGTGTGCTTACATTACTGTTACCATTACTGTTTCTGCTTACTGTTCCGTACCCATTTCACTTACCGTTCACATTTACGCCACCATGTGCGTTACCCTTTGTGTTTTCATTTGTGGCTGTGTTTGCGTTGTTTTTAACATTTTTGTCTACAGTACTGTTTCTCTTTCTGTTTCGCTTTGCATCACCATGCGGATTACGATTTGCGTTTGCGGGCACAATGTTACTATGTGACAAGACATCACGTGGCGGGAGCACGGGGCCCTTCCCGCCGCATTACATTCACTATTTCTCATTATCATTCTCAAAAAGAAGGGAAATTAGAGGCAAAAAACTCCATTTAATGCATCAGTTAGGGTTTTTCCCCAGCGACAAAAGTGAGGAAATTCGATGTTAGGGTTGAAACCCCCTTTGCACCCCTCCAGTCCACCCCCAAATGGAATTGGGGTGTGCATTTGGGTCATCGGTCCTAACTGTCACCCCATTCTCCTATTCCCAACTTTTCCATATATGATGAGGTGACACTTAGGCCGATGACCCAATGCACACCCCAATTCCATTTGGGGGATGGGCTGGAAGGGTGCAAAGGGGGTTTCAACCCTAAAATTGAATTTCCTCGCTTTTGTCTCTGTGGAACAACCCACAACTGATGCATTAAATGGATTTTTTTGCCTCTAATATATATATATATATTATATACTGGTGCTGTAGTGCAAGTATATTAGGGTTGAGTGCAAACTTTTATGTTAAACTCAAAAGTTGAACCTTAATAACTTTGCAGCATTCAATGGCTTTGCACAAAATTTGGCATGCATAATATTTAGGAGTAGGTCCCTTGACTTGCCAAATTTCATATGAAGCCATTGTGTGGTTTTTGAGATAGAAACTGTCAAAAATCCTAAATTTACCATTTTGTTTCATGTTTCTTTGTCCACCTGTATCTCAGGAATGTCATTATATTGTGGTCTGAAATTGTCAGGGTAGAATACCTTTGGGTCTCAGATGTGCATTTTGAAGATTTGGTGAAAAAAAATTAATCCATTCAAAAGATAAAACAATTTTAATTTCCCCATTATTTCCCATGGGAAAATTTATATGTCAGGCACAAAAGTTTTTTTGTTTGCACATTTTTCTGCTTGTTAGGTCACATATAGGTTTTGTGCAAAAAAAAAATAGTTTTTTTCACATGTTGGGTCAAACAGAGATTACTGTATATTTCACACAGTATATTAACAAAAAGCACATTTCTTCCCCATGCTATTAAGATTAGGACTGCCTTGGAAATGAGCTTATGCTCAATGGAGTATTATAACATCTATCCTGTTCATAATATTCTTATGAATAAAATTTTACAAAATGAAATGAAATTAGAGTGGTACAGATGATAGGGCACGGTGGTTGGCATGGTAAGGTCCTGGGTTTGACATCACACAGGACCCTGGTTCAATTATTTTCTTGATTTTTATTATTCATTATTTATTTTATTATCCCTTGTGATTCAGTGGACCCCCCATTGTAGTATTAATTACCAACATTAGGGTGCCAATTTCCATGTCAGCAGTTACCAGGCCGTATCCAAAACAATAAGGGACGCTGGGTAGCCCACTCCTGGTGTCCACAAATATCCCCATCTCTTCAATTTATTAAGTTTGCCAACATTGGGGGTCCAATCCCCATGTTGGCAGTAGAAGAACCCCTCTCCAACAGTATGGGACACTGGGGAGCTCACTTCTAGTGTCTCCAGTCAGGTCCCCCATCTCCAGCAGTCTAGGACACTGGGGAGCACACACCCAGTGTTCCCAGTTATTACTAACCCCCACCATCACTGTGGAACATTGGGAAGCCCACCCCAGTGTCCCAAAACATTCCTTTCCCTGCAAAAAAGAAAACCATCCCTGGCTTCTTATTTTTTCCCTAAAAAAAGGTCTCTCGTCATCTTCTCCACCCCTTCCCCATCCTGACCCTCCCTCTGCACACCCATTTCCTGCACCCCCTTTACCCCATCTTACCTCCAGAGATTGTGCTGTCATCTGCTCTGGAACAGGACACGTCTGTTCTCTTCAAAGCCAAACTGCAAACTAAAGAATCAATGTAAGCACTGCATAATGGCTGTCAAAAATATTTTCAACTTATGGTGATATCTTGGCCTGTCTTCAGAATTTTTACACCAGATTTTCAACATGAGCATTTTGGGACCCCACCTCATGAACACTGGCCCTGTCATTTTGTTACTCAGTGCCAAAAGGTGATTTCACCGTCGCTGCATAGAATCACCTTTTGGGACTGATTAACAAAAAAACAGTGTGAGTGTTCATGAGGTGGGGTCCTGAAAAGCCCAGGTTGCAAATTTGGTGAACAAATTCCTAAAAATGGCTGTGTTACGAGCATATGTTGCGCAGTTTCTACACATGTGCATAACTTTGGTATTTTGCAATATTTTAACTCCCGATTTTCAACATACCCATTTTGACACACTACCTCATGAACAGAGTAGCTGTAATTTATCACATCCTGCTTGAAATGTGTTTTTGCATCTGATGAAGAATGGTGCAGTCACTGTGTGAAATCACTGTTCAGGGCAAGTAATGAAATGACATAATAGTGTTCATAAGGTGGAGTCCCAAAAAGCCCATGTTGAATATTTGGCGACAAAATTCCTAAAAATGGCTGTGATATAAGCATGCATTGCACAGTTTCTACACAGGCACATAACTTTGATAATTTAGAATATATTGACTCCAGGAAGTTAATGTACTAATTCTTTCACACCACCTCATAAACAGTACAGCTGTCATTGCTCACATTCCGCCCAAAATGTTTTTTCACACCTGTCGTAAAGAATGGCACAGTAGCAGTCCACAATCCACTTTTGGGACAGATTAATGAAATGACAGTACCACTGTTCATGAGGTGGGGTCCCAAAAAGCCCATGTTCAAAATTTGGTGAAAAAAATCCTAAAAATGGCCAAGTTATGAGCGTTCATTGAAACTGTTCTACTCACGTGTGCAACTTTGGTAATTTTTAGTATTTTCACTACAAGTTTTCAACAAGACCATTTTTCACACCACGTCAAGAAAACTTGCCCTTAATAGGGATACAAATAGAGTATCTGAAAAAATAAGGAAATTCACTGCAAAAAACCTTCATTAATGCACCATTGGGACTGAAGTGTAAAAAGGGGGGAAATGCAATCCTAAGGTTCCCAAACCTAAGACACCACCCTTGGCTTCCAACCCAAACACCCCATCCTCACCCTTGGCTTTCAACCTCAATGCCCCACCTCCACCCTGCATGCAGGAACAGGTGTGAGGGGTGTCCCTGGGGATGTGAATCCTAATGCTCACCCCATTGTTTTATTCTGTTCCCATGTTAGGTTATTAACTGTTGAAATGGGGTGGGCATCAGGGTTTGCAACTGAAACTTTTTCAAGTTTGGCATCCTACATATACTGAGGTGATGGGTGCTGAAGTCAGTGGCAGCCATAGACATGGTCAGATATTTTCTGAAATGTCTGTGATATATCTGGAAATTTCTTGACTGTCTGCATTACCACTATGGGCCACCAGAGAGAATCTCTTTAGATATTTCATGACATTTTTGGAAATATCTGACCATATTATGGTTACCACTATAGATATATATATATATATATATATATATATATATATATATATATATATATCTAGAGAGAGAGAGAGAGAGATACATCATGTAAATCAGTAGTAGTCAATCATTCATTTAAAAATTACATTATTAGAGTGGTTTTATAGGAAAGGTAAACTTATCTAATGATATTTAAAGGATAAATGGACTAAGGAACATTAGTAAATTTGTGGTTCCTATCAGGAGACAGGCAGGTAAACCAAAGTAGATGACTGTGTAACCAGAGGTTCATGTATAGGTATCTAAACCACATGTCAGATCCCTTATTCAGTAGTACCACATCCTGTATTTTTTGAATGAAATCCTCCAAAAGGCTATCAAATGGTCAGTCTTAAATGGTGCATCTATCATTCTTTACAACTGTGCTTTTTCAACACCAGAAATCATACATACAGTACAAGCCAGCTATACAAATACAATAGTTTTATTGCAAACTAATTGTAAGTTTCAACAAACTGAAAGAAATTAGTGATTTCAAATCACCAACACAAAGGTCTGCAAGAATTTTAGATCTTCATTTTCCTAAGTGTGTCTTATATTCAGATAATGTGACTGTTTTTTTTAAAATACTTTAGTATCAGTAGTATTCAAAAAGAAATAATCATTATAAATACATTTAGGTTTTTTTTTTCATTGCAGATCCAGGGATTACTTCTCATATTGTTTTATCAAATGAACAAGTTGGTAAATGGTGTTTTATTAAACTGATTTCAACTGAATTGCAAAAACATATGCTTTGATCTTTTAGGATACTCATATACTTACTCTCTTCAATATATTTGCAGGAGCAGTTTGTCAGATTCTCAGATTTACTGTTGCATTTACACATGATGGATTCTTTAGAAATATGAGTTAAAATTCCAAGGAGTGAGTCTTTTTAAAACACATATAATATATGATTACTTGGATTTGATGTACAGTATACATGATAAGTCATTCTGTTTCTGCTATACCACTTATTCTAGATTTATGTTTTTTAAATGACAGTTCTTTATGGATAACATCTTAAGCTATCCAGAGGCCACCACATCCACTAATATTATAATGACTGAAATTGAAATATTATTATACAATGGCAAGAAAAATTCTTGCTCTCTGATTGGTCAATGCCCACTTTCACTAGTGATGTTATCTGAGTATAACATCATTGTATGGTGGCCCATCTTGAAAGCAATATTAGAAAAGAAAAAAAAAAATCACTGCACCCGTTTATGTGGAAACTGTCGCATGATTATGCCAAAAATTCAAAATCATTGAACCAGACTTCTCTTTTCTGCTGTCTTCTCATTTTCAGACTAACTGCCCCACAAAAATGTATTGTATACCTACATGGCAACTAAGAAAGTGCCAAAAACCCAAACTGTAAAAGTTTGATTTTTTTTCTTCCTTTTCAAACTGCTTCTATGAGTGGCTTAAGAAAGTATATGGTGTGCACATTGTCTTCCACTGCTCTACTTACAGTGACTTTCCTTATTCTGTTTATCCTGATTCCACAACAGAGGAGCACGTCTTTTAAAATGTCATTTAAAAACGACCACTGTAAGTAGCTTCCTAAAGTATTCTGGGACTTTCACCTTGAAGAAGCATCATCAAACACCACAACCTACATCCACATCAATAATGGAAACTGTAAGTCTCTCTGCAGTCCCTGCTGAGTTCATATTCCTTACATGGCACTCCACTTACCATAGAAACAAATTTACATGAAGATGGGGGGGACAGCATATGTCACTGTACTGTGACACAAAAGAGACCTTGGGGAGCTTGAGGAGGGATGGGTGTCATTGTAGCAGGACACAATAAAAGAGAAACCTTGGGTGGGGGGAGCTCAGAGAATCCCCGAGAGACAAGGCAACACAGCCATACAATGCCTCCTGGTGGCCAACAGCTGCAACAAAGAACTCTTTCATGTATATGTATTCTTATCCATACAAAAAAGCTGAAAATCTATGTAAACACAATATTTTTTAATCTGTTTTTTAACAAACAAGCTATTGTATAATAGCAACAATGCACTCCAGGGTGTGTAACATGCTGTGATAACTTCATTTCTTGGGTGTTGAATGCACTAGGCTTGCAGCCTCATTCTTCTACCACCTGAATCATGGTGTTATCCCAGCATGACACACACCTTATCATTCATTATTGCTTATGTTTCCACCATGTTGCTTTATAATGTTTATATCCCCCTGAAAAATGAATTACTATGATAGAAATATTGCATAAATCTGAAGTGTGAGGTTGAATCTAATCAAGAAAACTGTAGCATTACTGAGGCTTTGTTTTTGGTTGACTTTAGTGCCAACACACCTATGATCAAATTGGAAATAATGAAACATAGAATCTTTACAGGGAAAAAAGAGACTATAGCCTGTATTTTCAAATAGTTGCAAAGCATGCAGCAGTAAGTTGTTTCACTTTTGCATAGCACATTGCAGATGTATCTGTGTCAGAAATTTGCAGTACCATCAGAAGATGGTTGTACCACAGTCTGCTGCACTGGTGCTTGTATCTGGATTAGTGCTGCAAATGTTATGCAAAAAGTGATTCAATAACAGTAAATGGGGAAGAAGTAAAAACTGCCCTATATGTGGACAACGTATTACTCTTTCTCCACAACCACAAGAAAAACATAATCACACTGCTGGAACTCCTGACAGAATATGGTCAGGCATTGGGATTTAAGGCCAGTACCAAGAAATTGGAGATTATGCAGCTCAGTGGCATGCCCACAATAAAGATGCACAGGGTCTGCCCCTATAAATAGGTGAAATCCCAATTTGGGTACTGAGGGATCCAATACCCACCGATAGTAAAAAAAAAAAAAACTTCTTGAGACAAATTATCTGACATTATTGGCAGCTATAGAAACATACCTAAAAAGATGTGAAACCATTCCTTTATACATCACAGGTGGAAGAGAGGTCATACAAATGAACAACCTCCCAAGGTCATTTTACCTCTTCACCTCACTCACAATTAAAATCTACAAAGAAATTTGGCTGGGAATAAAGAAAGTATGGTCTAAATTTTCATGAAATGACACTAAACATTGGCTCCCAGGAATCTGTTATTGTTTGTTAAAAAAATAGGAGGGCTTAGAGTCCCTGACCTCCAACAATATTATCAGACATGGTAAATTCAACACTTTCAAGCTTTTTTTGATGCAGAATGTGGCATCTGGATTGGTTGTCTTGGAAGGAGCCAAGATGGTGAGAGAGAAGGCTTTTACCAAAATAGATATTGCAATTAAGAATATCCAGAACTCTTAGTCACAAACATTGGCCTCTACATAGCACTAGCCACTGCAAAAGTGGGAAAGAAATACTGGTGTCTGTAGGTCTACCCCAATTAGGACTACAGAGGGTGTCATGCCAGGTGGAATTGGCATAATGAAGAAAAGTTGGGAAGGGCCAAGGGAATCATGAAATCCTTTGCAGCACTCTGGAATGAATACCACCTCCTGGCCAGGGACTTTTATAATTATTTACAGCTAAGGCACCACTTGACATCCAAATCACTAAAAAACAATATTACAAAGGGACCTGGGCACTACCTCTGTTTTCACAACTGTATAGGCTGTGCAAGATTTCCAAAATATGTTTCAGAACTATCCCGAGCAGATGAGAGGAAGAGGTGGAGGCTGCCATGTCTGAAAAAGGATGGGACAAGTTCTGGGAGACAAAAAACACAGCCTCCAACACCAGGAGGGAACACTGGTGGAAGGTTTTGAGCAGATATTTTAAAACTCTAGTGAGTAATGCTCATTTAAGCTTCTCCATTACTGATAAATGTTGCAGAATCTGTCAGGATACAGTCCACTATGTTCACATACTTTGGTGCTGCCCTTCACTTACACAATATTGGTTATATGTAGCTAAAGCAGTGGGAGAAATCCTAGGAATTGAGGCACCCCATACCATTAAACATTTAATCTGGTGTCACCTCTGAGAGGGATCAAAACTGGGGGTAAAATATATCTATTCACTATACTGATAACTGTGGCCAGGAAAGCCAACTCACAAAGATGGCTCTAACCCCTCCACCCAACCATTGATGGGTGGCTGGATAGCTGTAAAAACATTCTACTGATAGAATGGGTCTCAGTAAAACTGCAACAGATGACAGAGAAGCTTAAACCAAATGCCTCCTATATTTCTCATTCATGGAACAAAGGGTTGGCACCGCAGTGCAAGAGCAGATAGCAGACCTATCTTGAAATTATTTGCATTGTATATAAAGACACATCTTACCCAAAGCGAGTGTCATATTAGTGGGGCTCAGGTGCTTTCTGAGCTCCTTGGTAACAGATATTTGATGAACCAAAATTCATGAAACTGAATATAAGTGATGTAATTCTACATTACAATAATGGATAGATGATCAACTTATATGTAACCAATGTTATTGTTTTTGTGCTATATAGATTGTAATGTATTGTGTACCATATGTTAATTTGATTATGTACTGCCTTGCCTTCATGGGCTGTAATTAATTGAAAATGAATACTTTTTTGTTTGTTTTTAAATGCTGCAATTCACATTTGAGCCACACATATGCCACAATCATGATGCTAATATGAGACAGTTTTGATGCAGGGATGAAAATACAGTGCAAAAGGTAAAAAGAATCCAGCACTCCAAACTAGTGAATAAAATTCAGTGAGAGTTTATTAAAGTAATTTGTTGTAAAAAGGTACTTACAACATATAATGAAAATTATAGTGCACAAAATCACAACATTTTCATCTCACACACTTGTGATGCACCAGCCTCTGTGCTTCGGGGATATACCACCCCTTTGTAAGGAGGCGTGTCCTAAGGCAGTACAAGCTCTAATACTTATATGTCAAATTACACAGGTACACATTGTTAATTTAAGAACAATTGAATAAATTATAATAAATTCCTAAGGAAACAGGTGTTTGTAAAAAGGTTCCCAAAAAAGTGGTCTTATGTGATGTAAAACTCCCCAGCTCTTATTAGTGATGATTACTGCAACTATTTTATCTGGATTAATTGCCCATTTTTCAGAAATCATCACTGCTGGAGTGACATAATGACCTGTAGAAAAACTACTATGTGGAATTAAATATGTGAAAACAATGAGGGTAACAAATGTATACCGGTGATGTGTTAAAATAGTTAATAACCACATTTTGTACATGCTATGGCACCATAGACTTTGGAACAATTAGTCATCTTACATTTTCCATATCAAGTGCAATTTCTTTCATTACATTTTATTCATTCAATAAATACAGTTCTGAAACTCAGATTGATATTGCACAAAAATGTAGCTGTCTTTATTTTATTGCACCTAACGTTTAAACTGGGAAGCACCAAAATGATCACAACAAAACCAATCCTACCTTTTATTTATTTTATATGAATCTGTTTATTCATTATACCCTGATATGTGGTTGCCATTCCATTTGTTCACTAAAACCACATGGTTTTATCACTTTTAGCCTAAAGATTCACATTGACTCCTTTTTATCCAAACATAAATCTCTATTGCCTACTTTTACTTGGCTTTAAATAATGGGAAATTAATACTTTTTTTTTATAAAAAAACAATGCTGCAGCTCACATATGCCACAATTATGATGATAATATAAGTGTCACTTTTGATGCAGGTATGAAAATACAGTGCAATTATATATCACATCGGCACGACTTAAATTTGTGCATCTTGACATAATTGCATCATTTTTGAGCACTTTTGAAAATACCACACTGTCAGTCCATTGAGTTTGCCCTGGAGCTACCTTCAAAAGGGACTGTGGCCAAAATTGTTGGCATCAATAAACTCTGAATTTTGATCAGCATATCCTTAACTGACCTCATGCCAAAAATCAGATCTGTAAGTTACTTTGTTTAAATGTTACAAGTCATTTCGTAACCCTTTATTCACTGCCTGTTCAAAAAAGGCAGTTTCAGAGAAGTGCTATTGATGATGTCATCTCCTGAACTCACAGTCTAGTCCTCCCTGCAAGATACCTTATATGACTTATTCTCGTATGTTACTTAAAACTGCTGGTGTAGTAAAGGAATAAGGAAAACTGACACTGGGTGGGTCAGCACATGCACTTACATAATGTGCAGCTGCAAGGTAAAGCACTTCAGAATGTGATGGGTGGGTGGGCTGGAATGCAGCAGCAAACATGGCTTTAAAATGACAAAGCTGAGCAATTTTTAGAATACTGCAGGTATGGGATTTGGAAATATCACCAGGTTGCAACTGTGGAATGCAGCAATGATACCATCTCAGAAAGTAGCTGGAACACATACTTTTGGAGTGTGGTGGTGATGCACAATTTCAAAATGTGGTGGTGATGCACAGTTTCAGAATGTGGCAATGACGCACAGGTTCAGAATGAGGCAGTGATGCACAATTTCAGAATGCAGCAGTGATGCACAGTTTCAGAATGCTGTGGTGACACACAGTTTCAGAATGTGGTGGTGATGCACAATTTCAGAATACAGCAGCACCGCATTGGTTCAGAATGCGGTGGTGATGTGCAATTTCAGAATGCGGTGGTGACGCACAATTTCAGAATGTGTTGGTGATGAAAAGGTTCAGAATGTGGTGGTGATGCACTGGTTTGGAATGTGGCTGTGATGCTCAGGTTTGGAATGTGGTGGTGATGCACAGGTTTAGAATGTGGTGGTGACGCACAGGTTCAGAATGCACCAGTTTTAGAATGCAGTGGTGATGAACAGGTTCGGAATGTGGTGGTGATGCAAAGGTTTGAAATGTGGCAGTGATGCATGGGTTCACAATGCAGTGGTGACGCACAGGTTCAAAATGTTGTGGGGACACACAGGTTCAGAATGCAGCAGTGATGTGCAGTTTTGGAATGTGGTGGTGATGCACAGGTTTGGAATGTGGTGGTGAAGCACAGGTTTAGAATTCAGCAGTGACACATAGGTTTGGAATGTGGCATTGATGCACAGGTTCAGAATGTGATGCACAATTTTGTAATGCAGTGATGATGCGCAATTTTGGAATGCAGTGGCGACACATCATTTCAGAATGCGGTGGTAATGCACAGGTTCAGAATGTGGCGGTGATGCACAGATTTGGAATGTGATGGTGATGCACAGATTTGGAATGTGATGGTGATGCACAGGTTCATTATGCAGTGGTGATGCACAAGTTCAGAATGTGGAAGTGACGCTCAGGTTTGGAATGCAGCAGTGATGCACAATTTCAGAATGCGGTGCTGATGCACAGGTTCAGAATGTAGCAGTGATGCACAGGTTCAGAATGCTTTGGTGACGCAGAATTTCAGAATGTGCTGGTGACGTAGAGTTTTGGAATACAGTAGTGATGCATAGTTTCAGAATGTGGTGGTGATGCTCAATTTTGGAATGTGGCAGTGATGCATAATTTCAGAATGTCACAATGACGCACAATTTGGGAACATGACAGTAACAATTTTGGAATGTGGCATTAAAACAAAACTTGGCAGGGATGTGCAATTTTGAAATTTGGCAGAGATGCATCACTTCAGAATGTGGCAGGAATGTGCAATTTGGGAATGATGAGACATGTGCAATATCAGAATATGGTAGGGATGCCTAATTTTAGAATGTCGCTGGGATGCCTAAAGTTGGAATGTGTAAGGAATGTGTTACATGATTTTGAAATATGGTAGGTGCATACAATTCTGGGAATGTGGCAGGGACAAGCAATTTCAGAATAATATAGTATGCCCTGTCACATTCCGATGGCATGCATCACCACTATACTCTGAAATTGCCAGTCCCCAACAAATTCCTCAATGTGTGTCCCTGTCACATTCTGAGACTGATTGCCCCACCACATTTTGAGATAGTACATGTCTGCCATGTTCTGAGATTGTATGCCCCCCCCCCAATATTTACAAACTATGCACCACCTTGACATTCTATGGCTTGGTTCAGTGTTGCATTCCAAAATCACCTCCTGACATGTTCTAAAGTACAGTGCCATGCTTCTGAACATTCTGGAACTGCAAACACTGCAGCCACACCTATGTCATTTTTTTTAAAAGGATTACTATAGCTACAGTTTCTTAAACTTTGAAGAAGTAGGCCCTATTAGGTTGCTGACAGGGCGGACTGTACTGTGAATTCAGGAGATGTCATAATCAGTGGCTCTTCACTGAATCTGGCTTCTTTGAATAGACAGTGAAATCAGGGTTACAAAACAGCTCATATCTTTAAAACGAAAGTAATGTAGAAACTTCATTTTTGATATGAGATTTTTGGGGGTATGTTTATTCTAATTCTGCAATGTAGCACTATTGGTGGGAGCCCCTCTTTGAAACTGCTCCAATCTATTCCTGTGCAGACTTAGACTGAGTCCCCTACTGTAAGCTTGGTCTGTTTTGCATCTTTGCCCCCTTGCCTCAACCCAGTTCCCACAGCTGTCAGTCCCATATACTTGTTCCATCCCACCTTACAACCATGGACAATCTTTGCACTTACCACTTTGCTTGGCAGGCCATTAAAGTAGTCCACTACTCTCTCCATTAAAGAGTTTCTTTTCGCATCACTCCTAAATTTGTGCCCTACAGATTTTACCCATAGCCCCAGTGCATGACACCTCATTCTATCTAAACAGTGACTGCCAGTCCACTTTCTTAAACCCTTGGAGATATTTGAAAGTTTCTATCATGTGATCACTGCACAGTGTGGTTTAACACTAAGATGGGAGCAGAGGCAAACCACAAGAGGATAAGGGTGCTAGACTTTAGAAGAGTGGATTTTAAAGAAATGGAAGACTGCTCAGTAACTGCCTAGTAGAGGGGATTGCCAGGGAGGTCTGGAGGAACAGTGAGGAAAAATAAGGGAGAGCATAATTAAAGCAACTAACTGCTCTGATAAGGATGTTTGTTAAGGCAGAAGGACAAAGATACCATTATGATACTCTAGGGAAGTGGTCATGGTGGTGAAAAGGATGGCATTTAGAAGGTATAAGGAAACACGGAGGGTGGAAGACAGGGAGGTGCACCAAGTAAAACAGAGAAGCAGGTAAGGCCGTGAGGGCAGCAAAGGAACAAAGAGAGGAAAGTATAACCAAAGCAGTAGCTATTGGGGATAAGACTTTCTTCAGGTATGTAAGTGAGAAGAGGAAAGTAAGGGGATGGACAGTGAGGAGAAGGAGGGTGGCAGGAGGAGGCTGCGCAGAATAGGACCAAGAAAAATAAAACATCCTGAACAGGTACTTCTGCTTAGGCTTTACAGAGGAGGGGAGGGAGGGAGGCAGACCACTAGGGATCAGCAAGATCAATGATGGGAGCCAGACACAAGTCAATTTTCAGAGGAAAGCATCCTAAAGGGACCTGCAGCTCTAAAATTGGACAAGGCTATGGGACCTGACAAAATACACCAAAGGATACTAAAGGAATTCAGGGAGGTGCTAACTGCCTCACTGATGGCCTTATTCAACAGCTCACTGGAATCAGGTGTGGTTCCAAAGAACTGGAAGACAGCAGACGTGGTCCCTCTACATAACAGAGGCAGCAGAGAAAAGACTAGAAACTATAGGACAGTAAGTCTCACCTCAGTGCTGGGGAATATAATGGAAACACTTCTAAAGTAAGGTTGGTAGAGTATCTTGAATCCAGTGGGCTGCAAGACCAAAAGCATAGATGGGGGGGGAGGGTCAGGTGTCATGTAAGATGAACCTTATTCACTTCTTTGACTGGGTGACCAGGGAGATAGATCAGAGGAGGGCATTGAATGTCACCTATCTGGACTTTAGCAGTGCCTTTGATACTGTACCGCATGGGAGACTAAGAAAGAAATTAAGCAGCCTTGGGGTGGGAGCCAAAGTGGTGAACTGAGATATAAGCTGGATAACATATAGTCAGCATAGGGTGGTGGTTAATGGCACTCACTCTAATGATAAAAGAGTGACCAATGGGATGCTGCAGGACTCAATACTGGGACAGGTTTTCTTCAATGTCTTCATAAGTGACATTGAAGAAGAACTGGAAGGGAAGGTATGCCTTTTTGCAGACGACACCAAAATATCTGAAATAGTGTGGATAATCAGGAGGTGATGGAAAGAATGTGTAAAGATCTTGGGAAATGCAAGGAGAAGTCAAGAGCTTGGCAGTTGGGGTTCAGTGTCAATATGTGCAAAATCATACTCCTATAGCATAGGAACCACAACCTTAGTATGGGATGGGGAGATACTGACAGTCACTAACCAAGAAACAGACCTTAGGATCATCGTATCTGATGACCTGTAAGTGGCAGGGCAGTGTGACAAAGTAGCGGGTAGGGCCACTGGGATGCTGGGATGAAAAGGGAGCTGTATCTACAACAGGAAGAGAGAGAGGTGGTGCTGCCACTGTATAGCTCACTACTAACACCCTACCTATAGTATTGTGTTCAGTTCTGGAGGCTGCACCTCAGAAAGGACATAGACAAGGTGGAGGCAGTCCAGAGGAGGGCAGCTAAAATGGTGCATGAGTCGCACCTAAGATCCCATGAGGAGAGACTTATGGATTTCAATATGTACACCCTGGAAGAGAAGAAAGCAAGAGGGAACATGATCCAGATCTACAGGTACCTCACTGGCATGAACAGGGTGCATGAGGCTTTCCAATGAGAAAGAGCACTTGGACTAGAGGGCATGCAATGAAGCTAGAGGGGGGAAGTTTAAGAGGGATGTGAGGAAGTACCACTTCACTGAAAGAGTGGTAGACACCTGGAACAAACTTCCAGTGTAAGTGATGGAGGCTAAAACAGTTGGGGGCTTCAATCATGCATGAGATAGACATAAAGGAAAATTAATGTATAGGCAGGGGGCAGGATTCACAAAGAAAGCCAAAAATCCTACAGCTGCGGGAAAAAGGCCTGCAGCACTGTAAAAACACAGTTGCATGATATTCATAAAGAAATTTTGAGCAGGTGCGGAATTTTGAAAAATCCCCGCAGCTGCAGAAATTCAGCAGCTGTGGAAATTGCACATGTGCTGAAAATCCACTACTGCGGATCCGCAGCTGTAGAAATAGCTTAGGAGGCAGAGCAACAGTGAACTTAATTAGCTGGAACAACAGACTTTAACAGGGCTGCCATAGAATGAAGCTGAAAGCATCCATAAAGAGACCAGCAACCAGTCCCTCAACTGAGACCACTGCAACACCACAGGTACCAGCAACACCATGGCACTACATTGGCCAACTCTTACTGCTGGTCCTCCCTCACTGGGGTGTTCCTGTTGCCTGCAGGGGTAGCACTCACTGCAGGCGGGCCAGGATCTACTGCCTGTGGGGCTCCGTTATGGGCTGCACTGTGTCTGGTGGTTGTTACCTGTTGCCATATCATGGTAATGTGTGCTTTTGCTGCTGTTACAGCAGCCACTGTTATACTCTCTTGGATGCTATTACCTGTGCCTCACCTCCAACTTAATTGATTCCAGTTGCTGGGGCACTACTGCAGTTTGCTGAGGGAGAGTTATGTTTCATTCCACTGTGTGTAACATTTTTTCCACAGCTGTGTAAAAAAACTGGTTGTGAATAGCCTTTCAGGGGCTGTGCCTTACTTATCTCACACCTTTTTTTCCCTCAGGAACTTCCGCAGCTGCACTTTTTTCCACAGTCCTTAGTGTTGTTTTCTGAAGCTGTGGAGGGTTTTGTGAATAGTGCCCAGTGCAAATTCCCCTTTGTTTCCAAAGCTTCTGCAGTTTTTGGGACTTAGGGAAGGTTTTGCACCTTCAGAAAGCTTTGTGAATCCAGGCCAGGGAGTAGGGTGGGTCGCTGGAGACCAGTTAGGGTCTGTGGAGACAGACCAGGCAGGGACCATCTGACAGACTGGGTGGGACAAGCAATTCTTTTCTGCTTACAGATTCTATATTTATCTGTTTCTATGTCACCTCTTTCTCTTCTTGCTTAAAGCAAGTGCATGTTAAGGCTGCGCAGCTGCTCCTCTTACAATTTTCTCTGCTGTCCAAGCATCATTTTGGTGATCCTTCTTTGCACTGTTTACAAGTGATCATGGCCTTTTTTGAGATGGGGACTATAAAACAGCATGCCGTACTGCAGGTGTGGCTGCAACAGGGACCTATAAAGGGGTGGTTTCACCTCCTGCTGGTGATGCCCCTACAAATAATGCACAGCATCTTGGTGCCTTTGGATAAGCCCTGTTGCACGTGTCTGATGATGTGAGGCTGTCACTAATTATTAGCCCAAGGTTCCGTTGTTCTATAGTGAGGCTGACTGTCACACCTCCTATCCAATGCTCTGTCTTGCAGTTCTTTTTTCCAATATACATAACTTTTCACTTCTTTACTATGAATTTTAGCTCACAGATCCTTGACCATTTCTCCTGTCTTGCTATGTACTTCCATAATTCCTTTACTCCCTTCTCTGTGTCAACCTCTGCTGCAAATTTTTGTATAATCTGTGAACAAGCTAATCTTATGCCATGTGCCCAGACCTATGTCACAGATGAACACTTTTGAAGAGTACCAGATGAAAAAATTAATCCTATGGAGAGTCACTAGTCAAAATCCTGACTGCCAAATTACTTTGGTTTACTACTTTCCTCTCCATTCTAGCCCCAACTCAGTTTCTTTTCCAGTTGGCTAATCTATCTCCCATTCCCAGGCTTCTCAGTTTTTTATCAGCATTTTGTAGGACACAGAGCTGAAGACCTTGCTGAAGTCCAAATACAAGACATCCACTACCTGAAAATACTATATTCAGAAACAATGGTTTACTGTACTTTACAAATAATATATTAGTTGAGACTGAAGTGGAAAACTTGTATTAGAAACAGAAACATATAATTTGTTGGCATATAAAGACCACTTCGCCCACTCATTCTGCCAATTTTTCCCTATCTACATAATCACCACAGACCCTACTTGGTCTCTGGCTTTTTCTGCCCTCCCTCACTCCTTTCCCTTAAGATTCTCTTATGATTATCCCAAGCTTTCTTGAACCCCAATACTGTTTTCACATCAACTACCTCAACTGGTAAGCTGTTCCAGGAATCCACTACCCTTTCTGTGAAGAAGTACTTTCTCATATCTCTCCTGAATTTACCCCCTCCAGCTTCATATCATGTCCCCTTGTTCTTGAGCACATTTTGTCTGAAAATACTCCCCTCCTGTACCTTATTTACCCCCATTTAGGTATTTATAAGTGTCTATCATAGCCCCCTCTCCCTCCTCTCTTCCAAAGGTGCACATAATGAGTTCCCTCAGTCTCTCCTCATGGGGCTTGTGATGTAGACCCACACCATTTTAGTTGCACTCCTCTGGACCACCTCCATTCTGTCTATGTCCTTTCATACATATGGTCTCCAGAACTTTGCACAGTATTCCAGATGTTGTCTTGCCAGTGACCTATAAAAATGCAACACTACCTCCCTCCTTTTGCTGGTGATCCATCTCCTTATGCCACCCAGCATCCCACTGGCTTGCCCAACTGCCTTGTCATGCTGTCTGGCTACTTTTAGGTCATTTTAGATGATTACACCTAGGTCTCTGTCTTGCTTTGTTGTTGTCAGTTGTTCTTGTTGGTATGCCGATGCTACCTCAACATTTTGAGAGCGACTGGCACTACAGCAACAACAGCACCAGATCACAGTAGTGTCAACACTGGACCCCACGACTGCTTTCTGGGGGGTATTGCACCCCTCCCAGAAACCACTCTGACTTGGAGTTGGTTATTTTAGTAGCGGGGGTGTGGGGGCAGAGTTCCCCACATGGGGGGTTCAGGGGGCAAAGCTCCCTGAAAATAACAATCTGTCTTGTGACTCCCTTCAAGTCTTCTGCAAATGTGGTCAACATAAGGGAGTCGCTGTAACGTCGGTTGACAAATAATTTGTCGATCCAACTGTCATGGATCCGTTGTTGTCAATAACACTCCCCCATTTTGCATTCTGCCTCTGGGTTTCTATACCCCAAGTGCATTATTTTTCCCTTTTTCTTATTGAAGCCCAGTTGCCATACCCTTGACCACTCTTTAAATTTTCTCAGGTCCCCTCTTCCTCCTTTGACCCTGGAGTGTCCATCCTATTGCAGATTTTGATACAGTCTGCAAAGAGGCAGACCTTCCCCTCCAGTCCCTCTGCAACATCACTTATAAATACATTAAAAAGGAACAGTCCCTGTACTGATTCCTGAGGTACCCTGCTGATCAACCTCCCCTCTTCAGCATGAATTCCATTTACCACCACTCTCTGTCTCCTATCTCCTAACCACTTTCTTTCCCAGTTTACCACCTTTGGACCCCCTCCTAAGCTCCCCAGCTTGTTTAATAGTCTCCTATGTTGAACAGTGTTAAATGCCTTACTGAAATTTAGATATACCACATCCACCACACCACCTTAATCTAATTCCATAGTTACCCAATTAATGAAATCTATCAGATTAGTTTGACATGACCTCCCTCTTGTGAACTCATGCTGTTTCTGGTCTTGTAACCCATTTGAGTCAAGATAATTCACTATCCTCTCCTTCAACAGTGATTCAATTAACTTTCTCACCGCAGAGGTCAGACTGTCTTGTCCATAATTTCCAGCCTCCTCCTTGCTACCACTTTTATGAAGAGGGACTATATCTGCTCTCCTTGTTTTCTGGAACCACACCTGTTTCCAGTAAGCTGTTGAAAAGGACTGTAAGAGGTGCAGCCAGTATCTCCCTAAGTTCTTTCAATACTCTAGGAGGTACCCAGTCTTGTCCCATTGCTTTGTCAATTTTCAGATTAGTGAGTCCCTCTAGCACCCTCTCCTCTGAAAACAGGCTGGTATCTATTTCCCCGCTTATAGAGTCCTTATTACTTTTTTGTGGCTCCTTCCCTTCTCCCTCCACCCTGAACACTGAACAAAAGTATTTGTTTAGTATGTCTGCTTTTTCCTGGTCTTCTCTGCACAATCTCCCCATCCCTTTTTACATTTGCTTGTAAGTGCACAAGAAATGTTTTGTTAGAATAAATGGCATTTCAGAGGTGTGTCACTGTCAAACCCATTGCAGTTCAATCTAGAAGGGGCTTGGCAGTCCAGACCAATGACCATGCACTCTGCTCCTGGCATTACTCATTGCTTGTTGGGCAGAAACTTTGTGTACTTGAAAGGAGTCAGATGTTCTTATCAGACAGAGACTGGCTCCTTTCATTTACACAAGGCCAACCTGCAACCAGTTGAGTAGACTGACATTTTAGCAACCACCATTTTATCCCAGCCCTTTGTAGCCTTCATCAATGCCTGCTTACTTGCTTGCCTCATATAAATACCACTCCTCCACCTGCATCCCCAATTGGGTCAGTTTGGTATGCCCAGTCTGAAGACATGTGGGAACCTGAACTGTTTTTTTAATTTGTTCATCCTAAAAGAATTTTTTTTTAAACTTAGCAGTCCCAGGATTGTAAGAGGCATTCTTATTCCATGGCTGGAGGCATGCAGGAACAAGTAGCCCCAGGAGCACTGATCCTCCTGCCCCCGCTGCATCCTCCAACCAGCTTGCTTTATAGAAATATCATTCCTCCTCCTAACTCCCCCACCCCACTGGGTCCCTGACCAGCTTAGTTTGGTGTGCCCAGTCAGAAGACATGCAGGAACCTTAAACATCAAATGAAAATGTTTTACAGATTGTCAATAAAAACTTGAGGTCAAGTCCCTCTTTCCTGAAAATATCATGCTGTTTGGTTTTGTGGTTTTCTTTAAATCAGCACCTGTTAATGTGCTCTGCAGTAACTGAAAACGGTGAGGAAATATTTCTGTCCCTGTCAGCGAGCAATGACATCATACTTGTCCAGCCTTTTGCTGCTGCAGTTAAGTCCCTAATTGCCTGAAGAAGCTGTTGCACTTTCCACACAAAGCAATCTGAAAAGGCTAATTGTCTTTACTCCAAGTGGGTTACTCACCCATCTGCTTTGTATTTAGATCAATTAGTTTATTATCTATCATTCTGTTCTCATAAATAGTTGGTCATTGTGTTTCAGTGGTGCACTGAAGTGGTATAAATGACTGCTTGTGAGAAATCACCTGTCCATATCACAGCAGTCAGTACTATCACATCAAAACTCTGCATTGTTGCCTGGAAATATAACACAGGATTGTTTAATGGATATAAAAATAAATCTAAAGTCTGTTAAGTCATAGAAGTAGTGTATCTTTGATGTAGCCTCTATGAATATGTTCATGTGAGAACAATATTGTTGATATGACAGATTGACAAACAGGTGTCTGCCACATTCCGCTTTTCAGGAACATGTACTATATGAACTCACAAATTTCAGTTCTCTGAGGGATTCTGTGTGAAAATACATTATGTATGTGTGTAGCTAGAAATACTATATGTCATCCTGATGCCCCTGACTCCTACCCCTCAGTTGAGGCTGCTGCAGCCTGCTTCCCTCTGCCCCCCACATGCATGGCCAGTGCCCCCTGTTCCAATCTCCACAGATAGGACTTCTGTGCTCTGCTAAGACCTAGAGTCTCAAGGCCTCTCACTCCACAGTTGGGGCTGCTGTGCCATGCTGCCCCCACCCACCAAAAGATGAGGCTTTTGCTTCATTCTGCTACCTACTTCCACTGCCCCACATGAGCAGGGCTGCTGCAACATGTGCACTCTGTCTCACAGTCAGGACTGCTGTACCCTGATGCTCCACTGTGTCCTGCCCCACAGTCAAGGCTTCTGCACTGTGCTGTCCTCTGCCCCCTGCCACCACTGTGCCCTGCTGCATCATACAGCCTCTTGCTTCTACAGTTAGGGGTGTTGCACTATGCTGCTCCTTGCCACCAGAGTCTGATCCTTGAATACACTGCCCAAGCTGCTTGAAAGACAAAAAAAAAAAACACTTTCATCTTGTGTTATAGGGTGGGGATACAGGATAGCATGGTGCAGCAGCCCTAACTGTGGAGAGATGGGGCTCTAGGGTACAACAGGCCATGGCAACCTTGACTGTGAGACAGAGCACATGTGATGCAGTAGTCCTTCCCATTTAGGGCAGAGGAAGTGGGTAGCAGGGTGCAGCAAAAGCCCCACCTTTGGTGTCCTTGGGAAGCATGGTGCAGCAACCCCAACTGTGGAGGCAGAGGCCCTGGGACTCTAGGGCACAGCAGAGCACAGCAGTCCTGTCTGTGGAGACTGAAACAGGGGTTTTGGCTGTGCCTGTGAAGGGGGGCAGAGGGAGGCAGGGTGTAGCAGCCTCAACTGAGGGGAAGGAGACAGGAGTATCAGGATGACATATAGTATTTCTAGTTACACACATACATAAGGTATTTTCACATAGAATCCCTCAGAGAACTGAATTTTGTGAGTTCGTACAGTACATGTCCCCAAAATAGAGTGTGGCAGACACCTGTTTGTCAATCTGACATATCAACAATGTTGTTCTCACATGAACATATTCATGGAAACTACATCAAAGATACACTACTTATATGACTTAAACTTCAGATTTCTTTTATATCCATTACACAATCCTGTGTTATATTCCAAACAACAATGCAGAGTTTTGATGTGATAGTAGTGACTGCTCTGATACAGACAGGTGATTTCTTAGAAACAGTCATTTATGCCACGTCAGTGCACCACTGAAACACAAATGACCAACTTTTTATGAGAACTGAATGATAGATTGTAAACTAATCAATCTTGATTGGAAAGTGCAACAGCTTCTTCAGGCAATTAGGGACTTAATTGCAGAAGCAAAAGGCTGGACAAGTATGATGTCATTGCTCACTGACAGGAACAGAAACATCTTCACTGTTTGTTCACTGTTTTCAGCTACTGCAGAGCATATTAACAGATGCTGATTGAAAGAAAACCACAAAATCAAACAGCATGATATTTTCAGGAAATGCTAGTCATGACACAGGGACTTGACCTCAATTTTGTATTGACAATCTGTAAAACTTTTTCATTTGATCTTTAACTGATTTTTGTTTAATTTCTCATCCTATTTTTTTTTTAATTAAGCACTCCCAGGATTGTGTGTGTGTATGTGTGTGGGGGGTATTTATTTCAGCAAAGCACTCCAAGGACTGTTAAGGGAGTGATTATTCCATGGACAGTGGCATGCAGGAACTAGGAACCAGGATCCCCAGGTGAGCTCATCATCCTGACCCCATTGTATCCTCCAACTGGGTTGCCCCTTCAAACTCAACAACTTCTACACAGTCTTGGGATGCTGGCAAAACAAGGATTTATTGAACCCCCTGCTGTCTTACCATCTGACTGACTTACAAATTCTGCTTGTAAACTTAATTTTTTAAGCACTTAACACAGGGTTCCTCTCTCCTTCACCACAAAGAGTTGCAATAGTCATCTATTTTCATCAGGCTCTGATGACTGTGCTGTCACCTCAAACCAAGCTTCTCAAAGTCCATTGAACACTGGCATTGTAACACACTGATTCCTGATGACTGTGCTGTCACTATAAACCTGGCTACTCCCCATCCATCAGCATTGTGATATGTTGATTCCTGATGACTGCGCTGTCACCACAAACTCAGCTACTCCCCCATCCACCAAACACTGGCACTGTGACACATTGATTCTAGCAACCAGAACTGACAGTATTTTTTTTCTTTGTCTGGGGCTAAGTCAGACAGAGGGAAGCAGAGGGTTTCCATCTGGTTTGGCCTGAGATCTTGTTGAGGTACTTTCCCCAAGTTTGATTCTGCCCCACCCCCTTTTCAGGCTGCCAAAATTCCACTTATCTGGCTGAAGAAATCCTCTATCATGGTCTCTCCATATAAAAGCAACACCTTTTTTTGTAGCCCATTGTCTTGATAGATGCTGCCTTTTCAATTCCAGAAAGTCCCCCCCTTTAAACTAAAGACCATAGTCTCCCTGGGCTAAGGACTTAACCCCTGCTACTCAAATTCAGCAGATTGGCTCTTTGCATCCAGCAGGGCATGAAAGGCACTGGACTGTGCCAGGGATAGCACATGTGAGGGCTTGTTTACAGGAAGGTGGAAGTAGATGGGGGACTGCCCATGAGAAGGGAGGAGCATTATGGCATCTTGGCAGAACAGTGGTGAAGGCTAAATGCTGCAACTTGTCTGTCCTTAAGAAGCTCCCTTCAATGAATGTTTGACAAGTGCAGTCAGTAAAGGCATGAACATTGTTACAGAACCTTTAACATTGGACAAAGAAATCGAGAAGAAAAATACAAAGTTACTGCTCTCGTTCGGCATTATGATGCTAAAAAATAAGGTACAAAACCCTTTTGGTGGAGCTAAGCCAAAAACAGCAAGGCAAATAACTATGTCCACTAGGAAAATGAATGCATCATTTGGTAAGCAGAAAAATGCTAAACAGCTATGAGAATCTATATCACCCAAAGACACAAATGGAGTAGGACTGTTCACACTATTTCACTATCTGGAGAAGAAAGAGCCTACAAAGGGCTCCATCTTACCTGAAACACCTGAAACAGGAATGCCAACAATGAAGAGAGCCCAACTGAAAGCACTCCCTGAGTGTGCTGGAATGCCCACAGGAACAATGCTGGAAAGAGATAATGATGGAGGTTTACCTCAGACACAAACCGTGAAAGGCGCAGACAAAGATCAACAATTAAATAATGGTAAACCAAGTCTGAATGAAAAGGGAATGAACCTGCAATCTATGAACAACCAAGGCACACTTGACTCACAGGATGGAATAATGGAATCCTACTCGGATGAACTAATAAACAATACTACTTCTGTGGAAGGGGTAAGTGCTATTGCAACTCCACCTGTTTTAACTGTCCCGAACAATTTACATTTACTAGAAATAACTACAAATATTAATCCTGCCTCTAAGACATTACATAACCCAAAAAACATGCTGCACAAGAACATATAAAAGATAAAAAAGTGAGGGGGAAGAACAACGAAAAACCTGAAATGCCGCAACAAGATAGTGATTCAAAATGCTCGATTAGTTCTGAAGATTCTGAAATCAAAAATACTAGTTAAACAAATAAATATGATACATCAAAAAAATGGATAAGGTTCTAAACTTGCAGGAACAAATTGACAATTATGCCAAGCAAAAACAAAACTTAATTAAAGAGAAGACTAAAATTAAAACGGAACTTGAACAACTAAAGCAAGCAGTAATGACGTTGCAAGAGAGCCAGCTCCCGATACCAGATGAAATAAAAGAACTGTGAGAAATAAATACCAGTGTAAAAGCTAAATTAGTCAGTTTTGAAATGCGTGCCTGCGGGAAAAATATTAGACTTCCTTGGGTCCTGGAAGCCTGAGACAATAAGAAATGTGTGCAGGAGTCATTTAAACAAATAGTGGCTGTTTACACGGATACTCATCCAGCATAAATAAACTTAAAAATTGACAGAATACACCAAGGTCTTTGCACAAAACCTTTAGACACAGCTCCACCTCACCCAATAATATTAAAATGCATGTGCTCCTATGAAAAGACGCATTAATGGCAGGCATGTACAAAAATACAATTTTAAATCTGCAGGGAGCTACTATTTCAATTTACAATGATTTGCCACCAGAGAGCATTCAAGAATGGAAGAAGTTCATTGGGATTACAAACAAACTCTGGTCAAAGGGCTTTCATGCTGCAATATGTTTCCTGGCAAAACTTAAGAGTGGTGATCAATGACCAGCGCCGTACATAAGAAACTGTGTAAAACACCATTAATGATTTAAAATCCAGACTCTCTACAATTTTTTTCTAAGCATGAAAAATGCCTGTTGTACTTTTTGTAAAATCATCTGCTTGTCTTTAAAAATGAATGGATAAAGATTGAGAAGGGGGGTAAGGGGAGAAATAAGTTGTAATGGACTCCAAGAGAAATATGCTTTAGTTTCAGCCTCATTTCTATTTTTTCTTGTATTTTTTATTTTTTCTATGAAGTTGGGTATCATGAAACAGTAAGGGGGGTGGAATGGAGAAGGAATCAATTGCATCATGTTGAGCAAGCCAAGAAGGGAAAGAAACATTAAATCTGATGATGCAAGCATTTTGAGATGGTTAGTGAGGAAACTTGAAGCATGTTGGTAAAAAAGAATATAAAACAAGCAAAGAAATAAACACCCCCCCTTAGTGTTAGTCAAGCTCAACACTACCAGAAGGATATACTCATATTGAATAATATCAAAAAGAAATGCATGGAAAAAAGGTGGTGTCTTTAAATGTAAATGGATTTAACTCCCCAATTAAAAGGAGCAGATTACTACCATATTTAAAAAAAAAAACAGGGTCATATAATCTCTAAGTAAGAAACCCATTTAATTGTGGAAGAAATAAAGAATATGAAAACAAAATGGTTAAACCATACTTTTTTTAGTACTGGAACAAATAAAAGCAGAGGTGTTGCCATCATGATAAAAAATGTTTCAAGTAAATATACTGCAACAATTTAAAGATAATAAAGGCCGGATTATAATGATTAAATTATCATTAAATAAGCAAATATTGATTATTGGTTCCTCTATGCCAACTTTACCAACTATGATGGGTTTTTAGCAAAAATATCGGAAGGGCTACAAAGTCTTCAGGGACTTAACATAATCTTGGCAGGAGATTTAAATGCATTAATACAACCCTTATTAGATAAAAGTACAAAATCTACTAAAGGGAATAAATTTATATAAAATAAATTAAATGATTTCCGGCAGTTGGAATATTTAGTAGACAGTTAGAGGCAGTTAAACCCGTTAAGAAAAGAATACTTCCCCTATGATAAGAAAGAGAAAATATTTACACAAATTGATTACACACTGATAACAAAAAATATCTTAAAAATGGTAGTAGCTGTAGAAATTAACTCTGTCTTTATAATTCACCATGCACTAATCAGTTTGGAAATTAATACAGTAAACTATGGCCATAATATTACACCACAATGGTATTTTAATAATGATTTTTTTAAAGGAAACAGCATTAATTTCCCTAACAAAACAATCAATTAGTGAATATCAGTATTATAGTTATTTAGGACAATGCCCCATTTATCAACTATGGGATGCTTTTAAAGCAACCCTATGGGATATTATAATTTCCTACAAGACAAAAAGAAATGGAGAAAAGAAAGTATAAAGAAGTGGATGATAAGTTAAAAAACTGTATAATTTAATATTAACTGATTATAACAAATGTAAAGATGAATGGGAACAATATAAACTGAAAAAATTCAAAATAATCCTGCAAGAAAACAAAAGAATAGCCTTTACAATAAAATGTACCAAATATTACAACTCTGACAAATCAGGGAAACTATTAGCTAGTCTTTTATGTAAGACAAAAATGTGGAAATGAAGGATAAAGATGGAAATATAAAAAAAATGAACGAACAAATCGCAGACATATTTTGTGAGTATAACAAATCAATTTAACATAACAACTTTACACCTGACCCCAATATTTGTCATAAACCTTTTCAATGTTATCAGGTAAACCAAAAATAAATAAAAGAAACCATAAAAACACTGGCAAGAAACAAAACACCCTGATTAGATGGTCTGACCAATGAATTTTATCAAGCTCTTGAGAGTGAGTTACATAGAAACATAGAATTTGATAGCAGATAAGGACCGCTTCGCCCACCCAGTCTACCCAATTCCCTACCTAAAGGATAAGCTGCAGATCCTAGTTAACCAACAGCCTACTTCCTCCAATCCCCCACTAGAATTGCCTTATGTCTGTCTCGTGCATTCTTGAATTCCCTCACTGTTTTTGATTCTATGATCTCCTCAGAAAGGCTGTTCCATCCATCCACAACCCTCTCTGTAAAGAAATACTTCCTCACATTACCTCTGAGTCATCCCCCCATCTTCAAATTGTGCCCCCTTGTTCTTGCACATCTCTTTTTCTGAAAGATGCTACCCTCTTGGACTTTATTAATTTCCTTGATGTACTTGAAAGTTTCAATCATGTCCCCCCTCTCCCTCCTTTCCTCGAGGCTATACATCTTAAGCTCCTTAGTCTTTCTTCATATGTCTTCTGGTGCAGACCCTGCTCCATTTTGGTTGCCCTCCTCTGGACAGCCTCCACCCTGTCTATGTCTTTGCAGAGATGGGGTCTCCAGAACTGAATTCAGTACTCCAGATGTGGTTTTACCAACTGTCTGTACAGAGAGCCAACAACTTCCTGTTTTCTGCTGGTGATGCCTCTCCCTATGCATCCCAGTATCACCCCAGCCTTCCTTACTGCCTTCTCACATTGCTGGCCCACCTTTAGGTTGTCTGATATGACTACCCCTAGGTTCCTTTCCAATTTTGTTGTTGTCAGTATCTCACCCCCCATTGTGTACTCTTCCCCTGGGCTTTTGTTTCCCAAGTGCATTACTTTGCACTTCTTTGCATTGAATCTAAGTTGCCATACATTTGACCATTCCTCCAACCTTGCCCTTGAGTTATCTCCCTGAATAGACAACATATTGGGTGAACTATTAAATCAAAATAATGAGTTACCATAATTAATGCAGTTAGCAAACGTTATAATATATAAAGCAGGGAAACCTGTTGAATATCCAGAAAACTACAGATCTATAATTATACTTAATATAGATTACAAACTTTTTGCCAAAATAATAAACAATAGAATTCAGTATCTTATAAACTCTTACATTCACCCCAATCAATATGGCTTTATTAAAGGAAGAAATATACCACAAGCTAACAGGAAACTTCAAACAGTGATATATCTAATTAGTAATAAAAGCCAATATAAGAATGATATCTATTACACAATAGCCATTGATATCACCAAAGCATTTGATCTCATAAATAGAGAATATATCTTTCAAGTGTTTACCTAAATTGGGCATACCTCAAGAATTAATAATACTAATTAAGCAATTGTACAAAGTTACCACAGTGAAATTTCAAATTAATACATTTTTGACTCCAGAATTTCAAATGCTAAACAGTGTTCAACAAGGGTGCCCGTTATCACCAATTATTTTTAGATTAGATTTAGAAACATTGCTTCAGTGTATAAGAAACAATCCAAAAATAGAGGGTATCAAATTTGAACATGAACACTTAAAGTTGAGTATATTTACTGATGATATTTTGCTAATTATTAAACATATACATACCTCGTTGGATGAATTCCTACAAGAAATCAAAGCTTATTCAGAAATAGGATCTCAAATAAATACAAACAAGTCTGCAATAATAAAATTAATGAAACATAAATTTCAAGATATTGGAAAATATGAAAAATAATTCACTATTATCAGATATTTGGGGATCCAGTTATCATCTGACCAGCATACAAATATAAAAGTTAATTATGATACAGCAAAACAAAAAATAACAAATCATTTAGAAAACTTGAAAAATCTTTCCCAGTCCTTGTAGGGATGCATCAACACAAAAAAAATGATGACAGTGCCCCACTATATTTATATTCTTCAAAATATTTTGGGTACTCCATCACCAGCCTGGTTTTCAGATATAAAAATATTATTTTCTAAATTCTAAATGAGAGGGGGAAACACCAGATAGCTTGGAGGGTTTTGACTACACCAAGGAGTGTGGGGGATTAGGAAGCCCAGATCCCTGATGCTACATGGAAGCCCATAGTCTTTCAATTATATATTAATGTGTTTTTTTTTTTTCTGATCAAGACAATAATTTGTATCAGCAGTTGATCTTCAACTTAAAAGATGAAGGGACAGATATTAAAAACTTTGCCCCGGGGCTAAATTAGCACTGCCCAGTGGGCAAACTTAGCCCAGAGCACAAAGCAAGCTATATTCAAAAGGAAATAGCTTGGTGCTAATCCTGCTGAAAATAGCAGTCTAAGGAAGCCGGGAAACTGGTCTGGGAGTGCAGGCCAAAAATAGCCCAGGAATAAGACAGCACTGAATACAGCAACAGGGAAGTGCAAACTGCAACTGCAGCTCATTAGACTCTGTAGCGAGCCACTGTTGCAGGTGGAGAACATTGTGTGGGATTGCACAGAGATGTCTCACAGCTGCTGCAAACACACCTCTCAATCCCCTGCCTCATAAATCAGGGACAAGGCTTAACAAAATCAGGGACAAAGGTTTAAAATCAGGTTCACATCTTAGAAATTGGTGATATCCATTCAGGAAGCTGGTAGGATAAATGATGTAGTGTAAAATGCATTTTCTAAGGAAGAACACAATTGTAACATTAATGTTTGACATTATTTTATGCTTACAACCCCCACTGTTTGGTCATGGAAACACATGTTTTAGGAGGCACAGAGTAAAACATTGAGGTAAAAATCAGGGATGTCTGAAAATCAGGGACAGTTGAGAGGTATGACTGCAAACAACAATGTAAGCCACACACTGCAGAACTGTGCTATGCTGAAGTGAGATTTGCCTGGGGCTAACCTGATTGCACAGTGCTAACACATTAGCCCGGTGCAAACTGGTTAGCCCAAGGCAAACGGGAGCTATGTTCAAAGCTCCCATGCAAATGAGCCTACTTAGGTAATCCATGGGCAAACAGGTACATTTGCATCTCATTAAGTGCTGCTTAGCATACATTATCATGCAGTTTGCCTGGTATTACTACATGGAGCACAAAGCTCCCCCTTTTGGTTGGAATGGAAGTACAGGCTGGATGCTGCAGGCCAAGGCATACCCACAGCATCCCCTGTTGGTCGGAATAGAAGTATAAGCTGGAAGCAGCAGGAACTGCGTGCTGGCAGGTACAAGCAGTGCATACATACCTCACAACCCCTTGCCTCCTGAATCAGGGAAAAGGCTTAATGAACAAATCAGGGACAAAGGACCAAAATCAGGGACACATATTCAGAAGTAAAGATATCCACCCAGACAGTTGGTAGAATATGAGGCTTAGTGCAAAATGCATTTGCTACAGAAACAAGTCTATAACTGTAATGCTTGACAATATTCTGTGCTTACAATTGCCACTGTTTAGCCATGGAAACACAACTGTGAGGAGGGACAGATTACTATATTGAGGCTGATTTAGGGACCTCCCTGAATAACAGGGACAGTTGATAGGTATGCTCCTGACCCATATACAATAGAATGAGTAGAGTAATTTCTCTGGTAGTCGAGTGGTCCCTCCACCCCCCCTGCATGAATGCTGACCCATTTACATTAATATTATTAGTAGTTTCCCTGGTAATCTAGTGGTCCCTCTACCTCCCTGCATGAATGCCAAACCATTTACTTTAATATTATTAGTAATTTCCCTGGTAGTCTAGTGGTCCCCCTCACCCCCCCCTGCATGAATGCTGACCTGCTTATTATGCAAAAAAATGTTGTAGGTGCCGTATTGGTCCTTTTAAAAACAGAGCCAGAAACAAATGATTTGATACCTTTTATTGGACCAACATGGATGTTACAGAAAAGAACAAAGTGCTTTAGCTTTCGAATCAACCAGGTTCTTCTTCAGAAGCTTTGTGGCAGTTTTTTTCAAATATCCCATACTATTAACACCAGGTTATATAGAAAAAGCAGAAATAATTCTCATTGGTTTAACATATACATTTAAAACATAATAGAAGATTACGTCAGAGGAGCTAATTAACACCAGTATGCCTTTATCCGAGGAGCCTCAGAAGGGCAAAGGTTATCAAGAATTCTCTACAGCCAAAGAGTTCTTGTCACATAAATTTTAAAATGTCTCAGTATGCCAAGAAAGCATTCTAGTGATAAAAAAAAAAAACCTTGTAGTGGCATTCTCTCTAATACATGTAAGAAGAGCTTACAACTTACATTCCAATTGTCCTGGTATATTAAAGGACAGATAATGAGAGACAAAATCCTGAAATTAGGTATAACTGCAGGTTGAAATCAAGCCTCAAATTATCCTACACATATAAACATGATGCATGAAAGTATCACTTGTAAGTGTAAGTGCCAAAAACAAAAAAAAAACTTGTTAATGACCCCCAAGAAAACGAGACCATAAGCCTGATAAATGCAGATTTCAACACAGAGTCTGTGTATAACAAAAATGCACAGAAGCATTCTAAGCAATCTAAATGAAAACCCAAAGGAATTACACCTTTAATGAACCCCCAAGTAAATGAGATATGCATCTTAATATGAGCAGTTAAAGATGTGACAGTGTGAAATCCACCCACTGACAACTAATAGAAGGAAATAAATGCACACTATATGTGAAAATTAAGTGTTCTAGCCACATAACAACTGCCCCATGCCACACTCCACCCACACATGTGTGTACATACATCACACCACACACCCCCACACACACACACACCTGCACACCCCACACAACAAATATAGCAAACACATACCACACACACCATCACCACACCACACACAACAAACAACACACATACACACCATACCCACAACACACAAAAAACACACACCAAACACACACAAAACACACACATACATACATACATACATACATCAGTATACACACACACACACTCAAACACACTCACCACAGTGTTAAGGTGAAAAGTCAACAATGTAGATAACCATAAACTTACAAAATCAAAGGCCCATTGAAGAACTAAACTGTTCATGTCCATCTTTTAAAGTAAAGGTCTGTGTAAGTTTAAGTGGAATAATGTGTCATGTACCCAACATCAATGTTCAATCCATCTGCCACCATATTGAGAAGTAAAATAAGTCTAATTTCAGAAGCCCGTCTCTGTTGTGTACTGTTGAAATGTCCTGTTAAGACCATCACAGACATATCTGAGATTGAGTGGTCATCCTGGGAGAAGTGCTGGGCTACTGGTTTCTCAATCATCTTGTGATTAATAGAATGTCTGTGTGAATTCATTCTAGTGCTGGAGTTGTTGGCTTGTCTCCCCCACATAACCTGTGCAAGGACATTTCTTGCATTGGATAAAGTAGACCACATTACTTGATGTACATGTATAATTCCCCTGTATCCTGAATAGTCTGTTTTGTGATGTAACCACACAGTCTGAAGTGGAAATGAGGTTACATGTCTTACATGTGCGTTGATGACAGGGTCGTGTACCATATGATGTCATGGTATTCTGTTCCGGTTCAAGTTGACTCCTAATAATCAGGTTGGCTAAATTAGGTGGTTGTTTAAAAGATAGTAGTGGTAGTTCTTGAAAAATACAGTTAAGGGTTTCATCCTCACTAATTATTGGATGGAGATCCTTAGTAATCTTACGTAGGAGTTCAAGGTCAGGATGGTATGTGACTACTAAGGGTATTCTGCTGGTAGTCATCCTTTCCTTATATTGCAGTAGCTGTTCTCTTGGGACCTGTGTTGCACGTTCCACTGCTCTGTCAATTTCCCTGGATGAGTGTCCCTGCTCAATAAAGGTGTTTTTCAACATCGCCAGATGTGTGTCTCTGTCTTCCTCATTTGAACAGAGGCGGTGATACCGAAGTGCTTGACTATATATAACAGATTTCTTTGTGTGGCTCGGGTGATTACTTTTCTTGTGTAAGTATCTCTGTCTGTCTGTTGGTTTCCTGTAAAGACAGGTATGTAGGGTACCATCCTTAATAGTGACAGTGGTATCCAGAAAATGTACACTTGTGGCAGAATATTCTAGGGAAAGCTTTATAGTTGGGTGGAGGTTATTAAGTTCTTGGTGAAAATCTTTAAGTGTGTCAGTGCCCTCTGTCCAAATTATAAACAAATCATCAATGTAACAGAAATAAGCGAGTGGTTTATGTGTACAGTGCCTTAGAAAATCCTCCTTCAAATTCACCATAAAAAGATTAGCATACTGTGGAGCCATCCTGGTTCCCATTGCAGTTCCCATAGTTTGAACATAATGTTTACCATTAAAGCTGAAGTTGTTATGTGTCAGAATGAATTCAGTGAGTTTACCCACAACTCCAGGGTCAATGTTGGGGTCCAATTCTTTGTCATGCAGATATTTGAGGCAGGCTGAAATGCCATCTGTGTGTGGAATATTAGTGTAGAGGGAGGTTACATCCATCGTGGCTAAAAGGGTATCAAGTGGTAAGTCCTTAAAACCAGAAAGTGTATGTAGGCAGTGAGTAGTGTCCTTGATGTAACTATCCCTTTGTATAACCAGCGGTTTGAAAATAGCTTCTACAAACCCTGATATCCCCTCTGTCAGGGTGCCATTACCAGAGACTATGGGTCTACCAGGATTACCAGGCTTATGTATTTTAGGAAGCATGTAGAATGTCCCTGGCTTAGGTTCACTGGGGACGAGGTCCTTTAGTTTGTCTTGGACATGCTCTGGAAATGTTTTAATTAACTTCTGTAGTTCTCTTTTATATTCTGTAGTTGGGTCACTTCCAGTACTTTGTAGTAAGTAAGGTCACTTAGCTGCCAGTTGGCTTCCGTAATGTAATCTTCCCGATTCAATATCACCACTGCCGAGCCTTTATCAGCTTTTTTTATGACAATGTTATGGTTTGATTTTAGTGTTTGTATAGCCCTCCGCTCCAATGGAGAGAGTTGTAGCGGGCCTGTTTCTGCCTATTAAGACTCTCACCAGTAACTCTCTGGCAAGCAATTAATGTATTGTCCAGTTTCTTGTTACGCCACTTGATGGGGTAAACTCATATGGTTTCTTTTTCTTATCCATAGTAGTTTTACTGTTTGTGATTTCTTCCCTGTCTGTGATGTCTTCTCTGCCATGAAAAAATTCCCTGAGTCTCAATCTGCGGAAGTATTCCTCCATTTCACCACAAAACTGTATTCTGTCCAGTGGTTTAGTTGGGCAGAAATTGAGGCCCTTAGAAAGTACATTTAATTCCCCAGTAGTCAGTGTGTGGGTGGACAAATTAACAACTGAAAGGTGAAAGGTGAAAGGTGCACTTACACTTACAAGTGATACTTTCATGCATCATGTTTATATGTGTAGGTTAATTTGAGGCTTGATTTCAACTTGCAGTTATACCTAATTTCAGGATTTTGTCTCTCATTATCTGTCCTTTAATATACCAGGACAATTGGAATGTAAGTTGTAAGCTCATCTTACATGTATTAGAGAAAATGCCACTCCAAGGTTTTTTTTTTTGTTTGTTTGTTTTTTATCACTAGAATGCGTTCTTGGCATACTGAGACATTTTAAAATTTATGTGACAAGAACTCTTTGGCTGTAGAGAATTCTTGATAACCTTTTCCCTTCTGAGGCTCCTCGGATAAAGGCATACTGGTGTTAATTAGCTTCTCTGACGTAATCTTCTATTATGTTTTAAATGTATATGTTAAACCAATGAGAATTATTTCTGCTTTTTCTATATAACCTGGTGTTAATAGTATGGGATATTTGAAAAAAACTGCCACAAAGCTTCTGAAGAAGGACCTGGTTGGTTCGAAAGCTAAAGCACTTTGTTCTTTTCTGTAACATCCATGTTGGTCCAATAAAAGGTATCAAATCATTTGTTTCTGGCTCTGTTTTAATATTATTAGTAATTTCCCTGGTAGTCTAGTGGTCCCCACTCCCCTCCACACTAATGCTGACCCATTTTCTTTAATATTATCAGTAATTTCCCTGGTACCCCCACTAGACTACCAGGGATGTTACTGATAATATTAAAGTAAATGGGTTGGCACTTGGGCAGGGGGATGGGGGGACCACTAGACTACCAGGGCTATGCTACTCTTTTGCATGGAAGGGGGGTTGGGAATCATACTGGGGGCACTGCTGCATTGCCGCCAGTTTTTTCTCGGTGGTATCTAGTACCATGCTACAGGTCTTGCTAATGACTGTAGCGTGGTGCTATACATTTGAATATGCCGTGCTGCTGGCATTCATGGGGACTCTTCTGTCCATGCCCCTGCATACCATTACCTATTAGCATCAGTGCTATCACACAGTGCAGGTGCTAATAGGGCTTTTTAAATATTGCAGCCTCACGCAAATCCAGCACTATTCCAGTGCTATGGATTTGTGCCAGGTGTAAAGGTTTGAATATCTGGCCTGAAATCTCCAGTCTGCACAATTTATAGCAGGATTATGGCATATTCAAGAAGAATAAAAACTTCATCTATTCATGGCTACAACAAATAACGAATAAAATTAAACATCCTAAGAATTTAAATATACTGTGGTTATATCTAAGAATATATTGAAATAAAAAAATATAGCAGAATAATAAAACATTTAACTACAAACTTTTTTATAAAAATAATTTAATAAACTGGAAAGACATATTGTGGGATGAAATGTTCCCATCATACAAACCTCTAAAAACACAATTAAAAAGATACAAACTGGAGTAAATTACAGTATTATATGGTACATAATTTTATTTATGAAAACAATATTTAACAATGGATCTAATAATTTCCAAAATGAAGTAAAAAAAAAAAATAATAATGCTTGGTACAAATAAGCTCTTGGCTAGATTTTGTGAATTATTGGTAGTCAGTAACAGAAGTGAAACAAAGAAAATTAATAACAGATGGAATAAAGTACTAGATTTAAACCTAACACATGCACAATGGGAATTATTAAGAATACAGGGCAATAAAATTTATGTCTCTGCTATAAACGAAACCACACAGAGGAAAAGATTAGATTGTGCCCATATAACTCCACCAATAATTACAAAAATTAATCCAGAATACAGCGTGCTGTGTTGGTACAATTGTGGAGAAAAAGCCACACTTCTACATTGCTTATGGAATTGTACTCAGATAAAAAAATGGTGGGAGAATATAAGAAATATTTTACAAGACATAATGAATATAACAATATCGCTATGAGTAGACATCTTTTTACTTAACAATACAACTAGTTTAATTCAAGACAAAGTAAAAAGTCAGATATTTGCTCTGGCTACTATGGCATTAAAAAGACAGATTTAATAACATTGGAAATCTAATTTATTACCCAATTTTGAATTGCAAAAATGGTGGTCTACTTTAAGAGAGACACTTTTAATAGAAAACTTTATTTACCAAACAAGATGAAGTTACTGATGACATTTTTGGAACACAGAGAGAGGTAGAAGAGACTATGCCCCCATATTTACTATTAGGTTGACAGAATAAGCCATAATCAACTGAACATTGTTAGTTTTTCTTTTTAAGAAGTGTGGTGGCTTCTCCATAACAGAATACAAGACTGACATATAACTATATCCAGATTTTAAAAGATAGGGCTTGCTTTGAAAGATAAATGTACTAAATACGTATAATGGACTTTATGGATTTAGGGAGGGGGTGGTTATATTACTGTTTAAATGTTTGTTTATCTGATATGTATAAGAATTTAAAGATAATAATTTGTGAGATTTTAAGTGAAAAATATAAATAAAGATTAGTGTGAAAAAAGGGGGTTGAAAGTAGATAATGATACAGGGAATAGAATACACTATGGACCCTATGTCCTCCATTCAAACTAGGGCTCACTCCCTCTGCCTCATGCCCCTCCCCACCCACCCACCACCTCATTCAGGTAGACTTGTGAAGCTGCTGCTTCCTCTTTCCCTGACATCTTCCTCTATGTTGTGAATAAAACATTGTGTGTAAACTTGTTTCTGTCACAATTCAACCTGATCTTTTTTCCAGGACTTGGGCTAGATTCGGGGTTGACCCACCCCAACAGTAATTACCAGACCCAGCAGGGCCACTGCAAGGTCCAGGTACTGCCTTCAGGGCACTCAGAATTGGTGTGTTCACACACACATACACACACACAGTTGGAAGTCAAGGAGCCTCAAGTGGCTTTTGTGACAGAAGTGACTCTCCTACAGCATAATATGCAGATTCTTGCACTCCATTACTCTGAGCATAAGCAAAACCTGCATTGATACACCTTAGTTCAGAGAGATAGTAGCCCCTTCTCAGGAGGCCACAGCAATTTGTACATCAGGGTATCCATGGTATAGTGAGAATAGCTCCCTACACCTTTTTGCTGGGACCACCACAAAAGAAGTGTAGTAAATGATTACATTTTATTTTGTGTGTGGTTATCCTACCCCCACCCCTTCCCTGCTTCCTTCTGTTTCTCTTGATACACCTCCCTATCCTCTTCCCTCAGGATCTCCTTATATCTTCTGAATGCTACCCTTTTAGCCTTTACCTTTCCAGCCACCTCTCTTGAGAACCACAGTGGTTCGTCTTACTTTTACTCACTTGCCTGACACAGAAGTTTTTAGCCTTCAATATGGCACTCTTTAATTTTGCCCACTGCTCTTCCTCCACACCTAGGTCATCTCCCCCTGCCAGATCATCCTTCAGACATTTACCTATCTTTACAGAATCTGCCCTCCTGAATTATTCCAAGACCCTTACCCTAGTGTAGCTGATATCTGCAATTGTCCTTATATTGAACCACACTGTACAGTGATCATTGGTCCCCAGGTGACTTCCCACCTTGATGTCTGCCATGCTGTCCCTGTTTGTAAGCACCAGATGCAGTATTGCCCTATTACAAGTGTGTTCACTGACAGGTTGCCTGATGAACACCCCCGTAGCTGTAGTGAGTCCAGGATGACCCTGCTTTTAGTTGAGACTGTAGCTGGGATGCTCCAATCTACATCAGGCAGATTGAAGTCCCCCCGCCAGCAGCATCTGCCCCTTTTCTGCCATTTTGCCAATGGCTTCTATCAGTACCCTAACTCCCCCCTCATACTAGAGGTCTGTAGATCACACCGTATGAATGATGTCTCCATTCCCCTCTCAAGGGTGACCCACAGTACACCTGCCCTAAAGCAGCACACACCCTCCTTTTCTACCCTTCCTGTCCTTTCTAAACAGATTATAGCCTGGTATGGCCATGTCCAAGTCATAGTTTTTATTGCATCATGACTTAGTAGTGGCCACTATACCTAGGTCAGCCTCTACTAGAAGGGTCCCTTTGTCTGGAATCTTATTTCCTAGACTTCTAGCATTTGCATACATGGCCCTCCAGATGTTGTTACCATTTACGTAATTACCTTTCTTTTCTCTTTTTAACCTTCCTCTTCCCCCACTCTATTTTTCCATTCCTAATCTTTTCTCCAAATCTGTTTCCTTCATAAATTCATACTCAGTGTTTATTTTCTTCACTCAGGTCCTTTCTACTGCCTTCCTTAGCCTTAGAGAACTAACTGTCTCCTCCCCAATGCCTTCCTCCACCCCCCCAGGCTGACTTAAATGTTCATTGAAGTAACACTGAGGACTGCGGTCCCCCTGCCAGATGGATATGGGCCATCTCTCCTGTAAAGGCCTTTATTACTCCAAGTTGGACCACAGTTCCCAGTGTAGCTGAACCCTTCCTCCCTGCACCATTCTCTAAACCAAAAGTTTAAAATTTTGGTGTGGAGATCCCTATCCTCCACTCCATTATAGACAGGTAGTACTACTGCTGAAGAATATGCTAACTGCCTAAGACAACTTCCCAGCTCCCCTTATATAGGAAGCCACACATGTACAGAATAGAACTTGTATGGAACAAAATGTGATATAACAACTTTTACAAACCAGCATTTGTCAATGCCAAACGTTTGATGTTTGTTAAACAATTTTTTTTTGGTTTTAATGTTTTGACCCCATCTTTTGAATAGACTTGTTTTAGGATTTGCCTCACGGGCATGCCATGTACCATTTATAGTATATTGGCTGAAATGTCATTTCTCACCAGAGGTGTGAAAACACATCTCATGCAGGATTTTAAAAATGACACATGTTAGGTTTATGAGGTGATTTGCAAAAATTGCTATGCTGAAAGACTGGGGTCAAAATGGTGAAAATTACCAAAGTTAGAAGCCTAAATTCATAAATTCCAACAGATGCATATAACTTAATTGTTTTTTAATATTTTTGCCCTAAATTTTCAACATAGTCTTCTTATGATCCCATCTCATGAAAAAGGGCAGAAAAAATGTTCAACTCTTGCCCGAAAGGTGATTTTGTGCAGCATGTGTGAAATCACTTTTCGGGATGCAAAAACAGATTTTCTCCAGGATTTGAAAAATGGCTACTGTCACATTCACGAAGTGCTGTGAAAAAATGGCTATGTTGAAAATGTTGGGTCAAAATATTGAAAATTATCCAAATTACAAGCCTGTGTTTACAAACTTCAATGTAGGCTCATAACTTTTTTTTTTACACTTTTGCCCCAAATTTCCAACACAACCTTCTTAGGACCCTGCCTCATGAACAATAGTGGAGAACATTTTCAGTTCCTGCTGAAAGATGATTTCACACAGTGAACACGAAATCACCTTTTGGGATGCAAAAATGCATTTTGGCCAGGATTTGAAAAATGACAGCTGTCACATTCATGAGGTGCAATGAAGAAATGGCAAGTTTGAAAATTTGGGGGCAAAATATTGCTAATTATCAAAGTTACAAGCCTGCATTCACAAACTTCAATGTATGCTTGTAACTTTCTTGTTTTTCAATATTTTTACGCCAAATTGTCAACATACTGAGGGTTTCATATGACCCCACCTCATGAACAATGGCGGGAAACATTTTCAAATCCTGCCTGAAAGAGATTTTGTGATCACAAAATCACCTTTTGTGACAGAATTACCTAATGTCACTTGCATTGTTCATGATGTGGACCCAAAAAAAAGTTATGCTAAAAATTTAAAGCAAAAATATTGAAAAAATGGCCTAGTTCTGCTATTTAGTTTTGATAATGATTGTCAGAAATTGACATAAATTTTTCTGTTGGTAAAGCATAAATCACAGTTGCTCAAAGACGTTGAAAATTTGGTTCCTTATTTGATTGGAAGGACACCAAAAAAAGGAGGCTTCCGAAGGTACTTCAGAGTGTTAAAGTATCTCTCCCTTACCTTTTTGACTATATGTGGTGATGTCCACTGCAAACCAGGACCCTCTGATTGTGATCAGGGGGCTCCTGGTAAAGGTGAGATGGTAAAGGAAGATTTAATTAAGAAGAATTGTAGCACTAGTATTAATGAGAAGGTTCCAGAGGCCCTGGGGGGCCAAGGACTTAGTAATGTACACGTTAATGCTAGGATCATACTTGAAAAGATGGACTCAATTAGTATATGGATCCATGATTATAACCCAGATTTAGTGTTTGTAACAGAGACATAGCTAAACTAAAGGGTAGGAGAAAAATATTTAAATATTTCTGATTACAGACTATGGCATATGAACAGGAATAAAAGGGGGTGGGGAATCCTGATTGATGGGAAGGAAGAATTAATTATGTTAGAAATAGATGTAAACCATGATTTGGCAGGCCTAGAGATTTTACTACTAGATCTAAGATTACAGCATACAAAAAAAATGATAATTTCAAGAACTTCTTGCTCACCAAATATAAAGCCTGATGTTTTCAAAATCTTACATGATCTCTTGCAAGAGTACAAAAATACTCATGAGTTATTAATTTTTGGTGACTTTAATACAAATTGGCAAATGATCAGTGATGCACACTCTTTGATTGACCTTCTGGTGAACTTGAGACTTAACCAATTAATTAAAGAGCCAACAAGGATCAACATAAAGATCCTACTGCATCAACAATTGTGGATTTGATTTTTTCAAATTCATCATTAAATTACAAGATAAGCTGGGCTCTACCAGATTCTCTTTTGGATCATTGGTTTATTTACTGCATTAGGAAAAAGATCAAAACCTGGAAAGAAAATAGAAACATCAAATGGTGTTGCTATAAAAAGTTTGATTACGTGAACTTTATGTTAGATTTGGGAAACATTACTTGGGATAGGTTGGAATTGATTCCAACAATAGATGATGCATGGTCATTCTTTGTAGATGAATTTATGAATTTTTGTAATAAACATGCCCCAATAAAAACTAAAATCTTAAAGAAAAACAAAACACCCTAATATACATGATGTTTGTAAAGTTTAAGAAAAAGAGGGCTAGAGGATGGTTTAAGGTAAAAAAAAAGTAGGAACAAAGCAGACTGGGACAAATACAGACAGTTACGCAATCAATATGCAAAGGAGGTAAAAAAAGAGTAAAACATAATTACTACATACAAATTTTAAATAACAACCGTTCTCAGAATCCTAAAGAATTTTGGAAAACAATGTCAAATCTCTTAAAGGGCTGTGGTAGGTACAACTTTAGTATATTTAATATAGATGGTAAAATGGTACCTCTATCCCAAGATGTGGCAGACAGATTTAATGATATTGTTACCTTGAGAGGAACTCCAATTCAACAGGCCCAAACATATAAATACCTGGGTTATGGTTAGATAATTCTCTCTGGTGGGATGCACACATTGATTATTTGTTGAAAAGTGTAGGTAAATGTCTGGGAGCCCTGTATCAGGCAAACTTAAGTTTATCTCAAGAGACTAAGAGGCATGTAGTAAATTCCATAATAGCGGTCTTTGACTATGGAGACATCCTGTATGTGGCAGGAACCAAGAGGGACCTGGTGAGAATGGATGCTTGTCATGGTAGACTTGCCAGGTTCATTCTTGGTGCTCCCCATTTGGTGCATAGTTGCCAACTGTATGATAATCTAGGCTGGCAGAGGTTGAAAGAACATAGACAGGAACATCTATCAGAATTTATACATAAAGGGCTTGGAGGAAAACTTTTAAATTATATATCCATAAATCTTGTTTTGAGGGTAAAAAAAATCATTGAGATCTGCAACTGATAAGGACATTGAGGTTCCAAGATGTGCTTTAGAAATAGGGTGAGACACAGTCTATTATGTAGGATCATTAGCATGGAATAATATTCCACATACCATAAGAACATCAATAAGGAAAAATAGCTGGAGAGGGCTAAAAACTTGGCTGGATGGAAAAGCAACTGAATCTCAATTATGTTGCATATGCTAAGTAAAATTGATTGTGTGTAATTGTATTTAACATACTGTTTCAAGATGTATTGTGAAAATCTTGGTTTGTAAATTATATACTTGATGTGTGATATTTATTATATTAGATAGGGTGGAATCGTAATATGTGTTTTTCTCTGTACTGTGGGACTTTGTTGCAAATGTACCTCAGCCCAATCAAGTAATCCTGGTTCATAAAATCTTTTGAATAAAACATTTTCAACTACTAAGTTCAAAACCCCATTGAAATACATTGAACCACATACTTGATTTCTTCAGTTTTTGGTCCAGCATTGAAGAGTGAAGACATGTCTGCGGTCCAGAGAGGATTATGGCACTGGACCCCTGGTGGGTAAGTGAGGGCCTAGGGGTGTGTGGTGGTGGGTGCTGAGTGGAAGGGTTGGGTGGGGGTAATAATGGCACAACAGATGTCTTTTTTACAGGTTTACAAAATAATAAAAAACAAGATGAGGGATGGTTTTCTGTATTACAGGTAGTGACACTAAGGGATTGTGCACCCACCAGTGTTGCTGTTATGTTTGGCAGCACCAGGGGTGGGCTCCCTGGTGCTGCATTACTAAAAGGGGAAGGGTGAGGTGTGGCAACTGGCATGGGGGATTGAAACCACCCATGCCCTAATAATAATGTGGGTTGGGCTCGGGGGGGGGGTTATGGTGTGGACTGCAATAGACATTGATTGACAGCTTTCTTTTTTATAGTTTCAAATAAAAAAAATTAAGAAACGAGGAGGGATGGACACTGAAGGATTGAGCACCCCCTTCCCCAGTTTCACTTTCATATTTGGCAGCACCAGGAGTGAAAAGCTAGAAGGATGCAGAGGGCATGAGGAGAGGGAAGGAACCAAGAACTATAAAATAGGGATGGCATGAAACAAAATGGTGGGTAGCAGTAGCAGAAGCAGGGAGATGCAGACATAAACAGTAGACTAAGCGTGAAGCAGCAGGAGCACAGAAGGGAGTAGGTGAGGTCTCAACAAGGAGCAAACTGCAGAAAAATGATGGAGGGACCGGGGGAAATGAGCATGAGCTGTGAAGTGGCCACACAAGCAGAAAGATAGATGAATGCACAACAAACACATAACAGGAGAATGAGAAGAGGAACAAAGCAGGCAAAGAGAGGTTGAGATAGGAGGTATGAGGCACAGATGGGAGAAACAGAGCAAGAAAAAAGAGAAAGACAGCCACAAGGACTGTACAACATTTAGATGACAGTGTTCTTGATGTTGACAGTCAATCAGCTGTTTTCTGAGCCGGCTTCATACGCATCAAAGGACTGAAGCCCTCTCTGATTGGGTGGCTTCGGTCCTTTGAAATACACCAAGTTTCTGCCCAGCAAGCAGTGAGTGGTGTCACAGCCACACTGCCTGGTCATTGATCTAGACTGCTGGGCCCATGCCATTTTCAACTGCAATGGGCTCAGCAGTGACCCCCTCTCCCGAAATCCCCTTTCATTGTAGCAAAACATTTGTTGCACACACGCACATTAAACATATAAAGAGAAAAGTAACTAAATATGGTTAGAAGATTTGTTGAACAAATCCATCTAGGTCTAATTATAACTACTTGAACAGATTTAGAAAACATAATACGACAGTTCGCTCAAACAAAAACTGAAGTATCAGTTAGAAGTATGGAAACAAATGAGTACAACAGTTCAAACAATGATTCTAAAGGATTTGGCACTAAGTGGCCAAAGGAACAAAATATTTTTCAAAGCAGTTAGATTCACATGTGGAACCCTTAGAATGGGTAAAATACTACACGTCCTTATTTTTTCAATCCACTGGAGCAAACCCCTTTTATCTAATTAATGAATCAGTTTGAATATTACACCACTGGAAGTTTGAGGCAATAAATACGTTTAAGGCCAACAAAGCACCTTTTGTGGACAAAATTCCCACTGAAATCTGTAAAGTGGATCTCAGATGGTAAGTTCTCATATTTGTTAACATAGAAACAAAGAAGTTATTGGCAGATAAGGACCTCTTGGCCCACCTGGTCTGCCCAGTTTTCCCTGCCTACTGTGCCACCGCAGACCCTATTCAATCGCTGGTTGTCTCCTCTTGCCTTACTACCAAGGTCCCTTTGTATCTGTCCCATGCATGCTCGAATATCATCACAATTTTGGCACCCACTACCTCCACTGGAAGGCTTTTCCAGGCGTCTGCCACTCTCTTTGTGAAGAAGCATTTCCTCACATTTCCTCTGAGCCCCCCCCAACTTCATAGCATGATCCCTTCTCCTCAAGCTTCTTATTCTATGGAAAATGCCACCTTCCTGTACCTTATCAATACCTTGATGATATTTGAATATTTCTATTATATCCCTCCTTTCCCTCCTCTTCTCCAGAGAGTACATATTCAGTTCCTTGAGTCTCTCATCGTAGGACTTTTGATGCAGGCCAGGCACCATTTTGGTAGCCCTCTGTCCTTCCAGAGGTGGGCCTCCAGAACTGGACAAAGTACTCGAGGTGGGATTTTACCAGAGTTCTGTACAGGGGTAATATTACCTCCATCTTCCTACTGGTGATACCCTCTCTATGCACTGGAGCATCCTGCTGGCTTTCCAAACTGCTTTATCACAATGCTTGGCTACCATCAGGTCATCAGAAATGATTACCCTCAGGTCCCTTTCCTGTTTGTGGTTGCAAGTACTTCCACTCCCAAATGCTATGTAGAACACAGGTTTATGTGCCCCAAGCACATGATTTTGCACTTTATTGTACTGAAACCCAGCTGCCAAACCCTTGACTATTCTTCCAACTCTTTCAAATCATCTGTCATTTATTCCACCCCTGTGTGCCTACTCATTTGCAGATTTTTGTGTCATCCACAAACTGTCATACTTTTCCTTCTAGCCCTTCTGCAATATTGCTAATAAAGACATTGAACAGGGCCTGTCCTATTACTTGAGCCTTGAGGCACTCTGCCTTCTCTAGAGTGGGCACCATTTACCACCAACCTCTGACTACTTTTGCTTAACCAACTTCTTACCCAGTTTATAACTTTTTGAACCACTCCCAGACAGGCCAGCTTGTTCACCAGTCTTCTATGTGGAACAGTGTCAAAGGCCTTACTAAACTCCAGGTAGGTCACATCTACCACTCCTCCAAAATTCACTACCCTGGTCACCCAGTTGAAGAACTCAATCAGGCTTGTCTGGCAAGATCCCCTCACCCCCATGAAATCATGTTGCCTTGGATCCTGTAATCCATTGGTTACAAGATATTTCACTATGCTTTCCTTCAGTAGTGTTTCCATTACTTTGTCTACTACCAAAGTCAGGCTGACAGGTCTTTAATTTCTAGCCTCTACCCTGTTCCCACTTTTGTGAAGTGGGACCACATCTGCCCTCCTCCAGTCCTTTGTAACCATTCCTGTTTCTAATGATAAATTGATCAGAGTTGTCAGAGTTGCAGCCAGCACCTGTTTGAGATCCCTCAGAATCCTGGGGTGTACCTCATCAGGTCCCATTGCCTTGTCTACTTTTAATTGTGCTACTACCTTAGGGACTTTTTCCTGTAAACTCTGTAAAAGTATTGGTGTCCACCTCCCTACCATTTATGCTCTTGTCCCTTATCTTTGGCCAGTCACCTACCCCTTCTTCTATAAATACTGAACAAAAGTATTTGTTCAATATGTCTGCCTTCTTCTGGTCCTCCTCACAAACCCCTTCTTCCCATTTTATCCTTATTATTCCCCCTTTGGTCTTCCTCATCTTGCTTATATATCTAAAAAAGTTTTATCCTCTTCTTTTACTTATTGTGCAATAATATCCTCTCTTTGTGACTTTGTGCATCTAACTGCCTTCCCTGCCTCCTTTTGTTTCTCCTGGTAGTTTTCCCTATGCTCCTACTTCTGTATCTTTTTGTGCTTTCTAAATGCTAGGTTTTTTTGCTCTTACTTTTTCTGCTATGTCTTTAGAGAACCATAAAGGTGTCTTTTTTCTTTTACCCCTGCTAACCTGCCTGTTACAGAGATTTATTGTTTTTTCAACGCCCTCCTTTATTTTTGCACAACGTTTCTCAATTCCCCCTAGATCCTTTATCCCTGACAGGGTATCCCTAAAGCATTCTTCCCATTTTCTGAAATTGGCCCTCCTGAACTCCAGGATTCACGTCTTAGTGTGGCTTGGTTCTGACCCAGTACTTATACTGAACCACACTGTACAGTGATTGCTGTACCCCAGATTGTCACCTACCGTGATGTCAGCAACACTATCCCCATTTGTTAGTGTCAGGTCCAGTATCCCCCCCTCCACAAGTGGGTTAATGAAAGAGTTGCCTGAGGAACACCCCTTGCAGGCAGTCCAGGATGTCCCTACCTTTGACCGTCATTGAAGCTGGTAGACACCAATCTACATCTGGTAGATTGAAGTCCAACCAGCAACACCTCCCCCTTGCATGTCATCTTTTGGATGGCTTCTATCATGTCCTGATCCACCTCTCCCCACTGTGCTGGAGGTCTGTAGATCATGCCTATGTGAATAGTAGCCTCTAAGGTGTTTCCAGGACAACCCACAGTACCTCAGGACCTCCCTGCTCTCCCTGTATTTGTGTGACTTTTATTTTGTCCCTAACATATAATGCCACTTCTCCCCCTTTTTTACCTACCCTGCTTTTTCTGAACAGAGTATACCCTGGTATGGCTACATCCCAATCCTGGTCTTCATTGCACCAGGACTCAATAATTGCAACCATATCCAGATCTGCTTCTGCCATGGTGGTCTCTAGGTCTGCAGTCTTGTTGCCTACACTGGAGCATTTGCACATGTGGCTCTCCAGAGTGTGCTGCCACCTCTCTCTTGTTTCCCAGTTGCCCCCTTTGTTTTCTCCACTATCCATCTCATTATCACTCTTGCCTTCTATTCCCCAGATTCCTTGCATTATTCAGTAACACCACTGAGGCTAACTGAACCTCTGATGGCTGGAGGGAAGCAACAATTATTACCCTACATAAAAAAAGATAAACTGAACAACCCAGCAATGTAGGGGCTGATCAGTCTAACAATACAATAGCAAAAATATTATCCAAAGTGTTTTTAAATTGATTACAAGTATGGGTACAGGATAATGCAATGATGTCAGATATACAGGATGCATCTATGTAAAGCATTTCAACCATCAACCATTGTTTTGTGCAGCACCAGAAATATATGTTAATAAGAAAGCAACCTCTATTTGTCACCTTTATTTATTTAAATACAGCTTTGATTCTTTTTACAGACCTTTATTATGGAAAACATTATACCAGGTAGGGAGTGACAAATATTTACTTGCCATTATAATAAGACTTTATTCCTCTACCTGGGCTCAAGCTCACTATGACATAAGAGGTGGTCTAACTGATAAATTTACAATGAATAAGGGGTTAAGCAGGCATGTATGTTAGCCCCTTTATTATTTTACTGATATATTAATTATCTGCTTCACTGATCCAATGTATAGCAACTCAAATTCAATGCCAAGAAGTTCAAAGTGATGCACTTAGGGAACAAAAAACCCAAGAACAGAGTACTGGATGGGAGGAGATCAGCTGGTACAACAATAAAGAAAAAGGACCTGGGAGTCATCATTAGTGACTCCCTCAAAGAGCAGTTGTCTCTTTCAGGAGAATTTTAACAAAACATAAGATTTAGACACAGTTCAGCTTGTATTTCACATTAGTTTTGTGTTCTTCCTTCCCATTACTTTTTAATGAGGTTATTTGCATGAAAACAGGATTTTTGCTCTCGAAGAGTTCATCTAGTCTTGTTGCTTTCTCCCTACCTGAGGTCATAATACCCTGCTTGTGACATCAGTTACTCCTATAGCAACAGACTGTGATGTAAAAACAGAGCATTATGACTTTAAGTAGGGAGTAAGCTACAGAGGCAGATAAACTCTAAGGAAAATCTAAGGGATACAGTTCATGTAGTCAGGCAAATTTATTCAGTAATAAATAACGAGGAAAAGAAATATATAAAACACATATGCAATGCAAGCTGAATTGTATGGTTCTATGTTATAAGGGTAATTGCCAAACAGCGATCATCCTTATGACTAGTGTACATCACTGAAATTCAGTTTCAGCTATTTGCAACTCCAGCACCAGTGAAAGCGGTACAAAAATTCAGAATTTTTCATTAATGCAGGGGGCTGCATCCCTAGCACCGCCCAGGGGGCTTTGCCCCCTACTATAGATTCTCAACTCCAGGGTGGTGCATGTCAGGGGAGCCACATCCATGGAGAAATAAAAAATTCCTGTCTCGGGCTGGGAACAACAAAATATGCTAGCACCCGAACCCTGCATCCCCGCCACCCCAGGCCAGCACCCACCCCACTATGCCACGGCACCAGCTCAGCAGCAATCCACAGCACAAACCCTCCTGCCCCTCACTTGATGCACTCGCTCTCCTCCCACATGCATGTATATGAGTGCAACATCCTGTTGCCTTTCATGAACCTTCCTCATCCAGTCACCTTCCTTATGCCCTCACTGTCAGGGCAGTCACTATAAGTGGGTCTCTGTTTTGGTAGGCGCCCACTTGCGACGTGGCTACATTAGGGTATACTGAATTGTATCCAATTATTATGTTTTTTAAAGTTTTCTTTTTGGCATCAGTAGCTCTTTAAACAAACCAGCCAGTGTACCAAAGCCTTGAGCAAGGCCAACAGGGTGATAGGGTACTTTGGAAAGGGGCTCAACAGTAGGAAACAGGAGGTACTGTTATCTCTGTATAGGTCACTAGTGAGGCCACACCTGGAGTACTGTGCCCAGTTCTGCAGTCCCTACCTGAAAAAGGACAATGACAGACTACAGAAGGCACGACATAAGGTGAACAAGACGATTCAGGGCCAGGAAGGCAGATGCTATGAGGATCGGTTAAAGGTACTGAACATGTACTCACTCAAAACCAGATGAGCGAGAGGGGAGAAATGACAAAGTTCCAGAAATGAATAAACAAGGTGAACTGTGAAGAGCTATTTGCCAGGAACAGAGAAGCTAGGACACGGGGTCATGAGTGAAGTCTAATGGGGAAGGTTTAAAAATTATGTAAGGAATTATTATTTTACAGAAAGAGTGGGTGAGCCATTGAGTGGTCTGCCAGCAGAAGTAGTGGGTGCTGAAATGATAAATGTATTCAAATATGGATGGGAGAGAGCCAAGTATATGGTAGCTACTCGAAGGGATGAGGGAGGTGGAAACACGGAGAACAATAGGGAGAATAGGCTAAGTGAAGACCACACCAGGCTAAAAGGTGACGGTATGATGGGATAACATGGGCATACTAAATGGGCCATCAGTCTTTTTCTGCTACCATCATCTATGTTTCTATTATGTGCCAGTCCCCAGTCATCACTGTGTGCCAGGCAAACACAGGCCACTAATCCCCTCCTTCCCCAGAGGAGGAAAGCAGTCCTTGGGATGCTCGATCCTCTTCCTCCCTCTCAGCTGACCCTCTGACTCCTGAGATCACTCCCTACCTTGGGTCATCAGTGCTGCAAGTATTAGTGTTGCCACTGTACCAGTGGACCAGACCCATCTTTGGTTAACTTTTGATAAAAAATAAATAAATACAACTGGAACAAACATAAGTGTAACACCTTGTTAATATCTAAAAAATCTGTCTTGCTATAGCAAGATTCAGTTGACTGTAAGAAAGTAATTGTGTTCTGTCTCCCATTAAAGCATGCAATAATAAATTTGTGCTCAAGCATTATATGCTGCAGATATTTGAGGCTATTTTGAACACCAAAAAATGGGAGGTAAAATATTTAGGTCCTGTAAGACAATACTGAAGCTTCTATCTGACATCCTGGTGTAGAGCAAAACTGTGTCAATTGTCAATTAACTGACTTGTTCATCTTGGAATGTTGAAATACTGGCTAAAAATGTTAAGACTGGAGAGTAGTAGACTAACTGCATTGTGTTTAAAGGAGAAATAACAAGCATTTGTCAATGCCGAATGTTGTCTCGCTGGCATTGGCATTGGTAATGCCGGAGTTAGAGATGCATAATAGAAATGGCAGTGAAGTATTGAAGTGATGCCAACTCCACCCCACCCTGTAGAGACTGACAGGCATTAGGGGTGTGCCTTTGGGTCGTCAGCTATAATGCTCATGCCATTGTACCTCACCTTACCCTGTAGACACTGAAAAGTGTTGTGGTGTTTTTTGGGGTCTTTAAGCATTATACTTACCCCATTCCATAAGGAAATACACTGAGTGGGTGCAGTTAAGAATGTAGTGAACTTTGTCACTGAAAACTGCAAGACACACCATGATGCCTGTCACTGGCTGCAGGGTGGGGATGGGGGTGGAATGGCATGAGCATTACAGCCGATGATCTCAAGTCACACCCCTGATGCCTGTCAGTCTGTACAGGGTGGGGTGCCACAGTTGGAAACCATAACACCGTAGTTGTGTGTTAGTGCTTTCACTCCAAATTTTCAACATGGGCTTTTTGTGACCCCACCTCATGAAAAGCGGCACAATCAGTTTGTAAGTTGAAAGGTGATTTTGCACAGCTGCTATGCCATTTGGCGACACAGGGATGAAAACACATTTTGGGCAGGAATGTGGAACATGACAACTGCATTGTTCATGACGAGGCATAAAAAAATGGCAATGTTGAAAATCTGGAGTGAAAAAATGAAAAATTGGTGAGTCATGAGCATGCATAGAAACTGCACAACACACATCCATAACCCAATTATTTGCTGGAGTTTTTTAGCCACATTTTCAACATAGGTATTTTGGGACCTCCCCTCATGAACAGTGGTGCTATGATTTTGGTAATGTGTCCCAAAAGGTGATTTTCCATAGCCACCATGCCATTGTGCACCACAGCTGTGGAAAAGCATCTTGGGCAGGCTGTGAAAAATGACAGCTATACTGTTGATAAGGAGGTGTGCAAAAATGCCACTGTTGAAAATCTGGCATGAAAATATTGCAAGTTTGCGAGGTTACAAGGGTGCGTGGAAACTGCACAACGCATGCTTGCAACACTGTCATTTTATGGACTTTCGGCACCAAATTTTCAACATAGGCATTTTAGGACCTCTGCTAATGAACAGTGTCACTGTTATTTCCTCAAACTGTCCCAAAAACTGATTTCGCTCAGCGACCGTGCAATTTTGTGCCGGATGTGCAAAAACACATTTCAGCCAGGATATGTAAAATGACAGCTGTACTGATAAGGAGGTGTGGAAACATGCCAATTTTGAAAATCTGGAGTGAAAATATTACAAATTCATGAAGTTACGAGCGTGCATGGAAGCTGCTCAACACACGCTCGTAAAACACTAATTTTATGGACTTTTGTCACCAAATTTTCAACATAGGCATTTTAGGACCTCTGCTAATGAACAGTGCCACTGTCATTTTCATAATGTGGCTTGAACATGGATTTCCCACAGCAACTGCACTATTCTGCATCAGAACTGAGAAAAAACATTCCAGCCAGGATATAAAAAATGACAGCTGTACTGCTCATAAGAAGGTGCAGAACACTGGCAATGTTGAAAATCTGGAGTGAAAATATTATAAATTCATGAACTTACTAGCGTGCGTGCAAACTGCGCAATGCATGCTCATAAAACAGTCATTTTATGGAGTGTTGTCACCAAATTTTTAACAGGCAGTTTGGGACCTCTGCTCATGAACAGTGTCACTGTCATTTTAGCAGTCTGTCCCAAACACTGATTTCCCACAGCGACCGTACTCTTCTGCACCAGAAATGCAAAAACACATTTTGGCCAGGATGTGAAAAATGGCAGCTGTACTGTTCACAAGGAGGTGTGGAAAAATGACAATGTTGAATCTGGGGTAAAAATATTGCAAATTCATGAAGTTATGAGCGTGCGTAGAAACTGTACAATGCACGCTTGTAAAACAGTGATTATTTGGATTTTTCCACCAAATTTGCAACATAGGCTTTTTGACAGCCCACCTCATGAACACTGACACTGTCATTTCATTAATTGGTCCCGAAAGGTGATTCTGGACAGTGACCGCAAAATCACCTTTTAGGGCTGATTAATGCCATGACAGTGGCAGAATTCATGAGGAGGGGTCCCAAAAACTCCATGTTGAAAACTTGGTGCCAAAATTCCCCAAAATGCCTGAGATATGCATCAAAGTCGAAAAAAACCTATTTATTCCATTATACAGTTTATCAACATTTCCTCAGTTCGCGGTTGGCTTTGAAGAGTGCAGACGTATTCTCAGTCCACCCGAAGATCATCGCGCTGGACTCAGCAGGTAAGTATGGGGTGAGAGGGGTGTGGGAAGGCAAGGTGCACAGTGGGTGGGCGCAGGTTGTAGGAGGGTTGCAGGGATACCGAAGAAGGACTGTTTTATTTTCCCAAAGGTTAAAAAAAAACCAAAACATTGCAGGACCATTTTTTCTTTGACAGTGGCATGTGGCATGCTGGGGTGGGCTCCCAGCATGCCACTGGAGTCACTGAGTCTTTTTGGGGGCAGCTGTAGCCAACAGGAGACTGGGCACCTCTGTCAGCACACAACAAAGGGGGGCACCAAATGCCGATGGGGATTAGGTACCCCATCAGCACACAATAAAAGCGGGGGGGGGTTACATGAAGCTGAGAGGGAGTGGGCACCCCCGTTGGCACACAGCAAAAGTGGGAAGGGGATTACATAATGCCAATGGGGAGTGGGCTCCCCGTTGGCAGTGTGACAGGTGGCGGCAGTCACTGGGGCCATGTTGCTGGCACAACGTGAGGCATCTTGTGGTCATGCTACATGAGAGCATTGCTCTTATTGTAGTGGACCTTTTCTCAGATTTGTTGGCCGCATTAGGTATGCAGGGTGTCGGCCCCTGCTTCTGGCTGATTGGGAAATGAGGTATGCACCTCCTGATGCATACCCTGCATTCACCCAACAGTGACCGTGCCTCCAAATCTGCTAGTACCGCAGTATGTTGGCTGTGCATGCATGCGAGCCAACATAAAAATTACTTATACTACACTGTGTAACACCTTGAATTAAGTGGATAAAAATTGCTTTTGGATTCCAGACTCCAATGTTCATGGGACTACTCCCAAACAAATACTACAGTATTACAGGCTTAAAAGAACACAAATAAGTGATAGCTGTCTGCTATGGATAAACAAAAGGACATAGCATTGATAAGAGCAAATAGATTTAGTTAATTGCCATTAACTGTAAAAAAGTCCATCATTTTGATTACTATCTGAATGAAGTAAAAGATCCTGAAATGAGATAGATAATTACTGCACCTAGATTTAACACCCTCCCATGCAAGTTATTAGAACAAAGGTACATCAAGCCATCTGCTAAGACAATGTACACTGTTTCTGTAATTTAGGTTCAGTAGAATGTTTGGTACAGATCCTATTCTGTCCTTGGTAAAAAATAAGTAAGAGACAAGATCCTGATATATAACCCTGTGAACTGGTTCTTCCCATCTCCAATAATCATTAATAATCTGCTGAGCTCTGAAGACCCTGTCAAATTTTGAATGTTTTTGTATGTCTCTGTAAAAAGAAGATATACTATGCAAAGATGAAACAAAGTCTCAGTCTCGATATAACTGATGCACTTTTTTAAACTCATTCCCTCTGAGACAACCCTTCAGAACTATTCAGAGTCAGGGTAAGCAATGAAACATTCTGACTTTAAAAGCTCTATTAGAAAAATGTGATTTAAAAGGCTCTGACTGGGGATTGTGAATAAAAGTTTTGATGTTACCTGTTCTTTTTTAATTTTGGTAGAAAAGGTCATAATGCTCTATTTTATAACCCCTGTTGATACATTTAAATACTGCTAATGAGTAACAACTGCTATGGACTTTACCTTTGCTGCTTGCTATTTATCTGTCCTGGTCACATTTTAACTGTAGTTTTATTACTGATTTTAAACTTTGTGAAGTTCTGTAGGACGTTCACTAAAGTTTTAGATAATCTATACCAATGAGTACAATACAGAGGCATTGCACAGAGCATTAGTGAAAACAGGTCACATGTTAAGCAGTTTTTTGCTGAGTCCTTGGTTCAATAGCAGACGTAGCTTCACCACTGCATTAGTAATTGGTTAAGTGAAAGTGCTGGCAGCTGTGGAAAGGAGAAAAGAAATGATCACATCCCATGATGAAGTAAAATTGATGTTGGGTGACTGATGGTTGTTTAGTAATGATTTCAAGTTCAGAAGCCAGATAAGAAGTTTATCACATAATGAGACTCAGCAGACAGAAACCTTTTGTTAAGAATTAACACATTACTTCAGATGATGGTTTGTTTACTTTCAGTAATACATTATACCAGATGGGATAAGCACTGGGACTCAAACTATTAGACTACAGGTTTGAATCCAGCTTAGTTCAACTGAGATTTCTACCTTTTCAAAGTAGGTTAAGGATGTTTATAATGTTTGGGCTTTTTATGCATATTATCACTGGACCAGCACGCTCCAGGTTGTGTAGTGTGCTGAAATAATCACACTTCCCTTTCCGAGGGCCTCACAACCCAACTAGGGCATACAGTTATTCAGAATATCTGTATACCATGCTGTGTGTTACTCTTTATTTTATAATTTATCTGGGGCTATTCACAAAGGGGTGGGAAATATAGACCAAAGGCACATATCCTGCCCATGCAGCTCTGCACTCGCAGGAGATCCACGTGGAGGCCACATTCACCAACACTGGCCTCTGTGCATCACCCTTCCATGGCCCCACCTCCCTGGCATGCAGGATCCATGGGGGTGGCTGGGTGCAGAGCAGTGGACCTGGGTAGGCAACCAATCAGCTGCCTGACCTGGGTCCCAACAGTGGATCACTTGTGCCCACGGGGCACCATGTTGGCAGCTGGCATGCAGTGTGCCAACTGCACCAGAGGGACTGCACCCAGTCCACCACCCCTAGCCCACCATGGAGCACCCCAATGCAGAGGCATACATTTTGAGGGGAGTCCATGCATCCCCATCATCTCCACCATGGTCAGCATCTGCGACCTGGGCAGCATGTATCCAGTTTACATCTGCCCTACACTGGTGTAGCTGGAAGCCCCCCATGCACAGCACTCCACACCTTGGAGAATGCCATGGAGTGCTGGCATGCCCCCAGCACTGCCCTCTGGTCCAGCCCCATGCAGAGCTCTGTGGCTGGTTGGGGGATTGGGTGCATAGGGGTCATGTATCCTTGTACATGCCACACGAGGAGTGCACTGGGCACAGGGTGGTGCGGGGTGGCTATGCACTGCATTTCCATGGTGCATAGCCACACTACACCTTGGTGAATTGGGCTGTATATGAGGGAAAGCATAAAAGCAATGGAGATACAAGGAATGCAGGGGGAAGCAGAGGTACTATGGGTAACCCTAGAGAGGGAGACTTGAGCCACTATTTACATTGGAGAAACATAGAAACATAGAACATAGAAGTTGATGGCAGATAAGGACCATGTGGCCCACCCAGTGTGCCCATTTCCCTACCTTTTTTGAATCACAGATCCTAACTGATCTGCAGCTCACCTTTTTTTTCCTGTCACAAGAGTACCCTTATGTCTATCCCATGTATTCTTGCATTCCCTAGCTGTTTCTGCCCCCACCACCTCTTTTGGGAGGCTGTTCCAAGTATCTGTCACCCTTTCAAGGTGACTTAAAGGAAAACTCCATGTTAAAATCAGAAAAAGATATGTAGTAGTCTTTTTTTCTGTGTTGTAACTGGTTCCCAGTGTTTTCTTTTCCTCTGGCTGTGAGAGATGTTTTTCTAACTTTCTCTAACTGTTTTATTGCCCTTGGAGGATGCCATTCTGATTTCGTTTATGACCTGTAGTCTTCCCAGAGTGCCCTTTGCTGTGATGCCTAATTGTCCCTGCAGAAAGCCAGTGTCTTGTTACAGGGTCTGTCACAGCTCAGCCACAGAGAAAATACTTCTTCCAGAGAAGACACACTGCTAGATTTTGGGTGAGTGTAATCATTATTATTTTTTGATATCAGTACCTTGTCCTGTTATGTTCTGCACTGTGTGTGTGTGTGTGTGTGTGTGTGTGTGTGTGTGTGTGATGCATGTCACTGTTTACTCTATTCCTCTCAGTCACCTTCAGTTTTTGCACCAGTACTAAGTAGCAAAAATTGAACATCACCTTATAGGTTGTAACATAGCAGGACAAGGTACTAATATCAAAGAAATAATAATGATTACACTCACCCAAAACCTAGCAGTGTGACTTCTCTGAAAGAAGTATTATCTTCATAGCTGAGCTGTGACAGACCCTGCTAAATCTAAGGGCATGGCTACATCAGTGTCACATGAGCAAGGGTGTATCGTAGGAGAAAGAACGCCAATAAACCTATTTGTGATGGAGATCCCCAGGGGTCATAAAACTACCATACAGCTAGCAGGCTAATTTAGAAAAAACTCCTAATAGCAGACAAAGGGAAGGATACACTAGGGCTTGACATACATATCAAAACACTCTACATGACATATGTTTTTGCACATTCTGGGTGGATTTCTCCTTTAATGAGGGTAAATCAGTGGATATTCTGTTTCTAGACTTTTCTAAAGCCTTCAACAGGATACCTCAAGATGAATTATTGCCAGCAATGCATGAGATGGGTATACAGCATCCCACAATACTCTGGGTACAGGATTGGTTGAGGAATAGAAGGCAGAGAGTTTGCATTAAGGGTTCCTTCTCTAACTGGGCAAAGGTGATAAGCAGAGTACCCCAGGGTTCTGTGCTGGGGCCATGCCTTTCCAACCTATACGTGGCATCATTGCAGCATGAAACTCACGATGTTTGGTTATTCAGATTCACAGATGACTGCAGGTTGGGGGCTTTGGTAGATAACAATAGAGGAGATACTCCACTTCAAATTGCACTGAATTATGTTTCAGAGTGGACAAAGGAATCTAAATGAACTCTAAATCAGGAGAAATGCACAGTTATTCATCTAGGGAAAAATAACCCCTGCCATACCTACTTTCTGGATAATTAACCTTTAAGAGTTACAATAGAGGAAACAGACTTGGGAATTCTTGTATCCCAGGTTATGAAGTTCACAGCACATTGCAGGAATATCACCCAAACAAGGAAACAGAGTCTTGAAATGTATATTCAGACATATAGCTGCAAGAAACAGGGAGGTCATACTGCCCATGTATGCATCTCTGGTGAGACCAATTTTAGAATATGGTGCACAGGTCTGGTCACCCACAAGAGTGGGGATGAGGTAATGTTGGAGAGTGTGCAGAGGAGGGCTACCAGAAGGATAAGTAACATGGCTGGAAAAGACTATGAGGCGAGACTGAGAGAGCTCGGTCTGTTCACACTGGAGTATAGGAGGAAAAGAGGTGACATGTGCCTAGTAAACAAGGCATGGTCAGATATCGATCTGTGGAAAACCTGGGGCTAGATGCCAATGAAAATGGGTAACATACCCAGGCACACCCCTTACAGTTAAGAGCAAGATCAACAAAACTACTAAGGACCAGTAAATGGTTAAACCAAAGGGTGGCTCAAGACTGGATTAGGCTCCCTTTGGAGGTGGTGGGTAGTAAGACCATGCAAATGTTTAAATATAAATTAGATGAATTTTATCAAGGGAAGATGACATGTTAGTACCTGAAAGAGAGCATAATGGACAAAAGTCTACCTAGCTCTGTATAACTCCTATGATGCTTATGACTCCTTTCAGTGAAAAAGTGCTTCCGTATGTTGCCCCTGAACTCCCCCCCCAGCTTCATTTCATGACTTCTGGTTCTTGCACATCTTTTTTCAAAGACGCTGCTGTCTTGTACCTTGTTTATACCACTGAGGTACTTGAACGTTTTATCATGTCCTCTCTCTCTCTCTCTCTCTCTCCTCTCTTCCAGTGAGTACTTGTTTAGTTCCCCCAACCTCTCCTCATAAGGTTTTTAATTCAGCCCCTGCACCATTCATTTATTTAAAAGCTGATAACTGGGAAAGGCACACTGAGCCAAGGCTCATTTCCAGGTGTGACTCGGGGCAGGGGGAAAGGGTGTAACGGATACATAAAATACTGTATATACTTTAGCAAGAGATATGCAGGAATACATAAAAATAAACATTAGCTACATCTTAAACAAGAAGTAGAGCCTAACAGCATACTTAACAGTGGACAATAATATCCAAGTAAATGGTAATGCATGAGCTATTGTAATAAGGCTAGGAGCTTTGATTATGAACAAGAGTGCACAAGTAATGTGCTGCCAGGAGTATATACACAGAGCTGGAGTTGGGACAGTAATAGAGGGTATGGCCAGTATTGCCGGTTGTAGCTAGCAGTTAGGGAGAATGGAAACACTGGCATGGGGGGAGGTGCTTGAAGTGCTTTTTAATGGATGCACCATCTTTGTAGCCCTCCACTGGACTGCCTACAGTCTGTCTATGTCCTTTCAGAGATGTGGTCTCCAAAACTGGACACAGTACTCCAGCTGCAGTCTCGCCAATGATCTGTACAGTGTTACAAATACCTCCTTCTTTTTGCTGGTGATACCCCTCCCAATGCATCCCAGCATCCTACTGGCTTTCCAAAAGCATTCTCACATTGTTTGGCTACCTTTAGGTCATCCAATATGGTATCCCCAGGTCCCTTTCCTGCCTGGTGGTTGCCAGTACCCCCCATCTTGTATACCTCGCCTGAATTTCTTCTTCCAAAGTGCATGAATTTGCACTCTTGGCATTGAATTGAAGCAGCCACACTTTTGACCATTCCTCCAACCTGCTTAGGTCCTTTCTCATTTTTTTCTATCCTCTCTGGAGAGTCAATCCTGTTGCAGATCTTGGTGTCACCTGCAGAAAGACATACTTTCCCCTCCAGCCTCTCCTTAATGTCACTTACAAAAACATTGAAGAGTACTGATTCCAAGACTTATTCTTGTGGCACCCCACTGGTCACCTCCCTCTCCTTAGAGTGAACACCATTTACCAGCACTCTCTGTGTCCTGTCTTTCAGCCAGTTTCTGACCCAGTTTACCACCTTGGTGCCCATCCACCCTTGCCGCCTAGCTTGTTCGACAATCTTCTATGTGGGATGGTATCAAAGGCCTTACTGAAGTTTAAGTAGGCCACTTCTACACCTCTACCTTGATCCAGCTCCCTGATCACCCAGCCAAAGGAATCTATTAGATTTTTTTGGCATGACCTTCCAACTGTGAATCCATGCTGCCTTGGATCCTGCGCTCTGCTAGCTTCAAGGAATGATACAATCCTCTCCTTTAACAGTGCCCCCATTAGCTTCCCCACATCTCCAGATCTCCAGCACAAGGGCAGAAATTAGATAAGGTATTGATGGAAGCCATTGGCAAAGTGGCAGAAAAGAGGGAGATGTTACTGGTGGAGGAACTTCAATCTGTCTGATGTAGATTAGTGCCTCGCAGCAGCCGCTTTAGCCAGAAGCAGGCATAACCTGGACTTTCTGCAGGGAGTGTTCCTCAGACAACTAGTTAGTGAACCCACTCATGATAGGGCAACACTGGACCTGGTACTCATCAACGAGGACAGTGTTGTACACATCAAGATGGGAGGCTACTTGGGGACCAGTGATCACCATGTAGTGTGGTTCAGTATAAGGATGGCTGCAGAATCAAACCACACAAGGGAGAGGGTCCTGGACTGGACTCAGAAGGGCATATTTTATAAAGATGGGTGAATGACTCAGGGATGACCTGGTGGGGGAAAATGGCTTGGGCAGGGTGGAGGAACAGTGGGCAAAGATAAATGGGAGAACATTTAAAGTGGCAAACATCTACATCAAACAAATGAGCAAAACCAAGAGGAAAAAGAGACTGCCAGGGTGCTCAAAAGAGGTAGCTGAAAAGGTAAAGGCAAAAGGGTAGCATTCAGAAGGTATAAGGAGATACAGACAATGGAGGATAGAGAGGTGTATCAGGGGAAACAGTGGGAAGCAGGGAAGGCAGTTAGGAGCACAAAGGTGCAAACTGAACATAAAGGTGGCCAGGCAGTGTGAAAAGGCAGTAGGGAGGGCTAGTGAGATGCTGGGGTGCATAGGGAGGGGTATCACCAGCAGAAAGGGGGAGATGGTTTTGCCTCTGTATAGATTGCCTGTAAGAGCCCACCTAAAGTACTGTGTCCAGTTCTAGAGACCACATCTCTGGAAGGACATAGGCAGAGTTGAGGCAGTCCAGAGAGGGCAACTAAAATGGTAAAGGGTCTGTATCAAAAGCCCTACAAGGAGAGACTAAAGGGCCTCAATATGTACATCCTGGAAGAGTGTAGGAAGAGGGATATGATAGAGACCTTTAAATATCTCATGGGGGTAACTAAGATACAGGACAGAAGCATTTTGCAGAAGAAAAGGTGCTCAAGAAGAAGGGGACATGCTATCAAGCTGGAGGTGTTACTGACTGAGGAGCTATATGAGGAAATGCTTCTTCACAGAAAGAGTGCTGGATTCCTGGAACAACCTTCCTGCAGAGGTGGTGGGGAAGAAACTAGTGGTGGGGATCAAGAATGCATGGGATAAGCACAAAGGAATCATAGTGGAAAGGAAGGGGGAGAAAGAAAGTGCTGTAGTTTGGCACAGTCTGCAGTAGTAGTATAGGTAGGGAGAAATGGGCAGACTGGAAGGGCCAAGTGGTCCTTATCTGCCATAAAATTATGTTTCTATGTTTCTACTCAATATACGTAATGATAAGTGTTAGCCAAAAACTGGGCTTTATTGCAAACAACTCAGCTTTAAGGTGTTAACCTGCAACCATTAAGAAAATTCTTCTATAATTATTTATTAAGGATTATAAAATTATTCTTGAAAATCCTGTAACATCATTGGTCAAAACATGTCCCATGATCGTGTGTAAATCCTGCAACATACAACTGGTAAAGATCCCAGTAATCAAATGCTTGCTTTCTTTGAGCCTAACTCATTTGTATTTTAATTTTTAATAACAGATTCATTTTATAATCATAATCATACACTTCTGGGCATGTGTAGTAGTGGGATTTACACACTTCTTGTGTGGTTAAAGTCATTCGTCTGCACCTCGTGACATACCACACAAGGCGTGTGTAAATCCCACAACAGCACATGCCCTGTCATGCATTATTGCTTAATCAACATGTATTTTTGTTGTTTTATTTCCTTAAAATGCTGATACTGTATATCTACTGTTTAAGAAAGTGATAGACACCGTGTACTACACATCCAACCTATAGTGGATGACATCATATGCAGCCTCAGTGGGGCCACCATTTTTCCAAACTGGATTGTAATGTCAAATATTGTGACTCAGAGGTGGCACTTCCTCATGATACAGCACCACCTTCTCTACCCATACTGGAATTCACAGGTCTTCAGAGGTACAAGCACCTAAACTCTGGGATTTTCTCTCCCACTGAGGTGTTTCAGAATGCCACTAAACACACGCTTCAGGTTATCTCCGATCTGAAACTTCAGTGACAATATCCTACTCTACTGCATCACTCAGATGGAACACAATCCAAACCCTCAGTGTAGTGTTCAAATGATTGCATAAAAAGGACTAATGCTGAATAGCAAAATATTCAAGTTCAATAAGCCTAAACTCAGTTTTTATGGCTGTATGTTTTTCAAATATTTCAATATCCTAGACACTAAAAAGGTAAAATCCACAGCACACCTGGCTACTCATTCCCATCCAGGTGAAGTTTAAAGCTTGTTTGGGAATGGTTACTCATTTCTCTAGATTCATCTCTGAATTTGCTATACTTATGGTACCGCTGAGGCAGCTCACAAAAAAGGAGGTCACACATAAATGGGAACTGGAATACCAAATGGCATGGGAGCAACTAAAACATGCATTGACAAACACCACTGCAATGCCCTACTTTGTACCCTCCAGACTGACAGAGGTCATCACAGATTCCAGCCCCATAGGCTTAGGAGCCATCCTGTACAATGAAACTCTTTCAAGACTGAATACAGGATCATAGCCTGTGCTGGTGGATCTTTGGGCTCAGCAGAACAGTGCTATTCCAAAATGGAATGGGAACATCTGGAGCTGCATATATGTTTATACGGCACTCCTTTTACTCTTAACACTGACCACAAACCATTAGAGCTTATCTTCAACAATTTAAACTGCAACTCTCCTGTTTAGTTATAGCACTGGGGTCTACATCTTGAAACCTATGTCCTCAGAACTCCTCACATGTCAGGAATGAACAATAGAGCAAACTATATGTCAATGCATCCCTTCTACAGGAGCCCATTATCATCAAGTAAAATCCCCAAAGTGTCACATGAGTATGTCAGTTTCCTCAGGACTCATGCTGGCTCTAATGCAATTACATTTCAAGATGGTCATCGTTAACTTGGGCAGATACAACTCTTCAGTTTCCAATTTGCAGTATGTCCTCTGGTGTCTGGCCTAAACCAGACACTGTTTCTGCAGAACAGTTTAATCTTCTCAAGGCCTTCTCCACTTAGGATGAGCTGACGTACTTCTCACTATTTTGTTTTATGCAGCACTAGACTCATCCTCACTGCTTCTCTACAGGACCAAGCCCTATTCCTTGCCCATGAAAGTCATCAGGGCTTCATTAAGACAAAGATATTTTGAGGGAAAACCTTATATCCCTGTCATAAACTAAAGGGTAGATATCCTTGTCAAGTCCTGCATCGCCTGTCAAACTACTACACCACAATCATATTCACACTCACCACTGTGCATGCCTGACTTACCTCCAGTTTCTTGAAATAACTTGCTATTAAGTTTTGTGGGCCCTTCCCCTTAGGACATTATCTTCTTGTGGTCCTATAAAGATAAATTTTCTTGGTATCCTATCGAGGGGTTTATCACATCCACCTCAGCATTTATGGTCATTCTTCACCTAGACAAGGGTTTTCAACTTTTGGTTACCACATGAACTCAAGTCTGAAAATGTATCACCTTTCAGCAGCCCTCAGTTCTGTAAAATTGCAGCTTATCTTTGATGTCATGTTTCTGTGTTTATATGTTTTTTTTGATTCAAGCATTGCAAAACAACCCCTACTGGCAACATGTTAATGGTGAGGTTAAAAGGATTTTAAGAACTTCACAACTTCAGCTGCTGGATGGCCCTGGAAACAAGACCTCTTTTAGTTTTTATGCAACTATCATGCAACACCTCACAGCACTACTGGAAAGCCTTCAGTGCATGTCTTGTGTAGCAGACATCTGCACATATGGTTTCCCCATTCCTTCTGTTAATCTCCTCTGACAGGATTATGCACACAGCTGACTCCAAAGCAGTGTTCAGGCATTCAGTCTTCCTCACTCAATCCTGGTGACCATGTGATACTTCAACAGCAGCATATCCTATAGGTAAGCTCATTCTGGCATTCAAGCCCAAACCGTTTACAGTAGTTGTAATCAAAGGTACAATGGTCATAGCTGCTTTGGCTAACCATCAGCTTACCTGGAAAGCCTCTTTCTTCACAAATCATCCTCATCAATCCCAGTTCTCTCTAGTGGTGAAAGAGAGAAGGATGATCCTGTTGTGAACCTTTTCACTGTCTTGCTCCTCTCATCATTAGGAAGATCAGCACCTGCTGCATGACAGTAGACTAAAAGGCTCAGCAGAAGACTCCAGTATCAGTCTGGACATTAGAACCTTAAGTAACGTTAGTTTAAAGGACTTGAGAGTATCTGAAGTTACATATTTTTGTAATTCTTATTCTTTATAAAGTTAATTACCGGTGAAAAGTTGACAGAACATGCCATTTTGTTGTTGTGGGTTATAGACATACTGTAGGTACTTTATAAAAATAAAAGAGGGATGCAATGTAATGAATCTATACCATTCCAGGAATCCACACCAGCCTTTTGGACATATCCTGAGGAGCTAGAGAAGTGGGTGATCACAGACAAAGCAGAATCAGAAAGTAAAGATGCATGTTGGTAATGAACACATTGTTTTAGTTGTAAATGCCCTTTACAAATATATAAATCAGAGTTACAACATACTTTGCCTCTGCATCTGCCTGGTAATTCAAACCATCACAATAAGGGGCAAGTTAAGGAATACGGCAAGGGAGGTGATCCTGCAAGGTACCAGACATACTGCACTCAGTTCTGGTCATCACAGTACAGACAGGATACTGAGGAGATTGAGAGGGTGTAGAAGAGGGCACCAAATTATTTAGTGGTACAGGAGGCAAGAAGAGCTATGACAAGATTATACATAGTCAAATGATTTCACTTAGAGAAGAAAAGGTTGAGACAGGACATGATTGGGGTCCTCGAATACTACAGCAGAAAGACAGGGTGAGGCACACACAAATGTATGAGCTGGATATGGGAAATATTAGGGGAGCATTATTTCACACAAAGAGAGGTTAACATGTGGAATAGCCTGCTCTGTGAAGCTGTAGAAACTAGCACAGTGCAGGCATTCAAAGCAGGAGTAGTTAAGATTCCTTGAGGGAAGTTTACACAGCACTGGAAAGGGTAGCAACCCAACTGAAAAGCATGGCTGCATGTTTATGCTCAAACTGAATATAGTCCATGGGGGTGGACATCACACAGAGGAGAAGGGTTTGGCACCCAGGGTGTGTGAGAATTAGCCACATGGCATTTGCAGACCCACTGCAGGCCAATATCGGATCAGCACTAGCATCTACTATTACAACAGTTGTTTGACTTCAGGTCAGAGGTAGGGTGCATTCAGAGGTAGCCCCAGCTTTGGGATGGGGAATTGAAAGGCCCAAGAGGAATAAAAAGACACATGGAATAAGTAAACAATAACCCATGACAGGATGTGCAGGTATTTATAGATTCCTGCAAATGTACTGTCATTGCTTAAAATTTGTATAAGTGTACTATGTCTGACTTCTACTTGTTCCCATGATGTTTTCTTGTATCTACTATTGTCTACATACCCTTTGTTGTAATCTCCTGGGCCGTACCTGAAAATAGGCAGCTATGCTGTCTAGTGTACCTACCCGGTTAACAAAAACTAAATAAATAAATAAATAATCAGCACCCTGGGTGCATTGTGAGGTACACCCTGGAGGGGGTTATTGTGCTTATAACATGGGGTATGTTTAAAGAACAAAAAATATCCAAAAAGGTGTTTTTTGCTGTTTAAACGGCAAAAAAGGTACTGTATCCTGCCACCTTGGAAAATAGTCCCTAGCAAAACAACAAGATATCCCTGTAATTATGCACACCGGAAAGTGACAGATACAGTATTGACATGATCTGTCACATTTCTAATCATAACATCCTGTGCTACCATGCACATGCTGCAATATTCTTCCCCCACCACCACATATGCACACACACGCTCCTCTGATCCACTACACTGCAGAATAGATGAGGAGTTAATGTGTAGTAGCAGTATCACACAATCCTGGTAGTTGCTGTGTGTTATAACTGAATGGGCAAGCAACTGCACATGTTTACTACTATTAAGAATTACAGCACAGCAACTACAGCTTCTGCTGTGGTTTGTGTCTTCACTCGGTACTGCCTCTCCATATCTGTCTCTCTCACCTCCCCGTTGCACTGCTCACTAGCTGTTACAATGAGCAAACGTTCCATTCACAATACAGACAGAAATTATCCACAGAGAGAGAGAAAAGAAATATTCTTTTACGCCACAAAGGCAACCTTGGTAAGCTCACAGATTGACAATGACAGCTCCTCTCCACTTACTCTGATTCCAGTTAGCTGTCATTTGTCACTCGGTGTGCACAACTCACTGCTTGTCTATGGTTTTCTCTCTCTCTCTCTCTCTCTGGCTCTCTCGGTTTCTCTATGTCTGGATGTTGCTGTGCCTCTCTCTCTCTCGCTCTCTCTGCTCATCACTGCAGGTCAGCAAAGATACACAGTGGACCGACCGAGTGAGGAACCAGGTGCTGATCAATGGCTCATTTTCTGCATGCAATGCCCCATGAATCTGTTGCTGTGTTACACAGCACTGGAGAGGACTCCACATTCCTTTTGATTGTCACTGTTACACCTACAGTGCTGACAGTATCTAATGGGATGAGGGTGGTCAGGAATGTTTTAAATAACTTTCCTTTTCTAACACTAGGGTTACCCCATAATGACCTTGTGCACAGATGCCTGCTGTGTCTCTCTCCCTTGCTCACACTGACAGCAAGTAACAGTGATGCCACATAGCTGAATATCATGACTCACTGCAACAGAACACCACTTCAACAGGGCACAACATGGAGGTCACAATCAGGCAGTCAAACTGTCTTGTGTGAGGGTGCAATGAGCAGTGAATTCTCGGAGACCCATTGGGTGGGTTGGCATCACAAACATACGGGGTGTCAAATGTGTGCCTGGGTGCTCAGAGATCACAGGGCAAGTACATGAGATAACACAGTCAGGGACCTTTACTGTCTGACTATTGTGGAGATGAGTGAGGATGGGTGGGTGTTACCCATATACTGGCAGTAAATGGCAATGGATGTGTGGCTATAAAGTACTTGTGTGCTTTTTCTACCTCTACAGAAAATAGACACCGATGGTGTGACAGTCATGTATCAGCAACTCCCACTAGAATGACTGCCTGCTGCAACTCTCTGTTCTGCACTCACTTAGTGAGGATTACAAATGGCTGCCATTCCAAAATGATTTTGCAAGACACAACAAGATCAGCTCTTCCTATGGATCTCCCTGATTTCCTCTCTGGCCTACTCATAGCAACTGTTAGAATATCGTACATTAATGCCCGGTCAGGTGGCAGTACTCCACCAATCATTTTACTGATACTACTACCCTCAAAGCAGTCAAGGTGCATGAAGCCCGTAATTATATCAGTAGGGCAATGCCAAATCCAGAACAAGAGGGGACACACATGACCTCATACTGCTGAACCTCACACTTGATGAAGTCCTACCACCTCTAAGATCTTCAACATCTCCCTCACCCTAGGTCAGTTTCCCAACTGACGGAAATCTGCCACCATAACCCCCATCCATAAGGGTGTAGACAGGGCTCTTCATGTGAACTATCAGCCTATATCCATACTACCCACCCCAAGGCCCTCGAATGTGTAGTAGCTGACCAGTTCTCGGAATACTTGGACAAATACAACATCTTGTGCCCCCAACAACACAGTTTCAGGAAAGGACACAGTACAACATCTTCCCTCCTCAAATTCACCGGTGCTATCCACAACTCCCTGGACAATGGTCTCCTCACTGGGTCGGTCTTCATAGACCTGACTAAGGCATTTGTCACCATCCACCATTGCCTATTAATTACACACTGGATTCTCTGATGATTCCTCTACTTGGTTCAAGAGCTACCTGGATAACCACTCCCAAAGAGTGAAGATAGCTGATGTCCACTCTGTTGAAAGACCAGTTTGCTCAGGAGTACCACAAGGTTCCATTCTCGAGCCATTCCTTTTCAGTCTCTTCCTGACTAGTCTTCCGCAATCTTCTCCTGAACAACTCCTTCTCTATGCAGATGATGCCATCATTTACACCACCGAAAAGGACCCCCACCTCCTTCAAAACAGTCTACAGCTTGGATTTTTCGCAATTGAACACTGGTTTAGCAGTCATAAATTAGTCCCCAACTATAAAAAACACAAGTCTATGCTTTTCTGCAGCTCACACGACAATCACCAGTCTCAACTCCTCTCAATTACTAACTGCCTTGGTGCTGCCCTCAAGCAGGTTCAATCATTTAAATACCTTGGAGTCATCATTTGACAGTAACCTTTCATATGCCACCCACACAGACAATGTCGCTAAAGCTGCAAATACACGCATTGGCCTTCTATACAGGCATAGGCAATGCCCAACTGCAGATGCCCTAAGGATTACAGTACAGAGCTCGGTGGTCTCACTAATCGACTATGGCCTGATCATCTATGGCTCAGCTTCAGCCACCGCTCTTAGGCATGTATCCTTGACCCCAAACAAAGCCTGTAGGCTCATCACTAGATCCCACTGCCTCATCCATACCTGCAATCTTTACATCAAAACTGGATGGCTCCAACTGTCAAACTGCATCAAGTACCAGACCTGCTTAATGGTGTAAAAAATAACATTGGGCCTTGCACCCCCAGATGTCCAAACACTCCTCTGTATGGCACGGAATCTGTGCCCCACTAAGGGCTCAGAATCTTATCTTCTGCACATTCCTCATTGCCACACCACTCAGGGGCAAAGATCCTTAGTCCACAGAGCTCCCAGCTGGTTAAATTGTCTCGGCCATGACATCTCCTCTCTGCCTAAGCTTGGCCCCTTCAAATCCAACTTCCATCTCCTCCTCTTTTCTGCCTCTTGCTCCTATGATTGCCTACCTTAATCTTTTCCTCTCTACCTTTATCTTCTCCTCTACATCTAGCACTTATCAGCCCCCCTTACTCACCTCCTCCAACACTCCTCCCTCCCCTCCCCTTCCCTCCACACCATCTCCCCATCCCCTCATTCACCCATCTTGTTACCTGACAAATGCCTCTGGCTGCACCTGACTTTTCGTCCTTACCTATCCTCGTAACTCTGGATACCTGACTCTCCCTATGGCACATAGTAATGCAGTAAATGTATTGTACAAAACAGCTTGTAATTGACTGTAACCTGTTTTTTCTCCCTCATTATCAAATTGTATGTTGTTGTTCAAATTGGCTTGTTTTCTACTGTCCCTCAACCGATGTGTAACCTTTATAAAAGAACCTTGGCTCAAAGGTACTTGTAATCCTAGACTTATATAAATAAATAAATAAAAAATTAATAATTTGGTATAGACAGTCCCTACCATGGCTATTGGTAAGAGGGACAGAGAAGATGAGTCCTGAATTCATTCTTTCATCCTTCTGAAAAGAACTTTGGGCCATTGGGGTATTCAGTGGATAGTGCATAGGAGCGTTTGGCCCCTGCTGCCTATAGATGACCACCAGGATTCACCAAAATACTGTAGATTATAAATGGAAGAGGTGGGCAGTGTCTTTCTAAAGAATAGTTAATCAAATACCTGGGGTTTTACTAGCAGCTAGGAGGGACACTGGAAGAGAAGATTTATCATTACTATATCAAAGGAGGGGGATGACTTTGTTGCCTGCATAGGCTAGGATTGGTATCCTACCAAAAAGGACAGTAGACATCAGTGGTGAAAGCAGCCTCTTGCCCTCCATCTTAGAAGAAGGGTGCTGCTGTGGCTGTCCCCATCATCAAGTTGGGGTAAGGACAACCATAGGGGGAGAGGAGAGTGAAAAATTGGAATAAATACAGCGTTATGTATGAGTGATTGTATGATATGAGTTTTTTTCACACACCTGAGGAGAATTTTGCCACATACAAAATAAGAGCTACATGCGAGTGGTTTATAAAGGCAAAACACAGCAAGGGTGTGTAAATAAATAATCACACAGTCACCATATTTTATTATTTTAAATATCTGCTATGATTTGATATCAACCAGAACTAAGAATGAGCAAGAGAGCATGTATAAAAAAGACAGTGAGAGCATGAGTAAGCCGACAGATATTATAAACTATTTTTAATTAAGGTGACAGCATAACATCTTCCCGCATGGATGTTTGATCAGCTGTGACTTTCTCTTTATTAACCTGGTGTGACATTATAGTCACACTAGGATGATATGGAGAATACCAGGTCTGATTTCTGGCAGATATCAGACTCACCAGTTAATTTGTAAACAGTAAGACACGATGGTGTGCATGTTAGACAGTTCTAATGCACAGCTAGGGGGCATAGTGAGGCACAAGGCCACAGGTTGAGTGCATCTTGCCCTATAGCCATGCATTAGAACTGTCTAACACACACCCCAGAGTGGCTTATTGTTCTTATGAAATGGCCATCTAAATTATAGATGCTTTTGACAAGTAAAAATAATTATATTTGGTAATAAAAACCTTAAATCTTTGTCATTATTTTAAATAAAATAGTTCCCCCACCTTCAGTTTACCATGTAATATATTTACTTAAGGGCTTTTGCCCTAGTAAGGCTTTCTTAGTTGTTTCTTTTTTTTTATGTAGTTGTTCTGCCCCCTCCCCGTAGCACTCTGATTTAGTTTCATTTTGTAAAATCTTGACAAAAAAAGGAAGGTGTCTTATTTGTTTTCTTTTTCTTTAAATCAGTGTTACATTAGTAAGCAGCAACAGGGAGAACATGCCGGTTGTGTTGCAGTGATGCAGCAGAAACAGCAGTGCTGAAGAAAAGTGAAAAACGCACTACAGCACTATGTGAGGTGAGAATGTGGGTAGTATCTTACAAGGAAACAAAGCAAACCATTTTTAAGAGGAAAGTATTTAGGAAAATGGAAAGTAATGTGCAAAGGGAGGGAAGTACTGAGCGACCAGCAGGTCAGCCTTTGAGAAGGAGAGCAAGCGGGCGTGTGGCTGAGGTGACGGCACTGAACTGGTGGGTAACAGATGGTTTGTCTGTCTG